>JANUWF010001719.1:2132500-3529189 GCA_026120185.1 Voacanga thouarsii | reverse complement strand
ATTAAACTTTTCATATTCAATTATGTTTCATTATTTGTTTTCTACCAAGAGCCGTGGGCTCTTGGGCCACTGATGCAATTGCGTGAGGCCTTATAAAAAAGAGGAGGCTTTAAATTTTAGAAATTATACTAGTAGTAAAATATCAAATGATATTTTAAATTAATAATTTAATAGATTTATAAATATTCTTACTTCCCCTCCAGTTTTTAGTGATAAACTTTTGAATTTCTTTGCTTTAACTCTACATGTCGTTGTTATATCACATTTAAGAAAAATAATTATTAATTTTTTCAAATTTTATTTACGATCAAACTTTATCTAAGTTTTCTTTTAATTAATTTCAATCTTTTTCTCCCTTTCTTGGTCTCCTTCTTTCTCATTCTTAAAACATGGAATGTTTATATAAGTTTGGGAATATCTATGATTGTAACATCCCGCGTCTCCCTCATCTTAGTCGCAATCGCCATTCCTACAGCGAAACCTTCCTACACAGAAACCTTTCCCATAATTGTTGTTATCGCCATTGCTGCATTAAATGCACTGCCAAGCCTTAAATTTTGAGTTTTTTTTTTTTTTCTCCTTCATCATCTTTCTAATTTTTGTTTCCCTACTTCACAATTATTGTTGTTTGGAGAAGCATTTCTTCTTGGATTTATCATTTTTTTTTTTTAGCTTTTTTTCCTGGGGTTATTGGTTGAGTATTGATTTTTTTTCAAAACTCATACTACTTAGGACTATAAATGGATTCGGACCAACCCTGAGTCGGGCCCTATCTGCCCAATTTAATTCGGGTCGAGTTGAACTTTAAGTGACTTCACTCGACTCGCTGTAAGTCAGACTCGATATATTTTTATAAATAAATAAATCTTATTTTTATTAATGATATCCTTTTAAAAAGTAATATGTGTATTTTACTTTCTCTTTTAATTCTAACTAAAATAATAACATGATAATCAATGAGTTTTTTTTTGGGGGGCTTAAAATACATTAAAATTGAAAATATATATTATATATTTAGGTATCAAAGCAAGGAGGAAAATTAAAATATATCACTATTTACTCAATTTTATTTTTATTATAAGAGATGATTATGTAAAATTACATTTTAGTTATGAGTATTTATGTTATTATATATAAGTTGAAAATTTGTATATATATATATATATATATATATATATATATATATATATATATATATATTTCAAGCTGGCTAGAACTCAACTTGAGCTTGCATTATGCATTTGAATTAAGCTCAAGCCTTACATTTGTGAGTTCGAGTGGACTAAGTTCGGGTCTAATATGGTTACTTTGAGGTCCATCCTAGTTTGGATTTAGTAAAGTCTGAAATTACTGCCTACTCATTATAATCTTAGGATCTGTTTTTTTTTTTTTTTGGGGGTGGGGGAGGGGGATTTAGATATATATAGATATATATATATATATATATATATTTTTTTTAAGGGCATGGGTTTGAATTACAGTATATTTGACTTTTGTTACTATCAATCATTTAACCGATTAGAATATATTAATGGTGGGTTAAATCTATACCTCTAAAACCTAAATCTATACCTCCAAAATTATAATTATCTTGTGTGGTCATTACTATCCTTAGCTTTTCTAACCTCAAACTATTAATTTTTTTAATTTCTAATCCACACCCTTTTAACTTAAGTCCACTCTCTTATCTATTAATATCTATTAATTAGACAAAAATATTATTTTCTTCTTCTAATTTTAAAATATTACTTTAATTTTCTTTTATTTTTAACTTTTAAACAAAATTATATATTTTTTTTAAATAAACATTAAACTAATCAAGTACATGAAATTATGTACAAATTAAATTATTTAAAAAAATAACTTATACAAGAATTAAAATTCATATTTTATCAAATATTGAAAGTTGACAAATCATTGAATTCACAAATGTCTGTGTGAACTAAATCAAATATTTTTGAATCCCTTTCAATTGAATGATAGGGTTTTTTGGTTGTTTTAGCTTCCACACACACTTGACATTTATTCTTCTTATCAATTGAATATTTAGGGATCAAGTCTAAATTCATCATTCTTTTAACAGAATTTAAATTTAAATATCCAAGTCTTCTATGCCAAATATCCGTAGATTCAATAATATGCACCATAGGATAAATAGAATTCTCAACAGAAGAAGCTTTATTCAAATAAAAAATAAATAGTTCAACTCCTAATTTAAACTAACCATCTGACAAATAACCTTAGCCAACAAAAGAATTGTAGTACATAATCATTATTTTATTACATGTGAAAGTGAATTCATAACCTTCTCTAACTAAACATGAACCACTAAGAATATTCCTACGAACTGTTAGAACATGCTGCACCATATGAAGGGAAAGAATACGTCCTGAAGGAACTTCAAGTCCACATGTCCAATCCCCAACACATTGGCTGAGTTGAGTTCCTCATCTTTACAGTTTTTCCTTTAATAGGCTGGTAAGACACAAAAAGCAATTTATCAGTACAAACGTGCACATTTGCTCCAGTATTAACTAGCCATTCAAGTGGCTCATAAATAGTAAAGACTTATGGGTTAACAGAAACATACCTTTCATCATCATTAGAAGTAGTGATGGCAGTTCCAGCCTCAATGGTACAAACCTGAGTAAGGTGTGTACTCAAATCAGCTTCTACTTGACTAGTATCCTCTACCACTACATTGACTTGGGTTTCAGAATTTAATCCTTATTTGACTTTGGGCTTTTTAGACAAACAGTCCTTAGCCCAATGTCCAACCTAACCACAATTCCAGTAAGTTTTGTTCGCTTTGAATTTCTTCTTGGCCTTGCCTTTTGTCTTGTTAATGTTTTTAGAGTTTGAATTAACCCCCACATCTCTCTGATTATTGCTCTTCTTCCCAATAGTCACCACATGGACATTAGACTGCACAGGTACAATATGACTATTTTTTCTATGTTGCTCCTCAATGGATATTGATTTCATCATATTGTTTAGAGAAATCTTCTTCATCTTGTATTTGAGAGACATACCAAAATCTTTCCAAAACATAGGAAATTTCTCTATCACTGACATCACTTGGAACTTCTTAGGAAGTTCCATATCCGATTCATGAAGAGAGTAAATAATCAATTACAACTCTTGAGTCTATTCAGCCATAGACTTGCCCTCAACTATCTAAAACTTTAGGAATTTTGAAACATAATATCTTTCCAGACCTTGATCCTCGATGTTATATTTCCTATCTAATTCATCCTATAGTATATTTGTTGTATATGACTCAGAATAATAGATATCAAAGAGAGCATTTGTTAATGCTGACAGTATTGCCCCTCTGCCTACATTGTCCTGTTCATCCCATGCAGCAATCTCAACTACTCTAGAATGCCTATCAGTTGGTATGGGTCTGTCTACCTGCACTATTGACAATAAGCTCCTCATGGTCAACCAAATTTTCATGCATTGTTACCAACGTTTGAAATTCTGCCCTGGACCAAATTTGTCCGGCAAACCATTCAAGTTAACCAAAGGCTTATACGCAGCAGAAACAGTACCTGACGAACTGGCCATTGCACGAACTGGCCATTGCACAGAAACAAATAATTGCATAATAACTTCTTGAAGACTGTTAGAAATCAAGGTACCTACGAGCACAGATAGGCAACTCAACTGAATTGAACAAGCACTACCTATACTCTATCAGGGCTCTAACAAATGCAATTATCAACTATTAATGAAGTCGGCAAGGCCAAACAATCCAAGTATAAAGTAACTAGACAGAATTCAAAATTAACAGACAAGTCAGTAATGGATTTGAGAGACTTGCTCGCGGTTCCACCAGAATGTACCTGGTGCCGGCACTCCTCTGGACAAGCTACAATGCAATGGATAGAAACGCTGACCGAATCACCAGTTCAATACTGTTTGCCTTCAAGAAGTTATTCGCCCCACCCCGGTGTCATGGGTATAGCGACTCTCCTTGCAGAATCAGACTGTATCAGATCGCTATCGACGCACACTAAAGATCATCTCAAAAGTCTCCTTGGTTCACCGGTTCCGTTCAGTCAGAAGGGTTGTGATAGGGAGAGCGAAAAAGATGATTTTTCTCTCAAGGAAGCAAAAAATCAAAAATCCCAAAACCGTAGCGGCGGCTCTGTTATTTTTCTTTTAATCTCGCCTTTAGGGAAAAAAATCAAAATCCAATCCGAATTAGGAGACCCTAATTCTAATTAGAGAGGAATGTGAAAATATGACCCAAGCCCGGGCGGGGTAGGCAGCACGCACGTGTGACATCCCCCATACCTTGGGCTTTTCTATCAAGTCTATAGAAAAGCCTTTTAGTAAATAAAGGCTTCCACACTCAATTTTTTCCATGTGGGACTCATGTCTAACATGAGTTCCCAAATGATTAACTATCCAACTTTAACAATATTTAATTATGAATTCCCACCATGAAAATGACTTCTACCATAATCAAAATAATCTCTAACATATCAAGAACAACTCTCATTAATTGTTTTAGGCTATCTAATCATGAGTTAAAAATTATTAACTCCCAAAGTTACCATTTTCAACAATATATTCATTCATTCTTGTGTTTCTCATTTTTATTGCTAATTTTGGAATGATTTTTCGTTTTTCTTTTATTTTTTTTAAACATGTATAACACAAACTTTTGTTCTAATTATTTTTCTTAAAAACGACTCAAATGTAGATTGTTTCATATATCAAATTAATGAGTTCAATCACCCTTTTTTAACATTCATAATTAATTTGAAAATATTTTTACCCAATATTATCTATTACAAGCGTGATTTAAAAAAAAAAAAAAAAGTCAATAGTTGTTGTGGTTGTTAAAGGGATCCCCAATCTCAATAATTCGTATTAAAAAAAAAAATCAGTTGACTCTCTTTCCTTACCTACCACAACCTCAAGAGTTCCTCCACACAGCCCAGACCCCCCCCCTCCCCGCCCTGGTCCTCCTCCCCCAGCCCAACGAAAAAAGAAAAAAAAAAGTTGACTTTTCTCACCGTCCGAAAACTGCATATTCACAAGAAGCAAGCATTTGGCATCTCAATCTGTACGTTATTCCTGTTATAATATTTTATAACTACAGTCATCATTTGTGAAGTGGGCCACCTAGTGCTATAAGCACTACAATAATTTAAGCATTTAAGTATGCTAATTAATTTATTTTGGAACGCTAATTTGTGTCGTGAGATTGTTTACCGACGCTTTTATAAATGTTCTCACATGCGTTGCTAAAAGTGGTGTCGTCAAAGAATTTTACGACGCAACAGTTTGAGTCGGTAAATTAAGTTACCGACATTTTTCTCATAAGCGTCACTAAATTTACCAACGCTTTTCTTATAAGCGTCTCTAAATTTACCGACGCTTTTCCTATAAACGTCTCTAAATTTACCGATGCTTTGCCTATAAGCGTCTCTAAATTTACTACACTTAAATTCTCCAATATCGTTAATATAACGACATTTTTTAAAAGTGTCTCAAAATTACTGACACAAAATTTTGATCCTCTCTACTTTTCTGACTACGTTTTATGTTTATAGCGTCCTGAAATTGATGATACTTTATTCTATAAATGTCCTAAAAATTAACGACACATAAATATAATTTCGTCACTTTTTTTGCCACTCAATCAATCATAATGTCTCAATTTTGGCCTCACTTTATTTTAAACATCCCAAAATTGACAATTATTATATTTTATTAGTTGAATTTTTTTTCCAATTTAAAATCTCATAAGAAATGTTTCTTTTTACATTGTATAATAGAAAGTTGTAAAGTAATCATAGTTTTGAAATAAAATGAATAATATTTATTGAAATAAATCGTATAAATTAAAACAAAATTTAAATACTCATACTCAAAAGCATTTTACCAAATGTCTAACTATAATATAAATCAAACTAAATATAAATGTTCAATTTCATTGGTAAACAAATAATAATAATAATAATAATAATAATAATAATAATAATAATTCTTTATATTTCTGCAAGTTGATGGAAAGTCCAATAGCCCTGCACATCAAATAAAGAAGACAATGGTAAGCATTTAAAAGATTTACCCCAAAAACTCTCAAGTCTAACAAGTATACTTTGTTCTTGAGGAGTCAAGAACTAAAATTCCTAAATGGAGAATGAAAAAAAAAAAAAATGCATCCCAAATGTCAAAATAACTTGGGATCAACTAAAAATCATTGCAAACATCCTAGAGTTGACATCTGCGCAAAATAACAAGATAAGCATTGCAAAGCATGTGATCCATGTCCAATTAAAAAATGTAGTCAAGTACACCCCCCAACTAATGGTATCATTTCAAAGACTCAAAATTAGTAGCATGCAAACTTAGGCATGAAAAGACGCAGAGATGTAACAAACTAGCAAAAAGAGAAAATGTAAGGAAAATTTCACCTCTAGTTCAGGTGAGTAAGATGAATAGGTTTCTCATAAAAATGTATCCACAAATGTACTTACAGATGTAGTGCCATCAGGATTTGTCACTTTCCTCCATCACTCACGGGGATCCATTCTTATAAGTTAAAAAAAGAGAAAAAAAGATGCAACGGGTATCCTGAGAGGGGGGGGGAGGGGAGAAAAATTGACCCATGCTTCACTTAGCATCTAGAATTCTCAAAAATAATATAGTAGGGTATAGTGGTTTAGTATCAATTGAATTAAAAACTTGAGAATACATATGATTAAGAGACAAAATAATTTCAGCAAAAAATGATTCGGCTACTTAGTTTTCATAAGTAAACTTTAAGCAATTTCCCTCCCAAGCTACCATCCTATCTGAATCATGAATCACTACCATCCTATCTGAATCATGAAATTACAAACGCAACTTAAAAAGTTCTAAAATTCCAAAGACTTCTTATTCCCCCTTGTTTCAGAATTGTAAATCATAGGAAAGGAGTAACTATTATTCCTATCTTAAAAACTTAGGCAAAGATTCAATTGCCTTCTCCCTCAAAGATTCAAGAGCAAGAAGTCAGCAACAGTAAAGACCAAATGCACTCCCATCCAAACTGCACTAAACATATTTCGTGAACAGGACCTTAGGACCTAACAGAAAACTTCCATAGATAATCTAGAAGAACTATGCACTGATATCCCATTCAACAAATTGAACAACATGACCCAGATCAGTTCTTGAAGATGCAAATGTGCAAATGTGTCCCTAAATAATAATCTAAACAAAGACATATGAATCAGGTCCATGAATTGAGCTCTCACCTCAAGGAGTTCACTACAGCAGGAACCAAATGTCTTCATTGCACCTAATGACGTGGTGTAAGCACCATCAATAAAACCAGGAGATGTATGTAAGAGCAAAACAATAGAAATTCAATTCACTTTTGTGCGAATCAAAACAATATATACATAATTAAACCAGAAATAAAGAACAAAAAGATGACGATTTTCTTTGAAGCAACATCTCATTCAGATATATAGATTGGTGTAAGTCGGAATTCGCTTTTACCATAAAAAGTCGGAGTTTTTGAGCAGCAGTGGACTATTTGCTCAAAAATATGCGAACTTCACTGGTGGCCCTAGCTGCCCGTCTAGCATCGGAAGGGGATAGGGTGCGGCGGAAGGGGGTGAGGGGGGAGGGGGTCGCGAGGTGGGGGACAGGGAGAAGGGGTCGTGAGGGAGGAGATCGGGACGAGGGGGGCGCCGGGGGAGGAGATCGGAAGAAGGGGGCAGAGGCGGGAGGGGGAGTCGGGGGACTCACGGGAGTGGCTGTCGTGGGGGTGGCTGGAGGGGGGGGGAAGGGAAGTCGGGACAGGGGGCGCCGTGGGGAGGGGAAGGTAGGAGGCGGGGGGAGGGGGTAGCGAGAGAGTAGGAGGAGGGAGTGGGAAGAAGAAGAAATTGAGAATTCTAACAAAAAATTTTCTAAGTATTTGAAAAAAAAAATAAGTTTTTTTTTTTTAATAAATTATCCCAAAAAATTGGAAAAAAAAAAGAAAAAATGTCATGGTAAATCCATGGTAATCTGTCACGGATTTGCCAGAGATTAGTAGTAATTTTGTGATTCCGTAGTAAATCTGTGGCAAATAATCACGAATTAGCCACGGAACACACAACAAAAATTTGTATATTTATATTTAATATAAAACTATATTATTTAATTAAAAAATATTTTTTATAGTTATATAATTTTAAAATTTTATATATTATCAATTATATTATATTTTTTATTAAATGATTGATACATATATATATGCATAAATATATATGTTCACATATTCATATATATATATATATATATATATATATATATATATTCATATTCATATACTCTTTTGTATACTCTCAACTATTATATAGTTTTTCACAACAATTTTCACTGGGTTTTACAGTCGAAATAAAATAAAATTATATCGTTTCTTTAAAATTTTTAATTTTAATACAAACGTATATTTCGATATATTTTAAAAAATGACGCTATATTTTTAATTTTTCGGTATTTTATTCTAAACAACGAGAATGTCATTATTATAGGGATATTTTTAATTAATAACGTAATAAAAGTGTAGCCATAAGAGATTTTTTTTAAAAATTACGACGCATTTCCATTAACATCGGAAAAAATATATAAAATACCGACATTTTAATTAAAAAATGAAGCTATATTTTTTATTTGGTGTCATTTTATTCTAAACGTCGGGAATGTTATTATTATAAAGATGCTTTTAATTAATGACGTAAAAAAAGTACAGTCATAAGAGAATTTTTTTTAATATTACGACGCATTTCCATTAACATCGAGAAAATATATAAAATGTCGATACTTTTATTAAAAATGATGCTATATTTTATATTTAGCGATATTTTATTCTAATCGTCGAAAATGTCATTATTAAATAGACACTTTTAATTAATGACGTAAAAAAGGTATAGGTAGAAGAGATTTTTGTTATAGTGAAGAATACTCCATTGATGCAGGGGCCCTTGTCCCATAAGCAATAGCATTGACAATATTCCTCAAAATTCACATCTCCTCATTTCTATCAAACTTGGGTGGGGTGAGAGACAATGGCAGAGATTGTTGTAGCCGCTGTACTAAAAGAGCTTCCATTTTGCCTAACCTTGTTGCAGCAGGAGTATTCACACTTGAGCGGGCTCCATCGAGGTCTGCAATTCATCAATGATGAACTTGGAACCATGAGGGCTTTCGTCAGAGATGTCGAAGCAGAAGATGAACAAAGTAATGAACTTCAAGAATGGATCAAGCAAGTTCGGGAAGCTGCATTTGACATTGAAGATGTGATCGACGAGTTTATGTTCTTCTTTGGTCGCCATCATGGTAGTGGATTTTATGGTCGTGTTCGATATATTTACATGGCTACAAAGACTCTGAGTGCTCGTTATCGGATTTCCAGTAAGATAAATAACATCAAATCCAGAATAAAAGATATTTCTGCCAGGCATGAAAGATATAGATTGAACTATGATATTCTCGGAAGAGGCTCTTCAAATACTGCAGAAGACGATGCAATGCATCATATTTGGCAACGTGCACTCCTCCTTGAAGAAGCTGACGTCGTTGGCATCCAATTGCCCAAGAATGAGCTCTTGTCACTAATTCTTGATCATAATACCCACTTGAAAATTGTTTCGGTTGTGGGGATGGGAGGATCAGGAAAAACTACTTTAGTAAGAAGGGTTTATGAAGATGCTGACGTGAAGAGACAATTTCGCAGCCACGCTTGGGTAACAATTTCCCAAACATTCGAAGTCAAGTTGATTCTCAAGGACTTGATTCAACAGATGCATGTTGAACTCGAGGCATTACTCCCTCCAGAAGTGGAATCTATGGATGCTGACAGCCAAAAAGTATTTCTCAAAGACTTCCTCCGAGAAAGGAAATACATAATTATCTTGGATGACATGTGGAGGATTGATGCATGGGAGGCTCTCAGATACGTGTTGCCTGATTGTAATTGCGGCAGTCGAGTAATGCTCACTACACGAATTGGAGACGTTGCTTCTGCATCTTGCAATCAACACTCCGGATATGTCTATTCCATGAGGGCTTTGTCCGATGAAGAGTCATGGACTTTATTTTGCAATAAATCATTTGAGTATAAACGCTGTCCTCCACATCTAATGAACGTTTCGCATAGAATACTGAGAAGGTGTGGGGGTTTGCCGCTTGCAATTGTTTCTGTTGGCGGTCTTTTGTTTTTGAAGAACAAAAATAGATTAGAGGAATGGGAGAAGGTTTATCGCAGACTTGGTGGTGAATTAGAAGGCACAGGCAATTTAGATCAAGTTAAAAAGGTATTACTTCTCAGCTATAATGATCTGACTTATTGTCTCAAAGGCTGTCTGCTGTATACAAGCCTTTACCCTGAAGATCTTATAATAAATTCAGAGTTATTAATTACACGATGGTTGCCGAACGGTTTGTGCAAGATGGAGTAGGAATATCGAGTTCAGACATTGCTGAAGATTGTCTGAATGAACTCGTGACTAGAAACTTGATTCAAGTGGTAAGCGCACGCATTGATGGATCAGTAATGCGGTGCCGCATTCATGATGTTGTTCGAGAAATAACTGTTTCCGAAGCAGAAAAACATGGCATCATCACTGTTGTCAAGGGAAGATACACGAGAGGAGTAAATAGTATTAGACGCTTAGTGATTCATGATATCGTCAATGATGCACAAGATGATCTCCAATCTAAGCACCTTCGATCTTTGGTAATGTTCTAGTACGAGGATGATGTGTCTACCTCATCTCTGTTGAAGATATTATGTGAAAGCTCCAAGTTGCTAAAGGGTCTAGATTTAATTGGATCACCACTAGAGAGGATCCCGGAAGAAGTTTTCAAATTATTTCATCTCAGGTATCTAAATTTGCAAGATTCAAAAGTGAAAATCATTCCCAAATCCTTCAAGAACCTTCAAAACCTCGAATTTCTGGATTTATCATGCACGGAAGTGAAGGAGTTACCCGATGAGATCCTCGAGCTAGGAAAACTTCGGGAACTTTTTGCGTTTCAGTGTCGTAATGATCTAGAGAATTATTCAGTTCGTGGCTTTAGAACACAAGGCTTTGCGCCTTACAGCGTTGGCTCATCGTGGAAGCTGATAATGGAATAATAGTAAAAGAGATAGGAAAGCTCAGTCAATTGAGGGAACTTCGCATTACAAATCTTAGAAGAGAAGATGGAATGGAGCTGTGTTGCTCTCTTGAGAAGCTCACCAACCTCCGCCGTTTACAAGTTCTATCAATGAATGAAGATGGGATTCTTGATCTGCGGCATTCCATGTCCACAATTCCACAATTTCTTCAATTTCTATTTTTGGTGGGACGTTTGGAGCAAATGCCGCAATAGGTACCTTCTCTTCGAGGCTTGACGGAACTAAGATTGATTAGGAGCTGGCTGACACAAGAACAATTGGAATGCGTTCAAGTGCTGCCCAATCTTCTTGAACTTCTTCTCTGGGAAGCTTATGGAGAAGAGAAATTATGTTTCAAAGCTGGAGGATTTCAAAGGCTCAGGCAGTTACATCTCAAGAGGCTGAAACGACTGAAACGTGTGATCATGGAGGAGGATGCAATGCCAAGTCTGGAGTCGTTACTTTTGGAGCACTGTGAATTAGTGGAGGAGGTGCCACAGGGCATTCAAAACTTGAGCAAACTACAACAAGTTCTGCTTTTGGGTATGCCGGAGGAGTTAACCAGAGAGCTCAAGAATGGGAACAAAGAAAGTGAGAATTACCGGAGGATTGGTCATGTCCCCAGGATTTTCATCGGAAACTGGATAAATGGCAAATGGGATGGGCATTACCTATGAATATGATGATGGGTTGCACTTCACATTTGTTTTTTAATTTCCCATTACGTTTTTTGTTGTGATCTTTGCATATCAATGTTGAAGATTATAAAACAGGGCCTTATGTATGTTTAGTAAGATATACATTAAAGTCAAACACAATAGAGTTAATACGTTTAGTTATTAAAATTTGATTCTCTTGTTCTGTATTAAATCTTATTCTGTACTATTAATAGTATTTGTAAGTTTAAGAACACTTTCTTAAATTTTGTATATTATTTTTTTTAATACTAAAATTTTATTATTTGAATTAATTATAGTAAAATTTAGATAATTTAAAATCTTTACATGAATTAATTGAAATAAATTTTATTATATGAATTAATTGAATTATTTGTGTGTCTATTTTATTTAATTATATGAAACCTCTTAAGGAAAATAAATTATGTTAATATGGCTATTTGCTTGATATATAGTACTTCCTCCATCCTAAAAAGGATGTCAAAAATTTTTATTTTTATTTTACCAAAATACTTGTCAATTTTACAAATTAAGAACGTATTTATTACATATATTCCTAATTTATCCCTCCTTCAACTACTTAATAAATATTTGACTCATTAAATATATGTGTATTCTCAATCTAATTAATGAATGTTTACTTTTATTCAGGAATATAATAGTTACTTTTTATTATAATTATATAAGTTTTAACAATTCCTTAATCTATATGTGATTTGCTAGATTGACATCATTTTTAAAACGGAATGAGTAAATGAATCATTCTTAATTAATTATTATTTAGTGTCTATAATAATATTATTATTACAATAATTTTTAATTAGTGAAAATAATTTTCTTGAACAATTCAATTTTATTGCAAAACTACATTTGTTTAAATTTTAAAGATTAAATCTTATGAATTTATTGAGATCTCTAGATAGTTAATTGGATGGTTTGTTGTTTTATTGGTTATTTATGACTTTATGGGCTGTTTTATTAGTTCTTTTAATTTTATATGGTTTGATTTGATTTTTTAAAATTTTTTTGTGTAGTAGGTGGACAAATTGACGGGTTTAGTAGTTATTCGGATTTAGTAATTATCTTTATCTATTTAATTTTTATATCTACTCATGTCATGTCGTGTCAACCCGTTTTATAATATGAACACGATACAAAATTAAATGGATTGACATGATACGACACGTTTATTAATTAGGTCGTATTCGGATTGACTTGTCGTGTGTAATTATCTCAAATTGACACAACTCGCCAATCCGAATACGAAAAAGTACTTGCGCAGCCCCAAGAGAGAAAAAAAAAAGAAAAATGTTATAAAATTTTGGCAGTGTCAGAATAAAATCTATACACAATAAATCTCTGACTATTATTTGTACATTAATTTCTTCAAACTTTTCTCTTTCTTTTCTCTCATAATTTTCTCCAACAATTCTCTCACAATTGGTATATGTTTCAAGTTTGGAATAGAGCTCTTCTTAGTGGTGTCTCCACTAACTCCATTAATATGTATTAGTGGTGTTAATGGTGGACATTCATATTCACTAATGGAATTAGTGGATTCTCCATTAATGTATTCATAACATTTCTTCTTAGATGTCAATTACATAAAGAATATATCTCGTTAAAACTTTACTAGATAAAAATTTAGTGGGAAAAAAATCTAGTGAAGAAAAAAGAGTATACTATGTTATATGTCTACTTAATACTACCTCTAATAAGATGATTCATTTAAATCTTTGAACCGATGCATACCAATTTTATATCTCAACTTTTCAAATATTGCTGTCGGTAAAGTCTTCGTGAAAATATTTGTCAGGTTGTCACATGACCGAATTTGTAACACATCAATTTTATCTTTCTCCTAGAGTTCATGAGTAAAGAAGAATTTTGGTGAAATATGTTTTGTCCGATCTCCTTTAATATATACTCCTCGTAATTAAGCTATGCAAGCTGCATTGTCTTCATAAAGAGGAGTTAGAATATTTCTTCTAAATGCTAATTCACAACTTTTTTGGATATAATGAATCACTGATCTTAACCATACATATTCTCAATTTGCTTCATGAATGATTATAATTTCAGCATTATTTGAAGAAGTAGCTGTTATAAATTGTTTTGTAAAACGCTATGATATAGCAATATATTCACATGTAAATAGATAGCCCATTTGAGAACGTGCTTTATGTGGATCAGATAAATAACCAGCATCTGCATAACCTATCAATGTTAGGCTAGTTTTATTTAAATAAAATAATTTGAGATCAATTGTATTTTGGAGATATCGAATGACTTGTTTAATTTCATTCAAATGTTGTCGTGTTAGTGAAGTAGCTGAATATTGCTAATAAATTGACAGTAAATGCAATATCAGGTCATGTATTATTAGTAAGATATATCAAGGCACCAATTGCACTGAGATATGGTACTTCAAGACTAATGAGTTCTTCATCTTCTTCTTGAGGTCGGAAAAGATCTTTATTCATATCTAATAATCGGATGATTATTGGAATACTCAATGAATGTGCTTTGTCCATATAAAATCTTTTTAGAACTTTTGTTGTATATGTTGATTGATGAATAAATATTCCACTTTTCAGATATTCAATTTATAAACTAAGACAAAATTTAATTTTACTAAAATCTTTGGTTTTGAATTCTCTGTTTAAATAAACAATTATTTCTTGGAGCTCTTCTACAGTTCCAATAAGATTAATATCATCAACATATATAATTAATATCATAAATTTAGAACTAGGTTTCTTAATAAAAACACATGGACATACCTGGTTATTTTTAAATCACGCTTTTAATAAATATTTACTAAAACAATTGAACTACATGCGCCCAAATTACTTCAGGTCATATAATGATTTATGCAACTTGATAGAGTAATTTTCATGAGGATAATGTTTATATGCTTCCGACATGTGAAATCCTTAGGGGATTTTCATGTAAACATCATTTTCTAATTTTTCATACAAGTAAGCAGTGACAACTGTTGGAATATATACCCTCTAGATTAGATAATTTAATGTAATTATCAAATTTATTAATAAAAAATTTATTCTCAAAATTTGTTTGTGAATTTATATTTTATTTATGCACAATTTTTTTGTTTGGAAATAACCCATTGTGTTTAAGTAAGTGATCCATGTGAATGATGGTCTTTCACAGTAAGGTATGGATCACGGCTTATTTAACACATAAATATTTATTCTTAACCGATTGATGAGAATGAAAATCCCATCATAGATAGGTTATTGTGTTATGAATTCCAAATGAGAAATGACTTACCTTTAACCAGTGAATAGTCCATTTACTTTATAGCATGAACGTATTTTGAATACATAAAATAGGACATGTAATAATGGTTTCTAAAAGTATTATTTAAAAGAAATCCAAACTATTATTGCTGTAGCGTGGACTAATACTTTACCGCTTGAATATGAGTTGGTAATCTGATGAAGTTAGAAACATATACTTTGATATATTGTAGTTGAGGTTCTTTCGTAGAACCAATATACTTGTATGTTGGGTATATGTGATAGTTATTTAAGATAGATTTGTACAAGATAACTTCTACGCTATATTGTCCCTTGTGATTGTTCAAATGATCTAATTATCTAGGGTCTTAGGAAATATGTCTTGAATGTTTACTTTAGAGTAGCTCCCTTAAAAAGTGAAAATATTTCAGGAGTCGTGGATCATTGAACTAGAGGTCTAAGGATGGTATATGTCTATTAGAGATGTGTTAGTACACTATTCCTTTCTAATTGCACGGCGATGTGTAGAGGGCTATTTTAGTCATTACACTTGTAGGTTGAAGACTTTACTAACGCAGCATTGTCCTTTGGGTCAATATTTTCTTTTGGTGATATTAGAAAATATTTAAAATGTAAAATATAATTATTTATATAATATGGATATTTTAGTCATTTTAATAGCCAAGGCGATGTGTCTTTTGGTCCCCAAAATGGCCCTTAAATCATAAAGGATTTGGGTTAAGGAATTAGTTTTGATATTTATGATTTTTTATTTTATTAGTCTAATTTATTATTGGACTAGAATAAAATAAAATGTTTGAGAGAGAGTATTTATTTTATCTAGTTTAAATGGTTAATTAATTATTCAGGTGTTCAAGGCCCAGATTGAATAATTAGAAAATTAATCTAGAACTAGATAAAATATATGAAATTTTATTTTGTCTATTTAGGCTTGTTATTATTTATTGAGCTGTTTAATAAAGCCTAAAAAATAAATAATTGAGATTTATTATTTATGGGTGTTCAAGCTCAAGAAGAAATAATTTATTTGGCCCAATGAATAAGACTAAAGTAAAATAAAATTTATAAAAAATATTAAATAAATTAATTATTAATTTAATTAATTAATTATTAATATTTAAAAAAAATAACACGGGATAGATCTTGTATTGTTTGACGTGAAGATAACAGAAAGCATGGATTTTCTATTTTTATGCGATTGTATTCTCTCTCGGTGAAGGATTAAAAAGGCAGAGAAAATAATGCAAATGGATTTGTTGTGTAAGCTATCAGTGAGCTTCAAATTCATAGAAGCAAGTCACAAAAAATAGCTCTGCGTACTTTATTTTTACATATACAGAAGACAAACCCATTTTCGAACAAAGACTAAAGTTAATCAAAACCCAATCTTTAAACTTTCACCGGTTGTTCTACGCGCATCATTTTGAAAGATCGAAAACTTCGCGTGGATGAGACTTAATAGACGTTTGCAAGGACGTGAGTCACTTGTCTCAAATATCTTTATACAGACATCTACACCAGTGTGAAGAGGGCCACTTAATCACAAAAGTAAATTTTCGTTTTCCTAACATACTTTCGTTTTGATTATTTTTATCATTTTAAGCCTTCAACAACATCTAATAGGCACATATCTATCTTTTCATGTACTGCCAAATTGATAAGATATCAGAGTGTAATAGTATCAACAACAGGAGAATAAATTTCATCATAATCAATACCTGGTCTTTGTGAAAACCTTGGGCTACTAACCGTGTTTTATATCGTACGATTTTATTATTTTCATTATGCTTTTGCACAAATATCCAATTGTAGTCAACAGGTTTTACACCTTTCGGTATTCGAATTACAGGTCTAAAGACTTCATGTTTTGTAAGTGCATTTAACTCCGATTGAATCGCATCTTTCCATTGTAGTCAATCTTTTCTATGCCGACATTCATCAACTGATATTGGTACAGGACCATCATTATCTTGTGTAACATCAAGAGATATATTGTATGCAAACATATTATCAATAACTATTTCTATTCGATTCCAACTTCTACCGGGAGTGGTATAATTGATAGAAATTTCAGTGTTACTTTCATCAACTTCTGGTTCTTTTATTTTGTCATTAATTCTCTTTTAATCTTTATTATTCTTTTCTTCAATATGATCATTTGGATAATTTAATCATCTTTTCTTTTGAGGATTTTTATCTTTAGAATTAAGAAGTCGGCCACGCTTTTGGCGTACTTTTGACTTAGTAGCTATAGGTATAATCTTTTGTTTCTTTGGGACTTCAATTCGAATAGGAGCATTTATAACTGGAATATGCAATTTTGTTGCTCTTCTGAAGTCAACAAAAATGTCTAGCATTTGATTTGCAATGCTTTGCAAATGAATTATCTTTTGAACTTCAAGTTCACACATGCTTGTGCGCGAATCAAGATAATTTAATAATATTGTCCAAGCAAGATCTTTCTTATGCTATTTATGTTCTCCCCCTAATTTAAAAAATAATGATTCATCAAAATAACAATCAGCAAATCTTGCTGTGATAACATCTCCTGTCAAGGGTTCAACATACTTGATAATAGAGGGAGAATTATATTCAACGTATATCTTCTTTCTTCGTTGAGGACATATCTTTGTACGTTAGTTTGGTGCAATTGGAACATATACAGCACACCAAAAAATTATTAAATGAGTAATATTTAATTCTGAATCAAAAGTTAATTGCAAATAAGAGAATTTATGATAACTAGTTTGCCTTAAACATACAAGTGCTGCAACATGTAAAATAGCATGTCCCCAGACAGATGTTGAAAGATTTGTTTTCATTAATAATGATCTAATAATTAATTGTAATCTTTTAATAAAAGATTCAACAAGACTATTTTGTGTATGAATATGAATTATAGGATATTCAACATTAATTCTAATTGACATGTAATATACATAAAAAACATGTGATGAAAATTCACCAGCATTATTCAAACTGATATTTTTAATTTGATGGTTAGAAAATTATGCTCGTACTTTAATTATTTGAGTAAGTAATCTTGCAAATGCCAAGTTGTGAGTAGATAATAAACACACATGTTACCATCTAATACATCAATTAAAATCATAAAATATATGAACGGTCCACATGGTTGATGAATAGATCCATAAATATCTCCGTGAATCCGTTCAAGAAATGTAGGACTTTCAACTTCTACTTTTACTGGTGATAGTCTAATAATTAATTTTCTTAGGGAACATGCAACACATGAGAATTTTTCTGATGTCAATATATTTTTATTTTTTAATGGATGACCATGTGTATTTTTAATTATTCTTCTCATCATGGTAGATCCCAAATGACCCAATCGATCATGCCAAATGCTAAAATTAATAGAATCGGTAAATTTTCTAGTTTATTAGATGATGAATTTCTATTATACATATTTTTGTAAAATATAGGCCAATAGAAAAAGACGGTAGTTTTTCTAATACAAATTTCTTACTCAAATTAATTTGAGTAATATAAAGATGTTCAATACCATTTTCCTCATTTGTTTCAACATGATACCCATTTTGCAGATATCTTTATAACTCAATAAATTTCTTCTGAATTTTGAGAAAAATAGTGCCTTATCAATATTAATTGTTGTTCCTTTAGACAACAATATACTAACTCTTCCGAAACCTTCAATCAAATTTGTACTATCGTTTATAATATAAATATTTATTCTCCTATTTTGAGATAAGAAAAATATTTCTCTTTTTTAAGTATCGTATATGTAGTTTTACTATCAATAATACATACATCATCATTAAAAACAGCCATCTGAACACAAATATGTATATGCAAAAGTAAATATTATTAAAATATAATGAAAATTTATAAAAATATCAGGGTGAGGCATTAGTTTTTCTGGACACTGTCATCACTAATTAAATTGTTTATCCTACCATTTAGATGTTCGAAAAAATCAGATACATTCATATAGGTAATATTGATATTAAGATCTTCTAGATCAATATCATTGTCGTCAGCATCATTAACTAGATGTTGAGAAAAATTTACTTCAATATTTTTATTTTTCTTTTCCAATAAAACTTGATATAATTTCACTAAATGTTTAGTCGTACGATAGTTACGTGACTAATGACTTTTCATACCACATCTATAACACTTATCCTCATAATTTTCTTATATTTTTTTCTTTTTCTTTATTATCTTTTCTTTCCCACTTCAGGTGGCCAGTATTTCTCACAACTTGATTATTACTGTAATAAGAGAACTATCAAACGTGCCCAAGACTATAACTATGACCACGGACACGGCCACGACTACAACTATGACTATGACTTTGCTGGAACTAACAACATTCACTTTTGGGAGTGTTGTTGAGCCAAGTGGTCTAGTTTCATGATTTTTCAATAATAACTCATTATTTTTCTCTACAATGAGGAGAGTAGTAATTAAATTAGTAAATTTTGTATACCATTTTTCTTGATATTTTTACTGTAAGATAATATTCGAGATATGAAAAGTGGAGAATGTCTTCTCCAACATATCTTCATCAGTAACTTTTTCTCCACATAATTTTAATTGAGATGTAATTTTATACATGGCGGAGTTATATTCATTCACAATTTTAAAATCTTGCAACTTCAAGTGCAACCATTCATACCGTACAGTTAGTAGTACGACCATCTTCAAGTGGTCAAATCTTTCTTTTAAATTTATCCACAGGACATATGGATCTTTTTCGGTAAGATATTCTATTTTTAAATTTTTATCAAAATGACGACGGATAAAAATCAAAACTTTGGCATTTTGTTGTGCATATGTACTATTTTTTTCTTTAATAGTTTCACTAAGGCCTTCAACATTTAGATGCATTTCTGCATTGAAAACTCATGACATATAAATTTTTCCAGAAATATCAAGAGTTACAAATTTAAATTTAGTAAGGTTAGCCATAGGAATCAATAAATGCATACCTTTAATCTTCTGACTTTTGTAAACAACAAAAACTCGTACTTTAGTCTTCTAGATTTGGAAACAATAGAGACTCGTACTGATAACGTGTTATAAAATTTTGACAGTATCATAATAAAATCTACATACAATAAATTTTTAACAATTATTTGTACAATAATTTTTTTAAACTTCTCTCTTTATTTTCTCTTACAATTTTTTTCCAACAATTCTATCACAATTAGTATATTTTTCAAATTTAGGGAAGAGTTCTATTTATAAAGCTCTTATTAGTGGTGTTTCCACTAACTCCACTAATATGTATTAGTAGTGTTAATAGTAGATATCCATATCCATATCCACTAATAGAATTAGTAGATTCTCCATTAATGTATTCATAACAAAAAAAACACAAAAAGGCTTTTTTTTTCCCTTAAAAAATCTAATGATCAGAGAAGAATGGGCCCGTAAAAATGGAATGCAAAGCCCAAATCCAAATTTTCTACACCCATTCCTCCATTATCGGCTTTTGAGGTAAATATACCAACTTTTTTTTTTCTCTACCTCTTTTTCTATCCAAAATCTTCCGGTCAATGGATGGTGGTGGGGGTAGATTCAAATGGAAAAATCACATTCCATATGTTGTCTGGTCACTTACCTTCTACGGGGGTTTTGACCGAAATGGGTCAAAACCTATTTTCAAAGTATTAATAGGGGCGAAAATCGTAGTAGGGGCGCAGAGGGGATATCTCGCGTTTGCAAAATGCGAGGTGCAGCTTTGACTCCTCTCTAACATGAGCCGCTAAAAAGCGGCAGAAAAAGTAGTACCTCACGTTTGCAAAACGCGAGGTTCCAGTGTACCTCGCGTTTGCACCAGGTTTTATATATATATATATATATATATATATATATATATATATATATATATTCTTTTTATTCTATTAAGCATTTTATTATTTTGTGACTTTTGTTCTCATTTTTTATGAAGTTCCAAATTTTTATTAGAAGGAATTAATATTTTTTTAAATAACACAAAATTATATATAAATTTAAATAATACACAATTAAAATTTATTAGTTTAAATTTGACCATAACATTTAATATACGTATTTTTATCACAATTAATTTTATTTATAATGATGTTGAAAAAAATATATTTTTTATAGTTAATTTTATTTATAATGATGTTGAAAAAAATTATTTTTTACAGTTAATTTTATTTATATTAAAATTTGAAATAAAATTTTATTTTTAATTTAAAATTGAATTAATTTATTGTTAATTTAAATATTTTAATTTTTGATATTTTTAATTTTAATATTTTTATTAAATACCATTAAATATTTAGTTAATTTAAATATTGAATAAATTTAAATAGTTAATTTATAATATTTAATTGTTGAAGAAAATTATAAAAATATAAATTCTCAACTATCTAAATACACTAAAATTATAGTGTCAACTATTTAAATAGTATTTAAATTTAAATTTAAATTTCATAATCCCCTTACATTTCATAATTCAAATAATTTATAATTTAACTAAATTCGAATAATGTGTGAAATGTTACAGTTTTGAAAAAATCATTTAAAAAATTTATATTATATTTGTCTTTAAAATTCTATTTTTATTTTTATTAAATAGCCAAAATAAATCGAACTTATTGTTCTCTCTATAATTTTTAAATATAGATTATATAGCACAAATGCACTAGTTTTTCACGAGGTCTCTTTTTTTTTTTTTTGAAATTTCTTTTTTCTTCTATTATACATTTTATCATTTTGTGACTTTTTCTTCTCATTTTTTATGAAGTTCCAAATTAATATTAAAAGGAATTAATATTTTTTAAATAACACAAAATTATATATAAATTTAAATAATGCACAATTAAAATTTTTTAATTTAAATTTGACCATAACATTTAATGTACGTATTTTTACTACAGTTAATTTTATTTATAATGATTTTGGAAAATTTTTTATTTTTATTTTTAATTTAAAATTGAATTAATTTATAGTTAATTTAATATTTTAGCCTATTTAATGATATTTTAAATATTTAATTTTAACTATAAATTATTGAATTAATTTAAATATCGATATTGTAACTAAAAATATTGAATTTAAATTAAAAATATTTATATTTAAATATTAAATAACGATAATATTTATAAATTTATATTTAATTCAACTATAAGTTTTAAGGATATTTTATTTAATTGAAATATTGAATTAACGATATTTTAAATATTTAACTAAATCGAACTTATTGTTCTCTCTATAATTTTTAAATATAGATTATTTAGAAAATTAGATAATGATATTTTATTAATGCTATTTTGACTTTAAATTTGAATGTAAATATGACTGTTAATGAAATGTAATTCATAAGTTCATTCACATTTAATTATCTTACTTGAGGTATTTGGTATTTGCGAATTTATTAGTATATATATTTTAATATTGGTTGAGTTGAGTTTTTAACATTGTCCCAAAATCTTTTGTGGCTTTATGACATTAATATGTTATCATGCATGATTGGGAAGACATGAACTTTAAAACGCTATACAAACAATAAACAATAAACTTTATTACACATGAAATAATCTAAAAAAAAAGAATGAAAACTAGTTCTACAATGAAATCCTCGACGGTTCCTTGGAGGTTGAACTCGTCTCCGAGGCTGTTCTTACTGTTGTTCTTCGGGTGGTTCTTTTGATTGTACTATATCTTGCTCCTCATAACGGTGGGATAGACCGAGAATATCTATGAATGCCTGTGCGGTATCTGAGACCGTCCAGTCGATGGGCCGGCAGCAAATTCATCAGTTGAAGATAGGTATCTAGTATCGAAGATTAGGTGCTGCGGAGTAATAAAATCAGTTTGTCTATCTTCAACTGCTGCAGGATCACCATGTTCATAATTGTATTCTTCGCCGTGTACTGGTGAGTGGTAATCCTGCATAGGAATATCAGGTACAACACGTCTGCGTGCTCGTCTACCCCCTCTCCACACCGGTGGTACTTCGCGATTGACTTCTTGCTGGATCGGAGATATCGGATCAGCAATGTAGCTTCATTTCGCTTGGCTGGTAAGGTGGGTGGTTCAAACGACTTGTCTCACCAACGGCAGTCAACAAACGAGTGGCGAGATCCGTTATTGATGTAAACACTCGTCTACTTACAGCATCCGCATTTTGATATCCTTCATTGCTAAGGTACAATATCCGATGCATCGAATCGGCCTATATATATTTCGAAATGTCAATAAATTATTTGAGTGTAAATTTTATATTTTTTAATAATATGTAAAAAAAATTACATACCAATATTTCTGTCACCCCACTGCTCAATTGGTAGCCCAAATGATTAGGTTGCGTTATAGTCGGATTACCAATCAGTCGCCTAGTGTGAGTCTGATACCATGCTATATAGTCAGGCAAAACTATATTCTGATTGTAACTAAATTGTCCAACCATTACTATTGAATGCCTATCAACCCACTTTGCATGATGGATTGAATCAATCTCGGACCACCCTGCACCAGTAGTTCTCATGTCATGGGCATGCAAATTGTCACCGGTGTCAATTGCAACAGGTATTATCTGCACCAATCCAAACTGTCGCATGACTTTATCTAGGCGATGCACTTTTATTATTTCCCAACAAATTAGGGATGTGATAAACGTTCAGATGCGTCGTCCATGAGTGCAATACGAGGGTAAGGTAACTAACATGTGCTCATTATAAGGTTACCAGATAAACTGCATAAACGTAAATTGTCAATATTAATAATAAATAACGAACTTGTAATTAGTGTTGAAAGTAAAGTGGTTGAAGTAATGCTTACATCATTATGTTGCATCATATCAAACTGATCCCTATAAGTAAGAAGCACACATGTCGGGGTGTGGAAAAGCTCTAATGATCTCTCCCATGCTGATCCTCTCAAGGCCTGTGGATCAACATCCTCAACCAGACAAACTCTAGAAGGTCTGATAGTAGGGATACGCTCCCAAGTCCACAACTATTTCAACATTAATAACCAACGCTTAGGAAAATACTATATTTATTCTATTTTTAAAATACTAATGCTATTTTGACTTTAAAAAAAATGTGCGTTTCATATCTGAACCAATAATAACGAGGCATCAATAGTATGTACTCTGTAGGATGTAGCATTGCACAAACAACGATACAGATGAGTCAATGCTATACTTCTCCAACTAAGGGTGTCGGGTACTTCTAAATCACGAGTGTATTTTAAAAAGCGCAGATTTACTCTGTTGCCAGATTTGTCCGAGAACAAAAAGCCACGAATGAGTTGCATAATATAACAACGTGTATGCTGGCCTATCATTTCCAGCGTCGCATCTACAAGTAGTGGCTTACTCAAAACTCTTTCGAGTGAAATAATCTTCAATCTATATCCATCAAACTCTGTCAGAGTTGGTCGAAATCCTAATAGCTCGTTGCATATGTCAATCAACTCTAAAGGTGTATCTACGAACCGACTGTTACAGATTGGATCATCATCTACACGTAATCCGAAGAGAACCTCTATGTCCTGTAGGGTGATAGTAGCCTCTCCAACTGTAAAATGAAACGTATACGTTTTCTGGCACCACCTTCCCACTAATGCTGTAATCAATGGATGGTCGATCCTCATGTAACATAAATGGCACAATCCGCCAAAATCGGCCATGTCCATGAGCTGCTCAATACGGTGATCGGATGGTCGAGCTTCCCAAAATATACTATCATTCCTCTTCGCAGTAATAACGTCATTGTATAGTTGTCTCGCCCAAATATGTGATGACCTATGTTTGTACTACAATCTCAATACGTCCGATATAATAGGACATGGATCCACTCCGTGAGAAGTAGGCTCATATATTTTGTCCTAATTAATAAAACCGATATGTATAAGTTAAAAATAATTTAAAAATATATAATCAACATACCAATTAAGTGCAGAAAGAAAATTAAGCACAAAATTAAAGATAAATAATTCGAATCATGGGTACACACTATTAAAAATTTAGGTAACAGATAAATATTATATCTAAATAAATTTAGCTAATATGATACAGAATTAATCTATAATTGCGTCATTCTACAGAGCTAGTGAATGGAATTTCTCCTATTGTGTCCACTAAGATGACATAAGCCGCAATGAGGTGGTGAATCAGGATTACGTTCGTCCATCTCATTCCGAATACACGCCGTTCGCAATCTGCCCCTCTGACGGTTCTTGAATCGGTGAGCAAATGGTGCCACGCTAAAGCCAGGGTTACGCCAATAATCTTCATGCGGAATGGGCCTGAATTGTGCTGCATAAGTCATTCTATAGGATAGTGTCGTGTTTTCTGATGACACTAAATCCCCAAGATTCAGCCTCAATTGCTAACATGCTGCAAACGCGTGCGAATAAGGTATTCCATATATTTTTCATTTGCAACGGCTGCACTTCCTGACCCTAATATTAACCTCATATGAATTATTTTCCTTCCCATGTTCACGATGTGGTGACACAATATTAAAAATACCTCGATCATGATTAAAAGTCAATACACGGTGTGTTCTTCCTTTCTTCTCATTCTTCACAAATTTGCCCCATATCTTAGAAGGGAAGTGATATCGCTCATAATTAGCCTCCTGCCTATGGTCGTTGAAATATTTGACTGTTTTTTTGAATGAAGACTTCACAATCACCTTGATGGATAGAGCACGTATCCATTTGACGACACTGTTGGAAGATTCCACCAGATTGGTTGTCATGTTACCACACCGATGTCCACCTGTCATAAGTAAGCATCCATTACTCTTTCGGAATCAAATCTAACCATGCCTTTGATTGGGGGTTTAACAAGTTAATTTCTTCCATAATCTTCAAAAATTTTCGCTTTTTGCTTTGATTCCCAAGCTGCGTACTTCAACTTCTTTAACTCATGCATTCTAAACTTGCTATTGAAGTTACTCCAAACATGTCTAAGATAAAATCTATGCACTGCCATTAGCTCCTGCCAGAGGGGTAGTCGATGAACTGCATTTACAATCCCAATGTGTTTGTCAGATATTAAACAAACTTTTCGATCCTTTAACACATGTTCTCTTAGTAAGGACAAAAATCATCCCTAATTATCATTAGTTTCTTCGTCAATGACTGCAAATGTTAGGGACAATATATGATTATTGGTATCTTGACCCACTGCTGTTAAAAGTTTTCCCTTATATATACCCCTAAAAAATGTCCCGTCAACACTGACCATCAGTTTCATGTAAACAAATGCATCAATACGAGTCCGCACACCCAGAAAACATATCCAAAAAAGTCTTGGCTCCATTGCTATCCATAGGCAAGAAGTGCCACGCCACGACGGTATCAAAATTCGCATCTTATAAGGCTTGCATATATCATGGTAGCTGTGCGAACGATGAAGGCCAATCCCCATAGATCATCTCAATAGCATGCCTGCGTGCATTCCATCTTTTCCTGTACGACGGGGTGAAGTACAATGTGTTATGAATATGACTATTTATTTCGTTGACTTTTATTTTCGGATTATCGTGAATCATTGACATGATGTGTTTCGCTATGAATTTCGCACTCATATTTCGATGGTTCCTGTCGACTGTCCGAACTAAACAAATGTGTTCTCCATGCCATCGAGTAATTTGCTACAAGCCACAACCTTTCTTTTTCCATGCACGAATCCGCCAATAACATGGATACTGTGGAATTGAATTTTTACACTCGACAACCTAATATGAACTTTTGCTCTCTACCACCGTAAACTCACGATCGAGCCTAATAGACCACGATCGAACAGCCCATAACAACTCATTCTTATCCCTGAACCACATGCCAATCCTTAAGTCATTATTGGATTCTAACAATAAATCCATGCCCCGACCTAGATCCATGCCATCAGCTTTGTTTTCCATCTCTTGTGAAGTATCTAATCGGTCAAGATAGATTGAATATGGTGGATCGTACAAACGAACCGATTCAGATGATCTATTTGCAAGTTGTTGCAATACAGAAGGATCGGGAATATCTTCTTCGGGATTGCCATCCCCTCGTCCTCATCGGGTGAATCATCCGTGGTAGGCCCATTAATGTCTGACGTAAGTCCTAACCCATCCACAGTCGCCTCCGAGTACGTACACAATTACGCTCTCGAGCTACCCAATTATCAACTGGAGTTACATCCAATGGAATACCGATTTCAGCTGTTAAAAATAATTGCTGGCTCGTTTGTACTTGAACGGATTGAATCCGGTCATGAAGTTGAGGCATACCAAACCTAGTAGAAGCCGACATGATGTATTGATTGCTAAATCCAACGACTGGGGTATCCAAAATTGATGTACTGAAAAGTGATTGGAAAGTCTCATTTCGAATATATGGAGGATCGTTGGCTATAGTTGCTGAAAAATTTAAATCGAAGTTAGGCATGCTGACAGAAACAGTTGAGTTAAGTAATGCAGTGAACAATTCAGTGATAAAAGTTAGGATATTATGCTCAAGAAGATTTGTTGCTATTGCATTCGGAATCTAGACGATCTCATAGTAAACATGCAGATCAATTGGTTGTCCATTCACGGTAGATGCATAATACCACAAATTTTCCATAACATCATCATCTGTTATAGCAGTAGTTGTAGACCTCATCACTGTACCAAAAATAGTATCTTCCCTCATTGTGATTTGCAACTTCACAGTAGACGTGTCCAATCCTCGAATAGCACATATTTTGTTGACTAAACCTCCAAAACTAACTCGATTTTGAACAATCAATGCCTTGCGATAGGAACCATTAAAAAAATCACCGTGTGGGGTGCGCATAATTTCACAATCCCAATATAATCGTAGTCTTACAGGGTTCTTCTAATAACATTGTGTCTAAATAAATGATGCAGGATTTTTCTATTCAAAAATAGAGCATGTTACAACTTTGAATTAATATATGAAGTAATATATTATAATCAGTACAAATCTATCTCAAATAGCAAAAATATTTTATATATGCAAAAAATAAGTATTTAATATATTCCACACTAATTATTACCTATTATAAAACTTACTAAGATAATTAAGATTAATTATTCAAGAAGTTAATATATATTTAATTTAAAATCCCAAAATCCCTAAAGCTCAAGGTTTTCTTATTCTAGAAAACCTTTTCAAATCTCAGTAATAAGTGAAAAATTAAAGAAAATATGAAGGATCTTTATTAAGTTAATAGCTAAAAAAAATATGTAAATAATAATTTTCATGTTATACGAATGTATTTAAAAAAAAATATTAAACAAACTATTCAAATGATATGTAAATTTTCATGCTAAAAAAAATATGTAAATAATAATTTTCATGCTATACTGAATGTATTTTAAAAATATATTAAATAGACTATTCAAATGATATGTAAATTTCCATGCTAAAAAAATATGTAAAATTTCATACTAAAAAAATATGTAAATAATAATTTTCATGCTATACAAATGTATTTAAAAAAAATATTAAATAGACTATTCAAATGATATGTAAATTTTCATGCTAAAAAAATATGTAAATAATAATTTTCATACTATATGAATGTATTTAAAAAATATATAAAATAGACTATTCAAATGATATGTAAATTTTCATGTTAAAAAAAATATGTAAATTTTTATGCTAAAAAAATATGTAAATAATAATTTTCATGCTATACGAATGTATTTAAAAAATATATAAAATAGACTATTCAAATGATATGTAAATTTTCATGCTAAAAAAATATGTAAATAATAATTTTCATGCTATACGAATGTATTTAAAAAATATATAAAATAAACTATTCAAATGAT
This sequence comes from Voacanga thouarsii, assembly GCA_026120185.1. Taxonomy (NCBI): domain Eukaryota; kingdom Viridiplantae; phylum Streptophyta; class Magnoliopsida; order Gentianales; family Apocynaceae; genus Voacanga; species Voacanga thouarsii. Next base: position 3,500,262 of record JANUWF010001719.1, on the reverse strand, counting down.
ATGTAAATTTTCATGCTAAAAAATATGTAAATTTTTATGCTAAAAAATAGGTAAATAATAATTTTCATGCTATAAGAATGTATTTAAAAAATATATTAAATAGACTATTCAAATAAGATGTAAATTTTCATGCTAAAAAAATATGTAAATAATTACTATTCAGATAGACATATTAAATTATATTTAAAAATTGGATTAATTTTCAAATGTATGCATTACTTATGGAATTCTATATAAAATAACTAATAATTCATACTGCTAATAACAAAAAATTTTCAAGCTTAACATTGGCTAAATCTTAATTGAAATCAACTATATTACAGAATTATATTAAATGAATTAGCCGCATTTTTTATTAAGAGTAAAATATTAAAAATTTAAACTATAAAATTATAATAATTAATTTTATTTAAAAAATTAGAAGATAAATTAAGAAATTAGCCACATAATTTTTTTTTTTACAATTTGAGGAAATTAATTTATTATTTTAATAGAATTTTAATTATTAAAAGTATAAAATAATATATTTTATTTAATTTAAGATTATCTTATTCGTCTAACACACTGTAAATGTCACAATATACAGTAAACATATTTACAAAGTATAATTAAAATACACAGTCTATACACGTTTTAAACAATTAAATTAAATAACTAATTCAACTACACAATTAATTATAAATACATAATTCAACATATATCACATCATTATAAAAAAATAAACTACACAAAAATTTAACAGATAATATCTCTATTATAATATTTAAAAAAACCTATAAAATATACGTCAATGTATATGTGCTCCCGCGAACACTTTCTCCGATTGAAATTCTTCTTGGCTCCCTCCCGTGTGACGACTGATCTCTTCAGAGCCCCAACAAAATTTTTAAAAAGGCAACGAAATGGAAAAAAGAAAACAGAGAATAGAGAATGAGAAGAAGTAGAGAGGAGAATGAAAATGCAAGGGATGATGCAAATGGCAAATGTTGTATGTATATATAGGCGGAGAAAATGTGGCTCGTGAAATGAGCGTGGAAAAAATGGGTCAAAAAGCCATGAAATGGGTGTGGAAAAAATCACGTTTCTGAAAAGGGGCTGAAAAGTTGAGGACCTCGTGTTGCTGTCGGGCTGCTGTCAAAGGGAGTACCTTGCGTTTGCAAACGTGAGATACCTCTTTGTGCCGCTACTACGATTTTCGCCCCTATTAATGCGTCGAAAATCAGTTTTGACTCATTTCGGTCAAAACCCCCCTTCTACGTGGGTCACAATTTATTATCATATAACTAGCATGCAAAATAAACTACTGAATACACATAATTATTTAGTGCTTTAGTTAATTGAACTATTTTAAATTTTTATTTTTATTTTTATTTTTTAACTAAAAATAAGTAAAATGACTATTTAAGTTATTGAAACATTTAAATATTACCTTTCCGTCACCGTTAATTAACAATTCTTAACTTTTAATAATACTTCCTCCATCCTATAATATAAGTCGTTAGAAATTACTTTTTCTATACTAAATTATTGGTCGTAGAGACTTTTCAAAAAGGTTTTGAAGTTATTTTTATATTTTTGTATCTTATTTATTGTTCTCTTTCTCCTCTTTTTCTCTCTTCTCTTATTTCCAAGATATTTAAATAGATGCATTTTATAAAGAAACAAACATAAAGTCACTTGATTTTTAAGAATCTTAATATGTGTAAAATTAAGTCTAATAATTTATATTAAAAAACGGAAGGAGTATAATTTAATAAATTCATATTTTTAATAAAAATATCTTATTATTTTATTTTTTATTCATTTCTTTTAACTTTATTTTTTTTCTTTTTTAACTTTCCCATTCTTCTTCTCCTTCCTTGCCTCTGCAATTCCATCGGAAGACATCCCCGGTGGCTACTTTCACAAGCTCATCTCAGCCCGGCACTTCTGCCACAGCTCCTTATGGCCAAAATGTCGCATCCTTCTATGCCCCAGCCCGGAAAGTGTCCGAAAAGCTATCTCCTTCTGCTACAAATCGAATATTTGCAAAATTTCGTAGAGTTTATAAGCAATAGTTGTTTTAAAAGGAATCCATTTCGGTGGAACGGTGAATTCTTCTGGTTTTGTTCTTTCTTCTGCATTGCCCTTCAGAACTTCTACAGGTCCAGAAAAGCCCAAAAATGTTGCAATTAATATACTGAAGTAGCACCTGGAAATATTCAATTTTGATGCAATTGGGGGTAACCAATAGGAAACAAAATCATACAAATCCAATTGGGAGAAGATTCTTCAAGAAACTGAGCCAAGGGTTATTGAAGACCATCATAAGCTAGCTTGAGGTACTTGACTTTATTGTAAGGAACATCACTGGTTGTCCCTGCATTTTCAGGGAGGTTATCAACATGGGGTAGAGGCAGTTTCACGAAATCTATAAAAAGGAACTAGATTTGCGAGCAATTTTGGGAGGCAATCGATGTTTCTTGGGGTGGATACAAAAGAAATCTTGTGTCCCTTTTTAGCTATGAGCTTGGACATCTCGTAAAAAGGGATCATGTGACCGAAAGCCAGCCATGGGAACATCACTATATGCAACTTCCTGTCCACAACCACAAGCATGGATGTGAATTGCACCTCCTACGGTAAAAATTGCTTTTGAATCCAGTAAACACACGGATTCTTTTATCTTCTTGCTTGAACGGAATCAATCTGCAGAAATTACAGTGAAAAGGAAGGGGAAGAAGTGAAGGGCTGAGATGGGTTGGTGAAAGTAGCCATAGGCGACGGCTTCCGATGGAATTGCAAAGGCAAGAAACGGGAAGAAGAAGGAAAAAAATAAAAAAAGAAGAGGAAGAAAAGATAAAATAAATAAATAAATAAAAGATAATAATATATTTTAATTAAAAATATAAAATTATCAAAATATTATGAATATCTTAAAATTATTAGAAGCTCCATTAATTAGTGAATGCTCCACTAATTATGGATTTATGTGAATTATTAGAGAAAATTTTTATGGATGTCCACCATTTAGTAGAGACACCACTAATTAAAATTAGTGGAAGATGATATATTTCATGATGTATTCCACTAATTAGAGTTATATAAATAGAGTTATTCTCTAAACTTGTAATACACCATCATTTTTGTGAAAGAAAGATAAGAGAAAATTGTGAGAGAAAAGAAAGAGAAAAATTCTTATACAAAGAATAGTTAGAGTTTTATTAGTGTGTAATGTGAAGATTTTATTCTAACACTACCCAAATTTTATAACACGTTATCAGCACGAGTCTCTACCGTTACAAAAGCCAGAAGACTAAGCACGAGTCTCTACCATTATACAAGTCAGAAGACAGATACGCGTTTATTAATCTCTATGGCTAACCTAACTAAACTCGAATTTGTAACCCTTGATATTTCTGAAAAAAATTATATGTCATGGGTTTTCGATGCAGAAATGCATCTAAATGTTGAAGGCCTTAGTGAAACTATTCAAGCAAATAATAATGTATCTACACAACACAAGGCTAAAACTTTGATTTTTATTCGTCTCATCTCGATGAAAATTTGAAAATGGAATATCTTACCGAAAAAAATCCATATGTCCTGTGGGTAAATTTAAAAGAAAGATTTGACCACCTAAAGATGGTCGTACTACCCACTGTACGGTATGAATGGTTGTACCTGAGGTTGCAAGATTTTAAAACCGTGAATGAATATAGTTCCGCAATGTATAAAATTACTTCTCAGTTAAAATTATACGCAGAAAAAGTGACTGATGAAGATATATTGGAGAAGACATTCTCTACCTTTCATGCCTCGAATATTGTACTGCAGCAACAATATCGAAAAAAATGGTATACCAAATTTACAGATTTAATTACTACCCTCCTCATTGCAGAGAAAAATAATGAGTTATTATTGAGAAATCATGAAGTCTGACCAACTGGCTTAACAGCATTCACTTCTGGGAGAAGCCATCGTTATAGTCGTGGTCGTAGCCGTGGCCATGGTCGTGATTATGGTAATGGACACGCTCGATATTTCCCTTATCACAATCATAATCTAATTGTGAGAAATATTGGCTACCTGAAGTGGAACAGAAAAGATCATAAGGAAAAAGAAAAAGAAATGAAAAAAACTTATGAAGATACATGTTATAAATGTGGCATGAAAGGTCATTGGTCACGTATCTGTCGTACGACTAAGCATTTAGTTGAATTGTATCAAGCTTCATTGAAAAATAAAAATGTGGAAACAAATTTTTCTCAACATCCAGTAAATGATGCTGCAGATGATGATATTGATTATGAAGATCTTAATATTAATATTACACATATGGATGTATCGGATTTTTTTGAACACCCAGACAGTAGGATAGACCATTTAATTGGTGATAGCATTGTCCAAAAGAACTAAAGCCTCACCCTGATATCTTTGTCTTTACATTACATTCTAATAATATTTACGTTTGCATATATATATATATATATATATATATATATATATATATATATATTCAAATGGTTGTTGTTAATGATGATGTATGCATTATTGATAGTGGAACTACACACACCATACTAAAAAATGAGAAATATTTTTCTGATCTCAAAATGGAAGAAATAAATATTTATACGATAAACAGTAGTATAAATGTGATTGAAAGCTCCGGAAGAGCTAGTATATTATTGCCTAAAGGAACAACAATTATTATTGATAAGGCACTATTTTTCTCAAAATTTAGAAAAATTTTATTAAGTTTTAAAGATATCCGCAGAAATGGATATCATGTTGAAACAAATAAGAAAAATGGTATTGAACATCTTTATATTACTCAAATTCATTTGGGTAAGAAATCTGTATTAGAAAAACTACCGTATTTTTCTACTGGCCTATATTTTGCAAAAATACGTACAATTGAAATTTATCATCTCGTAAACCAGAAGTTTACTGATCCTATTACTTTTAGCATTTGGCATGACCAGTTGGGTCATCCAGGATCTACCATGATGAGAAGAATCATTGAGAATATATATGGTCATCCATTAAAAAATAAAAAGATATTGACATCAGAAAAATTCGCATGTATTGCATGTTCCCTAGAAAAATTCATTGTTAAACCATCACCAGTAAAAGTAGGAGCCGAAAGTCCTACATTTCTCGAATGAATTCACGGAGATATTTGTGGACCTATTGATCCACCATGTAGACCGCTCAAAAACTAATATAGGCTTATTTATTGGATTAGTTTATGTGGGCTGAAAAACTAATTATTAATTGGGTCAATTATTTGGTTCTAATTAGAATAATTAATTAAGTCCAAAAGGCTAAACTAAGAGTCCAATAGGCCAGTCTAGTTTAACCTAAGGTTTTATTTAGGTTAAATAGGAGGATTGGAAATAACGTTGTTTTTTTTTTATAGACTCTTCTCTGTGGAAAAAGAAACATACGTCTCTCTCTCCCTCTCTCCAGAAAATATTCCTTAGTTCTGTTAGTTATTCACCAAACGGAATTAGGCAGGCCATATATTGGAAGATCGAGAGTTTGGCGTTCACCTACATGCAAAGATGGAGTAAGAGGCTTGCAGGAATCGCACCAGAGGTTTCCTTCAGCACACTTACCTCGGTTCCACATATTTCGGTCCAGCCAATTCTTAGAACGAGGAAAATAAGTAAAAATTTTAAACCTCGGAATCTGTACAGAGCGCAACCGACGCCGACTCTATTCGGAGTTTCCCTGTTCTTCAGTTTTTTCAATTTTTTTTGTTTTCGCTTCCGCTACGTGCCCTGTGTTTTTCCCTTTCTATGCCTTCAGAACGTTCTTAGCATGGAGCAAACTTCTACACGTCCCTATAAGATGTTGATTTTTTCTCTCTACAACTCCATTTTGTTGTGAAGTGTTCAGACAAGTTAACTGTCGTTGAATCTTATTTTGTTTCAAGAACTCTATGAACTCCTCTGAAGTGTATTCTCTACTGTTGTTTGTGTGAAGGCACCTTATTTCATAGCCGATCTCACTTTTTGCTTTCTCCTTGAATGCCTTAAACTTTGTTACGGCTTCGGACATTTCTTTCACAAAATCAATTCAGACATATCGAGAATAGTTATCGATAAAAGTTATCATGTATCAATAACTACTTACCGATAGCTACTTTACTTGGCCAAAGACATCTAAGTGGACTAGCTCTAAAGGTGTCTTAGCTCTAAACTTCAACTCCTCGTATGGTAGTTGGTGGGTTTTATCATACTAACAGCTAACACAAACTATGTTGTCTCAAACCTCAAATTGTGATAAACCCTTTAGTATTGACTTCTTCTTCATTACCTTTAGTCTGGTGTAGCTCACGTATCCCAATCTTGCATGCCACAAATTTGGTGTTTCGTTCCTTTTAGTCTTATTTATGTATGTTGTATCTGCAAACATTACATAGATAGACTCTAACAGTCGCCCTTCTATAAGTAGTTCTCCTTCTAACTTTAATTGACGATAAATCTTCACGTCATTTGGACCGAATATAACATAGTTCCCTACTAAAGCTATTTGTGATACTTAGGGGTGGCAATTATGTCGTGTTCGGTTTAGCTAGTCTTGTCAACTTGGAATAATTACACACGACAGGCCAACCCGAACGCAACTCAATTAATAAACGTCACGTGTCGTGTCAACCGATTTATTTTCGTGTCGTGTTCGTATTATAAAACGGGTTGACACGATATAACATAATTAGATACAAAAATTAAATAGATAATTACTAAACCTGCCAACTTGAATACCTACAAAACCCGCCAATCTATCCACCCATTACACAAAAAAATTTAAAAAGTCAAATCAAATCATATAAAATTAAAAAAATTAATAAAACAGCCTATAAAGTCATAAATAAACAATAAAACAACAAACCATCCAACTAAATATCTAGAGATCTCAATAAATTCATAAGATTTAATATTAAAAATCTAAACAAATGTAGTTTTGCAATAAAATTGGATTGTTCAAGAAATTATTTTCTTTAGTTAAAAGTCATTGTAATGATATTATTATTATAGATACTAAATAATAATTAATTAAGAATGATTCATTTACCATATATCAAGCAAATAGCCACATTTACATAATTTATTTTCCTTAAAAGGTCTCATATAATTAAACAAAATAGACACACAAATAATTTAATTAATTCATATAATAAAATTTAATTCAATTAATTCATGTAAAAAAAATTAAATTATCTAATTTTCTATAGTGAAATTTGTAAGGTATTACAAAAAATATTAAATATAAGTATTAAAAAAAGTTAAACGGGTTCGCGGGTTGAAATGGGTTAAACCCTTTTATGACCTCGAATACATTTAAAGTTAAACAGATCAACCTGTTGCAACCCGAATCCGCGACCCTAACCCGCTATAACTGCGTTATTTTCGTATCGTATTTAATATTACCACCCCTAGTGATAATAATAGCAAGTTCTTTTTCATACCTAGCATATGCAACACACTATTTAACTCTACCTCTATAGAGTTGAATCGCAATACTACTAGAGCTTTGCCAATATGTGTAATTGGCATCTTAGAGTTGTTGGCAGTTACCACGACACGTCCACTTTTGTATTTCTCCATACTATAGAACTTCTCTTTGTCTCCTATCATATGGTTAGAACAACCCGAATCGACTATCCAATTATTTTTATAATTAATAAGTTTGTCACTTACCATGACTAGTGCCAATTTTTTTTTTCTTTTCTTGAGTTGGGCTTGATAGTGTCTCTTCCTCTTTTAGTGCAAAAGATGCTTGAAAGTCCCATTCATCTTCACTTTTTTAATTATGTGAAGATGTGGCAATATTCCCTTTGGCCTGTCTATGCCAACAATCTCGAGTAAAGTGATTTTTCTTCCTGCAGTTGTAATACTCGTTGTTTCTTCGTCGATTGCTCGTGTTGTTATTTTGTTATGATGGAGTTCCTCCTTGATGCGTACTTTTCCTCAGACGCCCTTTCTGCCAGAAGCCACATCTTTCTCTATTTTTGTCTTCTTCAATTAGTTTTTTGGCATTTTTCTATCCTCCAAATGCTCTTTTCCTACTATAAAGAGTTTTCTCTTCATAATTTGTTGATACATTGTAGGATGGTTGATGAGGCCTAAATTCACCATTAATTTTTTAGTTATTTGAGATTATTTTGTGATATATTTGGTGTAATAACTAGGTATATTCCTTCATATTTGATATTTTACCTTTGGAAAGGTATTTTGATGATTTTATGCATAAATTAAAAGATTCGGAGCTTAATTGTGCAATTCTAGAGGTGACCCGATGCCTACTTAAGAAGGAGAGCCGGCCATGGCTCAAATCTGGCAGAACAGAGGAATTTCGAAAGCATTGTAGGAAGGACTCGATGCCCAGTGGTACTATTCATAAAGCTGCTAATTTCCTTTTCCAAGCAGATTTTGGTAATTTCAGTTGGATTCTTTTAGTAACTCTTTCAACCATGGAAAAATGACTTTTTTAGGCACTTTTTTGCAACTAGAACTCCTATAAATACAAGAGAATAACATTATACAAAGTAGTTTTTAATTCTTCAATATAATATCTTTAGAAAACTCCTAGAGAAACACCAAGATTTAGGGGGATCAAAGAGATTTTGGAGAAGAAGAGAAGGTTGCTCAAGAAGGTTTCAAGGAAGAAGAAGAAAGCTTACTTGTTTATGAATGGTTTCTTTTTCTCTTCTTTGTAATTTATTGAGAATTTAAAATTAATGTTTTAATTGTCTTTAGAGGATATTCTTTTGGATTTATGATTTTGTATTGATTTTAGTTCTTTGATCAATTGATTATTGTTCTTGATATTTGATTACTTGCTTTAATTAATGAATTGATTGATTGATTCTTCTTGTTGGCTTGCTTGAAAAAGAGGTTAATTGTGATTTTAATTTAATTAATTTTATATTTATTATCTCTTAACTTGTTTAAAAAAGTAGTTAATTGTCAAGAATTTGAGTAATCAAAGATTAGTTGATGATTGCTAGATTATAGATTCATTAGTTAATTTCATGCTTTAAATGACCTAGAATATAAATGGTCCATGGGCTAAGAAGAGCTGAGCTGGGCTTAGAATTATACAACCCATCAAAAAAATAGACCGACCTATCTTGGCCTATATTTCTGCCAGCCCACGTGGGTTGTTGACAGCTCTAGTCGTGTATTGCTCACTACACAAATTGCAGACGTTGCCTTTTCGTCATGCAATCAACATCGCAGACATATCTATAAAATGAAGGCTTTGTCTGATGAAAAGGCTATAAGGTTACTTTTTGCTCTAAAATCGACAATAGGATTTATTTTGCAAAAAATCATTTGAAGATAATTGTTGTCCTCCACATCTGCAGAATGTTTCGTGCAAGTTATTGAAGAAGTGTAAGGGCTTGCCACTTGCAATTGTTTCCATTGGCGGCATTTTTCTTTTGTAGGACAAAACTAAATTAGAGGAATGGGAGAAGGTTCACCACAACCTTGTTGATGAATTAGATAGCACATGCAAACTTGATCAACTAAAGAAAATATTACTTCTTAGTTATAATGATTTGCCTTATTATCTTAATAGTTGTCTCTTGTATACAAGCATCTACCCTGAAGATTATGAAATACATTCAACAACCTTTAGTCGACAGCTAATTGCAGAAGGGTTCGTACAAGATAGAGGAGGAATGCCAGGTATGAAAATTACTCTCGAGTATATAAATGAAATTGTGAATCGAGGCTTAATTCAATTGACAAGATACACTGATAAATTTGAGACATGGTATGACATTTATAATCTTGTATGAGAAATAACTCTTTTCAGAAGAAAAGAACACAATATTTTCACTATCAAAGAAAGATATCCAGAAGATCTTGCTAGAGTTGATAATTGGTATCATATTCATGATCTTGTATGAGAAATAACTCCTTCCAAAGCAGAAGAACAAGGTATTGTCAGTGTCAAAAGAGGATACACAAAAGACTCAGATCATATTAGATGCTTGGTAATTCGTGAGTTCAAGGATGATGTACAAAAAGATATTCGGTTTAAACACCTTCAATCTCTGTTCATGTTTGATTACAGAGATCATATGTCCACTTCATCTTTTTAAAATTTTTTTTTGGTGGTAGATCCAAATTGTTAAAGGTCCTAGATTTGAGTAAATCACCGTTAGAGAACATTCCAACGCAAGTTTTCAAATTATTTCATCTGAGATATCTAAATTTGTGACGTTCAAAAGGGAAAGTGATTCCTAAATCCATCCTGAAACTTCAAAACCTCGAATTTCTTAATTTGGCACACATGGAAGTGATAGAGCTATTGGAATGGGCAACGGAAGCAACACATAAATATATAGAAAGATGAAAGAAAAATAAATTTATAAAATAGAACACAAAAATTTAACGTGATTCGGTCTCTCAAGTAGACCTACATCCACAACCCTAAAGGGAATATTCCACTATATAATTTTTAAACGGACAAAATTACAAATCCTCAATTTTTTTAACGTGATTCGGTCTCTCAATTAGACTTACATCCACAACCCCGAAGGGAAACACTCCACTATATAATTTTTGTACGGACAAAATTACAAACCCTCACAAAATAACTCAAGGCCCAAAAATCTTCCAATTTATTATGCTTAATGAGTTGGTGTACTTTCCCTAAAATAGTACTAACCTATTTATAGGAAAATTTTTCGTTACCCTTTTTTAAATTATCTCATGTGGGATTAAGAAAAAACTCAACAAATCATCCATTTTCTCAATTTCCCAAATTACAACAGAATCTGAAAACCTACTTCTTCTCTATGGCTTCTTTCTTTTTACTTCTTTCAAGTTGCCTCTCCAAGGAACGACCATCAAGATAATAGATGTTTTTACTCTTCTTTCTTCCTCTTCCTCTTACTCAGAACTACTTATAAAGCATCTCCTACTCCTTTACTCCTTTCTCTCCTCCCTAGGCCCGAACTATGCTCTTCTCCCAAGTCGCTCCTCCCTAGGCCTGAACCTTGCTCTTCTCCCAAGTTAGAACTAGGGCTCTGATACCACTTGTTGGGAAGCAAAACAGATACAAAAATTTAACATAGTTTGATCTCTCAATTAGATCTATATCCACGGCCCCAAAGGGAACATTCCACTATATAATTTTTAGACGGACAAAATTACAAACTCTCATTTTTTTTTTAAAGTGGTTCGGTCTTTCAATTAGACCTACATCCAAAACTCAAAAGAGAAACACTCCACTATATAATTTTTGGACGAACAAAATTACAAATCCTTACAAAATAACTCAAAGCTAAAAAATTTCCTAATATACTAGACTCGATGAATTAGTGTACTATTTCCAAAACAGCACTAACCTATTTATAAGAAAATCCTTAGTTATCCTTTTTAAGTTATCCCATATGGGATTAAGAAAAAACTCAACAAGAGCGAGATCCTCATGCTTGGAAAACTTCGAGTGCTTTGGGTGTATCAGTCAGGTTGCTATTCAAGCAATTATGCAGTCCGTGGCTTTAGATGTGCAATTGACATTGGAAGGCTTTTCTCCTTACAGTCTTTGTACTTGGTAGATGCATATAACAGAAAAATAGTAGAAGAGATAGGAAAGCTCAGGCAATTGAGGGGACTTATCACAAAGCTGAGAAGAGAAGATGGAAAGCAGCTGTGTCGCTCCCTTGAGATGTCAACCAACCTCCGTGAATTACGTGTTGTGTCAAAGAATGAAGATGAGATCCTTAATTTGCAGCATTCCATATCCACAATTCCTCAATTTTTTCAGCGACTAATATTGGAGGGGCGTTTGGAGAAGGTACCACCATGGGTACCTTCACTTTATGCCTTGACATGCTTAGATTTGTATAAGAGCAGCCTGATAGAAGACCAATTGGAATGCCTTCAATTTTTGCCCAATCTGCTCCAACTCTGTCTTGTTCAAGCTTACAAGGAAGAGAAATTGTGTATCAAAGCTGAAGGATACAAAAAGCTGGAGTTTTTCGGTCTTTGTCTATTGAAACAATTGAGACATGTAAACAAAGAGGAAGGTGCAATGCCTCATCTCAAGAATCTACGAATGAAGGACTGCAAATTGGTGGAGGAGCTGCCACAGGGCATTCAAAACTTGAGTGAACTGCAACGAGTTGAGTTTGCGGAAATGTCAAAGGAGTTAGTTACGGAGATGGACAATGGAAAGATACTAGTGAGAATTATCGGAAAATTGCTCATGTCCCTGATATTTTGGTTGGATACTGGATAGATGGCAAATGGGAACGGCGTTACCTGTGAATACGAATTGGGAACTCCAAGGACTCTGTGGTGGTTTGTATTTCAATTTTCACATTTGTCTGTTAATTTTCTTTTACTTGTTGGATTATGTACCATGTGATAAGAAACGTTTATGGTTGGTAAACTTTTCCTAAATAATGAACTAACTTTCAAAATTTTTAAAAACCTTCTATTTGTCTTTGAAAATTTAATTTATTTTTTGTCAAAAAAAATCTTGGTAAATCTTACCTTTCATTCCTTTAAAAAAATTTTCAAAATTTATCATATAATCATTTATCATATTATTTGCTGTGATTTACACCCCAACACGAAGTTTTTGGCCTGCCATTGACCTCAACTGTCAAAATGCAATAACGTGGTATAAATTGAATGGAATGCATAGGGAGATTTGTGAGACTGCAACGGGCATCCGGAAACAAAAGAGGGTAAAATTGAGTTGATTTAAAATCCACGAAACTGGGCCTTCAAATCCCTCTAATTGGTGGTGGACGCAATCGAAAGTGTCCAATATATATTTTTTTTCTTTGATTAAATCTTTCATTTTATTATTGTTCTATACTATTATGTATAGTTTTAAGAAAAATAAGTCAATAATTTTTTAATTAAATGAAACTCTAAATTATTATTATCACCATATAATTTTGTAAGTTTGAAGAAATAAAGTTTTCAATGATTTATTTTTAAAAAAAATTATGTATTTTATATGATAGATTAAAATATTAATAAAATAAAAGATTTTATCAAAGACAAAAAAAACTATTGAGATATAGATCAAAAGAAAAAATATAATTAGTAATGATTAAGTTTCTATAAATTATGTGTTATTCAAGTTATTAATCTATAAATAAAAAATTAATGATATAGGATATGCGATTCACACTTCTTATCTCTAATCCCACCTCTCGATCCCTACTATCAACTACTTTGTCGTTGTCCTCGTTGGACTAAAATAAATATTTCAAATTGACAATAGGTACTTAGACAAATTCTTATATACCATTCATACTTTTTATTTCAATTCCATGTGAGATTAGGGTATCATAATAGGAGTATAAATTTAGGTTGGAGGGGTGCAGATTTAGTCCCTTTCCAAAAAAAAAAAAAAAGGGAAAAAACTGAGTTGATTTGAATCCGCAAAACTGGGCCTTCAAATTCGTTAGGTAAATGGAGTACTTATAATAGGTAATTTAATTGTAGTAATCAAAGGTCAGACATACCTTCCCTTTTTCCTCTTAAAGAAAGAAAAGGTTTTGTGTCTAATGATATGAGATGCCAAAAAATAGAAATTTTCAACTTTGCCTACTCTATTATAGTATTACTTACTATCTCAGCATATTCTCAATTAAATATTTATTACATTTATATATATATATATATATATATATATATATTTGTCTAACTCGAGTGTAACATTATTTAATGCTATATTGGTCAAGAGTGTCATTGTAGAAATTTTAAAAAGACAAATTTATAATCTCATAATCGTATTATCTATAATTAAATTAATTTCGATATATAGAAGCATTTAAATGGTAAAAAAAATCAAATCGAGATTAGGAATCTATCCTTTTTAAGGTTTTAATAATTACAATTGAGTCTATTAAATACAATCAAAATCAAGTTAATAGCTATTCAAATGATAAAATGACATAATTATAAATTTTTAAATTTTAAAAGAGCGACATTGATCGATTTACAAAGAAATGATTTATTGGATTATGAGTGGGTTTTGGGTTGGATTATGTTTCTTTTTTTGGGTCCATGGAATTGGATTGGGTTGGGTTGGACAGGAATTGTTTCCGTTGCAGTTCTGTTGCCATTGTTCCTCGTCTTCGAGAGCTGTGTCATGTGAAATTCACCCACTGTTTCGACATTTTTAAGGTAAGTAGTACAGTTAGTATTCGAATCAGAACAAATCAATATTATATTTTCAAGGTCAAAATTGATTAGATTAAAAAAGTATTTGGTTTTGTTCCTTTATTAATTGAGTTTGAGTTTGTGTTTAAAATTATTCTCTTTTTGTTTGATAATATTCGATTCTATTTGAATTTAAGTTTGGAAGATTCCGTCAATGTTTGCGTTCGAATCATTCAAATTCATTTATTTTATATTTTTTGTTCTAAAATTATAAAAATAAAATAAAATCATTTTCAATACATTATAATAATAAAAACAAAATAAAATTCAAACATTTTCAACACAATATAAATACATAAAACAAAATTATAAAAAATTAAAATTAATTAATAGTTATAAAATACCATTAAATAATTAAAAACCACTCTTAAAACAATTAAAGAAACTCTATAAAAGAAATTTCAAACATCCATTATCAATATAAAATAAATATTAATTATAAAATATAATTAATTTTAAAAAATATATAATATATTCATGAATGTTCAAATATTAGAATTCATTCATTTATTAATCAAGCATAATATTTTGTTTGAATTCGAATCAAATATTAATTTAACGAGTCTTATTCAAATTAAAACGAGTTTAAATGAATTTTCATTTTTGTTTTCCAACATTCAATTGGTCTACAATGCTAATGAGTGGTCATATTGAATAACAATAAGTGAAATAAAAGGGTACTAATCTTTTTCTGAATTATACCTCAAGTATTTGTAATTTTTTTTAATCAGACTATCTGCTTAATTTATTGGGTCAATTTTAAACAAGTATTGTTTTAAGAAAACTGAAAATTATTCTTTGTTCATTTGTCTTAGTTCTTTCTTTTTTTTTTCTTTTTGGCAAAAAATAGTGTAGATATCAAATTATTTTAAAATTTAACTTTTATTTTCTAATTAAAAAAGAGTAAAATAATTATTTGAACTATTAAAACATTCAGATTTTATCCCTCTATTAGTTTGATCGATCAATTGATAATTCTATTAATTTTATGTTATAAAATTTGGATAGTGTTAGAATAAAATCTTCACACTACACACTAATAAAACTCTAACTATTCTTTGTACAATAATTTCTCTCTTTCTTTTCTCTCATAATTTTCTCTAATCTTTCTTTCACTAATCTTTCTTTCACAAAAATGATGGTGTATTACAAGTTTAGAGAATAACTCTATTTATAGAGCTCTAATTAGTGGAATACATCATGGCATACATCATCTTCCACTAATCTTAATTAGTGGTGTCTCCACTAAATGGTGGACATCCATAAAAATCTTCTCTAATAATTCACATAAATCCATAATTAGTGGAACCTCCACTAATTAATGGAGCTTCTAATAATTTTAAGATATTCATAACACTCCCCCTTGGATATCCATCCATTACATAAAGAATATGCCTCGTTAAAACCTTACTAGATAAAAATCCAGTGGGAAAAAAATCTAGTGAAGGAAAAAGAGTACACTATTCTATATGTCTGTTTATTACTCCCCCTGATGAGATGATTCCTTTAAATCTTTAAACCGACGCATATTGATTTTATATCTCAACTTCTCAAATGTTGCAGTTGGTAAAGTCTTTGTGAAAAAATCTGCGAGGTTGTCACATGACCGAATTTGTAGCACATCAATTTCACATTTCTTCTGGAGTTCATGAGTAAAGAAGAATTTTGGTGAAATATGTTTTATCCGATCTCCTTTAATATATCCTCATCGTAATTGAGCTATGCAAGCTGCATTGTCTTCATAAAGAGGAGTTGGAATATCTTTGATTGATGATAATCCACAACTTTCTCGGATATAATGAATCATGGATCTTAGCCATACACATTCTCGACTTGCTTCATGAATGGCTATAATTTCAGCATGATTTGAAGAAGTAGCTGCTATAGATTGTTTTGTAGAACGTCATGATATAGCAGTATTTCCACATGTAAATAGATAGCCCGTTTGAGAACGTGCTTTATGTGGATCAGATAAATAACCAGCATCTGAATAACCTATCAATGTTGGGCTGGTTTTATTTGAATAAAATAATTCGAGATCAATTGTACCTTGGAGATATCGAATGACTTGTTTAATTCCATTCCAATGTCGTCGTGTTGGTGAAGAACTAAATCTTGCTAATAAATTGACAGTAAAAGCAATATCAAGTCGGGTATTATTAGTAAGATACATCAATGCACCAATTGCGCTGATATATGGTACTTTAGGACCAAGGAGTTCTTCATCATCTTCTTGAGGTCGGAAAGGATCTTTATTCACATTTAATGATCGGACGATCATTGGAATACTCAATGGATGTGCTTTGTCAATGTAAAATCTTTTTAACACTTTTGCTGTATATGTTGATTGATGAATAAATGTTCCACTTTCCAAATGTTCAATTTGTAAACCAAGGCAAAATTTGATTTTACCAAAATCCTTAATTTCGAATTCTCTTTTTAAATAATCAATTATTTCTTGGAGCTCTTCAAGAGTTCCAATAAGATTAATATCATCAACATATATAGCTAATATCACAAATTTAGAACCAGATTTCTTAATAAAAACACATGGACATACTTGGTCATTTTTAAATCCCGCATTTAATAAATATTTACTAAGACGAGTGAACCACATGCGCCCAGATTACTTCAGGCCATATAATGATTTCTGCAACTTGATGGAGGAATTTTCACGAGGATAATGTTTATATGCTTCAGGCATATGAAATCCTTCGGGGATTTTCATGTAAACATCATTTTCTAAATTTCCATACAAGTAAAAAGTGAAAACATCTAATAGGCACATATCTATCTTTTCATATACTGCCAAACTGATAAGATATCGGAGTGTAATAACATCAACAACAGGAGAATAAGTTTCATCATAATCAATATCTGGTCTTTGTGAAAAATATTGGGCTACTAACCGTGCTTTATATCGTACGATTTCATTCTTTTTATTACGTTTTCGTACAAATATCCATTTGTAGCCAACAGGTTTTACACCTTCTGGTGTTCGGATTGCAAGTTCGAAGACTTCACGTTTTGTCAGTGCATTTAATTCCGATTGAATCGCATCTTTCCATTGTAGCCAATCTTTTTTATGCCGACATTCATCAACTGATATTACTTCAGGATCATCATTATCCTGTGTAACATCAAGAGATATATTGTATGCAAATATATTATCAATAACAGTTTCTATCCGATTCCAACTTCTACCGAAAGTGGTATAATTGATAGAAATTTCAGTGTTACTTTCATCAACTTCTGGTTCTTTGTCATCAGTTTTCTCTTGGTCTTTATCATTCTCTTCTTCAATATGATCTTCTAGATCAATTAATCCTCTTTTCTTTCGAGGATTTTTATCTTTGGACCCAAGAGGTCGGCTACGCTTCTGGCGTGCTTTTGACTCAGCAGCTATAGGTATAATATTTTATTCTGTTGGAACTTCAATTCTATTTATAGCTGGAATATGCAATTTTGTAACTCTTCTGGAGTCAACAAAAGCGTCTGGCATTTGATTGCAATGCTTTGCAAATGAATTATCTTTTGAACTTCAAGTTCATATGCACTTGTGCGCGGATCAAAATAATTTAATGATGTTGTCCAAGCAAGATCATTTTTATGCTGTTTTTGTTCTCCCCTTAATTTAGGGAATAATGATTCATCAAAATGACAATCAGCAAATCTTGCTATGAATACATCTCCTGTCAGGGGTTCAACATACCTGATAATAGAGGAAGAATCATATCCAACGTATATCCCCTTTCCTCTTTGAGGACCCATATTTGTACGTTGGTTTGGTGCAATTGGAACATATACAGCACACCCAAAAATTCTTAAATGAGCAATATTTGGTTCTGACCCAAAAGCCAATTGCAAAAGAGAAAATTTATGATAACTAGCTAGCCTTATGCGTACAAGTGCTGCAACATGTAAAATAGCATGTCTCCAGGAAGATGTTGGGAGATTTGTTTTCATTAATAATGGTCTAGCAATTAATTGTAATCGTTTAATAAAAGATTCAGGAAGACCATTTTGTGTATGAACATGAGTTACAGGATGTTCAACATTAATCCCAATTGACATGCAATATGCATCAAAAGCATGTGATGAAAATTCACCAACATTATCCAAACGGATATTTTTAATGTGATGGTCAGAAAATTGTACTCGTAATTTAATTATTTGAGCAAGTAATCTCGCAAACACCAGGTTGCGAGTAGATAATAAACATACATGTGACCATTGGGATGATGCATCAATCAAGACCATAAATTCAAATTGGGCCAAAACCTTGAATAATTAATTAACCTACCAAACTAATTTAATTAATTCTTTCTCTCCATGAACTTTTATTTTATTCTAACCCAATAATTAAATCAGACAACTTAAATAAAATAAATTTCATTTAATTTAAGATCAATTCCTTAGCCTATATTTAATTAGGACTCACAGTCTATACTGAGGACCAAAAGACACACCGTCTTGGCTACTAAAATGACCAAAATACCCTTGCCATATAAATAACTGTATTTTACATTTTAAA
Organism: Voacanga thouarsii; assembly: GCA_026120185.1. Classification (NCBI taxonomy): domain Eukaryota; kingdom Viridiplantae; phylum Streptophyta; class Magnoliopsida; order Gentianales; family Apocynaceae; genus Voacanga; species Voacanga thouarsii. The sequence continues at coordinate 3,481,533 of JANUWF010001719.1, read as the reverse complement.
TTTTTCCTAATATCACCATAAGAAAATATTGACCCCAAGGACAATACTGCATTAGCAAAGTCTCCGACCTACAGGTGTAATGACTAAAATACCCCTCTATACATCATCGTACATTAGAGAGGAAGAAATGTACTAACACCTTTCTAAATGACATTTACCATCCTTAAACTTCTAGTCCAATGATCCACGACTTCCTAGATTGTTTCTAGTTTTCAAGGGAGCTATCATAAAGCAAACATCCAAATCATGTTTCCCAGGGCCCTGGGTATTTAGATCATTCAGACAACCATAAGGGGCGATATAGTATAGAAACTATCTTGTACAAGTCTGTCTTAACTAACTAGCCACACATACACAACATGCAAGTATATTAGTCCTACGATAGAACCTCAACTATAACACAACAAAGTATATGCTTCCAGCTTCGTCATACCACCAACTCATACTCAAGTCGTAGAGTACTAATCTACGCTGTAGCGGTAGTAGTCTAGGTTTCTATCATATAGTACTTTCAGAAACTACTACTACAGTTTCTATTCTACGTATTCGAAATACGTTTATATCATGAAATGAGTGGACTACTCACTGGCTAAAGATAAGCCATTCTTCATTTGGAATTCATAATATAATAACCTAAACATGACGAGATTCACATTCTCATCAATCGGTTAAGAACAAATGTTTATGTGTTAAGTAACATGTGATCCATACCTTACTGTGAAAGACCTCAATTCACATGGACCACTTACTTAAGCACAATAAGTCTTTTCCAAACATAATTATGCACAAATAAAATGTAAATTTATAAACGATTTTTGAAAATAAATTCTTTTATTAAAACATTCGATATTTACATCAGAAAATTATTCTAAAAGAGCATATTTTTCAACAATCTCCCACTTGCACTCTAAGACTAATTAAGTCCGTAGGTGCCCACACCTATGACGTCTAAGTGTCTCTTGAAGACTCTCTCAACTAAATGCTTGGTGAATGGATCAGCTAGATTGTTCTCGGAGGCAATCTGTTCCACCATAACTTCCCGTCTCTGGATAAAATCCTGGATCAAGTGGTACTTCCTCTTGATGTGCTTCTCCTTCTTGTAGTTCATGGGTTCTTTGAATTGTGATACTGCTTTAGCGTTGTCGCAATACATCACAATCGCCCTGTCCATGTATGGCACGACTCCAAATTCTGAAAGAAACTTCCGAAGCCAGATTGCTTCCTTGGATGCCTCCGAAGCTGCCACATACTCAACTTCCATGGTTGAGTCAGCAATGCAAGATTGCTTGATACTTTTCCATAAAATGGCTCCTCTAGACAAGGTGAAAACATATCCACTAGTGGATTTTCTCTCATCCTTATCCGTCTGGAAGTTTCTGTGTGTCCTGTAGGAACCAAGTCATCAGCCCTATAAACTAGCATGTAATCTCTCGTTCCTTTGAGGTATTTGAGAATATGCTTTACAGCTTACCAATAAACCTCCCCAGGATTTGATTGATATCTGTTAACCAAGCCTACGGCAAAGCAGATATCTGCCCTAGTACACAGTATGGCGTACATGAGACTTCCCATAGCCGAAGCGTAGGGAGTCCTACTCATTCTATCATTTTCTTCTTAAGACTTTAGACAGTCCCTTGAAGAAAAAGCCAACCCATGTCTGCAAAGAATTAGAGCTCCCTTGCATTAGTCCATGCTATACCTGGCTAGCATCTTGTCAATGTATGCCGCTTGGGATAATTCTAACATTCTCTACTTCCTATTTCTAAGAAGTCTAATCCCGAGAATGTAGTTGGCTTCTCCCAAGTCTTTCATACTGAATTGACTAGACAGCCAAACCTTTGTAGATGACAATGACCCTACATCAGTTCCAATGAGTAGAATGTCATCCACATACAAGACAAGAAAAACCATATTAATACCTTCAAGTTTCTTGTACACGCATGGTTCATCCTCGTTTTGAATAAAACCATAAGACTTTACAGTCTCATCAAAACGAATGTTCCATACTCTCGATGCCTGCTTAAGTCCATAAATGGACTTCTTAAGCTTGCAAACCATATGTTCTTGGCCTTCAGCAATAAAGCGTTCCAGTTGGGATATATAGATGTATTCACTAAGATGACCATTTAAAAATGCCGTCTTGATATCCATTTGCCATATCTCGTAGTCATAATGACATGCGATGGTAAGGAGGATACGGATGGACTTAAGCATGGCTACCGGGGAAAAGGTTTCCTCATAGTCGATTCCCTCTTTCTGAGTATACCCTTTCGCCACAAGCCTAGCTTTGAAGGTTTCCACCTTCCCATCTACTCCCCTCATTCTCTTGTATACCCACTTACACTCAATGGGTTTTATCCTTTTAGGTGAAGCTACAAGATCCCAAACCTGATTGAAGTACATAGACTCAATCTCGACTTTCATTACTTTATGCCATAGATTTGCATCGATATTAGCAATAGCCTCCTCGTATCTAGTGGGGTCTTGTTCCTGATGGTCAGAGACTAGCTTGAAAGCTTCTCCAATCCATCTCTCTGGAACACTAGACACTCTCCCACTACGACGAGGTTCCATTTGTACAGGCTCTTGAGGCTATGCCTCTTCTTGTTCTACAATCAGGTCAGAAGAAATTGATTTCGAAGATAACTTCTCCTCAAGTTCCAACCTAGTCAAACCTTTCGTGGAAATACTCTGATCATCCTCTAAGTATCTAGCATTGGTACTTACCAGTACTTTCTGCTCCTTAGGATGATAAAAGTAACCACCCTTTGTCCCTTTCAGATACCCAACAAAAAAACATAATTATGATCTTGGTTCAAACTTGTCTCTCTTGACCAGTACATAAGTTGGACAACCCTATATCCTGAGATGATTCAGACTTAGCTTACGCCTAGTCCACATCTCATAGGGAGTCCTAGGTACTGACTTGGAAGGCACTAAGTTCAAAATGTATGCCGTTGTTTCCGAGGCATATTCTCAAAAAGACACTGGAAGAGTAGTATGAGACATTATGCTTCGGACCATTTCTATTAATGTTCTGTTCCTTCTCTCAACTACTCCATTTTGCTGGGGTGTCCCCAGCGCAGAGAGTTGGGATACTATTCCATGATGTACCATGTAGTCCTTAAATTCACCCAGGAGGTACTCTCCACCACGATTCGATCGTAAGGTCTTGATTAATTTACCTGTCCGACGCTCCACTTCAGCCTTAAACCCTTTAACTTGTCAAAAGAGTCAGACTTGCGTCTCATCAGGTAAATAAAACCAAACCTCGTACAATCATTTGTGAAAGTAATGAAGTACTCAAAACCCCCTCTAGCTGGTGTAGACAAGAGACCACACACATCAGTGTGAACAAGACTCAATACCTCATTGGCTCTATCCGCCTTAGGGGTAAATGACCTTCTGGTCATCTTTCCCATTAGGCAGGATTCACATTGAGGCCAATTTTTCAATTTCAATGAACCCAAAGACCCATCATGGATTAACCTCTGAATTCTAGTTGAGTTGATATGACCCAACCTTAGATGTCAAAGATAAGAGTTATTGACATTGGTCTTTCTCTCTCTTGTTAAAGATTCAGATTGAGCGTTATTTAATTGATTGTTAATAGGGTTTAAGAAAAATAGATTCCCATACATGTGCCAGTATATAAAATTTCTCCATCTCTACTGATAGAAATACCAAAATGGAAAGACATAGAATATCCTTGGTTTATTAGTTTCGCAACCGAAATCAAATTCTGTCGAAATCCAGGTACATATAAAATATTTTTTAAAACCACTATTTTATTACAATGAAAAAACAAGATCCAGCTCTTCCACTGCAAGGGTCCAAACTTGTGCTCCATTTCTCACACGTAGCTTATGTTCACTATTCTGGAGTCTCCTAATCTTTCTAAACCCCTGCAAGGAGTTACAGATGTGATCAGTGGTTCCTGAATCAACAATTCAAGTGGAAGTTGATCCAACCATTGATATAGACTCTAGATAGAAAACATTACCTGTGGGGTTCTTCTTAGCTTGAAGATCTGGACACTCATTTTTCCAGTGTCCCTTCAGTCCACATTTAAAGCATTTGCCCTTGGGTTTGTCTTTGGGTTGGGTCTTGGGTTGGGCCGCTGCATTCCTCTTCTTCTTCTTGAACTTCCTAGGCTTGGGCCCAGTTCTAAAAAATGAAGCCTTAGCAATCATAGCCTTAGATTGTGGCTTCATGACCATCTCTGCCATCTGGAGCTCCTTCATCAACTCAGTTAAACTCATGTTTAACTTGTTCATGTTGTAATTCAACTTGAACTGAGTAAAGAAACCCGGTAAAGATTCGAGAACCATGTCCACTTGGATCTCGGGGTCAATGACAGCCCCTAAGATTTCTACCTCCTCGAAGCAGCAATCATCTTGAGTATATGCTCTCTGACTGATGCTCCCTCAGCCATCTTAGTATTAATAATAGTTCGAAGAGCCTCCTACCTTGTGGGCCGGCTCTTATCCGCGAACATCGTGGCTAATGATTGAGTTATATCATATGCAGTGGTCATGTGCTTATATTTGGACTGGAGCACATTAGACATGGAAGCCAACATGTAACAACAAGCCATCTTGTTGGCCTTCTTCCATGCTTTCTCAGCCTCACGCTCCTCGGCGGTGGAACCCTCCCCATAACAAGGTTGGTTTCATAAAGGACATGCTTATACTCTTCCGCTGTGAGTATTATGTCCAGGTTCCTCTTTCAATCCACATAGTTTGGTCTCGTTAGCTTATTCTCTCAGAGAATAATGGCTAATTGACTAAAAGAACCTCCCACCATTTCTAAAAAATCAAAAAATAAAAGAAAAAGATTTAGTTTGTGAAAATAAAACAAATATGTGCACTTTATCCTTATTATCGAAACTAATAATAATTAATTTGGCTTTTAGGAAAACTAACATAACTTCTTGGGAAGATTAACAGTCTCCTAAGCTAAGTATGTTGACCACCACAAATTAATTTCCCTTCTAAGTAATGATCTAGAAGATAACTCCATCAAGGGGATGGCCGTTTCCTCTCATTTCCTATGGATATACCTCACACTATAACCTCCAACGTGAGCTAGCCGAGCATAGTACATGTCCTGGGTTATTAATTACATCCCTCCATTAGATCTAGATCCTTGTGATATCCCCATCCTATACGAGTTCACTCCCACGGTGACGCGAGAGAACCCACGATCTCTAATGAGGATTGTAATGGAAGCCATGGGGCCGTTGAAACCCCTCTTCTACATAGTCTTTTAAAACAAGGGTTTTCTAAAAAATATCCTTTTGAAAATTTCCATTAAGTTCTCCTTTTAACTCAAAAATAAAATGTCTAAATCCATTAAAATCTCTATGTCAAGGTCTATATCCTTTGAGAAATTTTTCCATAGACTAATTTTATTTAAGTTAAAAACTTAATGATTTCAAAAAATTTTCAATTAAAACTTTCTGGAGACTTTGGTCTTAAGTTTATTTAACAAAATAATTTTTCTTGTGCCACAAAAATATCTAAATCCAATATATTCTCTATGTCAAGGATTAAATCATTTGAGAAAATATCTAAAGATTAATTTTTGTTCAAGTTAAAATAACCATTTAATTTGCCGAAAAATATTTTCTTTGTCAAAAATATTTCCAAAGACTTTGGTCTTTGAGAAACCATGCACATTGGTACATAAAAATAAATAACATACTAGAAAAACAGTTGACGTTTTCATACTTTTCTATTTTTTAAACCTAAGTGCCCAAATAATAAAATTAAACACATTAATTAATTAATTGTCTTGTTTAATCCTAAAACCCCTTACTAATATTCTTCATGCAAAAATATTCCATGAATATTAACTATTGCAAAAATATTAACTTCGCCTGGTATGGACCCCAAAACAAAAAGGAAAACGCAAGAAAAATTACAAGGAAAAAATAAAAAATTTCTCCTTAGTCCAGTTCACCCGCCACACTAGATCGAGCACCCATCTGCACTGTGGTCTACTACACCCACCGCATAGAACCAGGATCCATAGGTGACCTAAAATTCGGATGTGAGTCCAAACCCTAATCGGCGCCGGTTCTAGTCTGGACGAGTTCTTCTGCAGTTTTTTTTTCTGCGATTTTTCTCTGTTTTTCTGTGCAACTTCTGGTACCATTAGCTCTTCGATTTCAATCACAATACAATGAAATCAACCAAAATTAACAATTGCCTATACCCATTAACATTGGGCTTACACGATTTGCTAAGAAAAATAGTAAATTACACATTTCCTATATCTCAATTCGAGAAGTTTAACAGAGAATTTATTCATACCAAAACAACAAAGGATCATAGTTTAATCACACATATGTGTCCAGTTTTATTCAAGTAGATGCATGCTTCCTATATTTTCACAAAACCTTCAAGCTCTAATACCAATTGAAGGCATAGAAAGGGAAAAACACAAGGCATGCAGTAGAAGCGAAAAAAAAAAAAAAAGGAAAACTGAAGAATAGGGGAGCTCCGAACAGAGCCGGCGTCGGCTCCGGCAGCCCTAGCCGAAGCCGGTTGCGCTCTCTACAGGTTCCGAGGTTTAAAATTTTTATCTCTTTTCCTCGTTCTAAGAATTGGCTAGACCAGAATACGTAGAACCGAGGTAGATGTGCTGGTGGAAACCTCTGATGCGATTCCTGCAAGCCTCCTACTTCGTCTTTGCATATAGGTGAACGCCAAACTCTCGATCTTTCAGTATATGGCCTGCCTAATTCCATTTGGTGAACAACTAACAGAACTAAGAAATATTTTCTAGAGAGAGGGAGAGAGAGACGTGTGTTTCTTTTTTCACAGAGAAGAGTCTGTAAAAAAAAACAACGTTGTTTCCGATCCTCCTGTTTAACCTAAATAAAACCCTAAGTTAAACTGAATTAGCTCATTAGACTCTTAGTTTAGTTTTTTGGACTTAATTAATTATTCTAATTAGAACAAAATAATTGGTCCAATTAATAATTAATTTTTCAATCCAAATAAACTAGTCCAATAAATAAGCCTATATTAGTTTAGTTCCAGGTTAATCTTTAATTATTCAAACTAGGTTAAAATCCTGAATAATTAATTAACCCACCAAACTAATTTAATTAATTCTTTCTCTCCATGGACCTTTATTTTATTCTAACCCAATAATTAAATCAGACTACTTAAATAAAATAAATTCTATTTAATTTAAGATCAATTCCTTAGCCTATGTTTAATTAGGACTCATGGTCTATACTGGGGACCAAAAGACACACCGTCTTGGCTACTAAAATGACCAAAATACCCTTGTCATATAAATAGTTGTATTTTGCATTTTAAATATTTCATAATATCACCATAAGGAAATATTGACCCCAAGGACAATGCTGCGTTAGCAAAGTCTCCGACTTACAGGTGTAATGACTAAAATGTCCCTCTATACATCGTCGTACATTAAAAAGGAAGAAATGTACTAACGCCTCTTTAAATGACATCTATCATCCTTAGACTTCTAGTCCAATGATCCACGATTTCCTGGATTGTTTCCGCTTTCCAAGGAAGCTACCCTAAAGCAAACATCCAAGTCATGTTTCCCAGGGCCCTGGATATTTAGATCATTCAGATAACCACAATGGGCGATATAGTATAGAAACTATCTTGTACAAGTCTGTCTAAACTAACCAATCACGCATACCCAACATGAAAGTATATTGGTCTTACGATAGAACCTCAACTATAGCACATCAAAGTATATGCTTCCAGTTTCGTCAGACCACCAACTCATACTCAAGTTGTAGAGTACTAGTCCACACTGTAGCGGTAGTAGTATAGATTTCTACCATGTAGTACTTTCAGAAACCACTACTACAGGTCCTATTCTACGTATTTGAAATACGCTTATGTCATGAAGTAAGTGGACTACTCACTGGCTAAAGGTAAGCCATTCCTCATTTGAAATTCATAACATAATAACCTAAACATGATGAGATTCTCATTCTTATCAATCGGTTAAGAACAAATATTTATGTGTTTAGTAACCCATAATCCATACCTTACTGTGAAAGACCTCCATTCACATGGACCACTTACTTAAGCACAATGGATTTTTTCCAAACGTAATTGTGCACAAATAAAATGTAAATTCACAAACGATTTTTGAAAATAAATTCTTTTATTAAAACATTCGATATTTACATTAGAAAACTAGTCTAAAAGGGCATATTTCTCAACACGTTCAACTACGGTTCTGGGCAGAATGCATGAAGACAGTAGTATATATTACAAATCGCTTACCACAAACAAAGTTCGACATGATTTCACTTTATGAGAAACTATGGAAGAAGAAGCCCATTGTAGCTCACTTTCGAGTATTTGGATTCATATGCTACATATTGGTGCCCGATCATTTGAGGAGTAAGTTTGAAAAGAAGGCAATGTGTTGCATCTTTGTAGGATACAATTTCAGATGAAAGGAATGGATTTGTTGTAATCCTAACATAGATAGATGCTACACATCTAGAAACGTTATATTTGATGAAGGATCATCACGGTGGTCATCTCAGGCTGAGAAGTTACCACAATCTAAAGAAATCTTAGAAGAGTTAGCGAAATGCTGAAAGAACAAGAAGAAGAATATTTAACTTCTAAAATAATGAAAGAAAGTGACAAAGAATCACTTTCGAGGGAGTCACCATCAAACAAATTAAAGAGTTCGTGGCAAACAGGAATACATAACATTACAGAAAATCAGAGGCTCAGTCAATATGAAGAAATAGATGCGGAAGATAAGTCACAACCACAACTTCGAAGGTCTACTCGGCAATGGAGATCTAATACAAAATATGCAAATGCAGCATTGATCGAGAATACTGTAAGAAAACCAGATACGTAAAAAGAGGCATTCAAACATAAGGAATGGAGACAGGCAATGGAAGAAGAAATACAAGTACTAAAGCAAAACGAGACATGGAGCTTAGTGCTAAAGCCAAGGAATATACAACATATCTCTTGCAAATGGGTGTACAAATTGGAAACCATGCCAGATGGATCGATTAACAGATATAAGGCAAGATTGGCGGCATGGGATTTCTCACAAAAATACGGGTTAGACTATGACAAGACATTTAGTCCAGTGGCAAAGATCACCACAGTTTGAATATTACTTGCCTTAGTTGCAAGCAAGTCATGGAAGTTAGGCAGATTGATTTAAAGAATGCATTCCTCTATGAAGAACTCGATCGAGACATATACATGTAATAACCGCAAGGGTTCGAGAACAAGGCATATTCAGAGTACATGTGTAAGTTGAATAAAGCACTCTATGGATTGAAACAGGCATTACGAGCATGGTATGATAAAGTTGTAGAATTATTGATACAGAATGAATATTCGATGGCACTAGCTTATTCAAGTTTGTTCATTAAAACTGGAGAAGAGAAGCTGGTTGTAGTACTTGTATACGTGGATGATCTAATTATCACTAGAAATGATAAAGAATAGATTGGATAAATTAGGTCAAATCTCTTAATTTGCTTCCAGATAAAGGAGCTTGGAGAATTAAATCATTTTCTTCGCTTAAAGATAGAACAAGAAAATAATGAGATATTTTTATACCAATAGAATTATGTACAGGATCTTTTACAAAAATATGGCATGCTTAAATACAAAGCAATCTCTACTCCAATGGAAGTAAATGTTCGATTGTGTTCAACTGAAGGCAAGGAACTTGAAGACGGGACGATGTATCGACAGTTAGTGGATAGTTTAATTTATTTAACACTAATGAGACCAGATATTTTATATGTAGTTGAAGTTGTAAGCAAATTCATGTAAACTCCGAAGAAGCCATATTTTGATGCAGTAAAAAAGAAACTAAGGTATATAAAAAGTACTATAGACTATGACTTGCTATATAAAAAGACAGATACATCTCAAGTGATAGGATATTGTGATGCTGACTACGTTAGTGACTACGATATACGATGATCAACTATTGGATATGCTTTTAGCCTTAGATCTGGAGTTGTCTCATAGTGCAGTAAGAGATAACCAACAGTGTCACTATCTAGCACCGAGATAGAATATTGTGCTGCAGCAATGGTAGCTCAAGAATATTCATGGCTACTATAACTCTTGAAATATTTTCATCAACCAGTGCATAAGGTAGTACAACTCTATTGTGACAATCAATCGACAATACGCTTAGTAGAGAATCCAGTATTCTATGCAAGAACAAAGCACGTAGAGGTTCATTATCACTTTGTGTAGGAAAATGTACTATGTGATCAAATTGAAATGAAGAATGTGAATACTAAAAACAAGTTGCAGATATTTTCACCAAAGGTTTCAATGGAATAAAGGTAGAAGAATATTAACAGCAACTCGACATAATTTCATGAGAAGTAATAAGAAAGCATTTATTGAAGGGAAGTATTAAGAAAGCAATAATTGCTTTGGTGCACCGCCATTGAGTAATCTTCAAGAGTTGCAATTTGCAGCTAAAAATCTACAAATTGTAGCCACCATTTTTCACCGCTATTTGGAGTTGCAATTTGCAGTTTCCACTATCTCACTAGAAGACTCAATTACAACTTGCAAGAAGCTTCTAGGAAGCCTTGCAATGTCGATTAAACACAACTATAAATAGGCATCCTTTGTATCAGTTGTGGAATTTTCCTTTTTAAATATTAGACTTATAACTCATATTCAATTGTGTTTTATTATTTGTCGTTCAGGAAAAATTCATTTTGTCATCTTAACTATAGTCAAAATCTCACATTACCATTTAAATTTTATTTTGAATCTAATTATCATTTGAACTATAGTTTTTTTTCACATTGCCATCCAAACACCTCTAACCCTTAAATTAAGTTAGTTAACATGGTAAATTAAATATAAGGTAGAGTAAATTTTTTATCTAACTAACTTAAAGAATAAAAAGACTAAATTAGTTCGATTAAATTAAGTTAAGTTAGTTCAATCATATTATATTTTTTATTTTTTAAAAATTTAAATTTATAAATAATTTAGTCTTTTTATTTTTTAAGTTGATTAGGTGAGAAATTTACACTGTTTTATATTTAATTTACTATGTTAACTAACTTAATTTAAGGATTAGAAGTACTTGAATGATAATGTGGGAAAAAAATCATAGTTAAGATGGCAATTAAATTTAAAATAAAATTTAGATGATAATATGAGATTTTGACTATATTTGAAGTTGCAAAATGAATTTTTTCCTTATCTTATACTCAGAGCTGTGGTTACTCTTGGGCCACTAACGCAATTGCCTAAGGCCTTATAAAAGGAGGAGGTTTTAAAATTTAGAAATTTTACTAGTAGTAAAATATCAAATAGTACTTTAAACTAATAATTTAATAGATTTATAAATATTCTTACTTCCTAATTCTCAGTGATAAACTTCTGAATTTCTTTGATAAACTCTACACGTTATTGTACGCGTAACCCTTGTTGTATGGGATTTGGGACCGCGCAAGTTGTCGTACGGTAACTTGTGTGGTTATTTGAGTTATACTGAATATTTCACACAATTACATGAACATTTCACACAATTATATGAATATTAAAACGACGTCGTTTTGAACGGTCAAAACAACGTCGTCTTACTAAAAAAATTTATACGCGGCCACCTTTTCGGACGTTGGATTTTCACTATTTTCGATCTGAACAGTGAAATCACCGCGCAAGTTGCCATACACAACTTGTACGGCCCCAGATGATGTTGTACGCGTCTTCGGTAGGTAGGAGAAGGAAAATTAGGTGAGCTTTTTGGCTAGTTGGAATCAAATACAAAAGAAATCCTGAATTACAGAAGTATTTTCATTGAAGTTTTCAGAAAGAGTAAGTGCTTTTCATTTTATATGGACTCCATCAGAGCAAAAGAATTTGGTGTCATCGATAAGGTCAGTTGTTGTTCTGTATGTTATCTTCTGTGTTGTATATTCTTTCAGACCTAGAATGAATTCCAACTGAAGTCCCCTGACTGCAAGTATTTTGGATAATAACTTTTCCTTGATTTAGCCAAAACTTTCTTCGGGAATATAATTGGAACTAACAGTTGGTTTTGGATAGGTACTTTGGCATGGTCAGGAATATATTATGGCAGATCTTGGTTTTGCAAAGGAGCGGGATAAGGATGCTGGCATTAAAGCCTATGGTGCAATTTAACTGTTTTCTTGATAGATGCTTGCAAAAGTAAAGTAGTCTTTTCATTGTAGTGTGATTGCCAAGTAGTGGTTCATATAATACTCAAATAGAATCAAATATCTGAGCCTGTAAAACCTTCTAGTTAAGGACTATGAAATACGCTTACTAGTTTGACTCTAGTCATCTTCCATGTATGCATATAGCTGTGTTCTTGTTCTTCTTTCTTCGGTTTCTTCCATCTTTCCCAATGTTTTTGTATAGCTCAATTCAAAAAGAGTATTGCTTATGGAATAAGGGCTGCTAGCTAGAGCACTTTCTCTCTAAATTTTTCCTCTCCACTTTCTCCCTCTAATCCACTTCCCCCTTCTGATCTTCGTCTGCACTCTCTCTTTGGCCAAATCTGGGCTCCGGCCTTTACCGGAGCTCGGATCTGCACTCCGGCTACCTCTTTTTGGCTAGATCTGGGTTCCAGCCTTTACCGAGCTCGGATCTCGGTCAAAAATCCTTTCTTTCTTTTTATTTTTTGTGATCTCTTTCTTTTTTTTTTTATCTCAAATCTCAAAAATTCTCTTCTTTGGTTTTCTTTTTCTGACCCCACTTTTTTTTACTTATATTCTATAATTTTCTCCTTGTTCTTCTCTTTGTATTTGTTCTTCATCCTTTACCCAACAATTGATTTGGATCCTTCTCTTACTGCTCACTTATTTTTCACCTATTTTTTAGGCGATTTTCAAAATGTTATATGTTCAGATTCTGTTTATGAATCTAGGTGGATTTGATTTGCACGGGTCATTGTTATTAGTATATATTAAGAAGAATGTGTTTGTCTTTTGTTTTACGTATTGTAATATTCTCTCAAAGTGAAATTTTTTTCTCTATTATCAAGATTTTACTATCTATATGTGTAACTTGAAAGAAAATCTTAATTAGGAAAAAAAAAAAAAAAAAAGAAGGGCTGCTAGCTAGATGATTGGAGTTTTCTTGTGGTGTATTATTTTCTACACGATTTTCCGCTACTTGTCCGTGCATTTTGGCAACTTGCACCTTTACGCGTTTTCGGTGGGTAAGAGTAGGAAAATTAGGTAAGCTTTTTCTTATTTCCTCCCCTCTGTTCCTGAAGAAATGACAAGGGGAATCAAACACAAAAGAAGTCATGAATTTTGAAGTATTTTCATTGAAGTTTCTCCAAAAAGAAAGTGCTTTTCAAAGAGATACAAATATAGAAGTTTAAAATTTTGAAATCTTCCAAACATACCTCAATAAAAGATGTAAGCAAAACTAAAAAATGCTTTTACAAACATCTCAAATCGTTGGTCCAACAAGGGTTTTTGTTAAGTGCCAACAAATTATAATCAAATTCCTTGTGTGTAAAAATAATAATAATAGAGAAGTCATGCTAAAGTAAAACTATTTTGTTAGTTTTTCGATCTTTTTATACATTTAGAATCTCGCATTTTTTTCTAAATATTAGACTTGTAGTTTTTGAATTTATAGAAGCATGTCAATTGCTTTTCTACTATAGAAAGTATCACACTCTTGTTTGTCCACTGTAGTCATCGTGTCAATTGTTTTGTGTATATAGTGATTTGATCATATTGTCTTAAAGAACCATAATTTTTTTTCCTAGCAGACAGAAATAAATAACGTGAGATATTTTTTCATGTTTAACATTTTACTAATGTCTGGTCTTTTAATTCTTGTTGTTGTCCACTTGTGTGATTCTAAGTGCCTGGGGTCGACCTTCAACAAAGAAACCCCATCATCCTTTGTTCTTTTTCGATTGATTTCTTATCACAACATCATGACTCATAGCCAAGCCATAAATTTTGAATTTTTTTTTTTCTCCTTTATCATCTTTCTAATTTTTGTTTTCGGAAAATTCATCGATTTCATTTCAAATTATTTTAGCTTAACTATTTTGGTCTCTAATATTTGTTTCTCAATTTTTTCATCCTTAAACTATTTTCGTTCAATCAATTTGGTCTTTCCGATCAGTTTTTCGATTTTACATCTTTTTTAAGAGTAAAAGTAAAAATTCATTTTTTTAAAATAGAAAATTTATCAATTTAATTCTCAAACTATTTTAGTTTGACTATTTTAGCCCTTAATGTTTGTTACTCGATTTTTTCATCCGTAAATTATTTTTATTTTGTCAATTTGATCCTTCCGAATAATTTTCTGACTAACCTTCATATTTGTTTAGAGGTAAACTTGAAAATTCACTTCTTTCCCTCCAAAACACATCTAGTCACATGAAGAGCTTTATATTTTATCTAAATCCATCTTTCTATATCCAAGCAATAGATATGCCTTCTAGTTGTACTTCCATACCCATCTGAGATGGCCTTATCTTTCCCTACCCAAACAATAGAATTCTTGAACCGTTTTGCATTAAGTACTCAAGGAACACATTCTCTTTTCTGGGTAGAAACAAAGCTTCCATCATCAAACCCATCTGAGATAGCTTCAACCCCAATATCTTCCACATTAATAGACTTGACAGTATCAGTTGCTGTTGAAGAGAATGCGGTGCGTGATATTCGAGGGCGTGCAATTCTCCTTCAAGAAGCAGACCTTGTTGGCATCCATGTGCCCAATAACGAGCTCTTGTCACAGATTCTTGATGATAATTGCCAGCTGAAAGTAGTTTCCGTTTTGGGGATGGGGGAATGGGGAAAACAACTTTGATTAAAAGAGTTTATGAAGACGGTAGTGTGAAGAGACAATTTCACAGCCATGCTTGGGTAACAATTTCCCAAACATTCAAAACCGAGTTGACTCTCAAGGATCTGATTCAACGGCTTCATGCTGAGATCAAGAAACCGGTCCCTCAAGAAATGGAATCCAAGGACGTCGATTCTCTCAAATTATTTCTCAGATTTTCTTAAAGAAAAAAGGTTCATCATAATCTTGGATGATATATGGAGCATTGATGCATGGGAGGCTTTCAAACATGCATTACCTGATTCTAATTGCGGGAGTAGGATAGTGCTGACTACACGAATTGCAGACGTTGCTTTTGCATCTTGCAATCAACACTGTGGATACGTCTACAGAATGAAGGTTTTGTCTAATCAAGCGTCGTGGACTTTATTTTGCAATAAATCATTTGAAGACATTGTCCTTCACATTTCGAGAATGTTTCACTCAGAATACTGAAGAAGTGTGAAGGCTTGCCACTTGCAATTGTTTCCATTAGTGGTCTTTTGTTTTTAAAGGACAAAAAGAGATTAGAAGAATGGGAGAAAGTTTATCGCAGTCTCGGTGGTGAATCAGAAGGTGCAGGCAAGCTCGATCGAGTTAAAAAGATATTACTTCTCAGTATTAATGATTTGCCTTACCATCTTACGGGTTGTCTTCTGTATACAAGCCATTATCCTGACGATTTCCAAATTAATTCCGGGCTACTAATTCAAAAATGGATATCAGAAGGGTTTGTGCAAGATAGCGATGGAATGTCAAGTGAAGAAATTGCTGAAGAGTATCTCAACGAACTTACGAGTAGAAGCTTACTTCAAGTGGCAAGCAGAAATATAGATGGACCAATAGAAAGGTGCTATATTCATGACATGGTACGAGTAATAACCCTTTCAAAAGCCAAAAAACATGGCATAATCACTATAGTCAGGGAAGATATACGAGAGGATCAAATGATGCTAGACGTTTGATAATTCATGATTTCATCAATGTTGCACAAGAAGATATCCTGTCTAAGCACCTTCAATCTCTGGTAATGTTTGATCACATAGATCACATGTCCAATTCATCTTTTTTGAAGCTTTTATGTGGTAGATCGAAGCCGCTAAAGGTTCTAGATTTGAGTGGATCACCATTAGAGAATATTCTGAAGGAAGTTTTCGAATTATTTCATCTCAGATATCTAAATTTGCAAGGTTCAAAAGTGAAAGTCATTCCCAAATCCATCAAGAACCTTCAAACCTCGAATTTCTGTGTTTGTCAAACATGGAAGTGACTAAGCTTCCCCCTGAGATCCTCAGCCTAGGAAAACTTCGAGAACTTTGGTCGTATCAGTTGGGTGATTATTCAAGTAATTATGCAGTCCGTGGCTTTAGATCTCCGAATGAAATTGGAAGGCTTCTCTCCTTACAATATTTGTCCACATTGATGCAGATAACAGAAAAATAGTAAGAGAGGTAGGAAAGTTAAGCCAATTGAGAGGGACTAGGCATTACAAAGCTGAGAAGAGAAGACGGAAAGCAACTGTGTTCCTCTCTTGAGAAGATGACCAACCTCCGCAGGTTGTCAATACAGGTGGATGAAATCCCTGATCTGCAATATCCCATGTCCACAATTCCTCAGTTTCTTTAATTCCTAGTACTGGACGCGCATTTGGAGAAGGTACCGCCATGGGCACCTTCTCTTCAAGACTTGACAAGCTTAAATTTATTTAGTAGCAGGCTGACAGAAGGTCAACTGGACTGCCTTCAAGTGTTGCCCAATCTGCTACAACTTGGTCTCGTTCAAGCTTACGAAGGAGAGGCATTGTTCTTCAATGCTGGAGGTTTTCCAAGGCTCAAGCGACTAATTCTAGACCAACTAAAACGATTGAGAAGCGTAACCATAGAGGAGAGGGCAATGCCTCATCTCAATGAATTAGAAATGGTGGACTGTGAATTGATGGAGAAGCTGCCACAGGGCATGGAAAACTTGAGAGAACTGCATAAAGTAAGGCTCCATGATATGCCATACAGAGCTGAAGAATGGGAACAAAGAAACTGAGAATTACCAGAAAATTGCTCATATCCCTGTAGTTTTAATTGTAAACTGGATGGAGGGAACATGGCACGGCCATTACTCGTGAAGAGAGAATGGATTGTTTTTCACATTTGTTTGTTAATATGTTTTTGCCCTATCTATGTGTTATGTGAATAGAAGTAAAATCTTTCTTCATTTTCTCTAAGTGAAAAATCGTTTCTGTCAATTCAATTTTGCGCAAGCGCCCATATTTTCCACACTGTAAATTTGTCAGTAGATGGGGGACAAGGTCATGAGCTTTTATAGGAATAATCAGTAACAAAGCCACTAGTTTCAGAGGAAATTAGAGTCTCTCCTTTATGAATTTGCCCTTACCAATTAAACCCCAAATATTTCTAAAACTCAAGGTTAAATCAGAATACTCTCAAAGAAAGACACAGGGAGTAATCCCAGGGGAAAGGCAAAAAATTCTTCAAGTTAATCTGAAATACAAGCACAATGATGTATCCCCAACTATCAACAAAACCTAGAATTTGAATTAAAAAGGTTTAAATTCCTCCCAACCACTATCTCATGTCTCATAGGCTACTGCACATTTTGAAGGGTTGTTAACAGGCTGCCCAATCTATACACAACTTCTAGTCTTCTTGCTTTTCATCTGAACCACTATATTATGTCTAAGTATACCCCCCACCAGTATATATTAGAAGCATGCACATCTTGTACACGAGCAAGAGCATATTCTGCAACTACATGGACACCTAGTGCACCAGCACGAACTACTCACGCAGCCAGGTGAACAACATTCTATGCATTTGGATTGACATCCAGGGCATTTTGGCCAGCAAGTTGAGCATTTTGGCCATTTTGGCCGCCAGCAACAAGTGGTGCACTTGGGTTTTGAACATCCTAGGCAGTTTGATGGTCTTACCTTAACTTTGCAGCACTTGATTGAATTATTCCTGGCTGCAGAATTTGACCTCTTGTGTAGACGGAGAGTTTGCCGGATCTTTTTTAGCCTGATTGCAGTTGTCATATTCTCCATTTCTTGGATAAACCTACAAAGATGCCGAATGTAATCTGGGTATAGCTCCAGGTTGCAGTGACCACCACCTTTAATCCACAAGGGCTCATATGGATCCTTAGCCATCTTCCATAGTCCACTACCATGTAACCAGTTTACCACATCATCCTCTGTACCCTGTAAAATTAGTTAACATAGCCATCAGGCCAAAAAGACTGAGGGAAAAAAAGAAAAAAAAAACTGTAAAAAGGGTTTTCACTAGACATATTCGAGAATTCAAAGAAACTCATTGCCATAATTTCCACCTAGTAGTAAACAAGTTGGACTGAACTCAATCCAGCTCTTGCTGAGAAAGAGAATTTCCACAAGTTGTACACAAGCTGAATCTGAATTTAATCCATCTGTTGCTAATAAAAATGGAATATCTACCATATCTCTTCAAGATTTAATCAATAAAAGTTAGAACTGATATGTAGTGCTCAATATTTGTTTCAACATGAATTGGGGTTCCTCAGAAGTAATTACTTTTATTCTTTAAAAGGCTAACACTAGTGAGGAGAAGGTGATTCTTTTGAACCAATTCTCAAATCATCAGATGATCTAAATTTATGAAGCAGCAAGATCAATTTTGAATATTGTTCTAGTTTTCATTTTTTATGTAAAACTTTGAATATTCGTGAGTATTTATCTGAAAGAGGTTGGTATCTATTTTTATTGTTACAATTGAACAAGCACCACATTCCAATGAGACAGAAACAACTTGACTCATTTTCTAGAAAAGCATCCAATAAAACATTAATGTTCCATGAGTTAAACAATTCAGGTCCAAATAGTTATCAAGGCCGAATATAGGGAGAACTTACATGTATCACCAGCACAGGGCACTTCACCTTCCGAATTTTATTTACATTCTGCACATTGAAAGAGCTAGTAAATTGCTTGAAGCAGCAAAAGTGATGTTGGCCTTACTAATGAAGCATCAAATAATAGAATAAACTATTCATGGCTGAAAAGTGACCAAGTCTTAAATTGTATCTCAAAAGGATTCAAAATAATTACATGATCAAAAAATATATTGTCTCAAAACTGTAAAGAAACTCAAAACTTGGAAGTTTAAGGTCAAATAGCAGCTGCCTTTACTTTACACCATTAAAGCAGGTTCATGAATGGTTACAATGTTCTTCCCCAGTTCAATTGGTCAGTTTATCTTATTGATTTGCCCAATTGTTTTTTCAACCTCTAAGTTCTTGAGGTGTGTAAATATTAGGCATCTTTGATTTGACTCTTAAATGCCCAATGGATACTCTATTGGTTTAATCGATCAAAGGACAGGAATGGTTGCCAAGCATCGCCATATTTGACCAACACATTTGTACAGGGAAGAAGCAGCCCTGATGATCAGATGCATTAATGTGTTTAACTAAAGGATTCATTGTTTACTTAAGCATTATGCCTACATCACTTTAGGGTACCCAAGCTTTCTATGCAAATATTTAGAAACAAATTATGTTGAGTTAACCTAGACCAAAACATCTGAAAATAATTTTGTTCTTATTTCGCTGTTTCCTGGAGGACGTCACAAGTTCAGCCAATAAGCCATAACAGCACTTGAAATGGAAATAGAACAAACAGAAATCATACAATATATTAAAATTTTGTCCCGCAAAAACCAAATCCATTCAATTTGGATGCAGTTGAACTAAGACAAATGAGTAAAGAATCATTTTCAGTTTCTTAAAACAACATACGTTTAATATTTGACCAATGCGTAGACAGATAATCTAATTCCAAAATGTCACAAAGATCAGTTGTATATTCAGGAAAAGATTATTGTTTCACTGGTACTGATATTCAAGATGGCTACTCACCTTGTAAATATCAAAACAAAATGTGAACTTCACATGACACAGCACACGAAGACCAGAAAGAATGGCACTATGCAGAACCACACCCCTCAGTCTGGGCAATTTAGCTGCCAAGTGCAATGTTGGGCCACTTCCCACAGACTGCCCATATAGGATTAAGTCTTCCTGACTAACTCCATATTCAGTTTCCAGGCATTCATATACCGCCTCTATGTCCGAATATGTATCAAACTCACTCGGCTGGATCACATTAAATCAGTACGGAATATATATAATACCAAAAACATGATATGAGATAAGAGCTCAGCAAGCAGGTAAGCCGGGAAAATAACAGGGCAGAAGGATGTGTGTGTGTGTGGAACCAATTTACAGGTTTTTTTTTTTTTTTTTTCGTGGAGAGAAGTTCAGGAAATCGGCCTTTTAAAGAGTACTTCAAAACTTAAAAGTTCTCCAAGCTCCACAAGTCACTAGAACTGCATTTACAACAATCAAAATCCAGAAATCCAATGAGACCATGCAAACTGTTTCCATCTATGTGAATAAATGCATAAATTGGGTATTAATGTTTCCAGACCAATGCCCAACTGAATTTTAGCTTAGATATCTAGAGAAGCAGAAGCTAACCAATACAACCGAGTAAATTTTAATTCAAGAATAAAATTCAAAGAAAATTATGCCAATAAAACATAGAGCAATAAGAGTCTCCTGGATATGCAACAGTTCAGCTGTCCTATTAAGTTGTGTCAAAAAGCAGTTGACTTTGCACTACTCGTATACAAATTTTCTCTTAGTTTTCTGAGGCAATTTTATATGTTACTTGACCAACATAAGAGCATATTAAAAACCTCATTATGGAAGTCTTAATATCTCTCTCTCTCTATCCATGTTGTGGGAGAGATTATTAATGGCTTTCCAATGGCTTGTTTCAAAATACCTGGTTTTATCACTATATAGCCATTATGCAGTGGAAGCTAATAACCAAACTGCCAGCTTTCTTGGGGGGTGAGAGAAGGTGGGGGAGGGGGATTTGTCCTTAATGATACCCCTTGGTTAATACATGTAGTGTTGTATTCTAAATAACTTTTAAGGAAAATTGTTGACATCAAAAGAATCCCTGGACGGACAGCAACTTTCCAAAGCTACATATTACTCTCTTATCACAGTACAACTTTCAGAGTTTTGTGTCTCTTATCCTACCAAATAATAGCACGTGTGTGAATATATTCTAATTCCAAGAATCCTAGCCTCATTCACTTACAATCACAATTTTCTTTACTTCATTGTGAGGCATTTTCCTGATTCATATTAGTCATTGTCAACCTGCTAAACAGGGTCTCACAGCAGTTTTTAGTTTGGCCTTGACATGTCTTCAAGATTCAAGATGGATCATCAATGCATAATTGCAGCAACAAAGAAACGGAAACTATATGCAGTGTACACCACCATATTTTCAGCCATAGCTTTTACCCACCCTTACCCCACAAAAATAGACTAAAACAATTAAAGTAAACATGCAAATGAATTTTTTTTTTTTTTTAATTACTGTCACAAGCCAAAGTTGCTTGACCTAGAGATTTGTCCTATAGATGGCTTAGGTTTCACCGGTGAATCACCACCATTGACTTTCACTGATTTAATCTTCCCACCCTTTCATTCCATGAAGGCAAATCCCTACCAATGGTGACTCAGAAGTCGAATTAAGAACACTGAGGTGATGATCTCATATCATTTTAAAAATGACAATCATTGGTTAGGAATATAACAGAGTAATCCTTACAGAGTACATGGAGGACTTATCTCAAACTTCGATCGATCTATGCCACTAGCTAACCGATACCACAAACTTCAGGAGGAGCATATAACTGAAGAAAACCACTAGATGAAAAATCTTTAATCATGAACCATACATGATTTAGTTTCATTTCAATCATGTGACTATATTTCTGTAGTCCTTGGCTGAAATTGCAGTTAATATCACCTTTTCTCCTCCAATTTTGTACAAGAAAAAACATTATCGGTTGTTGATTGTTTCGTTAAAGTACCTTGAAATTCCATTAACATTTTAGCTGCTTCCCAACGTGCTGCTGCATCAAGGTTGAACCTCTACTGCCTTGCTGCACGTTTATATATTCTTTGCCCATGTTCACATATTAGTTTGATAGTATCATATCACTGGCACTATCAGTATCTCAAGGAAAAACTAGCATAAGGTACACACTACAAGTGCTCATTCCGTACTCTAAACTAAAGAAGCAGCAGCTTACAAAATACTAAAAATAATGATAGCCAAAAAGTTGTAACAGACAGTCAACTAAATAACAAGATTAATTTGAATTTGGAAGAAGGGAAGTACACTAAATGAAATCTAAAACATATGGGTTGTTCAAAACACAAACAGTATAAATTGAAGTTACCTTGCCAGTAGAGGCTCCATAGCCGGAATAGTCATAACTGCACAAAGGATTGAGATATAAAGTTAACATGATGTCCCAGTCAATCCTAAGTGCAGGACGTGGAGAATTGAAGGGACAAGTTCTTTTATAGGAGAACTGAATCATCAATAACTTCAAAGCTCTATTCATCACAATTTCAATATGCACATTGAAGGTTACAAGGTCATTCTCTTATGTCATATTTCA
The DNA here is from genome assembly GCA_026120185.1 of Voacanga thouarsii. Taxonomy (NCBI): domain Eukaryota; kingdom Viridiplantae; phylum Streptophyta; class Magnoliopsida; order Gentianales; family Apocynaceae; genus Voacanga; species Voacanga thouarsii. Next base: position 3,459,128 of record JANUWF010001719.1, on the reverse strand, counting down.
GACTGATGGAAGAATCGATAAAAACAAGATACTACCACATGGGACCACAGATTTTGGAAAACGTGAAAAATGGACACAGGAACTACAAAGCTTTTCCAAGATACTAGTACAAGCTTCAGAACTACTGTATCTGACACGACTATGGGAAAGCACATGCACAAGGCACACAGCAGGAGCAATGTGAAAGTAAAAGATAAGTTTCACAGCCCAGCAGCACAGTATCCAAAGAGATCGAATTCACAATTCACAATGTCTCTATCCACACGCACCAGTAAATCTCTATTCACTTTTTCATTCCATTTGGGTAACTCTATACTCACCAGTACAGCCAAAATTGCGCTCTGCCCAACAAAGGACAAGAAAAACATAAACCATGAAAAAGGTAGAAAAGGACTTGCAAAAATAACAACAGGAAAACTATATAATTTCTCATTGTACTATTTGCTTTTGAGAAGATAGAATAACCAATTACCCACTGAACGATGAAACCCCATTTCTAATGTTTCGGCGAGGAATAACAAGATTGGAGTTATAATCAATTAACCATATAGATTGACATAGGCAATTTCTCTGTGTAAAACAAGAACCCAGAACAGAAAACTTCCCCAGAAGGCCAGCAAAGAAGGTGCAACTTTGCAGGCAATTAATATGACAGATCAAACATTAAAAACACATCTTTGAGAATCAAGTAGAGAGAGAAAACCATCCATTTAAACGTTAAGGAGAAAAGATTAAAAAAGCAACCTTTACCAAACGCATGGAGTTGAATGTAAAGACACTCAGACACGCATGGCAAACGAGACCCACATCCAAAACCGCAGCATAGACTTTTGGGTAGCAATTTACAACTCAGCTTAGCAACAAATGCAGATAATAAACAAAACCCAGAATTGAGAAGAGGACCCAAAAAGGCTAAAGGAAAGCTGCATAGTATCATGCAACAACACATACAAAGTATATCAAAATAGAGAGAATGCATTTAAACATGAGAGCAAGAAGATTACCCCATGAGATTGACTCTGAGATTAGCTTTAAGCTGAACAAAGAGGTCATAGAGTTGGCCCAGATCAGCTGCATTGCCATGAGAGTAGAGCACAGTGAGCCTTGCACAGGGGTTCTTTAAGTAAAAAGCTACGATCTTGTTGCCTCTTTTTGTGTCAAGGAAGAGCACATCAAGAGAGGGGTCATCAGCTGCACCAGATATGGGCATAGACGACGTCGTAGAGACAGCCACCAGCCTACCATCGTCTCGCTTCTTTACCTGATATGTCGCCGGCGACGGCGGAAAGAACGCAAATTTAGCTGCCAGTTGAGAAATAAGGCACCCCATGATGAAGAATCACTACTACAATTACTAAAATGAGTTTTCTGAACCTCCACTACCACCCCCTTAGAAGAATGGTTCCTGCAAACCCAACTCATGAATGCATGTGCATATATCTATGGTGGCTTGGTTGCTGAATGGTTAATGGCGTCTGTTCTTCTTTATTTATGTGCCCTGGATTTGGGGGGAAGATGGGTTGGGAGTGAAATGAAGGTGGAATCTTGAAGATGGAGTAAGAGAAAAATGGTTAAGAAGAAGAAGATAACGTAAGGCTTTTAGGACCAAGTTTGTTTGCCTAAATCTGTGTAAGATGAGATCACGGACACATGCTGAGTTCTGTTCTCACTTCTCACACTCTGTACTCTCTGTAAGATGCTTAGAAAAGTGTTCTTGTCTTGGCCTAGGAGGACTCTCTGCGTGTCTGTGTTTTGTGGTGGGGGGGTAGACCAGTGGACTACCCGGGAGGTGTTGCCGGTTGCTCTGTTGTTTTCTGTGTCTGGATTGTAGGCCTGGGGTGGTAGCAAGAAGGGACTAAAGAAGGGGTTGTTAATGAAGTTTGTGCAAGTGTGTGTAGAATGAATAAAGAAAACAATGGAGGAGTTTTGAGGGACTTAAATAATCAGTTTAACAGTGGGGTAGAGACTGGAGAGGGGGAGAGGGGGTTCATTGACGTACCAAAGTGACACACTCTCCCCCTCAAAGGAGCTAATAGTTCTGCCGCTGCCTGCTGCCTGCTGCTACAGAACACTGATAATCAGAATGAAGTACTTTGTTTGGGCTACTCACTCATGGGTAGAGAAAGCGACTACTCTCCCTCCATTGCAGACACCTTTCCAAACCTCCCTTAATTGATTGCCATTTTCCTTTCTTCTTTTTCATATCGGGTATCTCTTCAATCACAAGTTATACAATCCAACGGTTTCTTAATCCAACTTATAATCACTGTAATGGATTAAAAGAATTTAGTTTAAGGATTTATTTTGTCAATTAGAATCTGCATTTTTGGTCCAACAAACAATTCAGATGTTTATGTTATGATGATAACCAGAAATACACATATATAATACTGTTTTGAAATAATTGTAATTTAATACTTTTACATAAAAATTAAAGATGTTATTCAAAATGACATTATTATTTCTTTTTTAAATTGAAAAGCTAATTAATGTAGTGATTTAGTGAAGTTTATAATAAACATAATAATGGTTCAAAGATTTTATGTACATTATTAAAATTTTAAAATAACATATATTTAAAAATAATTTTTTTCTTTAAAACGATAATTATCATCGCTCATAAATTTATGTGATTAATAAAGAAAAAATTTTAATTAGTAGTTTGAAGTAATTATGGACATCAAATTATAAGTCATTATTAGACAGATTTATTCATAAACAATTATAGTTCACTCTGGCAATTGTGTAATAAGGGTTTCATTAGTTGTGAGCATAAACATTAAATAAGCACACTAATACTTCCAATTTTCATTTCTTGCATCTTTCTTTAGTGAAAATGATTTCTTCTATCTTTTGAAAAAGTGTGAAACATTTCTCTACATTTGATAATGAGATGTTGGTTGTTGTAGGTTTTGTTTGGGAGGAGGTTTTATTTGAACAACATTAAATTTGCAAATTTACTAGACTTCATACTATGCAAAGGTGTAAGTTTGATTTATACACATGAACAATATATATTGTTTTACTATACTTTCACTCTTAACTGTTCCATTTTAGGCATTTTAAATTTAGTAAAATATTTAAACAAGAATTATCTATTGCGATGATAAATAGAATAATATCTTGGTTACTTCAATTCGACTTGACTCCTTTCTTCAAAAATTTCAAACTAAATTCTTTTTATAAATCAATAAAAATTTAGCATCTGATCGTAATGTTAAAAGTATTGATTACAATTCTAAAACTATTAATTTTGGTTCTCCAACGTGGATCTTAACCAACTATTTTAAAATAATTTATGATTATAAATTTGTTACATGTCAGTTTCAATTTATTATTATAGTAACGGTTCTAATAGAATTATTATTATTATTATTATTATTATTATTATTATTATTATTATTATTATTATTGGTAATAAAATTTTCAAATTTTAAAATGGAGGCTTGAATTTACAAGATTCGATCATTCTTTGTTTATCTATGAAATTTGATTGAGCCTTCTTTTGTATTACTTTATTGCTAATAATAGTAGACATTGAAAATTCATATATGAAGGAATTGAGATTTTATGTAAGAGAATAAATAAAACTAATAATATTTTAATAAAAAGTGAAGCTAGTAATAATATTTGAGAAAGATAATTAAGAAAGAAAGAAAGAAAATGATAGTGGTGTATTTTATACACTCAAGATAGTGGTGTATTTATATGTTTAAAAATCTCTTTTTTAAAAAATTAAATAAAAATCAATTAAGAATCAGTGGTTCTAATTTCAATTTAAGAAATTAAGAAACTTAGAAGGAAATTATCACTATAATTGTAATTATAATTTCAAACCTTTAACGGGTATAGAATTGAACTATAGTCATAAAACAATGACCTTAAAATTGCACATCTTTTTCACATATTAAAATTTAACAAAACACTATATATATACATACAAACAGAAAAATAAATTAAAATTGTAACCTATCCCAAATAATAAAGAGTGATTCAAGATCTTGTGTTAGTTTCTTTCATGCAACAGTAATGGCATTTTATGGATAGACAAAGCTTAGCAATAGAATATGGGTCCTTTCCCTTTCCTATACCCACAAGAAGTTGATTGAAGAATCCAATGTTAGCACACATCATTTAGGATATTAAGGATGGTTTAGATGAGTTAGGATTGGAGGTTTTATTTGTCCAAAAGCATGGAAATATCACTGCTCATCTTCTTGTCCCTCTTATGTAATCTTTGCCATCACTAAAATCTACCCTTTCCCCCCTGAATAACTAGAGATACAAGGATTAAATCTTTTTTCCTTCTCCTTTTTCTTTTTTCTGTTGGGGGGAGGGGGTTGTTAATACTCAAGGAGGTTATATATTGAAATTTAGAGTTTTGCTTGACAAAATATGAACCTTAACTAAGTTTATTTGTTACCTTTACTATGAATTTATACCTAGATTCTATACCATTTTTGGAATTAAAGTAATACTCATAAAGTTTTTATTAAGAACTAGAAACAGATGGTTCGTTGAGATGGCTGGCGTTTCAGATAGTGATTGTGAATTCTCTTATCAATAAAATTTTTTTTTAAAAATTGATAATCTTTATCATTTAATCAATCTTTGAGTTTTGAAAGGTATATAAAACAAAAGCATGAAAAACATTTATGCTCACACATTTCAATTGGTAATTTGTCATTAGCTCACAAAATTACTTCTATTTAAGGTGTTACTAAACCAAGTTCAAATTGCTCAAAATAAAGCATTTTTTCATAAATTCTAGAGATTAATTTTTTATTTTGAAATTATAATTTAAATATTTGATTATTAAATTGTTGGGTTTTCATCTGAAAATTTACGTTGATTGGATTTAAGAACAACTCATTACAATTAAATAAACTCCAGAAAAAAATTAACCTTTTACTAAAGGCATATTTGATAACTGAATTAAGTTTTTATTCAATCGAAAGTGTTTATAGCATATATGATTAATTAAGTATTCTCTTCTTCGTCCCAATAAAATTTATTATTTTGGGATGTCTTAAAAATTTTGACATTTTTTTAAAAGAAAATTTTTTACTATATAATTTATTATAAAATAATCAATATACTCTATATATTATTTTTATATACTTAAATTTATCATAAAATATTATGAGACTCACATATTTTTTACTTTTATTATATTATATTATATACTAATTTTTACTTTTGTATAAAATCTCGTATCAAGTCAACCACTATTAATTTTAATAAGACAAAGGAAATATTTATTTACTTTAATATATTTAATACTGATATTTATCATTGACTTAATTAAGTCATGTGATAAAGTATAAGTAAAATAAAATTTATTTAACTTTGAAATATCAATTTGTTAGAAACTAGTCATTATTTTTTATTTAATCTAAATTATAATAAAATTAATTCAAATTTTAATTTTAAATTTCATATTTTTATAATATATGTATTCAAAATTTTACTTTTTTAAACAATACTTAAATGCAGATTAAAAAGAAATGAAAAATGGATTGAATCACACACACCCCCCACTTAAATCCAAGCAGGTGGCTCCGAAGCCACGTCACACTTCCTAATAATCTTAATCCAGAAAAAGTAGGCCCCACGGGAGCACCCTGAACCAGATTCCAAACGAGCCAGCAAACGGGTTCCACCCCGGGCCCACCTCCAAGCGGAGCCCACATACAGAAGTCATGTTCCGGTGCTTGTGAAGCACGAAGTATCAATGGTGCAAGTGCAACCTCGCTCACATCAGTTAGCCACGTGAGAGGCACGTGGGACCCCAAAAGTCTATTGTCAGGTCAATAACCCTCATTATAGCTTTGATGTGTTACATCACAATGATTTCGTTTTGACCTTACAAAATTGGAGTGATATGTGGGCCCACTTTCAATAATTTGATCTAAATCTAACGGTCTTAAATCTTCCTCATTTCCTACTTCACTAGCTCTTAAAATCTACACCTATTTGTGGATCATATTCCCCTTGGCCTGCCACGTGTACCATGGTAGTTTTCTCTCGTGAATGAAGGCTTTTTTGGGGAAAATAAAATTTATTTTCTCTTAAAATTTTATATTTTTATGTAATGTATAAAGTAAAATATATATATAATAAAAAATTTTAATGTGATGATCGATATAATTTTTTTTTTAAATTCAAGATAAGGTCGAGCTTATTGTGCTTCCCGTCCCAAAATTTTGTTACTTTTACATTATTTTTTAAAAAATATTAACATAATTTTTGTGAATTGTCTGTTTTAATAATTTATATTATTTTAAAATTTACAATACAAATAGTTTGTTGTGTATGAGAATGAAATAGCTATTGGACTCTACACCTCTTACATTATAAGCTTGGATAACTTATTATTTCAAAATTTATAGAAGAAATTAAAATTTAATTTTCTAAACTACAAGTTAGGTATTTAATCGCTGAATTATTAGTCCAATTACAAAGGGAGAGAATTATTCCACGAGTTTAGTTGTTCTTTTCATGACATAATATAATGACATAAAATACTAAAAGATTTTTGAAGAACATAGCATTTTGTTTTGAATCCAAATTTTGAAATAATGATATTTATTAAAATATATATAATTTCAATTTATATAAAAATATTTAAAATATATGTTGTGTATGAGAAAAGATTGTATATACTCTTTATATAAAAAGAAAGAAAGAAAAAGGTGCATAATAATAATTTTTTAAAATTATTTTATAATTCTAATTCAATTGTAAAGTAAATCACTATCTTATTGCCATTCCACGTCTGAGAAAAATAAAATAAAAAACAAAGGAAGAAGATAGATATAGAGCGAACCCCAATTAAAGAAGCAACCAAGATGAGCAAATCCAATTGCAACTGAAGAAGAAGACAAGTTACAAAAGTCCTTCACTGAATAAGATTGTCAGAAAACTGTACTTTAAACTACTCTACATTCTAAGAGCTTGTGGCTATTAATATTTTTGTTGAAAGCAATGGCCATAGCCATACCATTCTTTGCAGATCTGCCTTATCAAATACCATGGTACAAAGCCAATCCCACTTTATTTTCAATCAAGACCTATTCTTATTTCCTTGCTTTTGCTACCAAAAAAAAAAGTCAGTACACCTCCCCTCTCTCCTTTTAAGAAGGAAAGCATACATAAATCTCGATTTTTATAGCTTTCTATTTTTAAAATTAATCGCCATTTGAGTTCTAATGCTAAAATCACTCTCCACATTTTCATTTTTTTTTTAAATACTCGAGGAGAAATATGGGAAGATTAAACACTAAAATTTCTAGACTTTTAGAAATACTAGCCAAGGTTGAAAAGTATGAAGCACTTTGCTGGCAAGCTCCGAGTGGTAAAAATAGAGGAATTTAAGATTTTGAAAGACTAATTTCTTAGATTCAAATCTTTTTGTGGGAGATGCCGTGAGAAGACTCTTTTGTCTCTAGTAAGGAGGTGTACATATTTGAATTATAATCGTTTTACGTTGTGAGACCGATTGATACGAATCGATGTAAACGTCAGGACTTACGCTTTTTGAATTTGCCGACATATTTACTTCATACGGGTACTGTATGAAGGTTTCTCTCTTATGTCAACATTGTTTGGTTGGTTATTTTTATGAGCAAATTTATTATTGATATGCTTATGTCAACATTGTGGTACAAAGTATTAATTTCTCAGGAATTAATATTTGCAATTGGCAATGTAATCAAATCAATTTAGATGCAGATGCAGGACAAATTATCAAGCCTCTATTTCAAATATGGGTAAAATTAACTTCAAGAGTGCTAATATATACTCTTTTTGACATTTTCATTTGGGTTTAGGGAATTTTTAAAAAAAATTAAAAAGAAGAAAATTTTTCTTTATGAGGTGGTAGTAGAATACTTCTTTTGATTTTTTTATAAGTCATTTTAGATTGTAATTATATACCGTTTTGATATTTATTATATTTTTTAATTATACCTTTATTATTTATTATTATTTTAAATTATCTCACTTAGTACTATTAAGAAAAGGTAAATTTAAACTTTTTCCCTCAAAACTTTATAGATTTAAAGTCTTCCTTAATTTATATATATCAAAATCTAAACTGACTTATAAAAAAAATGAATAGAGTAGTATACATCATATTTTAACTTAACATAAAGATTTGTGAGAATATTTGATTATTAACAAATTATTATTTTACATAGAGATAGACACAAAGGGGCTGGCACCCCCAAAAAATTCCATTTGACCCACTCCCCCCCCCCCCCAAATATATTTTTGCATTAAGAAAATTAAAAAAAATTAGAAAAATTCATTTAAATTATACTTTTCGTCTAAAAAAAATTTAAACATTATAATATTATCTTCTCACATATTTATTCATATAATTTATTCATTCAACTCCAACTGCATGATTTTGTCCGTGATCTTACATATTATTAATTAAAAAGGCTAATGGTAGGACTCATAAATTGGTAAACTTGTATTATTTTAACGAGAAATATTAAATGTAAAAATTTATTTGTAAAATATATTTATTTTTTAGAATCATAAAATAGAAATATAGACATCCAATTTTGAATTGAGGAAATATGTTTGCATAGTTATCCTCAATGCTATAATTAAACAAATTCAGCTTTATTGCCTAGGACAATTTTTTTAGCTGAATAATCATATTAAACAGCATGACTTCATAGTTAATGAAGTCTTGTTCGAACAATAAAAATTGATACTTTTCAATCCGCAAGTCATATACTTGATATTTATCAAATGAAAATTTTATTCTCTACTTTCATAGAGGTAATATTTCTATCTTTACTATAAACATTTTTTTATTAAATATGTAATCTCCATGGAATTGTAATCATAAAAAAAAAAAACCTTGTGAAACAAAATCCTTATTTTTGGTCCAAAACATTAATATGTGATGAATTAGATGACCAGTTCAAAATGCTTATTATACTTTTTATTATCAACGATCCGATGCAAAACACTATAATAAAAAACACTGAAAATCAACTAACAGAAATCAAAATCCAAGGATACTAAAATTGGATGGATATTAGCATGGAAAAGTAATTTCTTTTAATATTTCAAAAGAAAAAAATAATTCAAATGATTTATCATTACAAAAAAATATCATTTACTTGTAAAATGTCGCATTCTCTCTCTTTAGTCTTTACCCCCCTCCACACACACACACATATATATATTCAAAATTCAAATTTATTTTCACTTTTAAAAATTTATGAATAAAGACATCCTCCTTTTTCAAATGAACAGATATCAACTTAGCATCAAATTAAGTACAATAAAACAATAAAATTTCCAAAAGAATATATCACAAAAATAAGATATTTTAAAAAGGAGGTTCACAATTACGCCTTATTCTTAATTTTTCAAGAAATTAAGTAATTTAATATGCTGTCGATATGTATTACACATTAAAAATTTCCTCTGGAGACAAAGTGAACAAATATATCCTTAATATCTCCAAATTAAGTGTTTTATAATCTTGTATTCTTTAAAATCATGTTAATTATTCACTTGTTACCAAAAGGGGCACAGGGATATGCATGATTTTAATATAAAAATGGAGTGATTAATGAGGGCATATTTTTCCACAAGATGCATGCATAAGTAGTATTCAACTTTTAGGGGACTTTTTGAAATTCAGCCTTTGTTTCATTGCATGTGGGACAAAGAAATCACCAAATCCTTTTTTGTTTGGAATAATCAAAGAAGTTTGGCAACATGTAATGATTTTGCTTCAATTTACAATCCTTCAACAGCTCCCATATTATTTTTAAGGAAAAAAAAAAGGTCTCCCAGATAAGGTTTGTGATTGCTGTGCTGACTTTGCTTTTCTCTTACAACATTTGTACTTCGGAGACACTCTAGAAATTTCATTATACAAGAAGGATACAAATAATTTGAATTTAAATATATTGGTTTGAACTTGGCATAAATATTAAAAAATATCTAATTATAAATAAATTATTATATTATCTTTATCGATAGTAAAAGTTCAAAGAATATTTACATTTATTTTCAAATATTTCAAAATATAAATATAAACATTCAATTTTAGATAAAGGGAATAATTTTTAAATCTGTTTGTTATTAACAACTTAAAGACAAATTATGTCAAGACTATTGAACTAAGAAAATATTCATATAGACTCAATTTTATAACATATATAATTTAAAATTTTATATTCTTCTATAAAGTAATAATATATATAATTTATGTGGTATATATTTTTTATGTGATGATTATAATTTATAAGTATTAGGGACCATTCCTCTCTTGAGCCGCCCCCCCCCCCCCCCCCATCCCACCCACTAATAAATAAATCTACCTGGATACTTATGGTTTTAAATATAAACCATAAAACTATCCTGTCAGCCCCTCTCCTAATTTGTAGGTTTACAAATCTTCCCATGATAGTTCTATAAATTTAATTTGATCCCCCAACTTCAGGAGTTTCTTTCTTTGTCCCTTGCTTGCACGCCTTAGGTTGGAATAAATGTATACATAGAAAAACTTGATTAGAATTTAGATCGCTTTGCATCGATTGTATTATCAGCATATTATATATAATAATATAATATTAAATATAAATATATTAAAAAAATTTGCACGTCTTTATTATTAATAATAACATAACTTTGGATGATAACTAATAGTTCTCTTTACCAAGATAAAAACACAAAATTTTCAATTTTCTCGACAGAAATCTCCATTTTATACTGCAAAAACCAAACAACTATTGGCTTCCAACTTTTTCGCAAAAAATAAAATATAGGATGCTCGAATGCATTAGAATGTGAAATGATTCTACAAGCTCGTGCATGGTACATGCAATGCAACGTTAGACAAGTTAATCAATACTAGATTTGGTTTAAATAAGTGACCATGACAAAGAGCCTCATCAGCTCTACCCATATGAGTTGTCTTTTTTTTTTTTTTTTGTTTTGGTCTATGGTTTGAATTTTCTCTTAGTGTAATTCTTAAAAAAAAAAAAGGACAGAAAAACATTGTTTTTACTGGTTTTGTTAGCAAATAATCAAATGGGGAGAAGCAGTGGGGAAAGTGCTGGTGACCTTCCCATCACAAATGAACCAAACATCTAGAAAAAGAAGGGACAGAGGCAAAGCTGCATCACATTTATTGAACATAACATTATTATATAATAAGATATAAATCCTTTTTGTTTGGAGGGGTAGGAGATTTGAGTTGATTCTAACAAAAATTTCTTGTCTTTCACTAAGCACACGTGAGGACCACCCAAACACAAGTTTATTTAATGATTTGTTTACTACATAATTATGATTATTTATTTATTTATTTGGGGGGGGGGGGGGGGGGGTGTTTATGTGGTACTATGGTTCCGAAGCTGGCGCAGGGAATGTGGTGGGTATCTAATTTACTAGAGTTGGATTTGCAAATTCAAAGAAACGGAATGATTTGAAATTCAAATCTTTTTGGATTCTATTGTTGGTATTTCACTCATTCTTGAATTGGTGTGTATAATTTTAGATTTTTTTTTCCCAAAAGTAATTTTGGGCTGTTTGTTGCAAAAAACATGAAAAATGAAATAAAAATGTGATTTTGAGCATAACAAAATCATACTATGGATGACATTATTATCGCCCAGTGTATCTTTTTTTACAACAAAATGTGTATTTGAATAAAAATTGAATTGAGATAAATTTGTTAAAATTTAATAAAATATTATTAATTATAAGGTAATTGTGAGGCTCAATTATTAATGGAGGAAAGAAAATATAATGTGTGTGAATATATACCAATTCTAAAGAATAAAAAAATATTTAAATTAATATTATTTTTAATGAAAATTTTAATTTAGATTAAGAAGAATTTCTTTCCAAATTGAATCTTGTACATATTTAACCACTCGATTTCTCCCTTCTATGCTATTAAGATGGTTAACTATAATAAGGGGTCTAAATAGCCGAAGAATTTGGTGAGAGGAATAATTAAACTGGAGATGTGCTAGCGGTCAAACAATTATGAGTGTAAAATAAGCAATTAGGGGAGACTCATGATTGTGGAATCCTTCCCGAATTGCTGTCATCCATTATAGCATATAGCAGAAAGTAGAAGAAATCAGAATGGTTTTTGAAACTTTTATGGTGCTAATTTTTTCATGGAAAATCGAATATAGGTTGTCATTCAGCCACTGCCGCAGGTATGCACATATTCTAGGACAAATATAAACAAATGAGACCTTGACAAACAATATGTTGGGGCATGCAGAATCCAAATAGACTCCGTTTTGAGCCCAACAAAACTTCGTCAAATTAAGATATTTGACTGACTGACACACCAATGACTTCGTAGACCCTCCCCCAAAAATAGTACAGTATCAAATTTCAATTGGGTTCAATATCCCCCCTGGCCCCAGCACAATCCCACTCCTGGGAAAGGTTATATAAAAAAAAGACCAAAGAAAACAAATGAACCATTGTAGAGACAGTTGAACTTCAAAGAACGATTACACCCAAAAAACAAAAAAACTAGGAAGAAATAGATGAATGGGGTATTATGTTCCTAAACCTTGCAACAGCTCAATATCAGTTTGTAACTTGATATTGCACAACCCAGGATCCAGACAGTGTACATTTCATAGCATCATCTACAATATTTCTTTAGTTTCCAGAAATTATTTTAATAATTAGTAGCACAACTGCAACACAGATTGGGAACAGTGGGAGAAAAGAAGGGAAGTTACCGCCGTGGGATGTACATATATTCCTCATGTATATCGCAATAGGCGGAACAACTATGATACATCTCTAAAGCATGCATCTAAACCAGGAAACATCAAAGCACAGCAGGAAATTCAGTAAAACTATTGCTTGTGTGTGATACATATCTCCTAGATGTCATGAGATAGGTATGGCAACAAAATTTGATACATTCACAGGGCAGTATATACATGTAAATTATCACTTGAAAACTGTACACAGCTCAACTCATTTAAGTACCAATTTGATCTTTGATCCTCCATCACCGAAGAGAAAACAGTCTTAGACTAATATTTGACCGTGTCAGTATACTACTGCACAGTGCAGAAATGCTTTCTCCGATACTACATTTTAGGTTGGACTATGAACAGATTTCAGGTTGAGGTACTATACAGTCGTACCAAAAGAATTGTATTAGCCTGCAAACATAATAGAAAGTTTTAGCTCTTGCTTGAAATTAAGCAGGTCGGGCAAAGATAAAATGGTTATTTTGCAGAATTATAAAAGAAAACGACTGAGATGAGGTTCAAAACAAATAAGAAATGACAGAGAATCATTGCACACAGTAGTAAAAAATAGCCCAGGACGAGAAATAAGAGAGTTAAATTAAATTGTCTACCAAGTTTTTTTTTTTTTTAAATGATTTTGATACAGATAAGGATAGAGAAGTACCTGATTTCTATAGATTATAATAAATATTAAAAAGGCTCAATTGAATTGGCAACTTTTCCATGGTTGTGATAAGGAGACAGTAGGCGTAGATGCATCTGCACCTCGTTCCCCATTTATAGCAGATTTTAGGACATTGTACTGCTGACTTACAGAATCATACAATGCCATTGCATATGCTACCTTAGCCTGCAATAAAAGGAACAAGTCTCTTCTGAAACCAACTGACAGCATAAGTAAGAAGCTTAAGTCATACACTGGCACAATCACAGAGATTAAGTGTACATAACACTTGACACTTTGCAATAGAACTATAAAAGTTGAACACTAAAGTCTTTTTCCCATCTAGTAGTGACCATAAATTCCCCCTAAGCATAGTCTTGCCAGCAAACAAACTCTTGAACATCATAAATAGAAACTGCCACACCCAAAGACATGAGAAACACAGATGGAAGTTTGTTGATCAGTTATAAGGAAATGAATGAGAAAGTGGCAGACATCAAGTCAATGGACAGGTCAAAAGAGGTATAACTCTGTTCATGTGTATTAACTTTAACATGTCCCACTTGTCTTTGTCTCAGTCTCCCTCCTAAATAGATTCAATGCCTTCAAACAATTGACACTCTTATCCCACAAAAAAAGTTGGATTTGCACACAGATGGACCCTAACTTTCCAAGAGAGAATAGTACTATGCATCAGGGCCATCCTGCATTTAACATTTTAAGCTATTTGCATATCAAAAAAACAAAGGAAATGAAAAGAAGAGGCAAAAGGTCCAAAAGTCAAGAAAATTGTACTCAATGGATGAATGTCAGGCATATATGATGATAAAGGACTTACCACTTCAGGGTCATCCAATGTTGAAGCAATTTCATGGGAACTAATTTTGGGTCCTACTGATAATCCAACTCCATGGAAGGATATTACTCTCTTCTCCCCAATTTCTTTTTCAACCTTTCAAAAATATTTCGACTCAAAACAATGATATTGTGAACCAGGAAACACCAACTTCAAGTAACAAATACCTGTTGAGGAGGGGGCATAATATCATAACATAGTATTGCAAGGGGATAGACATGACCAGGAACACCAGCATGTTCCACAAGCCTTCTCATATTGTCCACTGAGGAAGTATCAAACGGTGCCTAAACAACCACATGTTAGAACATAATAAATGAAATTTGAAGAAAAATGCTTTACCAAAGTTGTGAATACAGGTACACCAGGAAATTTTAGAAGTGCAAATCAGTCTGGTTAGTCAACCATGTAGGAGCTAGAATGAAACCAGAAATGTGTGAAAAATAATATTTGCATTATCATCAAGAAAAATCAATAAGGCTTAGTTTGTTGTTGTGTCATCAAGAAAAATCAATTCTCATACAGATAAAGAATCTATCACCAACTTCAGTTAGTAGAAATAGAAGACATCAGAATCAGATAACCTAGGATAATGATATTACCATCACCCCAAGGGGGGAAGGGCTAACCAAGAACAAAAAATTTACGTATAAAAACTAAAAAATCTATGTAATTAATTTAGTTTTTTTTATAAAATAAATCTAATGGGAAGGAAATAGAAATATGGATTCTTTGTCTATTTTCCTATACTTGTAGATGAAAATAAATATTTCCAGTAAATCTATTGGATGCAATTGAAAAAGGAAATTCTTGAGAAAAGAATTAAAGTGATTAGCTTAATAGAATACCAAGTCACATGTTTGGACTAGCAACGGGTGAAAGAAGTGGCACACTCTACTAACGAAAGATAACTTGTCGTTCACAGACTAGGATATTTACAACACTACAGTTTAACTCTATGAACAAGATGTCAAACTATGAAGATAAGACACATGACGTGAGAAATCACATCCCTTGGGATATGGGGCAGGGGAAGCATCAGCAAACAAAACTAGAAGCAAATGCAAATGTCAAGTACAAGGAGATAAAGTTCAACCAGACTTGGTCCATAATATAAAGGAGAAGTACTTTTTTTTTCCCCGCAAAACACAACAATTACAAAGAAAACTGCTAACCATAACCAGGTGATGAGGACAAATATACTCACGCATCCTTGGCTTAACATAGTATGGTTTGAAAAACCTCTTCATATAAACAATCAGGAAAAGGAAATGAGACCACTCAGTCATTTTAAACATTGAACTGATCAACCATAACAAAGTGGATCACATTATAGTAAACGAGACACTGCATTTCAAGCTCAATGGACAATCAAAAGAGTGCAGATATCAAATAAATAGTTTAATGCCATTTGGAAATCAAAGAGGATGATTTAATACTACAGCTGGAACAGAGACACCAAGAAACCTGTGAGAGGAAAGAATTTACTCTAATAAACTTTATCAAAGGAAGCCTAGAAGATACATTAATTAAGGAGAAAGTGCATAAGATATTTGAAACTCCTGCAACCCATAATCAACTTTTCCTTTTCATTCAACAAAAACGGAAAAGGAAAATAAGGAACAAAAGAATTTACCGGGTACCATTCTTGTGTGACAGGGTCTGGTCGGTCCCTTCCCCCACTTGGTGCTATCCATATTAATTTTGATCCACCCCTGGGCTCAAGTAAGGTTAGTCTTTGAACACCTTTAGTAATCAGAGTAAACAAGTACACAAACGCTAATTAAGAAAATCCATTTGGCATAATGAAGAAATCAAAGAACTATGAGGCAAACAACAGGCCATTAACTGAAAACACCTCATCATGAATCAACGTAGCACAGCCATTTCCTGCCCTGGAAAAGTGGAGGAAATGGTAGAATTTGTATCCAAAAGATCCTACAACTAGTGAAGTAGATATACAATTGGTTCAATGTGTAAACAACTAGAATGCTTATTTTGGCAGTCCAATATTAGAATGAGACTAAAATGGACAAGATACCAGGTCGCAAGACTGGGTACATCCTAATTCCCAATAAAGCAACTGCACTGCTTGATTTACAAGTCCTAAGGTCATCTGCTAAATGAAGGTGCAATCCTTTCTTTATCTAAGTGCAAAAGATTATCGGTCACATGAAAATAGAACAAATGCGAAGGTGCAATGCCCACTTCCAATTAGGTTATTTTACATTCTGGTTCACATAGGACTCAACACCCAAAACTAACAATTTCCTAAATCACTGAGGTCCAAATATTTTTTACTTGGTATGCATGGTAACCAAGTCCGGGCATTGTGCATTTCACATATCTCAGCTATTAAGTACATAGTAATTATGAAATCAATTATTAAATGACATGCTTCCTACAAAGAAACTCAATAGGGTTAAACCTTTAAAAAAAAAAAAAAAGCCTAAATTCATGCCTGTAGTCCATCACTGGTAATAGTATAAGAAATCATAAGGTAACAGAGGTAGCCTGTCTACCTAAAAAGCAAAGCCATCTCCTTCAAGCTTTTGGTGTTTGCTCTTCTTTTCATCTCAACAAGCTCAGGATTATCATTCATGTGTTTCTTTGAATACACACATAAGAGATTCCTACAAAATACAAATTTAAGTAGTTTAAATTATTTTAGAAAAGAAATCCATATTTTGGCTTCTTCAAAGAACTGCAAAATATAGCACACCTTCCCATGCTAAAAGGCTTGCAAAGAGGATCAGTGATAACCCTATCACCAGCCACATAGGTCTGTATTACAATTCACAGATATTGGTTAAATACCAAGGCAAAACGTACTGGAATTTAGCAAATTAGAAATCTCAGGTTATGCATAGTTGGTCACCATGTTCTCAGCAAGATAAGGATGGGTTGATTCAAGCAACAACGCTATAACAGCTGGATCTGCTTCTGTTTGATGATTAGACATCAAGACAACATTCTCACCCTGAATCATTATGGCCCAAACACCAATTAAGTTCGCCAATACTAAAAGGAGCATTTTAAACACAATAAAACTTACATGGTGTTAGAAACTTAGAATGCAACATCTAACAGTAAGCACATATAGGAAATGTTGAAATGCATTTTTCACTCAGAACACTAGGTAAAAGAATTTAGAGGGTAGATAACACTAACTTTCTGAATTTAGATCAAGTACACTTAAACAAATTATCATATGGACCGAGCAACCAAAAAAGGATGTGCATATGCACACACAAAAAATAGAAATGTAGAAACCATACAATTTCAGACTTTCAGTAATGCCCAGGGTGGATTTTCATATGGATACACATTATTAGGTATTTACTCATCTTAAAAGACACATCCTACTAAGCATGCATACCACACCAACTATCATGACAATCCATCTTGAAAGCAGCTATTACCCAGTTATGATACTTATATCTCAGCACCCAGCATTATCTAATTCTTCAGTGAAATTGGAGTTCAATGCCACACATCAAATCAAAATTAACCATTGAGATGGAAGAAATCATTAGAAAGAAAAAGGGTGTGAAAAAAAAGATGAAAACCTTTTTCAACTGTTTCCAAGTTCCATATGATTAAGAATTTTTGGGAGTCTTTGCCAGGTCTTTGATTGTATCTCCTGTCAATATATTCATCTTTCCTTATTTAGTCCTTCTTTATAGCTGTATATTCCTTGATTACCTTTCTATTTTCAGTATTATTGTATATATTCTTGCTGTATTTCTTCCAATAATAGGCCTAGATTTAAGGGATCTGATTATGCTTCCCATATTAGACCCTAGGATTAAGGGATTTGATCATTCTTGATGTCTATATATTGTAATTCTCTTAGTGAAATGATACACAAAACATTTCAGAAATTCTCTTTCATTTTTTCTTGTCATGGTATCAGAGCCAAAACTCTGAGATTACTTCATCTTGTGTCTGGTTCCTTGTCTAGCAACAAAATCTTCGTGTTTTATTTTTTCGCGTTCTTGTATTCCATTTTCTTGGACCTGATCTTGTGTTCTTGTATTCTATTTTCTTGGACCTGATCTTGTGTTCTTGTTTCTAGTTGAGTCATGTCTTTGGAACGATCAGAACATTTTCTTGTTCGATTTAATGGC
Source organism: Voacanga thouarsii (assembly GCA_026120185.1). Classification (NCBI taxonomy): domain Eukaryota; kingdom Viridiplantae; phylum Streptophyta; class Magnoliopsida; order Gentianales; family Apocynaceae; genus Voacanga; species Voacanga thouarsii. The sequence continues at coordinate 3,440,699 of JANUWF010001719.1, read as the reverse complement.
AAGAACTATTCTGCCTGGGCATTCCAATTTCAGATCTTTGTCAAGGGAAAGGAATTATGGGGTCATATTGATGGGACAAATCCTGCACCTAACAGCGAGAAGGAGAAGGAGAAATGTGTGAAATGGGAGGTGAAGGATGCTCAAATTATGTCTTGGATCCTTGGAAGTGTGGAACCCTCCATGCTTCTCAATCTCGAGCCTTATAAGACCTCTGGAGAAATGTGGGATTATTTGAAGAAAATTACAACCAAAGCAATACAGCACGAAGGTTTCAATTGGAACTCGAGTTGGGTCAACTCAGTCAAGGGAGTATGTCAATCCAAGAGTTTTATTCTTCCTTTGGAAATATTTGGACTGAGTACACCGATATTGTGTATGCAAGTGTACCTCCTGAAGGACTCATAGCTATCCAAAGTGTGCATGAGACTAGCAAGCGTGACCAGTTTTTAATGAAGTTAAGGGGGGAGTTTGAGGCAATCAGGTGAACAGAGAACCAGTTCCTTTGTTGGATATTTGTGTAGGAGAGCTTCTCAGGGAAGAACAACGGCTTATTACACAAGCTGTCTTGGAGCAGAAAACTCAAAATTCTGCTCCAATTCCTGTTGCCTACGCTGCTCAAGGGAGGCCTAAAGGCGGCAAAGATATGACTAATGTCCAGTGCTATAGCTGCAAAGGATTTGGGCACATTGCTACTAATTGTACTAAAAAGTTCTGCAATTATTGTAAGAAAACTCGGCATATCCTCAAAGATTGTTCCACTCGGCCTCCAAAGAAATCTGAAACTGCCTACAATGTCTCAGTTGGTCCGTCAAATGCCTCTAGTCCTGGTCAGTCTTCTATTACTCCTGAAATGGTCCAACAAATAATAGTTTCTGCCCTTTCTGCTTTAGGCCTTTCAGGTAACAAAAATTCTAATCCTAAGACTTGGTATTTTGATTCTGGTGCTTCCAATCACATGACCAACACTGCCTTCCCTTTAAATAATGTTCAAAAATATGAAGGAGATCTTCAAATTCATATTGCCGATGGTAATTCCTTACCTATCACAGCTGTTGGTGATATTTCAGCCTCTTTAAACACTGTTTTTGTGTCTCCTAAGCTGTCCACAAATCTGATATCTGTTGGCCAATTAGTGGACAACAACTGTACTGTTAAATTTTCGAATTCTGGTTGTCTTGTGCAGGATCAAGTGTCTGCGAAGATGATCGCGAAGGGACCTAAAGTGGGACATCTCTTTCCTTTGTTTCTATCCCCCTTTCCGGTGTCGAATTATGTTGCTTGTACTACTGTTCATTGTGATGATCAGGTGTGGCATAGACGTTTAGGACGCCCTAATTCTCATGTACTTCGAGTCTTGCTTAACTCTGGTTTACTTGGAAATAAAAATTTGACATCTTCTAATAATGCTATTGTTGATTGTGCATCTTGCAAACTTGGTAAAAGCAAAACGCTTCCTTTTCCATTGCATAAAACCCGCACCACCAAACCTTTAGAACTCGTACACACTGATGTATGGGGTATTGCACCTGTAATTTCTCATGAACATTACAAATACTTTGTTATATTTATTGATGATTTCACTCGCTTTACTTGGGTATATTTTCTTCGGTCTAAAAGTGAGGTTTTCTTTGTGTTTATAGCCTTTCTTGCTTTAGTTGAAACCCAATTTTCTGCCAAAATCAAAATCTTGCAATCTGATTCAGGTGGTGAATATATGTCTAATGAATTTCAATTTTTTCTTCAAAGTAATGGGATCATATCGCAACGTTCTTGCCCTTTCACTCCACAGCAAAACGGTGTGGCTGAAAGAAAGAATCGTCATCTTCTTGATGTTGTTCGCACTCTTCTAATTGAGTCTTGTGTTCCTTCTCATTTTTGGTGTGAAGCTTTGTCTACTGCTGTTTATCTGATTAATAGATTGCCATCTCCTAACTTGAACAATGATTCTCCCTATTTTCGTTTGTTTGGGCATGCACCGAATTATTCCAATCTTCATATTTTTGGATGTGTGTTTTGTTCACCTTCCCGCACACGAGCAATATAAACTTACTGCCCAATTTGTCAAGTGTGCTTTCTTAGGATATGCTGGAACCCAAAAAGGATTTCTTTGCTATGATCCTCATGCCCATCGAACTCGTGTCTCTAGGAATGTCATTTTTTTCGAAAATCAACCCTTTTTTAGCACCCCCCAAACTTCAGAATTCCTTTCTCTATCTACTTTACCACATTTTCCTGAGTCGCCAACACCAGAACAACGGTTATGTTTATCATAGACGCCCTTCTTCTGCATCTGATCCTCCTACAGGTCTCATTGAGGTTCCTCCACATCTTCCTGCGGCATCTGATCCTGTTCTACCCATTTCTACTGGTCCCACTCCTCTTCGTAGAAGCTCTAGATCTCACAAACCTCCTGAACGGTATGATTTTTCAACTCCTATGGCTATGTCTACTACTTTGACTTCTATTTCCATTCCCACTTGTTATAAACAGGCTGTGGAACATGAGTGTTGGCAATAGGCCATGCAAGTAGAACTTCAAGCTCTTGAGGAAAACCATACTTGGGACATTGTTTCTTGTCCTCCAAATGTTACGCCAATTGGAAGTAAGTGGGTCTATACTGTGAAACTCAAGTCTGATGGCTCTTTAGATCGATACAAAGCTCAATTGGTTGCTCTGGGGAATAAACAAGAATATGGCCTCGACTATGAAGAAACATTTGCATCAGTTGCTAAGATGACCACGGTGAGAACCATTCTTGCTATTGCCTCCTCTAAATCTTGGCCTTTACATCAAATGGATGTAAAAAATGCCTTCTTGCATGGGGACCTTAAGGAAGAGATTTACATGAAATTTCCACCTGGAATGTCACTGTTGGCTTCTCATGAAGTTTGCAAGCTAAGACGCTCTTTGTATGGGTTGAAGCAGGCCCCTAGAGCTTGGTTTGAGAAGTTTTTGCAGCACTCTTCTCAACTTCTCTTTCACACAAAGTCAATATGATTCATCACTCTTCTTTCAAAAGACACCCACTGGTATGGTCTTTCTCTTAGTCTATGTTGATGATATTATCATCACTGGTAATGACCATGGGCTGATCTCTAAGCTTCAGAATATGTTGCATAGTACATTTCAAATGAAAGATCTTGGGCATCTCACATATTTCTTAGGGTTGGAAGTTCACTCTCGAGATCATGGTTTGTTCTTAAATCAACATAAATATATCCAAGATCTCATTGCGCAGGCTGGTTAAAGGATGCTACTGCTGTTGATACACCAATGGAGGTGAATGTGAAATACCGAAAAGATGAAGGCAAGCTTTTGCCTGATCCTTTTTTATATAGGCAACTTGTTGGTAGTCTTATCTACCTAACAATTACGAGGCCTGATATCTCATATGCTGTTCATATAGTTAGCAAATTTATGCACTCACCTCGACATCTTCATCTTGCTGCAGTTCGTCGCATTATTCGATACTTAATTGGGTCACCTACTCGTGGGTTGTTTTTCCCTACAAAATATGCTCTTCATTTGACTGCATATAGTGATGTAGATTGGGCTGGCTGCCCGGATACTAGGAAGTCTACAACAGGCTGGTGCATTTTTCTTGGAGATGCCTTGATTTCTTGAAAGTGTAAGAAGCAGGACTGTGTCTCTAAATCTTCCACGGAGGCTGAGTATAGAGCCATGTCTGCAGCTTGTTCTAAAATTGTGTGGTTACATGGTCTTCTTTCCGAACTTGGATTTCCTTCCATTGCTCCTACTCCACTTCATGGTGATAACACTAGGGCCATTCAAATAGCTGCTAATCCAGTCTATCATGAATGCACAAAGCACATAGAGGTGGACAGTCATTACATGCTTTACTCGAGGTGTTATCACTCTTCCTCATCTTACTACTGATCTTCAAATAGCTGATGTCTTTACAAAAGCTTTGACACGCCAACAACACAAGTTTCTCAGTAGCAAATTGATGTTGGTAGACTTACCCACATCAATTTGAGGGGGGATGTCAATATATTCATATTTCCTTATTTAGTCCTTCTTTATAGCTGTATATTCCTTGATTACCTCTATGATTTTCAGTATTATTGTATATATTCTTGCTGTAATTATTGCAGTATTTCTTCCTATAATAGGCTTAGATTTAAGGGATCTGATTATGCTTACCATATTAGACCCTAGGATTAAGGGATTTGATCATTCTTGATGTCTATATATTGTAATTCTCTCAGTGAAATGATACACAAAACATTTCAGAAATTCTCTTTCATTTTTTCTTGTCATCTCGTAATGCTGCTTTTAAAGAGTTCTTTTTTCCCCCCTCTAAACGAATGGGGTGTGTGTGTGTGTGCGTGAGAGAGAGAGAGAGAGAGAACAAAAACAAATAGTTAAACTAAACTGCAAAACAACGAAGGATAATAATATGCACCTGCTGAAGCTTCTCTTCTATTTCATCAAAGAGAGAGATGTTGCCAACGTAAGAGTTCCTGTTAACAGATGCATAAGTAGATTATTTAATTTAACATTCAATTAGTCATAAAATAGTTATCCTACGTACCCAGAATTGAGAGACCATCACATATGTTAGACAACTATATAAAAGAGCAACAGAACTACAGCAGGTTCAAAATTTCTTTTGCTTGCTCTTAACACAGTCTATATGTAGCAGGAGTGATTCACTTAGTTTCAAAGGTATGAAATAATATGCTTTCTCCTACATTCATTCAAACTTGGTGTGCATTTCTATGCAACTTCCAAAGAACAGTATAGACAATTACTATCATTTCTCTCTCACTTCTGATATTTATACCAAAACAATCAACAAATTGAATTTCCTGGCAACATAGAATCTACTAAAATGAGTAAACAACAATAGGAAGGAAAACTCTGCACACATTTCAAAAGAAACTATTACGTATAACTTGATGATAGGTAAGCATTTTCATTAATAATCTAAGCCCTTGTTCTCATGGCAGATGAAATTAAGAGGAATAAGGGAAAGCAACAAAATTCAGACGGATTAAAATTATGGTCCTTTCTAGCTGCAAGCAAGAATTGGCCTCACCTAAAATCTCACTTCCTATTAATAACTTATAACTTAAAAGAGGGGGATGAATAAGGACTCAACCAGGATACAAGAGAAGCTCATTAAAAGATCTTAGTTTTTACTTTGTTTCATGTGCTGAAAGCCCTTCCACTTACATGTTCTAGGTAACATAGCAATGCTGGATATATTCCAATATAGAAATAACAAGTACCTGTCTAAGACTGACATTTGCAGAAGTTATATATAAATGTGTGCAGAAAGTCGAAGACTAAAAATTTTGTATCTCACAGTATCAACAAAAAAATCAGGGTGCACAAGCAATTATCTTTATTTGAGACATGAAACATGAAACATGGAACATGAAACAAAAGTTAAAGAGCCCAGTGCAAGTTGATTAAGAGTTTCATAACCATCCTCCTTCCTACTGTAGATGGCAGATACATGGCAACAGCAAACCAGTAAGCTTAACAATGTCTGGGATCCACCAGCTCTAAAAGTTGAAGCTCAGGCTCACACTAAAACAAGACCTATTTAAGGATGGAAAGCTAAGCTGACGACAAGAATTGAGAGACAAGAACTGGGAGAGATATGACAAGAATTGAGAAACAAGAACTGGGAGAAAAGATTTCTATAGAATACTTCCTCAATATCGAATAATACACAAGTAGTTAGCCATATACAAGTCCCCTAGCATAAAAAAGAAAGAATAATCAAAATCCCATAATTAGTGGGATATCTAATCACCCAAATTCTAGGGATACAAAATATTCTTAAAGTATCCTCAATCATAACAGTTCACTGTACAGCTAATTACATGTGTTTCTCACACTCCCCCTCAAGCTGGAGTGTGAGAATAGGTATTATTCATTCCCAGCTTCAATATAATAGTCTCAAACACTGAACTACTTATTCCCTTGGTAAGTACATTTGCAAGTTGGCTCTGTGTAGACGCATAAGGTGTACTCATGAAGTTTGTCAAACCGCTCTCCAATTGCTCTTTGATGAAGTGTGTCAACTTCGATGTGCGTTGTTCGATCGTGTTGCACTAGGTCATGAACTATACTAATCACTGACTTATTATCACAATAAAGTCTCATGGGCCATCCCACTTAATATTCAGGTCTTCTAAGATAATTTTTTAATACAATAGTGTTCACACACTCTGAGCCATTGCTCGGAATTCTGCTTCTGGGCTAGATCGCGCGAATACACTCTGGTTCTTACTCCTTTGCATCACAAGATTCCCACCAAGAAAGATGCAATAGCCAGAAGTTGATATCCTGTCAACAACTAATCTGCATAATCAGCATTTGTGTATACTTCAAGTACTAGACCTCCATTTCATTTCTATTTCATTTAAACAAAATATCTTTTTTCTAGTGTCCCTTTGAGATATTGTGATCCTCGATGTGCTATTTGTAAATGAACTTCCCTTAGATTATGCATGAACTGACTAATCACACTTACTATACATGCTATATTTGGTCATGAGTGATATAGATAAAAGAATTACCTACAAGGCATTGATACATTTCTCTATCTATTGCAACATCCCCCTCTACCTTTCCGAGTTTAAGATTCGGGTCTATCAAACTTTTCACTGGTTTGCAAGTTGTCTTGCCATTTGAGGAAATCAGTAACATACTTCTTTTGAGAGGTGAATATACCATACCTAGAATGAACTACTTAGATCCCACGGAAATATTTTAACCTTCCTAATACCTAGATCTCGGACTCCTTAGCCAAACATTGTCTTAGGTCAAGCAAGAAGACATCTTAGAGATCTTCCCTATCATTATCTTCCATTGTTGAAGATAAGGGGCTGAGAAATAAGCCTCATGTTTATTGAAAATAACATCGGACGAGACATATAACTTCGTTGATGAAGGATGGTAACACTTCCAACCTTTTTTATTTGACAAGTAACCTACAAAGATCCATGTTCCGTCCTCTTGGGTCCAATTTCCCTAGATTTTGACTATGAACATGGACAAAAGAAACACACCCAAACACCCTAGGCACAAGATTATTTGTAAATTTGTAAGCTTGAATAAAATGTTGCTAAAATTTCCATTGAACTCTTAAACCCCAAGACTCTTGAAGGCAAATGGTTTATAATACGAGTTGCTGTAAGAATGGCTTCTCCCCAGAAAGATTTAGGTACATTTTTTCTAAAAAAGGAAGGCTCATGTTAATTCAAAGAGGTGACCATTTCTCTTTTTTGCTACTTCATTTTGTTGTGGAGTATTAATACAAGATGATTCATGTATGATTCCCTCTTTCTAAAAGTATGGAGTTAAGACTTGATCAAAGTAGTCCCTACCATTATTGGACTTAAACCTTAGGATGTCGACCCCAAACTGATTTTTAATCATGGAACAAAAATTTGAGAGGACAATACTGACACCATATTTGTATTTGAGTAAGAATATCCAAGTAACATGAGTACAATCATCAATAAAAAATAAAAAAAACTATTTTGCCCCAGTAGCATTAGTAACAACAAAAGGACCCCAAATATTACTATGAATAAGACGAAACATAATAGAACTTTTGGCATTACTAACCAGAAAAGATGCAAGTTCACACACATCACAATGAAAATCTTCAACATTTTGAACTCTTAAACAAAGAAGGAAACAAAATTTTGACAATTCTAAAGGATGGATATCCAAGACGGAGCTAGTAGAGCCAAACTTTTTCTTTATCAAATGAAAGAGACTCTGAAAGAAAGAAGTGAGAGAAACTGCCCTCAATCTTTTTTGATAGGTTTGATGCATTAAAAAGGTAGAGGTCACCCTATCCTCTTGCATGTCCAATCCTCTTCCCTAAATTTTTGTCCTGAAATAAATATGATGAAAAACCAGATGGCAGTTTAAGTCCTGGGTGAGTTTTGGATAGAATTAGATTTGTGGACAATCTAAGGATATGAAGAACATTTTTTAAAGTTAAAGATGGGCTGATTTTGACATGTCCTACACCCACTACAATGGTCAACAAGCCATCAGCAATGGCCATTTTCCTACAGCTTGAACATGGTGTGTATGTGAAAAAAGATTCGTTGAATGGGTCATATGGTTGGTGGCTCTTGAATCGATGATCCAGGAGTTGGCAAAGGTTATTCCTGAGACATTTAAACCAATGATAAGAATCGAGAGACAAGAACAGGGAAAAATATGACAAAAATTAAGAAACAAGAATTGGAGGGAAAGATTTCAATAAAATACTTTCCCCATATTGAATAATACACTAGAAGTTAGTTATATACAAGTCCCCTAGCATATAACAAAGGAAAGAATAATCAAAATCCCATAATCAGTGGGATATCTAATCACCCTACTTCTAGGGATACATAATAGTGGACTATCTCAGCCTAATTCTAAAGATCCAGAATATCCCTAAAACATTACCAATCATATAGTTAATTATAAAGCTAATACATGTGTTTCTTACAGCCGACATTACTGCACTCACCCCGCCAGAATATAAAAACTATCCAAAATCCTCCAGAAGATGACAAAGTTAGAACTGTTGTGCTCACCTGAAATCAATCAACGGTCGGACATAACTCTGACCAAACATGTAGTAGTCAAAAGGCTCTCGAATAGCTTTGTGATACGACGAGAATTCAAAAGGATCCTGCAAAATCACTATTGCATTAACAGAGAAGAAAGCATATGCCAATTTCCAACCCAGAAATGCCAAAGCAACAGTTGGAAATTTAAGAGAATGAAGATAGAAGATTAATTACCTTCACATCCATAAGAATGCGATCAAATGCAACAGACATGTTAGACAATACAACATCATGGGCTTTTGGATGTCCACTTTGATAAACCTGAAGGATCACAGAATAGCTTAAAAAAATCACCAAACTGCTTGAAATTCCTGATAAGAAAGTCATGATAGATAGTAACATATCTGACCTCCAAAGGAGTACCAGACCCCCTACTAAACAAGATAACCATTTATAGGCAAGAAGATAATCCAAGTTAACTTGGAGTGAAATTAGCATCCCCCCCCGCCCCCCCGCCCCCTCCTTTTCCTCTTCTTCATATAAAAACTATAATAGCAAGTAGCGAAGCAGAAAAATTATCTTATGTATGAATGAGTTTTAAATAGATGCTCAAGAAAGATCCCTTATTTCTGGATCCCTATTTCAAAAATGATCCCAGATCCAGCTGAACATGGTTTGTACAACTGCTCAATAGAGATGCCATAAAAAGAGCAGATGAATTTGTACAAATTAGCAGTTAATTTCCTGACAGACTCCTGAATAATGTAAAACAAGATCTTCGCTAAGAAAATCTAGAAGCAGCAGAAACCACAAATAATACCTTTCTCCAAGAAATCTGCAGAACTTAGCTGTATGGGCTAAATCACAGATGTATAGGTGTTTAAGATCATAAAGATCTCCCCCCCCCCTTCTCTATCTCTCTGTGTATATATCTACGTCAGCATATTTTTCATAGCCTCAACCTATATGCATCATAAGGAGACTTTGATTGGAAAAAGGAAAAGGTTTACCCAAATTTTCTACTTCCAATTAAGCCGCATTATACATTGATATCTCCCCCCACTATGCCCCAAAAACAAAAGAAAAATAAGAAATGATAATTTTATCAAGGATACCAGTCCCTGCCTGTTTGCTGACCATAAGACCAACAACCATACAAACTTGTAAAAAAGAGTAATCGAAATAAATTGATGTAACACAACTGATCAAGAATAGGCCGTTTTACAATGCTCTCAAGGCCAAGGAATGAAGCACATTGTCTCTGGGGAACCACTTAGAGACCTCACTTAATTTGTTCAGAAATCTGTAAGAAAAATTGATTTTTAAAAAATAAATAACTGAATATAACATGTTATGGATGAAACTCCTATCTTAAAAATATCACATTAAAGTCTTCTACCTTCTTTGCAGCCTTTATAATAACAAGAATAGGTAACTAGTATCAGAGAGAAACTACGGAATGCAACCCAGAACAAGCCTTGTTTTTCTCAAAGCACTTGTGTTCCTTTTGTGATAACCTCAATCTCCACATAATCCAGTATTTTTTTGGAGTTCATCTCAAAGATGATTTCCCAATTTTCTTGGCCAATACTTTATTTAAATGAGCAAGGGTGTAGGTGGAAGTGGTGGCCTTCAGCTACACTTCATGGTAACTTCAGTTGACAATCCAAAGAGAACAACGGTGCTTCAACATATTAGTCTGGAAAGAAGAGAATTACTGTTGCCCACATAACTTTACCAGGGAGAAAAAAAATAAGAGAAAAAATGCAGACAGACCTTAACAGGAAAACGACCAGCACATCAAAAGGATATATCTGCATTACCAGGAGTTAAGATCATAAAAATGATGCTAGAACATCGAAAATGGGTACCAACACTGGGAAATACAAGTGACAGCAAAGATAAAAGCCTAATTATTGAGGGAATATCAGTAAGGTCCAGGATGAGTGCAGGTATCTTCCAGATAATGTTCCCATAAATATGGTGTAAAGGTTGATAGGAATCTAACAGCAATATAAGGCACTAAAGAGACATGCAATTCTTGAATTATGGCATCCAATCAACAAATGAAGCTTCTTTCATTCTATACTGTTGGATCCTCAGTTGCTATCCTAACAGCCACAACAAAGAATCAGTAACGAAGTGGGTTGAGGGGAGCTTAACACAAAACAAAGAAGAAGACACTGTTGCAATCAGCAAAGGAACATAACTAAAAAGCCAATTTTTATCTAGAGTGACAAAATAACATTCATAAGTGTGAGAAAATATGGCTAAAGGGTATATTTTAGGAAAGTAATGCTGTAAATATTGTAACACTAGAATTAAAGAAGTTTAACCCTTAAATTAGGAGATTTTGTGAATCAATTTATTAGAGTAGTTGCCATATTTGTGCCTTAGGCAGCTTGTATTTTGTGGGCAGTAATTAGGGGATTGATTAGGAGATTTTGTGAATCAATTTATTAGGATAGTTGCCATATTTGTGTCTTAGGCAGCTTGTATATAATCAGTTCATTGTAATCTTTAAATGATATATGAAAAAAGATTATTCTCTCTCAATTTCTTAGCATGGTATCAGAGCTGTTCATCCTGGACTGCTTCTGACTTTTTTGCTTGCACCTATCCTTTGCTTCTTCTTCTTCTGTCGGCCGACCCTAATTGTTGGTGGTGTTTCTTTCATTCTAATTCCTAAGACCAGCCAGCCTTAATTACTGGTATTTCTCCTCTATTTTTCTTCCTCATAGGTAGAGCTGTATTCGAACACGAACGAACCGAACATCACATTTTCGAGCTCGAGTTTGAATATAATCGAACACTATTTGAGTTCGTTAATTTATTATTCAAGTTCGAGTTCGTGTTCGAATTCATTCGATTATTGTTTGATAATGTTCGAGTTCGTTTAAGTTCGAGTTCGAAAAACTCGATTAATGTTCGAGTTCGAATTGTTCGAGTTTGTTTATTTTATATTTTTTATTTAAAATTTATAAAAATAATAATTCAAATTTTAATTAAAATAATTGAATATTATAATATTAAATAAATATATAATAATATAATTAATTATAATATTAATATTATAATTATAATATAAGATTTATTAAGAATAAATCTTAATATTATAAAATATAAATAAAATAATTAATATAATTAATTAATTTTTAAATACATATAATATGTTCGCAAACGTTCGAATATGTTAGTGAACATATTCGAGTTCGTTCGTTTATTATTCGAACTCGAGTTCGTGTTCGAGTTCGAGTTCGTTTATTAAACGAACGAGCCTTATTCGAACACGAACGAGTTCGAACGAGCTTTTGTTCACGAACGTTCGGTTCGTTTACAGCTCTACTCATAGGTGCTATATAGTCGGCCTTTATTGCTGGTGTTGTTTCCAAGTGTTTTGATACTGTTTGTACCGAACAGCCTTCATTGCTGTTATTCTCTCTTCGCTTTCAAGCAGCTTTCATTGCTGTCATTTTCTCTTTATTTTTCTTGTTCAGGTAGCCTTAATTGCTGCAAATATTTTTTTCACCATGTTAACCTCCCAAACATAAGTTGTAAGAGCAAAATGCTAGATGCTTCATGGGAAGCCACCTAGCCAAGAATGGGAACAAAACGGGGGACAATTCAAAAGTGGACAAGCCAATGTAGCAACTGGCCAAATTGCTGAGCCACTAAAGTTAGAAATTGCCGGTCTCAACCAAGATGAATCGGAAAGGGTGAGCGCACTCATCAACAGTCTAAAAAAGCCCTCAAGTACTTGTTTTGTGGCATATTCAGGTAAGTTTCCACTTTCCATTGGATTAAATATTTCGAATACAACATTTTCCACCTCTTGGATAATGGATTCAGGAGTTACCAACCATGTGACCCATTTACCAAATATCTTCACCACTTATTTCCCGTGCCCGAGCAGTAGGAAAATAGCCACTGCAACTACCAATCTGATATCCATCCAAAAACTTGCCCATTACTTACAATGTATGGTGGCTATTCATCATAATGGTTATGTGTTTCAGGAACAGAGTTTGGGGACAATGATTGGACATGCTAGAGAACGGGGTGGCCTCTACTTCTTTGAAGCAAATCAACCAACCATCCCCAAGGGTAAACAGTTAGTGTTATTTGTTTCCGAGTCTTTGTCATCCAATAGGGAGAAAATTTGGCTCCATCATCGTCGACTTGGACATCCATCATTTCGAGTTATAAAATTCTTGTTTCCATCTTTGTTTCAACATTTAGATATTGAGTCTTTTCATTGTGAAAAATGTGAACTTGTCAAACACAAACGTGTACCCTTTCCAATGGGCAATAACAGAAGCTCCATTCCTTTTCATTTAATCCATAGTGATGTCTGGGGTCCATCTAATATTACTAATATTTCTGAGGCGCAATGGTTTGTTTCCTTTATTGATGATTGCACTCGCGTTTGTTGGGTCTTTCTTCTTAAACAAAAATCTTATGTCAATATTATTTTTTCCAATTTCTGCTCCATGATTAAAAATCAATTTGGAGTGACTATCCAGAGTTAGGTTTGACAATGCACGAGACTATTTCAATCAAACTCTAAGTCCATATTTTCAAAAGAAAGGGGTAATTCATGAGTCATCTTGTGTGAATATCTCGCATCAAAATGGAGTTCCAGAGAGGAAAAATGGTGATCTCCTTGAAAAAATTCGAGCATTATTATTTGAACATCATGTACCTAAAACCTTTTGGGAGGAGGATGTTCTTACAACAACACATCTCGTAAACCAATTGCCGTCTAGAGTCCTAGGATTTCAGAGTCCAATTGATGTATTGTCCACTTTCTATCCTAACATCCACACCACAAATAATCTTGTTCCTAGAGTGTTTGGATGTCCATCATTTGTATATGGTCACAGTCACAACCAAGGGAAATTGGATCCTAGAGCTATAAAATGTATATTTGTGGAATATTCGTCAACCCAAAAAGAATACAAGTGCTATCATCCACCCTCTCGAAAATTCTTTATTTCTATGGATGTTACTTTCAATAAACGTGAATCTTACTTTCCAAACTCTTATTTTCAGGGGAAGAAGTTTGTGAGAGAAGATGAGAATTTGGGTTTTAACTTGTTATTGGATCTTTCAACTTCAAATTATCATACTTCCTCATACACTAGTAATTCTGTCCCAATTCACTCTGAGCTATCTGAGTCTGTCACAGTCTCCTCTGAACCTATATTTGCTCAATCTGACACTGAGTCCGTTTTCGTTAGACATGGCAAAGGCAAAATGTATACAAGGAAGAAGACGGCTGCCCCCAACCCTACGCAAGTCTAAGAGTCTAATCAGGTAATAACTTCTGAACCCACATTACAAATTGACACAGAACCAGTGTAATACCCCATGTTAGACCGTCTTGGGTAAGTGAGGGAAAAGTCATGCATGTCATATTAAGTTATACCACATTTGATGATTTGAATTATTTTTCATGAAAATATTGGTTGTGGATTGCATGAATTAATTTGTTCTTGAAATAGTTTGATTGCTTGAGCTTTCATTTATTGAGGAGAGTTTATTGGGAAAAAAGGGCAAAGCAAGTGGGGAGAGCATTTAAACCTTGACGGGCTTGAGTTTGAATCCTAGCAATTTCAAATCCTTTTCATTCTCTTATTTTCCTTCCTCCTTCCCTAACTTTTCCCTAGTTTGGCCGAAATCTCTAGGAGACTAGCCACTAGGAAATTAATTTCCTAAGAAGAGAAAAATAAATTAGGAGAGTGATTTATTTGAAAATTTTATAGAATATTTGAGAACAAATTAAATTGTTGGTTCTAATATCTTATCATAACCTTTTAGAGAACTTTAATAATATATTAGTAAAGCAAAGCATATATAAGAAAGCATATAGGTATTATTTTCAAGGAAATAAATTCCCATATTTTATCTTCTTTCAAATAATATTTTCTTAATGGAACTAAAAGACTTGGAGGTGAAATTAAATGAAGTATTTATCTCTTGGATAAATCCAGGAATTTTCGAAGCCTTAGGGGAAATTTCAGTAGGCATGAATAGGAAACCAAAATTTTATTGCCTAATAACTATTTAATAGCTATTTCCTAATTAGATGACTTAATTCCTCTCTAGGGTTTTCTGGAAAACTCCCTTCTAGCAGCCGCCACTTAGGGTAAAGACAACTTACCTAAAACACTCTCAAACCCTAGCTAAGATTGGCCAAGAAAACCCTCACCAACTAGGACTTGTCTTCAGCCAAAAGGAAACCAGAATTTCAGCCCTAGACCCTCAGAATTTTCGTCACTGTTCACACCTATTCTGCCTAAAATTTCTAGCACAAAATCTGCACAAAAGTGCCCTAGCTATCAAGCAGAAAAACAGCTGCACAAAGGCCCATTCTTCCTCTCCTATTTTCGCTATTATAGGGACTCAAAACCCATCAGATTTTTCCTCTCTTTCTGTCCAGAATCTCAGTACCCTCAGCTACACAAACACAGCAGCCACCAACCCTAATTCCCCTCCAAAATCTCGGCAGCCCTAGAGAACACCAAAGCTGAACAATTTTCTATTTTGATCAAGAAACCCTAATAAGGCCAAAACTTCTTCAAACACCTAAACCCTAAAGCACCTCAGCCTAACCTATCTCCTTCATCAATTAGCCTCAAACAAACCCTAAAAACCCTCCATTGCTCAGAAATTCCAGCCGCCAACCCTCCTCCACATCTGGACCAAAATAGCACCCAAAACTCCATCAAAGCTGAAAACCAACTCTAAGGTAAGCAACTCCTCAACTCTTCATCAACTCCTCTTCAATTCCTCTCGTCTTCTTCTCCTAAATCTCGATCATAAGGGACTGATTTTACCCATTCTTTGGGGAGTCTTGATCAAGGACATCCAAGCGATCCAAACTCTTCAACTAGTGATCAAACTCAAGCTAGTCAACAAGGAATTGCCGTGATTTAAGTCTAAATCGCTAAGAGGTAATCAAGATCCTATTTTTATTGATCCTATTTTTGAAGGTCTTAAACTTCAAAATATTGACTTAAGGATGCTTATGGAGTCTAGTATGAACACATGAATATATTAGATTGATGAACATGTTGATGAAAGCCATAGACAAAGCATGTATGAGATAGGACATTGATGTATCTTGCCATGATGAACCTAGATTCATGCTAAATAGGCAAAAGATGAGATCTTTTAATGTTTATGGGGCTATTTATAATGATTTTATGTTAGTTTAATATGAAAGAGGTCATATGAAGAATTGATCTAGATCAATGCACGGTCATGATCAATAGAATCGTAAAGGAAAGTTATATATGTGATTTAGTGAATCAAATACCATGGATGCAATAGGTAAATAATAAAATCCTGAAGAGTCATGTTGTATGAAATAATGGGTGGAATGATTAAATCCTAATTGCAGGGTTATTTGCTCTAGATAAGAAAGGAGAGGAAATTAGAGCAATCGATTGAGTTGGATTTGGCTGTGATATATCCAGGTAAGTCCCTGCATAACTGTTTTGATAAATGTTACTTGTTTGCAAGAAATTTTTACAATATTATTTGAAATTGGTATCAAAATGATGCTTTGACACAAGGATTGAGCCTTGACTAAAAATGATGAGTTATGTTGGATTGTTGTGAGATTTGGATTGGAAACGTGGATGTTCTATTTTCAAAAACGAATTTGCTAAATTTTAATTGTTCAAACTTCGAAAATGATTTCTTAAACCATTGTCAAACGATTTGGAAACGCTATTACGAAAAACCACATTTTGCAATCAAATTAATTAAAGACTTTCAGAAAAGGGAAAATGATTCTGCCCCTGAATGGGGAGCGTTGAGTACTCAACGGGGTTAGGCTAGTAGTACTAGTTTCGAAGAGCAGGAGTGAGTCTTCCGGTAGGTGGCCACCTCCGAAGATAAACTCAACTTGGAAAGGCGACAAGTACTACTTAGTCGAGCCGGTCCGAGCTAGCATATTAGTCCATGTGGACACCGATGACCCGGATTAGACAACCGGAGTATTAGGTGAAAAGATGGAAGAGTATCTCACCTGGTGGGTGAATTCCCACTCGCCCATTGTTGAAAGAATACATTGGGAAGCTATCATGGTGGTAACCATGATATGGATTATGTTACTATATTGTTGAATCATTTGCTAATCCATATTTAATGAATAATGATTGCGATGAAACAATGATTTATTGTGAACTGTTTTGGATTGATTGAGCAAGGCTCCTTTTTATGACGGTTATTGATGAGATTGGCTTGCAAACACGATTTTGTGGTTTTGATAAATCTGCATACATGAAATGGTTTTAACTGACATTTGCACACATGGGACTTACTGAGATGTCAATCTCACACATTTTATATCATGATTTCAGGAGATTGCTTTCAGTGAGCGGGGCGAAGCTAGGGTTGAGCTCCAATTTATTTATTTAGTTGTGGTTGAATTTATTTCAAGAGACGCTTGTTAGTTTTGATTTTCCAGACTTGTATAAGTTTTGCTTTCAGATGTAATGGAATTATCCTTCTAATTTTATTTAGCAGTTTTCGTTTTATTTTGTACCTTGTTATAAAGACCCCTGGTCCTTTGGTGGTCCTTTGGACGGGGCGACATCCTGCCCTATCTAGGTACCTAGGGTGTGGGGTGTTACAACCAGAGGTGGAGAGTGAGATCCATAGGGGTAGTACTGACATAAACTTACCCATTGCATTGAGAAAAAAGTGTGAGAGAGTGCACTAAAAGACCTTTATACCCCTTGCAGACTTCCAGTCCTTTCAGCATTTTTCTCCGTCACACAGAGCATTCCTTAGTAACCTAGAAACCATTGTCATTCCTCCCGATACTTTATCTAATGAAAATGAAAACAAGCTATGACAGTAGAAATGGAGGCACTGGAAAAGAACAAAACATGAGAGCTTGTGGAGTTACCAGCAAGAAAGAAACCAGTGGGGTGTAAATGAGTGTACACAGTGAAATATAGAGCTAATGATTCAGTGGAAATATACAAGACAAGGTTGATTGCCAAGGGTTACACTCAGACGTATGGAATGGACTATCTAGAGACTTTTGCCCCAATTGCAAAATTGAATACTGTTAGAGTCCTATTGTCTTTAGTAGCTAACTTGGGATAGGATTTACAGTAGTTAGATGTCAAAAATGCTTTCTTGCATGGAGATCTCCAGGAGGAGATATATATGGAGATACCTCCAGGTTATAGCAAAGGAGTTGCTGATCATACAGTCTGTAGGTTAAGGAAGGCATTGTATGGGCTTAAACAACCTCCTCAAGCATGGTTCGGCAGATTTGCCAAGGTTATGGTGATGTTAGGATACAACCAAAGTCAAGGAGATCATACTTTGTTCATCAAGCATTCGTCTTCAGGAGGAGTCACGGTTCTCTTAATTTATGTGAATGACATAATTGTTACAGGAAGTGATGATGAAGAGAGACGTTCTTTGAGTGCATGCTTGACAAAAGAATTCGAGATTAAGACACTTGAGAAGCTAAAGTATTTTCTCGGAATTGAAGTGGCACATTCAGAGAGGGGTATTTTTCTCTCTCAACAGAAGCATATAACTGATTTACTTAAGGAGACAGGAAAAACAGCATGCAAACCAGTGAGTACTCCAATAAATCCAAATATAAAGCTTGGACTAGTAGAGGAAGATACTATGGTGGATAAAGGGGTATATCAACGTTGGTAGGAAAGCTCATTTATTTGTCCCACACACGACCAGATATAGCTTATGATGTGAGTGTGATTAATCAATTTATGCACAGTCCAAAAGAGATTCATCTTTGAGCAGCACATAGGGTGTTGCAATATCTTAAAGGTACACCAAGAAGAGGACTTCTTTTTAGGAGAAGTGGGGGCCTAATGCTTGAAGCCTATACAGATGCTGATTATGCTGGGTCATTGATTGATAGAAGACCGATCACTGGATATTGTACGTTCCTTGGTGGAAATCTTAGACATGGAGAACTAAAAAACAAAATATAGTAACACGGTCTAGTGCAGAGGCTGAGTTTCAAGCGAGGACTCAAGGAGTATGTAAGTTACTTTGGTTAACGATCATTCTACAAGACATAAGGATCAAATTGGAGGACCCAATAAAACTTTACTACGATAATAAGTTTGCAATTAGCATAGCTCATAATCCTGTGCAGCATAATCGGACAAAGCATATCGAAATTGACGGACATTTTATCTAGGAGAAATTGGAGAGTGGATTGATCTGCACACCTTATGTGTCTACAAATGATCAGCTTGCTGATGTGTTAACTAAAAGGTTAAATGGTCCAATGTTTAAAAAAATTGTATCCAAGCTGGGAATGGAGAATATCTATTCACCAACTTGAGGGGGAATGTGGGAAAGTATGGCTAAAGGGTATATTTTAGGAAAGTAATGCTGTAAATATTGTAACACTAGAATTAGGGAAGTTTAACCCTTAAATTAGGAGATTTTGTGGGCAATAATTAGAGGATTGATTGGGAGATTGTGTGAATCAATTTCTTAGGGTAGTTGCCATATTTGTGCCTTAGGCATTTTGTATATAATCAGCTCATTGTAATCTTTAAGTGATATATGAAAAGAGATTATTCTCTTTCAATCTCTTAGCAATAAGATTTGTAAAAACAAAACATATAACCAAACACATGAAAATAATAGAATTATGGCTTCTCTAAAACAAAACTAATTCCACTAATATAAAATATAGTTTGGAATCTAAGTTCTGAAATATGGAGAATCAACTGATATCCAGAAAGTGGTATAAGTTATTAAAAATGGGAAAAGAAGAACATATAAACATCATACACATTTATGAATGGAATTAAAGTGAAAGGTAGTTAATTTGGCTCCACTTGCTATTGTAGACAAAGCTGCTGAATTGTCTATCTAGTACTTCGGATAAGCCAAATCTCGAAAACAAATGACATCAGACAGAGAGAAAGTTAACTTACTGCATTGCGATAATTTTGGTACAACTCGTCCATGCCCCGAGTAACATTCAAAGGCAGCCTACCAGCTTCTGCAGCCTTTCTAATCCCAGAAAGCAGATCTATGACAATAGATTTTGCATGAACATGGGAAACGAAATCCACAAATACTTCTGTTCTATAAAGAAAATTTGCATCCCAAATATGAATTCCGAGTAACATTTCCAAAATAGACTCAAATATAGAAAATTGAATACTGTATCTGGTACTGCTTAGCTACATTTAAACCAAAAGAGGATTCCAATGTTATGATAATCCAGCACAAGGCGACCAAAGCCTTTGTACAGGTGATATATTGCATGTCTTTTCTTACAGGGAGAGAAGGAGAACAAAAGAAACAGTTTGCTCCCAAAGTAAGTAAAAATGGTAGAGGGGAAAAAAAAAGGATCAACAATTTCCAGTTGGCAAATAAGAAAACCAACGAAGTACATCAAATAGAAAATGGAAAACATTGAGATCATCAATTCATTATTAACATTTTTGCAAGCAAAACAATTCTAGATGCAATATCTTTTTTGGAGCATTCTCTACTCCATGGTTATGGGTAGTTAACAATATGTTTGGTTGAGATGAAAAGGGGGAGGAAAAGTGGTGGGGATGTAAATGAGTGATTTTCATCGTTTGGTTAAGAAGAAAAGTTAGAAGGGAAGTAAATTAGGAGGGGGAGCTCTACCCCTCTACGTCAGCAAAATAGTCTGTTCAAATTTGGACGGATTGGGACGTAAATCATCATTTACTTCCCCCTTCCACCCCAACTAAACAAAACGGAAGCAAATTATATTTACTCCCTTTGATAGAAGTAAAAGCTCCCCTCCCCCTCCCCCTCCCTCTTCCCCTTCCCTTCCTCCATTGTGAACCAAACATATGGTAACAATGCTAAATGATTAAGTTATATAAACCCCGGATATAGAGAAAGAAAACCCTAATAGCAATTGAATTGTGGCAAGAGAAAAAAAAACTACTGATGGCAAAAAGAAATCATTCCTATTTTTCTCATTAAAAGCCACGTAACAACCATGGCTGCAAGGCAAGACTACATGCCCCTATAACCCCAAACCCCGCTCCCCAACTGGAAAGTTACAAGCTCAGGAAAAGCCCTGTAACAGTTAAAATATCTGCAAAGCCAAGATTACATAGCCCTAACACCCCCCCCCCCAACCACCCACCAAATAGTGAAAAGTTACAAATATAATGATGACAATTTCAGATGGAATTTATACCATTATAATTCAAAATTTCAAAATGACCAAACATTGAATTCCTCATTTCTGTTATAAAACCCTAACATGCCAAGAATTCCTCAACATACAGAGATTCAAGAAAGAGCAACAAATAAACAGAAATATCTACTGAAACCTTCTAAGGACTACAAAAATATAAAGAGAAACAAACATTAAGGTGTCTGTACACATCCAATCATATTGAGATGTAATATACAGACATAAAAAATATGCAATGACAATGTCAAGCATCAAGAACAAATTCAACAAATCATCGAGAATATGAAGAAATGTTATAGTAATTGACCATCAAGAATATCAAGAAATGTTATAGTAATTACTGCCTTGAAATATCTACATGAACACACAATACCTTCATAAACATCATAAGCACGTTCTTCACTAATAATACCTTTGTATACTTTTTAGAAACATATATGAATTTTCGTAAACATTCAAGAACTCAGACAAAGTCCGAAAATTATCAAGCATCACGAGTTAGATAAATACTCTGCATATCTCATGTACAACGAATCCATGAGTATGCAACTTTTCATACATAGCATAGTGTGTATTCCACGTATTGATAATTAACGATATAATAAATTCATATATTCATACTTCAGCTAGAATTCCTATATTCATACCCCCAGCATTTCCTTTTTGAATGGAACAATTGAAAGCCTGCTAATACAGAAACTCAACAAGAAAACCTACTAGGAATAATACGCATAAAAATAACGTGCACAAATGAAAAATATTTATATCCGCGAAACTAAAATGCATTGATAAACCCGACCTTCTTCAGTACGGAGATCAACGAAGTTGAGCAAGAGCGGAATCTCGGAGGTGGAGGATGAGCTTGAACTGGAACCAGACGCAGATACAGCCACCGCGGCGGCAGCAGCAGCCGCAGCTGTGCTGGAATCTTTCTTCTTATCCTCGACGAACTCTGTCATTCCTCGCACCGACCTGGAAGCGCCGCACAGCACTACAGTGCAAGGACACCTGGCAGAGAAAGAGAAAATCGTCGTCGGAGGAGTCCTTGAAACTGAAACTGCGGAGGAGAAAGAAGAAAAAATCCTCGCTGCTGCTGCTGCTGCTGCCGAAGTGAAAAGACTACAGGAAGCAGAAGAAGGAGAAGCAGTAGAGAGGATCACCATAGGGAAAGTGTACAAAGAGAGAGAAAACGTGAGGGGGGCTGTGAAGAGAAAAAGAGGGCCGCACAGAGGGAAGAGTGGCTCTTGTTGAAACTGGGGAGAGATTGGCTGTGTGTGGGCGTGGGGGACGACTGGGTAGGGACGCACGTGGTTTCGTCGCCCAATACAAATGGAAGTGCATATCCTATAAACCGATGCGGATGGATTTGGATTTTGAAGGCGACCGTACGCGGGACTGGATATCCAATGGGAAGGACTTACCTGGACACGTGGGAGGGCACCATAGTCTCTCCGGAGGAGAGAAAAAAAAAAAAAGAAAAAGGGTAGCATTTTAGGATTTCATTTTACACTTTTTTTTCTCTTTTTTGAGCCATACAAAATTGTTTAATATTCCCACTGTATTGGAATTGAAAGAAAATTTTGAAATTTTTTTCAATTTAAATATAAATAATTATTTATTCACAAAATATTTTTTTACGCTCTACTTGTTTTTCCTATAATTTCAATTTTTTTAACTTAAAAATATTATAAAACAAAAAGGAATAATTTTTCACCAATTGAATGTGAAGGACGTAATGACTATAGCAAGAGCAAACATTATTATGTTTTATAATTCTTCGTCCTAAAGATTTGGTGTTATTTCTCCAATTTTGTTATCCTTTTATACATTTTCCTAGTTAAAAAGTCGGGAGGGTTCCAAGATGATTTTCCTTTTTTTTTCTTTTTTTTTTTGGTTTCAAATGGGTCCAAAGATGAAGTGTGGCCTTGGCTTGGTGCTCATAAATGGACAAAGCTTGATTGAATGAAGCCATAAAAGATGACAAAGGTGATAAAAAATGGAAAGTGACTCAGAAAATACCAAACAAGGGGAATAAATCACTTCCCGGACTTATGAAATTGAGTGATCAGTAAGTATTTTAAAGAATATTAAAATATATTATTTGATAATATTTTAAATGTTAATAATTTAATAATATCATATTATTTTTTATAAAAATTTATTTTAATAATTATTTAATTTAATAAAAATTATTTTTTAATATAAACCGTTTAGGAAAGTTATTAATGGTTGATATCTTTTTGATTTTTTTTTAGTAAATTAAATATATTTATAATAATAATAGTTACAAGTAACAGTCATGAGTAACGAGTAAAAACTATAACTCAGGCGGTAAAGTACAAAGATATAAAGACAATAATACGAATAAGAAAACAAACACACAAAGTACGTCACAAGTCTTATAATATCTTTTTGGATTAAGATTGAGGATCGATCAATTTCATAAATATTGGATAAGAGTCTTATCTTAAATAATAAAAAAATTGTAATAAATTAATTTGCATTAAATTGTCATTTCCAAAGTTGTATAGTTGATCATCGTAAGCAATCATTTCCACTTCTTACGCTTTATCAAACTTTATCTATTGAAAAAAAGTACCAATTTTATTTTAATTTTTAACCTATTATAATATATAAAAATAAATATATATATATATATATATACATGTAACAGTAAATCAATGTTATAATTTTATATAAATTCACAATTAGAATAAGATTAGGAATTTTGGAAAAAAAAAAGTTCATCGTACAATATTGATTACAAATTTCAAATATTTTATGCATAATTTTATTTAAAAAAGAGCACCAAAATGATTTAAGGTTGTATTTGGGATTAAATTATTCGCAATACAAACTAAAACTCTAATTTAAAATAATATTAATTTAAATAATTTTGATTTATTGAAAATTATCATATACTCACAACCCATCATATATTTTTTTCTCAATGATTGGGTCACACATTTACCCTTCATTTAATAATATTTTATTAAAATTTTAATAAACTTATATCAATTCAATTCTTATCTAATTACAGCCTAAAATTTTCAAATAACGTAGCATTGAATTATGAGTCATTTTCTTTATACATCTCATATTACAAATAAAAATTATTTATCACTTTTAGTTGATCATGTTGTGTATTAATCATAAGAGATACATATTGTACTCCTTCTGTCATAAAAATCATGTCAATTTAAGACACGATATAAAAATTAAGAAATTATTAAAATTTATATAATTATAATAGAAATAAACTATTATACCCATACATAAAAGTAAATATTCATTAATTATTCTTCTTTATATATTCATTAATGATTTATTAGAAATGCACATATTTTTTTTATTAAAAGAATGATAAATTAAGAATATAAATAATAGATTTAATCTTAATTTATAAAATTGATAAATATTTTTTTAATACAATAAAAGTATAAATTTTTTACATTATTTTTAAGAAGAGGAAGTAGTATTATTGTGGCCTGGATGTCTAGTCAAGAAGGACGTTTTAACGTTATCTGCGCCACACTCCGCCCCTATCCCCAGCCCTCGCACCCAAGGAAAAAAACAAAAAATCATTCTCAGCAAAGGACAGACTATGTTTCGTAGCCAAACTTGTTTTTGGCTTAAAAGAAAGCTAGTTTTGCAATCAGATTCACTATATTTGGTCTAAATTCAAATCGAATGTTTCCTATAATATTTATTGCTTTATTCCATTTGCAGATTGGAGACAGGAAACCAAATTTAGAACTCACAAGCAATTGCCATTCTTGGAAATTTCTATATTGGGAATATAAAAGATAGGAGACCGAACTCAGTTTTTGGAAATCAGCTTGCAACATGGATCACTTTTTAAGGCAGAGACTCCCCAACTTTTCTCAACATCAGATTCAAAACTCTTCGAACACTCAAAAAAAAGAAAGTTTCTTTGTAAACCAAAACCAAAAATAAATAAAAGCCAAGCAAACCGAGGAATCTATGGATCACAGATACTTACTAGAATTGAGCCTTCGAATTAATGAAGAAATTGATATTGCAGCCAACAAATCTCTAAGACGTGAATACAAAGCACGAGGAATGAATATTAATTCCACTGCCGAGTTTATATGGGATCTCAGAACTTGAACACTGATATATAGGTTTAAAGAGGATACTAATTAGGTAGGAACTTAATGGAGAAGAAATTCAAAAGGATAATGAACGCTGCCGATATTTTAAAAAAAAAAAAGCGTGGGGAAAATTCAGCGCTTATGGAATGTGTATGGATGAAAGTTCTATGATGACAGGAAGCCATTGTTATTTGAGTATTTTGATTGAATGGACAAGAAGAGAAGTCTTTTGTTGTAACTTGTAAATTTGGACTCCAAAAGAAATTATTTAAGTGTTTGACATACACCTAGTCAAAGAAACAAAAGTTTACACGAAAGAGTTTACATTATATTAATGCATAAATACTTGTATAGCTTTCTCATATTTTATACTCATTCACTTTTCAAAATGCTTGTTTATAAAATTTTTTACAGACAAATTAAAAGTATTGTAAATTATACCACTCCTTCCGTGCTAAAAATGATGTCAACCTAATAAATGGTACACAAATTAAGGACTACAACTTATATAATTAGAATAAAAAAGATTATTATATCTTTAAATAAAAATAAATTTTCATTAATTAAATTGAAAATACATATATTTAATAAATCAAATATTTATTACATAATTGAATAATAAATAAATTAAAAATATACGTAATAAATATATTTTTTATTTAAAAAATTGACAAGTATTTTAGTATAATAAAAATATAAATTTTTAACATCCTTCTTAAGATGAAAAGAGTATAATTTAGACAAAATTCATATTTTACCCTTATTAAAAACACGATAGCTATTGATTAGTGAAAGTTTTCAAGAAATGAGAAGAAAAAAGAATTTTCAAAAATTATATAATCGACTTAAAATAAATGAGAATAAAATAAGAAGAAATTAATCATTAGTTCTAAAAATATATACATGAATATCTATTTTAAAACAAAACAAAAAAAATTTATAAACAAATATTTTAAAACGGAAAGAATATATCATCATAAATGTCTAATTCATAAATTATCAATGCAAATAGATTTAAAACTTTACTAGGATAAGTGAATTCAAATCTAAAATTTTACTTTAATTTAAAATAATTATAATTTAAATAATTTTTATTTTTCAAAAACTATCATGTACTCATAACATTTCATATTCTCTTTCTTTAACTTTACTAAACTCCATCTTAATTCTATATATTTAATAATTTTTTATTATATTCAAATAAATTCCTCTTAAAATAGAAGTACCTCCCAATTCTTTTCACTGGTCTAACTTTTCAGCAAGGAGGATGACGAAATTCATTTACTCGTTCAAAACCCACAAAATAACCAAAATTGACAGGCATTTTCAGCTGGTCATGTCATACATAGGCGGGATTGAAGTATATTCAGCTACAAAGCTATATTCTGCTATTCAACAACAGGCGCAGTTAATGGTGGAATTCTACAGTTTGATCAAATACAGTGGAAAAAGCTTCCCAACGGTATATGTCCTTCTAAATCTCATTTTCAACCTTTCATGCTTACCCTCTTTTCCAGAATCTCTAGTTTCAGCTCAAATGACTTACCGATTCATGTCTAAAATTATTCCTAAAGAAAACCAGAAAATGAGTTAACTTGAATCAACTTTTCATCAGAAGATATATAATAGGTACAACATACATTGGTAACTTGTTTATCAACAAGCTTTTGATAATAATTTAGACAAACTCAAGCCATCCAGATAGTGAAATATGTCAGATCGTATTCCTGAACCTGGTTTGATTAAAAAGAGGAATGACATGACTGCTTGTAATGGCTGAATCTCACACTGCAGAAAACATTCCAGTTAGAAGAGAAATGAAATTCTAGAACCATTCATGTCCAGTCTATATTTTTCTAATTCTTACACAATCATGTCCTCAGAAATAAAATGCTTGCCAACTCAGAGAAAAATGGAAAAAGCCTCAGCACGAGAAGTCCTCCACACGTAAGCTTTTAAACTCTTTTAAGGAAGGCAAATAAGTAGGCTAGTTTCTGTTTCACTTGTATATTAAACGAGACATTGAAAGAAAGAAGCAGCGTTCCTTCACTTCAAATTCTCCAGCTCATCCAAGGAAATTCATTATCACCAAATGAAGCACGAGGTTACAGAGGACAAAATCTGCAAAAGCCCGTTCTGGCGGCAAATCCTGTCATTTGATAGAAATGTGTCGATCATTAAGCCCCAGATCACAAACATATATGACTTGAGATTTCTTTGCAATGTTGCTCGCTCATCCCTCGTATTTAACACTTCCAGATAGGTCAATTATCATTTGACAACTAATATTCTTACTCTTCACAGAGAAAAACTCATATTTTCCCCTTATCCATATAGGAATATCTTGTAAGGAACAGATGAAGCAATCAGTGACCACAATTCGTCTTTTTCGTTCCATCATTTTCTTCATTTTTGGATTTCTCTTTGAAAAGTGAACCAGTATAGATTTAATTATCTCATTTTTTTTTCTTTCCAATCCAGAGAAGCAGATATGGAAAAATAAAATAAAATAAAATCCCAAGGAAAAAGCATTTATTGTAATTAAAATCTTACCTTAAATTCTTTGTTATCCTTGTTCACTTGGATTCGGAGGCAAACTGTGGAACAACAAAGAAATAATATTAGTTTATGAACCTCAGTCCCCCAATTAGGATAAAATTGTCTGCCAGGCAAGTAGCTAAATTTGCATACCAGCAAGGACTGCTGTACCAATACAAGAAAGTACTCCTGAGAGAAATGAGTTGAAGGGAAATGATCCAACAATAGCCATGTATACTACCTATCAATCAGACAAGACAGAATGAATTTAACTATTTGAGGGAACTAAAAACTTGATCATTTAAAGCTATACAATAAAGCACTGAAAGAATAGCTGACAATTTAGCATCAAAGGGGACAATGTGGTGATAAAAGGAAGTTTGCATCCATCTGAAGAAGCAACTTAGGATCTTGTGAAGATTCCTAACTATAAATGAGATCACCACAAACCGTTGGCATGATCAATCTGGAGAAACAAATCATTTTTAAGTCACGCAAATTCTTCCATATATGTCTATGCATTAACTGCAAAGCAGAGGATGACTCTTTCTCAGTGCTTATAAATATATCACAAATCAGTTACCAGAAGAACCTTCAAGTATTGTGGACTGACAAATTTAGGTCATCCCACCAATACTTTAAAAGTTCGAGGGTAGATTATCACTGCTGGAGTCAACTCTAAGAATAACCTCACGGATCATCTTAGGATTTCATGCACCAGCAGAGGTTAGTGCTTGTCAGAGAAAGAAATAGAACGAGGGGGCAGTGCTGCAATGTTGATAATTTTTCTTCTTGCAAGCAACTAACAAGTTTGATATCAATGTTGCTGTGTAAATTTTGGGATAAAGTAAAATGAAATTTTATTTGGTTGAATTTGGTCAATTGCAATCCCCTCAACCCACTGCCGGGAAAAAAAATAACTGAAATTTCTCGCCTTATAGCTGTGCAGTCTTCATATTATCCCTAGTTGCATCTTAATTAACTATTACCACAGTGCAAAACTTTTAGAATCTGGAAAATAAATGCTTTGAGATCCCTTCGAACTTATCTAAGGTCTCAGCACATTCTCTCCCACGCTCTGATGCTTGATGAACAAAAGCTATCATTTTGATGGTCTTTACCCTCTTGGAATCTAATGAATTACTCCACATCATGCTGCAAATATAAACAGTTGTAACACAAGCATTGCATGGCTAAAACATACTCAAAGAAGAACTCAAAGAAAGCGTTGCACCATGACCGCTTAATACCAAGTAAATTCAAAATTAATCACAATTAACATACCAAGTAAATTCAAATTAAGCACAATTAACAATTTAGAGTAGAACCACAAAATCAGCCAATAGATCTCCTAGGGGCATTAAAACTCCAGCTAATTGCAACACATTTTTTACAGTTTCATTGGACAGCGGCCAGTGAAAAGCTCGACATCATCAATTAAATACCTTTTTCTATTATAGCAAACTTATCAGAGATCCACAACACCTATTCGTGCAAAGAACAAAGGAGTGAGGAATGATTGAACTACCTGAATGACAGCGGTCACGACAGCAAAAATAATGTATAGATCGATGATCTGAGAAAACAGGAAAAAAATTAAATGAATAAAGTGGTACCGCATTCAAACACCGGAAACTGGGACTGAACACACATTTATATATGCATATTTTCGAGGGTGAAGGAGAAGGAGACCTTGAGATTAGTGGGGGTGGCGGCGTAAGCGGAGCGGAGAGAGTGGAACAGCGCCTGAATGGCATCAGAGTCCTTTGTCGACGACGATTTCGCCATTTCTTCACTCTTCCGGTCAGTGTAGGCGACGCTGATTCTGATTATCAAGTCGTTACGCCAGTCCACGGCAGCTGAAATACAAAACCCTTCGCCTAAACCAACGTCTTTACAAAATATAACACATATAATCAAAGTTTCAAAATTCCAATCAAGTGGCCTATTAGCTCAGTTGGTTAGAGCGTCGTGCTAATAACGCGAAGGTCGCAGGTTCGAGACCTGCATGGGCCAAAATCTTTTCCTTTTTTTCATAAACTTGGGTTTTGCACCCAACAGGTTTTGGGCCAGTTTGGGTTGCCATTTAATTCTGAGTTTGGGCTGGATTTTAGAACCTTGGGCTATGGGCCACAAATTTTGTATTTTGTGCTGGATTGGGTTTCTATTTGATCTTGGGCTGCCTTTGCCAATACATCCAACCTGCAAAACTCCCAAACCATCCCCGTCTATTTGTATATATAATATTTTTACAGATTTTTTCCCTTCTTTTTTTTTTTTTAATAATTTAGCAAAATATTTTAATGCTGTGACACAGTAATTATACATTTTCTTATTTAGCTTAATAAATATGGCACGTGTATGAGAAAATAGGATGAGGATTTTATTTTTATGGATTTTTACTCTACAATAGTAGGAGTTTTTAAATATTATACTTTTTAATGGTGTTTTAAAATAGTGTACTTTTCCATATGAGAAATAGTTACTTATTAATTATATGAGGACTAACTGTAATTCAATTGGTATATTTATTTTTTTAATACATAAGAAAATAGGAGACGTAAATTGAAATTATAATTTGTCGTTTGATGAGATGTGCTTTTAATTAAATTATTATTTTGTCATGTATTGGTATAGGTTAAAATATTAATGTTTCAGAAATGTAAAAATAATCATTAAATATGAAACTAATTTTCTAGTGCAAGTTGGTATAACTTAGAAAAAAAAAAAAAAAAAGAGCTTGGCATAGAATTCAATTGTGCTTTCTTCCCATAACCCCTTAATGGTAATCCAACCAAATTATAGGCGAGGATATTTTTGGTATTAAATATTGAGTATGCATTTCTTATTTTCAATAAACAAGAATGTTAAAATTTGTAATAAGATAGAAATTTAATAAGAAATATTAAGTATGGTTTACATATCTCCTTCTTTATTTAACTTTAAAAGAAAACAAAAATTCTTCAAAATTTATTAAAAAATGAAAATCAACAGTCATAAAAAAAGTCGTGGTATGTTTTAATTATGACTTATGTTCATTCTCTTCATGTAAAAAGGAAGAAAAAAAATATTATTATTGTCTTTTTTTTCCCCTTAAAATCTAATTTATTATTATGTATAAAAAAATTTGTTTGGAGTTAGCTATACAATACCATAATTCTTTTTTTCTCTTCAGAGAATATATTAGTTTGAGAGACATTTTACTTTTTTTATTAATAAAGTAATTTATAATCACTATTTAAAAGTACGTAAAAAATATTTAAATCTAAAACGTCAGTGTGAAAATTTCAACACTAACTATTTCGATCGAAACAAAAAGAAATATTTCACTTTAAAACTCACTAAAAATTAATAAAAATGATCGAATTAATGCATTTGCTTAACTGCGAAAATATTTTTTATAGTACTAGAAGCTAATTGAGCCCATCCTATCTCACCCACTCTCTCTACTAGTGTAGAATTTTTAAAACAAAAATTAGTGAAAAAATTTTAATACTCGAAAAAAAAAGCCATTCGATATTGTATAGAAAAAAACCATTGGAAGGGAAAAAGACAAAAAAAGAATAAATGGTGAAAATCAACAAACTATTAATTTATTGTAGAAAGGTTATTTTTTTCAAAATTTTTTATGTCTGAATTATTTATTTTTAAAGGTTTCGATCATAATCACCAACTTTGTGACAAAATTTGATAGTTTTAATTATGTGCCAAATATGTGTAATACTTTTTAAGACAATTTGCTTTTTTTTTTTTTTTAAATAAGTGGGTAAAGATTGGTTGTGTCGACATTTTTAGTTTTGCGTTAATTATATATAATATTTTTTTACTTTTTTCTCAGAAAATTGAAAATTGATTATCTAAAGAACGAAAATAGAAGACAGAATTGCGTTTAAAAAATATTAAACATAACTGATACATAATTCAAATCATCCAATTTCGTCAAGGAACTGATGGTTATGATAAAGAGTTTTAGAAAAATAATAATAATAAATTTCCTATTAAAAATTTTAAAATTTTGAGATCTTTTTATCGATAAATTAAATAATTTGAAAATAAAAATTTTCTATTACTTTAAAAAAATAAAGGTAAAATGGTCTATCATGGTCCTCCACGAAATCGTACAAGTGCCTACGTCGGCCTCAACCAATGAAAGAGAAGGATATAAGATCCCACTTCTCCACCAGGCTCTACTAGAAAATCTGGTAATTTTGTCGCAGACAAGTTTTTGGCAAGCTTCCAATCACCTTTCTCCCCTTCTTCCTCCGCCTTCTACCACCAGCAGCCGGAGAGTTTCTTAGTACCAATTACATAAGGAGAGGAGGCATAGACGATGGCATCGCTGTCCTCTGTGGCTGCCATTTCAAGAGCCCTATCTACTGTTACTCTTACTAGCAGCAGTGCTACACTTTTTCCTTCCCATCACAACCCTCATTTTCTTCAGCTTTCTCGCTTTCGGTCAGTACTTTCTGCTTCCATGGGATGTTGCATTTCCTAGAACATGTATTAATTTTTAGTTGATTGTACGCTCCAACTTTGATAAGTTGGTGGATTAAAGAGTGACCTCTTTCTTTTCCTTTTGAAAAATTGAGTTCAACTAATTTTACATTTCCTTTTTCAGGGTCGTAGTTATTTACTTGTAAAGTGTTTTTGTGAGTAGATTTATGCAATCTTCAACAATGGGTTACCTTGTTTCAGTTGGGGTGCTGACATACACAGAACAAGAACATTTCTACAATTTCATGTTCGAAACCAGCTTTTTGATTGGAAAATCCTTAAATTCACCATTAAAGTTTTTCATTTATTCAATTACCATTTTTGTCGAAGTCATTAGAAAAGTGATCTTGTCAGGTTAATGCAAAAGAAGTGTAGAATAATTGTGTATTTGTTTGGGAACTATTGTGAGTAATAGGATGTCTGATGCATCATGTTTGATCTTTTGCTGCCTAACACCCAGATGATGGTCTATGCACTAGTTTTTAGCAAGAGAAACTAGTTTTGTTGGTATATAGAGCAGTGCCACTTTGTAAGTGGATCAAGATTTAATTAGTTTTGGTGCAAATCAAAGAGAATTCGTTCCAGATTTAATTAGTTTTAATGCAAATCAAGGAGAATTCATGACCAGTTAACTTGTAGTTTATGTCCAGTGTGTCAATAGCTTTTGATGATTGTGATGAATATCGAAGTATCCAATTTGGCTAATATAGATGTACCATC
Organism: Voacanga thouarsii; assembly: GCA_026120185.1. NCBI lineage: Eukaryota > Viridiplantae > Streptophyta > Magnoliopsida > Gentianales > Apocynaceae > Voacanga > Voacanga thouarsii. The sequence goes on along the minus strand of JANUWF010001719.1, from coordinate 3,408,057 downwards.
CGGACTAGGGGTGTACTCGAATCGAATCAAGCCGAACTTTAAGATAATCGAGTCGAACTTTATTATTTTTACACAGGGCTCGAATTCGAGTTCGAGTTCGATTCGAATATCAAATCTTAGCTTGAGCTCGATTCGTTTGAAATACTTTAAGGCTCGAATTCGATTCGAAGTTCGATTATAATAAGCTCGAATTCGAGTTCAAGCTCAAACTCAAATTTAAATAAGTAATTTATAATATAATATATTATAAATTATATAGATTATATATTAATTAATTAATTAATCGAACATATTCGCGAATCTTTAAGCCTAATACTTAGATATTCAAATTTGGCTCGTTTAAAATTTGAGCCTAAATATAAGGTTTATATTCGAGCTCGAGCTCGATATTTCGAATTCGAACTGAGCCCTTATCGAGTCGAGCCCAAATATGTTCGATAAAAGCTCGATTCCTTTACACCCCTAATCTGGACTACACTTGTGATCCATACATATCTTGGTTAAAGATAAGCGTGCTTGATTCTCATGCATCTCTTTCAGGGTTAAGTATGTGACTATGTGTAGGTTACATGTATGCTTGGGATATGATTGTCAGGTCACAAACTAAGGATGCAATAGTTTTCCAGAAATTGCTTAGAAACAAAGATATTTCTTTTTCCTAAATGGAAAAAAGATGATATTCATTTTAATTTAATGGAATTTAACAAGATCAAATAATAGAAAGTGAGTACTGGAATGGCTGCTATTGTGCTTCGTAATGTGCTAAGGTTAGTAGAATGTACAGTTGTTAGTTCATACCAGATAGTTGTTGTCATGGAAGAGCTTGAACAGCAAACTTGTTATGCATAGCATCTGGTGTGGAGCTTATGAACCTATCCCGAGTCATGGTAGAATTACTACTACTATTGATCGGCCAGTGGAAGGCAAGTCAAAGGCAAAAGAATGGTAGAATAAAGGTCTTTGAGAGAACATTGGCTATCAGAAACAAATGAGGTAGTGAGTACGAACCTTCTCTTCTTCCCAGGCCCAAGTGACCAAGTCAAAGGTAAAGATCAGATTAATCACATATGGCCCTGTCCTGTGAAGTAGAAGCTACTTAGATGATTGATTCTCACCTTAGGCCAATCTCTATCTTACATCAAATAGAAGCTATTGTACAGAGATTGACCTAACCAAGCTGCTGAGAATAATCTCAGCTCCGATATGGTGGGTGACTGCGGGAGTGTTGTTCGAAGCCACTGCCTGTGAAAAAGCTCCTCGTATGCCATAACATAAAAGAGATTCATAGATGAATATAGGAGTTCACTGCAATCATTATGGATTCACCTGGGAGGGAGTTCAACCAAGGTAGATTGTAAGGAATTGATTTTAAAAAATCTACAAGATCAATACACTTCAATATGTCTTACTGTGAATAATGCCCCTATTGTTTGATAGGCTAAAATGAGGAGTAAATAAACTAATGAAAGAGATGGGAAGATATGGAATGACACGACTATTACAGCTAAATGCATATGAGCTCCATTTAGTCATGCCCACTATGAAAGTATGAATCTTCAATATTGTAACACTAGATAAGGTTACAGTTATCTTAAGTATGTTCAAGCTTAGTGGCTGTCATGAGTGTGACCGGTCACTTATCCATTGTCCCAGAAGTATATGAAAGATGATGCAGTTGAGAGCTTTCATATGATGTCTTCCAAAATAGAGGCTGTGGATTTGACATATTGTTTGTGGTGACCATTGTGGGGATAATCCTCAAGAGTTGTTTCTGTTGGTGGGGTTTGTTGCACAGAGTAACCTATATGGCTGAGTGGCTTAAAGTTACAAATACATAAATTTGCTCAACGATAACTAAAAGAAAATTTCTCTGCTGTTGCCTCTTTGTCTTTAACTTCACAGTCGACATAAATGTTCTGAGGTTTGTTGCATGCCTTAATTTGTTATGTCAAGGTTATGCCCTGTAAGTTATATCATGATGTCAGGAAAGTTGAATGTAATGAAAAAATTTTCTGATCCTTGAGATTGCATTTAATTACTGTTGCTTGTATTTTGGATAAACCAGAAATATCCACCATTTCTGTGTGTTGATTGTATTCAACAGAATAACTGTTTAGTGGTTAATGTGCAAAGTAAATGTAAGCAATTATTCGAGATGGCTGAAAAGTCTGCGTCGCTTCCCAACAATATAATTGACGCTAAGCATGTTGTCTTTGACATAATCCTTCATTTTGTTGTTTTTTTCCCCCTCCACCCTTTCAGTTTCCTTCTTCCTTTTATTTTTTTGATTCATCATTTATTTGCTCATTTTTCCTCCTCCCTTTCCTTTGGGGTGGGAAGGGGGGGTATTCATTGGGTCAAATAATTTCTTGAGATTCTTTTTGGAGTTTAATTATTCCTTTATGTGATCTTTTTGTGATGTGTGACTGATGATGATAACATGCTTTTTTCCGGCTGTAGCTCCCATAAGATTGGTATCAGATGTAGCTATGCTGGGCCTAGCATAACAGAGGACAGCAATACTGGTACAATTGATGTTATGGCCGATGTTAAGACTGAGCGAGTATGACTGCATGGCATATCTGTTATGTTTGTCTTTTACATCAGAAGTTACATTCAGTTCTCTTTAAATTTAGTAAGTAAATGTGACTTACAATTTTTTCCAGATTGTGGTATTAGGAGGTAGTGGTTTTGTTGGTTCAGCCATATGCAAAGCTGCTGTATCCAAGGGTATTGAGGTGATAAGTCTTAGCAGGTGTAAGATTTTCTACCCATGCATTTCAGTTTTATCATTCTTTTTGTAATTGCCTTTCATATGTTTATTAATGGATGATTGGGTTCCAAAAAAAGATCAATTCCTTGCAAGTGTTGTGTTTTTTCTTCTCTTGGATATTAAGATCCATGGAGAAATGCATCCTGAAGGTCAATGAATTGTACAGGTCAGGGCGTCCTTCTGGCTCAGATTCATGGTTAGACGAAGTCATATGGAAGTCAGGCAGGTTCATTTCTTTATCACGCTTAGGATGAACAGTATCTACTTATGTTTTCTGCATGGAGATTCTTATGTGTCCTAGTCACTTTTAATGCATGAACGCATGCTTATTACAGATTGTGCGTTTTCATAGTTTTGTGAAGTATGTAGACTAAAAGATCTGTTGGGTATAACCAATGCTTCTTCACAATCAGGTGATGACAGATTGATGTCAGTTCCGTTGCTCTCGCATGTCTATTACTACTAATGAACTAAGATAGAGAATAACAGAATAAGAAAGCACGCTACCATCCTCATTGGGCAGATTAAGGATCACTCATGATGATAGATGAGTGTGAGGAACTAAGGTCTATTAAGGTGTTAAGAATCCATAAGTGTGGATTATGTGCCTTGGATAAATTTGACTACAGTGATGCCAAGGCATAAGATGCATACCATGAAAAAATCTTTCTACATTTTGACCCATTTGTCAATTTTCAAGAAATAACATTCCTGTTATTCCAAATAAGTTTTGTACTAGAAAATGATTTGTCTTTGTAAAATTGAGAAATAAACCTAAACAATAGTAAATTTAATGAATTCCTTCTAGCATTATCTTCAACATGCATGAGGTAATCATGGTTAAGTAGGAATTTTCGTTGGTTCACAAGATATCCTGAGTTTGCATCATGGATTTGAGTTGTTGAAAAGCTTCCACAGAGATGAGAGGCCTATTGATAGCGTAGATGTAATTGTAAACAAACGGAGTCTGGTCATTGCCATGCAGAAACCAGAAAACTAAAAAGTCAAATAGAGAATAGATAATGGTTGATGGGGAAAAAAAAATCATAGGCATTGTGATATGAATCCTTTGGGGCCTTTTCCAATTGAATTTTGCAGCTCAATTGATGTATAAGACAAGATCACAATTGTTGTCCAAAACAGGAATTTGTTGTTGGATACTTGAAGAAAAATCAATACCCAATCCAAAGACTTGAACTCTAGGTCAACAAAGGATCCTAGAACCCTAAAAACTATGAATTGAATCTAGTGAATCAACCCCCAAACACCCTCCACCCAGCTAGGAGCGAAGAACAATTTGGATAAGATAATCTAGGCAATCAATTTGATCTTGTAAGAGAAACCTAAGAGACACTAGACTCTAAGACTTCAATTAGAGAGTGAATTGATCCATCTTTAGTGGTATAGAGACCTAATCTAAGGTAAAAACTAGAACCCTAATATGGTCTTGATGTTTATGGAAAGAACCTAAAGAGAAAAGCTCCCAAAGAGACTTAATGATTTACCAAAATATCAATCAAGTTGTTTACAATATGTTATAATGGGGCATGTATAGATCCCGTAACATAAATTACTTAGGGTTGCAAAGCCTAGTCAAAAGAGGCCTTAGAACATGTTTAATTTGCCTTAAAAGTCAATACAAGTCGTAGAGACAAAAACATAACCGAATCAAAACAAAAACTTAACAAGAGAAAACATGGCATCTTGCCTGCAAAGTGCACGGCCGTGCTAGGCAAAATTCCTACATAGCATGACTCCAACACGGCCGTGCATCAAGCTGTGCACATCTTCTAAGATGTACATTTTTAGCTATTTTGGCACGACTTGGTGCATGGGCGTGCTTCAACGCGTGCATCTCCTATTTCCAACCTTCAAAACTTGGTCAAACTCTTTTTCTTAGGTCTCCTTAGTCATTCGTTGATCCTCCATTTTTAGCTGTCTTGGCATGGCTTGGTGTGTGAGCATGCTCCAAGCTGTGCATCCCTTGTTTCCAACCTTCAAAACTTGCTCCAACTCTTTTTCTTGGGTCTCCTTAGCGATTCCTTGATCCTTCACTTGATTCATCTTCACAATAAGCTATTTTGGGTCCTCAATTGCCTTCCAAGTGTCACGGACCGCATCGTGACGACCCAAGGACAGGACGACGGGTGCCAACAAGGGATGATAGGTGCCTAAGTGTGGGAACAGGCACCATCATGCATAAACGAGGCGCTGGAGAGGTTAACCATCACAAAAATGGGACGTTGGGTCAAGACGTGCATGAGGGACGAACCAACGCTCGACAGAACGAACGGAGACCGAAGGGCAAAAATAGTCCAAGATGGGACAATCTTGAAGGTTTTAGAAGGTTCTAGAACAAACGAGATGAAAACGAACCGAAACGGGCATAGTCGCCCGGGGCTGACTCTAGAAGGACCCAGAGCCAACCGAGACGGTCTGGGGCCAGAACAGGACGATCGGGAGCTAGGCTCATGGTTAAGTCTGGAACGGGCCAGACGGGTGCCCAGCATGAGCACAACTCGCATACGGCACGAGACTTTCGCGTAGGACAGGAGCACGGCACCAGCCCAACACGGACGAGCACGGGCAAGACGTAGGCATGGCACGAGGCCTGCACGCAACGACACACGACTCGAGTGCCAACACGAGACAGGCTGGGACGCGGCACGGGCACGTAGGCCCAGAACAGCCCAGAACGGCCCAAGAGGGACTGGGAACGTTCCAGAACATCTCGAGGGGACCAACGGTTATGGGTCAACCGGTCAAACGGTGGAACGTTCTAGAGCCGACTAGAGGGTATCGGGGCAGGACCCGGCGGTGCCCACGGTCAAACATTGGTCAAACATTATAGGACATTCTAGAGTATTCCGGGAGTCTCTAGGCTTGTGTGGTGAAAAGCCTAGAATTGTATATATGAGACTAGAGTTGGCTAGAATTCTCTAGAATCTTGTAGATACGCAAGTTGTATAGCGAGTGGCCAAATTGCAAGTTGCAAGTCCCCAAGGCTTGCCTATAAATAGGCCAAGCCCCTCTCATTTGTAAGAAGCAAGCAAGTTCAAGTAGTTTCATCCAAGCTTGAGTGAAAGCTAAGTTCTCCCAAGAAGCTCTCTTGCTTTCTAAAGCCTTCCAACACTTAGCCACTAAACCATCACACTTCCAACGTTCTTTCTTTATCTTGTGTTCCCTTTTGGGTTGAGATATTGCTTCCGCTATTTTGAGGTAAGGTTGATCTAGCGAATCCTCTTTGTTAGTCATCAAGCTCGCTAGAACCGCACGGGCTATTGGTGGTGAGATAGCCGATCCGTGACACAAGGCTCCTTGATCTTCCATATGTAATTGTGTTCACTTTGAGCTCCTTTTAGCACCCATCTCTTGACACACTTCTTGATTCTCGGCTTGTAGACTTTGTTGGCTTGAGAGTATCCTTGAAATCCCTTGATTCTTGAGGCTTCCCAATGATCATTCAATTGTGCCTTGGCCTTCCATCCCCCTTCTTTTAAAGTGCCATGATGCTTGGGCATATTCCTATCATATTGAACCTAATGAATATTAAAGAATCAACAGCCAAAGACTTGTGTCCTCACAACTTTGTAAATGGTGGATTTTGTTTTCATTTTATTCTCTATGGGGTTTATATTTTAGCCCAATTCAATTACTAAGCAGCTTTGTTGTGTATTATGCATACTTTTCTTTAAGAATGTTCCCATCCTGAATATCTGCATGCCATGTTCATTCCTTAAGGACACTGCTAAATTGGTTGAATATTTTATGCTGCAAGTGTGTTTATACTTGGATTTTGAGATTTAGGCCAGACACATTTTGTTGTGCCAACTTGCCAGTTCATGTACCAAGGACTCCGACTTGCCTGGCTCTATCAGGATTGTTTTCAGATCTCCATGTGTGGATTTTTAAGATTATTGTTATGTATTGCAGGTGATGTATTTTATGCTAATTGGGAAGACGTGCTAGCTGGGGCCACTGCAGTTGTTTCAACACTTGGAGGTTTTGGCAATGAGGAACAAATGCAAAGGATTAACGGCGAGGCTAATGTTGTGGCAGTAAATGCTGCTAAAGATTTTGGTGAGGACTATTAACCACTCTATTGTTAAGGCAGAATTATTGTTTTAAAAACTTTAAGCGTGCTTTTTATCATCCATGTTTGGAAAGTTGTCTCAGCTTTTCACTTTCTCTCCGAATGCAGGAGTTCCCAAGTTTGTCTTGATATCAGTGCATGATTATAATCTGCCGTCATTTTTGCTTTCATCTGGGTACTTTACTGGAAAAAGGAAAGCAGAATCTGAGGTTCTTTCAAAGTATCCAAACGCAGGTACTTATATCCAGTAACATTTCTGTTTCTTGTCATGTTAGGACCAGGCTCAGGAAACAAAAATTTAAAAACATGATAGATGGCGCAATGAAGTTGATAGGCTAGGAATAGCTTGTTAGTTTTTGCTTTCATAACCTTACCTTTTCGTTCCTATCATGGGCATGGGAGAAATTTGAGGATGGCAATGTGTAAAACCTCATCATGATTCGTTCATCTTTTGCTTGGTGGATAGGCTTGAGGAACTTTTTTGTGTAATGCATTACCGAAATTATGTACTTTGTTCTGAACCCAATGGATGGCATGTATTGTAAACAGTTAAATTCACTTTCTGAAGTAAATATGTAGGTCAGCTGCTAAACTCTCCATCTTAGCTTTCTTGTTTTTCTATTTATGACAGGTGTTGTTTTAAGACCGGCTTTTATATATGGAAAGAGGAAAATCGATGGCTTTGAGATCCCCCTCAATTTGATAGGGGAACCAGTCGAGAGAATTTTACAGGCTGTAGAAAACTTTATAAAACCTCTGAGCTCTCTGCCAGCATCTGATTTACTTTTGGCTCCACCTGTAAGTGTTGAAGATGTTGCCTTCGCAGTGATAAATGCTGTCAGAGATGATGACTTCTTTGGAATTTTCACCATTGAGCAAATAAAGGAAGCAGCAGCAACAATTAGAGCTTGAAGAGGGCATAATTAATGAATCACAATGACGAAAACCTCCATTATAGTCGTGTTAGTATGTAGATGTATTCTTTAGCACTTTGTGTGTGTTGTATTACTTGACATGTTTTCGAAAGAAATGCAACATTTCCCAGTCTGAACCAAAGAAAGTGTTGACTTATAATGATCTTCATTGAGTGCTGCTCAAATTTGGCTACACATGCCTGAAGAACTCAGTGGTAGATGCAGCAAGGAATTTGAATAGGAACTGCGCAACAAGTAAAGCTACCCTCTTGAAGTTTTGTAGATTAAATGAATGTTAAAGAATATAGAAGGCCTTAAGTACGTACTCAAGTAGAAACCTTGACTTTGAAATGCATTTTTCTTTTGGGAAAGTGTAAACGATGAGAGAGATGAACAACATAACATGATGCCAAAATAATACGCATAGAAGTCCAACAGAAGGCCTCCATAATATCACTTTGCATTGCTTCCCGTTCGTGATTTGATTTGTCAAATACGCCAGTGAAATGCGGTAACAAAAGCATTGAACAACTAGAAGTTTCAGCTAAACGTTTAAAATGCTTCCAAGTATAACAGAAATAGCTACCCTAAGTTGTTGATTGGAACAAAATTTTCAACAACATGATTAAATGATCTACAAACTTCCCAGAACATCACTATGTAGAGATTAACAGTGTTCTAGACACAGCATGGGTTTCTTGCTAATCTTGTTTGCAATAATCACTGACGACTTCAGCTACGAATGTCTATTTTTTGCCAAAGACTGCTCAGTAAGATACCTGGATTACAATAGGAAGTAGGATTAGTTCAAAACATAAAACACAATTACCAATGAAATTACTATGAAGCAAAAGCTTGCAACAACTAAAATACTGGCATTTAATCGTCCACAGATGGCATGCTGTATTATAGGAATGATTAACACTAAATAGAACCTGAAGGTCTTACAAGTTGTTTAAACTACCAGAGGGCAAAGGACTAGTGTTACAAGTTCATATGCAGAGATGCTTATAAGGACAGCTATTTTTGGAAAATTACAAACAGCATACAAAAGAATTTTTTTTTAAAGAAAAATATTTGGGGTATAGCGTCAATATTATCATGCCACGCTGTGAAAGTGCCAACTAACGGTAGACTACTTCACTGAGAAAATAGAGAAGTTACAGCATAAGTGTCCAACCTCTGGAGAACTTTACTTACTTTCCAGTGTAGAATCCAGCAGAATACCAAGCATTCAACACTTCAGTAACATCTGTTTCAGAGCTGGTACTCTTTGCTGAATCACCACCTTGTGTCTCTGATTGTTTATCTCTCCCTAGTCAATTGAAAAAGGGCACAAAATGAAGTTAATTTGCTGAGATGTCATATTACGGAGATCCTAATCAAAATAGTTGAAGTGTTATCCAGTCATTACATTTGATTCCCAATTGACATAATTGAATCATCAAAAATCAAGTAAAACAACTACCAATATTCTCCCCAAACAATCAAGTTCAAGGAGGACAACTTGGATTTATCTACTTATATCAATGTGGGAAAAGAAGCATTTGAAAATTTAGAAATGTGGGATTCAATTTACATCAACACCATGCCATTAGTTATTCTTTCAGTGGTTCCCATTAAAGGTCGACACAACACTACTATTCTAACCAACCTGGAATTCTTAGTATATGCATTTTGTTGAAAATGAGTCCTTGCATAAAACCAATTTTAGTTTCCATCAAAGAATCAGCAACTAAATTCCACAAATATAGAAAAGCAGGATAACCTGCTCTATTTAATCCATGTTAAAATGTAGACAAGCCTTGAAACACTAATGAAGATGTATGCTGGAAATTGGTTAGTACACTCATTTAAATCCACTACAAGGGAAAAGCAGAGTAAATTTTGCCTCAAAGGCATTAAAGGAGCTACAATATTTTACTAAGACCTTATTTGGACAAAGATTTTCCAATCCCATTCCGAATCAAAATTTCACTTTAATTCAACTATATTATTATTTTATATGATTTTCATTTCTAAAAAAATGTCATCTACTCACAATATATCATATTCTCTCTCTTTGGACTCACCTAACCCCAAATATTTAATAATTTTTTACAATATTGATCTTAAACTAATTCTTATCCACTTACACAATTAGAAAGGACATTGGAGTCCTGTTATCCTGGATTACTTCAACCTAGAAGACATTTAGGAGGCTGCCCATATTAAACTTTGGACTGCCAAATTATTTTAATCAGAATACAATCAAACAGATGAGATTACCTACAATACATCCCCCATTCCCCTCTCCCCCCACCACCCAAAAAAAAAAAAACTAATGCATGATATTCAATTTTCAGAGTCCATTTATCCAATACACCATCCTCATGAACATATATAGACTTATGATATCATGTCAATTAGAAGTTACTATGCTGTTCTGGGAAAAAAAAACACAGGCTATCTTGTGGAGACAATAGAATTACATTGCAAAAATAGCATTCTTGTTTCAATTAATGCAGAAGGTCAAAGCAAATTTCAGTACAAGGTCAACATATGCAGACAACCAATTACTTTGAAACATGCAGCTTTAGGTGCTCATCAATGATTCACCCTATACGGCGAAAGCTCAGTAGACTGACCGGAATGTAGATGCTAAACCACTGAAGAATTCACTTTGGAAGATGCCATTGATGATTACATTGAGCTAATAGAAACAGTCATGCATAAATAGTATTATGCTTTCATCCACACCAATACATAATAGATAGACAGGAACGTTAAACTACCCAATGGATCTGAAAAGCGTGGTCCATGTTGTTTTGTTTAGACATTTAGGGAGTCCACTACTTCATAAGGACATGTATAAAATATATAATATGTGCAACCTCAAGTTTTCTATTTGTTTAAATAAATTAAATAGTCAACTGGGTGACCCCAACAAAATACAAATATTTCCTATTAGGCTATATATTCAACTTCCCCTCTCCATTAGACATTAAGCCCAGTAGCTAAGTCATAAACCATAATTACACGCAAATCTCTTTGTGGGGCTGAATGGTGAGTACTAGTTGCACATGCGATGAGAATATGTTCTAGAAGCCCAATCCTTATAGGAAGAAAATTTACTCTTACCTTCAGTGACAAATACATCAAAATTATTGGATACTTGATCCTTCAAGGAAGAAAGTGCTCTTTTTGCAGCAGCATCTGCTGTTTTATCAATATCAATGTCTTCAAGAGATGCAGAGTCTTTGGAGCAAGCAGCATTTGCATGAGCATAGCAAGATTTTCTAGCACAAGCTTTACTGAAGCAACAAGAAGGCTCTGAAGTGCATGGTGTTATCCAACTTTGACAACCATAAGGACAAGGGATACTTGTAAGACCCCAATGAGCTTGGGAAGCAGAGGTTTGATTCTGTTCAGAAGCGGCAGTACCATAATCAAAATTATAATTCCCATAACCAAATTGACTAAGTTGCTGCAAAATCTTTTGCCTCTGATCCTCAAGTTCATAATATTTGTTGAGTAACTGGTTGTAGTCTTCTGGACCTTGCAAATTTGGATGAACTGTAGGCTCATGATGGAAGTATTGCTCATGTAATGAATTTAAATGGTTTTCAGGAGCCCCGGACTCCAAACCGGATGTTTCTTGGGCTATTGACTTATTTCCAGCGTCATCCATTTCACTATTAGTATTTGGTATGCTTGCTCTGTCATCATTTTTCTCTGCATGTCTTATTCAGAAACAGGGGCAGCAGGGGTGCACTTAGCTCAAAGCTTTAATGAATAAAGAGTTTTTCTAAACAAGGAGCTACATTATGATAAAACAAAGTACAACATGATATTATGTGCACCGAAACTATAAAATCATAAGCTTAAGCTTGTTAGTTGTTCTCAAGGTTTTTATTTGCAAACGAGAAAAAGAAACAGATTTTTTTTTTTCTCCCCCTGTTTGGAATGGGAGAGGAGATTGGAACAGGGTGAGTTTCCAGAAAATAAATACTACAAACTCACTCATACTGGGTAGATGGAAACACAAGTACATACACACAGAACATGGATTTAGAACTACCATAACTTTCTCAAAAGTTCTTATTCCTTGGCTGAATTGTTTAATTCATTAACATACTTCTGCACTCTTTATCTATATGAATCTGTTCTTTGGTTAGAAGAAAGCAGGACACTATAGCGTTTACCACAATTAACTCAGGTCATTTCCAGTGAATTTTACTCAATAGAAGAAGGCTCTTATCCAGACCCCTTCCCCAACACACATGCGTAAACAGTATATGACATTTGTATACGTATAATTCTTCTGTTCCTATGTTGAGATAACAATTCTGTAACCATATAAAGGATTGCAACCTTGCTTAAATGAATAATTTGAAGCAGGAGTATGATCAAAATTTTCCAATAAGGTTCAATTTCTAGCCATGCATGTCCCAAGAAAGAAACATGTCTCTAGCTTATTTGAGCAATTAGCTATCAACTTATCATAATCTTCAACAATATTCTTAGATCATTTGATGTCCTTCTTGAATATAAAATGGATGCTAGCAATGAAACTATAAGCACAAATAAAGCATCACAATCCAAAGAGACAAGATACATGGAGAATGACACTTTTATAAGAAAAGGGCCAATTTTCATTGGTATGTTCACCTTTCATCATCATGGGCATTATCAACAGGATTGGATAGATCCTCTTTGCTGCTAATTGCTTTTTCAGCATCGCTGGAACCAATCTTCTGTTCCATGTTGTGCATTTTCTGGGACATAGAGTGGTTGGAATTTCAATGGTTGATAGCATGAATATCAATTGAAGAGAGACAGAAACATACATTTTAAAATTAAGAACAACACATAAAAAGGGAAGAGACATAGAATATCATATGGTAGATTTAATTTGGCTTCATATTCACATTAGATACTTAGCATGGAGCCTGGGATGCATAATTTACTAGCAATAGTAAATGACATTGACATTGGGGCCTGAAATGCTACTCATGATGGTATGGATTTGTGGCACAGGAATCTCTATCAGGAGCAGCTGGAAAATAAATATAGCCCAAAAGACAAGGAAAAAAAGGGTTGACTGACAGCACACTCAACATAGAAAGGCTCCAAGTCTACAATAACTTAGGACAACTGGAGACTTATTGATATGCAAGGAGAATGAACATTTCTGCTTTTACGATTGAAGCCCACCCCCTTATTAGGACAGAAAACTCAAAGGAATAACTTGAGTAGATGTAGAAAGAGCTGATTGCAGTACTATAAGCAATGAAATTATTTGTTAACTCTTTTTGCAAAGTCAGGTTGATGGTTTTACATTACATAGATATCTCTTATCATAAAGACATAATAAAAAATGAAAACCAAATATGCAAGTATAACAAAATCTATGTCTTTTGTAAGTAATGTTCAATTCCAGCTCCCTTTACTTCATCTCAACAAATATGTAGATCTTCACGTTGAAAAGTTGTCCATTTCTAAGGCCTCCAGTAATTTGGCGACATTCTCCAATTATTCTGAATGCTATTCCACAAGTTTCAGCAATTCTTGCAAAACGGAAAGCAAAAGCACAATAAAAATAAAACGGGCCAAGCAAGCACTTAATAATCAAGCCAAAAAAGACCTAAACATATAATAAATCCTTGTCCTGTCAGTAACTAACACCAGCACAGAAAACCCAAAAAACTAGCCAAGTTGAACTATCCTATGCTCGATTATAAAGCAAAAGGGATACCAAACACATCTAATATCCCCATAAGAGCAATAGAAGCAATCAAAGTTTAGAACCAGTTCCCCGTCATAGATTCTTTTCTTCAAACCATTTAGAGGAATAAAACACCTCTAATGAGTTTTGACATGCTTTCTTCCGTACCTCCCTTTACAAAGAGCATGATTCCCATTCCAAGAAATTCAACACTCCAAGCTTTTCCTCAGTAACATTGGAGATCCACCAACAACAGAATCAAAATACCGCTCAGATAATTCATATTTCTGCTATATTCAACCACCTTAATTTTATACATGTAGAGACCCATTTACTACCCTTCTTCTAGAGAATAAAAAAACGCATTCAATTGTTAAACACACAGAAACTGCAACTTCATTGGCACACAGCCACAAGAAAACAGACCATATATATCAATGGAGAATTAGGGGGGGGAAAAAAAGAAAAGTTGAAATGGGAGCCACCGGAGAGGACCTTGTACTTGGAGATGGCGTCATTAAAGGCGTTAATGAGGACGGAATCGTCCCAGAGATCACCTTCCCTATCCTTCCCAGAGCTCATCATATCTGTGACTCTGGAGTTCAGAAGCAGAGAGGGCTTCTTCTTCCACTGGGTACAGTAGCTACGGTAGACAGCAGCCCCTTGAGTCTACGAAGAAGGAAGGGGGAGCAGCCAAACCAAACAGAAAATGAAGGATACCTTAAGTTTGCCTTGGCTTTCAATTCACATACAACCCGAAATTAAACCAAGGAAGGATACTTAATGCTATTATTATCATTTTTATCAAAGAATTTTGGAATGGGTTAGAGAACCCAAAGAAATTCAAAATTCTTTTTCGAGCCAAGTTGATATAAAATAACTTCGATTCAATTTTAATAGAATTTTAATTTAAGATAATTATTGTTTTATAATTTTATAAATAATCATATAATTAAATGTTATAAATAGAATGTAAATAGTTATTTGTGTTATTATATGGGATTATAAATAAAATTTGAAATTTAAATAAATTGTATAAAAGAATATATTAGAGAATAATATTATAATTTCTATAAAAAAAATTCATTGACAAAAGATACAACTCAAAAAAAAATTTCTATAAAAAATATCTTACTAAGATAAATATAAAGTTTTAAAATTTCAGAGGTCACCCACCACCTCCTACCCCTTAGTTCCATCTTTGTATGGGATAAAGAGAAGAGACGGGAATATACTCTGAGACATAACTCAATGGATCATGACAAAAAAGAAACAAAAATATAAATTGATAAGTATCAAATGCAAAATTATTTAGATTTAGAATAATTAATTTGACACAATTCAATATTACACGTTATAAATTATTGCAAGTACAAAACCACACATTTATTTCAAAGTTATAAACAACTACATTGTAGTACACATGTACAGACCAATCTTACACACTTCTATAAAAATTAATTATATTTATATATATACATACTAATTAATAATTAGATTCACACAATATTAGTACATATAAAATAAACCTAATTTTACTCTTATGGTATTTATATGAATTAGGTTGACACCCCGTGCATTACACGAGAGTAAAATTTATTATTTAAAATGCACGAGATATAACCTGTGTTAATATTAAAATACATAACAAACGAATCTCTACATGTAAAATTAATATTTTTCTATTAAAAAAATTCCACACAATCATTCTATTACTATTCAGTTTTAAACTTTTTAATTTCGATTATCAATTATTTATGAATTTATATACACAAATTGCGCCATGAATCCTACTTCCAAAGGATTGAAATTTCATAATATTTTGATCGAAAAAGCTACCTTATCTGCCTATTCATCTTATGACAAAAACTATAAGGGCATAATCATACACATAGTTTAGTGTGTGGCTGGCTTTTTGCAATCATGGTCATGGAGATAATAATAAATGGACCATCCTCAGCAATTCTTGTAGCTATTATGATGTGGTACGGCGTGATAATATGCTTTATGCACAACCGACGTGGAAAATAGTTGGAATTGGAAGTATTGGATTTGAAGGACTCTATTCCTACAAAAAATACCTTATGACATCGACCAATTTGATGACATTCAATTCCACTTGGATAACTCTAATATTTAAAAAAAAATAAAAAATTCAGATAACTTTAGTTTTAAATAAAACTAATTCAAATAACTATTATATTTATAAAAAAACTTTCAATTTTTTTAGGAATGAAATATATAAATATAGAATAATACTTTTAGAGTTTTCAAAAAGATTAAAAATGAAAAATTTTAAAAAAACATAATTCTAATAGATTTAAAAAAGTTGACATAATGATTAATTCTATATACTAAATTCAGATAATTCTTATTTAAAAAAAAAAAACCTTCGAACTTCCATATTTCTATTAATTATATAATTACTTTTCTCCCCTTGAACTTCTCAACAAACAATACAGAAGAAATCCATTAACTCTACTGCCTTCTTTCAACGACCCCAACCGCCCTGATTCCTCCTCTCCCTCCATCTCCCCTTCTTCTAGGGGTTGCTTCAATTCGCTTCCAATTCTAAATTTTCAATCCAAATTGAAATCCCTCTAAATTTTTTTTCCTGCTTGAAAATCTGACAAAAAAAGTAAAATTTCATAGAGAATTTAATCATGGCGAGCGAGATGGCGTAGATGGATCCAGAGGGGATTGATAGAGTTCATATGCGCGGCTTAAATGTAAAACATGCACAGCCGTGCTCAACTCGCAAACATGACAATGATATTGAGACCAACCACTCACACATGAAGGAACAAAATATAGAAAAGCACCTTTCAACAACTCCATTCAAAAGGTAGCATTTTCAAGCGTAGGGTGCACACCATAGCAAAGCCAGAAGATGCGTATATACGATGAAAAATGCTAAGAAACATAATTCAAATCCACAAGCCACTACAGGGTAATGGGCAAACGACAAAATTGGTAGTTAGAATGAAGGTTGATATGCATGCAAGGAAGAGCAGCAGAATATGAAAGAAGCTACCTTAAGATGTCTCACGGGATTCTGTACAACCAATTATTCTGCTGTGTTGTGTGTAATCTTTGCAGGGGACTATTTAATATGTGATTGAAGATGAATGGTCCAATGAATCTTCGTCTGTTCAAATGTACTGAACATAATACAAATAAAAATGAGCCTTCGTCATAATGCAAAGAATAATGAACCTTCGTCTGGTCAGTTGTATTATTTAATAGGGAGTGAATTTGAAGAGATTTAAAGGGATTAGGAGTTTAGGTTAATTGAAGAGATTAGACGTTTTATTATTTAACAGGGAGTAAATTTGAAGAGGTTTAAACAGATTAGAAGTTTGAGTTAACTAAAAGGATTTCAAAGTGTTAGGTGGCCGCGTAGAACAATACTAGGTGGCTCTCTCACAGGCTCCTGCAACTTCTATTATATATATATATATATATATATATATATATATATATATATATATATATGAGTTGCCAACTTAATATACGAAAATTAACATCACCTACGATTGCATTAATATTTTTTACTATTTGTACAATTAGTCACTATTTCATGAAGAACGTTCACAATTTAATAAACAAGTTTTAATACTGCAAAAATGATGTTATTGTATTAAAAAAATTAATACACAACTATTTTTACCATAGTTTAATTTTTACTTTTTTAAATTTAAATCATTAATTTATTGCATAATTCCATATGGAAATTAAGCACCCCTAATCTTATTAAAATTAGTTGCCTGCGAAATCACCTTTATAAAATTTCAGTTCTCCTGTTTAATAAATACCTATATGTAGAATTGGAACAAAAGCTTGGTTTGGGAGTTGAAAAATGAAGGGAAGAGAAGAGAAGGGATTCGGAGAGAAATATGTTCTCTCTCCTTGTTTGCCAGATTTTTCAAGAAAAGAAAGGGAGAGAAGTGAAAAGAAATGGAGGGATGAAATCCCTTTCAACAATAGAAAAAAGTTTCATCCCAAAAGTAGGAAGAAAGGGACGAATGAAGCAGCGAGGAAGGTAAGAATTTTTCAAATTTCAACCATACTCTCATCTTCTTCCTTAATTTGCTTCTGTCTCCTTCGTCATCGACTGATTAGGATTTTGACGCCGCCAAACACGGATCACCTAAGACTAGGAGAAGAAGAAAGAGAAGAATTTTGATTGAGATTAGGAGGAGAAAGAATAGAAGAGATTGTTTGTGGCTGAGATTAGGAGGAGAAAAC
Organism: Voacanga thouarsii; assembly: GCA_026120185.1. NCBI lineage: Eukaryota > Viridiplantae > Streptophyta > Magnoliopsida > Gentianales > Apocynaceae > Voacanga > Voacanga thouarsii. The sequence goes on along the minus strand of JANUWF010001719.1, from coordinate 3,390,322 downwards.
AGAAAAGAATTGTGACTTAGATTAGGAGGAGAAGGTGTTGGCATTATACCCTAGAAACAATAATTTGTACAATGTATTTTGTACATTTATTAAAAAAAAAAGACACTCTTTATATCTTTGTTCATTTAATTAGTTCATATGTTAACATATATAAAACTGATAGATAAAGTCACAAACATAATGTATAGTGTTAAGGAAATCATGATAGAGATTATGATGTGAGATTCCTATTATACTATGCAATACTTGCACTTAAACAATCCCTAGTCATAATATTAATGAGATGAGACATCATTAATGTACAAAAACCAACACATGTAATATTTCTTGATTGGATTAAGTAGTGGTTTTTACATCCGTAAATATTGAGATACTCAAAGTTCATACATTGATACTTGTTAAATGAACAAATTCATTGGATGACCTAACCACGAGATAATCACATGAATAACAAGGTATTTTCTATGTTGAATGTTGTACTTTGATTCCTATCATTGGAATCTCTTCGAGATGGCCTATAGGGAAAACATTGAGTACAACATAAAGTATACGAAATAGTTGAAATGATAAACAAAGTATTCATCACTCATAATAGTAAAAAAGTATATCCCACAATCACTTATAGAGAATCATTACTCAATAAGTTCTCGACTAAAGTAACTATGTATTAAAAATAGTTCCGAATGATACACAGATCAAGTTATAGATTTTGAAGTAAGTACTAAAATATTCGGATAAGAATTAATAATATTTTAGAGGGAGTTGGTACAAATTCCATACTCTAAATCGAATGAGATATAATATGATGAAAAAAATTTATTATACTGATATTTTGCTTTGAAATGTTCGTGTCAAACCACTTGACTTTCTAAACTTTTGGGTGATTATGATGCATTGCTAGATGCTACTCATGATCTACTAAATATGAATATATTAATTGAGGAATTAATAAATTAATCTTAATTGGAATTAATAAGCTAGTTCTAATTTTCAAGGATTGCTAATTCTATAGTGCTTAGAATTAATTCATATTTTACTACCAATAGACTAAAAAACTCAATATATCACACACAATAGAGGAATTGATACGCAAAAGATTATATGATAATATTAAGGGGTTAATTCGTGAGAAAAATAATTATATGGGCGAATTATATAATGTTTATAATAGTTGGGTCAAATTACAATTTATAAGACTTTGTAGGTCTAATTATTAATTTGAAATCCAAAGCCTATATCGATAAGGGGAAAAAAAGTTTTTTTACGTGTGTTCCCTAAGGTGGTCAATATATATGTATTTATTCATTGAAAAGCCACTATCTCTTGGGTGGAGCCACAATAACTTTTTCTTGTTCTTTCCAGAAACCAAATAAAAATCCCTACAGCCACAAAACTAAAAAAACTACTAGCATAATTTTTTTTTGCACCGAGCTTGAATACAATTCCTTGCATGGATACTGTTGCAGAAATTTTTATAGTTAGAATTTGATGGTTCACAGCTTGAATGAAATTTTGGAGGAATTCTGCGCGGGAGAAAAATTTTCAAAGCTACAGTTTAGAGGTAACAAAACTTTTCTCTCATCTTGACCTATTTAATTACATACGAGTAATTTTATTACGTGGATTTTATTTTAAATTTTCACTTTGCTTAAAATTATTTTGTATGATCGAATTCCAATAGAAGAAAAAGAAGAGGTCATTGGCGGTTATGATGTCAATGGTGGTGGAAATGAAGGGGAAGCAATTCTGCAATTAAGAGCATCAATAATGATGGAGAAGCATAGAGGCTAATTTTGTAAAATAATTTTATTTCTCTCCTCTCCTCTCCTAATTTCCAAATGAAATAAGGGCACTTCTTTTCTTTTCTTTCTTGAATTCCTAACTAGCATTTCTTTTCTCTTTTTTCTCTTATAATTTAAGATTTCTTTTCTTTTCTTTTCACCTCTAAACTCCCAAACTAGCCCTAAAAGTACAAAAGCAAACACATGGCATGGATGGATGCCTTTTGGGGTTTACAATTTGGAATTGGAACTGGAATTGGAATTCCAAGTCACATGACTTCTCTTGTTTGACGTTGGCAATTATGTACTTGTATCCCTTGCAGTGGAGGCAAGTAACTGCAATTGGATGCCCTTCCCGAAATCTCTTCACACAATATTTTCAATTTAAGGAGTTTTAATATAACAAAAATTATATTACAGTAAAGGTTAGTAAACTTAATTTTGCAAGGAAAAAAAAACAAAATGAGCGATAAATTTGTAATTCAATTAATTAAAAATTATTATTATTAAATAATGAATTTTAAATTCACTAAAATAATAACTCATAAGTAAAACAATTAATTCATAATCCAAAATATAAAATAAAGTAAGTTGATAGGGATGGATAACTCTCCTATGTTTAGATTGACGATAAGGAAAGTAGTTAGAAGAAGAGAAAAGAAGGGGAGATAAAAGAATAAGATTTGGCATTTACGCATTTAGGTAATTGATTAGAGAAAATATAAGGATTAGTTACTAAGTTGTAATACCCTTCTCTAAGTATTTATTTAAAAGGGGAATTAATTGATGTAATGGTTGAGTGGTGGTCTGCTTCATCCAAATAAAACCTTAGATATTTTATAGAGGTGGCCCACAATATGTAATGACTTGTAGATAAGGGTTGACCATGCTTTGACCATGCATGATTAATGAAAGTTTCTCCCATATTCCGTAATCTTTTTGCATATTCCATAACTTTCCTACATTTTCCTTAGACTTCCATTACCCTCTAGAGATTACCAAGTGTGTGTGTGTGTGTGTGTGTGTGTGTGTGTGTGTGTGTGTGTGTGTGTGTGTGTACGGTCCACATCATTACTGGATTTAGACACTTGGAGCCATGACAAGGAAGGACTCATTACACCTAATAATCTCAAGAAACTTCCTATACCTTCCATCATCTTCCATGAAGCTCTCTTCTACTTATTTCTATAAGCTTCTAATAGCTTCTACTAATTTCTATAAGTTTCTATTAGCTTACATAAACTTCCTACATAAGCTCCTAAGAACAACTATAAATAGAGAAAAGGAAGACTAGAAAAGAGAAATCGGGAGAAAGAGAGAAGGAGGCCGAAAGGAAAAGGAAAGAAAGAGAGAGAGAGCGCAAAAATAAGAATAAAAGAAAAGGAAAGACATTGGTAGAACTTTGAAGATTGATTTTATTCATTCACTTTGGTGTGCTTGATTCAAGGAATTAGCTAGATGAGATTAGTCCCATTTGTTTTACAAAAATATCATTTGGCTAGTGATTTTCTATAAAATTGGTATATGCATATTTCTCATCAATTGTTTTATGAAATATGAATTTTTTGGATCTCTCAACATGAATATTATGAGATAAGTAGTTCTCTATGTGAGCAAAAAAAATTGTGTGTGAGAATATTATTCTCTGTGCAATAAAAGTAGTTTTTGTGTGAGACTAGTAATTCTTGTCTAGAACCATTAATCTCCATGTGAGAAAAGTGTCTGTTTTATTTCAATTATGAGATCTCATTTATTTACAAATTGTCTTATTGAAAATTTGCTATGAAACCTTTTTACTTGTTTTAATGGAAAATCACAAACACACACGTGACTCACTAAGTATTTTGCACTCACAAATTTCTTTATGTTCTTCTATTTTAGGTTCCGTTATACAGTTTAGCGATCATAGTAGCACAGCAGAAGCGTGATGGGGTAGAAACAAGCAATATGATGCATTTTATTAAATGTTTTAAGTTTGGAATATTATATAAAGATTCGAAGCCTATGTATTCATTACAGATTTTCCTATAAATGCATCCGAGATATGTATATTTAAGTTATAAATCGTTATTAAAACCCCTTGTCTGGACAAGAAGACATCCCACAACGACAAAACCCACTATGACTGGAAATAATGGGGTATTACAATTAGTATCAGAGCCTCAAAATGATAGTTTTGGAAAATATTGATCTTGAGACTATCTTGTGATTGTATGTATGGTATTGAAAGAAGAAAAATGTTTATAGGCAAATATGTATGATATGCTTAAGTTTATAGTTTTTGGAGACATTATCGGTTAGTAATTTGGAAGAAGCTTTAGATTAATGATGTTGGAGATGTTGGAGATATTTTCAAATTTCGAGGTAATTTGGAAGAAGCTTTAAATTAATGATGTTGGAGATGTTGGAGATATTTTCAAATTTCGAGGACGAAATTTCTTAAAGGATGAAAAAATATAACACCCCTCGCTAAGTATGTATTTAAAGGGAGAGTGCTTGAGTGGTGGCCTGCTTCATTTAATAAAGCCTTAGATATTTTGTGGAGATGACCCACAATATTTAATGACTTGTAGATAAGGGTTGACCATGCTTTGACCATACATGATTAATGAAAGCTTATCCCATATCCCATATTCTTCTTATATATTTCATAACTTTCCTACATTTTCCCTATACTTCCATTAGCCTCTAGAGATTGCCAAGTTCATTAATGGACTTAGATACTTGGAGTCATGACAAGGAATGTAACACCCCGCTACCTACGTACCTAAAAAAGATGGGGATGTCGCCTCATCCAAAAGATAATGGGTCTTTATAACGAGGTAATAAAAAACTTATCCAAAAAAAATACTTCAAATAAAAACTTAAACATTTTACAATCCAAATAAAACACATACAATGTCTCAAAATATAAAACACATGCTGAACTTTTATCACATTAAACCATATTTCCATTGATACCACAAAACATTTAACCACTTACAATTGCTACGTTTTACAAACAGTTTTATACAAGGACTTACATTGGAAGAGCAAATTAATTTCTTATTCAAAAGGAGTGAATCCTTACTCTTGATAACCTTCCATATCTAAAAGTCACTAAGTAATCCAGTTACAATCTAGTCCTAGTATTTCAAGAAATCAATTGTATACAACAAGCAATCCAATTAACTTTTCGCCCAGATTTCTACTTCAATCCCAAGTGTCATTCCATGGAATTACTCATAGAAATATTGCATAAAAAATTGATTAGTTATTTAAAATAGAAGTTGCTCAAGGAAGTATTTAAGTTATCTAATGCAAAAATATTAAGTGACTAAAGAATTTAAATAAATAATATTCATTTAATTATTTACTTAGTTAATTAAAATATTATTTGTTTATAGCTATAAGAAAATAAATGACTAATGTAATATATTATTTAATGGATAGGTAATTTATTAGGTGATAAATGCAGATAGTACTATTAAAACAACAATGAGAATAATAATGTCAATATTAATGATGATAATAATAATATTACCAGTATTAATATTAGCAATAATAATAATGAAGATACTAACAATATTAGTTTTAATACTAATAACAATATAAGTGAGAGTTAATAAAATAGTGGCACTATTAGTGCTTCCTACATTAAATCCTTTATTACATCCCAATAACTTCTTACACCATTGTTACACATAAGAAACACATATGAGCTAATAATAGAAAATTTTCTTAACTTTTCCTAGGTTAAACAGAATTTCTAGTAAGGTATCTCAATTTTTCCAAAACCATATTACCTATGAATGCTTCTCGGATTGACCTCAAATTTTACAAAGATACACCTTAATACATATAAAACAGATTTCAGGTGGTCTTGCATGCAAATTAAGCTCCAATTATGCCCAGACTATTTATTTTCACTACTGTACTTTTCTGTCCAGAATTAAAGAAAAATTCATAACTCATTAACCCCTCATCAGAAAATTACAAAATGTTATAGAAAACTTCTATACATATAGGCTACAACTTCTCTATTTTGACCTTTCCCAATTCAGCAATTTTCTACACGAAATTACCCACGCAACTTAACTGACTGGTAAAAACAGAACACTCTATTTTCTCATGCTTTAAAAAAAATTACTGAGATCAATATAAAGGTTTTCTTGCATGAACTCTAGCATAAATCACACTCTAAATATATATAGTAAATAAGTTCAAAAGCCCTTGCAATAATAACTTCTTTGCTATTTTATTTTGCTTTAATTTTAGGGCATCAACAATTTTTCAAATTTCATCAAATGTATTATTTCCATCAAAACTCTTAAAAGCTTGTTTCTTTTTAATACTTAAGTATAATCTAATGATAATGATCAGATTACACGCGAAGAACACATAAGATCAAAATTTTAAAACCAAAACCCTAATTTTTCTCCTTTTATCGACGACAGTCAAGAAAATCAAAGAAAATGAATAATTTATCGTTATCTCTTGCTTTACATAACTCAAGCAACCTTAGAGGGAGGGGTTGGTGACTTCTAGCTTCTGTTACCACCAAGAAGATCAACGAATTGACCTTAGAACAATGCTCCCAAGTTGCGACTTTGTGCAGAAATTTTTCCGTAAGCCGAATAATTAAACTTTGGCCAAAAGAGGGGGAGGATTTCATGTGAGGGAAGAGGGAGAGAGGGAGTGATGACTAGGGTATGGGAAAAACTCATAAAAATCTGATTAGGTAGGTTTTATATGTGTGAGTTTTAATAGATTTAGGAAATAGGAAAAGAATTAAGGGGAAAACCTATTTTCTAAAGATTTTATCTAATTAAAAGCTCCAATTAATTAATAAACCAAAATCCTAAGGGATTAAGGAAGCCCCAAGTGGCGGCACTCATGAGGAAAAATAGGAAGGAATTTTCTCTATATTTTTCTAAGCAATAAAGGATTGGGAAAAAAATAAATGTTAAATCCCTTTTAAAATAATTTTTCAATTATGCAAGAATTGGGCTTTTCTCCTCTTCCCAATCCTAGGTGGTGGCTAACTAAGTTTCTAGAAGCATAGTAACTCCCGCTAAATATTTCTTCTAACTTAAATAAATATTTAATGTAAGAAAAATCAATTTCTCTCGAAATAAAATAAAATAAAATAAAATTCTTGCTAGTCTAATATCTAAATACTATCTAAAATTTATACACACTCAAATCAATAAAATAAATATACAATAAGTGTTTAATAAATATATAACAAATACACAAATATATTTTAAATTTGTGTGTGTGTGTGTGTTTGTGATTATTTAATAATTAATAAACAGTTTAAAACTATAATATTTTACAAATCCTTATTTCAAATAACGATTTATTAAACATCACTAATGCACAACAATTCTCCCACAATCATACTCAAGCAAATTTATTTATGCCATGCTAAATATGTCTACATGCAAAAATGCTCATGCTATATGGGTCATATATTTCCCCATTTATAGGGGCATTTAGGGTGGAGTGTCACAAGAAATGACTCATTACACTTAATAATCTGAAGAAACTTCCTATACCTTCCATCATCTTCCATGGAGTTCCACTAGCTTCCACTTATTTCCATAAACTTCTAATACTTTCTACTTAATTCTATTAGTTTCTGCTAGTTTCTATTATCTTACATAAGCTTCCTAAATAAGCCCCTTATAACAACTATAAATAGAGGAAAGGAAGACTATAAAAGAGAATTCAGGAGAAAGAGAGAGGGAGGCCGAAAGGAAAAGGAAAAAGAGAGAGAGAGACCGAAGTAAGAAGAAGAGAAATGAGAAGACTCTGGTAGAACTTTGAAGGTTGATTTTGCTCATTCATTTAGGTGAGCTTGACTTGGGAAATTAGTTAGATGAGGTTAGTCTCATTTGTTTTAAAAAATACTGTTTGACTAGTGATTTTCTATAAAATTGGCATATACGTATTTCTTATCAATTGTTTTATGAAATATGGATTTTATGGGTCTCTCAACATGAATACTGTGAGATAAATAATTCTCTATGTGAGCAAAGAAAACTTTGTGTGAGAATATTATTCTTTGTGTAACAAAAATAGTCTCTGCATAAGAATAGTAATTCGTGTATAGGACCATTAATCCCCATGTGAAAAAAGTTTCTGTTTTATTTCAATGATGAGATCTCATTTATTTACAAATTGTCTTATTGAAAAATTACTATGAAACCCTTTTACTTGTTTTAATGGAAAATCACCAGTACACACGAGACTTATTGAGTGTTTTGTACTCACACATTTCTTTATATATTTTTTATTTTAGGTTCCGTTATATAGTTTAGCACAACAAAAGTGTGATGGGGTAGAAAAAAGCAATACAAAGTATTGTATTATATGTTTTAAGTTTGAAATATTGTATGAAGATTCGAAATCTATATATTTCTTATGGATTTTCCTATGAATGCATCTGAGATATGTATGTTTGAGTTATAAATCATTATAAAAACCCTTTGTCTTGGAGTTCAGATGGGGCAACATCCCACGAAGAAGGCAAGGTCCATCGTGATTGGAAATAGTAGGGTGTTACATAATTACATCGAGCTGGAGATATTGCTAGAGCTATTTTCCTCCTATCAGCTCAATTTTATCTTAAAAGACTATTTTACTCTTCACTCAACCTCCACAATCTCTATTCATTATCTTGATTATCCTACCAATGTCCTCACCTTCCCTCCTAACCATCACCGTCTGCTTTTTTTTTTTTTCCTTTTCTTCTCTTTCTCTCAAATATGTCTATTCTATAGAACCAAACTCTAAATTGTATTGAAATATTTTTTAAAATTTTCAAAAAAGGAAAAAAACTTGAAAGAAAAACTAAAGATGACAACTGTTGTGTGGTACTGTAGGCGAGGACAACAATAGCTAGGAAGGAAGAAGAGAGGATATAGAACGAGTAATCTGAAATTTAAAGGTATCAACTTTACTCATTCCATGGCTTTTGAATCGCCAAAGCCATTCTAGGTGCCACGGGCAATGGTGACAGTGAGAAGGAAGAAGAAATGAAGCGATGGATTTGGAAAAGGGAGGGAGAGAGGAGCAATAGGGAGTAGGGGTGGCAGGGGTTGTTGGGAAGAAACCGACCCGATAGAAGCGTGGCACAGACATTTATACAGGAATGTTAAAACAGCACTACCCCAACTGAGTATCCCACATGCCTCGAAATCCTCGAGGAGAGATAAGTATCTCAAGTGAAGTAGGTTCCTTGACTTATCAGAAAAAAGTAGCCCCCCAATCAATAGGAAGATAAGACAACAAGCAGGCTGCATGACGATGTCATCAATCGCATAATCAGTCAAAGGAAACTCCAAGGCCTCCTCAATAGGACCCTTCCTAATCTTATTTCCCCGTATGTCCTCGGCTTGTGGCCTAATGCTAAGCAGTCCATCGCAAAGGTTAATCCAGTCAACTTTACTATAGTGATAAGGAGGCCCTATCACCAGATCCCTATCTACCCTAAGGCCCCATAATATCGCAACATCCTCCAGTGTTACCGTAGCCTCTCCTAAAGGGAAATGAAATGTATGGGTCTCCTGACGCCATCGCTCTAGCAGTGCGGTAACGAGAGCATGATCAACCTGAATATGTCCAACTCGCCTAACTCCACCAAAATCAGCCTTATCCACTAATTCCGCCACTCTACCGGAAAAGGGCGTAAGCTCCCAAAATGAGGAATCGTATCGTCTATACACTAATGGAATCTTACAAGCACGCTAATCACCAGACCATACCAAAGACGAACGACAACTCGACTGAAAAGATAATAAACCGTCGACGAGAGGCTCTAGATGGATATCTATGTGCATGTGATCCATTGTACCTATTTAAATTAGAATCACATAATTAAACTACGATTGTATCTATGCGTATGATTAGCAGTCAAAGGTTAAAGATCTTAAGTTGCTTGTACTTCATTCTATGCTACAGTTTCAATGAAGTTACTTAGTTTATCAATCCCTGAAAGGTACTTAAATAGTCACTCATATCAGCACCATTTTTGTATCATAATCGAGTAATGTTTCTCAAATAAGAAGACTTGTTCATTCCAATTTTCTTGTCAAACATACGTTCAAACTTTTCCCATAGCACATCAACTCTAATCTCCTTCACAAAATGTTGGAATCTACTGTGACCAATCCACTTTCTAATATTACCCATCGTCTTTCTGTAAATACTAACCCATTTTTCATCACTTATATCAAATGGTTTAATTTTATCCACTAGAACAAGCTAAAATAAATTTCTACAATATAAATGATATTCCATTCTAAGCTTCCACTTTGAGCAATTTGACATATTCAGTGTTAAAATCGTGCACCCATTCTATAAATCATCATTTTTAATTAGTCAGACTAGCCAATTGATTAACTTAGCTCTAAACCACTTTATTGGGAAATATACTACCAAGGAGAGCAAAAAACCAAGCTAAGCACAAATCACAAATATATCCCAAGATCAAAAGTATTGCTCAAGTGCTAATTAAAAAATAGGAACAAACCAATGACACCAAAGCAGTGAGTAAAGGAAAGTATAAAAATAAACAACAAAAGACAGCAGAATTTTTAACATAAAAAAATCGAAGATGAAAAAAACTACACAACCTAATCCAGTAAAAACTTCTACTATCACCAATCATAATAATAATAATAATAATAATAATAATAATAATAATAATAATAATAATAATACAAATTTTTCTTTAGATAAAACTAGAGGTACACTAATAATACACAAATATCTTCTTTCAAAATTACAACTAAACAAAATTTGAATTTTGAAGAATGTTACCAAAATTAAAATCTAAATTGATATATGAGAAGTTCTTGTTGAAAGGATCACATGGCACTAAATTCATTTCAACCGGACTCCAAATCACTATCTAATTAAGGCTCAAAGCTTGGAAGTTTCTACAATGGCTTTCGCTGCTCCAAATCACTATCACTATCTAATACTACGCAATAAATTGTTTACCCAAAAATAATAGTGTAATTGCAACATCGAGTTGAAAGAAAATATCATATACTCAATGTGTAGAACCAAATTTTAAAGCCCAAACAAATATAATTTTATACAATGTTCTAGAAAATTTTACCTTGAAAAATTGGTCTCTTCGCCCAACAGAACAAATGCACAGCCGCAGCAAAGGATGGGCACGTCTGCGTCGCCAGGAATAGAGGTCGCTAGCGGTGGAATCGCTCAAGAAAGAGGAAGATTGCGGGATGTAGCTCGGAGAAATGAGGAAGAATGCGTTGATGTGGCGCTATGATGCTATCTTAATGCGACCTGAAGGTCGCATGTCATTTTTTTTTCTCCTAATATTCCGTTTTGTGGGGAAAAAAGAAGGTTATGGTCGCATTCATGCAACCTATTTTTTCATGGTCGCATGAATACAACCTCACTACAAATGAAAAATCGGGTGAGGCAGCCCCACTGTCGGAATTCCTCCGAAAAACAGACCCATTTTCTGAAAATTTTGGTATTTGTATTTAACGGTTAAGATTAAAATAAGACTTCAATTATAAGAGAGTTATTAAAGTAGACCTTTCATAATGAGAAAAATAAGATGTTATAAATAAATTATAACTATATAAAATATTAATAAATAACGTGTTCTAATACAATTAAAATACTAAAAAATCTTCAATGTTATTAAAACTAGAGACGAGCCATTTTGCCCCCCAAGAATCATATTGGTTATGGTTAGAGTTTGCTTGTCTACTGCGTTTCATACTTAATCAAGTAAAAGATTTCATCATCGAACTGCTCTCCTCCTTTATATGCCAGTGTTATTGACAACAGCATGGCTATTTTTGGTTCGCTATCATTGGCATCTCTTTCGTTACTCCTACTGCCGGACTCAAAGTGCCCAACTCTATGCACGCTAGTGCTAGTGTTGCTCACACTGTCTTAATAATATCTGCCAAATCTCCTGCTTCAGAAAGTCTTCTACTCAGCACTTGAATAATGGACTTGGCTTCGACTATTCACCTTCAACAAGAGAGTCCGGTAATCATGTTTGCAGTTAGCAGCGTTGGAGATAATTTGTCAATGAAAGGTTAAAAGAGACAATTTATAATGTATGCATCATGTTTTGATATTTTTTTTATAAGAAACATCATCTACTTTGAATCAAAAGGTGTGTATAACATTAATAAAAATTTATGACTTGTGAAAGTATAACTAATCATTAGTAAAAGGTTATGATTTGTGAAAACATGGCTTATCATAGTAAAAGGTTATGATCCTTTGTACAAAGTTATGTCTTGTGGTACAAGACTAATCATTAGTAAATAGTTATGACTAGTGAGAAAATAATTTTCTTATAAATAGCATGTCTCATCTCTAACTTATTTTATTATTGATCATTATTGGGGGAAAATCAAACTATTTGCTATCTTTTTTTTAAAACATTTGTATTGTATCCTAAAGCTAACTTCCCTTAACTCTTTAGCAAATATTTTGTGTAGTAGGAAAGGACAAATAATACCTTAACGAGAGTGATATACACGTCTCAAAAATTTTTCTTTCTCTATTACATTACACTCTCCTGAAACATCCATATTCACCAACAAGCAGTCCAGCCATCTACCCTTCTACTGGCTTTGCTGCTCTATATATGTTGATTTAAAGATTAGCTCAGGGCATTATCTTTTGTTAAATCTTTTAAGGAAGAGATCGGCATTGCTGAATCTTTTGAATATTGATTGAAGACCCTGGTTGCTTTAGTGGACTTGCTATTGATACCCAGAAGCCAGTTTTCCAAAAGAAAGTGTTCGACATTCATCAGAACAATTCTCGAGCATCTCTATTCTCTCTCCGGTAGTCCCCTTTCATGATAAATATACTGTGTACTATTCGAGATACTTCATACAATAATGAAGATCGCCATCATTTTATTATGCAGACAAGTTTTCAGACACCCGATGCTGATTTGCAAAATTTAGAATCACGAAAGGAACCTACATCACCACGCTCTGTTACACATATTACAAAAAAATATAATATATTTACATATTTTTATTTTAAGTTATTTATTATTTTATAAAATTAATAATGTATTTATTATATTTTATCATTTATTACTCTACTAAATTATAAAGTTACTTAAAATTTTAATTTCAATAAGAGTAATTTAGTCTTTTTTTTTATTTGTAGATATTAATGTTTTCTCAATGATAATAGTTATTTGAAAAGTAGTTTTAAGGGGAGAAAATTGAATTATTTTCATTGAAATTTATAAATTTAGTTTTAAAAATTAAAAGTCAATTAGTGTCTCTGTTTTAAATTATTTGTCTCATTTCTAATTTAATTTTTGTTCTAAATTATCTGTTTCTTTAGAAAATTAAGATTTAATAATCCAAATTTGTTCATATTTAATAGTACTCTATTTTTCAAACATATTAAATAATTTCTTTCCCAATAAGCTGATCATATTTAAATAACAAGAGAGAGAAATAATTTGGAGTATATCAAAGTTTTGAAATTCAAGTACTTCTTAATAAATATAGAAAATAAATTAAATTTTAAATATAAAAATTGAAAAAAATATTTAATTAATTAAAAAACTTACTTATCTTAATATTTGTGTAATCAATTAAATAAGGTAGACAATTTGAGACGGAATAAGTAATATTATAATTTGCTGTACATTCTTGATTTATTAAGAGAATATATAATTAAAAAAAAAACCCGAAAGTGGTAGATAGAAGGATAATTAATAACGCAGAGAACACTAAGGAAATTTGAATTATACGATTTGAATTTTGTCTAGAAATTTCCGTAAGGGTAAAAAGTACTCATTTTGTCCTTATTTATCTGTCCCAATTGAAAAGTTATAATGTATTTTTTATGTGTCACATTAAAAAAATTTAAGTGCCATTAATGTTAATTTTGCTACTATACCCTTGTATTATTAGCTTTGAAAAATAGGAGTGTAATAACTTTAAGGAGAAAATGGAACAAACAAAGTAAGAAAACAGTTGTGGAGAACATTAAATCCAAGGGTAATTTTGAAATGTACAAATAAAGTTATATTAATTTAAGAGACTAACTAATTTTTCTTAAAATATGTAAAGCAATTAAATGTGACAAATAAATAGGGATAGAGAGAGTACTAGTACGAGGGATTATGGTTACTCACAGGATTAGAGAATAACAGAACTGATTCGAATAACCAGACCGAAAAAAACTAGAGTTGAAAAAAACAGTTGACTATTGACTTTTTTCAAAACGAACTGTCTCAAAATTTTTTTTATGTAATATCCGTACTAAGAATCGTTTCGAACCGTATAAAAATCATCCCGAACCATTCTGAATTGTAGAATGATAAAGGTGATTCTAATTATATAGTATATAATAGATTATATAATATTATATATATATATATATATATATATTATAGTATAGTATTATATGATATATATGGATTATATAAGTAAATTTTATAGATTACTATATAAAGTGTTATATAGATTGTTTCAATTTTATTTTAGAATTTTGTTTTAGATTAAAATTTAAAAATTATTAACATATATTTTTTAAATTTGTGGATAACAATATTTTTTTGTGAAAAATGTTAAAAAATATCTGAAAATCTTACTGAAACTGTCTTTGTTCTATTATAACAGAATATCCGAATATCCGTCCCGTCCCATCCCATCCCAAAACTAAAAATATCCGTCCCGTCCTCGAGATTGATACTAAGAATATGAAAGAATCAAAATTTCGATATGGTATTAGAGATTTCTAAATTTCTAAATCGTCCTGAACCGTAAGCACCCCTACGAGGCATAAGTAATTGCACAATTTAGTACTCCGATAAAATAAGGAGTAGCTATTAAATTGTCCCATAATAAATTCTTAAAGATCAAGAATATACAGACAAAAATTACTTACAAAAGTTGTTTTAAAAAAAAATTAGATAATAAACAAATTTTCATATAAAGTAAACTGGGTCAAAATGAATCCTTATTTATCTTTAAAATAAAAACTATGTTGGTGTCCGTGTGTTGCACCGGATAGTCTTTTGTCAAATACAATATCATGTTGGATAGCAGTCCATAACTCATGATCTCTTCAACAGCCTCAATTGCTAATATTTGGATAGAGAACAAAAAGTTTCAGCTTACATAAACTCCTAGCTCATGAGAAAAAGAAAAGAAGAGTGAAGATGCAACCAAATATTATTTCTGAGTATGAGCCTTTTGGCAGAAATGAGTACCTAAAATGGTGGGAATGGCTTTGATTCCTTCTTTTCTTGAGTCTCCTCAAGTAAAGGCTCCTTGGTGCCGTTTTCCACTTTTGCAGAAGAACCCTCCATGGTGGGATCAATTTTTTTGGTTGTGCATCCTCTACTGCTTCAGTAGTTGCAGACATAATGACCAAATATTTCAAATACTAAATGGGCTATTTTTCAGTTTCTTGCATTTTTGGGGTGGAAACGAATTCCAAGAAAAAGATCTTATAGGACGAATCATCTCTGAAATCCTCAATCCTTACTCCAAGGCAAAGCCCAGAAGATGATGAATACATGATATTGAGGAATTACTCCAAGGCATTTGATTCCCACTAATTTTAAATAAATTCAAATATTTATCAGAACTCTAAGTTAATCCAAACATGAATAGAGCAGAAAACTATTACAAAATATTTCAAGGAAGAAAAAAGGAATGAAAATTGAACCTATTAAATAAAAGTGAACGTAAGACAATCTTGAATCAATAATTAAGGTTGGAGTATTTGAAATTTGCAGGCTCACCTTTCTGCTGCTTACAGCAACTTCAATTTTCGGAAGTATATAGAGAGAGCCTTATAGGAAGATTTTAAAGTCGTAGTCAGATTGGAAGCCATACCACAGGGTTAAAACCAAAAACTCTAAACTCTATATTTGAAAAGAAAAAATTATACCAGAGATCAAAGCTTCCTCTAAGGTTCGAGTTTTAAACCTTCTTGACGGAAAGATGTACTTCACAGTCTCATTAGTCAAGTCTGTCAGAACTAAAGAAGAAAATTAGAACAGTTTCAGCATTAGAAGGGCGAGGTCAACTTACAGTATAGGATGGCGAACTTCAAAGAGCCATGTAATTGAGAATTCAAAACAACCACTATTTGGAAAGGCTAAACTGTATAAGATTAAGTACGTCTAAAAGCATAGACATATATAATTAAATGAGAGATAGTCATAGATTTTTGTAATAGCATATCAATAGCAACAACAGTAAAAATAATTGAAAATCCACCCATACTGTCATGTTGTTTTGATCATCAACATAATAATTTACAACAACAATCTTACAGTCAAATCGATGAGTTCCTTTTACCAACAAAATACAAACAACAATACCACATTTTACATTTAATACAAAAACCAAAATAAAGTTAGGAACTGCATAGAATTTGTTAATATAAGACTAATTCAACAAACGATTATATGAACATCAACCGAATTAAAGGAAACTTTCTGAACTTCATAACATAAATCAGCATAAAATCAGAATATCCCAATTATAAGAAACAACAGGCTATCATGGTATGACTCCCAACTAAAGAATTCAAAGAAAAATACCGACAAAAGAGGAACAATTCATGAACTTCAAGAAATTTAGACCCATAAAAAACTAAAGAGTAAGAAAAACTTTCACGGTCAAAAAGTTGACTCTTGAACTTCTTCATGCAACCCATCTTCATAGATCTCCAAAAATCTCAACCCACATGAAAATAAACAAAAAAAAAAAGCTTTACAAAATGAAAAACAGAATATCTGATGCATGGGTACTCAGTATATACCTTTGCGGAGCTCTGATGTTGAAGAGACCATATTGAATGGATCCATATGTATAGCTAAAGGTAAGAATTCTATCTTCAAGAACAATAACATCCATTCTCCCCATAGAAAATTGAAAAGGGCAAAGTGGACAAAGCGGATAAAGCGGAAAAATACTGCTCAATGAAAATGATGGACTAATAAATTAATCTTTGATGAAAAATTACTGCTCAATTATATCCATTCTATCAAAGTGCCTTTGCTTCTTAGTGTCCATTATCTATTTGTCTAATTTAAATACATACAAATTTGCATTATCATTTTTATAACAATTACATGTTAACGTAAGCATTATGATAGCTATATTGTAGGACAATAGTTAAAGCATTTTCCAAAGAAAATGCAAAACATGACCATTGTTGAAGAAAATGGATTTTGAATCTTAAGACAAAGAGAGACATCAATATTAATATTTTGGTTTTTTAATTTAATGTTAATGCAAGTTGTATCCTTTGTATTCCTAGACAACAATTTAATATAATCTATATCTCTGTGTGTCTGCACGGGCATCAACCTAGTGTCATTTAAAACGCTATGCTGACATACACATGGAAATACTCAGAAAGAAAGATTTGATCTTTATTACTTACCTCACTTTGGGAGAATGCAAAAAACTGTTGGAACTTGCAAATTGCATACTCAACGCCATTGAAGAGAGAAAAAGTACACAGTGCAGAGGCTATAAAGGCACTAAAGAGAGAGAAACAACATGTTTTAGAAAGAGCAGAAACATATATTACTCGAACGCAGAGAGAGAGAGAGAGAGAGAGAGAGAGAGAGAGAGATAGAAGCAATTACATTTCCATTTCAAATAAAAAATTGCTAATTCAAATTGCTAAAAGAGAAGTGGCAATTGAAAAGGTAAACAACAGATTATGTATTGCATCAGCATTACATATGACCCCAGAGCAAAGATACTTCATACTAAGCATGGTTAAAGATGAATAAAGAATTGTAGGGAAAATAAATTACAAATTCTTGGTATACCTAAGATAGAACCGGCTAGTAGGAGGGCGCCATAGTTAAAACTGAACATAGAAGACCCAATCTGAGCATTCATGACTCATGGAAAACAACTGGTTGGAAGAGAAAGTCAATTTTAACGAACAATAAACTTAAGAGGTTTTAAACAAACAAAATGAAACGTAATAAGACAGCAAGATGATGCTTCATGGAATCTAATTGAGGATTACATCATGAGGACACTGTAGTATTAATTGTTTTCACACATCCACAGAATAAGACAGTAACATGATAAGGCCAAAGACAGCTTGCCTATAAACTATAATGGAGGCCAACATATTGCTAAGTCTAGAAATTTTGCAAAATTCAGCTGCAAATGGCTATTTCATTATAGTTTATAGGTATGCCTAGTATGTGTAAAGTTTGACATATTAAATTGGCCATGTAAGTGAACTAATAGCAAGGAAAACAGATCCAAGAAACAAATTGACTCAATGTCACCTGAAAGGATTAAGTAATTATTGTTTCTAGTAGCCTAAAACATCACCTGTATGCCCTACGATGGTTATTTGCTTATAGAATGAGTGGGTCCGAGAATCAGGAACAGATCATACAAAAAACTTATTATTTTAAAGGGGTTAGAGTGTGCAGACATGAAATCTTAGATGCACGATGCTCATACCCACAGTCCCTCCCAATTCAATGACACAAACATCCACTGGATCCTCCTTCCCATCCACAGGAATCAAAGACGCTGATTCAATCCAATTTCTAATGGCATCAGTTATGTGTGGGACAACCTGGAATCCAGTCAAAATTCAAAGCACTCTGGGATTAGCCATTTTCTTACTCACAATCATAGAAATTATAAACAAACAGTTAAAAATGCATCACCTGAACTGTCTTTCCAAGATAATCACCTCTCATTTCCTTATCAAGGACAGACTAAAAAGAACATAATAAAGTAAATTCTTTAAGAAGTAAGCATAATTCCATAAACCAAAGCACTGAAAAGTTGGCATCCAAAGCAAATAACACCTAATCACCTGATATATCTTCCCAGTGGTAATGTTGTTATCCTTGGTAAGTGTCACATCCAAAAATCGCTCATAATTCCCTAAATCTAGATCAACCTATTAAAAGATTTCAAGGTGACACTAATGAGCTTCATATAAACAAAGCTAACACCAAAAGGTGGAATTGTTGAAATACATGTGAATATATTCTTATACATCAAAAGGAATCAATTATGGCACAAAGCTTGAGAAGACAAAATGCTTCAAACAACTAAACCAATGAACACTGGATAGTAATAACAAAGTTAGTTGTTAAATCTTCAAACATATTTAACATAAACTCAAAGCTTGATTATTTTAAATTCAGTTCTTGAAACAATTTAAGGCACTACCTTGACCGGAAGAAAAAAAGAAAGGTGCCGGCGCATCCACGATCAAGGCTGTCGCCGGTTGGCATGGAAATGTCGACTATTAAAAGGACTCAGAACGTGGCTGCCAAGGCTGCTTGCGCAAGTCATGGCTATGCAGGTGATGACAGTTGCACAACAGGATGCAGGGGCACCTGCGATGACATAGGAGTTGTTGCTGAAGGGTGAAAGCTTTCCCATTAACTTGCAGTGAAGTAGCCGCCGTCTGTTTGCTTGAAAGAAAATCGACGTTCCGCAAACCAAAAGAAAGGAAAAAAGTAGTAGTAGGAGAACATTGAAAGGACACCAACGTTTTGTAGACCTAGTGTGATAAGTAACTGATCAATCAAAAGCCTTAATGAATTAATAGATTCTTGGATGAAGAGACAAAACATTACCATTTTTAAAAAAAAAAATTCATTTCAATTCAAAACAATTACGTGTCAACATAGCAATTTACTACGTGTCGTTTCAAGAGCTTTTTGCAACTACTATATATATATATATATATATATATATAGACCATCAAATGACCACACACGTGTCTTCCTTTTAATGAGAATTACTTACATAAAAATATTACTAGTAATTCTGAAGCCATACTTCTTAATTAAGCATAAAAGGAGTCTGCAACCCAATTCCTCCCAAATGACCCCAGAAAACCTATGTAACTTTCCTGCAGTTAGGATACTTGCATTATGCCGGTACTTGTGTTGCTCCTTTTTTCCTTTTTCTAAATGTAATATTCTGGAATGAATTGTTTTTTACAAATTACACTTAAGTAATTTTAAATTTTTTCACCTTCTCAACTTTTTCAATTAATGATTTAAATTTAATGAAGAGTTATGTATGTTACTATAGCCGATTTTGATCTCGTCAACCCCTTTAGATAGTTTTTTTATTGCACCAACTTTGTTTGATTGTTATGGATAATATAATTATTTTATATTTTTATATTAATTATCAGAGTTTTAATTTAATAATTATTGCTCCTTTTTTCCACCAATAATTATTGAGATTATTTAGAATGGAGAGAGAGAGAGAGAGAGAAAAAAACATGACGTTACACCCCCAGTTTCTATCACCCATCTTCATTCACACCTTTTTCTGTTCTTCCCTCGTTGGCTTAACGTCAACTTTCAATAGTTTTTTATAAAATTCATTTTAAATTAATTTTTATCCACTTAAGAGTTTAAGAAACCGGACCGCAACTTGCATTACCTTTTTAACTTTGCAGCTAATGAGAATCTGACTAATCTGATCGCTGCTCCCTTATTTTGAAACAAAAAGTATAGAAGGAGATTACACTACTTTCGAACCGGTATATTTTCTTCACTTTCTTGTTTAGAATTTTTTGAATAAATATTATTGATTTGTGAGCATGCTGATTCCATTTTTGTTTAATTGTTCATTGGTCTGGCGGGGATTGGATGAAATAGAGTTGATAACAGTAACCTCAAACTAGGTAATCATAAATATTAATGTGATCTAAAAATTAACCTCAAATCAGAACAATAAACACCTCAAGTAACACAAAGACAATAAGAAATTAATATATTTGGTTGTCCAAATTCTCACCAAACTCACAACTCAAGAACTCTAGGAGAATTAAGCACCTAAAACTCCTAAATTAGTAAGTTTAATCCCCTTCCAAACCCCTTAACCCTCCAATTTCAGAAAGAAAATTGGAACACTAAGAATTAAAGGCACCCCACTTATCTCCTAAGAAGAACTCTAAAGTAATAAAGAAATTAGGATTCCAATTAGAGAGAAAGAATTGATGATTGTCTTTAGGAATTTAGAGACTCTGTCAAATATAGAACTAAGGTATTTAGGCCTCTCTCATAATATCCATGAATTTTTTGGTTGTTTTTTTAAAAGTATACAAGGAAATGAACCCCTGAGGTGCAATTAAGATTCATTGGTAAAGACGTTTTGGATATTTATTTTGTAATATGATCGTATTAAGCTTTCGCAATGCAGGAGGAATTTGAGCAAGTAGTACTTTTAAAGTCTAAAACTGTTTATATAGAGAATAGGTCATTTTACATGCAAAGGAGCAGGTTCATAAGTTATTTTCATGTGCAGAAGAGATTAAGAGGATAATCACGTGTCTAGATAAAAGAGTAAGAATGAAAATGGATAGTAACTGAATTGAGTTTGGATTAAGTTTGTAAAAATATAATAGAAGATTATTAAATTAAGTGAGGTCAAATGTGGGATTAAAGAAAAAATCTAATATATTGTGAGTATATAATCCTTCTTGAAAAATAAAAATACATAAAAAAATAATTTTTTAATTTAAGATGATTTTAAATTGAAATGAAAATTCCAATCCAAATACACATTACTTGTGGCTTCTGCTTTGTGCCCCCCTCCCCCCAAATGCATAAGTTTTTTTGCATATGATTATGTGTTGTTGCTGTTGTGTTCTTTCTATCTCATTTCCTTTTTGTTGGCTACTCATCGTTGGGTTTTTTCATATTGGCTTGTAGTTCCCTCTAGGGTATTTGTGAAGTTTCTTACTTTTGTAACCCCTCTAGATCAGATTGCTACAATTTTTGGATTGTATGAATGTACTGTAGTGTGCATAAGAGATTGAAAATGATTTGTAGGAGTAAATTTCTCATTATCTCCTATAAAGCCAACTCAAATTGTCATCCTTTCTTGGAGAATGATCCTACAGCTTAGTGAAAATATAAAAAACAAATTGATGGATTCTTGATTTTTTTTGGGGTTGAAATTTCAATCATGCTTAGGCTGATACCAGTTTTAGTGATGCTTATTAAGTGTTCTACCCTTAGAAAATTTATAAAGAGTTCGTCTGAATTCAGATAAGATGTATATATCTTCTCAATTTCCTTTAAAAAAAAAGTAGATCTTCTTTTACAAAATTTCTCTCCCCATTTCTACTGGCTTTAAAATGTTCAAATGAGAAATTGGGAATCAACTTTTCCTTGCAGTGAACAATGAGCAATCATGCTTTGTAGGAATATATTCTTTGGTTTTGGCAATTTAATCATTCTACAGATGCAAAATACTCCCTCCGTCCCACTAAAATTGACAATAATTGATCTGGCATGATATTTTATATAAAAATAAAGTTAGAATATAATAATAATATAATATAATATAATAAAAATAAGAAATATATGAGTCTCCTAATACTTTATGTCAGATCAAACTATATTAAGTAAAAACTTTTCTTTTAAGAAAAGTATCAAATTTTTTTAGATAATCTAAAATAGTAAGTAGGTCAATTTTATTAGGATAGAGGGAGTATCTGTTTAAGTATTGTGCACGATGTCCTATGTCAGAAATAATGTTATCTTATCATGTCATATCATGCTATTAATTGGTTAAAATTTGACAATATGATGTGTATGTTTTTGGCTGGTATCAAGTTGTGATAACAAGCATAAACATGGATGGCAATCTTCTTCTTATTGGCAGCCATCAGAAAGGAAAGGTATGTAAAGAAAGGTCTAATTGAATCTTTATCAACTGTTTGGTAACTAGTTTTGCTGGGCCTTTTGAATAGCATCACCTTTCTCTTTCCCCTTTTTTTCATAATTATTGAAATGGTGGCTACTGCAGTCTTTTTTTTGCAGCATGTCAAAGTGGTAGAACTGGTTGTATCAAGCTTGCAGATATGCATCTCTGTAGCCTTGTTTTTATTTATGTTTTCCTTTTTCAATGTATATGAACTATTTGTACAGCCAAATAAGTACTTAATAAATAAGCCAATAATCATATGTATAATTCTATTAATATATAAAATTTAATTAATATATTAGACAATATTTCCGTATATAATGTCAATTCACCAACTAGTCTTTTATAAAGGATTCAAAATCTTCTAATACACTTTCTGCAACACTCTCTAGTACACCATTAGAAATATATCATACGTCTACTGATTGAATAGATATTTACCCAATGCTTATTTAATACTTGGTAAATATTTAATACACGTAACAATATCATACGTCATTGTTTGTATGACAAAAATAATGTTATACAATCTAAATTTTAGTAATTTAGCAAAGTTTTTTAAAATTTTAATAAAGTAAATCGGCGAAACGAAAAGTATTGTTATGAAATTTAAACATTAGTAGATTTTTTTTGTGCTATATTAAATATTAGTAGAGTGAATTTATCTGTCTAGAGTTAAAAAAAATGGAAGAAAGTAATACAAAGTTTTTATATTTAAAAATACAGTATTATACATATGAAAAAAATTTAAAATTATTTTCAACTATCTCTCATAATATTGTATAAATTAACTGTATTATTATTTTTTCCTTTCAAAAGACTATAATGAATGAAAATTATACATACATACATACATACATACATACATACATACATACATACATACATACATACATACATACATACATACATACGTACGTACGTACGTACGTACGTACAGTATTCTTTCATATTTAAATATAAATTTTATTTTGTTTTCATTAATTGTCTTTATAACCTAAATATGAATTATGATACTATATTCTCATAATAATTCATTCTTTTAGCATTCTAAAGAATCAGATTTCTTCTGCAAAACACAAATAACAAATCAAACAGTAAATTTTAAATATGTTAAATGTGATTACTTTTTCAATTTTTTTTTAACAATCAAACAAGGCCATACAATAAATTTTGTTCATAATAGTTTTAGACACTAAAATCTAAAAAATAATTAAACACTATTTATCTTTGCAATCTAAAAATAAATAATCCTATTTCATTCCAAATGCAGTTATCTGAATCGATTTTGACTTTTTTTTTTCTTTTTGGGGGGGGAGGGGGGGGCGCGGGGCGAAATTGACACTTTAGCCAATTGTTTGCATCACAGTCGGTTTGGTTTTTAGAGGAATCTGGAAACGTAACATTGGTGTCGTGTTTATTTGCGTGTGATTACGAATGACAATTTTTCCGTTTAAATTGGAGATTTCGTTTTGTTCGATTAAATAAAAAATTCTTCGATTTAAGTAAGAAGGAACTACGAAAGGACTTCATTTTTCGGCCCGCTACACATATTTTTATATTATATATATATATTATATGTATATATAGTATATGTATACTATACATATACTATATGTAGATATATTATATAATATATATATGTATATATATATATTATATACATATAATATATTATATATATATGCATACTATATAAACTTTATATATATATATATATATATATATATAGTGAAATGATAAATACGTGAACCATTAAAAATATCATAAAAAATTTTGAATAAAAACATATCAGAGGTAAAAAAAAAAAATTTATAAATATTTTCACTTCCTCACTGGGCTGACACCGAGGATTGTTTTGTCCCTGATGGGTCGAGATGGGGATTCCCGCCTTTTCCCGTGACAGGATGGGTCGGGGATCGAGAAATGGGGGGTGTGCGGGGCTGGGGCCGAGATTTATAATCCCTGGCCCCATTGCCATTCCTACGTGTGACTGTGCCTACTCCCTTGGGCAGATGTTCAAGACTTTCTTTTTTTGTGTTTTAATTATATATTGATAGACAATAATATAAATTAATTTTAAAAGTTATTGTCGATAGAAATAAAATAAAATTTTAAAGTTAGAGAAACAAATTATATAAAAAAATAAAATAATATATATTTTATATAATATTTAAATTAATTGAGTAAACGAATATGGAGATTATAGTTCTATATTCGAATTCAATTATATAGGCTAAACATGTTTGGGTTAGATCGAGTAATAAAATACCTATACCATACCCAGAATAAATGGGTTTTGGTACGAATTGGATTTAGATATACCCGACCTATTGACAACTCTATTAAAAAATATTTGTACCCATTAAATTACTGCATTATCATTATTAAAAATACTTTTGAGGTGGAAGTTCAACAAAGTCTTAAATACTAGCCAATTTAGTAAAATAGATAAAAAGGAAAAAATGACGATGATGATAAGCCTTAGCCAACAAGAAGTTGAGGGCTTTATAAAGGCTCCAGATTTTTAGTATATTTTTCTGTAACACTTCTTAGTACATCACTAAAAATATAATACGTGTTTGTTGATTTAATAGATATTTATTTAATAATGTAAAACAGTAAATACGTGTATTAAATTTTTATCAAATATTAGATAGGAATTGAATAAACATCTATTCAATCAGTAAACATAAGTTACGTTTCTAGTGGTGTATTAGAGAATATTGTAAAAAATATACTATAAAATTATGAGTCGTATATTAGGCACACCCACACATTGCGTGGCTAATATTGTTTAGGTACTTCTAAAGAAGTGGTCGAATATGTTGATAGCCTTTTCTCTAAAAAGGAGTGTGTTGATGGCCTCTGCCTTTATCACATTTTCACACTATATATTAAAAAGAGAAGTTTCCAACAACTTCAAAATGTGGCTCACAAAAATTTCCTTCAAAAGCTCTACATTTTCTTTTAATAGTGTAAATTCTTCTAATAACACTAAAAATGTGATAAAGGTACTCTCACACCATTCAATTACTAAAATTCTTTTAATTAAATTAAAATATTTTAAACTTCATATTATTAAATTCATATCCAATGTCTTTTTGTTCCCCTTATTAATAGTGTAATCCATAAAAAATTAAAAAAATTAACACAATAATCTTGTTAATAAAAAAAGATCATTTTTTATGTACATTATTGAGATTATATTAAATTTTTTTATAAAAAATGTATGAATTAAAAATTTAATAGTACGGTCTATTTTTAAGTGAATAATAAAATTACGTTATATTATGTGCGTTTTTTAATCAAAACAATAGTAAAGCAATATCTTTTTTTTTTTGTTTAACAAACAATTCGAACTCAATTACACTCTTGCCCTATGTTTGGTTGATAAAGAAGGAGGGAGAGGAAGAGGGAGAAGGGAAAGGGGAAGAGGGGAGGGGAATCTTTACTTCGATCAAGAAAAGTAAATATAATTTACTTTATTTTTTTGTTTAAATGTAATAAATAAAAATATTATTTTGATTTTGCATCAATTTGCTTGAGTTTAGATGAATTATTTTTCTGACACGAAGTCAGAATGCACGCACTCTTTTAATATACTTTCTTTTCATTTTTATTTTTTAACAATATAAATTACTTATTTATCTCTTTTTTTTTTCAATTTCTATCTTAAACAAACATACTTAAATTCAAATAATATTATTCCCTTTGTCTCAAGAAAATTGATTTACTTGTCATTTTTGACAGTCACAAAAAGATTGACATTTTTCTAAAAGGAAATGTTTTAATATATTATATATTATAAATAAAAAATCATAAAAAATACTATTAAACTATTTATATTTTACAATCTATATCATTTATCTTTTTTATACTTTTTTATATCTTTAAAAAATTTTATATATTTTAAAATATCCATCTACTACTTTGAATGGTTATTTCGAGATATAAATTTATAAGAAAATAGATAGAATTCTTACAATTTTACTTTTGATAACTTACTTGTGTGATCAGTACGTGCTAATTTTTACTAGAAATTTTTATGCAGAATAGTAGAAGGGTATTTCAAAGTATATAAACTTTTTTGAAGATATAAATAATAATAATAATAATAATAATAATAATAATAATAATAATAATAATAAAATATATAAATCATGAAATCTAAATAGTTTGATGATATTTTTTATAAAATAATTAATATACTTTACATATATTATTTTTATATATTTAAATTTGATAAAAAATATTTTAAAAAATATTTTTTTTATTAAAGTATATTATTATATTATAATTTTTATTTTTATATAAAACTTCATTTTAAATATGGTCAATTTGATTTGAACAGAGAAAATATACTTTTTTATATTAAAAAAAATACTTAAAACAATCAATGGATGACTAGACGGACCGATCCCCGATGTCACATCATCACGAAAAGCTAACAATTTCCCAGAAAAGGTCCACCCAATTATGATTCTTACGCTGGAATATTTAGTTTTTGTTTAATCTTTGCTGACTTTGATGGCCACTTGGACCTACTAACATCAGAGCGGATGAGACACGTTCCCATCGCTAGGCCCTTACGATGTCGTTTATTCTTTTATTTTTTAAAAAATCAATTCTTGTGCATTCTTATCACTTTCGCTTTTTTTTTTTTTTTTAAGGTTTTGTGCTTTTATGCATTAAAGAGAAGATGAAGGTGGAGCTGAAAACCTTTATCTAATAAAAATGCAACTTAACTAAGTGATCCATGTTCTTTCTTCATTTTTTCTTTTTCTCATTTTTTAAAAATATATCTTTATGTTAGTCATGGAGTTATATCTTTTAAATAGAGAAAATTATTTATTATTTTATTTTGATTTCTTTCCCCTTTTATGTGAAGCATTGGTTTTTTTTTCCTTTATAATGAAGCAAAACTTTATATTTAAAAGGGTCTTAGTATTAAAGTATTTTGTAATTCAAAAACTAAAGCATATATTTTGATAACAAATTTGTTGAAAAACTTTTCTCAACTCATTTGTAAAGAATTTTAATTTAAATAATTTTAAAAATTATTTACAATTTTTAAAAACTCTCATCTAATCACAAAATATCATATGAGTATGACTATGATGACTTCATTTTTTTTACATTAAAAATTTTTTCAATTCCAACTAATACGGAGTACTTTTTAAATGAGCTGCTGTCCAAGTGCATCTTAAGAAGGTTCAATCTTTAAAAAATTAAAAAATAAGGGCCTTACTAGCAAAATTGATTTTTAGAAAAAATTTAAAACAATTTAAAAAAAAAATCCACTAGAGCGAGCCGAGGGGTGTGAGAGTTGCGCTTGAAACGACGTAGTTTTGCATGCGTTTGTCGTGGCTCGCGGATCGTCATCCCTAGAAGAAGACTCCAATCTGCGAAGCTGCGAGGCAGTGAGGTCGCCGACCTTTCTCTCTCTTCCTTCTTCGCCCTTTCTTTTCTCCCAAGGAAGTCCCTCAGAAATCAAAATAGGGCAACTAATTAAAAAATATTTAAATAAAATTTAAATTCGTTTTCCTTCTCCTTCTTCCTTCTATCATCAGCACAACAATCCTTTGTAAACCCTATATGCCTGTAGACTTCGCCCTCTAACGTCGTCGTCTCTTCTACTTTCGAAACAATAATTCATCTGTGAACAGTGACCTTCCCCCCCCCGGGCGACGACGACGACGACGTTTCAGTGGCCAGAACGTCAATGAAGGGCTTTTGTTAACAACAATAAGGTAAAGATCTGTTTTTTATTTTCATTTTTTGAATTTTATTATTTTGTTTGGTTAAATTCTGATTTGATTCGAAAAGTCAACTGATTGATGTTTAGATGTGCTGTTTTTGGTTTCTGAGTTTTGGGCTTGAAGGTTGTGCCTGCAAATCATGTGTTGGAAGGAGGGTTTTGATTTTTGAGAAATTGTTTTTTTTGTTGTTTGGCTTAGATTTCGCTCGAATTTTGCAGATCGGGGCTGTGTTGTTTCGGTTGTTGTTTTTGGGGTGTTTGGTTTATCTATCTGAATTCAGGGGTTTGCATGCATTACTTGTTCAATTATTTAAGGTGTTTTCTGATGTTTTTTACAACTAGCTGCCTTTGAATCAGATGATTCTTATGCTTCCTTTTGAGAGTTTTCCTCTTTTAGAAGCTGGGGCTTGTGATAGTTAACTTGCCTTTGCTTTTGGCTGGAGGGAGACAGGTTTGGGAAGAGGGAGTAGGTATGCGAGTGTGCTTGGGGAAAACCTGTAAATGGAAACCACCTTTTGTTGTTCAGCTTCTTGATTTGTTGATACTTCCAGAGATACGTGCAGGAGAAGGCAATGGATAGTAGTAAGATGTCTGCAGGCTACTGGCTGTGTAGATATGTAGACGTTTAATGAGATATTCTTCATTTGGGGCATGATTCGATAGGACCAAATCTAATTGAATTTCTCAGATGGAAATATCATAACGGATTTGTTTAGTAGAAAAGTTGCATTTAGTAAGATTGGATGGAATTGACTATTTGCCGCCACAATTTCCTTAGTGTAGCAGTACTCCTTGCACACGTGGATACATAATTGGCTTCTTGTACTTTTACGCGCCTGGCATGTGTAAATGCATGTTGTTTTTGTACCGCTTATTTGTTCATATCTCTCTCTGGTACTTTTTAGGAATCTCCTGATTTCTGTTTTGCGTTATGATACACGTGTTTGAAAAGCCTAAAAGCTTGGGATCAATGCTAAGGAATTCGTTAACGCCTATAAATGGCCACGTGTGTGATAGTTTTTTCTAATGGAGGCTGACCTTCTTCTTCCCTTTTTTTTTTCCCCCCTCCAAGTTGCATTTCTTAGCTATGTGATTCTGACCTTTGTGGATTCTCATGTAATGATTTATATTGGCAATACTAATGACGCTTGGTCATGGCACAGGGGTTGCAGCTTACAGAGAGCCGTTGGTTAGTTCGTCATAAAGAATATATAGGAAGAACTTGTCGAATTTGCAGCATGGCTTTGGAGAAGAGAGGCATGTATAGAGATCGTCAATTGCAGAAATCGGTAGGTAATTTAGATAATTATATCTGCCTGATCGGGTACCATTTATCACTTGTTTTTGGTCTACATCATTTTCTCCCTTGTCTTTCATTTCATATTTACTCGGCTGGTGCAGTATTCCCATATTTGGAAGTCCATTAAGATTGCATTTCATCTTCTATTGGTTCTGAAGTTAGAAATAGATGACCATTCTGCTTGTCTAATTGAGTTGTCCATTTTCTGTTGCAAATCCCAGGGGAAAATCAGCCTTTTGGTGCCTATGTTTCCCGGTAGTTAGGTTCTTCTTTTCTGGTTTTATGACTGAAGGCCTACAAAACACCATGACACTCACTTTTATTGTGCATCTCTTCTCCCTTGACAAGTGTTTTAATATCTAATTATATCTGATACAGCCAGCATTTTGTGAGTTTAATATGTGATGTGGTCGGCATAGTTCATATGCTATGCATCATTGACAAAAATTCCTATCTTGTACATGATTGACAATTAATTTCTCACTGCAAACTGACTGTTTTCTGGGACTATTTTTTGGACTCAGGTTTTTCCAATTTATCTCCAAGGCATGATTTCCCGGCTATTTTTTACAGAGGAAATATTCTTGACTTTAGTTGTTAGCTCTCCGGGTTATAGCATGTAAATAGTATAGCAGTTGTAGATAAATGGATTTGCAGTGCGATATAGTAGTGGATAATGGCCGTAGTATTGTTGTTGACTCAGAGAAGAAACACTCTTCTGAGTTTCTAACAGAAGTAATCGGGGCTAGCAGCAAGAAGTTGTCTATACCTTCCGATCGTGACTCATCTTTGAACAAATTAGGCAAAAGGAAAAGAGCACATGGTTGCAGGGGCATCTGCAAATCAGACTCAAGAGCTGTTCTGCTTAGGAACTACTCGAACTTCATGAAAAGTGGACCACCACAGCGCCTATTATTTCACCAGAATGGTGATTGGAATGATTTTCCTCAGGATATCTTGGACTTGGTCAGAGAAGAATTTCGAGCCAAGAAGGCTGCAATAAATGTGCAGTTTAATGGTGGACCTGTATTGCTGGATATTTTATCCATGGTCCAGGTTGATCTGACAACTGGTTCACAGAAACCTATTGCCTGGATTGACGAAGCAGGCAGTTGCTACTTTCCAGAGATATGTCACATGAATACTGGGATGCGTGATTACCAAACTGAGGTAGATGATGGAGATGAAAATGCTGCAGCTATTGAGCTGAATGGGGCTAATGAAATCAGGTTGCATCTTGACATAAACATAAATGGTCTCAACGGTGCCAATTTGGAGGAATGTGTGGAAGAATCAAATGTTAATTTCAAGAGGTTGAAATTTGATCAAGAATCTGTGGAGGAAAAAAATGGCTTGTCCAATAATGGCAAGAAGAATGCCAAATCAGATGCTAAATTACATAATGGACTTGGAGATGATAAATATGTAGAAGAAGATGCATCGCCAGAGTTGCAAACATACAAATTTGTGGATGTGGATTTTGTCAGAAATATGTTCCTGATGGCTATGATGCCAATTTCAAATGTGAGCATATGTGGGATTAACAAATGCTTGAGTAACTTGATGCAAATTCGATTGGAACTATTTGAGATGCAGGTTGAGATTACCAAAAAGTACCGTGGGAACTCAAATCTTCGCTATGCTTGGCTTCCTTGTTCAAAGAATTCAGTATCCAGCATTATAAAATATGGGCTCGGGAACAGTGTCCCTGAACCTAAGACTAAATATGGCATCGGAGTTCACCTCAATGCTTTAAACAATGCAAATGCAAGGTTCGTTTTGCCTCTATATTATCATATAAATGCATTGCACACACTGATCAATAATGACATGCATATGTGATGGGTTGCTGCTACAATTCGTAACTTTCATTTGAGTAGAAAGGCCAGTATTTTCTCTTTTTTTTATAAAAAAGATTATCATGAAAAAGACTAAATAAGGCAATCATTTCTCCCTTACCCTCTCTATGGTTCAGTTCAGGATTGCTGAAATTGATTTGCAGAAGCTTGATATCTAATGTTAGTTCAGTCGTGTGGTATTCACTGTTTACTTTTCCTGCAGTGCAAGTTATTCAGTTGTTGATGAAAATGGGTTGCATCACATGGTTTTTTGTCGCGTGATACTGGGAAATATGGAGCTTTTGCATCCTGGATCACAGCAATCTCATCCTAGCGGTGAAAACTTTGACTCTGGAGTTGATGATTTGGAGAATCCAACTCATTATATTATTTGGCATATGAATGTGAGCACTCACATCTACCCAGAATATGTTGTGAGCTTCAGGATGCCAGCTGTCAACAAAGGTACTTTTGTATTCCAATTAGTGTTTTTAATTATTATTTTTTATAAACAACTTATAGTTGGAACTTAAGACCTCATATTCTGAGCGCCCCAAGAAGCCCGAGTTATTTAGATAACCTATTGCAATGACTCTGATAAGTTTTTAACCTTAATGTTGGTTGCCCGGATTCATCGATATATTAGCTCCTACAAAATATAACCCTGGTGCTAAGGGAGTTGAACAATATTGTAGGCTCACAGTGTATGCTTCTTGTTTTCTTGTGAATCATCCCTGCTAAGTATGGAAAGAAGTTCTTGTTTTGTTGGATTAATCCACCTCACAAACCTTTACTTTTTTGGTAGATCTCCATCTCTGGTGGAACACATTCTTTACTGAAAAACCTAGTAGATCCATCTTGATTCCTATTGCACATGTGATTTAGTGGATGTCTGTAGAAAGTTCATAGACTTTTTTTCTTGACCAGACTGCAAACATGCTTTTTAAGGTATAAAAAATTGAATGTCTTGGTACAATGCAGATGCAGAGGTTGGGGAAGAGAACAGACTTGATAATTCTGGAGTTACAAGCCAGGAACTGCAGGGCCATATGCAGCTAGATCAATCCTCAGTTGAATTGGTAATTTTTTAGTTTTGAGGGGAGAAATGGTGGAGAAAAATGTGCTTTGTTAGTCCTTTTTTTTTTTTTTTCCTTCCCTGATTTTGTTTAGTGGACAGCTAATCTTTGATGGGAATGGTAACAATTTTGAGTCGGTTCTGCATTGTTACATTAATATAAGGAGGAGAGAAGTGAATTATGTTGCAAATGCTGATAGCATCCAGGCTACTGTAAGGATTTCCTCTATGCTTTCCAGTCCAAGAGCTGAGCTTAAGCTTGAGAGTGGTAATGGTTATTCAAGTGGCCATGACACGCATACAACTCAATGAGGTTTGATGGGCTTTACTGGAGTGTGGATTTTGGCCTCACTATAATATATTGTATTCATCATTGAACAAGAGTGGATTGCTTTAAAGCTGTTTAATGAATATATTGCATCACTGGTCAATATAATAGCTAAACCATTCTTTAGGTGCCTGATTGAACTGTTAGTTGGGGGTCCCTTTGTCTTTTGATACTACATCAGAATGGTCTTAGGAGGAGCCATTTTTAATGGGCTTCTATTTTGCCTTCTATCAATTAGGATGGTGTTAAGAGAGTGTGCTGTCTTTGACTTTATTTATAAAGCATTTTCCTTCTTCGTTGGTCAGTTTTCCTATGTCCATCCTATTTATTTCTAAATTCTAAGGAGTCCTATATGGAAGAATTACCTTATTGATATGCATTTTAACAGATGTTTTGTCTCAGTCATATTTGTTGCCTCTACTTCTGAGATTCTTGAATCTAACTGTAAAATCTTCATACGTTAGGGGAAAAATCATCAGTTCAACAAAAATTTTCAGGAAGAAGTACCCGGAACTGGGTTGAGCACCTCCAAGGCTCCTAAATCCCCTTGGATGCGCTTTGCTTCATTATTTGAAGCTATTTCAAATAAAATCTCTCCCAAGGACTTGCATTTGGTGCATACTCATTATGAGTTGTTCAGGGTATGTCAAGTAATGTGTGATTTCTGCACTGTGTGTTGTTTCTTTGGACCACTCCGGTTTTATTTATTTATTTGTTTTTTGGGTTGCTGCTAGTGCAAAAAACTTAGCCGGGATGATTTTATTACGAAGCTTAGACTCATAGTGGGTGATGAATTGCTGAAGTCTACAATTACAAACCTCCAGTGCAAGGTATGATGGATCATGCATTTTTCTTGCAATCTTCTGCCTTCCCGCTTTCTTTTCTTGTGAAATTGGTATCTTCTACTGGCCAAAATCTGTGGAAAATAATTAACGGAATAATGGACTCCTAGAAGATGAAGTGCTTGCATATATACACATTGTTTAAAACAGCTAAGATCTAAGTTTCGACTATTTTCTCTGGTTTCTGTTTGCAGGTGCCAGCCAAAACTGCTAGGCCTTAGGAGCTTAGTAGAATTGGGCAAGTTTGAGGTTATTTATGCCTTTCCTGTGGTTCAGGTTTTTCATATCAATGGTGAAGTCATTCCAACTTCTTAGGACTAATAAATCATGTTCACAGTTTCAGTTTCTGATAGATGGATTCTCGGGTTGGGATTTGCTTCCCTCAGCTCCCTGTGTCAATTTAGGTTCACCGCTTTCAGTAATCAATTTCCAAAGCATGCTACTGTAACTTGGTCTGAAGCATGCTACTGTAACTTGGTCTGCCGATGTAGATCAGTTTTCAATGCGGACCGAGTAGAAAGAACAGACTGTTATGTCGATAATTGTACAATGTGGGGTTTCTCCTCTTTCGTTCTACCAGCTCTGGCGGTTTGTTATGAATCATTTGAATTTTCACCTCACTGAGTTTGTCTTTACATTTTATTTTGTTTTGGGATTGGTTTTTTTTTTTTCCTCCCCCCTTTTGGGTCGTTATGACTGTTTTTCCCTGGGCAAGTATTAGATACCAAGGACATTGATGCTTAATTGCAACCAAATGGAAGAAAAAAGTAAAAAGAGGACGACTCTACTGCTGAGGCTGTCTGAATTGAGAGAGGAGAGGAGTGAATAGAGATGGGAGTGCTGATTGTTCTTGGTTTGGTAATAATAGAAAGAAATAAGAGGCGCGAAGGGAGATTGACTATCGATTTGTCTTTACCTTTTTTAAATAACACAGGGAGTGCTGGTAGGTTTATGTTCGGGCGTCTTATTACGTCCTTTTCATTCTTTCCTTGCACAAGAATTTGTCCGTTAAACCCACAAAGTAGTGTAGACGAAATCTAATATCTTCCAGGTGGACACGAGCCGTTGAGAACCACTCAAAGGTTAAAAGTTAAAGTACTCCTCTACAATGACTGGATGTTGAGAGAAAGACTTCTGCAAAGCCAATGACCGACCCTTCTTTTAGGCTAAAATGCTTTCTTCGAAAAGGGTTTGGCAATCTTTCAAATCTTCTCTGACAAGTAAATAATCATGTGAAGATCCTCCCAGGTATCAGCTGCAATAGAAACCAAAGAATCCTTACCAATTTGATCTTATTCATGTGTTTCTTCAAGAGTTGTTGGAAAATGGGTGCCCGATTCCCCTATCCTAACTGCCTAAGAAAGTGGCATCTCGATCCGTCGTTCTTGTGAATGGAAGGAAAGTTCCACAGGCAAATAGGGGAAAGGAAGCAGAGAAAAGGATCAAAACTATGGGGTACTATTGTTGGTTCTGGGAATTAGCCTGGCAAAAGAAAATGTAGAATATTTTTAGTTACTTTTTTTTTTTCAAAATTACTCTACCATTTATTATTGCGAGGGAATCCACTTTTTTTTTCAGGAATCGTTTGCCAACTACATCTTTTGACCTTCTAATCTTGCAGGAATCTTTGTGGGGAAGTTTTTTACGCTGCAAAACGTGGAAAAGTAGTCATGAAATGAAAGGGATTCTTCTTGTTTGCTCTCTTATGTGTGTGTGTTTTTAATCAATAATTTATTTGTATCTTTAGAACAGTTGAAAAAAGTTATTTTACAAGATACAACGATATTTGTTTGCTCATATTTATTTCTTTTTTTAAAAAATAACATGGTTAAAAAAATGTTTTGGAAAAGGTTATTTTATATGATAATATGATATTTTTAGTTTTTTAGAACAAGCAACAAAAGCAATTCTAAAAATTATATTCAAATTTGCTTTCGAAAGCGGTTGATTTTAGGCTAAAGTTGAAAGGTAAGAAGTCATTGCTTTGGCCTATAAGAAAACTCTTGAATGTGACTCTTGACTTTAATCTACATCTGATACGCTAGGATGGAATGGAATATAATGGTTTTTTCATCTACAATAGGTTGAGAAACTTTTTCTATTTTAGAGTTTGGCAAAAGTGTCATTACTGGAATAATGATTTATTTTTTATAATTTGATAGAATTGTTATTTAATTTTAAAATGAAATGAAATTCAATTTAATGTGATTTAGAAATTCTGTTTCAATAGAGTTCATCTGTATTTTTTTTAAAAAAAATTAATTGATTAAATCATATAAATATTATTTTTTTTCCTATATCAAGAATCATTAAAAATATTAACAAAATAATACAAGACATTTATTATTTTATTTTTTAGAAGGGTCATGTGTAAGTGGATAAGAATTGCTTTGAGGTGAATTTTATAAAAAATTATTAAATATGTGAGGGGTAGGTGGAGTTCAAGGAGACAATATGATGTGGTATGAGTAGATGATAGTTTTCGCAAAATGAAAATATTTTAAAATAATAACAATAATATAATTGAATTAAAGTGAAATTTTGATTTGGAATGGAATTGAAAAGTTATAATCTATTGTGAATACAATTCTAAATAGAATAAAAAAAATAAAATATAAAAACTGAAAATTAAAGAAACTATATGAGTTGAGAGAAACGAGAGAATTACTTAGATTCAAATGATTGATTGTGTTCATTTACATAAGACCCCTATTTATAGAGATTTAGATACATCATTTAAAATGATAAGAAATGAATCTAATAAATATAATTTTATTTTTTTCATTAATAACTTTAGAAAAATGAACAATCATAACTTTGGGAAAATGAACAGCAACTTATTATTTTCATAACACTTCCATTCGGATGTTCATTTTCAAATTTTGGGAAATGCCTCATTAAAAACCTTCCTAAAAAAAATTCCTATGGAATAAAAATCTAGTGAAGGAAAAATAAGAGTACATTTTCCGTTCTAAAGGGAACACCGCTTCATTAAAAATCTGCCCAAAGAAAAACTCAATAGGAAAAAACTTTAGTTAGGAAAAAAAGTACAAAACATATATTTCCCTCTTGATAGCATTTTTAAGATAACTTCATATCTTTCAACTGACGCATTCCAAATTTATGTTCTAAATTTTCAAATGAAGCTGTTAACAATGTCTTAGTGAATAAATTTGTCAGATTATCACACGATCAAATTTGTTGCACATCTATTTCACATCTCTTCTGAAGTTCAAGAAGAAAGAAAAATGTTGGTCAAATATGTTTCGTTCTATCTCTTTTAATATATTTACCTTTTAATTGAGTTATACAAGCTGTATTATCTTCATAAAGAGGTGTTGAAATTTCCTTTTAAGTGGATAAATCACAATTTTTCGAATATAATGGATCATAGATCTTAACAACACATATTCTTGGCTTGTCTCATAAATAATAATAACTTCAGCATGATTAGAATAAGTAGCTATTATAAATTTTTTTGTAGAGCGCTATGATATAGTAGTGCCAGCACATGTAAATTAATAGCTAATTTGAGAACGCACTTTATGTGAATTAGATAGATAACTAATATTTGCATAACCAAGCAACATCGAGCTGGTTTTATTTAAACAAAACAATCCAAGATCTATTGTCTCTTGGAGATATCTTAGGACATGTTTAAGACCATTCTAATGTCGTCGCGTTGGAGAAGAATTAAATCTTACTGAAAATGTTATATCAAGTCGAGTGTTATTAGTAAGGTACATTAGTACACCAATTGCACTGAGATATGGTACTTCAGGACCAATAAATTCCTCATCATTTTTTCGAGGTTGACATCTAATGACCTGACGACTATTAAAATACTCAATGGATGTGCTTTATCCATATAAAACTTTAGCTATATATGTTGTTGATTGATGAATAAAAATATAATCTTCCAGATGTTCTATTTGTAGGTTAAGACAAAATTTAGTTCTTCCAAAATCTTTAATTTCAAATTCTTGTTTCAGGCTATCTTGTACCTTTTAGAGCTCTTTTGGAGTTCTAAAAAGATTGATATCATCAACATATATAGTAAGTATAACAAAACCAAATCCAAATTTCTTAATAAATACATATGGACATATCTAATCATTTTTATATCTTAATCTTAATAAATATTCACTAAGACAACTTTTGTAATTTAATGGAATAATTTTCATGAGCACTAGCTTTATATGTGTGAAGTATACTAAATCCTTTTGGGATTTTCATATAAATATCATTATCAAGGTTCCCATATAAATAAGTAGTCAAAATATCTATTGGATGTGTCTCAATCTTTTCATGTCCTGCTAGACTTACAAGGTATTGGAGTGTAATTGTAGCTATCAAGAGTGAATATGTCTCATTATAATCAATACTCGGTTTTTGCAAAAAATCTTGTGTCACAAGTCGTACTTTATATATTAAGACTTCATTATTTTTATTCCACCTTCGCACAAATACCCATTTATAACTAATTAGTTTTACACATTTTGGTGTTCGAACTACATGTCCAAAAATCTCACACTTTGCAAGTGAGTTTAATTCTAATTGAATCGCATCTTTCCATTTTGACCAATCATTTCTATAACGACATTCTCAACTGATGTTGGTTCAAAATCTTCATTATTTTTTAACACATCAGATGCTATATTGTATACAAAAACATCATCAACAGTTATTTTTATCCAATTCCAACTTCTACCAAAAATCATATAATTGATGGATATCTCATTATTCTGTTTATTAATTTCAGATATTTGGATCTTTTCATTAGTTGTCACTTGGTCTTTATTTTCTAATTTTTCATTTTGATCATTATGATAATTTAATTTTCTTTTTTTCGATGATTTTTATCTTTTAAAACAAGAGGTTGTCCACGTTTCTGGCATGTTTTTTATTCAACAGCTATAGGAATTTTATTTTTTTCTATTGGAACCTCTACCCAAATATAAGCATCTATAGTTGGAATATGCGATTTAATTACACTTGTAGAGTCAACAAAAGAATCTAATAGTTGATTTGCAAGTCTTTACAAATAAATTATCTTTTGAACTACTAGTTCGCTCGCGCTTGTGTGCGGATCAAAATAATTTAAGAATGTTGTCAAAACAAGCTCTTTTTTATATGATTTATATTCTCCCCCTAATTTAGGAAATCAATTTTCATCGAAATGACAATTAGCAAATCTTGTTGTGAATACATCTCCTGTCAATGGTTCAATATATCTAATTATAGAGGGAGAATCATATCCAATATATATCTCTAATCTTTTTTGAGGTCCCATTTTGGTATATTGATTTAGCGCTAACAGTATAGATACAACACACTTAAAAATTTTTAAATGAGTAATATTTGGCTCTGAATCAAATGTTAATTGTAATTGAGAAAATTTGTGATAACTTGTTGGCCTTTATACACACAAGTGCTGCAGCATGCAAAATAGCATGTGTTAGATTTGGATAATACAATATGAAATAATGCGTAGTGGAAATTAAAACAAGATCCATGCAATAGGATCATTCGTATGTAATTAAATGGGTCAAGAGAGAAGAAAAAAAATCCGTTATCTGAAAATCGCAGTTTCTAAAATTTTTCTCCCCTCGAAATTCCTCAAAAAATTGTCCAAGCCATGAACCACTAAATTCCAAGTATATGAATTTCTCAAATAATAATTTATACAAAAAATTGCACTTGAAAGAAAGCTCCGTAAAAACCTATGCTAGTAAGCTTTTTTGGTAGCTAGGGTTTTAAGTTTGGAGAAGAAGTAGGAAAATTCAGATTTTTCAAAAACTAGGGAAAAACCATTGTGCATTGTCTTTTATAATAAACCAGATGCCTGTTCAATTTTCTTATATGAAACCACCGCCTCTATGTTAAACAACATACATATATAGCTCTTCCTTTTTATTAATTTCCTAATCTTTTAGGACATAACAGTAAAGCTCTTATCATTATGGGCTTGGATTTTTAGAAATTGCCATTAGACCCTCAAACTATAATATGTTATAATTCACTCATAAAGATTTAGTCATTGTAATTTTAACCTCAATAATTATAACTATTTTATAATTAGCCCAGAATATTATTTCTTCACAAAAATTAACCCCATAATATTATCAAATAATATCTTGAGTACCAATTCCTCTATTGCGTGTGACGTATTAGATTTTTCAGTCAATTGATAGCAAAACATGAATTAATTCTAATAACTATAGAATTACTAATATTTGATAATTAGAATTAATGTATTAATTATAATTAGAATTAATTTATTAATTCTCTAATTAATAAATTCATACTTAGTAGATCATGAGCAGCATCTAACAATGCATCATGACTATCCAAAAGTCTAGAAAGTCAGGTGGCTTAACATGAACCTTTCAATAGCAAAATATCGGTGCAATAAACTCATTATATCATACTATATATTATTCAGTTTTAGCGTATGGAATTATTGCCAACTTCTACTAGAATATAATTAATTCTAATCCAAATTTATTAGTCCATGATCCAAAATTCATTACTCAACTTGTGTATCGTTTGAAACTTATTTTCAACACATAATCACCTTGGCTAAAGACTTCTTAAGTGATGATTCCAGTGATCGTAAGATATACGCTCCTACTATTAGGAGTGATGAATCTTTTATTGATCCTCTCAACTACTTTCGTTTACTTTACATCGTACCCAATGTCCATACCATAGGCAGTTCCTGATGAGATTCCAAAGATTAGAATCAAAGTACAAAACTCAACAAACAAAGTACCTTGGAGATCTCAAGTCTAAGAATACATGCATATTTGTTATAATGAGATTCTATCACTGACACTAAATAGTTATCCATGTAATTATCTCATAACTAAGTCATTCAATGTACTTATTCATGAAATAAGCATCTATGTATTAACTTTGAGTATCACGATGCCTATGGAAATGAGAACTACTGCTTGATCTAATAATCGAGTCTAACACGTGCTAATTTTAGTTCATTAATAATGTCTCGTCTCATTAATACTATGACTAGGGATGGTTTAAGTATAAGTATTGCATAGTGTAGTAAGAATACCACATTATACTCTCTATCATAATTTCCTTTATACTCTATATTGTGGTAGGGACTTTATCGATTAGTTTTATACATATACACATATGAAATAAAGAAATTAAAAGATAAAGAATATTTTTATTAAATAAATTTACAAAATACATTGTACAAATGAATTGGTTCTAGAACATAACTCTAACAATCTCTCATTTGCACTAGACCCAATCATTCATGTATCGAATACCGAATGATTGAATATGATTATTATGTTTCTTCTAGGATAGTGCTTTGGTAACCAGATCAGCTATGTTTTGATCAATATGAACTCTCTCTATCTTTACTATTGGAATGTATGCCCTCAAACTATGTATCTGGTGTAAATTCAATGTAATAAATAAAAGTGTAATTTCAAATTTATTTGTGGAATTTTACTTTAATTTATTTTGCATAATTTTGTTAAAAAATGCCTATTATGATTAAGTAAGTGATCCATATGAATTGAGGTCTTTCACAATAAGATATGAATCAAGAGTTACGTAACACATAAAAGGTAGTTCTTAACCAGATAATGAGAATGTGAATCTTATTAGATTTATGGATATTATACAATGAATTTTAAATGAAGAATAACGTACATTTAGCCAATAAATAGTCCACTTACTTCATAATTTAAGCGTATTTGGTATATGTAGAATAAGACCCATAGTAGTGATTTTTAAAGTACTAAAATAATAGAAATCCAAACTACTACAACTATAACATGGACTAATATCTTGAGTGTGTGTTAGTGGTCTAGCAAAGCTGAGAACATGTACTTTGATATGCTGTAGGTGAGATTTTACTGTAGGACTAATATACTTATATATTGGGTATATGTAACCAATTAGTTAAGATAGACTTATACAAGATAACTTTTATACTCCTATCGAAGTATCGCCCCTTGTGATTATCCGAATGGTCTAGAGATCTAAGACTTTGGAAGCATGACTTGAATGTTTACTTTAGGATATCTTTCTAGTAAAGCAAAAATATTCTAGGAAGTCTTGGACCATTGGATTAGAGATCTAAGGATGTTAGATGTCATTTAGTGATGTGTTAGTACATTGTTTCCTCTCTAAATAAACAGCATCACGTAGAGGGGCATAGTCATAACACCTATAGGTCTGAGATATTGCTACATATATCATTGTCTTTGAGGTTAATAATTCCTTATTGCAACCATTGTTGCATAATTGACTAATGCTAAGTAAGTTATATTTCAACTCATCAATCAATAAGACTTATTTGATAATGGTTGAAGATCATTTACCAATGTTACCTATGGCAAGTATCTTTTCTTTCTTTTTGTCTCCAAAGGTAACAAATCCATCATTGTAGTTTGAATATCTTCTAATAAGGCTGCATTTCCGGTCATGTATCTTAGGCATCCACTATCCAAGAACTATTTTGTGAAGCTTATTTTCTCTAGTAAATGTATCTATACATGAGATGGGAGAGTGATTTTTGGTACCGATATCTTCTTGGGTCCATAGGGGTTAGTAATGATTATTTTAATTCTCCAATCAGTTTTCATTCCTAATCCAATGTTTTTTTTAATGTGACACCTAGATGTTGGGTTTTACTATTAAGTCACGTACTTGATGACCACAAAACAAAACGGTGTATATCAGCATGTTCGCATGATTATAATTTTAGAATACTTAGCATGCAGATTGCCTGAATTAGGTTTAATATGTGCGTCATAGTTGCCTGATCAGACCAGATTAGTTGCAGATTGTCTGTAAACTAGTCTGTTTTGATATGATATGGTATCGTAAGCATGCTATCCGTCGTTCTATATTTGTGAATTGTTTGTATTAATCGGTCATGATAATATGTTATCTGTATGAATATGATTAAAGGGGAACGCAGATTGTCTGTAATATGAAATTTCACGGCGATGGTGACCAAGGGGTCTGAACATTAATTCGATTAATATTCAGAAATCGGAAGGCGAAATCTCATTCAATGAGAGAAGGAAAAATCGTTTTTCCTTTCGGGGGCGCTGCCCCTTGGAACTCCAACTAACTATTCGTTATGTACTATTCATTTGTGTTTTTTATTGTAGTTATGGATTATTTTAAATAGTGCATAGCATGACCCATTTTATCCCAATGTGATTGGCAGGTTTCATTTTGGTTGTTTTTAGTTGTAATTTTTAAATACGGCCTGCGTGTCGTTTTTTATTGTTGTAAAATTATACTGCTTTCCTAGAATATGAATTATTTTAATTTTACTATCCAATGTAAAAGAAGACGGTGGCCAACATTTACAATCAAGGAAGAGTATGTTCAAGACATTAGAGACTACTTAAGGAGTTCATATACCTAGAATGATCACCTTGTCTTCACTTTGCTCGTGATGATCAACATAGGTTATGGGCCATGCTATGTCATTTTTATTTATGTCTTGCATGCATATTTGATATGTTTATTTCATGCTTACTACAATCAAATTTTTATTAAAAAAAAAATTAAGTGTTAAATGCCTTCCAAAATCAAACACTTGTTATTACTTGGATCATCATATGGTCATTCCTGCCAAAGTATGATACTTTTGATTATCTAAGTGAGACAAGATGAAAAATAGTTTTCCATATATTTGATATGGTTTGACTTAATTAGGCTGTCAAAATGATTTTGGGCCTAGGGCATTATATGAGATAAGTTAGCCAGGACATTTGATGCCCTTCTCATTTAAAATTTGAGTTTTATTTAATTATAAGATTAAAGCCAAAGCTTACTTATGATTAAAATAAAATATTTATGAAAAAAAATATATTTTTTTTCCCACTACGAAACATCAAAATGTTGAAGTTTCAAAAGTTTAAATGCTTTTAGTGGAAGTTTTTCGTTAAAGCCTCAAAATTAATTACTTTGCATATTTTGTATGTAGATAATGGCAACAAACAGTTGAAATAATTCATTGCGATCTGTGCTCGAGAAAGACAAACTTAGTGGGACTAACTTTCTTGATTGGGCACGAAACTTAAGAATTGTTCTTAAGTAAGAAAAAAGGCTATATGTTTTTGAAAATCCTATTCCCCCTACTCCAGTAAATAACGCCTCAAAAATTGAAAATGATTCTTATAGTAAGCACAAAGATGACTCCAACGATGTTACTTGCCTCATGCTAGCAACCATAAACTCTGAACTTCAAAAACAGTTTGAAGAAGTAGAGCCATATGACATGATTGTGCATCTCAAGGAAATGTTCCAAGAGCAA
Organism: Voacanga thouarsii; assembly: GCA_026120185.1. Classification (NCBI taxonomy): domain Eukaryota; kingdom Viridiplantae; phylum Streptophyta; class Magnoliopsida; order Gentianales; family Apocynaceae; genus Voacanga; species Voacanga thouarsii. The sequence goes on along the minus strand of JANUWF010001719.1, from coordinate 3,346,356 downwards.
GCACAACAAGAGAGATTTGAAACTCACAAGGTGTTAAATGCATGTAAGATGGTTTCTGACACCTCGGTAAGTGCTCATGTCCTTAAAATGAAGGGCTATCTTGATCATCTTGATAAGCTTAGTGCTCTTGTTAATCATGACATGGCCACAGATTTGATCTTAGACTCATTACCTCCTGAATATGACCAATTTGTCATGAATTTTAACATGCATAATATGGAGAAATTCATTACTGAATTGCATGAGATGCTAAAACAAGCTGAACTGAACATTAAGAAAAATACTCCTAGTGTTCTAATGGTTCAAAAAGGGAAAGGAAAAATGAACAACCAAAAGGGCAAAGTCATGGCCCTAAGGGTAATGACAAGGCAAAGTCCAAGTTCAAGTCCAAACTTAAGGCCAAGACACCAAAGGAGGGAGCTTGCCACTATTGTGGAGAACAAGAACATTGGTTAAGAAATTGCAATCTCTATTTGGAAGCAAAGAAAAAGAAGGACAATGAGACTGCCGCTTCAGGTATTTATGTTATAGAAATTAATTTGTCTACTTCTGATTCATGGGTATTGGATACCGGTTATGGATCTCACATTTGTGCAAATGTGCAGGGCCTAAAAAGGAGTAGAGCCTTGGCAAAAGGCGAGGTGGACTTACGAGTTGCGAATGGAGCAAAAGTTGTTGCAGTAGTTGTAGGAACTTTTAAATTAATTTTGCCCAGTGGGCTTATTTTAGAACTGAATGATTATTTTTATGTTCCTGCTATGAGTAAGAATATTATTGCAGTTTCTTGTTTGGATTTAGAAGGTTTTGAATTTGTTATTAGGAATAACATTTGCTCCATTAATAAAAATGGCATTTTTTATGGAGATGTCTCATTATCAAATGGGCTCTATATTCTCAATCTTTGTGGATCTTCAAACAAGTCTATTTATAATATTAATACTAAGAGATTGAAATCCAATGATTTAAATCAGACTTACTTCTGGCATTGTTGTCTGGGCCATGTAAATAAGAAACGCATAACAAGGCTTTATAATAATGGGTTTCTAAATTCGTTCGATTTAGAATCTTACGAAATATGTGATTCTTGTTTATTAGGCAGAATGACTAAAACGCCTTTCAAGAGTCAAAATGAAAGGGCAACTGATTTATTGGGCCTAATACATACTGATGTATGTGGACTAATGAATTCACATGCTAAAGGAGGATTTCAGTACTTCATTGCATTTATAAATGATTTCAGCAGATATGGCTATCTGTATCTGATGAAACATAAATCTGAATCGTTCCAGAAATTCAAAGAATTTCAAAATGAAATACAAAATCAGCTTGGCAAAAGTATCAAAACACTTCGATCAGATCGAGGTGGTGAATACTTAAGTCACGAGTTTGACGAGCATCTTAAAAATTGTGGAATTATTTCCCAATTAACTCCACCTGGAACACCTCAATGGAATTGTGTATCTGAATGGAGAAATCGGACTTTATTAGATATGATTCAATAAATGATGAGTCAAACTGATCTTTCAATCTCCTTTTGGGGTTATGCCCTAGAGACTGCTGCATTCATACTAAATCGAGTTCCATCTAAATCGGTTCAGAAAACGCCATATGAGATATGGATTGGGAGACAACCTAGTTTGTCATTTCTCAAGATTTGGGGTTGTGAAGTTTATGTAAAGCGTTTATTATCTGATAAACTTGCACCTAAATCGGATAAATGCATATTTGTGGGGTATCCTAAAGAAACTAAAGGATATCAATTTTATCTCCCAACGGAAAAAAGAGTAATTATTGCTCGAAATTGATTCTTTTTTGAAAAGGAATTTATTTTCAAAAGAATCAGTGCGAGTAAAATACATCTTGATGAGATTCAAGAGCCACAATTAGTACCTGAACCGAATAATGAACCTCGATTAGATGGCTTACAAGTTTAAGATGAGCCTACTTCTATAGAACAAGGACCTCGAAGATCTGATAGGGTTCGTCAACAACCTGAGAGATATGGATTCCTCATCACTGACGATCACAATGTGGAGCTTATGGTTAATGATGAGTCAACTTCTTATTTAGAAGCCATTAAGAGTTCTGACTTTGGAAAATGGTTAGAGGTTATGAAATCTGATATGCAATCCATGTATGATAACCAAGTCTGGACTTTGGTTAATTCACCTAAAGGTTCAAAAACCATTGGGTGTAAATGGGTTTTCAAAAAGAAAACAGATATGGAGGGAAATGTGCATACTTACAAAGCACGACTGGTAGCAAAATGTTATAGACAAACTCATGGTATAGACTATGATGAAACATTTTCACCAGTTGTAATGTTTAAATCCATCAGAATTCTTCTTGCCATAGCAACATATTATGATTATGAAATTTGACAAATAGATGTTAAAACCGCGTTTCTCAATGGAAACTTACTCGAGGATGTGTACATGACACAACCAGAGGGTTTTGATGATCCTTTAAATTCTAATAAAGTGTGCAAGCTTCAAAGATCTATTTATGGATTGGAGCAAGCATCTCGAAACTGGAATCTTTGTTTTGATGAAGCAATTAAAGAATTTAACTTTATCAAAAATGAAGATGAGCCTTGTGTCTATAAGAAAACAAGTGGGAATACAATAGTCTTTTTGGTACTTTATGTTGATGACATCTTACTTATTGGAAACGACATCCCAACTCTACAAAGTGTAAGGACATGGTTGGGAAATTGTTTCTCAATGAAAGACTTAGGTGAAGCTGCCTATATTTTAGGTATAATGATCTATAGAGATAGATCTAAAAAGGTAATTAGACTAAGTCAAAGTGCATACGTTTTTGACAAGGTACTGAAAAGGTTCAGTATGTAAGCCTCTGAGAGAGGATTCTTGCCAATGTCACATGGCATTAAGCTTAGCAAAACTCAAAGTTCTTCTATGAAGGATGAAGAAGAGCGCATGGACAAGATATCATACGCCTCCGCTATAGGGTCTATCATGTATGCCATGTTATGTACTCGACCCGATGTATCATATGCATTGAGCATGATGAGTAGGTTCCAGTCAAATCCTGGAGAGGCACACTGGACTGCTGTCAAGAACATACTGAAGTACTTAAGAAGAATTAAAGATATATTCTTACTTTATGGAGGACAAGAAGGCGAGCTAGTTGTAAATGATTACGCTAATGCTAGTTTTCAGTTCGACATAGATGATTATAGATCGCAATCAGGTTTTTTATTTTGTTTAAATGGAGGTGCTGTAAGTTGAAAAAGTTCAAAATAAGATACCGTGGCCGATTCTACTACAGAAGTTGAGTATGTAGCTGCCTCAGCTGTAGCTAAAGAAGCAGTTTGGATTAAAAAAGTTCATTACAGAACTAGATGTAGCTCCTAGTATTGTGAACCCAGTGGATCTCTATTGTGACAACAATGGAGCCATTGCACAAGCTGAGGAACCAAGATCACATCAACGATCCAAACATATAATTAGACGTTTTCATCTCATTCGAGAAATTGTTGATAGAGGAGATGTCAAAGTATGCAAGGTATCAACTGATGACAATGTTGCAGATCCACTGACAAAGCCTCTCCCATCGTCTAAACATGATAGTCATACCAGATCAATGGGATTACAGCTTATGCCAAATTGGTCTTAGTGCAAATGGGAGACTGTTGGGGATATGCCCTAGAGTCAATTTGTACTTATACTATTGTCGTTATGTTTTATATAATAATATGAGACTTTCTTTTCCATTAATAGTGCGTTTTGTTTTGTGGTTATCAAGTACGTGACTTGATAGTAAAACCCAACAATGAATACAATGGCTATTCTAAATCTGTCCCCGATCGTTTATTATTATTAGAACAATAATAAATTAAGATTAGTATGTTTGTGACTGAATGGCTATGTTTTACTGGTCATGGATATTTGTGATATCAAGTCAAAACATAAATAAATGTTAGAGAATATTGTATTGGACATGACCCACTATGAGAGTACTTCATGTAACATGATATAAGTACTTTCTAGCTATAATAATATTAAAAGTCCTTCGACCTAAATTCATCATAGTTTCCTACTTGATAAATTCTGTATTTTGACGTTGTCTAAAGTTATTTTTAACCAGATAATAAATTAGACTACTGTTAGATATAGAATAAATCAATGAGAGGAATATGATTGATAGTGAAGGAATTTGTCCCTCTCAATTATGAGAGAGATATCCATGGGCCCCTTGATAAGTTAGACTGTTAAAATGCATGGTCGTGCTCAAATATATCAATCTGAGATATTGATATAATTTGTTTGAACAGTCTACTATGAAATCAAGAAATAATTGATTAAGTTTAATAAGGATGACATGCTCCGTATCTTATGCTTAATCTGTATATCGTGTAACAAAAGGATTAAATGTAAAATTATGGTTTGGTTCAAAGAGATCACCGATATTCATTTAACCTGGATAGTTATAATATTTTGTTAGAAACCGCTTATAACTTGTGGGCCATTTAAATATGATTTAGGCACACTGTCAGTGTTAAATGAAGCTATAGGGTCACACAATAAACGAACTTGTTAGGTTATTTTTCTGGTGACCAGATTTGATGAATCTGGAAATATGTCTAAGTTAATCGAATTTAGAAAATTTACCAAATATAATGAATTTGGAATTATGTTCACATTCGATGTATCTGGATGATGTCCAGATTATAAGAATCTGTCTAGGTAAATTAATTAGTTAAATTACCGAGATAAGGACAGAATCTTATCATATCAGTTTTAATTTAATTTAAATTTAAATTAAAATACAATAAGATATTATTGGGGTTGGACTCTAAGAGGTTCAGAGTGGGCTTTTAAGAAAACCCTAGTTGTCTTCTTGGGTGTGCCAATTTCTGTTGAGTATATTCGTGCCTCCATTGATCAGAAAAAAAAAAAATCTCTCAAACTCTAGGCGCTAGCACTCATCGGGTAACGAGTGAGTTTGCAGTGTGTATCAGATAGAGGACGTTCGCACACTGCAGCGTTTGGTGATTGTTTGGGTTGCACGTACAGTAACAAAATCAGAATTAGAGGATATCGATTACACCAAACAGAGGTAATTCTACAAACCTACGATCTTCTTAATCGTATACTTTGATCCTCGGAAGGAATTCGTAGATGTTTTTCGCGTTTAGGAGTCCACGAATCCTAACACTAGATGCATTATGTCCATTTTTACCACAATAAGTGCAACATGTGTAATTTTTGTTTGAAGATCTTTCTTTCACAAAATAAGACTTGTGTTTTCCTATTTTATGCATATTACCGTAGCCAAGGCTAATTCTGTTTCCAGCCATCCGTTGAACTCCAAGAAGTTTATTCGGCCATCAGTGAATTTAATACAAGTAGTGAGACCATCAACTTTCATTTTCATATTATCAAACTCACGGATCATAACTTCAAGAGATGAGACTTTATTATACAAACATTTATTCTCGATAGTAGAACAATTCAAGAAAGTAGAGACGATTTCTTTTTCAACATTCAAGCAGCACATGGAGTCAAGAAGAGTCTTGTTCTCACTTATCAGATTGTCATTCTTATTTGATAAGGAATCAATTTTCACCTTCATTTTTTTGTTCCTTCTTGACAGTCTTTTTAGTTCACGAAACATATCAATAAGAAGTTCATTTGGATCATCAATATTATCACAAGTAGAATCATGCAATTCAGCTACAAGGTTAGATAGGGAGAAGTTTACCTTATCCTCCACTGGCATGAAGTATATGTTAGTTGTTTCATTTTCATAATCTCTATTTTCCTCAGATTCGGACTCATTTTGATCCCAATTTCCCATTAGTCCTTTTCCTTTCTTTGTTCTCAAATCTTTCTTTTTCTTTTTGAGCATCTTGCTTTCTTTCTCTTTGGCTATTAGGCAGTTAGCAATAAAGTGTTCCGTACTCTTGCATTCATAATATTGAGGCTTAAAAGATGAAGTTTGTCCCTTCCTTTTTACGATTTTTTTCCCTCTTTTGAAGTTTCTCTTTTTGAACATCTTTCTAAATTTTTTTGCAATCATGGCCAATTCTTCAGTATCCACTGCAGTTCCATTGTCACTATAAGATTGACTGCTATCAGCGTCCTTATCAGCAGCTTTCAGTGTTGTTCCTATGTTGCCTTTGTCATTGTCGTCAAATTCTTGAAACCTTTTGAGTTTCATTTCATGAGTTAAGAGAGAGCCAATTAGCTCTTCAGTGGATAAGGTTTTCAAATTTTTTGATTCCTCCACAGTTAGAACTTTAGGTTGCCAGCTTTTTGGCAAGGCATCTAGAATTTTTCTATTTTGTTCACCAAGGGAATAGCATTTCCCATAAGCCTTAAGTCCATTTGCAATGTTTGTGAATCTAGTGAACATATCGGTTATGCTCTCATTTGGCTTCATAGTAAATAATTTATAATCATGAATCAAAAGCCCCAACTTCAATTCCTTCAATTGATTTGTCCCCTCATGGGTGACTTTAAGCAATCTCCACATGTCATGGGTTGAATCACAGCTACTTACTCTGTTATATTTTGTGGCATCAAGAGCAAAATATAGAATGTTCATAGCTTAAAAATTTAATGTCATTTTTGTATTGTCTTCAGCATCATATTCGTCACTCTGTTTGGGAACTATTTGACCTTCAACACTTCTAGAAGGAATATATGGTCCTCTTTCAATTAAATTCCATAGCTCAAAATTAATTGAACAAACATAGATCTTCATGCGATTTTTTCAGAATGTGTAATTACTCCCGTGAATAAAGGAGGTCTATTTGTTGAAGATCCCTCGACATAGGGAAGAAAGGAAATATTTGCCATAAGGATCTTTTCTACAAGGTTGTTTAGCCGAAGAAGAGTAGACCAATACTCTGATACAAATGAAAAATCTTAGAGAGCGGTGAATAAAGTTTTTGGCAAATTTTAAACACTTTTCAAAAAGAATCTATTTTTCAAAATCCTCCTTTTGTTTTTCAGATCAAGGAGTTTGCTAAATATGTAAGGAAGAGTTTTGAGCAGCCTTAAGGAACTAACTAGGATCTGAATGAAATGAGACAAGACATGTGCAATGAATACAAAAATAAAGATAGGTTGGTGAAAGTCATAAATATTTCTTTTGAATGATTGAAACCATTGAGCAAAGAAATTCGCAAGCCGTCAGAATTTAAATGCAAGGAAGATGAATAAGAGATTTATAGTGGTTCAATCCTTCAAGATCTATATCCACTACCTTAAGCTCACATTTAAGAATTTTAAACCATATCTCTATAAACTCAAGTCAACACAATGGTGTTTGCCTACACCAATTACACAAGAGGATCACCGCACTTGATTTTATTAAAACCTCTCAATCAACTACAAATCAAGGCTCACTCCAAATGGGTTTTACACCACAATCTTATTATACAAAAAGGATTATAGAAATGAAACAAAGATAGCTCACTATTTTGAGCAAATGTGCAAACAAATGAGTACAAACAACCTTTACCTTTTGAAACAATTAGATTTCACTTTGAAGCACTAATAAAAAGGGAGATTTTTGTATTCTAAAGTGTAAGAGTGTTTCTAAGAAGGATAGGACAAAAATCTACTTTAAAATCGAGTTTTGAAGGCTTTTATAGAAACAAAAAGCAAAGCTCCAACAGCTAGTTTCTTACCGTCAGAATTTCTAGAGTTTTGGACTAAGGATCGGATGAGGGTGCATCCAAAAGATGAGTCTAAAATGACACTTTTTTAGGCAGAAATATTTTGACACTTTTCACAGAGTTTTGAATGAAGCTTTTTAATACAGAGCCATCCAAACTATTCAATCCAAAATTTTGAAGACTTAACACTTGAAATTTTTTTGCTTGTGTGCTTCAATATAGAAATAAATTGAATTATAAGGTAAAGAAAACATAGGAATTCACACAATATACCTTAACAAACGATTCCTAATATATGATTCTTCCATAAGGACTTTTCAATATCCATTTTCTTAAGCTTGTTATCTACTTGATCACCCATTCTTGGATTCTATGGCTCAAGAATTGCTTAACAATCTTATTTGCACGCCTTAGAATAACTGAGGTCAATCATGCCCTATCATATACAGATCACACAAGTTAATCTTTATCAATGTTTGTCATAAGTAAAAACAAAGGAAAATGTCCTTATGGCTAACAAAAAGTACTCTTCAAAAATATATCAACGGCTTTTATTTTTCACAGATATTGAACACACATCAAGAGCAAAAATTCTCTTAATAGGTACCATTTTTTTTTAACAAATATTGAGAAACACAAATAACCCTTAAATCATTTATCAACACTTCGGCAACAACAATCACACTTTAATAATTTCTAAAGTGGTAACAATTTCACAGATATCATGTATCAGACATCGTTAGAAGTGATTATACCTTTGCATCCAAGGCAAAAAAATCTATACTCATAATCTCTCACGGTCTTTGGGCATTATATGTATCTCACATTCATATGATTCTAAAAAGCACTCTTTTATCTTGCTTTCCTTTTGTTAACTCATTTAGCAAGACGTTTGGAATCTTCCTTTTGTCATTTCCACAATTTAAAAAGCAAAAACACTCTGTAAACTCAAATTTGAAAAATGCAGTAACCTTTTTTCCTGTTTTTGTGTTTTTTGATTAACAATACCCATCCCTCAATTACATAACCCGTGTATTTATATAGAGTTGTAAATTCGTACAAATCGATGAACTTATGAAGATTTACTTGACACTGAGCTTTTCATCTGGTCATATCTCTCTCATCACCTCGGTTAATGTAGGGAAAGAATCCAACAGCCTAAAAGGGAGTTAAGAAGATGATCAATTGAACATTTAAAGATAAGAAGGGAGGAAGACGAGGGAAGTTAACAATCGAAACAAATGTGAGCATTTCAACTACTCAGATCTGTGTCGTCTTCTTTAGATTCTTCACATCCTCGAAGAGTAAGCAATGATTGAAGCATTATAGTCACTGAATGTAGATAAAAAATCGAACAGACAAAAAATAATCATTTCAAGGAATCAAAAAAGCAACAAAAAAAGTCAATAACTGATGAATTGACTTTGCAAGGTAGTGTAGCTGAAGTCGATGAAAGTAAGTAAAGTAGAATGAAGCCAAAGGAAGCCGAATGCTCCCTCTGAAAGTCATATGCCGTGTGTCATGTTCTCTGTCAATTTCACATGATGCAGAGTTGTCATATATATATATATCATTTATTTATTTAAAACGAATAATAAAACTGAATATCTATTTTTATTTTTAAAAAATTGCAAATGAGGTTAATAATGGAGTAAAAAACTGGGAGAAAATAATGTCGGATCCTCTGGCCAGTTGTCCAGCCGAGGTCGAATCTAGGATTTCTGTAAAAGAACACAGAGAGAAGCGAGGGAGTTGGGAACACCACGCGACCTTCTCTCTCAACCTCTGGTCTGATAATGGCAGAAGAAGGACCTAACCGAGTCCCTGAAATCAGGAAAGACGCAATCCATAACCGCTGGGTTGTATTCTCACCAGCCAGATCAAGACGCCCCTCCGACTTCAAGTCCAAATCGACTGCAAACCCCAATCCTAACTCGCAGTCTCAAACTTGCCCATTTTGCATTGGGAACGAGCACCAATGTGCGCCCGAGATTCTTCGGGTTCCTTCCGATACTAACGACTGGAAACTGAGGGTCATCCAGAATCTATACCCTGCTCTGAGCAGGGACTTACAGTTTCAGTCTCGGGAGCCGAAGGTTGAGGGTGATGATGGAATGGTGGTTACTGGGTTTGGGTTTCATGATGTGGTGATTGAGTCTCCGCTTCACTCTGTTCATTTGGTCGATCTTTCGCCGGCTCAGGTTGGGGATGTTTTACTTGCTTATAAAAAGAGAATTGTTCAGCTTCACAGTAATCCTTCCATTAAATACGTTCAGGTTTGTCTTTTTTTTTTTTTTTTTTTTGTGGTGGTTTGCTGTGTGGAAGTTTTTTGTGTTTGTGTCTTTCTTTTGCCTTTAGTATGTTTGCTAGAATATTCTTGTTGGTTGACCATGAGTTTGAGCTGAACTTTCTATTTGTAACATTAGGGAATGGTGTTGTGTTTTTGTGCTTGGATTATAATGTGCTTTGGTCTGAGTTCGCATTGCCTTCATGAGAACAACAAAAAAAAAAAAAAAAAACAGAAATGTTGTAATTTAAGCATCTCAACTATTTTTCTTGGTTGACAATCTGTTTAAGCTAAATTATCTGTGTTTAATATCATGGAATGGGGTTGTCTTTGTGCTGTTGGATTCTAAGGTGTTTTGGTTGGAGTTTGTAGAGAATTTCCTGAAGGAAAATGACATGCAGAGGACCAAAAAATGTTCTGATGATTCTCTTACCTTTTATTCTTTCTCTATATTGAGCTAAATTTTAGGACTCCAATAATTTGCATTTGAGTTGTTGCTTCCCTTAAACTTCTAAATTAACCCACTACATGAGGAATACTAATATGGGATTTTCTTTTTTGGACAACACACTTTCCGACCCGTGCATTTTGAGCTTATCATATTCAAAATAAGGCATTCCACATGGCAATTTTCTTGGATGATTATTTCAATAGTTGTGAAATATGCTCCAAAATATGGCAGTAAAAAATTTGCAGTTAAAAAAAAATAAAGATGGAACCTTGACTTGCTGAAAGGACTATGCCCAACTAGGGGATTCATTTTGGTAACTGCCTATTTTCAATAGCATGTGTCTAGGATATGTAGCTTTGATGGATATAGTCCTTACAGGAGGAAAGTTAAATTTAGCCGCTTTAAACTTGGCTTATCAGAAGCTAGATTGAAGTAGTTCATGGGACCCCCCAAAAAAAAATGGTTAAAAGCATTAGGGGCTTGAAAATTTACTGAGCTGTGCTCGGCTTTCTTTTAGTACAATTGATACATTGAAAGAACCAAGCTACTTTGTTCAATATGATTGGTTTGATTATGGATGGTTTTAAATGACATTTGAACTTTACTGAAAATACTGACAAGTCAAGACAAATTTGTTTTGCCTAATATTTATAGTTATGTTATTGTTATTACTTTAAATAATTCCATGGTTGTGTCAATAAATTGGCAGAAAGGCTATTCTGAGTAATTATGTGTTTTACAAGAAATATCTTTCAAGAATTCAGTAATTTTTTGTTCTTGTTCTTGTTCTGACTTATTATTTTATTAGTCAGGACCCGAATACTATAATAGCTTTTCTACTCTTGGCCTTGGGAAGCGTATGATTCCTGAGAAGGGCTTTGACGCTGGATCCCATCTTTCTATTTCATACCTCTTAGTGTCCCTGTTATTGCATTTTTCTCTTTCTTTTTTCTCTTTAGTAAAAAGTTTTGTGTAGAAGCCTTTCCATTCATGTTTTTTCTGAATTTTTCTCTATAATTAAACAGTTGGATGTCAAAATGAGTTTGGTTTGCTACTTAGCACATAAATTTATACATTGACGGAGACAAAAGTTTGCCAGTTCATTCAATCTCAGGGCAATCGTCCTGATTCCTCCACCAATCCCCCTTCCAAGAGGAAGAAAGGGACATGGCAGCAGCGGTTATAATAGTAATGATCTTTTGAATGGGAACGATGTGGCTAACTTCATTTAGCAAAGCAGGCATAATTTGTCACTTAATCGAATTCATCATGGATACACTTGGGAGCATAACCTCATTCAACACTACATTTGGTTCTCCTTTTTCACTCTCTCTTACATTATCATTGAATATGTGTTGTGTACTTGGACAACCCTCAAGGTTTTTCCCTCTTTTAATGAAGTAAAAGCACTGTCTGTGTGTTCTTCTCTTTCTCTGTCTTTCCACATTTATGATTATGTTTGACACAAGTTGTTTTACAACTCAAAAGGTGTTCAAGAACCATGGTGCTTCGGCCGGGGCTTCACTTAGTCATTCCCACAGTCAGATTATTGCACTTCCAATTGTCCCTCCTGCAGTTTCTACCCGCATTGACAGTATGAAGGAATATTTTGAGCAGACAGCAAAGTGCATACTGTGCCAGAGTCCAGCAAATGACTCATTAATTGATGAATCAGCACATTTCATATCAATTGTTCCATTTGCAGCTAGTTTTCCTTTTGAGATATGGATTATTCCTCGCTATCACTCTTCTCATTTTCATGAACTAGATAGTGAGAAGGTATTCTCTGTTTTTCTTTCTCTGCGAAGTTTCATTTTTGTAATACCTGTAAGCACGATAAATGTGGCTTAATGGATATGGATCATGAGGTTTGAACGTTTCTGATGGCTGAGTAAATCATCTTAGGTTGGTGAACATAATTAATCTTACTGGGCAAAGATATAATAATCCCTATGTTTCCACAAATATTGACTCCGAGGGTCATGAAACTGACAAGCAATTGATTAAATCGTAAAAACATTGCTACACTACAGTAAAAGGTTGACAAGAAGATAAGGATAGACAGTGATGCTCTTCTATAAAATAAATGACCAAAGATGCTTAGCTATTGCTTCACTTTTTATCCTTTCATTTCCTTTGCTCCTAGCTGGTTCAAAATGTCTAATTTCATCCATTCACTAGCCTGATCTTTGACTTTCCACCTGTGCAGGCTGTTGATCTTGGAGGATTGTTGAAACTCATGCTTAAAAAGATTTCTTTACAGCTTAATGATCCACCATTCAACTTCATGATTCACACATCTCCGTCGCAGATCAATCTGTCGTGTTTACCCTATGCACATTGGTTTCTTCAAATTGTGCCCCAGTTAACCACTCCAGGAGGATTTGAAGCCGGCAGTGGGTGTTACATAAATCCTATTTTTCCAGAGGATGCTGCAGATGTTCTGAAAGGAGTAAAAGTTCCAAGTTAGTTTTGCAGAATCAACTGATGTATCGTGGATGTAAATACAACTGAGGGAAGCATTTGCCTTCTAGTACATGTTCTACTAAGTCAATAATTAAAACAATGTTATTGGTTCAAACCTTTTAAATTTTCGTAACTTAATAATACTGTTTTTAATTTGAAACAGTATCATTGATGTAATAGACAATGTACTGAAAAATCTAAATCTTTGCTTCTGTTATTTTCTAATTTGTTACAATTTGCAGTCTCAGCCAGCATAACTTCTGGTTTTGTGGGGGAACACTGGACGTTTGTATTATTATGTGGATAAGAAATTGGATCAGTTTGGTAACTTCATAATCCTTCCCTAGAGTTATAAATGAATTCAACGTTTAAGAATGCAAATACGTTCGAACTTATTCGTATTCAAATAATACTCGTTTATTTAATAAATGAATAAATTCAAATGAAATATTAAGATCGATTAATAAAAAGAATTGACAGGGATCTGTACAAAAGATGAAGTATGTGGTTTAATTTGATGCAACATGAGATTCGAACACGAACAAAAGAAAGATCGTGTGAACTAGCTCTTATTTGGATTGTGACAATTACTTGGTTCACCACGATATGGGTGTCCGAGGAGTTAAAATAGAGGTGTAAACGGGTCAAATTGAATCCAGGTTATCCTGTCCCAAATCTAAACTCGTTTAACACCAAACAAAAAAAAAGTTTCTAGACCCGAATACCAAACGGGTTTGGAATAAAAAGACTATACCCGCGTATCCGGGTTAGAAAAAAAAAAAAAAAAAAGACTAGTAAGACAAACCTATTACTCAATTCAATTAAATATATGTTTACTTGTTAATTAACCTTTGTTTTTTCTTCCAAACGAGTTAAAATGTTTTATTTTATTTTTCTTCAATTTAGAATTTCAACACTTGATATAATATTATAAAATTATTTGAGTAGAATAAAAAATTATATACACAATAAAGATTAAGGAAAGCATATCATAAAATGTGAAGTTATTTCTAAAATTATAAAATAATTTACAATCCATTATTATAAAGATTAGAAGTTATTTTTAGCATGAAAAATATGGTCTATGCTTTGCTTGATAGTTTGTAAACTTATTTAATTGGTTACATTTATATATCATTTTAACATATTATATTATATTATATATAATATATATTTTATATAATATGTTATATAATATTTTTTAAATTAATCGAATAAACGGGTAATCAAGTTTAAAATTATAATATACATACTCGGACCCAATTATATAAGTTAAATGGATAAACGGGTTTAGATCAAGTTGAGTCTGAGTATACTCGGTCCGTTGACAGCCCTAAGTTAAATATCTCAACTAGTCTTTTGCCTGCTCTCCATTTTTCCTGATCTTCAATATTAGGTAGACTAGAGGGAACAGAGTTTTCTAAGGTAGAATCTAGGGTGAAAGTAGGGTACAGGCTTCAAGGGTATGAAGATATTTGAACTATAAATGAATAAAGCGTTCGTGAACAAAAATTTATTTAAATTCATTTATATTTAAATTAATTTTCGTTCATTTAATAAATAAATGAACTCAAACGCAATATTAAGTTAGATTAACAAATAATTGAATTTGAACATGTTTATGAAGATATTCGAACATATTATATATTTTTAAAAATTAATTATATTATATTTATTTATATTTTATAATATTAAGATTTATTCTTAATAAATTTTATATTATAGTATTAAGATTAAAATTAAAATTAATTATATTATTATATATTTATTTAATATTCTAATATTCAACTATTTTTATTAATTTTTAAATTTTAAAATAAAAATATGAAATAAACAAACTCGAATAATTCAAAATTGAATATTAATTGAGTTTTTCGAGCTCAAATTTAAACGAAGTCGAATATTATTAAACAATAATCAAACAAACTCGAACATAAACTCGAGTTTGAATGATAAACAAATGAATTCGAATAGTATTTGGTTGTGATCGAACTCGAACTCAAAAATGTGAGTTTCGTTCGTATTCAAATACAACTCATCATTTACTAATCATTTATAGGTCTTGTTTGACAATTTAATTAAATATATAAATTTAGTTAATTAAGTATATATTTTATTAAGTATGTTTGATAATAGATAATGTTAAGTATTTAATTAATTAAATACGTTTAATAATAAAATTTTATTATTATTTGATTAATTAATACATATTAAAAAAATTTCATAAATTTTAAATGAAATAATAACTTAAATTTAAATATAAATACTTATTTAATTATTAATAAATTATAATTAAATTAAATTTCAAATTCAAAATTTAATTTTAAAATTATAATTTTTAAATATTCATATTTTAATTTTATCAAGCAAATTCTTACTCTCACACTTCTTCCTTTGGCTTCTTGCAAGGCATTTTCTTAAAAATCATTCTTTTCCACTAATTAAAATTTCACTTCTCAGGTTAAAAAATTCATTAGCTGTTCTCAATCCTTCCAGGAAAAGATCATTAACCATAGTTAGGTTGGAGGGTTTTAAGTTTAATATCCATTTTGAAATTCTAAAAGTAAAGGCTTTGCCAAAGATAAAAAGAACTAGGAATAGCTGAAGCATTTGGTGGAAAGCTTATGTACAGCTCAATTAGTCTAATAAAGAAAACAAAAAATCTAATTAGTGAACAAATAAAATGCAGATGATTTTTTTTTTTAAGGAATTCATATATTATTCAAAGAGGGTAAATATTATTATCGTCGAGATAATTATTTTGACAATATTAAGAATAAAACAGTAAATTAAAGTTAAAAAGATAAATTATATAAAAATATCTAACGATAATATTGTAATATCTAATTTTTTTAGAAGTAGAAGGTAAATTTTTTTTAAAAATTTAATTAAAAAAAATACAAGATTTAAAAAAATTTTGGCCTCTTTTGAATCCAGCGCTGGCAATATTAGTAGCCATTACCCAAATGGTGAATTGACACACCAAAAATAAATAAAAAATAAAAAATATCACACATTTTGTGTGGGACTACGGTGCGAAGAAAATTTATTTACTCCAATGTCCCTAACCTTTCTCTCACGTCATCTTGTAACGCTCGCACATGGGCCCGCAGGCTACACCGCCATAGCTAGCACTTTGAGACAAGTGGAAAGGACAGTTTTGACATTTTGGCAAAATTGTCTTACTGTACAAGGAAAATGAATAAAAGAAAAACTCGGAAACAAAGGTAGTACTCAGTTGAAAGTTCAACTCTTCTTCCGGTTAGGGTTTGACAATCAGGCAGACGGCGACGACGACGTCCAAGGAGAAGAAGAAGTTCTTAGTCATTCGTCGACTTCTCTGTCTAGTCCTCTTTCCATTCGTGAAATCACTCAGGTTTTGATGTTTGCCTTTCTTTGCAGTATATGTACTGGTGGTTTTCGTTTATCTTTGTTATATACATGCTTAGTTTTTTTGTTTTGATTCGAAGGGAATTTTTTCTTTATTTTCTTGTGATAGCGTGGAATTTGATCGGTGAAAGTTTTGATTTTGGGCTTGTAGGGTGCCTTCCTTTTTGTGTGTCTGATTTCTTTATCAATTGAGGAGGAGATTAGGATTTTAGGTGATGTGTGAAGCCTCCTGTTATATTATTTCGTGAATTCAGTGGGGTAAGTGTTGTGCACTTGCTCTGAAGATTCAGGAAGGATGTTTCTTTAGTGGAAAGTAGAAAGAAAGGATTTTTTTTTTATAAAGCCTGTTACTCATGTGGGTTTGGATGGGCGGAGTTTGTTACTTGTGCAGTAGGACTTCTTACGCCATGCAACCTACAATTAATTTGGGCATAGAGAATCTGACAAAAAGAAATCTGATATATCGGCTTTGAATTGTCTATGGAATCCTTTTGGATAGTTGTTGATCAGTTGGCATTTGTATCCCACGGTTATACCAGTTTTGATGTGGTACTGCAGTGTTAAAGGTTCTTTATGACTCCATGTGTCCAATGTTAATTCGTATGGCTTAGTTTGGAATATAAGGGGAATGACTAATCGAAATACATCCAGAACCTGATTTTGGAAGCATTGAACCTTGACCACGGGTGTTATATCCTTTCGTGTTGGGGTCTGATATGGCGGCAACTTGTGCTTGATTTGGACATAGAAAATGTTGGAAACAAGGGGATGTGAGATATCCAAATTGAATTGTCTACTGAATCTGTTAAAGCGGTTATGAGCAGTTATGCATGGCCAGTTAGCGCTTGGCCTTAAGGGTAATATATGTAATATTTATGCGGTACTATAATAACACAACTGTGCAATTGTCACATGTCCCATGTGTCCCGTGCTACTCTTGCAGTTGTGCTAGAGCATAAGCTAGTAACGCTTCTAGATGGTTTGGAATCCAGAATGGTAGAGTGCTGACATTCAATTATTTCTTCTTTTTTTCTTTCTTTTTTTTTGGGGGGGGGGGGTGTTGGGGAATGCATTGAATCTTTAGGCTGGGCTGTTATCCCCCCTTTGGTTCTTTGAGATTGTTGTCCTTTCGCAACTCCAGCTAATAAGAGCGCACTGCATGATGGAACGCCGTGTGCTATTAATATTTCTCTAAGCAGTCCGTATTAAATAAACCACTTATATGGATTGATGTCGTGATGTCTGGATTTTGTTTTTGGTTGTCGTTGACATGCAAATGAGTTTTTACATGTACATATGTGCCTGCTGGTGCAAGTGTATCTTTGAAAGAGGGAACTGGACAGCTACTATGTAGCAGCTCATTGATCTCCTCTTTGTTTTGGAGTTGATTGAAAACACCTTTTAAACAACACCCCCCGCGCCCCCCAAAAAAAACACATCAACAACCCAGCCCCACAAGGGGGGGAATAAATCCCAAAATGCTTTTCTTACCTGATTCTAGGTTACAGGATATTTTTTCCCTTTAAAGTCTGGCCAGACTGTCTTTTTGCTCTTGAAAAGTCGAACAATATGGATGCAAGGATTTATGATTGGAGTTGTTTCTTCATTGACTTCCTCCTCTCCTCCCCATCCCCGTGCCAAAAAAAAAAAGGGGGGGGAGATTTCCACCACTCAAGGAGTTGGTGTTATATGGCTTAGCAAAAAGTCAACTTGACAATAATTTTTGTATGATTGCGAAGAAGACTGTGGTACTATTGCATTTTTAGCATTGCCCAGATACAGTAATAGTGAATTGAAATCTATTTTGCAGTCTCATCGTACTGCGTGTTAATGTTCAGGCGTTAGTTTTTGGTAGATAGATTCTTTTGTCCATGCCTTCTGCTTGCTGTAATGTAAGTAATTGCACCATGTGGAAGAATTGGGATAGGAAAAATATATTGCAATCAATGTGATCTATCTGATTGAGTTGCTTATTGTTATCCAGGGTTTGCAATATATGGCACGCTTCCTCTGAGACATAACAAAGACTGGGTTGCATCTAATTATTATACTTGAACTTTTGGCTTTACTTCTGTGGATAGGGATTGATCCTGTGGGTAGACATGGAAACAAAATTCGCAAAGGTATTGGATAATGGCCACTGTGTTGTTCTTGATTTGAAGCGGAAACGGGCCACTCAGACATCTTTGACCGGATCTGCTGATGTGGTGTTACCCTCCATGAGTTGTCCCATCCACTGGCTTGGGAAGCGGAGGAAATTGGATAAATCAAGAAGCAATTCTGATGATTGCACTATTCATGAAACAGAGTTATTACGAAGATACCATTTGAATTTTATGAGGTCTGGATTACCAAAACGTTTGATGTTCTATCACAAGGGTGAGTGGCTTGATTTCCCTTGCCATATCCTTTCACAGGTTAAGAAAGATCTTCAAGTGAAGAAGGCAACCACAGAGGTGGAGATTAATGGCAAAATATTT
The DNA here is from genome assembly GCA_026120185.1 of Voacanga thouarsii. NCBI lineage: Eukaryota > Viridiplantae > Streptophyta > Magnoliopsida > Gentianales > Apocynaceae > Voacanga > Voacanga thouarsii. The sequence continues at coordinate 3,327,631 of JANUWF010001719.1, read as the reverse complement.
GCTTTAGACTTCTTGCACATGATGTTACTGGACTTGAAGACTGGTCTGCAGCAATCTATTGCATGGATTGATGAAGCTGGAAGCTGCTTTTTTCCAGAGACTTTTGCTGATTATGATGAGCTTCACAGTGGCTGTGAGAAAGACCCTCAAGGGACCCAAGATATCAAGTTGCAAATTGAGATTGAAATAAATGGTTCTGATATTTCAAAATTGATGGAGTCTAGTGGGGAGTCAAATACTCTTATTAAACAAATTCAAGTTCACCATGAAACTGCAGGAAAAGATTATGATGCAGAAGTTGATGACAGTTGTGTCAGAGCAGGAGGGGTGAAAGTTGATGACAATCTTGGAGAAGATAAGCAGATAGAGGCAAATACGGCTGCTAGGTTTGAATCTGAATCAGGATATCTCGATTCTGTCTTGGTGAGAGAGATGTTTTTCAAGGGATTACACTCTCTGGACAGTGCAAATATCATTGAAATGAGTCGAGGCTCGAGTGCTACAAGGGAAGCTCAATTTGAGCTTTTCATGAAACAAGTTGAGATCACTGCACGGTATCGTGGGGATCCGAATGTCAGATATGCTTGGCTTCCATCTTCCAAGGCAATAGCTTCCAGTATCATGAAGTATGGTCTGGGCTTTTCTGGAGAGACAAGGATTGAGCCAGTATATGGCTTCGGTGTTCATCTTATTCCTGTGAACTGCACCGATATCAGGTCAGAGTTTTCTTTTCCAGTTTATCAATGTAATGATTATTCAATGCCAGTATTGTGGTGGTGGTTAGCATATTGTAAATTTCTATAGCTGAATTTGATTTGCTAATTTGAAATCAACTGATATTGTGAGGCTGAGGTGATAAGCCTGTAGGCGTTCTGCTACCTCATGCATCTTGGTATTGTTTGATTCTGGGTCTGATTTGAACTTCTATGGGCTCTTGAAAAATCATTTGGATGTTTAGATTGACGTGCTTGTAATTATGGTGTTATGATGGTTCTACTATTGGCTTCACACAGATTTGGTTGGGGTGTGGGGATGTTTATATGCAGTCTATTTTTCCTCCTTCGTCAGAGGGGGCTCTTGTCTACCACAGCTTGTTCAATACCCAAATGTTGAATGGATTAGATGACATATCCAGTTAAAATGGAAGCATAGTGCTGATATTAATTATTCATTTGCAAACAAATTCATGCAAAATGAATGTGATATGCACTGTCCTTTGCTTCTCTTCATGAAAGCAATGCGTTATAAATGCAGTTGTTTAGTAAAGCTGGGAGATTTGACCACATCCCAGTGCTATTTGTGGGAGATTTTCTGTCTCTGGCGGTGTTCTTGTACTCCCTGTCCTGCCAAAATTGAGTGTGTTTGACTTGGTATGAGGTTTTATGCGTTAAATTATTATACGGTAGTAATATAGTATAATAAAGTGTGAGAAACATGTGGGCCAATATATAATATATTAAAAGTTTTCTTTTTGTGGAAAGTGTCAATTATTTTGGGACATACTAAAAGAGATAAGTAGATCAATTTTAGAGGGATGGGGAGATTTTGTATTGCAACGTCCCGTGTGGTAAATTTGTGAAATTAGAATGTTAGTCATTATTTTGCTTTTCTTGTTTATCATGGACGCATCTTCATTATCAGAGCTATTAGAGACAGTTTAATAGGGTAAGTCATCATATATTTTTGGCCATATTACATTTAGTCCAATTGGTAGTTTGTGGCAATTGCTAATGAACATGGCATGCACTTGGTAATGTGGTTTTGGATCGTTATTTCTAATTTCTTTTTTTTTTTTAAATTACAGAATGTTGATATCATTCTTTCAGTTATGTGTCTGCTTTTAGTAAGGTTTTTGCTTTGTTCCTTACAGTGCAAATTATTGCGATGATGACGATAAGGGTGTGCGACATATGATATTATGTCGTGTGATAATGGGAAAAATGGAGCTTGTTCATCCTGGGTTGAAACAGTTCCATCCCAGGAGTGAGGAGTTTGATAGTGGAGTTGATGATCTTCAAAATCCGAGGCATTATATAGTTTGGAATATGAATACCAAATCTCATATCTACCCAGAGTGTGTTGTTAGTTTCAAGATTGCTTCCAAGGCACAAGGTGATTTTCCTTTGCATATTTCTCCTGCACAAATGGAGTCTAATGAAATATTTTACTCTTCTGCTGATGGTAATGCTTCTTCAAAATGCAACTACCCTCCTTTTTTTGGGTGGTTGGGAAGGCCATGTAGGTTGATTTTGAAAGTATATCCAGATAATTACCTGATATGGTTAGTCAAAATGAGATTAGTTGCGATTAGTTCTTTCTGCCTTGATTGTCTTGTCTCTCTTGGTAAGAGAAGTTGCTTAACATCAAATACATTGACTGAGATAGTCTTGTGAGTGGTATAGAAAGACCTTGGGCCTTTTCTGAACACTAAAGGGATGCTGAAGTCTTTGCTTTTTTGTTTGCTGTGCAGGAACTGTGCCGGTGATTGATAAAAAGGTCGATTTGCTTGGGGTCTGCACTTCTCTTCCGGTGCCTGGAGTCCAGGTACAGTTTGACTCGTCTGCAACTGATTTGGTAAGTAATTAAGTTGAACCAAAAACTTCCATTTATTCGGTCTTCTTCTCTTTGGTCTTACTATCTCATGCTGTTAATATATTTTGGAACATCTACATGATGCTTTGGAAATTTCATATCGATTCCTTTTTTGGGAACACCTGTAAATTGATCGAACTAGGGTATGGTCTGGTTTCATTAGACTATAGCGATGTTGAAGAAATTGCAATGTGTTGCTGTATCAAGGATATCCGTACCATAAGCATTCGAATTGGAATCAAGTTCTTTCCCCGAAGTTGAAAATTTTCCTCATGCTACTGCCTGAGCAGAAACATTTTCGAGTGGTAGATATTTTTCTTGTATACTTTTTTAAAGTTAAATAATTCCTCGAGAATTCTTGTGTTAGTTTACACATGTAACCGCGGAGAAATGAGGTCAAGTGCATTGGTTTTCTGAGATACTGGGAGGACCCTGCAGTGTTGTAGCTTGTGTATATTTCTTGTATATTGGAGGGATTCTGTATGTTGTTCGGTCTCAAGTGTACAATGCATCAGAAAAAATAATTTCTGGTTCTTTAATCCTGTGAGATCTAATTTCTCTGTGTGGGATTACACCTACTGAAGGGAAAGGATGCTACACATGGAACAAGGAGAGCTTTCGCATCCTTTCTGTAGTTGGATGTACAATTTATTTGGGCCACTTATTAAGTGATGATTGAATTGTTGAAGACTCAAGAAACAGTTGCTAGTTTGAGGTTGGCAGATGAATATAGCAACTTACCTCCATATGCCCTGAAATACAATCTTCTTTTTAATATTCATATTTTTTGGTTATTATTTGGTGCAACTTCATGAATCGGGCTGAAGAGAAGAGCGAAATTCATTCAACATGCCTTCTTATTGATATCTGGTTAGAATTCCCACATGTATTATCAAGTATTTTACCATGTTTTGCAGTATTTCAGAATCAATAGATTATATGAAGTAGGTGATGTGTAAGGTTGACAAAAGGAAGTAAGAAATTCTGCTGCAGAAGCTGACTACAGTAAAGAGCATTCAATTTGTTATTGGATCTGTCATGACTGAAATTTGAAGTCTTTTTCCAAGATGAAGTTGGTATGATCTAATCTGATGGCATCTGCCAATAGGCGCGAGTAACTTCCTTCGGCATGTGGTGGAAAGATTTCATCAGTTGCTTTTTGAGGGCATTATTGATTGGCAATGCTGACAAGGGTCTTCTGAAGTTCATCATATTTCTGATAGTTCCCTGCTGTTGTGAGGTTGGAGGTAGGAGGGTGATTGTGAAATATGGCTTGACCTGTTAACATCTTTCCTGCACCAAGATTACCTATATTTTGGTATGAAGCTGCTAGAGTAGACAATATTCCATTGCAAGCTAATTGCTTGGATTTTGTTTGTGTAGGTTCTTTCCTTATCTTTTGCCCAAGGAAATCATATAAAAGAACCTGAAAATTCTCTCTGCATCAGTTGATACCATGACTAAGAATCTTGTTTTACTCCTAAACCTAGTAAGCTTTAATATGAATCCTAAATATTTCCACTTACCAGTGGAAATTTAGTGATTCTGTCATCCTGCATTCAAAGGTTTGACTAAGTAGATAAAAGCTTGCATTTATTGGTTGCTGTGACCCTGAATATATTTTACCCTTTTATTGCTATGAATTGATCGACTTGTAGTTAGATGACATCAGCCTTTTTGAGTTATGTGCCGTGCCACCAATGGAAATTTTCCCCCCCTCAACCATGATGAGAAACCTTTGTATTATTGACCTCAGAAAAACTGGAAAACTATATCGATTTGATGTCTTATTGCATTATTGTCCCATTTTAACTTTTACAGATGTGATTGAATTTCATGTATTTTACTTGTTCTAATGTTACATCGATGCCCCTATAGTTTGACACACTTTTTATTCTTTAGACAAGTGAATGTGATCAGGCTTTGATTAGTAGACCTCCAGAAAAGGCTGTTAATGTGGGTTCCAGCCCTTCTAAGGCACCTAAGTCGCCTTGGATGCCTTTCTCCATGTTGTTTGCTGCAATTTCAGATAAAGTCCCCAAAAAAGATATGAATCTTGTCAACTCCAATTATGAGTTATTCAAGGTATGCATGCATGTTGGACGCTTTTTTTTTTTTTTCCCACTTTAAATTGATATATGTTGATATTTTCCTCCTTTTCTTCCCCTTCCTCCTGGAAATCATATGTAGAATAAGAATATGAGTCGGGAAGATTTTGTTAGAAAGCTGAGGATGATAGTTGGGGATTCCCTGCTGAGGTCAACAATTACAAGTCTTCAGTGCCAGGTATCGCCTTCGAGAAGCAAAACTGCTGCATTTACATTTTCTGTAAAAATTGTTGTAATTAGATGATTATATCCTCTCCTTTCCCCTTTTGTGAAGGTTTCCCCTTTTTTTTCGGGCTTTTTTTTTTGGGGGGTGGGGGGTGAGGGGGCGGGGGGGGGTTGAGGTGTTTGGTCTGGGGTTTAGAGTGTTTTTTCTAAGTTGATTTAAAAGCTTTTACATGCTGCTGCAACTTCGTTGTGGATACATCAGAAAACTGTCATTCATGATTCTTCATTCCTTGAAATGAGAAACATTGGATGAAAGCCGGTTGAAATCTGCCCTTACCTTCTCCTTTGTCCAGTCTGTTATATGAGTTATTAATTTGAGAATCATATAAGCCCCAAATGTGTGTTAAAATGTGAATGTGATACTTTGCTGTTAAAATAGTTGCTTGTTTTAAGAACTTGAGTTTATGAGGTGGTACATCCTTGTTTTGTTGGAGATACGATTTTGAATTTGACTTATTGTTGCCTGTAATTTAGAGGTTTCAGTTGAGTAAGGTGTTGCCTGTTGAGGTTGCTTGGATGTACTTGGGGAACTTGATGCAAATATACATGTCCGAAGTTAGGGACAACTTTGTCTATTTTGTTCTCCATGGTTTGTAGTGTGTGGCTGACTGACAGCTCTAGTTAGTTGTTGGAGGTTCTGGGAATGTAAAAAACCACAGGAATTTGTTCACATAATTTGTGATGCATTTGGTTGGTCTATTTGTTTCTCCTCCATAGCAAGATAATGTTGTTTCTTCAACTTCGAAATGCATGTTGATTGAAATTGTTGCATACCCTGCAGGTTCCATCGAAGTCTAAGATTGAATTGGTTGCGACAAATCTTGAGCCTGAACCTGTTGTTACTTCCGATTGACTCCAGCCTTCTAGTATCTTCAGGGTGTTTCGGCAGCAACTCGTTTGGAGTCCGTTTGTGGATATCTCTGTATCTAAGGTTTTCCAGAATGACCAAGGCAGTTGATGTTTTTGTATTCAATTTAACTAGCAAACACATTATTGTGGAATTCTTGTTTTTAAGACTTATCAGTTGGATTCCTTCTGAAACCAATCATCTATGGTTTTGTTTTGGTGTTTGTTGTCTGTTAGTTTTTGTGTGTGTGTGTGTGTGTGTGTGTGTTTATTCGAATCAAAAAATAAATTTTTATCAAGAAGTATGCAGCAGAAAATGTTCTCTGTGCATTCTGAAAATTCAGTTGGCTAGGAACTATGTTATACGCACACAAAAATTTTGCATATATGGAATCCACAATTTTGGGGGGATTACTCGAGGGAGCTGTTAAAAGCATTAAAAATAAAATTTAACTGATTTTTGTCTCAATTGAACTACACGGTATGATTCATCAGTAAGCAGTTCAAAGTCCTGCTGGAAATACATTTTTTGTCATTATTTAGGATGGTTGTTTACCTTTTAACTTTCTCAATAAATTAGTCGTCAGGCTTCCTACCATACCAGGTGAGTCTAAGTGTGATTATGGATAGGAATGCATCGCCAACAAATTGCTAGAGATGCCAATTAAATTCCATGTGGGAAACAAGTTAAACGAACAGATGGCCTCTGCAAAGATGACATCAATAGCTATAATACGAGTGCTGTGCCTTCTATGAAGGTTATATTTTGGACCTGGATGTGGCGGTCGTTTGTTCTTGCATTACACACTGTTAAATACAACTTTAGAACAAAGTTCAACTTGGTAAGATGCAGGAGTTTACCGGTAAAAGAATCTTCACTCAATTTACTCTCTGCTATGATTCATGAGATGCCTCATCTGTGTTTGATGGATCCCATCCAGGAGGTTTGATATCTGGCCAATCTCCTCGGCATCCCAATCTAATATATAGGCTCTTCTTACCTTTGAGAAAATAACAGGTAAAACATGTCAACATATGAAGCGCAAGCCATGCATCTCAATGTACCTTCACCATTCCTGCCATTCCCCGAACCCTGATTTGTTCTTTACTCTGTGTTTGGTGAGAGGATATTTTATTTCTGTCAAGAGAGATTTTGACTAATATACAGTTGTAGAAAAATAATTATCCCTGTCATTTAAAATGTAATGCTTATCCCGCTAATAGAGAATCAACAAAGGAACAGAGAATCGACAATGAAGTGAAAAATCGGACATGGTAATGGGAGAAAAGAAAACCTGGAAGATTTTTATCTGACAAAATCAAACGCTTGAGGGCACTTAGTGAAGCCTGAGCAACAGTTTTTGAATAGTTGGTATCCCAACCCTCAAGCTTTACCACCACCTCTGCATTTGAATAACCCTGAAGACCCTCTTGGATGTGCCTCCTGGCCTCATCTCTTGCTGAATCTTCATCTGCAGACAGAAGTAGAAGTCACATCTGATGAGGCGAACTTGTTAAAATTGCAAGAGCATTGGTTCTTAGAGATGCATGTCCGACAAACTTCAGCCAAAGCAGGTGCAAAAATAGCACATTATTCATTGGTCCGATTTGATATTGTCCATCAAAGCCAAGATATCTTTTAAAAAATGTGGAGAATTTTGTTGACTGTTTCAGAGTAACTTCTTTCCTTCCTAGTTAATCAAGTTAGTTAGTTGGTCAAGTAGCCTATAGGCTTACGACTTAGTAGCATTGCACGTCTTGTGTTTGTGGAGATTCTTTCACTCCTAAGCAAATTAGAAGCTCTTTAACCGAATTCTTATACTTTAATATATTATAATTGATAAAGATTTTTAAAAAAATAGGGGGGGCTAGACTGTATCCACCCCTATTCTTAGTAGTTTATTTATTTTGAAAATTCGCATATCCTTTTCTTAAGATTTTTATGAAATCGTAAATATAGTGAGTGATAGAGTGATATTTAACCTAAGTAAATTTATTTGAAGAACTCCAAATTTTGGAATTCATTTTTCAATGGGTAAGGAGTTATCTTCTTAACTTATGTATTTCTCTTACAATACATATACAATTTATTTATTTGTCAAGCTGGCTTCCCACCTACTCTTGGAACCTTTCCTGTTTAGTTAGCTTCCACTTCCTCCTTGTCATCTGTTTAGTCTTCCCACCTAGGCAAGCAAATTTGTTCCTCTTGTACCTATTCCCTTTCTGTTGGAGTTGGTAAACCCCTTATATAGTTGGGCATTTGATACCCTTCTACTTGTGGGCGAGGCGAAGGTTCTCTCTCCTGATGGCCCTTGGTGGAGTTAGCCTCTGATTAAGTGTGAGTTTCTTTCATCTTCCTATTGATCAAAATGAAAGCTTTGCCACCTAACCTAGTATGGCTCCAGTTGCAAAGCATGCTTCTAGTCGCGATAAGACTAATACATCAGTCTCAATTGAGCTACACGGTATGATTCCCTTGGGGTTAGTAAAAGGAGGATTTATCCCCAAAAGAGTGAGGATATGATTCCCTTTCTACAGCCATAGACGAGATGGCTTTGATTGGCCAAAGGAGAGGAAAGGAATTAAAACACAGCCTTGGTCCTTCTGTGTAGCCCACCGGTGCCATGTTTCATCCCCACTCTTTAGCAAGGAGTATTAGGAGATGCAGCATTCCAAGCCTTTTTGTTTGTAAAATGCATAGGTGACAGTGCCAGGTGAAGAAGGTGCCTCCATACCTCAGGATGCAAAACTAGATTAGGGCCCTCCTCAGTGAGTGGATAAAACCAAATCCCTAATCTAGTTTGCAATACCTCAGGATACAATTACTGAATTTGAGAAGAGGATAAATACTCTTGGAGGGGGATCAAGACATATTTAGCAGAGAATGGGCCGGGGAGACTGAACATTCGGGCCCTCCTCAGTGAGTGGATTAAACCAAGTCCTTAATCAAGTTTGCAATAGTGTTGGGCCTCATGACTTCTTGAGAAATATATTCTACAGAAGTTACCTGAACTAGCTTCCTTGAATTTGACAAGAAAAGCCCATCCAAAAGAATTTGCTGCGGACACACTGTTTCCATTGATTTGAATCTCATGCTGTTTTCTCTTTGCTACAATTGCAGGAAATTAATACCACAAGAATTGATTCTCTAAAAGAACTACGTGATTTGCTAATTCCATTGTTTTCACTCAAATAACATTTATCTCGTAATTATCCATATATTTCTATACGTTCTTTCCCAAGTGAAAAGAAACTGAATACTTTTGAGGAAACTGAATTCAAGGGATTTAAAATCTGGGATTTATGAAATCCTGTGAAAAGAACTCACCATAAATGGAAATCCCCAAGTAGTTCCGTGTGCATATTGTCCCAAAAGATCATGTCTCCTTTCGTTCTTTCTTTAGTAGACCCTTTGCGTCCCCATATTTAGTATGTTCTTCTTAAAGGTGCAAACAGGTCAGGACTGGACTCTAAACTGGGAGTAATAGATCTCTCACAGGGTGAAATGGCATACTGCTAAGTCTGGAAAGATTAGCTGACTACTAGAAGCGCTACATAGATGTCATAGCTGAAGCTCCAAGCATTTATAAGTGGGACAGAGCATCTTTTGCTAGCACATAAAGCATGGTTCAAAAGCAACTTGCTTTAATTTCCTATCAATCAGCGAACTTTGTTTCTATGATTTCTTAATAATCCTTTTGATCAAGCAATGCATTATACAGCTGAAAACAATGAAAATAATTTCATGAGGCAAAAAATTTGTTGTCAAACAGATTATGATGTGTAATGTGAATTATAAATGCAAGATGGATGATGATTTTAGTAGGTTTCCACTGTACACAAAGACATTGTAGAGACCAAACAAAGAGTAATTAGGTCAACTGAATTTGAAAGGAGCCTTCTTCTCATATTCGAGGTCTTATATAATCATAGTAGATTCTTTGCTGTGCAGTTTGGAAAGTCAATAAAAAGGGGAGAAAACGAATCACCTGTAGCTTCAGATTGTGACAACCAAATGGAAAAGCCAGCAAAGAGGTGCCTCCATTTATTGGGCCTTCTAGCTGCACCATGTTTCCCTCCTAATGTTGCCACAACTGTTCGAGCATGGCTGAAAGATTGATTTATATGTGAGACGTACATCTTTCAACACCAACAACAATGAATATGGATCACAAGTCAATACCTACTCAGGCTTTCTAGTATAGAACTTTCAGCTTCAGCCACAGCATCAGACCCCTCTGCGACAACACCTAAATTGGGTTACGGCTATTAATGCACTTTAAGATGTTGGATAAAGGAACCTTGAAAATACCATAGAAATTGTCTTTTGAATCTACCCCGTCTGTTGAATGTCATCCAATACAGCTATTATAGACACTATGACAGTCACTCTGGGACAGGGTGTACCATGATATCAAATGTACTTATCACTGTCTCTTGTCTTATTTATGGCTATTGCTAGACCTTTCCCATGGCCCTTATCCACGGTGGTAGGGGTAATTCCCATTTCTGCCATGGGCAAAGCCTGGTAATGATCTGCTATATACATGCACTTGATAATGCAGAAGTCAATTTGGGGAAATTTTCTTAGAAATCTGAAGCACAGTCTTTCACCTTTTTCATGAACTTTTGACTATATGGAGATCCAAATTAGTGAATACATCTTATTAAAAATTTAACCTCCTTTTTTGGTGAAGTTTCTAATTCAGTCCCTGAAGGAAAGCAATATATACCTCTTCAATTAATCTATTCGCTCCAATCTTGGTCCTTAAATTTTCCATGATGATAAGGACTTTTAGAAGATAATAAGTATTCCATCCACTAAAAGCCTTGATTAAAAATTCAATTATACTTACATGAATCAATTGTTTGCTTTGTAAATGCTTCCAGTAGCTCTTTTGTATCTAGTGGAGTATACCTAGCAACCATAAAATTGGAGAAATCTTAGGCATGGACCACTATAAAGGACATCTGCAACAAAACCATTGACCTTTTGAGAAGCTGGAAATTTAACAAGAGGACTCTATTTCGCTAATAGATCAATGTTGAATACAGAATATGAGTTCTTGCCTTCAGTGTTGATAAAGGTGAAAATATAGGACACTTTTTTTACAGTGAGAAAATGCGAGAAAATGAACCATCAACAGAACTATGAATTCCTTCTGGACTCTATTAAGCAAACATGGAAATGGTATTTAGGCTCTATTTTGCAGGCTTTCTTTCTTGTTCCTACTTTTTAATGAAGGATGATATCAGAGGACAAATCAGTTGTGATAGAGAATATGAGGAGTGTGATGTGGTCAGCAGGCAAAATTTATAAAATAAAAGCATCATGTGTACACATGCTAGGCTTACAAAACAACAAAACTGCACCAAAACAAATTGCTGTTACATTATTACTGAAGATTATCATTTAGTCCTATATTTGAGTGAATTTATGCTTAAGTTCTCTTGAATTGATTATTCATCAATCAGACTTTCCCTTTCACAAGCAATTCAAATTAAGTTGCAAAGACTTCACTAATTGAGATGGAAGACAATTAAACTAGTATTGACTTGACTCCTAACATCTTACCAATCTATCATATGAAGACATAAGAGAAATGTAGGGCAAAGGAGTCATCTGAGAACACCTCATGGCTTAATTTTGTTATAAGTAGGATATTATCTGATTGTTGAACTATCAAGATACTAATTTTGGAAGGAGGAGAAAAGAGGATAATACCCCAAGCCAACTGCCAACTCTTTACCAATCATCTGGTTTATTTCAAAAGATTCCCCAACTAAGTAGATTGGTGTTCCTTTCAAGAGTTGCATGACTCCAAGTGTAAGGGATTCCCAGGACTCGACTATGTCGGGCCAATTCAGTTCTGGATCTTGCTTCTTCAGGCTAACAACCAAATGATTGTCATCTATATACCTGTGAGATACCAACGGACTTTAATAATGCAATTTGAAAACAATTTACAATGAAAATTTGGGAATTGCATTTACCATATTGTTTCAGAAGGTTTTATCCTGTCATAAAGACAACCAGTGTCCATTAGACTCCGAGTAGTTCCAGATTGCTTTACTCTGATCAGTAAAGAGTTATCATCTGTATCCACAAATATATCCCTGGTACTTACTTCAACATCCCCAAGCTCTAATCTTAATTCCACCTCAGAAGAACCATCTGAAAACTGCACCAAATTCAACTTCTTTTATCAAGCCAGGATTAAAGTTTCCCCTGAATTTCCACAAGTTCTTAATGTATTGAAACAACAATCAAATGAGGAGTTGCATGTTGAAAGGTATTAATTATCTCATTGTTAAGAAACACATACGTATCTTCCACTACAACTTTCCAAGAATTCCCATGTTTTAACCTTCTGCACCACATACTAGAAATAGATGATGATGGTCAAAGGAAATAGAAATCACAACAACAAAAAAATGAAAAACTATACAGTCTCTGGCCCAAGTTTCTAAGAAATCCACCACCCAATTTGTGACATTACCCTATACCTATGCTTTTTCGAAGAAATAAAATTTCATAGAGAACATTGCTGAAATCATACAATCAATGCCAAAAAAAAAAAGAGATAGAAACACCAATCGCTAGTCCAAAAATATAAAATCCTTGGCTTAAACATTGCATCTTCTTCAAGAAAGACGACAATTCTTCAAAAATTAGAACAGCATACTACCACAATACCCAATTCCATTTTTCCTTGGCTTTCTTGTACCATAAACAGAATAACAAAGCAGAGAAGGAGTATCTACCTCGTAATGTGTAGTGGTGGTGGAGACAGTGGGGATGGTGCTGCAGAGAAGCCGATTAAGTCTCTTGATATTACCGGAAGCCAAACAAGGAATCAAACGATAAGGGCTAGAAACAAGCTTTAATTTGGGTTTTGAAGAGGAAAAGGGAGCATTTAAAAGGGGAATGTTGGTTTTGATTGAATTTGAAGAAAGGAAATTTAGAGAAGAAGCAGCAGTGGAAGCTGCCATTTCTCAAGAAGATGAGAGGGAGAAAGACGGAGTTTGCTTACAAGTTCATTATTTCTTCTGCTCACTTGGGGTCTTTTTTTTTCATTAAATAATTATATAATTAATTTCCTTGTTTACAATTATTTGTAGTTTTAAAAAAGTAAAAAATATTTATAATTTTTATATTTTTATTATGCTATTAAACTATGATATTAATTAGTTTACTTCTTTAATAAAGTTAATTTAGTCTATTTATATTAAAACTCTTAAAACATACATTTAGAAAAAACGGAGAGAGTATTTATTTATATTTTTACAATTTTGTATTTTTTGTAATAAATAAAATTTATTTTTAAATTATTTAATTTATCTTAGAAAATTTACTTTTAAAAAAATCTTTTTAGTACCTAAACTATATTTTTTGAAAAATTTCGTAACGAAATTTGACAATTTTAAAGGCATACCAACTATGTGCAGTATGTTTTAGGAGCATATTTGTTATTTTATTTTTGTTTTCCCTACAACCAACCTCCATCCTTCTCTTTAATTGCTTTCGGAAGTTGAAATGAGGTGTATTCGCCCTTAAAAATATTATACATGGTCGGCACGTGATTAAAATCTTCAAATTTTATTACGAAACTGATAATTGGATTCAAAGGGGTTTTTTTTTTAATATAATTTAGATATTAAAAAAGTAGGAAAAAATTAATTTGCACTTTTCTAATGCAAACAAAGAAGTTTAATTATCATCCATTGAAGTGAGGGATGAAGGAACAACTGAGAAAGGGAAATAATGCTCTTTACCCTTCAATCATAAAATGCAGTAACCTACACTCTTGGGATCAGGGACCGCACAATTCTTGTACGGGAATTGCACTGCCCTTTTGCGGTTAGGATTCAGGGTTCACAGATCCTACAACACAGAAGAGGCCACGTCTTCTAGCTCAAAAGTCGGGCAAAACGACATCGTTTTGCCCTAATTTGGCTTTGGCTCTACACGGCTAAAGCCAAGCCGGGTTCTTTCTCCCTCCTGAAAAAAGTGCAAATGAGACGTTTGGCAGTGTGAGTTGATGTTTTCCCTATTACCAATACGAACTGTTTGAGTTTCTTCACGCCACCACCTTGCCTTGCTCTTTCATCTCCTTCAACAAAAAAAACCATTGCCATTGTTGAATTTTTTGTTGCCCATTCACCTCCCCCGTCATCGAAAAATCATCGTACTTTTCCTTTCCGAGTTGCTCGTTTGTTCCATCACTGTCAGCCTCTTTCTCCTTCTGTCCCTTCACCATTTGTGGATACTCTCAGTCAGTATCGAGTACCGTATTTTGCCTCTCTCTGATCACTCTAAAGAACACCTTACCTTTCCTGTCGAAGTTGCCCATTTACTCCCTCATTGTCAACCTCTTCTGAATCTTGGGATAAAAAAAAAAAAAAAAAAAAGAAGTGGCAAGAGAGCGAAAACGAAGAGGAAGAAGGGAGTTCTACAACTTTTGAACCTTGGGATAGCTTCAAAGCTCAGGTAAGATCATTTCCCTTAGAACAAAAAAGTATTCTAGGCATCACAAGGTTTCATTTAATACAAGTGTTGTTGGTAGAAATTGCAAAACAAAAGTTGAAGTCTTTGGAAAAAAATTTCTATTTACATATTGTTTGGAGTTGGGATGTTAACCGTTTTGCTTAAAGATGTTTTGGTAAAATTTTGTTGTTCATTTTATGTGAATGAAATGCAGTGAAAGGAAGGGCAAAAATAGGTCACACAAAGGTTATATAAAGTAGCACATATATGTTGAAAATGGAATGAAAGAAATGCTGGAAACAATTTTTGTTCATTAGTTATAGCTATGGAATTGTTGTGATTGCAGGGGATTAAACTCAAATGGCTGAACCAAAGCATGCAATGATATATTATAAGAGTTGTGAAGCTGATTTTGGGTGGTTTTGAATGCAAGCAAAGCTACAGAAATTAAATGAACTAAAGCTGGCTGCATAATGCTCCTGAAAATACGATTTTGTTATGTTCAATACCATGAACTATTTGAACGATTTTAAGGGAGTTAGGTTGAAGGGGTGAATGAAACTCTTTTACTGAAATAATGTCTAAGAAAGCTTAGAGTTTATAGGCTACATGGGAAAAAGCCATAGAAATTTCCTAGGTAAAATTTGTTCTAAAACTGGAACACTGTTTGAGCAGTTTGTGTATGCTGTTTGTTTGCTAATTTAACCATATGGAATGGACTTAATTTTGGAACCTTGTGAATTGAAATTTGTAGATAATTGTTTCAGGAACATTTTGAGGTAAATTTGACTTGATTTGGATAAGTGGATAAAACGTTATAGAGTATATAATGAAGGTTGTCATAGTATGATTGCTGAGAATGGTGTTTTTTCTTAATTGAAGAAGGTTGGTTGTTTTACCTTATTTTAACCTAAGGAATTGTTATAAACCTTGAGAGTTTGAATATACCTAAAGCCTTTGATGTGAAAAAGAAAATGGCAAAGGATTTGTAGGATATTTGATGCTTGCTTTGTCTCACCAAAGCAAAATATCTATATAGCCTAAAGTAATCATATAAAAATGGAATTGTGGTTATATTTTCATTTTTTTTTCCTACTTAGTTGAGTTAGATGCTTTGTTTCACCATGGAATATTGTAACACTTTGTTGTAGGTGATCTTAACTTGAGGGAATGATAAACCTTGGGAAGTATTGAATCCAAAAACTTCCAAATACAAGATGAGTTCTTGTTAGTTGAAAAACATGTTCTGCAAGTGGGTTTTTAAAAAAATCATGGCCACGATATCACAATGTGTAATATTTTCTTTTTTTTAACCTGTCCTGTGTAGTGTGTGAATGATTTTCGAACTAACTCCATAAATTTTTCCTTTACTATAGTCTAACAACTCATAGATAATTGTAAGTTCGTCCGTTTTATATATGCTTTGTTAAAGCATTATTTTACCATGTTTAAATATGAACATGATCTACACTTTGGCATTATTTTCCTTATAAAATAATGCTTATAAAATACTCGGTTTGGCATTATTACTAGTAAATTCTCTATCTATCCATCTGTATATCTATCTATCTATCTATCTATCTATCTATCATCATCATCTAAATATGATGTATGCCAGTGCCTGGGTGGTAGTTTCCAGTAGACCTGGGCGGTGGTCTATTGTGTATTTTTTAATTAGTAATTATTATGCATATTTTTTTTAAATTCATATTATGTTTCCATTAGTCTTGGATTTTAAATGAAATTTTTATTTGTTTCGGTGGTCATAAAGTGCATGAACATGGCATAGAAATACATAAACATATAGCAAAAGTATATTCACACTTTCATTAAGGTAGCTATATGGCAGTATAGGCATATTGTAATATGTTATAGAAATATATGAACACAATACAGAAATACAATAAAGATATAGCGAGATCATATTAACATTTTCACTAGACACCTTAGCATACATTTTGTAAAATTTTATATTGTTATTACAGCAAAAGTTAATACGCACTAATGCTTCAACTTGTAACTAGGGATAAATTATGATGCTTGAGAAGAGGTTTCTAACACCAATAAACAATTAGGTTACAGAACACCAAGAGTCAGGAGTTACCTCTATATATACATAAATATGAATTCCAGCCTAAGATGTACAAAGTTTGATGCCTTGGAAAAAACAGCAAATATGATGCAACTTGCTTTCAATAGGATAATGTTGACACTTGGAATTAAACTTTCATCTTGTGTGATTGCTTCTTGCAATGTTAAGAGGGATCCGGGGCCGTGCAATTCCTGATGCCCGTAAATTTTATTTTTTGCACTTCCTGACTTCTAGTTTCCATGTACAACCTTCATTGCTAGTAAAGAATCTTAATCATGATTACTGAGTAAATATGCTGTGATTGACTAGCAGAAAACATGAGTAGCTAGTCTTCAATAAAATAATAATTGTAGTAGAAAACATATTAACCAGTGAGCCGCTATCATATGCTTGGGGCTTGTGTTCATGTGAACGTGTAAGGTGATCATACATTTGTGCCAGGTGTGCATGTGTTTGTGTGGCAATGGCCTATGTAGTAAGTATGATGATATAGAGTGTGGTTCGTGTTAATATGGTTGTATAAGGTGTTCATCTATTTGTGTCACGTGTGTATGTGTTTGTGTGGTTTGTTTATGTAGTAACCAGTACAATTTGACTTAGGGCTTGTATCTTCGTTGTATAAAGTGTTCATGTACTCGTGGTGTAACACTCCACTACCTAGGCCCAACAGGGCCGGGGATGTCGCCTCGTCCAAAGGATAAGTGGTCTTTATAACTAGGTCACACAATCAAAATAATAGAATAAAAATAATATTTTAAGCTTAAAACTTATTATAATCCAAGAATTCAAATCAAATCCAGCATAAAAATTATTCACTCTCAACTCCCCAAAGTATTACATAAAAATAGATAACAAAATCTCTTCTAAGGTAGACAACACTAGCTACTCATCCCCACAACAGAATCGATCTGAAATCATGGTAAAAAGGGCGATGAGATAAAAATCTCAGTAAGTCCGTGTATACTTTGAGTGTCCAATGAAAACAGTTCGTGAATGCAAAGTGTAAAATCTTCATAAGAGAAATACTGTCAAGCAATAAACAATAGTCAAAATCAAGAGTGGTGTTTTGGGCTTTTCCAACCATACATATTCAATAAAATTAACCACTCAAAAGGGCGGCCATGGGTTACCACATGTTGGGCCCCATAACCATACAACGGTCAGAATGCTACACTTTGTGCAGACTAATAAAGGATAGGTGATCGGCCTACCGGGTAAAATTCTCCTCCTTCTCTACACCCAAACAAAATCGGTTGTCCACCCCGCCAATACATAGTCCACATGATTGAAAACTGCTAGCTCGGACCAGCATGACTAAGTAGTACTGACATTTCTCTACGTTGAGTTCATCTTCTAGAGGTGGTCTCCTGCCAGAAGACTCACTCTTGCTCTTCAAAACTAGTACTACTAGCCTACCCTTATTGAGTACTCAACGTAGTTCATCCCACCTGGGAGAAAACTGATAAATCATAACTTTACTTGAAAATGGCAATCAAGGATTTTCAAAGTCTTTGTCAAAATCAATTTTAGAAATAGTTTAGTGTTTGAATAAAATAGCTTGTTGATTTTCAAATAATTGGTTTGATAGAAACAAGAAAGGAAACAGTCCCTAATTGCCTTTACCAAATCAGTGTTCACAAACTTCAGGTTTAGCTTGCCATAATAACTTTTTGCAACAAACAAATTTTATGCAGGAGCTTATCTGATCCTTACTCAAAATAAAGGTCTCCAACAGCTGATCTAACCCCGCCTGGGTTAAACATGAGCCATAATTAAACTCAAGCCAAAATTCACTTTCACAAATAATTCTAGCTCAACTTACTACAACCATGATCCTAGTGTCCCAAGCTTTAAGGCCAGATAATAAATAAAAGGGTTTATAAGCTAAGTCTAGTTTGATATAAAAATAATTAGGGTCTTGGGAAATAGGTATTAATAAGTTGAAGGTTTTAAATCTTGCTAAAAATAAATTAGAGTTTATTTGATGAAGGGTCCTAGGTGGTATTAGGCAAAATAATAATCTATTAATAATTATTTGTTAGAAAATAATTGGTAACTAAAATTAGTTGTAAGTAAATTTTAATGAGTTTTGATTGAAAGATAATAAATAAATTTTAATTGTATTTATGAATATAAGACTTACAAAATTAATATTTTACTTATTATGATTATTTATATAAAATGCTATTTTATTATTATTATTATTATTATTATTTATTTCATATAATATCTATATATTTTATTTCTTTAATAAAAGCTATCATTTATATGACTAAAATATCCTTATTTTATATATAATAATCAAAATCCACCTTTCCTAGGGTTTTCGAAATTTACTAGAAGAAGTTATAGTAATAATCATTTCATTGATGGAATAAAATTAGCTTAGGGACAACAAGGTCATGATTATATTTCTATTGCTAACCATAATCATGAACATACACTCCACTCCAATTCGTCAAATCATCCAAATCATGAATAAAGGCATAGATCTAAATTTACCAAGACATGATTCAAACTCTACTAACATAAACATATTCATAACTTTAACAATCATACATGAGCATAAATCCTATTCACCAAAGGTGACATAATCTCTAATATGCTTGATCACATAGACCACGCATGACATGGAGAGCATGCAACAATCCCTAAAAATGCCATACAATCAATTAAGACAAATCATCTCATGCAACAATCCCATCTCCATCATACAAACATATTTATTCATACTTCAATCTCAACTCCTTCACAACAACACATGCTTAAACCCTAATCATAATCCATCTTCTTCCAATATCATCCTAGAGACATGAATCTAGAGTTTAAAGAGAGGGTTGAAGAGGCTTACTTGATTGATGACTACCTTGGAGTAGTTTCGAAGGAATCCTTACTCTTAGGAGACTTGATCCGACAAGAGAGAAGAAAATATGGCCATGGTTGAAGTAACCATTCGGCCAAGAGAGAGAGAGAGAGAGAGAGAGAGAGAGAGAGAGAGAGAGAGAGAGAGAGAGAGAGAGAGAGAAAAGAGAAAAAGAAAGTTCATTAGTATGTTTATATATACATATTTTCATTAGGAGTTGAAGATGAGTGAAGATGGAGGTGATTGATCATGCTTACGTTGAAGGTGTTCTGGAGCTTTCACGAAAATACTGATTTTTTGATCCAAAAGAAGGACTTTGATTTCAGTATTTGATGTTAAAAATTGCAGAAGTGGATTCAAGGGGTTGAGTAGGTGTAATCTGGAGTTTTTGGAAAAGATTGGAGTGGTTTGGATTGGTTTTAGGCGTGAGAGGGTTAGTAGGTGTTCTTGGTTTGGAGAGAATGGAGAGAATAGCGAGAGGGCTGGCCGAAATTCTATGTAGGAAGGAGTGGCCGACTGATTTGGAGGGTTTAGGAAGTTGAATTTTCTGATTTGAGAGGAAAATGAAAGCTGATTGTTTGAAATCCTAAAAGAATATTTTAGGGAATCAATTTTGGAACAAAATATGGTAAAAAAATCTTTGATGGAGAAGAGCTTTTGAAAGCCCCAATGACTGGTTGAGTGGCCAGGGTTTTTGCTGGGATGAAAGCTGTTCAAGGGAGCTTAATGGTGGCCGAAAATATGGAGTACAATGGTGAAGGGATTTCTGGTTGTTTGAGGGATGATTTATGGTAATTTACTGAATATGATTGCTGGAATTTTGGTCTCCAATCAATGGCTTGATTGGAGGGATTGATGGAGATATTTTAGGAGCAGCTATGGATTGGTTTTCGAGCAGAATGCCGGGGAAGATGATAAAGCTCAGTTCATGGCTGTTCAAGGGGAGTTTGTACAGAAAAATGGTGGAGGTTTCGGACAAGGCTGAAGAAGAAGCAAGGCTGGAAAAATCCTGAATAGATTTCGCAAGTTTGCTAGAATTTTTCTGGGCAGATTTTGCTGCCATTTTCCAGTCAGCTTGCAGAAGATTTGAAGAGGTATTTAGAGGTCTTTTAAGGCTGGTTTCCAGCCTTCTTTATGGAGGAAAAACGTGGTTAAGTTGCTGGGTGAAAAACTGGAAGAAACAGCTTGGTTTTAGTTCACCAATGCTACGAAAGTTGCCCAGAAAATTTTCTGGTTTGCACAGATTTTGTGCAGCTCAGTTTTGGCTGAGTTTTTCAGTCTTCAAGCTGAGTGAAATGGCCAATTTTCTGGCAGCATTTGGAAGGAAAAGATAGCTGAACTTTTTGACACTTGGGCTGAACAAGAAGCTGGAAAAGTTCCAGATTACTACATGAAGAAAATAGATACAGTTAGGTTGGAGTTTTGAAAGTTTAACTATGGAGCTTAATTCTCTTGGAACCCTTCCAAAACTCCTCCCCATTTTCGGCCACAAGATAACTCATTGATAGCCATTTTTGAAACCTAATCCTCACAGAACCTTGCTGGAATTTTCTGGAATAAAATTAGCTTGAATAAATTAATTAACCTAATTGATTAAGAATTAATGAAAGCTAGAGAATCAAGAAAGGTATGAAACCCTTAGAATTTTTTTGTAGGGCACAAGAATAGGATTAGGACATTCCTATCATGTCTCCCCTAGGAGAACACTCCTACCCTTCCCTAAATCATGCAAGGGCCGAAATATAGCATTCCTACACAAAAATAAAATTTAATCATGCTAAAACTCCAATGATGGAATTTGAACCCAAGACCTCAAGAATTAATTCCAAAGCTCTAATTACTAAACCATAACAATTTTTGTTCTTATTTTCCCTCCCAAATATTTTTCCTATTTAATCCTCAAGCTATCTCCCTATTTTCACCTCAAGCAAAAATTACCATTTTGTCCTTCTTACTTAACAAGCACAAATAAGCCATCTAGGCTACAAATCACAAGTCCAAAGCACATAAAATCATATAAAAATATATTCATGTATGCAATAAAATATGATATGCATCCTAACCCCCTTACTCTAAGGTTGGTTTCAACTGGGGTTTCACACGTGGTATGTAGTTCATGTGTTTGTGTGGCAATATCCATGTAGTTCATGTGGTTGTGTGGCTATTGTAATGCATTATAGTTCTTGATCCATCATAGCAAGCTTTGCACATTGCCAACAATGCCAAGAAGAGTACTGCTAGATTGATAATTTTTTGATAGAAGGATGTACAGTGACATGTGTTTGTGCCCCTTCTCCCACTGTACTCTTTTATCATTCAGAACTTGATTAGATTGGGTATTAATCTCCTGTCTAGTACACCCTCAATAGAGAGAGACAGGAACGGAGAAGGGAATATGATAGGTTCCTTAGTATTCTGCAATGTTCTATAATAAAATTTTGATGCAACAATTTTTTTATGTTCTGCTATCTTCTCCAATGTTGTACAATGAACTATGATAGGGTAATGAAATTTTGATGCAAAAAACATGTAACAAGTACAAAAAGATAATCCTGTCTCACTTAGCTTTTTTTTCCTTCTCAAACTTCCATTTCTAGTACACCCACTATTTTTTTTTCTTTTCCTTTTCCCCTCAGCACTATTCACATCCCCTTCAGCACAATTTCTGTCTTTTACTTTTTGATATGCTATATCACTGATTATTTCTTGATCTTTGATTGTTGTTTTTCTCTTTGCAATCTTCTTCCATTATTTATATGTTACATATAGAGAATATATGCTTAGAGCTTGTGTTCATGTGGTCGTGTAAGGTGTTGATGTATTTGTGTCAGTTGGTTATGTGTTCATGTGGTCTAGTTCATATGGTTGCATAAGTTGTTCATATATTTATATCCTGTGTTCATGTGTTTGTGTGACTTGTTCCTATAGTAAGTAGTGCAGCTTGAGTTTTTGTAAGGTGTTTATGTAGTTATGCCAGGTGTTCATGTGTTTGTGTGCCAATGTCCATATAGTAACTGATGATATGTAGGTTCATGCTAAAATAGTTTCATAAATTGTTCATGTGTTTGTGTGGCTAGTTCATGTAGCAGTTAGTACATATTGACCAAAGCATGCTTTGGTATGTGGTTGTATAAAGTATTCATGTATTTGTGAATATATTCACATATTTGTCTGGCATGTTTATGTAGTAACCAGTAGAGGTTTACGATATATTTGGGGAATATGTTCATGTTATTATGTATTTCGTTCATGTGTTTGTATTGTGTGTTCATGCATTAACTAGTGTACATTGACTTAGGGCTAGTCTTAGGTGTTCATGTGACAATTTATATTCTAAGAAACGTAACGTAAGGTTTAGAGTACTCATTATTTCAGTAAAACAATAACTAAATTGATAAAAGTGCTTGTCGCATTAGAAAATCAAAAAGTATAGACTTAAAGTTTTTGCTCCGCATGTGCTACCCTTTCTTAATCCCCTCTAACATTTGGTATTTTATTTGATGTTTATGCTGCAGCACCATGACAAAGAAAAGAAGAACTGAATCACAATAAGCTTCTTGGCGATTGGCATCGTCTACAAGCGCTCAAGAAGCTGGACCATCAAGAAGGGACCAGACAGCTGAAAAGGCGCATGTCTTACCGAGGAGGCCACCGAGGGCATACTTTATATTTTTGTAAGTAGACATCTGAGGAACTTGTTATAGTTATTTATCTTTCTGTGAGATTTATTTGCAATAAAAAATTAGGTCCTTTTTTGGGAAGGCCTTATGAGGACATTTGACATTTTAGGAGAGACTATATGGATAGACAGCAAGCATCCAGCAGCCAATGTGGTAGAAGTTGGCGCGCACAGGTAAGAATTTAGCCACCTCCACACCGTGCTTACCTTTCTTAGGCTTAGTTAACAATACTATTATTAATGTTCATGGTTTATGTGCCTTTGTGGTTACTAAAAAGATAATGTGGTTCGGCAAGCCCACATAGAAGCCAGAGCTATTTGGCATAGTTTGGGGACTGGTCAGAGACGGGAATGGGAAGAGAGGCGGAAAGCTGTCTTCCAGCAGTACAGGGAAGCTTCGGCTAGTTCAAGTACTCATAGGAGACTTAGCGCACACCAAGTAAGACGCATGTTAATGTGACTTGAGATGTACGATAATTATTTTTTGTTGGACATTATCACAGTATTAATGCTTCCAAATCATAACAAATAATTTTTATTATTTTCACAGCAGCAGGCCACGATTCGATGTGCGACTACGATGCTGAAAGCCTTAGTAGCAACCATGAGTGATGCTAAGTGCCGAGCTATTGAAGAGATTGGATTTGGAGGCCTGCTGCAGCTGAATTGCAGCAAGACTCGGTACGACTTGTGCTTCTGGCTGATTGACAACTTCAAGCCAAATGCTTCCGCGATTGAATTAGAGGGAGGGCGACAACTTGTCATTACAGCCAGGTATATACAAGTTTGCCTTGGCATTCCGGGCAATGGCAGAGTGCCGGGGATTACTGCATCTGATGAGAATCAAGAAGTCATCGTTCTAGAGTTGCCAGACAACTGCACGATACTTCTTGCTGAGTTGATTGCTATGGAGGCTAGGGACGACTTTAAGATAAAGTCTGTCGTACTCGCGGTCTCCACATTTCTCGCACCATAAGGACGGGCCCAGCTGAACAAGGAGGTTGTTCGTTATTTTCATGATGCAGCAAGCATCAGGACCTTGAATTGGGCTGAGTATGTACGCCAGCGATTGTGTGTTGAAATTCATTCAGCTCAAGCAACCAGGAAGAGATGTGTAGGGGGATGCCTATATTTTTTAATGGTAATTGTTTTATTTTTCTTTTTTTGACATAAATAAATTCGTGGTTATTATTTGATTTGTAGCTGTATTATCTTGATTAGGTGAGGGTAATCTACATCACCTACCGAAGACTAATCCTAGGGCTGCAGCATGATCCGACGCAGAAGTGTGGACTAGAATCGAAAGAAAACTAACCCAAGGTAGGGGATTTGAGAGAGGAGAGGTAAGAGATAATTCATATGCATAAATTCTATATTCCATTGGTAATATTCATGTGATGATGACAGGAGGGGGAGGATGATGATGATGACAGCGCCACATAGCCCTCGGAGGAGGGGGAGGACGATGATGACGATGACAGCCCCCGCAAGAACAACGCCCTTCCTGAGGAGCAGTGACATCTAGAAGGCCTCGAGAAAGGCATGCAGGGCCTTCGACCTCTCTCCGTAGAAGTAACAAGATTAGAGGTCGGTTTGGCAGAGGAGGAGCAGCAGGCCAGATGAGCGCAACAGCTCCAATAGTCATTGATGCTCCAACGACTTCGGAGGATGAGCAGACGATTTTCACACCCTCTGTCCGAAAGAGTACTCGGAGTAAAGATGACACTGAAGATGTTTCATATAGCTCTCTAATAACTCCTATCGTCATCAGGCAGTATGATATAGCAACATTGACAATGCCTCTACCACTTAGAATGACAACAAGGAGCAAAATTTTATATTCAAATGAGTTTGTTAAGGCTGTCGGTGGAAAGTTGCTTGACATTGAAAAAAAACTAGCAAAGTACGCCTGGGATCCAAGCCGTGAGCCGAGGTTGTTTTTAATTTAAATATTGTGTGGATGTTAACACTGTATTTCACTCCTTCGTGTCAACCCAAAAAAATGGACTGACATAATTTCCTGTTTCATTTTTAAGTGAGGTCCTTGTTCGTATGTATGGCCACGTGCTAAATCGCGGTGATCTTGCTTGTCTCTACAAGGCAGAGCACGTGATGAGGAAGGTACTTCGTATGATATTCAATGTGTCTCTTTCCACTTGTGTTTTATTACTAAAGACTTATACTAGTTTTATTTTTTATTTATGGCTAGCTAATAGGCTGCTGTGTGGACATGCTCAATCAAACTTCATGGCATGGGATACGCCTGAGATACATCTTTGGCCGTGTGACTACGGTAACCAAATAATCTATTTTGCAATATATTTTTACATTTTAACCATGCACAATAATATTGAGTCGTTCATTGTATACCATTAAATGTTATACAATCAGGATAAGTTGATGTTGACATTAACTAAGAGGATGGCAACATCAGCCCTTGTCAAGGAATTCAGAGAGTGCTTCGATTATGCTAAGTTGGGGTTTGATTTCACCCGACGTGATTTGGTATATCCGTTGTCTGTTCTTGTTTTTTGGTTGTATTTCATTGGCGTAAAACATTATTAGTATGTGGTCAAATTTCGCGTTCAAGAGGCATGATTTGATTCCAAATCTTAACATGCAGTTTTTAATTCCGTTCTAAGTGAATACTATGTGGTTTGTTCTATCAATTGATGTTACCCAGAGGCGTATCGATATTCTTGACCTTACCCCTGGGACTTCACCAGCGTTTATTTCATCACTGGCAGAATATGTTGTTGGTTCTTCCTATTTCACCTCAATTATTTAATTATATCGTCTTATGATTGATCATTTGTTATATAAACAACAATTAAAGAAGATTTAAAAAGATGCTATTTTTCTTATTTAAATTGTAGGGATACGTCTTTGACACGGTCCCAAAACTGGTATACCCCTTCGCTTATCCGCTGTCTATGCCATTTAAGATTTATACAGCTAGTGTATCCCGATACGGCAAAAATATGGAGTAAGCTTTCAATTAAGTTATCCACAGTTGGGAAAGAATTTAATTTGATGCATTTGTCTAGAAATCTTAACATGCTATTTGTTGTTACTCATTATTAGGTGTGATATTGGGATTATGGCTATACAATTCTTAGAGTGGTGGTGGGGTCGAATGGACCCATTTGTGACCAAGGTAATCCAAGAGGAAAGCATTAATCCCGAATTTCAATTTTATCTCTTTTACATACATAGATCTAATTATGTGTGCTGTTGAAATGCAACTTTACAGGTTAATGCCAATGGTACCGTGCGCAATCTACGGGGCATTAATGAGAGCCAATGCAAATGAGGAGCGAGAACGGATATGCCACGAGCTGAAGTTGCCTAGCTAGGTTGCTAAGCACTGGAAATGATGGTGGAAGCAAATATGAGGTGTGGGAGATGCTCGAACACGGAGAACTAAATTTAGTGGGAGGGAGGCTTGTGTTCGAGTATTGCCAGAGGTTTCTGAATCAGTCTAGCGTGCTGTAACTGAGGAGCAGCAACACAAATAACTATCGGAGCTAACATAAGAAAGCCTGCCAATTTTTTGAATTCTACTGAGTCCCTTTATAGACTATATTTTCATGTTGGATGTTTAATGGATATTAAACAAGGATGAACAATTGTTTATCGAGTATATGTTATATAGTATTATTATTGGTATATGGGAGTAATGGTGATACATTGTCATCTATGTTTGATGGATAGCATATGATCTTCATCAAACTTGTGGTGTTTGTGTTTCAACCTTAATGTATGATATATAAATTGTGAAGATTTAAGATTTTATGTTTCAGTGGTTAGTTTCCGAGATAACATAGTGCAGGTTTGTCTGTGTTCATGTAGTTGTGAAAGGTCTGGAATATATTGAGGATTGTGGTTATGTAGTTATATAGGATAATCATATTTTTTGCCAGGAGGTTGTTAATGTGTTTGTGTGGGGTGTCAGTATGGTTGTGAAAGGTTGGCTATATGTTTGGCAAGTGTTCATGTATTTCATCTGAGGATGTTCATGTATTTGTGGCAGGTGTTTGTGTTTTTTGTGGCTGTGTTAAAGTGGTTGCGAAAGGCTGGCTATGTTGAGGATTGTGTTTATGTATTTGTGGTAGGTGTTCATGTGTTTGTGTAGCTGTGTTAGTGTGGTTGTGAAAGGTGCTATATGGTTGACTAGTGTTCATGTGGTTATATAGGATGTTGGTAGGTGTTTGTGTGGCTGTGTTAATGTGGATGTGCAAGGTTGGCTATATGGTAGGCAGGTGTTATATATGATGTTTATGTATTTGTGGCCTATGTTTATGTATTTATGGCCTGTGTTTATGTGTTTATGTGTTTGTGTGGCTGTGTTCATGTGGTTATGAAAGGTTGCTTTTGTGGTTGGCAGGTATTCATGTAGTTATATAGGATGTTCATGTATTTATAACAGGTGTTCATGTGTTTATGTGGCTGTGTTCATGTGATTGTGAAACTCGATGCTCAATACAGAAGGCTACATCTGTGTTCATGTGATTGATTTTAGTGTTCATTAAAAGATAAGTAGGATGGAAACCAGGGGTTAAAAAACATAAAAGGATTCAAACCATGCTCAATACAGAGGGCTACATCTGTTCTAACCTTGGAGGGCAAAATCAATTGTGATACATTGTCATGCTAGGAGCGTACAAGAAATTGCGTACACAACGGCAGAAGAAAACACCCTAAGCAAATGCTAAGGGATAAAAAAATTGGATTTATCCCATTTAATCAGCTACCAAAACAATCCTCCATGCTATAACGAGCACTTCTTGTGTATCAAATGGAGAGAAATAAATATTTAGAAAGTAACTATAAAATTCATTGCCAAGTTAAAAATGTGGTTGATACATCTCAATCTTAAATTGGCCAAATTGGGAAATGAATTTATATCAGGCAAACGGATTTAAGGGTGCAAAAATTTTTTTAAGAAAAAAACAATAACAGCAAGGCTTATCTCCCACTCTTGCTAACTATGAATTCCTTCATGCATGAGGGCCGGCTTTCATCTTCTCAAGGGCATCACAAAGAGGAATGGGAGGCGATTAACATTAGTAAAGATTAGTGAGTATAAAACTTTATAAATGAGCAGGACGGAAGTGCTTCAAAATAGGGGAGTGAGGCCAGAGCCGAACCGACGCCGGCATTGAGAGATGGAACCCGCGTCAGCCCGGGCTGTATGATGTTCATGTGGTCATGTATGATGTTCATATATTTATAGCGAGTGTTCATGTGTTTGTGGTAAATGTCAATTGTCTATATGAAGAGAATTGTGTTCATGCTGTTATGTATCATGTTCATGTATGTGTACCAATTATTCATGTATCTGTGTGGCATTTCATACATTAACTAGTACAGATTGCTAGAAGTCGGGAATTCTTAGAACGGTAGTTGTGTAAGGTGTTCGGCTATTAGTTTGCATGCTGCTAGTAACAATATATTTTTAACTTTTTGTTAGTTCACTAGGCTGTAAAACTTGGGATTACCATTAATATTCAAATCATAAAGTTTGTCATTGCATAGCCAATGCCGAAGACTATTCCAGATAAGGAACGTATTGAAAGAAAAAAAAAACGGGGACAGAAGGATTATGATAAAACTAAACAAGCCAAGCATGAGAATAGATAAAATAAAAGGGGTAATAAGCGGCCTTCAAGAGGAAGATTCCATCTAGGAAACAACCTATCTAAGGAATGGATGCCTATCATCCAGGCATGTTCATCTGTGTGCCTATCCTCTTAGAGGGGAGAGGCTTCTCCGGTCCCGCATAGGTTGGAAAAGTAAAAATGGACTCTCTTTGTTTTGCGGTAAGAGTCCATCCATTGTCATCACAGAAATTAGCACATATATTTAGCATTGCACAGCGTTGTAGCCTTTTTGCTAGGAGGTTATTCTCTTCTCGATATCGACCAAGTGCAAACTCATGATCGGCAAGACTGTGGAGGGGCAACAAAGGAGTGGTCAGATGTGGGATGACTTCCCGCATCAACTCAAATTCAGTTAGGAGTTGCTTCTGTTCAACAATCTTTTGTTCGATGTCTTGGCGTAGAAAGCTAAGGTACATTATTGGATTGGCATGCTATGCACGTTCATGGTCATTACAGGGATGCATGAGCAGAAGTCAGGTCACAGACCCGGGATAATAGATACCGGCACTCTCAAGACTTGTCACAGGCTCCATTGGATTTAAGTGATCGATTTTGCAGATAATCAATGTTCTCCAATAGTATTTATGGCATTTGTTGTCCGGGAAATACAGCAATTCTTATAGCAGTCGAAGATGATCTGCCAACAACCAAATGTTAATGCTGTCAGTATGATATTTAATTCAATTCAACTACCAAATATTAACCACCAAATATTTAGTGGTACAATAAATCTCTCAACCACCAAATATTTACTGCTTGATTGTTGATAGAGTGCCAGGCAGTATAAATCAGAACTGCATTTAGATTTGCTCTGAATTTAGCGGCACGATAAGAAGAAGGCTTGGCACCCTCCTGCTGGTAGTCGTCACTGCAGGGTGTTCACGCATATATTGCCAGCAGTTTAACATTTTTCACAGCTGTATTCATAATTCATTTCTGCTGCCAAGAAGAGTCGTTTCAAATTCAACTCCCGGTCACTTCAAGATTAACCTCTGGTTTTGATAGTTGTGAGTGGGCAACTAAGTGTTGAAACCTCTATATATGTATCGGTGGATTGAAGAAATCTAAGGAATTGAGTTTGACACATACTCCATCGGTCGCCAATACAAAAGAGTTCTTACTAAAATCCCGTGTTTAGGTATTCAGTAAAAATAATCAGTTCATCTGATTGCATATATTATTAATGTACTTGTTGTGTGTGTTCATTGCTTTATTAGATGAAAGTTCATGTAGTAACTGGTTGTTCACTTAGCTCTCAGGTTCATGGCTTCCTCAAGCTCCTTTTCTTGTGAAAATCCGCCTGCTTTTCTGCCACAATATACACCCCGTATGATATATCAATGGATGGGAAGGCGCTGGGCATTGGAGACAACGGGAGAATTTTGGTATGACATGCAGCCGTCATTATTCCAAAGCCAGAAAATTTATTCTACAATGCTGCTGGAGTGGCAGTACTGCATGGACGAATCCATGAATCTTTGTCGCCAATTAGCGGTAATGGACTTTCGTGCTCCAAAGAAAAAAGCAGAACAACTCGAGCGTGGTGACTTCAAATCATTGTCTAAGGCCCTGAACAGGATTTGTGAGGAGAATAACATAATGGCAAAGCACATTCTCAGATGGGAGCATATGACACGCCTGGAGTGTACGCGGTCTACAACTGTGCATGGATGATCCACTGCTGAGCGAATCCACATCTCTAATATGCTCACCCACATATGCCAGGAGGACCAGCTTCAGTCCGATGCGTGGGTTTCAAAAGAGGACAGCAGTGGGGGGGAAAGCGACTGATTTAGCGGATTTGTGGCAGGTGAAAGAACAGTATGCAGTGGGTGCAAGACAAAGTGGATGAATAGGATTTTTTTTTTTTACTTCTGTATTTTGAAACTTCATGTTTTTAGGCAGTATGTTACTTTCAATATTTTCTGTTGTCACGTCATTTCCAGTTGTTAGATCAACGTTTTGTTATTGTGTGATGAAAGTCTATTTTTTAATCATGTGATTAAATGCTTTTCATCGCTGTTTGTCTAGACTGGTTGCAGTAATTATATCATATGCTATTTTTCAAAATTTTTCATCTCTACTTGTTAAAGAAAAAAACATGGAGTAAGCATTACATTTGACCTAAACATAACCAATCCAGCAAGAACACAAGACTTGAGCATTTGGACTAATATCAACATGTAGAAAGTTACTACATGAACATGCCCCGCAAACACAGGAACATATTAGACAATACTTGAACATAATCCTAGGGATATGTTAACATCCACTCGTTAACTCCAACATGTCACAAGAGTTGGCATTTCAGCATAAGTGCCAGTGTACCGGCTTTCATTTTTTCCATTGAAACTAGTACTTATTCGAGACTCGTTCCCTCTACATGATCATAAACTGCACCATACACTTCGCTTACGACATGGGAGATCCAATTCATTCAAACTGCTTTACAAAATTTAGTTTGCTCCTATAGAGAAAACAAACTTTATAAAATGTCTCTAACATCGAAAATGTGACAATTAGCATCATATTAAACCCTGTAACTCCAAACTATTATAAGAATGAACTCCACACACATGGATAAGCTACACAAAGACATGACTACCTGAAATAAATACATGAACACGTTGTACAACCACATCAACAGCAATGTTCTGCAATGTGGCCAACCTGCGCTAATTACTTCTTGAATATATCACACAGATATATGATCAGATTGCACAAATACATGAATATGTTACACAAACACATGAATATAATCCCCAAGCATGTCATCCACATAAACCTGCACTAGCTACTACTCTAAGCAAAAGCTGGATTGGAGGTTCTCTAGCTTGCCAGTCCAATACCGCATGTCAATGTCGAATGTTTCCTTGTGAAATGAGCCAATACAAGTCTGTATGGAATACAAGAAAAATCAGTGCCACAATTACATTTCAAAGTGCTACTACTATCAGTGCCACAGTTACATTTCAAAGTGCTACTACTATTATAAGATATATTACCTTCAAATGTGCTTATTTAACTTGAAAATCATATTATTATCTGGAATAAGGAGATAGAGACAAGAGTAATATTAGACAATTTCGATCAATTTGTGTTCGCAATAATGCACTCCATTTAGTAGATATTAACATGAAAGCTAATGAAAGTAACTCCATAAAATTCACCTAAACTGCAGCAGTTAGTATACACTTCCATCACAAGGTATACACTTTTCTTTTAGGAGTCTTCTAATTTCTGGGTAGCAGGCTTGAAAATGCCACATTGTTTATCAAGATCTTAAACAATAGCTTCAATATAGGCACGGCTCTACTCAAAATTCTCCTTGTAACGGCATTTACTAAAACACACTTGGAAATCCAACTTGATGGTATGTCGAGCCTAAATTAGTATCTACAAGCATGGTATTCAAGAGGAGAATTACTCATTAATACTTCTAAAGCACAACCATAGAAGTCAAGCAAGTGCCCATCAAGCGGCAAACTAACCTGAAACATGTGAATATATAGAATATAGACTACGATCTCTATTGATTTATACAGACATTTCTCTAAGCACATTGATTTTCGGATTGTCATCCATAGATATACACACAGGAGGTTATTCTTTTTTTTCCAGAAAAATAAAATAAGAAAGAAAACATAAAAAGACTCCTAAAAACTTCAAGAAGTAGCTTCTTTATCAAAAACCCCAAAAAAAGAAAAGGATTTAAGACATCATGATTTGGTACAGATTAAAGCCTTCGTTTGGTAAGTATCAAAAGTCATACAGAGTACCTATGAGAAAATTGGAACAAAAAGGTGCACACAAAGTCTGTTTACGTACCATATTCTCTTATCTATAGCTGCAAGTCTTCGACTTGGTTCATCAAAAGAGGACTGTTCTGCTATATGAAATGGGGAATAGAGAGGTGCGGCGTCTATCCAAAACACTACTGTATGTTAGGGTATCTCATAATTATGGCCATTATAGCTTAAAGAAAATCAAGAAGTAAATTCAAGCTACGAAATGTACCATTTCCATGAGCGGAAAATTTGTTAGAGAAGCTGGTGGAATGGTAGTCGTGTTGCACTGTATAAGTACAGATGTCACATTGCTTAACGATGTTTGCTACACGAGAAGAAAAAAAAATTCACCTAAATATATTTGTTTGGTGCCTTTCAAATTTATATCATATTTAAGGGATATATAAGGATGTTACCCACCGATTACTGTGAGGCTTGACAAGTTTCAGTTGTGCAGTAATTATTTTCCTTAGTGGCATTTTCTGTGTGTCGAGTACATTGCTGGCCCTGCTGCTCCCCTGGCTATTTCAACAAGTAAACTTTTTCACTTAATAGTACGGATGCAAATAAAATTCATGCTAACAAATAGGGAATGCAACAGCACTGCAGTAACATTGTTGTACACCACATACCTGGTGCATTGGTGTGCCTTTCATTTGCGTGCCTTTCCTGGTCTCCATTTGTCAAGAAAACTCTTCAATCTTTTTCTTGTTTTGTTAGTCTCACACTTCTTTATACCTTTTGGGTTTGGAAACTGTGATTCGGCTACTCGGGATGAAGGTTTCATGGTTCCACATCATCTTGGCCCAAATCTCTTTCAAACGACTTCCCTTCTCTCATCTCACGTGCTGACAATACATCACATTTGTCTCCAATCTTGCGACTCATTTTGGTTGCCATAGAAATGACATCTTCGGTTACACTTTGAGACTCGGTAGCTCGGGCAGCTAAGCGTATCAACAATGTAGCCATCATCTTGTACCTCTCTGCAATGTCAAGATTGGGATCGATAGATACAACGCCTCTATCAACCTGAATAACTGAGGTATCCATAGACTTGTGTATCCATCGCCTGATGATGTATTGATCTGGAACTGTTTTTACATTAAAGTGATCTAACACTTTCATAGAATGCGAACATAACATTCCAACACTCTGGAAAAGCAAACAACTACATGTTATGATTTTCGTCGATGCATCAAATGTAATGCTACACTATTTTGATAATCCATCATGCTGTCCAACAATGCATTCAACTAGAGAATTAGGTGCGACACTCATTCTCTGTATGAGTAGCCCCAAGGATTCATCGAACTGGGCAAGAAACTTATTGAACAATGGGGGAGTGTATACCTTCGCTACGCAATTTAGCATTGGTGAGTTTCTCAACGCCATTATTGGTAATTTTTGTTTACTTTCGTATTCTGAGACCACCTCTTTGTATCGCTTCGAGACAACAACACGACCAAAATGTGTGAAGAATTGCAGAATATCATGATCTAACTTCAGATGGTCCTTTAAATCTGCATTAAAACTTTCACTCAATTGTGTACTATGCATCCCAGCCGTCCAGGTACCCATCAGGTAGCATCGTACCCACTTCACTCTAGCTGCAAATATGCTTTTGATCCATTCATTTATCTCCAGCTCATGGACTAGCACGAGTTCCTGCCAAGTCTCAAGAAACTCCTTCTCGTCTTCAATATGAAACATACAATTTCGAAACATGTCCAAGAGTGATAATCCCTTCCTACAAAGATATCCCAAGTGTTTTATAAAATTTCTCCAAATATGAAAAGTACATAAACCATGAAAGGTCTGTGGGAGAACTATAGAAATTACTGCATCTTGGTCAATGAAGATTGTTCTAGGATGCTTGCCTCCCATAGCTTCGATGAACATCGTGAATAGCCAATTAAAAGAATCAATTGTTTCATCGTAAAGCAAAGCATCCCCAAAAACTACTAATTGCCTATATTGGTTGAACCCAACAAATACTCCAAGAGGCCGACATTGTTTGTTTGTCTTGTATGTGGTGTCAAATATGACAACGTCCCCAAAGTAGGAGTATTCCATGATCATGCGTGCATCAGCCCAAAAAATATTTGTGATTAGCTCATCACAATCAAGTTGTACTGCATGGAAGAAAGAAGGATTCATGGAAGCTTGCTCTTCAAAATATCTCATTATTACCGCGGCCTCACCATACTGTAAGTTTCTTTATCTTCTACTGTGGAGGTATCGCTTCAAGTCTTCTTTAGTGCACCCTAAATTTTCTTTACCACCTATTTGTGCTAACATTAGCTCATGAGATTGCTTTAAAGATAATCTTGCAGCTTCGGCTAAGGAAGCGTCGATGCCTTGCGCATTGCTCACATTCCTCTGTGACGGCATGAGATGAACACAAGCAGCAGTATGAAGGTCATGGTTGTGGCTTGATTCAAACTCGATCACCTTGTAATTTTTTTTTTCCTATCTAGAACAATGACCATCCGAGCAGCACAACCGGTCTTCGTTTCTGCACGAAGACGCTTAATTTCTCTATCACATTTATCGATCCTTCGAAACCCTGCTTTGCAGCATGTAAACCTCCTAAATGTCAACACACCAGAGGCATTCTTATTCCCATACTCTCTACGTATACTGAAGCCCATAGTTGCACCATAACAATTGTAAAAGTTGTACGCTTCTTCTTCAGAATCAAGTAACTGTCCAACAGCAGGTAAAAAACAAACATTCGCACTTGTACGATTCTCCATTAAAAGGAACCTATGCACATCATTAAACAAAAAGGGAACAAAGAAATATATTAAAATACTTGAGTACGCTTACAAGTAAAATTCGTAGGATGTTCCTAAACAGGTCACTAATTCGAACCAATAAGTGTAATATGTAAGCAAAAAAGAAATATTACTGTCTTGGTCAAATTTAAAGAACTACAAAGACATCAGTAATAAACAGTTGAAAATTTTTTTCAGGTGGAACATGTAAATGTATAGGCAAGCGAATACATTGCGGGAAAAATTCTTAATTTAACCACGAGATAATCAGAGAGAATGTTATAAATAAGTAAACGTGTGGTCACATGCTGTGCTATGCTCTGCTGTGTTCTGTATACAATCAATGCTGCTAAACAAACATGTATTAACAAGTGAAGTAATCACATGAACATGGATGTGTTACTAACTCATTCTTACAGAGATATGAACACAAATATTAACCTAAAAACTCAGATTACATTGAATGCAATTTTTCAGATGCACATACTTAGCTACCGGAAGACAACTTAGGTGACTGAATATTTTTACGAAGAACCTTAACTATAGATTTTGAAGGAGAAAAATCCCTTTTAGCATTGCATGCCCATTGCCTCGTTTGTGTATCAGGAGTGCTTCAATTTCGTCAGATTACACTAACCTTATCAACACCATTCGAAATAATCTCAGTATTTGAAGGAATAAGAGAAGAAAGTGAATGGAAATATTAACGTTTGACGAAAGCTTTTGTTTATGTTTACACAGCAGGTGATTTAAGCGGGATTTTTAATTTTTTGATGAACAGTTCAAAGTACATCTATAGTAACTTGCAGAGGCTTGTGGAAGCTAGCTAACGATGCAAGCCATGATTTTCAATCGGCTAAGTCGTTTTGCCCTTTTTTTTGGACTAGTGACGTGAATGTTTCCTAACCGGACGATTGCAGGGTTCCTGAATCCTAGCCGCAAAAGGTGTACGAGAATTGCGCGGCCCCTGATCCGCACTCTCGAGGCTCTGCTGGCTGAGGCCATCTCTCAAAATGACATGCTAGATTTAAAATCCCTGGCCAGGGCCAGTCCAGGGGTGCAGGCTAGTCCAGGCTAGGGATAAAAATCATGGCCCACCTAGGTCTGTGGCCCGCTCGAGGCTTGACGGACTAGTCTGTCTTGAAGAGAATTTAAATTTTTTTTAAAATTTTTTAGTCCCTCAATGATTATTATTTTTTTTTTTACTTTTAGACTCCCAATGGCTATATTCTCCCCCTAATTTCCCAAAACTCTATAAATTCCCTCCAATTTACCCCAAAACTTGCCAAACACTCTCTAACTTTCTCCAACTTTCTTTAATTCTCTCCAACTCTCTTATTTTTATTCCTCTTTCTCTCATAATCCTCAAATCTCTTCATTTTCTCTACAAAAAATGTAAGAATATAATTTATTTTTTAATATATTTTTTTAATTATTCAAGTAAAGTCTTTATATTTTGAAAGATTATTGAGTGGCGGAATAATGGATAGTTTAAGTTTTGAAGAAGACAAGAAGTAAAACTCCACAAAGTGTTATTGTTCTTGGCTATCAACTAGTTAATGCTTTTTAATCTTACATTCTTAGTTTTTAGTTTTATTAATTGCTTATTTATTTTAGTTATTTGTTTAATTTTTAAGGTAGTTTACAAGCTATTTATAATTTTCAATTCTCTTATTTCAGTATTTGTTAATACTTTATTTCATTTTTTTTTGAACTTTTTTTTTGAATTTTAATTAATTATTTTTATTTAGATATAATGAATCTAAATCAATATCATCACTTGTATCGAATTAAGTGGAAAAAAAAAGGAGAAAGGATAGGCCCAGGCTGTGCCGGGCCCAGGGTTTATGGCTCTCAGCCCAACATGACCCGACCCACATTAGTATGGGACCAGCCCGCATGGCCCACATACCGGCCGACCCACATGACAATGCTAGTTATACCACGTGTAGTAAAAGTTATACATTTCTAAAGGATATAATATTTAGTAGTTGGTCCACGTGAACCCGATCCACATAAGATTTTTCCTTTCTCTTGCTTCACTTAGGTACAGTAAATATGAAACTAAACTAGAAGAGGAAGTCAAGAAAGCAATGTTTTAAGCTACTTAAGTATATGACTATCAAACATCATTCAAGTCCATGACCTAGGTGACAATGGTTTACTTAAATTTTCCAATCATTGAAATGTCAGGAAAAAAAAAAAAACAGAAAAGCATATAAATTTTCCAATCAGTTGCTGCCTCTCTGATTCTAGTTCCAACAAGGTAGGCTAGGGACGTAACTAGAGATTTAGGGTTGGAGACAAATTATATGAAATAATATATTAAAGAAAAATATTATAATTTAAAAAAAATTAGGGGGCGAAAGGTAAAATTTAAAGGAACGTTTTAAAAAAAATTTAGTAAAATAAAAAAAAAATTTGGGAAGGAAAGGGCGGAGAGGGGGGGTGAGTTTGTCTCTGGGGTAGCCCATGATTCTTGCACCTAGCCTGAGTTCAACTTTTAGCAATAAGCGCTTGGTATGCTTAAAGAAAATTTTGCCTACAAAACCAACACTTCAATCAAATTAAAACATGTATGTCCTGCAAGCAATGGGGTTTTTCCACATCTTCCTGAAAGAATTTTGGCTTTGAAATAATCAAAAGCCCAATCCTCCCTATCATTCTTGTTGATAATGTTTTCTCAATAACAAGTATTTCCACCATTGTTGATGTTGGAATGTATGCCCTCTTAGACTAGGTTTCTGATATATTTTTTACTTGTACTAATAAAAATATTTTTCATTTTTCTTAGAACTTATTTATGAAATTTTCTTTATATTTGTGCACGATTTTATTGAAAAAGACCCATTGTATTTAAGTAAATGGTTCATGTGAATGGAGGTCTTTTATAGTAAGGTATGAGCCATGAGATACTTTACACATAGACTACTATTCTTAATCGAATGATGAGAATGAGAATCTTATCATGGCAAAGTTATTGTGTTATGAATTCTAAATAAGGAATGACTTACCTTTAGCTAATGAGTAGTCTACTCATTTCATAATACAAGTGTATTTCGAATACGTAGAACATGATCTATAGTAATGATTTCTAAAAGTACTATGTGATAGAAACCCAGACTACTACTATTACAGTATGGACTTGTACTCTACAACTTAAGTATAAGTTGGTTGTCTGACGAAGTTGAAAATGTAGGCTTTGATATACTATATGTGAGGTTCTTGAGAAGGACCAATATACTTGTATGTTAGGTATATGTGACTAGTTAGTCAATACAGACTTTTACAAGATAGTGTCTACGCTATATCGCCCCTTTTGGTTTTCCGAATGATCTAATTATCCAAGGCCTTGAGAAACATGACTTGGATATTAACTTTAGGGTAACTCCCTTAGAAAGCTGAAATATTCCAAAAAGTCGTGGATCATTGGATTAGAAGCCTAAGGATGGTAGATGTCGTTTAGAGAGGTGTTTGTACACTTTTTCCTCTCTAAATGAGCGGCAATGTGTAGAGGGCTACTAACGTAGCATTATCCTTGGGGTCAATATTTTCTTATGGTGACATTAAAAAATATTTAAAATGTAAAATACAACTATTTATATAGTAAGAGTATTTTGGTTATTTTAGTAGCCAATGCGATGTGTCTTTTTGGTCTTCTGAACAGCCCGTAAGTCTTTATTATTTTAGGTCGATGAAATGGTCATAATGGAAAATGATTTTATTTTATTCAAGGAGTCTAATTTATTTTTTGGATAGGAATAAAATAAATGGAATGAGAGAAAATTAAATTTATTATCTAGTTTGATTGGTTAATTAATTATTCAGGGCCTAAGCCCAGATTGAATAATTAAAAAAATTAACTTGGGTTTAAACTAGTTAATAAAAGACTTAAAAATTATTTTAGTTCATTTGGACTCATTAATTATGTATTGAGTTACTTTAATAGGCCCAGGAAATAAATAATTAATGGTTATTATTTTTGGGCTCATTGGGTCCAAGAAAAAATAATAAATTATTTTGACTCAATAGCCTAGATTAAAGGGTTTTTATTATTTATCGTACAGAAGAGTTGGAAATTACCTAAACATTTTCTGTTGATAACCTCCAGATGTTTGAAATATCAAAACACTGGGGTTGAGTTATCTGAGATGTGAATAGGAGTCGTTGTGTAGAGAAAAAACACAACACATGACACTGAAGAAAAAAAAAACCTAGATCTCTGTTCTCTCTTTCTCTCTCATTTTGCTCTTCTTCTCTTTTTTCCATCTTCTTATCTTTGCTAATTAATAGCAAAGGATCAAGAAGGATCAGTCCTCGCCTAGGTTGTTTCACCAATATAGATAGGCGGTAGAATATTCTGAAAAGGGAAAAGTTTCGCGTACATGCCAAGAAGATGTAGGTTAATATGGCAAAAAATAAAAATGAAACCGAAAGTGTGCTTACAGAACAAAATGAAAATAGAGCATCGTATGGAAGCTGTTTACTTCTGTGTTTTCTCATTGGCACCAAAAAAGATATCTGGACCTCTTCAGGTTGAATGCTTGAAACCATTAGTTCTCCCAAAGAAAACTTCGGTTGCACTCTTGCAAGCTGTCTGCTTCTTCTCATTCATGCAAAACTTTTGAACTTCCAAAATATGGCCACTGCCTTAACCACAACGGTGGTAAAGCTATTGAGAAAGGATTGAAAAAAATGGCCTTGGTTCTTTTCTGTTTCATTTTCAAAACCCAGAGAGTGAAACAAAAAAAAAAAAAATTTGCTTTTTGTTATCCTCTCACACCAAACAATACGGGATCTATCCCTTATTGCTTTTTTTTTTTTTTTTTACCCTTGGTCTCATTCATTGGGCCAGATAAAATTATTTACTCTTAGGCTTGAACATCCATAAATAATAAGCCTCAATTATTTATTTTCTGAGCTTCATAAAATAATCCAATAAATAATTAATAAGTCTAAATAGACCAATATAAAATATCAAACTTTTTATCTAGTTTATATTTAGGTTAATTTTTTAATTATTCAATTTGGGCCTTAAGCCCTAAATAATTAATTTACCAATTAAACTAGATAAAATATATACTTTCTATTAGGCTTTTTCTTTTATTCTAGTCTAATAATAAATTAGATTACTTAAATAAAATAAAATAAAACCCATAATTATCAAGACCAATTCTATAACCAAAATCTGTCAGAATTTAAGGGTTATTCCGGGGACCAAAAGACACATCGTCTTGACTACTAAAATAACCAAAATACCCATACAATAAAATAGTTGTATTTTGATTTAAAATATTTTCTAATATCACCATAAGAAAATATTGACTTCCAAAGACAATGTTGCGTTAGCAAAATCTCCGACCTACAGGTATCATAACTAAAATACCCTCTAAAAGACATCTACCATCCTTAGACCTCTAATTCAATGATTCATAACTCCTGGAATGTTTCCACTTTCCAATGAAGCTACCCTAAAACAAACATCCCAGTCATGTTCCCCAGGGTTCTGGTTATTTAGATCATTTGAACAGTCACAAGAGGCGATATAGCGCAAAAGCTATCTTGTACAAGTTTGTCTTAACTAACTAGTCACATATACCCAACATACAAGTATATCAACTCTACGAAAGAACCTCAACCTCAGCATATCAAAGTACATGCTTCCAACTTCGTCAAACCACCAACTCATACTTAAGCGATAGAGCATTAGTCTACGCTGTAACAGTAATAGTTTGGGCTTCTTTTAAATAGTACTTTTAGAAATCACTATTACAGGTCTTGTTCTACGTATTCGAAATACGCTCATACTATGAAGTGAGTGGACTACCCACTGGCTAAAGGTAAGCCATTTCCTATTTAAAATTCATAACACAATAACCAAAACATGATAAAATTTCCATTCTTATCAATCGGTTAAGAATAAACGTTTATATGTTAAATAACCCGTGATCCATACCGTACTGTGAAAGACCACCACTCACATGGATTACTTATTTAAACATAATGTATCCTTTCCAAACGTAAATCGTGCACAAATAAAATATAAATTCACAAACAAATTTTTTTACAATGAATTCTTTTATTCATAAATTCGATAATTATATCAGAAACCTAGTCTAGAGAGCATACATTCCAACAATCTCTCACTTGCACTCTAAGACTAAGAAAGTCTGTAGGTGTCTACCCCTATGGCATCTAAGTGTCTCTTAAAAACTCTCTCAGCCAAAGATTTGGTGAAGGGATCTGCTAGGTTGTTCTCCAAGGCTATTTGTTCCACTACAATTTTTCGTCTTTGGATAAAATCTTGAATCAGGTGGTACTTCCTCTCGATGTGTTTCCCTTTCTTGTGGTTCCTGACTTCTTTGAATTGCGAGACTGCTCCAGAGTTGTCACAATACACTACAATCGATCTGTCCATGTGTGGCATAACTCTAAATTTTGAAAGGAACTTCTGGAGCCAGACTGCTTCCTTATATGCCTCCGAAACTGTTACATACTTAACTTCCATGGTTAAGTCAGCAATGCAAGATTGCTTGATAAAAGTACTTACCATTGTTGAACCTTTAGTAGAAGTACTTTGATCATCCTCTAAGTATCTAGCATTAGTACTTACCAGTACTTTCTGCTCCTTGGAATGATAAAAGTAATCTCCTTTTGCACCTTTTGGATACCCAAAAAAGTAGCATAATTCTGATCTTGATTCTAACTTGTCTCCCTTGATCAGTACATAAGTTGGACAGCCCCATATCCTGAGATGACTTAGACTTGGCTTACACCTATTCCATATCTCATAGGGCGTCCTAGGTACTGATTTGGAAGGCACCATGTTCAGAATGTATGCAGCTGTTTTCAGGGCATATCCCCAAAAAAAGACTGAAAGAGTAGCATGAGACATTATACTTCAGACTATTTCTATCAATGTCCTATTTCTTCTCCCAGCTACTCTATTCTGCTAGGGTGTGCCCGGCGTAGAGAGCTGGGATACTATCTCATAATGTACCATGTAATCCTTGAATTCTCCGAGGAGGTACTCTCCATCATGATCTGATCGTAAGGATTCGATTAGTTTACCTGTCCAACACTCCACTTCACCTTAAACTCTTTGAACTTGTCAAAAGAGTCAGACTTGCGCCTCATTAAGTAGACATAACAAACCTTGTACAATCATCCATGAAAGTGATGAAGTACTCAAAACCCCTTCTAGCTTGTGTAGACAAAGGACCACATCAGTATGAACAAGGCTCAATATCTCATTGACTTTATCAGTCTTTTGGGTGAACAACCTTTTGGTCATTTTTCCTATAAGACAGGATTCATATTGAGGCTAACTTTTATTCTTAATGAGCCCAATGGCCCATCATAGATTAACCTCTGAATCCTGGTTGAGTTAAATAACCTAACCTTAGATGCCAAATATATAAGTCATTGATATTAATTGGTATTTCTCTTCTTGTTTAAAGGTTCAGATTGAGCATTATTTATTTGATTGTTTATAAGATTTAAAAAGAATAAGTGTCTATACATGTGCCCTGTACATAAAGCTTCTCAATTTCTATTGATAGTAATACCAGAATAGAAAGAAATAGAATATCCATGATTTATTAGTTTTGTAACTAAAATCAAATTCTGTCTAAAACTGGGTACATATAAAATATCCTTCAACATAACTACTCTATTATAAGAAAAAACAAGATCTAACTTTCCAAC
This sequence comes from Voacanga thouarsii, assembly GCA_026120185.1. Taxonomy (NCBI): domain Eukaryota; kingdom Viridiplantae; phylum Streptophyta; class Magnoliopsida; order Gentianales; family Apocynaceae; genus Voacanga; species Voacanga thouarsii. The sequence goes on along the minus strand of JANUWF010001719.1, from coordinate 3,284,800 downwards.
TGCAAGAGCTCATACTTGTGCTCCATTTCTTACTTGTAATCCATGCTCGCCCTTCTGGAGTCTTCTTATCTTCCTAAACCCTTGCAAGGAGTTATAGATATGATTAGTGGCTCCAGAATCAACAATTCAAGTGAAAGTTGATCTAACAATTGAAACTGACTCTAGATAGAGAATAATACCTGTAGGGTTTTTCTTGACCTGAAACTCTGGACACTCATTTTTCCAATGTTTCTTCTGCCCGCATTTGAAGCACTTGCCTTTGGGCTTGTTGGGTTAGTTCTTGGGCTGAGCCAGTGCATTTCCCTTATTCTTCTTGAACTTCCTAGGCTTAGACCCAATTCTGGAAGAAGAAGTCCTAGCAATCATAGCATTGGACTGTGACTTTATGACCTTTTCTACCACCTGAAATTCTTTCATTAACTCGGTTAAACTCATATTTAACTTGTTCATGTTATAATTTAACTTGAACTAAGTAAAAGAGTTTGGAAGAGATTCGAGGACCATGTCCATTTAGCTCTCGAGGGTCAATAACAGCCCCTAAGACTTCTTCTTCCTCGAAAGTAGCAATCATCTTAATTATATGCTCTCTGATTGATACTCCCTCAACCATCTTAGTGTTGATGATCGTCCTAAGTTCCTCCTACCTTGTGGGCTGACTCTTATCTACGAATATCGTAGCTAGTGATTGGCTAATGTCGTACGCAGTGGCCAAGTACTTGTGTTTAGATTGGAGCACATTAGACATGGAGGCCAACATGTAGCAACGAGTCATCTTGTCGGCCTTCTTCCATGCTTTCTCAGCCTCTCGCTCTTCAGTGGTGAAATCCTCACCGATAATAGGGCAGGTTTCGTAGAGGACATACTTTTACTTCTCAGCAGTAAGTATTATGTCTAAATTCCTTTTTCAGTTTATATAATTTGGACCCGTTAGTTTATTCTCACGGAGAATAACGGCCAAATAACTAAAAGAACCTCTACCAATAATTTATGAAAAATAGAAAATAAAAGAAAACTCAATTTGTGAAAAACAAAATAATTTGTAACTTTATCCTCATATTAAATCTGATAATAGTTAACCCTATCACTATTATATTTAATATGACTAATTGGAATTAGTCTTGATAATCATGGATTTTATTTTATTTTATTTAATTAGTCTAATTTATTATTGGATTAAAATAAAATAAAAGGTCTAAGAGAGATTATATATTTTACGTAGTTTAATTGGTTAACTAATTATTCAGGACCCAGATTGAATAATTAAAAAATTAATCTAGATATAAACTAGATAAAAGGCCTGATATTTTATATTGGTTTATTTGGGCTTGTTAATTATTTATTAGGCTATTTTATGAAGCCTAGAAAATAAATAATTGAGGTTTATTATTTATGGGTGTTCTAATCCAAGAGTAAATAATTTTATCTAGCCTAATGAATGAGACCAAGTATAAAATAAAATTAAAAAAAAACAATACGGGATGGATCCGGTATTGTTTGGCGTGAAAAGATAAAAAAAAGTATATGGTTTTTGTTTCATGCTTTTGGTCTCTCTCTGGGATTAAAAACAAAAGAATGAAGGCCAATTCTTTGATCTGATTTTTGCTTTCACTGGCAGTTATCAAAGAGTGGCTATATTCCAGAAGCTCAAAAGTTTCGTGTGAATGAGAAGAAGTAGACAGCTTGCAAGAGTGCAATCGGAGGTGTTGGGAGAGCCAGTGACTTCAAGCATTCAAGAAGAAGTGATCCAGACATCTTCTTCAGTGCTAACAAGGTCATTCAAATACAAAGGTAAATAGCTTCCATGCGATGCTCATATATATATATTTTTTGTTCATTAAGAATGTTTTTGATTTCATCGTTTTTGCCATATTAACGTTCAAGTGGTATCAGAGCATGGTTTGGCAAATATAGGAAACATGCTATGCTTAACTAAAATAAGAAAATATTAGTTTTGGATGTTTTCTGTGAATTTTCGCGTTTCTGGTTTGGTATAGTCTTCCGGTAAGCGTCGTAAGTGGAAGCATAGGAACACTGTATTTTGATTGCTTTCATAGATATCGTGTAAGCCAGTATTTTTTAAGGGCATAGGCACTTGTTAAGTGCTTTTATATGTTGTCTGGATGAAAGAACCAGAAGAAGAAATGTAAAAGCGCAGAAGAAAAATCACAGAAAAAGTTGGAGAGGATGACACTGTTCATCGGCTTAAGGAGCCAAGTCGAGCCGCTAAGCCGAGCCACCAACTGTGTGAGAGGAGCCAAGCCATTTTTGCAAGCCGCGGCTTGGAGCCGCAGCCGTGGCCTCGGCTCCATGGCTTCCACAAGGAAGCTTTTCTTGCGGAAGAGGCAGCTTCCTTGCGGCGTGCGAGAAAGCTTTCCTCGCGGAAGAGGCTCTTCCGTGAGGAACCAATTTGCAATTTGCACAAATTGGAGTCTTCAATTTTGACCACTTCGCGGGCGGGTCGTTAGGCTGCTTGGGGGGCCGGATCGTGGGCACCCGCCTGAATCGCGGTCCATAGATTTTTCCTATGGGCCATGATCCAGCGTGGTGGGTGCACTGGACCAACGATAAAAAAAAAATAGTTTTTGGTCATATATCAGGCGGAGTTATGTTTATTATAATAGTTAGTATTCTTTGAATATTTTGCATGAAAAATAGGAAATTTAGGATTAAACAAGACCATTAATTAATTAATATATTTAATTCTATTATTTGAACATTTAGGTTAAAAGAATAGAAAAGCATAAAAACGTTTATATTTTTCTAGCATACTTATTTCTCTTTGTACCTTATGTGTGCATTTTTTCAAAGACCAAAGTCTTTGGAATTTTTGACAAAGAAAAATATTTTTCTTAAATTAAATGGTTAATTTTAATTCGAACAAAAATTAATTCTTGGTTTTTTTCTTAAAGGATTTTATCTTTGACACAAAAAATATTTTGAATTTAGATATTTTTGTAAATTAAAATAGAAAACCATTTTGATTTATTTTTAACAAAAAAAATTGTTTTTGTCAAATTAAACTTGAGATCAAAATCTCTCGAAAGTTTTATTAAAAAATTTTGAAATTATTAAATTTATTAACTTAAATAAAATTAATCCATAAAAAATTTTCTCAAATGGTATAAACCTTAACATAGAAATTTTTATGGGTTTAGATATTCTATTTTTGAGTTAAAAGAAAACTTAATCGAAATTTTCAAAGGATATTTTTTAAGAAAACCCTTATTTTAAAATACTAAGTGAGAGAATGGTTCCAACGGCCCCACGGTTTCTATCACGATCCTCATTAGAGATCGTAGGTCCTGTCACGGGTCGTTTTTCCAAAAATTGACTAACTGTGATGCCTGTGACTTGGCTAGGCCTGAGCCAATGTCACACCAGCCTCTTCTAAACTCGTTTGGACACTTCAAAGTGAGCTTGAGTGGTTTTATAGTGAATTACAATGAAAACGATTGAAAACGGTAATGAACGGTATGAAAATGATAGAAAACGGCACAAAAACGAAAGTTAACCGGCACCCGATTGCATGAAAGTAGTCATTTCATTGATTTGAAAGTGAGTACAAAGTATATACCGTTTGCTTCTACCCAATCTCATTTTGTACGCCCCCTATAATAGATGTGGTAAATTTTTCCCAAGTTCCAAGAGTAAAGACCGTTTTTCCAAGAAAGTAGGAAAAGTTTGTTGATTTTCTCTAGACCTATATATAAAGAATCTACCTATGAAAATTTACATGCATGGCCTTTAAGGCCTTAGGAAAATTATAAAAATATAACAAAACTCTATCTACATATTTACACAAGAAAATGGAGGGGCCAACAGTTCTGGCCGTCGGCTACTGTTGGGGGCGTGTGCACGGCACGGGCAGGCTCTGGGCGCATGGCACTGTCAGGTGCTAGGCATGCGAGCACGGTCTTAGTCTGGGCGCGCGGCACGATTTTGGTCTGGGCGCATGGCACGGTCTTGGTTGGGCACTGGGTGCATAGGCATGTGGCACGGTCTTAGTCTCGCGCTAGGCGCGTGGCATGATCTGGTGCTGGGCACGCGGACATCGTGCACGACGGGCTGGAGTCTTTGATCGTCCCGTGTCGTCTATCACCCTCCGTCTTGGGCCTTTGGCTAGTGAGGCTCGGATGTCTTTAAACATGTCTAGAATATCCTTGGAAAGGTCCCGGACATTCCTAGGCATACTCAGCCTAACCATAGGAGGTGGCCAAGTACGCTTGGAACATTCGGTCCCTTCGGTTTTCTAAACACGTCCGAAAACACACAAGCACTCTGGTGGTGCGTCAGGCACTTAGATTGGGCGTGGGCAAGGTTTTGCCCACGCAAGCGGACTGTCACAGGTCGGCTTGTGACAATCCCCTTGCATCACCCTGGGAGTGAACCTGTAAATGATGGAAATACTACAAGGATCTAGAACTAATGGATGGATGTAATTAATAAACCGGGACACATGCTATCGGCCAACCCATGTTGGAGGTTATAGTGCGAGAAATGTCCATAGGTAATGAGAAGAAACGGTTATCCCACGATGGAGTTATCTTCTAAATCATTACCTAGAAGAGAAATTAATTTGTGGTAGTTAATACACTTAGCTTAGGAAACTGTTAATCTTCCCAAGAAGTTATGTCAGTTTTTCTAAGAGTCAAATTAATCATATTAAAGATAATAGTGATATAATTAACTATTATCAGATTTAATATGAGGATAAAGTCACAAATTATTTTATTTTTCACAAACTGACTTTTCTTTTATTTTCAATTTTTCAAAAATGATTGGTGGAGGTTCTTTTAGTCCTTTAGCCGTTATTCTCCATGAGAATAAGCTAACGGGTTCAAATTATGTGGATTGGAAAAGGAACTTGGACATAATACTCACTGTTGAGAAATATAAGTATGTCTTTTACGAAACCTGCCATGTTATCGGGGAGGGTTCCACCACTGAAGAGCGAGAGGCTGAAAAAGTATGAAAGAAGGCCGACGAGATGACTCGTTACTACATGTTGGCCTCCATGTCTAATGTGTTCCAATCTAAACACGAGCACATGGCCATTACATATGACATTAGCCAATCACTAGCTACGATATTCGCAGATAAAAGCTGCCCCGCAAGGTAGGAGACTTTTAGGACGATCATCAACACTAAGATAGCTGAGGGAGTATCAATCAGAGAGTATATGCTCAAGATGATTGCTGCATTCGAGGAAGCAGAAGTCTTAGGGGTTGTTATTGACCCCGAGAGCTAAGTAGATATGGTTCTCGAATCTCTTTCGGGCTTTTTGACTCAGTTCAAGTTAAATTATAACATGAACAAGTTAAACATGAGTTTAACCAAGTTAATGAAAGATCTCCAGATGGCAGAGAAGGTCATGAAGCCACAGTCTAAGGCTATGATTGCTAGGACTTTTTTTTCCAGAACTGGGCCCAATCCCAGGAAATTCAAGAAGAAGAAGGGAAACGCATCGGCCCAACCTAAGAACCAGCCCAACAAACCCAAGGGCAAGTGCTTCAAGTGCGGGTAGAAGGGACACTGGAAAAAGGAGTGTCCAGAGCTTCAGGCCAAGAAAAAACTCTACAGGTATTGTTCTCTATCTAGAGTCAATTTCAATTGTTAGATCAACTTTCACTTGGATTGTTGATTTTGGAGCCACTGATCATATGTGTAACTCATTGCAAGGGTTTAAGAAGATAAGAGTATTCCAGAAGGGTAAGCATGGACTACGAGTAGGAAATAGAGCACAAGTATGTGCCCTTATAGTGGGAGAATTAGATCTTGTTTTTTATTGTAATAGACTAGTTATTTTAAAGGATGTTTTATATGTACCCAGTTTTAGACAGAATTTGATTTCAGTTGCAAAGCTAATAAATCATGGATATTCTATTTCTTTCTGTGCTGGTATTACTATCAGTAGGAATAGAGAAATTTTATATACAGAGCACATGTATGGAAACTTATTCTTTTTAAATCCTACAAAGAATCAAATAAATAACGCTCAATTTGAACCTTTAAGTAAGAAGAGAAAGACTAATGTCAATGACTTATATCTTTGGCTTCTAAAGTTGGGTTATATTAACTCAATCAGGATTAAGAGGTTAATCCATAATAGGCCCTTAGACTCATTAAGATTGGAAAGTTGGCATCAATATGAATCCTGCCTTATGGAAAAAATGACCAAAGAGTCGTTCACCCAAGAGGCGGCTAGAGACAAGGAGATATTGGGCTTTGTTCATACTAATGTGTGTGGTCATTTGTCTACACAAGCTAGAGAGAGTTTTGAGTACTTCATCACTTTCGCGGATGATTGTACAAGGTTTGGTTGTGTCTACCTGATAAGGCGTAAGTCTGATTTTTTTAACAAGTTCAAATAGCTTAAGACTGAAGTAGAGTGTCGGATAGGTAAACTGATCAAAACTTTATAATCAGATTATGGTGGAGAGTACCTCCTCGGTAAATTCAAAGATTACGTGGTACATCATGGGATAGTATCCCAACTTTCTGCATCGGGCACACCCTAGCATAATGGAGTAGCTGAGAGAAGGAACATGACATTGATGGAAATGGTCTAAAGCATGATGTCTCATGCTACTCTTTCGGTCTCTTTTTGGGGATATGCCTTGGAAACAGTGGCATATATTCTGAACTTGGTGCCTTCCAAGTCAGTACCTAGGATGACCTATGAGATGTGGATTGGACGTAAGCTAAGTTTAAATCATCTCAGGATATGGGCTATCCAGCTTATGTACTGATCAAGGGAAATAAGTTAGAACTAAGATCAGAATTATGCTACTTTTTTAGGTATCTAAAAGGAACAAAATGAGATTACTTTTATCATCCGAAGGAGTAGAAAGTACTTGTAAATACTAATGCTAGATACTTAGAGGATGATTAAAGTACTTCCACTAAAGGTTCAACAAGGTTGGAACTCGAGGATAAGTTATCTTCGGAATCAACTTTTTCAGACCTGATTGTGGAAGAAGAAGAGGCACAGCCTCAAGAGCTTGTACAAACGAAGTTTCATTATAATGGAAGGGTATCTAGAGTTCCAGAAAGATAGACATGAGAGGCTTTCGAGCTGATCTCTGACCATCAGGAACAAGATCCTACTAGATACGAGGAGGCTATTGTTGATGCCGATACAAATCTATGGTATGAAACAATGAAAGCCAAGATTGAGTCTATATATTTCAATTAGGTTTGGGATCTTGTAGCTTCACCTGAAGGGATAAAATCCATTGGGTGTAAGTGACGATACAAGAGGAAGAGAGGAGAGGATGGGAAGGTGGAAACCTTCAAAGTTAGGTTTATGGCGAAAGGTATACTCAGAAAGAGGGAATCGATTATGATGAAACTTTTTTCCCAATAGTCATGCTTAAATCTATATATATCCTCCTTACCATTGCATGTCATTTCGACTATGAGATATGTCAAATAAATGTCAAAACGGCATTTCTTAATGGTCATCTTAACGAAGACGTCTATATGTCTTAACCAGAAGGTTTTATTGCTAAAGGCCAGGAACATATGGTTTACAAGCTTAAAAAGTCCATTTATGGCCTTAAGCAGGCATCTAAAGTATAGAACATTCGTTTTGACGAGACTGTAAAGTCTTACGATTTTATTCAAAATAAGGATGAACCATACGTGTACAGAAAATTGGAAGGCATAAATGTAATTTTTCTTGTCCTACATATAGATGACATTCTATTCATTGGAAATGATGTAAGAACATTATCATCTACTAAGGTTTGGCTGTTTAGTCAATTCAGTATGAAAGACTTGCGAGAAGTCAATTATATTCTTGGGATTAAGCTTATTAGAAATAGGAAGTAGAGAATGTTAGGATTATCCTAAGCCACATACATTGACAAGATACTGGCCAAGTTTAACATGGACTCATGCAAGGGAGCTCTAATCCCTTGCAGACATATGTTGTCTTTTTGTTTTAAAGATTATCCTAAGTCTCAGAAGAAAAGGATAGGATGAGTAGGCATCTAGAGTATGGAACATTTGTTTTAACGAGACTATAAAGTCTTACAATTTTATTCAAAACGAGGATGGATCGTGCGTGTATAAGAAATTGGAAGGCTTAAATGTGATTTTTCTTATCCTATATGTGGATAACATTCTACTTATTGGGAATGATGTAAGAACATTGTCATCTACTAAGGTTTGGCTGTCTAATCAGTTCAGTATGAAGGACTTGAGCGAAGCCAGTTATATTCTTGAGATTAAACTTCTTCGAAATAGGAAACAGAGAATGTTAGGATTATCCCAAACCACATACATTGACAAGATGTTGGCCAAGTTTAGCATGGACTCATGCAAGGGAGCTCTAATCCCTTGCAAACATAGGTTGCCTTTTTGTTCTAAGGACTGTCTTAAGTCTCAAGAGGAAAAGGACAAGATGAGTAGGATTCCCTACACTTCGACTGTGAAAAGTCTCATGTACCCATACTATGCACTAGACCAAATATTTGCTTTGTCGTAGAGTTAGTTAGCAGATATCAGTCAAATCATGAGGAGGTTCATTGGCAAGATGTAAAGTATATTCTTAAGTACTTCAATTATACGAAAGATTAGATGTTGTTTTACAGGGCTGGCGACTTAGTTCCTACTAGATACACAGACTCAAACTTTCAGGCAGATAAGGATAAGAGAAAGTCTACTAGTAGATATGTTTTCACCTTATCTGGAGGAGCCGTTTCATGGAGGAGTATTAAGCAATCTTGCATTGCTGACTCAACCATAGAAGCTGAGTATGTGGCAGCTTCGGAGATATCCAAGGAAGCAGTTTGGCTTCGGAAGTTCCTTTCAGAACTTGGAGTTGTGCCACACATGGACAGACCAATTGTGGTGTATTACGACAACTCTGGAGTAGTCTTGCAATCCAAAGAACCCAGGAACTACAAGAAGAGGAAGTACCACTTGATCCAGGATTTCATCCAGAGACGAAAAATTGTGGTGGAACAAATAGCCTCGAAGAACAACCTAGCAGATCCTTCACCAAGCCTTTGGCTAAGAAAGTCTTCAAGAGACACTTAGATGCCATAGGGGTGGGCACCTACAAACTTTCTTAGTCTTAGAGTGCAAGTGGGAGATTGTTAGAATGTATGCCTTCTAGACTAGGTTTCTGATGTAATTATTGAATTTATTAATAAAAAAATTTATTCTCAAATTTTATTTGTAAATTTACATTTTATTTGTGCATGATTTGCGTTGGGAAAGGACCCATTGTATTTAAGTAAGTGATCCATGTGAATGGTGGTATTTCACAGTAAGGTATGGATCACAGGTTACTTAACACAAAAATGTTTGTTCTTAACCGATTGACGAGAATGAGAATCTCATCATATTTAAATTATTATGTTATGAATTCCAAATGAAAAATGGCTTACCTTTAGCCAGTGAAAAGTCCACTCATTTCATAGCATGAGCGTATTTCGAATACATAGAACATGACCTGTAATAGTGGCTTCTAAAAGTATTATTTAGAAGAAACTCAAATTATTACTGCTACAGCGTGGACTAATACTCTATCGCTTGAGTATGAGTTGGTGGTCTGAAGAAGTTGGAAGTATGTACTTTGATATGCTGTAGTTGAGGTTCTTTTATAGAGTCGATATACTTGTATGTTGGGTATATGTGACTAGTTAGTTAAGATAGACTTGTACAAGATAACTTCTGCGCTACATTGCCCCTTGTGACTATTCAAATGATCTAAATATTCAGGGTCTTGGGGAACATGACTTGGATGATTTCTTTAGCGAAGCTCCCTTAGAAAGTGGAAACAATCTAAGAATCGTGGATTAATGGACTAGAGGTCTAAGGATGGTAGATGTCTTTTAGAGAGGTGTTAGTACACTCTTCCTCTTTAAATGTACGGCGATGCGTAGAGGGGTATTTTAGTCATTACACCAGTAGATTGGAGACTTTGCTGACGTAGCATTATCCTTGGGGTCAATATTTTCTTATGGTAATATTAGAAAATATTTAAAATATAAAATATAGCTATTTATATAGTAGGGGTATTTTGGTCATTTTAGTAGCCAAGGCAATGTGTCTTTTGGTCTCCGAAATAGCCCTTAAGTCCTGATAGATTTGGGTTAAGGAATTGGTCTTGATAATTATGGATTTTATTTTATTTTATTTAAATAGTCTAATTTATTATTGGATTAAAATAAAATAAAAGGTCCAAGAGAGAGTATATATTTTATCTAGTTTAATTGGTTAATTAATTATTTAGGGCCCAAGGCCCAGATTGAATAATTAAAAAATTAACCTAGATATAAATTAGATAAAAGGCCTAGTATTTTATATTAGTTTATTTGGGCTTGTTAATTATTTATTGGACTGTTTTATGAAGCCTAATAAATAAATAATTGAAACTTATTATTTATGGGTGTTCAAACCCAAGAGTAAATAATTTTATCTAACCCAATGAATGAGACCAAGTGTAAAATAAAATAAAATAAAATACAAACAACACGCGATGGATCCCAAATTGTTTGGCGTGAAAAGATAACAAAAAGTATATAGTTTTTGTTTCACATTTTTTGTCTCTCTGGGATTAAAAACAAAAGAATGAAGGCCAGTTTTTTAATCTAATTTTTGCTTACACCGTCGATTGTCAAAGAGTGGCCATATTCTAGAAGGTCAAAAGCTTCGCGTGAATGAGAAGAAGTAGACGGCTTGCAAGAGTGCACCCGGAGGTGTTGGGAGAGCCAGTGGCTTCAAGCATTCAAGAAGAAGTGGTCAAGACATCATCTTTTGTGCTAACAAGGTTATTTAATCACAGAGGTAAACAACTTCCATACGATAAGTGGTGCAAGAAACACTTGGGAGAATGCAGATAGGCTTTAGGCAATTATTTCCAATGTGAAAAATTGGATCCAAAGATTGGGTAGTGCCCCGAGTCGGTTTCAAAACCGACTCAAATAGCAAGTACCGCACAATAGCCTAAGGCAAGGGATCAAAAACAGAAGACCAATGCTCGAGTTTTTGCTAATGCAATTATAAGTCTGACAACACCCATGATCATTTATTTGACAGTCATTCTCGTTGGGTCAAAATGAATATCCCAAATTGACAATAGGTATTTAAGCTCAATCATATATACTATTTAAACTTATCATCAGAATCTCATGCAGGATCGAGATATCATAGAATTAAAAAAAAAAAATCTCCATTTTTTCCCTTTCTTTTTCTTCTTTGTTCTATTTTCCCTCATCCTAGCAAAAACACCAGCATGATTGATTAGAGTGTTCAAAAAAAATTCAAAATCGACCAATTTAAACTCAACCATGCCAAATTAGATGTTTTTAATTTGAGATGGACTGGGTTCTGTTTGGAGGTTAACAAAATCAAAATTTTAATTTGATTTGAAAAATTACTTAAATCGAATAGAAAATATTGAGTTAATTTAACTGGTTTATTATTATTATTATTATTATTATTATTATTATTATTATTATTATTATTATTATTATTATTATTATTATTATCGTGATGTATATACCTTTAAAATTTTATAGATATTAGAAAATCATCGCTAATTTATAGATATTGATAAAATGATAATTGTTACTAAGTTGCTGATAAATTATTAAATTATGAAACTAATAAAATTCTTAATACGTTTAATTTTGTCTATGTTGATTTCGTTATATATATATATATATATATATATATATATATATATATATATATAATTAAAGTATAATTTGTTTTTTTAAAGAAAAGAATGTTTAAATTCCCTTTAGGAAAGAACCTTAGTTTAGAAATTATAAAAATGAGCCTAAAATGAACTGAAATGTGAAAATCACAAACCCTCAGTTAGCACTATCAAATTCCAAACCCCTAAAAACCCTTCCACGCTTTCAATTCGAAAATCTCAATATTTTACCGGCGAAGAAGAATCAATGGAAGACAAGAGCGGAAACGGCGGTGCCGGAGGCGGTGGTGGCGTAGTGGCTCATACGAAGTCTATTCAGGAGCTAGCTATGGACGGCCAGAAGCATTTAGAAGACACCATCGAAGCCGCTTTCCAGATTCTCTCGTCCATGAATGACGAACTTTGTAATCCCTCCCTTTGGGCACCGCCGAATCCGAATTCAGCTGCAGCAACTACGAATCATCATGCTAGCAACTTGAGTACTAATGGCCATCATGCTGCAAACGGCGATGTGTTGTCTGATTCTTCTTCCTTTGCTATTGCTGCTTCGAATCACTTTGATATTGGAGGTGGGGCACTCGACGAGGCTCGCCTCAGGTATAAGGCTTCCGTGGCTTCTCTTCGCTCTGTCGTTGTGGCTATTTCTAATTCCCAAAAGGTAATATTTGTGCTTTTTCTTGTCTTAATGCAATTAATCTATTTTGGATTTTTTGTGGAAATGATTTTCTTTTTGAAATGCTACGCTGTAATTCTATTCAGTTGTAGAAAAACATAATATATTAAAGGAATGTAGGTGTATGGCTTATTTATCTTCTTAAGAACTAATTTTATTTCAGACTATGCATTGAATAATAAGCATTTTTTTTTTTTGGAAAATGCTATTTTGGTTGCTTTTTATTTTCTTTTATCTTTTTAACAAAGAAAAAATGTAGAATAGCTTTGTGTCCAACAAAAGCTGTAAAGATAATGATCTTATTTTAACTTTAATGCATTGAATTGTAGCGCAGCTGGTAATTAAATTATTTGGAAATCTTATGATATTTAATCTACATGCTTAAATCAATGACTTTGTACATGTTTCTGGACGGATGGATGTGCCAACAAAAACATGTTACAGAGGTGAGGGTTCAGGTTGTTAATTATTGGTTGTATGCAAGAGCGCTGTAAAGCAGTCACATTCTATTCAAGCATTTAGGATGGAGAGCAAAGAAAGTTGATTTATAGAAACATTAGGCTTGTATGGCAAGAATGCATACCCTAGGTTTTATCCTAAAAATCTCTTTCTAACAGGCAGGAAATGAATGTGATCCTAGAAGAAAAAAAAAAAAACTGCGAACAGCTTGTGAATCCTTATGCTCACGTGCATGCGCAAGACATGTAGTCGTATTTTTGTGAACTCTCTGATGAACAGGCAATGCACATGATACTAGAATAGGAGTGCCTACAGGCTCATGGATCCTTCCACGTGGTCTGTAAACCCACATTTAACGCCAAGGGTACAAGGAGGTTGAGTGGAAAATCGGCTTGTTCTTTGATGTCCTAAGTTGGGGGTTTGTTGAGCTTGTTCTCTAATGCATTCCTTTGGGTGTTGATCAAGTTTCTGGCTTTTGGGGTAATTTCATTGCAAACTGTTTTGTTGTAATGTGTAATCTGTGGTTACCTTTCAGTTGGGTGCGTGAAGTCATTGAGATTGAGAATAACCATTGGCAAAGCCTATGGACTCCACTTGCTGGAAACCAACTAGCTTAGTAATATTTTTGAGAATGTAAAGCCTTGTGCCTACCATGATACCTGCTTGTGTTAGGGCCATGGCCAAGTTCCAGCAAGAGTTTAGTTGTTAAGAGATGATGCAAGTGAGATTTATGTACATGTGTTAGATTTAGGTAGCCACATGTTGCACAATTTTGGAATTTATGAGTAAGAAAGGACATTGTGCTACACGAGACAAATATGCAAATCCTGATAAAAGATGCCAGTTTTATTTGAGAAAGGTGGTCAGAAATATCTGTTCTTTTCTCTGTAGATAATGCATCAAACCAAAGTTTTCCAGAAATATTCCCATTTGGCACATTTAAGGAATGATAACAGTTAGCATTTTTCTCTTTTCCTCCTTGTGCCTAGGAATGGTGCTCTGTTTTGCCTGTGTGGGCCACATTATCTGATAAACTATAGTGAACTGATCAAGGTGTGTGTGGTTTGTTAAAATTTTTGATAGGAAGAACTTATTCTTCCATATGTCTTAAAAAATGAGATATGGAAGTGCATCATTTTTCTCTCTTCTCCACTTACAATAGGAATCATTAATAGCTCTTAACCAATTAATATGCGGTGATGCCTGTGACACAGTGTGTCTGCAAAATCACTAATTTTAAATGTGGTTCAGTCTAGAACGACAAATTATTTGCTATTCTTTAGAGATTGAAGTCTTTGTGCTGATAATGATTATCCCTTGGTAACATACTGCCATATATATCCAACATGAAATAGGTTAAGGAAGGTGTCAATTTTCATCGGAGAAATGACACCAGTGTGCACTTGTCCCTGATTAGTTGACTACTACGTATGCTCAAAGTTGTCTTTGACTTAATTCATGTCATCTTTGAACTCGGAATATCACTTAACATGGTTGTATTGTTAATGCCAATGGATCTCTAAAAATTTCAAGTCCTCTTTTTAAAGTAGGTTTTTCCCAACTATGTCATTATTAATTTTGTTAATAATAATATTTTCTCCCAAGAACTCAAAATTTATGCTGAAGATTAGTATTGGAAAATAGATGGCTGCTGGTACAGTTAAAAAACATATTCTTAAGAAGTTGGATTCTGAGAAAGAAGGATGATTCTCTCTCTCTCAATTAATTTTTTTTTTTTTTTTCCATAGGGGCTTCATGCTCAAATTCTTAGTCTTGATGATTGTGTGTAGCTTTGGTAATTTTGTGTTGTCTGCTTATCATGACAAATAGGCAAAAGCTTCTGAAGGGGGTTCAATGGGTGATTCAGTTTCTCCTGCTGATGATGCTGAAATCGAGAAGCTAGAAGAGCAAGCTTCCATGCTAAGAAAGGTAGTTTAACATGGTCTGAATTTCAGATTGGTGATTGCATATCTTTTTTTTTTTTTTTTTTTTCCTTTTGTTTTTTTGGGGGGTTGGGGGGTGGGGTTGCATTTTGCTCCATCTTTGTTTTTATCAGCTGCTGGACTTGCAAAATTTTCAGCAGTAACATAATGATATATTTTTTCCCTTTTCCAACGTTTTAGGAGCTTGCAAACAGAAACAAGTATCTCAAGGTTCTCATTGATCAGCTTCGGGAGCTAATAAGTGACATATCAACATGGCAGAGTCCTTGTGCTGTATAATCTATTGCAGAGAATACTACCACATAGTTGCAAAATATAGAGGCTTCAGCCCAAAAAGTTGAGTTGTGAAGACACCATGGACCTCAGTATCCTTTTGATCAAATTAGAGCATTTTAAGGCAAATCGATTGATGATTCATGCACAATGGAACATCTGAAAGCTACTGGTATTGTACTCTTAGATTGCTGATTTGTCACACGAGTTAACCAAGGGAATAGTTTATTTCAGATTGTGGAGCATTATCATACAAGCCCTACCATCACACTTCCTCATGATCATTAGCTTCATTATAGTCTGCTTCATGTACAAAACAATTGTTTAGCCATTATGTTTAGATTTAATTCTAATTTTAATTATCATTTTTCTTGTTTCCCAAACTTGTGTACAGCTGACAGCTCATTCCAAGCAGAATCTGCTGTTTGTTTATGAAAGGGTAACCTTTTGAAAATTAGTTAGAGCTGTTTTAATGGGAGCTTGGGACAGGAGTAGTTAAAATTCTAACGGATGGTATATATTTTAATACTCGTGTATGACATTATGGATATACAATTTTGTATACTATTCAGTTTACTGTAGACATTATAGTGTGCACCAAAGACAATAGAAAGTGTATAATTGCCTTTTGTCTATTGCTCTATCAACAACCCCTGTCTCAAAACCCATTTAATGGTGCCTGTGTTTCTCACTTTCAGCCGAAACTGATAACCCAAAAGGTTCAACTCTAGGAGGCATAGCTTCGTTTGTTCTACGGCCGCTGAGGAGTCAGGTTTCATCAACTCTACCTTGATTCCCAGCTTCCCCTTGATCCCAGTTCTCTCATTTCCCTCACTCCCTCTTCATTCTCATTTTCTTGACGGCAGACCTATCTCGGGAGCCGTTGGAACCTATGGCAAAGTGGGTGGAGTGGACGTTATCTAACGTTGGAATTCCAGCTCTCGGTACTTAATTGTATCCCTTCGTTGCGGGCTAAGCACACCATTTATGTCTCCAGGTGCTGCAATGTTTTCTTCCTAAGGTGATCCTGTATTTTCAAGGAAAACACGAGTGGCACATCCAACTTTCTTCAAAACTTGTTGAATCGCAAATACTTCTTTTATCTAAATATGAATTTTTTACCTCTGACTTTAACTCAAAAATTTAGAAAAGTATTTGATCTTGAGTAAATTAGTTTTTTTTTTAACTTGTTCTTATTTGGGAAGTCAGTTGTGGGGTACAAACTCGAATCCTATACCTGTCAATTCGAATTTATGATCCGAATTTAAGTAAATTCAAACTCGTCCAAATTTTAAAATATGTATACCTTCAGTTTAAGCTCTCAAATGTGGAGTCCAAACTCGACTTGAAAGCAAAATGTGAACTTAGATTGACCCAGAACAATTGAAAAAAAAAAAAATTCAAAATCATAATTTTCAACTTACTTATGATAATACCATTAAAAAAAAAAAAGTATAAAAGTCGGTTATATTTTTTACTGTTTTGACTAGGTATAGAACTATGGCCTAACTTAGTTTAGATTTGTTTAGTAAATAAGTCAAGTTTGTGTTTAAAATTATGTTTGTTTAATTAAAAAGGTCGAGCTTATTTGATAAAAGCTTGATCTGAAGTCCATCAAGCATATTTACATATTATATATTATACAATTATTATATATTATGTATTAATTGTATATAATATATATTTTATATGTCTTATATAATATTTATTTTGTACATATAAAATATAATTTTAACTTTAATATATAATATATTAATTTATTTATATTCTTTATATACATAAATTAACATAAGCTTAAACTAAATTGAGATAGAAAAAAAGATTATGTGTTAATTGTTATAAAATTAGGATAGTGTTAAAATAAAATTTATACACTACACACTAAGAAAACTCCAACTATTCTTTGCACAAGAATTTTTCTCTTTCTTTTCTCTCACAATTTTCTCTAATCTTTCTTTCACTAATATTTCTTTCACAAAATAATGGTGTATTACAAGCTTAGAGAATAGCTCTATTTATAGAGCTCTAATTAGTGGAATACATCATGGCATACATCATCTTCCACTAATCTCAATTAGTGGTGTCTCCACTAAATGATGGACATCCATAAAAATCTTATATAATAATTCACATAAATCCATAATTAGTGGAGCCTCCACTAATTAATAAAGATTCCAATAATTCATAACACTCCTCCTTGGATGTCCATCCATTATATAAAGAATATGCCTCGTTAAAACCTTACTAGATAAAAACCCAGTGAGAAAAAAAAATCTAGTGAAGGAAAAAGAGTACACTATTCTATATGTCTATTTATTACTCCCCCTGATGAGATGATTCATTTAAATCTTTAAACCGACACATACCGATTGTATATCTCAACTTCTCAAATGTTGCAGTCGGTAAAGTCTTCGTGAAAATATCTGCGAGGTTATCACATGACCGAATTTGTAGCACATCAATTTCACATTTCTTCTGGAGTTCATGAGTAAAGAAGAATTTTGGTGAAATATGTTTTGTCCGATCTCCTTTAATATATCCTCCTCGTAATTGAGCTATGCAAGCTGCATTGTCTTCATAAAGAGGAGTTGGAATATCTTTGATTGATGATAATCCACAACTTTCTCGGATATAATGAATCATGGATCTTAGCCATACACATTCTCGACTTGCTTCATGAATGGCTATAATTTCAGCATGATTTGAAAAAGTAGCTGCTATAAATTGTTTCATAGAACGCCATGATATAGCAGTATTTCCACATGTAAATAGATAGCCCGTTTGAGAACGTGCTTTATGTGGATCGGATAAATAACCAAGATCCGCATAACATATCAATGTTGGACTGATTTTATTTGAATAAAATAATCCGAGATCAATTGTACCTTGGAGATATCGAAGGACTTGTTTAATTACATTCCAATGTCGTCGTGTTGGTAAAGAACTAAATCTTGCTAATAAATTGATGACAAAAGCAATATCGAGTCGTGTATTATTAGCAAGATACATCAATGCACCAATTGCACTCGAGATATGATACTTCGGGACCAAGGAGTTCTTCATCATTTTCTTGAGGTCGGAAAGGATCTTTATCCACATTTAATGATCGGACGATCATTGGAATACTCAATGGATGTGCTTTGTCCATGTAAAATCTTTTTAGCACTTTTGCTGTATATGTTGATTGATGAATAAATGTTCCACTCTCCAGATGTTCAATTTGTAAACCAAGGCAAAATTTGGTTTTACCAAAATCCTTGATTTCGAATTCTCTTTTTAAATAATCAATTGTTTCTTGGAGCTCTTCAGGAGTTCCAATAAGATTAATATCATCAACATATATAGCTAATATCACAAATTTAGAACCAGATTTCTTAATAAAAACACATGGACATACCTGGTCATTTTTAAATCCTGCTTTCAATAAATATTCACTAACACGTGTGAACCACATGCGCCCAGATTGCTTCAGGCCATATAATGATTTTTGCAACTTGATGGAGTAATTTTCACGAGGATAATGTTTATATACTTCAGGCATATGAAATCCTTTGGGGATTTTCATGTAAACATCATTTTCTAAATTTCCATACAAGTAAGCAGTGACAACATCTAATAGACGCATATCTATCTTTTCATGTACTGCCAAACTGATAATATATCAGAGTGTAATAGCATCAACAACAGGAGAATAAGTTTCATCATAATCAATACTTGGTCTTTGTGAAAAACCTTGGGCTACTAATCGCGCTTTATATCGAACAATTTCACTCTTTTCATTGCGCTTTCGCACAAATATTCATTTGTAGCCAACAGGTTTTACACCTTCTGGTGTTCGGACTGTAGGTCCGAAGACTTCACGTTTTGTCAGTGCATTTAACTCTGATTGAATCACATCTTTCCATTGCAGCCAATCTTTTCTATGCCGACATTCATCAACTGATATTGGTTCAGGATCATCATTATCCTGTGTAACATCAAGAGATATATTGTATGCAAATATATTATCAATAACAGTTTCTATTCGATTCCAACTTCTACCGGAAGTGGTATAATTGATAGAAATTTCAGTGTTACTTTCATCAACTTCTGGTTCTTTGTCATCAGTTTTCTCTTGGTCTTTATCATTCTTTTCTTCAATTCTGGATCATTTAATCCTCTTTTTTTTCGAGGATTTTTATCTTTAGAACCAAGAGGTCGGCCACGCTTTTGGCGTGCTTTTGGCTCAGCAGCTATATGTAAAATCTTTTGTTCTGTTGGAACTTCAATTAGAATAGGAGCATTTATAGCTGGCATATGCGATTTTGTTACTCTTCTAGAGTCAACAAAAGCGTCTGGCATTTGATTTGCAATGCTTTACAAATGAATTATCTTTTGAACTTCAAGTTCACACGCGCTTGTATGCGGATCAAGATAATTTAATGATGTTGTCCAATCACGATCTTTTTTGTACTGTTTCTGTTCTCCCCCTAATTTAGGGAATAATGATTTCACAAGAGAATAAGAAAAGAAATATAAGAAAATGATGACAAGCAGGAAATGCCAAGAAAAATATCTCCTTTTTTTTTCACTCTTCCCGATACCGACTTTTCATCTTCCTCTCTTGTCTTTTCTTCTCCTCCGACCCTCTACCTACCATCTACCTCTTCTTCTTCCTCATACAGATATATATATATATATATATATATGTATGTATGTATGTATCGATATATATCTCAGTTATCAGTCATTAGTAAACATCAAAAACAAAAATCACAAAACAGATATGGAGACTCGTAATTCATTTGAGACATGGTCAAATTTTGACTCGGTTTCTACAGCAAATGTTGATGTATTTTCCTTTCCAAACCAACCGCTTCTGCCTAATTCGAACACAGAAGATTTTAATATATTTTCCTTTCCAAACCAACCGCTTCCTCCTAATTTCAGGTGAGATACCTTTGAGGGCTTCCATTTGTTTTTAGTATGCTTGATAATGAAATTGAACTCTCTTTTGGTTTGTTTTTGATGTAAATCAGTGGAAGTTTTGAACATACTGCTTTGGACCAAGTTGATCTGCCCCTACAAGAGACTGCTTTTGATACGTTCCTCTTGATGCTATTCCTTTGAATGAGGATATGCTTGTGCATGATCCTTTCTACTCTCTAATAGATTTTGAACAAAGCCAGAATATGTTTCCAGGTTATTATACATTTAAACATGGATTTTGAATGGTATTACCTTTACTGATATTATTTTCTTTTTCTAGGAGAAATAATGAGTGGTCTTGGCAACGAAGTCGGAGTAAGTACTCATGAAATGCATAATATCGAAGTTCAAAATATTATTGTAGACAAAATTCTCGGGGAGAAGAAGATGATTAAGAGGCGAGAGAGAGAAGAAGGGCAATAACTCCCAGACACTATCAAGAGAAACAATTTCGCAGATACTTTTACCTACCAATCAAGAGCGCGACCAAAGAACCGAATATTGGCATAACCCAGTCTCAAGAAAAGATGTAGGGAGTTAGGAATTCGTCGATGGCCTCACAGGAAATTGGTGAGCTTGGAGACCATAATCAAGAATGTTCAGGTTCTCTCTCATACATACTTATAATTTACAAGTATGAAACTATGAAAGATTTTTAAGTAAATAACCGATGATATCACTTCGATTTACAGGAGATGCAAAATAAAGAAGAAGGAAGACATATGGCTGAGAAGAAGTTGAAAGAAGCCATATGTAATTTGTAAAGATAGAAAAAGATTGGGTAATAATTTCTATGGTAATTTACAAAAAAGAAATATTCATAGGATCATTTTGGACAGAATTAAAAAATAAGTAAAACATTGAAATGCAGCATTTACACACTACAGATGGAGCAAAATTTTTTTGAAGAGTATAATTAACAAGTAATTATTAATAAAAATATATGTCGGATAGAGTTTATAGATCACTGAGTTTGAATTAAATTGTATTAGAAGGTTCGGGCCAGTATAAATTCATTGAAAATCCTACTTGAAATGAAGGAAGTTAATTGTCGAAATTTAAAAAGAAAAAAATATATTTTTATATATTTTAAATAAAAATAAAGACATTCAAATCCATTGGAGGATTATTAAGTTTTAAATTTTTTCTTCTCCAACTAATTGGTTACCATATGAACCCGGGCCATGTCAATTCTTTTTCTGCAAGGCAAAATTGGGCCATTGGGTTTTTGAGGGAAATTAATCCAACGAATGAAGAACAAAAGTATCGATCACAATCAGATAATAGCCCAGCACATAAAAGCCCAGAGCCCATTTCTTAAGAGTCCACAAGTAAAAATTTCTTGCATTTATTTTGTGGATTTACTCAATCACCCTTTGAGAATATATGTTGTAGAGACAGAAAACCACTGATTTTCTTCTAATCAAAGACATACTCCATTTTGAGTTCCTCCCGAGAGGAATAAAAACTTTGATCCCATGGTGTCTTTTAACTTTGCCTTGAATTTTACCATTGATGGGCTAGAATTGGATACTCTGAGAAAAGGTAAATATGGAAAGTGAAAAATCAGACAGAGAGAGAGCCCGCCTTGAATGCCGGGCAGACAAAGACAGGACTGCCCTTAGAAGGTGCACAAGCAGTAATAGAGAGTATGGTCTCCATCACACCACTGCCCTAATTCCCAGACGTGTGTAGTACTACCAGTATTACTATGGAAGCAACCCCACCACCCCCACCCTAAGATGTGAAAGAACAGAGGGCTGATGACCTATACATATATGCATGATAGATAGATACACACATATATATATGAATATACAAATTGGAAGTGAATGAATAAAGGGACAGTGCCTTAACAAAAGTCAGAAGAAGAGTGTGGGGGCAAGTTTTGGGGCAAGGTGGTCAGTGATTCAGGTCAGCGAGGCGTCAATCATAATGCAATGGATTGCAAAATCATTGAATGATTTTTGGTCCCTTTTGCTTTCTCTTTCTTTCTTCTCTTTCTCTTTCCTAAAATCGATGATCAGTTCGAAAATCCCATTCTTTTGCTTCAGCCTTGAAGACAGAAACCTGCAAAACTGCTACTGCATGGCCTATGGATTTGTATATATGTATTCATGTCTTTGACTGTATTCCTTTTTTAACATTTTTTGCTATGACACGTCCCTTGCCATTTACATATATCCCGTGTGTGTTGTTATTTCACTCCCATTTTTTCCTTTTATATCTCCCTTCTGCTTTCTTTCTCTATCCCCCTCTCTCTCTATATGTATATCTACCTATACATACAGAGATAGAAACAATGGTAATCATTCATGAGTGAGGAAGGGAGGGAGGTGGGGGAGGGGGGAGGGTGTTTGTGAAAGGGTGAAGAAGGAATGAAATGATACTCTTTGGCACCCGCGAGAATCTCGCCCCATTGTGCGTTTGTTGTAAGGAGTTGGGTAGTCAAGTATGGTTTGTTTTGTTGTTTCTTCTCTAATTGCTTCATGTTCTTCTCTTTTGTCTGTTGCAAAATTCTGGTAACAATGTGGATGTCAATATATTCTCATTTACATTGCAATTATTTACTTAGTCTCATCTCTGCGGATCATCTTTCATATCAAAACCCCACCATCAATGACCAAACAAAGAAAAAAAGGGGGGGGGGGGGGGGAAACAGGTATTAATTAATTTCACTGCATCAATTTCAAGGTAAAAAGCAAGTCCAAGGCAAATGTTGTCAATTTTTTTTTTCCTATAAAAAATATTCCGTGAAATATAGCAAGATAACAATTATGATGTATGTTAGTTCAGTTCGCGTATGTCTGTCTATGTGATTGTGAAAGAAAGCAAAATGCATGTGAAATTAAAAGCAAAATTTTGGTTTTAGAGACCAAATAACGTTGTAATCCTGATAGTATGGTTGGGGAGAATAATATTGTTTTTAGTTATGGATTTATTTATCCAGAATATTTAAAACTGCCAACTATATATCTTGTCCCTATCACTCCATTGAAGGAAACATAACCATCAAATTGTTTCATGTACGAACAAAATAATACTTACAAATATTTTATTTTGGCTGTGGGATTGACAACACATATAAAGGAGATATATGTGACTACTTCTTGTTGGGAGAAATGGCGGATTTGGTGAAAATAATACTTGTTTTAGAAGGAATTATCTCAAAATAGATCTTGTGTAGTTATCTTTCGATCTTTGTCATTTTCTTTCTTTCTTTTGTTTTAAACATACGATGATTACAGAATGTGAAGTAAATCAAGATTTATTTCATAATAAGTGTTCTTTGATTAATTAATTAATCAAGTTATCACAATTTTAATCTTATACGTATAAAATTGCTGTACTCTCTCAACAAAAATAAATTCATGTCCTCACTTGGGAGTTGGGAGGACAATTATATCTATAATGGAAAACTAAAATCCCTTGAGTATATTAGCAACAAAAAAATACTTCAAGAGAAACATATAATTTATAGTAATTATCCTCATCCAAATGATATCTTAATTTATTAGATGTTTATTCCGTTACATAGCTTTTCAAGAGAGGAGGGAGAAAAAAAAAAGATATTAAGGCACGAATTTATGTGATTAGTACCTTGACAACCCGAGAGGTCCATCTTAATGTAACAAAAGTAGCTAGAGAACTTTGAAGAGGCAAGAAAGGTGATAAAGAATCAACTCTTGGGGCAAACTCAAAGCTTTCAAATCCTGCAGAAACAGGGTTAAATCAAGCCATTTTTATTACCAAAAAAATGTGTTGCCCCCAAGAAAAACTTTTTCTCATGCAAAAATGTGTCTCGAGCTACTCAATGCCACTGCAAAAAATTCATCCATCCATCCATGGAGGGAAGCAAACAAAGGGGTTTTTCTGTGAAAACAAGGCATCAAAATAGTGTCACACACTGTCTCAGAACAAAGCCACAAGAAGAAAAAGAAAATATCTGACGGCCACAGCCCTGTTACAAGTCACAATCGAAACGACAAGATCATGACACGTGTAGAATTTAAGAACCCGAGAATGAATGATAGTGTAATCATTAATAAATAATTTGACATTCTTGGCCTGCTGCAGTGCGGTGACTTTCTTTCTCTCTCTGTCTATCAGTCTCTCTCCCTCTCCCTATCCCTCTCTCTCTGCTGCCGCTGCATCACCGTGTACGGCCTGCCCCTCTCGCTCTCGGGCTTAGCCATGGCTGTACGTGCATGTAGGGGGAGAGATACATGACGGGGTTTGAAGGTGTAGGTCTTTTGAGGTTCAGTCTGTGTCTATAGAGTCTATTAGCAGAAATCAGAATACTACTGCGATGTTGTGACAGCCAGGAGACTTAAAGCTACTTCACTTCTATACCACTAACATACGGTCACATACAACTTTCTCTTTTTTCAAATTTCTTTTGATTGATTTCTATGCACAATTTGACTAGGACAAGTCCAAAGTATCATATCAAAAATGGTGAAACGATTAAGAAAGTATAGTGAATGCCACAAACTGAATGATTGATCATATGAGGTAAAAAGGCATAGGGGCATGCATTTGTGCCAAAGGATCTCAAATGGTCAATGAAACTTCCGTCTAGTTGGGAAGAAAATCAAGAAAGAAGCAAGACATAGAAAAGAAATCAAAGTTCAACTTGCTCTAGCTATTTTCTGTGTAGGGACGGAACTAGTTAGGAACCTAGCCATAGGAGCAAGTTATATAAACTAATATATTAAAAAACATTGTAATAATTTTTAATTTTTTTGAATGAAAAATAAAATTTTAAAGGATATTTTTACAAAATTATTTTTTAAAAATAAATAAATAAATAATTTTGGAGGGAGTGGATACCATCCCTGCCTCCAAGTTTTGTTCTCTCTTTCTTTTTTTTTTTTTTGGTCCCTGCCTCCGACTTTTGTTTTTTTTGTGTGTGTGGATAATGCTCAATTACGAGTGCCCCACAATTCGTGCTTGAAGCCACATAAAGGATATAAATCGTGAAATGTATAATGCAAAATTAGGAATAGACCTCATAACATTAAGGAAGTATTACTGTTCACAAATTAATTCGTCCTTTACTATTGTACCACATGTATCGGGGGCTAATTATGTTCTTTTTTATATTAATATTGTAATATATTATGTGTGAATGAGAACTTGAGATTATACATGTACTTCTTTTCGGTTTCAAATAATTATAAATTTTGGAGACTTTTTTTTCTTATAATAATTTTATTACTCTATTAAATTATAAAATTAATTAATTATCGAGGGAGTAATTAATTAATTTGTGTTCAAAGTTGGTAGGTTAAGGATTAATTATATGAAATCAAAACCAGGCCCTTAGGAGTCCCTGTAACATGGCAGGGATGAAGAACATTGAACTTGGCTCCATGAGTGGAAGTCAAAAGTAATTAAGCTGGTTAGGAATGAGGAACCACAAAGTCAAAGTATAAAGTGAGATTATGTTGTTATCATTCATTTCAAATTGCTTTATGCTTGTATTAAATTAATGATTCAGTGAAACTTTATTTATTTTTTTTTTTATAGGTGTAAGAAAGATTCAATGCACCTATAAATCACCCCCTTAAAACAAAAACTGAAGTCATTATCAGTTCTACAATTAGTTTCAAGAACCCACACAAGATGACAAAACGACCTTACATAATTGCAATCAATTTCCAAGCTTCGATTGGAAAACAAAAAGGAAAAGGAAAAAAAAAATGAAGGTATTTTACAAAAGAGAACAGACTATGACTACAGAAAAGAACACATCAAACACACTACAATACAATACGATAAAGAAAATTGGTTTAAAATATTTTTTACCACGCAATAAATTTTCGATTCATTTTGCATATCTCGTTCTCAAAATATAGTATTGAAAGAAAAAAAGGAAATTTAGAAAAGGGTTTTTTTTTTATATTTTTTATTAGAGAGTAAAGGAAGGACAATGCATGGAAGGTAACGTACATGAGTTTCTTTAATTACAGGA
The DNA here is from genome assembly GCA_026120185.1 of Voacanga thouarsii. Lineage (NCBI taxonomy): Eukaryota > Viridiplantae > Streptophyta > Magnoliopsida > Gentianales > Apocynaceae > Voacanga > Voacanga thouarsii. The sequence continues at coordinate 3,258,833 of JANUWF010001719.1, read as the reverse complement.
CCATCTCTTCCATTTATATAGCTTTAAAGGCTGCATCAATATTCCACCAAATTGTCATATTTATGAAGCTTTGACTGCCTTTTATGCTACTTTGTCTCCCTCAAGTTCAGAAAGCTCCTTTCGCAGATCTTAGCCTATCTGATCTGCCTCAAACATTAGCCTTTGTTCTTTACATCACCTACATACTCATCTAGTTTCTGGGGGAGTACATATATATATATATATATATATATATATATATATATATATATATATATATATATATATATATGTATGTATGTATGTATGTATGCTTTCATTATAGAAAGCCAAAATTGAAATCCAATATAAGTTGCAATGAGATATAATTATTTGGTAGGACAGCAAGGGAAAGCAAAGAAGATTTATGAGACTATATAACATTTATGAGACTGCTTGAGCATTGAAGGGCAAGCCAACCATTGTAGCCTAAAAGTTTCATTTTGCTTAATGTAAATGAGGATATATATATATATTCCAATATTTAATTCTATTAGTTAAAATTTTCTACTATGCACTGTTTATCTTGAATAGCCATAATTTGTTGTGGTGCCCACATTTTAATTGTTTATAATATAACTATATTATTGCCCCTCTTATTATATAATACTCTCTCAATCTTTTTTTTATCTGTTCATTTTAATTGATTCATATATTTTTAAAAAAAATAATATTTTCGGTTAATTAATTAACATTACTTATTTTATCCTCAAAGAATCTTTCTCTTTATTAGTTTTGTATATTGTAAGTATATTTAATTTATTTTTATTTTCTACTACAAGTACACAATATTCATTGTATTAAAGAAGGGTATTTATAGAAAAATAATAATTAATAATATCTTGATTTATTAATAGAATAAATAAATTAAGATAAAATTCTTAGTTAAAATAAACAGTAAAAAAAGCGGAGAAGTAATTGTTTCATCTGTAATAGGTTCTTATTAATGTTCCTTTTGAAGCATTAATTACTGGTAGTGTATAAGATACTTGGTCAATGTAGAGCCACTCGTGAATATAGCCCAAATAATAAATGATAATCAAGTACACTACTGTTTTTACATCCTCATCTCTTAGACTCTTTCATATGTATCAAAATATTACTTTTCTTTTTTCCATACAGGTATTATTATTTCAATAATTTTTTTTAATTATTAGCAATGAACTGATGAATCAGATACCTATCACCTAGTAAAAGGTCCTCATAATTAATTATATATATATATATATATATATATATATATCTCAAAAAATTCTATATCATAATGTATAAAGTCATGAGATTAATTGGATGATTTAGAGTAATGATTATTATGCATTTTGAATATAGCAAATTGCATTGGAACAAACCTTGAACTTAAGGGGAAAATTTTAATTGAAATATTTAATAAGGTAATCTATTGGAAATTGACAAACGAAAAAAAGTGGCCTTTTTTCTTGTTAATATTAATGCTGCCATGCATATTGAAGCAGCACCATAAAAAGAGAGAAAGATGACATTGGATTGAAAAGCCTGTACAACTCTATAGTAAAGATTAAATGAAGGCAATTTTGTGTCAATGATGGCAGCAATAATTGCCATAAAAAGCTACCCTCTGGACCAAAAGTCTACTTAAGAAACAGTCATGAGCTTTGATCTTTCCATTCAATATTGATTTTGATTTTTTTCCCCCAAATAATCATATTTATCCATTCCAAAAATTATAAAATTTGATTTCATATTTTGAAATTATGAATTATATATTCGACTGTGTTATTATCACGCTGATTCCAAAATTTTCTTTTTGTTTAGAAATAAATACGTATAGTATTAAAAAGTACTCAATTAATATACAATATTTCCATATAAATATAATTTTTTTTCATTTATAAATTTCTTGTTTCTTTTCTCCACCATGGAAAAGTTATGAACAAAGTGAAGCAATATTCAAATCTACCTTCAAATTATACAACAAGAGGAGGAAATAAAACTAAAAAAAAATATATATATATAGTACTTTTTCTCACTTTTGCCTTTTCAAAGATAAAAGTTGGAAAGCAGTGCTAAACCCAAGGATGAAGCTTTTTGAACGAGCACTCGAATGGAAATCTACATCAAGAATAACAAAAGGCCAAAGTAGGAAAATGGAGATATCAATGGCACTATGGAACTTAGCTGTCACAAATTTTCACAAAAATCTATGAATATGATTTCATTTTTCACATGATTTCCTTTCTAATTAGTGGTAAATACTTTTGTGAGGTTTTACAATTTCAACCATTTTTTACTGGGCTTGATTCAAATGGATGGGAAACGACGCAGTTTAAGCTGGTTAAGGTTCATCTCAACAAAATTGATTTACTTATTATTTTAAGTTATTCTAAAAAATTTGATATTTTCTTTAAAAGAAAAATTTTTACTATATAATTTATTATAAAATAATTAATATACTTCATATATATTATATTTATATATTTAGATTTGACATAGAGTGTTACGAAGTCCACATATTCTTTACTTTTATTTTATTATATTATTATTAAATTCTAATTTTTACTTTTACATAAATCTCGTACCAAATCAATTACTATCAATTTTAGTGAGACGGGTGGAATATTTTTTAACGTAATAATTTTGAGCTCGAAATATATATTTTTTTAATGACATAAAAAAAAATTTAGAAGAAGAGAGGAGAAAGACCAGATACGAAGAAGGGATAGGAGAAAGAATAAGACGTAACTCATTATCAGTAAGTAACGTTTAATTTGATACACCGTTGCCTTGGCATGGGGTCGTGAAATTTTTTTATTGAAATTGTGTCACAATTTTATGTTCATTAGTTGAAATTAATTACATGTACAAATAATCAAAGATTGCATGCATATTGTTTAAAATGATATTATTTTATTAAAAAATTAATTAGTATGCATAATTTATTTTGAATTATCTATTTTTTTTTTTCAATTATGGGCATCAAATTCGTAAACAGAGAGATATAAATAGGTAATTATTGTACAAATTAGATTTGGCTGTCATCAAACAAAAAGTTAAAAAATAATAATAAATAACTGTAGAACCATATAATCAAAGTTTGCTGCCAATAATTAGTCCCCGATTAGATAATTAATTAATTATTAGCTGGAGTTTAGTAATTTACATTCACTGCAAGTGTATAAATCTAAAGGTCAAAATTGTATTCTTATATATATATATATATATTGATAAATATGACAAGTTTATAACCTATTTTTCAATCACGTCCACTTGTATCTTTTAAATAAGATAGACAGCCCCACAAACCGGCCCATAAATGCCACTTTTTGAAATATAAAATCAATTTTCTTGTTAGTGTATTTGAATAATTTGAGGGTCATATCTTTTAAGTACATAGATTCAAAAATAACGTTAATGTGAGATTTATGGATGAAAATGGCTAATCAGAAAGTCTGGTCCTATACCTATTAGGTGTGGTCTTTATCTAACATCAAGAAAAAGACTGAAGCTAAGGTAAATACTGCCTGACCCATCAATGTTACCCTTAGGCTGGCCAATTGGTACTATATGGGATGTTTTTTCTTCCTCACATATTCAACATTCTTTGGCCTAAATTGTGCCAAAGACATTTCAATGTACTTTCAACAAAACCACAAGCCACACATACTTCAAAGCAAAGGACTTCTTCTTCAACATCTGTATCTTTCACTAATAAATATATGCATTTTCTCTCAACTCTCCATTTATGTTACTATAATTTTGATCTCTCTTATGAATGGTTAGGTACGTGGGTGTTGTGAGAGTTTCTCCTACATTACTTCTTGATTTTTAGGTTGTGAATTCGTAAGTAGTCCCCGAAGGAGATAGAGGACCAGCCTTCTTTTGATCTTGCACCAAACTTCATTGCTTTTTCCTTGTTTGAAGGCACAAGGTTTATGTATGTACACGTATATCTATGTGTCAAAATTAGGAATGTAACAAAGACAATACGAGTTAAGTTAAATATCTTAATCAATCTAAAAGTACCTAAAAGTTAATTTGAATTTAAAATTGAAGTTTATAACTTAGACCTAACTCTAATTCTATTGACTTATTTGCCAAATGTTCCCATAATTAGGATGAGGGTTACACTTACAATGTTGAGATTATGAGGATCACCATAGGACGATGAAAACAAAATATTACTGCAGTTATATACCCTTGTGTATATCTATATATAGCAGCATAAGAAAGATTGTATATAATACATATTCTTTCAAAATTACTGTCGGATCGAGAAATAGGTTAAAAGTTATCTATTCTAATACTACTCTTACACTTACTTTCGGAGTTTTGTTGAAATTTATCAAAAGTCTACATAACTAAAAAAAATATTTATTTTAAATGTGAGATAAATCAAGCATTATAAATCTGATGCAGTATTTGACATGTAACGTTATATATAGATAGTGTTTGTTTTTCCTATGAGGGGAAAATGAAGAGGCATTTATATATGCTTTGATGATGTACATATGATAAAGCAACACATTCATATTCCTTCAAACCAACAAAAAGCAGAATCGCGTAGTGTGTGTGAGAGAGAGAGAGCATAAAAAAGAGCATGCAGATATTGTTTGTTTTTCTAAATTCTCCCCCAACCTTTGTCTTTTCCTTTTTGTTAATTTCCTCCCCCTTCCGCCCCACCCCGCCGGGGCCTCCTCAGCTCCCTCCCAGTTCCTTCTCCTACATATTTCAGTCACCTTTTTCACCAGTTCGTGTCATCTTTTCTTTCAATTTCCTTTGTTGGGAAAGAGAAAAGCATGTGGCAATGCCAAGGAATTATAACGCAGTGCTCCAACTCTTTCTGTAAAAATATGCTTTCTTTTTCTCATTCAATTCATTACAAAGTGCCCCCATCCATTTACCAAGGATCACTTCTTTTTGTTCTTTTTCTTTTTTTTTTTCTTTGAAGTGCATATATAATCATACAAAATGAATTAGGAATAATGATATTTAGGTTAAGTAGGAATATAATTAAGAGTGGATTTGGATCTGGTCATGAATTCTCATCTCTTTGATAATCACAGCTTGATAGATAGGGAATTGAAAACATGCTTTTTTCCACCCTTCTCCTTTTGTTGCTTTCTGTCTTTCTTGTCTCCTTGTCTTTCTTTAGCTCTCTTTTCCTTTACTTTCTCTTTTCTTTTCTTTTTCCTTTCTTTTCTCACTGATTTTCTCAGTGGGTACCTGATTCTCTTCTCTTCCTTCACCAGCTCCCGTCGTCAGAGGTTATAATGATTTCAAAATGAGTACTACTACTATATATCGGGTTGATAACCAGAGAGATTTTCACTGTGGCCTTCCCAAGGTGAACTCCAAATTGGGCTTCTTCGGGCTTGTCTCTGCTGATACACTTGATGAGCTCACCTCTGATATTCTGTCATAGCTCGGGCACTTTGCTTCCATGTCTTTCTGCAATATTCCCATGCATACATTATTTCAAAACCTTAGGGAAATTAAAGGCAACGGAAGCATGTGAATCACAATCAAAGGGATATTAAATGTTACTGAATGTTACTGAACTCGATCAAGGCAGCGTATTTGGATTCATAAAATAGGAGCAGTAGTGATTGCTCATTAAGGGTTTTCTAGTTTCATCCTCCATTGCAATGTTCAGGTGATGAGGAGGATCAATCAAGTACGAGGTAGTACTAAAATTGCAGCAAATCGAGGATATAATGCATGCACTTTAGTTTATATGGAAATGAACCCCATTCTTTGACTAAAGCTACCAAAAAATAAAATATTTTGCATTTTTCTAGGATGTTGTTCTTTCCTTTTAGATTATCTAAATTAAATTTCTTGACTATTAGATATTGCAAACGACCAGCCCAACTTTAGAAAAGCAAATCTTTTAATCTTCTCATTCCACTTTATACTGTGATGTATAATGCAAGACAGACAAGTCTTCATTCCCATGCATGTGGGCATCGAATTGATGGAGAGCAGTAAATGGCATTCATATAAAACTACTCAAAAGTGAATGAAACTTTTGTAGATGCAGGAATTTGAATTCAGTGGACTGCTCCAGATTACCTCAAGAGAAGGTATTTGTATGTTCACTATCGAATCCGGCCTCGGCTTGCCTTGCAGCCAAGCTTCTCTGCTAAAAAAAAAGACACCAATGTATAGAGAGAATATTTGGTTTAGTGGAAGCCATGCAGAAGGGGAAAAGCAACTGAGAAAAGAAGGCTATCTTTTACTGTCTTATTTATACTCTTCACTTTATATTCTGAGATGATAGAAATAAAGTGAACCCACCCCCCATGTGATAGAGCATTATATGCTAATGAAACAGAATTCAAGGAAGTTTCAAAATGAGCATATATATCATATAGCTTTGGCACCAAGATTTCTACGTATGGGCCATCTCTGGGTTTTAACTTTGAGACTAAGTTCTCTACGTTATGGGTCCCATTCAAAATACCCTTATCTGAGCCCACAAAATCCAGAGGAAAGAGATATGTCCATTTTTAGTTTGATTTTGCCAATTGAGATTCATGTTTTTGAAGTCTTGGAGAGTTTTTTTTTTTTTTCTCTTACTGCAACCTTACTTTTTCATCCACTGTAAAGAGATTATTACCCCATGATGGAGTTTTTGTGTTAGACTGCTTCTCGACAGACAGAACAAAGCAGTGCTCATGATATCTCTCCTCTTCTTCTTTTTGTTATCTTATAGGACAATACTCTTTCTTTATGTTTGAGCAGACCAAGGAACTAAAGTCTATAACACGCACTCACAGACAAAATTTGCAAGCGAGAGAGGAAAAGATAAAGATTTGCACTCAACAACTTTAAGAAACTCTGAATCAGCAAGCTATAAGACAGCAATGCAGAAGAGTTCATGCTATTGGAGAATAGAATATAGGCTAAAACTACCCTAATCTTGGTTCTCTTTTAGAAGATTAAAGGGGTATCAGGTTTGTAGTTTGCCCTTCATGGCTCTTGGGAGCACGCTGCCATGGTAGGGGTTGAACTCTCAACCTATTTGTTTCTAGACTTCGACTCTAAATATTCGGTCCAGGGATTTCATGGACAGAACTGAAGATGCCTTGTTTCTGTCCTTTATTATTTGTGACCCTCAGTCTCATCAACGACATAAATTAAACCTATTCTTTGATAAATAGATCATAGTCCAAAAAGTTTGCTTGATGAATATTACCAACTAGCCAGAAATTAATACACAAAATTTCTTGTTGAATATAATTGCTAACCTTGAGGAATTGCTCCAGAGACCATGATAATCTTTGTCTTGAAGAATATTTGGCCTTCCCTGTTGGACTGATAATTCGGATTTTCTTGAGTTCTGAACGTCAAACATCACGTCCTCAGAAGTATCCCCAGATGATCCGTTTTCATAAACGTCCGATTGTCCTAAATGTGCAACAAAGGTAAACGATATTATTCAATTTTCTACTAAAGAATGCACCAAACATTTCTCCGTAAGAACACAAAAGTATTAACCTGAGGAAGCTGCTGCTCTATCAGTAGTCTTCACCGTTCGATACATCTACAAAAACAAATGAGGGGAAAAAAACACCTTACATGAGCATTATGAGCATTAGACATAGGTGCTGGTATATTTTCCATACAAAATTATAGGAAGAAAACCAACTTCTTGAAAACAAAAGGAAAATTAATATAGTAGGTTTTATCCAGGCTAGTTCTGGTACATGTTCCAAGTAGTAAATGATGAAAAACTTGGCGTATATGTCCTTTGTACATGGAACATACATGTATGGACATGTGACAGTGTTTGGAGTTAACCATGGTTATGGGTACATGACCGGGGTTTTACGGCAGAAGAGATACAGATATATCATTGAGGCATGATAGCGTTCTGTACTTCGTTATTCGCGCAACTGTCTCCTGTAAAAGGAGAATTTTCAAAAAATGATAATAATGATGATGATAATAATGGACTGTATAAATACTTGTCTCGGCTTGGCAATGACTATTTTCAATTCCTCGGGCTTTGTCTTACTTGATTTCTCTGGTGAAGGAAGGCTCTTTCTCTGTCTACAGTATAATTGAATAATGATCTTTTCCTTTACATGGATGGTTCGTTCTTCCAAGCAAAAAGCTACTTAATAGCTTGCAGAACCATCAGATCTAGTAGAAAAAGAAGTGCTAAGGATTTTAGAGGTCTCTCTGCGGGGAAACATTGGAATTTGAAATGTGTAAATTTAGACCATTTGTGTACAGCAGTGTAGGTTGCAGAAATGCAGGTTCAAACTTTGCAAAGGAACGCCATATAAAACAGCTTCAAATTATGGAGTTCATGGACTAAGGCTGACACAAAAGAAATCAAAACAAAGACACTTTTGAGATGATTTTACTTGTTCAGAAGAAATCCCTTTGTGATGAACAAAACCAATTCGGCTAGATAAAAGAAGTGGTCCATTTACCTGTAAATGTGACTTAACATGTGCCAAGGTGAGATCTTTCACATCCATGAGCTCAAGAACTGACTTAGGTGTAGCTCCTGAATCCCAAAAAGAAAAAAACAAATAAAAACCATTATCGTCCGTAAATAGGCTACAGTAAAACAAAGAAATGAATTCACTGAATTATCTTAATATTTGATTGGTTGCAAATAGACTACAGAGATAAAAGTTTTATTGGCTTAAATGCACACATGGGGCTTCTGAGTTTTATGTGAAAACGATGAAGAAGAAGGATATGAAGCCTACTTTCATGGCCGCCCAAGAGCTCAACGGCATGAACAAACCGACTGTGAAGTGTGGTCGTCCACCGCATACGGGGAGCTCTCATGCTTCGTTTAGCTGGAAACCTCGACAAAATTCTCGACCGCATTAAGGCTTGAGGCTGGAAGGGATTTGAAGTAGTAGTATTTGAAGTAGAAGAGGGTATTGTAGATGTATCCAAGGACTGTTGAACAAAAGGGAACGAGGCAGGGTTTTGGTAAACTGGAATTCCCCTTATGGGTCTTAAGAAGCCAAGCTCCGAGCTTAGCCCTTGATGTTGCTGATGCTGCTGGTGGTGGTGCTGCTGCTGAAACAGCTGGTGATGCATCTGCTGGTGATGGTGCGGATACTGGATGTGCTGAAAAGAGGGGATAAGATTGGTGTTACTGTTCTGGATGAGGTTAAAATGGTTGGAGTTAGGCTCGGAAACCCTCGGATTAGATAACGAGAGCTCGAAACAGTTGTCAGGTTTGGCCATTGAGGAGATGGAGTTTCTGGAGTCCAAAGCTCTCTTCCAGAAACTCAAATCCATCTCATCTTCAGTTCTCCTCCAACTTGATGAGGGTTTGCCGTTGGGTGGGCTGATTTGCAGGGATAAGTCTGGTTGTGCTGGGAATAGTTCCATCTCCTACAAGCAGAAAGGAACCCTTCAAGATTGTGTCTTCTTCTTCTTCTTCTTCTTCTTCTTCTTCGTCCTTCCACTACCACCCTTTGTTGTTGTTCTTTCTCTAGGTCTCTTGCTAGTTCTTGTAATTATATGGTGTGGTATAATCTTTCAAGATTACCAAAGGATAAGGAAAACTTGGAAGGGATTTTCGGGGCTCAAAGTGGGAAGAAGAGAGAGGAAAACTTCCGGGGATTTTCCTCTGGATAGGAATTGATGATCAATTGATGAGAGGAGTAGTTGCAGAGAGATTTTGAGGGTGGGAGAGAGAGAGAGAGAGAGAGAGAGAGAGAGAAGAAATGACAAGGTATGAAGTGAATGGTTGTTTCTTTTGTGTGAAGTATATGTGAGAAAATGACAGTTGAGGGGGCTAGAGATAGAGAGAGAAATATGTTTCTTTTGTGGACGTGGGGGTAAGATGAGAAAGGAAAGGAAGAAAAAGATGAGAAAGGAAAAGGAAAACAAGTTTGAGACTTGATTCCTTTTCACTCTTTCTTTTTCCCTGTATTCTTCGAGGGAGGAAAAGGAAATTTTAGTGTAAGCTTTTAACATGAACATTTCTCTATCAACAACTCACACTGCCCTTTCTAACCAATATTCTTCACTCATTTTGAAACCAATAGTTTTCAAACCCTAATGACCAAATTTCCCACATTTAGTATATCTAACTAAACATCAAAATTCCCATAACCTAATTATGTATCGCAATTGCCTTATTAATCAAAACAGCTTTTGTGATTATCATGAACATGTGTCTTGGAACAGCAACGATTTGTTTCGATACTTAATTTGCTCCTTGCAATTCAAACACTTTTTTATTTCTTTCTCGACTACATTTTCTTTTTATAAAAAAATATATATATATAGAATCACAAATGAGAAAATTCAAATGATAAAAAAAAAAAAAAAAAATTGCCCCTTGAGGAATACCCCAATTGTTTTGCATGGTTTCTTTATTCTTCTTCACTTTGATATGAAAGGAATACCAATTTTTTCCCATCACATTTTGTCTCTGCTTCTGTCATAGACTTACCCAACATGCTTGTACCGCATATATAGTTTTCCCACCAAGTATAGCAACCTATGACGATTCCTATGTGTGTGTGATTGAGGTTGAAGTATATATCTTCTAGTTAATTTTATACTTTAGTTCTTTTTATTTTTCAAATTTAAATTCTATTGTTTTGGTCATGCATTAAGATTCACCAACACGTACAAAAAATACCATACTTTTACTTAAATTATTTAATCAATTACTCAATTAAGTTAAACTCTTTGTGTGGGTGGAAAAAAAAAAGAGTTGATAAAATTCATCACTAAATTAGTTTAGATATTATTTTCTTTTTAAAAACATTTTATTTAATTTAAAGAAATATATAAACTTGGTATTGCCTCATATAAATAATTGCAGTTATCTTTATTAACTATTATTAGTTTTTACACCAATTGTCCATAACACACTGTGATGTTTTCAAAATTTGACCAAGTAATCAAAATGAGAATAAGCAATAATTCTTTAATTAGTATTTTTATTACATAATCCCTCAATATTATTAGCATTTTTTACTAACAGCTATGGACTAGACATAGAAGGAAATAGAAAAAATAGTTTTCTTTTTGTTGAAAATTCCATTCAAAATGGGTAAAATATGAGTTGAAGATTGTTATACTTTCATTCTACAAATGACAGTGAAAAATATAATAAAAAATGTGCTAAATTTTGGATACTCATCTAATATACTAGTAAGATATATTAAATTAATAAGTTAACACATATACAAGTATAAAATATTATATTAAATAAATCTCTAATGTAAATTTGATATCTAAAAAGTGGCAAGCATCTTTTTATTTCCTAAAGTTTTATAGAGAATAGCCCTACCACACTTTATGTTGTTTTCTTCAAAATAATAATGAATCTTGTTTAAATAGTACAAAAAATAATTAAATACATCAGCAAATTAATAATTATTTAACAGTTAAGTATCTTATTTATGTATGTGTATTTGAGTGTTAAAAAAAAAAAAAAGATGTTCTCACAAGTTAGTTATTTACTTTACAATCCTATTACACTAATGAGATTATGCTATGAAAAAAAAAATAGATTATATTATCAAGAACAATGTACTTTAGTTTTCAAAAGCACTTCTTATAATCAAATTGAAGGTCATTCTGCTTTTAGTGAAATGAAGTATTTCTTCTTTAGAATTTTTCTGCCTAGGCTTTTCTTTATTGAAGGGGGGGGGGAAGGGATTTCTCCTTTGCTGTCCAAATTGACCAAACAGTATTTTTCCATCTTAATAATAATGCACTGGAAATTGAAACAAGAAGAAAACAAAAGGCTTGCTGTTTAGGCTTATTGTATTCCACATAGTCTTTACCCCCTCTCTGTACCTCAGTTTTGGAGGGCTCCCATATTATCTTTTGAATGAAGAACCAAATTCAGAAAAAAAAAATGTAAAAAATCAGCAATTTTTGTCTATAGTTAGCTTATTTCTAAAAAAAAAAATCTTAGGTATATATTTCAATATTTTATTTTTAAATTTGCAATTTAATTAAAGGGCTTCTCAATTGTGTGACATTCTCTAAAGTAACAACAATACATAAAAGTGTTTTAATAAGAGGTACAAAATCTTTTAATCTATTCTCTTACTTATAAAATTTTATCGCGTCTCTTATTTTTTTTTATACAATTAATTATTACAAACTTAAAAGACAATATTACTCGATTACTATAATATTTGTACATGTACATGAGTAGCATTATATTAAAATCTATGCCCGAAATACCTGCACTAATTCATAGTCTTATTATTCAAAGGAAAAAAAAACATAAATACATACAAAATATTTGAAGCAGCCAAAAAAAAAAGAAAAAAAAACCCTTATTTAAAGAGATATTACCACTATCTTCTTTTTATTGAGGAGATAAAAAAGGACAAGTGAAAAGTTGTAAAATGCCTTTAATCAACCGTGGGAGTATTATGACAATTATGACTTTGAGAGCCTTTGCTTTGGTTTTTATATCTTTTTAACTTTTTGGTGTTCTCCTCAAATTTTGAGTCATTGGGGGAACCGTATTCGTATCCATGGCTGCCTATGGGTAGAGTCGGGTCCCCCCCTTTTAACAGACGGTCAAATTTCTCAACTAACCTCCATTATTAGACTTGTGGAAATTTTTCAAGGCCCATTTGGATTGTGAACCAGATGGGGTGTCCAGTCTGAATCCTGCAGCCCATTTAAATTCAATTCTCAAAAAAAAAAAAGAAAGAAAGAAGCTAGTGTGTCCTTGCTAATAGTCCAAGAAATGAATAAAAATAGAAATAATAAAAACTTTCTTAAATTTTTAAAATGACATATAATTACAAATAACAAAAGTAGTACGAATATTAAAAAGTGACCGTTAAAAAAAAAAAAAGGTAGTTGTAATATTTGAATATGTCAAGAATATTAATGAAGAGGTTTGTCTTATAGTAGCAGCAATTGATAAATATTCGAAAATGGAATGAAGGGATGGCAATGGTAATCTTGCTCTTCACATTCATGGTATTAATTACTAAGATATATAGGTTTCGCTTGGAATTTGAGCTGCATGCGGACCCTGTTTATTACTTCTTTTATCATTTTTTATCTGTCCATTTTAACCGATTCACAAATTTTTTAAAAAATAAAGTTTTTCAATTAATTAATTAACATTTTCTATTTTACTCTCAAAGAATTTCTTTCTTTATTAAGGAGTAATCAAATTTCAAAATTTTATATGTGGTAAGTATATTTAATTTAGTTCTATTTCTCACTATAAGTACACAATATTTATTGTATTAAAGAAGGATATTTGTGAAAAAATAATAATTAATATTGTCTTAATTTACTAATAAAATAGATAAAGTGAGACAAAAAATTTAGTTAAAATGGACAAATAAAAAGAATACATTATTATTTGTCTATGTCTACAAGAAGACAGCATATGTACCTTCCAAAAATTAATGCATCTACTATTACACATTTCACTATATTTTTTTTTTTCACCATTAACCATGTTACGTTTTTCTATCTGCATGCATGATACTATACTACTATTAATTACAAATCTTCCAAAATCATTTGTCAGATCAATACAATAATTTAATCAATTTCTTTTTAAAAATTAAAATTTTAATTTTTCTATAGAAAATTTTAAGAATGGATTTTTTTTTTTAAAGTTAAGAATGGATATAATATCTTGTTTCCATTTTGTTGTGTAATACTTCCTTCGTACTAAAAAAGATGTCAAAAATTTCTATTTTTGTTGTATCAAAATATTTATTAATTTTACAAATCATGAATATATTTATTACGTATATTTCTAATTTATCCCTCTTTCAACTACTTAATAAATATTTGACTTATTAAATATGTGTATTATTTATTAAATTGATAATTTTTTTTAAGACGAAGGGAGTATCGTGTATTTGATAGTGAAGGATGGATTGTCAAAATGCAGTTCATATTAAATAAAAAAAGTGATTTTCAAATTCAAAGTTCTTGAATGCCATGGGAATGAGGATTTCAAGTTGGTAACATTCTCAATCAATTTCAATCTATATAGAGGAGTTGGACAAAATAATAAGGGTTCCCGACAACATTGGGAAGCAATGAAGGGAAGTAATATTTGTATATTAAGGTGTTTAGGTGTTTGTTTGTGATTCTTACATGTTTTTGGAAGCTTGTCGCAGCGATCAACACGGAACCAAAATAAGAAGACTGACAATATTGGTTTTCGTGGGCCGTATGGACTTCATCATATCATTAAAGGAAGAAGAAAAAACAGATTATTATAATTAAGCAATTGGATCAATGTCAACCATTCCTCGGTAATGTCAAATTAATTAAGATTTCAAAATCTCCTTGTTTTTTTTTTACCAATTTTGAAGAATAGAAATATGGGTTGGAAGTATCTTATTAATTGGTTAATCACCATTCAACTCCAAGAAAAATAAGTACTACTTGTTCTAATAGGTATCTAGATTTGGTCTCAACTTCCATCGGCAATGGCTATGGAAGAGGCCAAAGGAGAGGAATCTTGCACAAACATGTTCTTGTTTTTAGTTTATTATGTAGGAGTATTTTATCTTTTGTTTTTTCGGACATTAATGATACTGCTACAGAAATATTAATAGACACGATAGACTTAAATAAGATAGATCAATAAAAATATATATTTATTTTAATATAATATATAAGAAAAAATGTAAAATAAGTAAACGTTGTAAGATGAAATTATTTTTAATAAAATTCTAGATATTCAACCAAAGAATATATACAATTTTTATCACCTTAATGTCTTAGGAATTGGAATAGAGAGATTGACTTTTATTCCTTGTGGAATGCAAGATCACGTGATGTTTGCAAATCAGACAAAAAAAATATGAAAAACTTGACTAAATATAAGAAAGGTTGTGAGAAATGAGGGAGAGAGGGAGGGCTTAACAACCATTAATCAAAGAGGGTAAATTATAGAAGGGAAAAATAGGGATAAGATGCTGATACTACCGACATCGAAAGAAGTCACTATCTGAATGACATAGTTTTGTCATGGAGAGATGCACAAATGGGTCAAGATGTTCATTTACTACCCAACCTTTCAGCCACAAAATGCCAATGATGTAAGAAGCAAATGGACCTAAAAGATTAGTTTTGATAACCGCAGCTGCAAGAAAATTGATTCATTAGAGTTGTCAAAGAATGTGAGAGTGAATGAACAGAAATGATTGGAACCTGGAAGAATAGAGACTTCTTTCACAACGTCCTCATCCTTTGTGAGCTCTCTACTGATTAGTGAATGGCATATCATACTAGGGATATGAATAACTAGATCGAAAAGAATCGAAATCGAAAAAAATTATTGATTTTTTATTTTTCTCGAATCGAACCATTCCAAATATTTTTATGTAATATTCGTATTGAACCAAATAATATTTTTTAAAAATTTAAGTAGCATTAGCAATATTATTCTAATACTACCCATATTTTATTTATTCTTATTTTCCCTTATATTCTATACATTATATTTTCTAATTTTCTAAATAATTTGATTAAGAGTATTTTAGATAATTTTGTTCATAAAATACATTGTTCTTATAGTTTTTAATTATTATATATATATATATATATATATATATATTTAGAAAGACATTTTTATTGAAATAGTTTTATTAAAGAAAAGTGATTTAACATTTAGATTATTGTATTTGTGTTTTTACCCGAATTTCCATTCTGATTTGTCCCAAAAATTCGATTTGATACTGGTTTTGTATCGTTAGAATCGAGACCTGAATATCTGTCGTGATCAAGATCCAAATCAATATCTGAATATCCGTCCCGACTTCGGGACAAGGGACGAATATTTTTGAATTACTATTCAAAATCGGTATCAAAGATTTGAAAAATCTAAATATTCGAACCGAAACAAAAATATCAAAATCCTCGAACCGTGAGCAGCCATAATCATTCTATTGTCACCCATAGATCATGATGACAGAATTTTCAAAATGTTCTACCTATATTAGTATTTCTCGAAGATTAAGAACCAATTTAATTAGTTGGAAAAATTTTCTGAAAATATTATTGAAATACATATGCCTTTTCAGATATATACCTGCCTTTTCAAGGGGAAAAAAATGATTATTAAGCAATTTGAGAGGGGGTGCGGGGTGGTGAAAAAGAGATAAAGATGGTTCTTGAGCCAATAAATTAAATTTGAGTTCAGTGACTCTCTGGTGAGGGTTTCTTAGAGAAAGTGATGATGTTCTACTGGTCTAAGTACATGAACTTGGAAGTTTAAACAGATTTTCAAAGCTGATAAAATGCTATTGAGGATATGCAGAAAACAAAGATCCAATGATCAGTTCCAACAGAACCCTCTTTTTTTTTTTCTTTTTGGGTTTTGGGAACAAGTACTGCAGTACCTATTTTAATGGCTCTTGTACTAGGATGATCCCCTTAATATGGGCTCCTTCATTACATTTAGTGTTGGCCCTTGAGCTGAAAGCTGCAGGTTTGAACATGGTAGGGGACCTTGTTCAAGAAAGAGCGTCTTAACAGTGTGTTGAAATGAACAGATTTTATCCCGTTTAAACTGCTCAAACTGATCTTCTTTACTACCTCTTCAAGTGGGTGATAGAGGTAATCCATCTTCATCAATGGCCTCAAAAACCTCTCTTGTGTAAATATTTGGAGCCAATTCCCAGCTTAATTTCATTGGAAAGCCTTTTCATGCTTCACTTAATTAGCTGCGTTTCATTTATATATATTGCGGCCTCATTTAGCTGCTAGGATAATCTATACACTCTCATACACACTCCTTTCTCCATGGATAGTTCACAGTTCCCTTACGATGTGGAAAGCTTTATCACACATAAGTGGAGATCCCAAACAGACGCAGTTATTTATTCCTTACGTCCATTATTATCTTTTCATAGTATTGTCCTCAACCTGCAAACCAACCTCAGGCATCAACATGGAAGTCATTTGCAAAATTAGTAGGTTTTCTCCATTGTTGATGCCATGTAGAAAGTATTCAATGTTTCAAAGGCAGCCTTTTCAATTCCTATTTCCAATTTTCAAAAGGAGTTAATAACAAACAGTCCTTGACAAGTACATTGAACTTTAAATTATGCAGAACTCTGTTCAAATTGAGGATAGTGACTTATTGGCAAAAATAAGATACAAAAAGGCCTATCATGTCCAACAACAACAACCATATAAAGAGGATCTATGTTCAAGTCCATCAGTACACGACTCCAGAGTTTGATATTTTTGTGTGGATATCCTCATTATAGATTTCACAAATGTTTTTGAGGTCTTATTTTTACATGAATATATATGTCCACTATTTGAGAGCCTAAATTAGCTTCAAATCCTAAAAGCGTCCAAATTTAAGGATAGCAAATGTAAGTGTTAAAGAACAAGGAGCTTCCACAAAGTTAATTATCTTTTGAAATGTGATACATGTTTTTGCTATAGGGTAGTAGGTAGCTAGGTAGCTTCTTCATGTTGATTACAAAGTTAAAGGGCTTAAAGACATGGCATATGAGCACAACTGCACAAAGACCAATAAAAAAAGTTGGATTCCGTAAAACAAATCACTAATTGATATATAAAGGAAAATGTTTGAATATCAAATAAGTACTCAATAAAAATTAGAAGAGATGGGGCTAAAACCACACTCCTATCTATTAATTAGACAAAGGTATCTTTTTCCTCTTCTAATTTTAAAATTTTGTTTCATTTTTCTTTTGTTTTCAACTTTTAAATAAAATTATATCTTTTGAGTAAATATCAAATTAATCCAAATATATGAAATTATATACAAATTAAATTGTTAAAAAATAATGACTTGTAGAAGAATTGAATTTTAGATATTTATTATATATTAAAAATTTTATTTCTCTTCTATATTTTGTAAAACTTGCAGAAGTATATAGTAAATATAATTAAAATTCATATATTTATCATATGTTAAAAACTTTATTTCTCCTTCATACTTTATAAAACTTATGAAAATATATGATAAGCATAATATACGGTTCCATTTGATTAAAAAAAAATTGACTTATTTGTTCATAAAACTATGTATTTTAATAGATTAAAACATTGATATAATAGATGACTTATCAAACATTAAAAGAAAAAAAAAAAAGAGACTATTGAGAGGACACATTAGGAGAAAAATATAAAAAGTAACGTTCAGCTATTGTTTATTATTTGTTTTAAAATAATTAATCTACGTATATAAAAAAAAAAAAAAAGTGGCACAATTGATTAGAAGTAAGAATAAGGAATGACACTTTTTGTCTAATTAATAAATATTAATAGATAAGAATATAGATTTATGTTAGAAGAGTGTAAATTTAACCCATCCTTCAAAATTATATGATATAAGTAATTAGATTTGACTAATATATGAAACATAGGACTTTCACAAGTTAAATTGTTAAAGATCGATTCAAAAATAAATGTGCAAAAGCAACTCAATATGGAGTATGCTCTCTCAAGAGTTGGTTTGAGTCTCCTCCTGGAGGGATATTTTATGTGATCTTATATTCATATTTGATTGATTATAATTATATGAACAGAGGCAAGGAGAAAGAAAACAAATCTTTACTGTGTTCTCAACACATGTGATATGGTCAAAATAAAACAGATTCCACAAACTGAGGTGGGAAAAAGAAATGTGTAGAATTGACAGCTTGACAAGATGCTAGGCAATTTTGGTGATGCACTTTAGCCAAAATGATTACCTAATAATCATAAGTGAGAAAGGAATCTAGAGAGCAATATGGTTTCCAGATTGCATGTGTTTGACTAAATCCTCAGCTCATGAATTATCAAAGCCTTTTAGATTTTATGTGTTATAATAAATTGGAGAAAGGTAATTTAAAAGGTTAAGATTAATAAGACTTTAGGGAAAGTAGGTTTGATTTTGAATATATAACAACATCTTGACATAATGAAATTGAATTTTCATTTTTGTTTTTAATTAACTAAAACATAAAAATTATCTGTTGATGAAGCTTTGAACAAGGGCTTCTTCCTAAAAAAGGGAACTAGTGCTTGTGGATTTGGTACCTTGACCTCTAAGTGTAATATTAATATGGAATGGGATAATAACTACGAAAAAAGTACATTAATATTAAAGTTAGGACTTCATAATATTTAAGATATCTAGGTAAGCATTTAAGACAAAGAAAATGAAAAACACGTCAATATCAAATAGTAAAACCCTTATGTAATTCTTATACGGTATTTAATTTGTCAGAGACATATATACATATGTATATAATGTAATGTCTTAAAAACATACTAAATTTCAATAACGTAATCAAAGATATTTAAACATTAAGCGTACGTAATATTAACAGATAAAAAAGAACGAACCAATTTAATTTACAATAGAAATATAGAAGATTGAAAGGAATCTATAGAAGAAATAGAAATAAAAAAATAAGTAAGCATCACATATGCAACAAATTTCAATGTTTATAAAGTTGGAAACTGGCTAGCAAATTCCCAAAACATAATCAAAGATATGTCCTAAAAGCATAACTAAACCTCAACATATTCCATTATATCTTTGGGAACTTGAATACTCAAAGAAAGGAATGATGCAAAGTGGTCTTTCCCAACATGCACAACAAATGTGCTAAAGAAATTTGACAATATAGAAAAAAGAATAGTTGGATATTTCCAATCATTCCCACACAAAATGACTTAAAGTAGAAAAATATTTCTGCCATATTTCTCCATCCAAGACACAAATATTCTCATGAAACTTGACCATACTTAAAAAGTTAGGATTTTCCCAATCATACCCACATAACATGACTTAAAGTAGCAAATGCCACTTTTTCCATCCAAAGTCTTTTGCTATAGGCATAGGATTTATATTATAAACCTACACAAAAGGCCCAAAAGTGAAACATTTTGAATCTTTTCAATGACTTTAAGCAAGAGAAGCAGGTATAAATGCCCTACAAATCTTGTGAATGAGTGATTGATAAATTCAAGCAGATTTTTTGACAAGAACCCATTAGCATTTTTCCTTCTAATCTCTTTCTCTTTGTTCTATTCTCACCATAATTTTCTTTCTTATACCATTTGTGTTTTCATCTTCCTTTTCTTTCTGTTCATGAAAAGGTGGAGAAGACATATTACCACAGAATTTTTTTGGCCCCACAACTAATGTCCTATCAATTTGAATTATGGTGCACCTTCCATGAACAAATTGTCGTTTGATTAATTGGATTTGTTGTTTCGTCACTAATAAATGTCCCCATATTTATTTATCCAAAAAAGATACTGACAATGCGAAAATTCTATCATAATACGTCGAGAATAGGAATTACTTATTGATAAATATTATTACAATTTGTAATAATTAATATGATGACCATACCGAATAGAGGATTTAGGTTCCTTTAAAAAAATTAAAATTATGAAAGAAATTTTTTCAAAAATTATAATGTTATCTTCATGTATATTTTTTCATATAATTTGCCTCCCGATCCCAAATTCTTTATTCTGTCTCTAATTCGTAACCCAGAATGTTTTTTTTTTTTTACCAAAAGAAAAAGAGAAAATACTTGTGTAACATTTATATTTGCACATGAAATGTTTGTTGAACGCCTAACTGTCCTTCCAATTAGTTGGTAAGACCTTGAATGTAAGTGGACTTTTGTACTCTTTTCTTGATAACTTAGAGATTTCTTCTAAATATTTTAAACGTCTATTCAACTATTAAATTATTATTTTAATAAAAATATAAATGCATTGGCACCTATTTTCACCGGAAAAGCAAAAACGTAGGATTGGGCATATATTTCAGAACAACAACGTGATGCATGTACAATTTTTAGTAAAGGTGGATCAAACAATGGGCTCTTTCGTGAATCCTTATAACAAGAATATTTGGACAAGTACGGGCTCACTAACTTCCCCGTAGATCTTTGAGAAATTCTACGAGTTTTGCGGAGGCTGACTTCAACAAAGAGGGCCTAAAATGTACTATTTGGGGCTTCGATTAAGAATCAGCCCATTGGAAAATTGTCCAAGATCTTCTTTTGGTGGGCTATGGTGCCATTAGAGGCCCCCTGGAGCTTTTCCTTTTTCTTTTTAACTTAGTACATTTTATCTTCTTTTATTTTATCAAAGAATTACCGTTAAAAAATTACTAGTACGTTGCAGGTCAGAAAAATTTAAGATTTTATTGGTCATCTAATTTTACTCACTTACCCATAATGAATTTTTTTTAGGACTAATAGTATTAGTGGATCCACATTATTCTTTCTTTTTTTTAATTGGGATTAATTCATAAAATTTTACATTCAAAATATAATTATTTTAAAAAAGACATTCAAAAATAAAATTATAAATATTTAATAATTTGAGAGGAGTATAGTTCAGTAATAATGTCAAAAGTTTTGTGTCCATACATAGAATATAGGCCTTCAAAACTCTCGAAATGCCTGCCATATCTTCTACTCTATTAAATAATTGTACAAAAGAAATATATAAAAAATAGGTATTTATAAAAATGTATATAAAAATAAAACACGAACACGAAAAAGTGCAGGCCAACGTCTGCACAAATCTCTACTTATGCAACCACAAGTCCCCATACACATTTTCATCCCGGGTTCGGTTGAATGTGGATGGAGCTGAGTCAGGTTCGACGGGAATTGCAGGAGCCGGTGGTCTTCTTCGAGATTCCAGTGCCTACATAAGCCATATTAGATGATGTCCTGGACATGGCAGTCAATACGGATTAGCTCTGATTTCAAGTGTTAGTAATCTGCATCCCTATTTCAATTTGGTTGCTGCAATTGTTTTGAGAAGAGTTGCAAAACAGATGAGCTCGGACTGCCAGGTTGCACGTGAAGTCAACCTCCCCACACCCAAAAAGGAAAAAAAGAAAAAAGGAGAGAGAGACAGAGAGAGTAGCTGTTTTTATGTTTTCCATTGAAGTCAAATTGCCTCATATTAACTTCTACAGTGCATAGACGATCACATCTCAAGGAACCATCCTTCACCTTTGATGTTGGCAAATCGTAAATGCAACGGTTAATACCCAAAATGAGAAGGCTAAATAGAAATTTCCTTAAATTTTATTCAAGTAGTCTACGGTACAAAACGACCAATAGCTACATAAAGAATTAAGAAAGAAACCTAACAAGGGAAGCAGCAACTTGATATCTAATAAGAGGCCCGTGGGAATACCCGCGTGTGTCCTCCCAAGAATTAATTTTAGTGTTAAAAAACAAATGTACATCACAAGTTACTAATCCAAAATCTACTTTCTACCTGCAGGAAGGAGAAAGGTTCTCCTGCCAAAGCCGGAAAAACACCCCGGCCTGAGAACCAAGAATCACCGCCGTGCAAGTTGCCCCAATTTGAGGCCTGCACAAAGAATATGCCTTGTAAATCTAAACGTGGTTAATCTTCGCCGCTGCTCCCAGAATTGAATTTCTAGCCTTTCCGTGTTGTTAGATCCCCATCTGAGAAACTATAGTTAGCAAAGTCAGGCTCTGTTAAACACTCACTCAGATGCATCCGGACCAGATTTCGCGAAGATCCAGTCAGTTGTTCAGTCCGACCTGCTTTCCAACCCCAGAATTGACGGGCCTTTCACTTTAAGACGCTTCGGCCCAATCTCTATGGGGGGTGGTTCCCTCATGCCTTTTCCCGAGTCATACTGGAATCTGTCAAATCTCTGGTGTTCCCTACTCTTGCTCACTGCTTCATCATTTGCTGTTTTCTTGATCTTAATGGATATTGGAACAGTGTTTCTAATGGCTAACCGGTCCCTGAAAGCATTATCAGGAGATTCTTTAGCACTAGTTGAATGTGGACGGTAACTTTGACTCCGAAGATCAGCTGTTGAACACTCTGATGCAGTCAGTAGCCCATGACTTGAATCTGATTGACATTTCTTTAGCCGCTTAAACCCCTGCTAGAAAACTCTAAATCAACACTTTTGACACCATACAGATCTAGTAAAAATTCCAGCAAGCGCATTTTGTGGGAGAAGAATCACATTTGTTAAAATACATGGGAAACAAAGGTTAATTACCCTCAATCAAGAGTAGTTAACTTTGCTTCTCCAGTGGAAGTACCACTAATTGCGCAAAATGCAACCAGCAAAACTACATACTAATGGAAGCACAAAAGATATTTACTAACATCAAAGTGCAACAGAATAGCTATTAACCGGTAAATACCTGGTGATCAAAGTTGATAGAGGGGGAATCAAGCACATTCCTGTGTTCCAGCTTAGCTGAGGAACGTCTTTTGACCCTGAATATTTCTGAATCAGACTCATCACTCTCTTGATTTTCTTCTTTACATCCAACATCTGACCTTAGTAGTTCACTCTGATGCCCACTGATGTATAAATTGGTTGGGGAAGATTGTGAATCTCCTGCAGCACGGACGGGAAGATCAGTAGATTTCAGAGGCAAAAGATTTCCTGAACCAGAGCCAGAACGGATTTGCAACTGCAAGCAAAAACAAACAAAGCATAAGATTTAGTGAATCTATTCGCTAGTTTCATAGATCAACACCATAATGGAAGGGAAGCCAATGCACACAAGTAAAAATCGCATGTTGTCAAACTGGATGATACTCTAAAGTGCCCCCATAAAAGAACTAAAGATTGATGCAGATGAGCTACAACAAACCGAAGCATCTGATACCTCACTAATAAAATTTCCTTTCCCAATGCACATTGTAGGCTGACAAGAAGAAGCCCAAGCTGCCTCTTGAGACTGATTACCGGTTCTTGGACTTGCTTCACTGAAGCCGCACTTTATCTCGCTGTACGGAACATATCCTTTCCTGTCAGCATTTGGGAATATACTTGATAGCAGAATGAAATCATCACCATGCCTACAATGTTGGTGAACTTCGCGAAGGATATTTTCCTCCTCTTCAAACTTTTTTGCTGCAGATTCCATGTCTAATATATCTTCCCTCAGAAAGAGAGTTTGGCTCTCAATGCAAGGCAAGTCGAGTAATTTGGGATCTGGCAAAAGAAAGATCAGAATCACCATAGCAGATTAGTACATATATGGAAAGTAATAGAGGGGTAAGGAAAAAAAAAATTCAAGGCATTAAACATACCATGCCGAAGGCACACAGGATGTGCATAGCAACTGCAATTAACATATGCCACATAACAGTCACGTTTGCAGATGCTGCAAAGAATAGTTCCATGGGAGAAAAAAGAAACACCTATGCAAGACTGTGATCTCATCACGCACCAACGAGAATAATGCTGGAAGCGCATTAATTTTACAAAGGAAGCCTTAATTTTTTGGTGTGATATCAAGTCAGAAGATGAATAATCGTAATCCTCAATTTCCAGATTACGGTAAAGAGTCATTCCTTCTTTGCACAGAAGTTCTTCATGGGGTAGAAGAGGCATCCGGTTGAGGAGTGCATAACGACGGCTAGCAATGGACCCCAGGGGAAACCAATCACCAATTGCAAAGTTTACAGCTTCTCCACAATTAAAACCTGGGAAATTTTTTAAACGTTTATGTACTGAAGAAGAAACAAAGACAAAGGAAATGGGCAATGGCAAAAGAGTTTCAAAAGGGTGATTAGTTGAACCTCAGTGCAAAGACTTTGATGTCATAAGGTCTAAATCCAAGATCTTACCATGGCTAAATCCCGCATGATATGCTCTTGGAAAGGTTATTATATATTCCCCAGGCTTCTGCACAGCCTTGTAGACAGGGACATTATGTTGCGACAATATGTTTGGAGGAAACAAAGTTGTCTTTCCCAGAAGCACATCAAAAGCTCCATCCTCCCCATCAGCTGATAGAATATCATGATTGTATACATGTTCTCGAACCACTTTTTCAAAGTCTAGAGCTGCAGGACCTGGAATACCATACCAGGTTTTTGCCGCCCCACAGTGATGATAATTGATGCTGAAGAAAATCAAAGCAGATGGTCACTAACAGTTGAATGGTATTTTATATTTTAAGAAAAGACGGCTGTAATCTGATAAACACACACCTGTACAAGTAATGATCCTCCACGTGCCAAGCAAACATACTAAATAGCATTCCAATGTAGAGCATAGGTTCCGTTACTCCCTGGAAAAGACCAGAAGTTAGCAGAAACGCACAAGAACAGTAAAGGAAAGTACAATAAAGAAAGAAAAGAAAGCATCCATACCGGAATTGCAGTTTCCAGGAGGCGTAAAACAGATTTAGGCAGCCGAGACAGTTTCTGCAACCACAGCACGAGAAGCACATCAATAATATGTTGGGAAAAAGCAAGAAGTTAAACATAACCACCTAGACAAAATTTAGAAGGAGAACAGTGTTTTTATTTTTTTTAATTAATTAATTTTTTTTTTTTTTGGGGTGCGGGTGGTGGGGTTTGGGATGGATGATAAGAAGGGAAAATTGGAGAATTAGGAAAAAGCTTTTTCAGTTAGGCTATGAAATGTTGCAGTTACTTAGCTAAAAGCTCTTGCAAACTAAACAAATAAGTTGGTAGAAACTTCAAATCATTGTGAAATCAGAGAAGAGAAAAGGAGAAGACGGGTGCAATTGGTAATCCCACGCCAGGACAAATAGTCAGATGAAGGAATAAATGAATAAAATATAATTCATTGCCCAGAGACACAAGGAACATGAAGAAAACATAACATCAAAGATCGCAAAGCAAGGCCCTCCAATCAATAAACTTGAGAAAACTTGACAAATAACAACCAACTATATGGAGTCCATGATCATCCTACCCATTATTGCCATTTGGATCACCCAACATGTACTCTTAAAGGTTTACTTAAGCAAGTTAAGGAGAAAGAAAATATAACAGAGGAAGAGAGCCAGTTGTTAGAAGATAAAAACCTTCAGATTCCATTTGCTTCTCCCAAGCTGATCACTGGGACAAGATGAAAATGCACTACCATCAACATCACATGCATATTCCACACTTTCAGTCTTTCCGCAAGCTATTTCATGCCAAAATTCTTTTTCCAAATATGTAGAAGGAAGACATCCAGCACTACAATATCTTCGAGCAAAAACCTTGTTTGCCATTTTCTCGAAATCACGAAATGTATAGTGTCTGAAAAATGATGGTAATGCTCAAGGCCTGAACAAATAATTAATCAATTAGGTTCAACCGTCTCAAATAAAAGTGGAAAACTCACCTTCCACTCATGAAAAATGTGACTTTGTCATCTGTATCCCACTCAGCAAGACGAAGAGGTTGAACTCTCGTAGTAAACTTAAACCCTGCTTTTTCTTTCATCAAAACCACACCAGCAGGAACTGAAGCACTCAAAGGGGAGACGATCTTGCAAATACCTGAAGTAGAAGCATTAGTTAAAGATGTTAGGAGACATTTTTTACGGCAAAAGCAACTCAAACTACATTTGTAAAACTTGTGAGAAAGGAGGGAAAAGGAGACAAAAAAGGTCTGAGCTCAATTAAGCTGGCAGGGTATGAGTTAGAATTGCATTGACGTATGAATTTTAAACTGAACAAGTAACATGCTTGCCTAGTCTACAACTGTTAGCAGAGAGGACAAATTTCTTGGCACATTCTGGGTGGTGTCTATTCAAATAAATATCAAAGGTTAAGATTCAAAATCTCAAGCAATACACTATTCTGAAAAATGTATGTACTTTAGTTTGGCAAGATATAAAGAGTAAATACCATATTTAGAAGCTTCTGGGGATATCTTCTGTAAATAAACCAAAGGATCCTCGAATTCCTCTTTACTTGGACAGTAAACTGGACACTCTGGGATCTTATCTATCCATTCAAGATCAGGTGTATCAAACTTTGCAACCTTGCGCTTCAAAAAAATATCCTTCCCATTTAAACCAGCACCAGGTCGTGAAAAAGCATCCATACTGCCATGAATTCTTACACCACATGATGCAGAACCTCTCAAAGCATCCCCACCACTTCTACTCATCGTGTTGCTAACACAGGTAAAATCATTAGCAGTTTCTTTTTGCATGCGCTGAAGCCTTTTACGCTTCAAGAATTCCAATTTTGCTTCCCTTGACATACAGACCTTTCCTTCCACCTATTAAAACCAAAGAAGCTAACTCAGACAAAAAGACAGATATTGAGGCTTCCTTTCAAAGGTTGTAACATCTAAGGAACAAGTAACAGTACATATTGACCCACCAAACCATGGGTTAGCTCCAGTAGTTTGCCATGCCCAGGGGGACATCAGTTACCTTATAGCAAAACTTCAGAAAAATTACTAAGCAGATCACTGCAAATATAACATAAGTTTACTTATTTTTAGTTCAAGCAACAAAAGTAGTACATCCTCCAACAATTTCACCAAACAGCCTTTTGAACTTACAAGTTTTGACTAAGCCAAACAATAAAAATTACCAGCAGCAAAACCAAGAAAGTGAAGAATCACGCAAGTTGACAAAACATAGATGGATGGATAGAGTTATAGACCTTCAACTTTGGGATATCGTGGCAAAAAGAGAGAAGCTAGAGAACTAAAACCTAAAGCGCATCAGTGGAACCGGACAAATTAAAAGCAGGAAATTCTCGGTTTAAATTTCAGATGCTTCTGACGGAGGGGTATGTAGCTAAAATAAGAATAAATTTATTCATGTGTTGGGAGATTAAATAGCCCAAATTCAGTTATATTCAGGTTTGAGAAAAACACACTAATACAGGGTTTTCCTTACCTCCCAGAAACACCATAATGAAAAACTTCTGGCACATAATAAAACTCGCATAGAAACATCCTTTTTGCCACCGCTATACCTCAGAACTTTTCAAATAAATAAAAACATTCCAGTTATGCAGATTATAGTAATTTACAAAATATTTTTGCACAAAACTAAAACCCAAGGAAAAATTGGCAAGATCTAAAAATAGGTAGAGAATTCTGTCACCCTGAACATAGGAAAATAATAAAATAATTTGAGCAGAAAATAATTACCAAATTCCACAGCTCGGAGGCTGGAGATAGGAGGAGGAGAAAAAATCATCAAAAAGCACTAAAATGCTTAGAAGAACCAGTTTGGTAATTGAATGACAAATTTGTTGCTGTTGAATATACAGATAACAGAAAAATATGGATGTTTCCTTTTCTCGAAAATTAGACAGACAAAGAAAAATCAGCTGTATTTATGCAGAAAGGAAAAAAATTACATCACCAGCCATCGACTTAGAAAATTATTCGAGATCCAAACTCCAAACAAACAACACAAGTACATTATCACCAAAACACATTCTTATAATACGCTGTACAAATAACAGAGAGAAAACTAACTCCATACAACACTCACTCCTACAATTCATCATCGGCAATATTTGCAGAATTAACTCACCATCTCATTCCGGAGTTCTTCTCTACTCGTCGCCGTCTTCTCTCTTCCTCTCTCTATGAAAGGCGTCTTCAGTTCACAAAATCCAAATAAGAAGATAATATCCACTGAAATTTACCGAAACTAACCACAATATTAGTCCTGAAACTCCGCAAACCGAGCCCTAGATCACGATCTAGGGCGTAAACATCCACTATCAAGCCTTCACAGTCGCCACATTCTCCAAAAAACTCCACAAAGCAGCCTAACTGAGAGATCGCACCGATTCCACCGACCGAGTCACCAAACTCTACCACAAGCTCCACCAAACCAATGAAACAGCAACACTATCTTCCCTGTCAAATCTCCGGCCGACGCACAACCGGTTTTCCGGCGAAAACAAGCTGTTTTCCGACGCTGTATGAGAGTATATATTCTGTATGTATAGGCTTAGAGAGAGAAAGCAGAGAGAGAAGAACAGTAGATTCAATCCAGAAGTATGGCTTTGGAAAACCGAAAAAGAGAAAAGAGAGGATAATTTATAGTTTTATACTACTATATGCTCTCTCCCACAAAACAGTGTCGCACCAAAAAGGAAATTTCCATTTCTTTATTTATTTTATTTCCTAATAATTACTCATTACCGTACTACTGGTGTCAATTTTGGAAATTTACATACTTCAATTATTTTATTCAAAAATATTTTTTAATTCCTTTCTGGTAAAAGAAAAGAAGTGTGAAGGAAAAGTGGTGGTTGTTAGGTTCGTTCAACCAAACGCCTGCCGGCCTCTAAACGCACCGGTTAAATTCTCTCCCCTATTAACTTCTTCCCAATAATGCCCCTCAAGCAAAATGAGATATTAAAGAGGCAGCCAACTATTTCAAGCCCCCCAATAAAAAAAAAAGCTAATGCTTCTTTGATAAAGATCATGTTTAAATATTTAAATAAATTTAACATTTGAAATTTAAAATTTTTTATAATTTAAAGTTTGAATCTTACTATCAATTATTTTTATAATATATTTTATTATAATTTAAATTAAATAAGTAAGAATTTAATATATTTAAATTTTAAATTTATAGAAAGAAATTTGTAATAATGTAATATATTCTAATTGATACTAATTAGATTTTAATTTTACAAATTAACCAAAAGATTTTGATAAAAAATTTTATTATCAAGCTATTGATTTTGTACTTTAATGCTCGTGAGGTGAGTCTATAATAGCATTAGTTTTTTAAAAAATAAAAATTATACTATTAAAAAACAGAGGATGTCGAGACTCGAGAGTGTTGAAATTTTCTGCGAGGGGTGTTATGGGGAATTTGACGCTGGGTTTACCGAAGAGAGGTTGTGGTTGCTGTTTCGGTCACAGAAGTGAAAGGGCTAGGAAGGTGGGAGATAAAGATCACGTGCTCTAATGACCAGTGGACTTGCGGAGCGCGGCGTCACATCGGGCCGTTGTTTTAGGTTTGTACTTTTCCAAAACGGACGGTGAAGAAAAGGCCAAATTCTAATCTAAAACCGGCAGCGTTTACGCATTTGACACGCATCGTCGTAATTTGACCTAACCTTCTGTTGGTTACATCGGCTGCTTACAAAAAGACCTTTCCCTCCTTATTTCCTTCCGACTTTTCACGTCCTTGTCAAGGGTGGTTTCGGCATCTGAAAATTCCCATTGCGTCGAAGCGGAAACGAAACGTGGAGGGAAGCAGGAGGAAAGAAGACACGTGGAGGGGTGTAAGAGAATGGAAAGACACGTGGCGAACAATGAAGGCGGCGGTTGCATACGATGGGCTGTATTCCCGCGGGATATAGCTGGCCGTTACAGCAGGTTTCATGTTCCCTTGTGACCGGTCCCGTCTTTGCGCCATCCCCACGGAGGAGAGAGAAATATACGTGGCACTTTTCTCCCAACTCAAAGGGCGAGCGCACAATTATTACCTTCATTTTTTACTAAATCTTTTTGTGCAAATAATTTAATTAAAAAACTATAATCTCTCACAAAAATTCTAACTGTACCCGTCGAACCAAAAACCTGAATTTGAAAAGAAAATTATAAGAAAGTAAAAATAAAAATAATTTTATAAATTTAAAAAATTAAGAGAACAAGGATCAAGTTCAAAGTTATATTTAAATAAAAATTAGATTGAGATGAATTTGTTAAAATTTAATAAAATATTATTAAATATAAAACTTAATTATTAATGAAAAAATAAAATATTATGTATTATTAATATATGACAGAAGAAATAAAAATAATTGAAATTAATATTATTTTAATTTATATTGAAAAATTTTCTTTTCAAGTAATAATTTAAATAATTTTTTATTAAAATATATAACTTATAAAAATTTTAGATGTCGGAAGCACAGTCTAAATCCGTCTTTGCATTCGTAGATAGATAATGGATTGACATTCTTAATAGTGACTATAATAATTCAATTAGACTTTTAATTGTTAAATAATTGTGTTGATAGAACAAAATTTATTAAAGAAATAAGAATATATTTTCTCTCTCTACATAGGTATATGTAATTGTGAATGCAAAATTAGGTGTACCTTTTTGGGCATATTGGCGCAGTTGAGGTGGAATGGTGGACTCGAAGGGCATTGGCTGATAAGTTTAATGTAAGAGGTTGGTCTAATGATTAGATTTCAAAACAGTCAGCGAAAACGAAGGGAAGGGAAGGGAAGGGATAAGATGGGGATTAAACTGTACTAGTAATAGAGAAAGAAGAGAAAGAGAAGCGAAGGTCTATGGCGGCTCGGCTTTGAATTGAATTGAATTTTGTCTACTAGTAGTATTTCTTTTGTAGTCAACAATTTCCACGCATTCGGGGCTACGGCTTCATGGATTG
Source organism: Voacanga thouarsii (assembly GCA_026120185.1). Classification (NCBI taxonomy): domain Eukaryota; kingdom Viridiplantae; phylum Streptophyta; class Magnoliopsida; order Gentianales; family Apocynaceae; genus Voacanga; species Voacanga thouarsii. Next base: position 3,227,712 of record JANUWF010001719.1, on the reverse strand, counting down.
ATGGCTTGGCTAGGCTGGCTGCTTTTCCAAATCAGCAGAAACTTTTTAACAGTGACATCTGCTAGCTCGTACGTAGCGGAAGCCGTTGTACAAGATTGTACTCGATTTTAATCCTTCTTGGAAGTATAAAAAGGTTCATTTTCAATTGTTAAAAAAAGGAAATTTCTAGGATGAAGAGACTTTCCATTTACCCACTGTTTTTTTTTCCTTGAAATTTTATGTGTTTTTTTTTTCTTCCAAATACGCCTTCAAGAGATATCTCTATAATATATTTATTGTGGTTATATTTTTTTTATTTTATCTTTTAGGCAAAATTAAAGGCATACACTTATGTTATAGGAATCTAAAAATTGCACGTGCAAAAGGGTTCTCTGTGGAATGGATTTAAATGATTGTTATGATTCAAAATCTTTGAGAATATTTTCAACCACGATCATGTATAGAAACATGAATTTTCTATTCAATGGAGCGATATATGTTCATTTATTGAGATTTTTACTTTTTTGAAATAACACTTTAAAAAAATATTAACATAACTGTTCTATTATTAATTCTGTTAATTAATAAATGTGACATTATAAATTATAAGTTGTCAATTTGAAAAAATTATATCAAATTAAAATAACAAAAGTATTTAATCTTAACAAAAGGTGTAATAAAATCAGTGAAGAAGAAGAAGAACTAACCAACTTAAAACCAAATCTTAACGTTGTGATTCTTACCATGATCATTATCTACTTATTTGTTTGATAACGCTTTTGTTTTATTTACATTTGATTATTTTAAGTAATGAATAATTCAAGATCCTATCGTTTCCCAAGGTATAAAGAGAAAGAGTAAATTTTCTTCCCTTTTGCTCTAAGCAATTAAAAGCATTAAAAAGACCCCAATTGCAAGAATGGGATAATTCTAAACTTTTCTTAGCACAACTTTATTCCTATTAATAATCAAAGTCTTGGACTCGAATCATATATATTAGTCTAATATTACCAAAATAAATTATCCTAATTTTGAAGCTATGTCCCCTCTTAGTAGGAGAAGGGCCTCCATGTGTTATGGTGCCCTCTGTACACAAGAGGCAATAATATACACTTGATTTAACACTAAGTTTGGTTGAGATAAAATATTCAAGAAAAAAAAAAGAAAAAGTAAATGTATACTTAAATATATATTTTTGTCATTTGATCGGAATAAAACGTCAGAGGAAAGGAAATAAATCAAGAAAGGTATTATTTTTCTTTTATGCAATTTTTTTTTTTATAGATTGGAGAGATTAGGAGAGAAAAAAATTAAGTAAATGCATTAATAACATAATTTTTGTTTTAAAAAATTAAATAAGAAAATATAATTGTAAAAAATTGAGTAAATTAATAATTTTTTCTTTTCTCCCATCTTCTTTTCCTCACACTAAACAAAAAGAACGTAAAAAGCAAAAATAAATACTTCACTTTCTTAGGGTGAAATATTTGTTCCATTTTCCTTTCTTTTCCTTGCCTTTTCTTTCTTTTCCGCAACTCCTCTCTCTTCCGAGAACCAAACTAAGGGTGAGTTTGGTTTGCAAAGGGAAGGGGAAGGGGAAAGGAGAGGATGAGTGGAATATTTTACTTCTATAATGGGAAGTAAATGTAATTACTTTCATCCCATTTGGTTGGAGTAGAAAGGAAGTAAATATGATTTACTTCACATCATTTGATTGTAAGGTATATAAGGAGGAAATAATTATTGAATTATTATTATACCTCTTAGGCTAATTCATAAAAAATTATAAAGTATGATAGAATTGTAATAAAATAAATACCCTAGGATAAGAGCGTCTTTTAACCCTCATTTACTTCTCAAACCCTCCAAAATGGAGAGGAAGAAAAATATGAGGTGGAAGGGATCCAATTCACTTCCACATGTACTTCCCCCATCCAATCACTCCAACCAAACTAAGTAAATCACACATTTACTTCATATTTTACTTTTCCTCCTCTTTTCCTTCCCACTTTCACTCCAACCAAACTCACCATAAAGTAGAAATTTTTGAATAAAAAAAAGCCTTAGTAGACGTAAAAAAGAATAAATAAATGAAAAAAGAAAGACCTGGGGCGAGGGTGGGTGGAATCCTCTCTCATTATACAGAAATTTTAGTGTGAATTCAGTTCATGTAAATTATATATATTAAAAAAATTATATTTTATACAATATAAATTGTATTTTCTCAATCTCTATTATCTGTCACAATTAATTACTTCACACAATTTAAGAAAAATTAATTAGCTTATTAAATTCATACAATTTTGTTTATACATTTTAAAAATACCATTGAATTTAATGTTCTCCACAATTATTTTCTTACTTTGTTACTCAATTCTCTCTAAAATTATTATACTTTTATTTTTTAAAACTATTTAATATAAGGGTAAAACAGTAAAATTAACATTAATGATACCTAAATATTTTTAATATGATAAATAAAAAAGATACTAAAACTTTTAATTATAATAAATAAATAAAAATAAAAAAAATACCCACTCCGTTTCAAAATACTTATTCATAAAACTTTTTTGTTTTGTTTCAAAATACTTGTTCATGTACATATTTCTAAAACTAATGATTAGTTTTTTCTTATTGTATCCCTATTTATTCCAAGTCAACTACACAATTTTTCAAAACTCTTCTTTCTTCTTACTTTTTGGGAATTTTCACTAACTAATAGATATATTGTTTTTAATATGGGTAGAATATGAACTTTATCTAAATTATTATATTATTTTCAATACCCTTAATTTGTGTGCAAAAGATTTTATAAATAAGTATTTTGAAACGGAAAGAGTATAATATAACTCCTCAATTTATATAATTTATGAGTTTAAGTTCCATACAAAAATTTTTGCTCCTTGAAAGATGAACTTTTGGAGTTAAATGAAGAAAGAGTATTAGCCCTAATCCTGTTACTGTGGTATTTGCAGAGAGTGTAGGCATGAGGTGACAAAAGAGCCCTTTTTTATAATTGAAGGAACTGCCATCATAAAGGGTCACTTCCATCACATACTCAAAACCAACAGATAACATTTCTCTACTCTCATTGGCTATTCTCATCTAAAACTCGCTTTCCTCGAGCGACATTTGTCAGATAAGGGCACTTTCGTAATCCCATGTCTAGATTCCATTTCCTATTCGGGCATACGAGCGGGCGAGTACACCTCAAACTCCGAAGAAGTTCGAGTACCAAAGGGGTCCGTTTCTGGAACTTTCTCGAATGGACGAAAATGCCTTGACCACTACTGTAGAATCACGTAAATACCCTATCCCGGCTTTTTCAGCAGAAATGCAAAATGTTGCCTAGTACTTAGTACAAAATAAAATATAAATTATTATATAATGTCCTTTTTCTTGGACCACCCTATCCCTAAATAAAGAGAAAATCTTGTGGAATTTTGCCCTAAATATTCGCTTCAATCTTGGCCGTACGATCTTCCCACTTGGTTCAACTAACCGTCAACTATCCTTAAAAGGCTAAAATATTTTTGCTCATGCACAAGGAAATCTTCCTAAAGTGGATTTTACCCAAATTGTCTAAACCTTTATTTGTTTTATCAGTTTGTGATTTGTAATGAATAATGTTAATGAAACAAAGCCAAAAAGAGATCATTCTTACTTAAGCTAGTGTTCTCAAACTGAAGTATTTTTAGTGTCCAAATGAAACTTCTTCACTATTTTCCTCACAATCATGATTCTTTAGAAGATTTTGCTCCAAAAATAGAAAAGGATGGAGGAGATGATCTATACATAGCAATCTTATGAGCATGATCAAAGAAAGATTTAGAGACAATATTATTTTCCACCTTTTTCCTTTTTTTTTTTTAAATTTGCCTCCCAAGTTTCAGCAGGTCCCAATTCTATCTCTAAGCATGATCATGAGTGTCTTTTCTTCATTTAAGAATGTTCATCTTAACTTAAGTTTTCTTGTTTGGAAATTTGGGTGATAAATCTGTTATTATAGTTCCACCAAAATGTTGATTATTCAAACAATCATTTGCACTTATTTGCCCAAGGAAATGGATAATCAACATAACAACCTTCACCCAATATCACATTGAGGCTCTCTCTCATGATAGAGTGTCTAGTTCAACCAAATATTTTTTGGGCAAGGAGCAAGTCGCCAATGTCATAACAACCCTTACAAAACTATCATATATTTAAATAAATGTTAATTATTTAATTCACGAAATATTGTTATAAATAAATTTAAATTCTTAAATTCATATTAAAAAAACTAATAACTCCATTATACTGAGTTACAACCTTAATAATAAAGAACGAAGTTTAGCAAATGTTAGTAGAACATGAAAGTTTTTCTTTGCAAGACATGAAAGGCTAGGGTTATAATATGATAAAATTTCATTCACCATCATATAAAAATGAATGTTAAAAGGACATGCAACCCTAAGGTTATGTTTGGTTGGATTGTTTTGTGAAAGTAAATAAGGAGGAAAAGTAAATGTGGAAGTAAATTGTACATTTATCTCGTTTGGTTGGATGTAGATGTAGAGCGAAAATAAATTAGGAGGAGATACCACTCCCCCTTCATATCAGTATTTATTTTCTTCCCAATTTGGAGGGATTGAGAGAGAAAAAATAAAGTAAGAGTAATAATGATAACATTGATCATATTTTTAACATAAAAAATTTAACAAAATAGATAATAAAGAATAAAATAATAGACTAAATTAATTATTATCTCTCTTCTTCTTTCTCCTTCTATCTCTTCTTTCCTTCATACCAAACAAAATAAAGTAAATATTATTACTTCCCTTAGCAAAAATAAAATGTGCCTCTCTCCTTCCCCTACCCTTCCCCCTCCACGAACCAAACAAGGACTAACTGCAAAGGGATTGATTTCTAACAAGGCCAAGAAGGCAGGAAGTTATTGTACCAACTTGGCAAGACTTTATGAGGTTATGGTTCAACTATATATCACCAAAAGGGTAGCTAGAGTTTAAATTTTTCGCCTCCATAACATGTATGGATCTAAACAAGTATGCAAGAAAATAGAATATCTTACCACCTACATTATTATCATCAAAGTATTTTCATATGAAAAGGGGAAGTGTTATTGATGTGGATGCTTAGAATTTATAGTTGGTAATGGGAAAAAAGACAAGTGGAGCAATTATTATACACAAAAATATGGTTGACTCTATTAATGCCACCATGCATTATATGCAAGCTGATAAACAAAATTAACGACAATCTTGATAGGCTTATTATGGCAATGTAAAGGGTAAAACCAACAAAAAATTTCCAATTTGAGTAAGAAAAGTTTATAGATTAATGGGTTGAATTTAAATTTACAATGAGGTCAACACGGGACTTTCCACCTTCAATCATTTTGGTTGATTCCATTGGCTCCAACATCTCTGCCTTGAGGTGGTTGTTTTTTATGGCAATTATTGTATGTTGATGTTATTTGTTTAAGAAGTCGTATATGAATATAATATAATTTTTTAGAGAATCTTATGCTAATATAATATTATGCATTTAAAAAGTGTAAATTTAATTATAAAAGAATTTAACTAAATTTTCTATTTATACATAGGATAAACTAAAATTTTCTTCGTTTATAAATCTCATATCTTTGTTTTTCTTTCAATGGTTCTTGCTTTTTTTCCCCTGAAAATAACATTTTCTCCCTCACTTTTAAATAAAATCATTTGAAAGGAAAATTAGTTAAGTATAGATCAAAGTAGGAGAGAAATGCAATGTGGTAAGTCATTAATTTTTAAGTAGATATCTTTTAATTCCTTTTAGGTAGAAAAAGTCATGAAGGGATCATCCACTAATCAATCGAATGCTTTTTTCTTTTTTCTTTTTTTTAATTGAATGAATCGAAATCTTTGTTGCTTGATTTTCCCAACTCAATTATTTCTTACATGAACTTATAGTAAGGTAATAAGTGACAAGGAAAGTGGAAGCAATGTACAAAAATCTACATAGTAAATCGCTTATCCCACATATTTAAATTAAGCTTGAATACTACCATTACATTCCATTTCTTATACACCATGTAGTTGGGATATGAATAAAACCCAACATTTATCCCTTGACAAGGGGTATTTTTAATTAGTTAAATTATTATCTTATCATAATAGAATTAATAGAATTGAATATGTTTTTTCCTTTTTTTTTCAGTTGAAACCAAAATTTATAAGAGTATTTGACGAACGATCATAAACAAGTTACTCCCTCCATAGTCGAGTAATTGTTACTTTTGAAGTATACATACAGATTAAGAAAATTCTAACATCTTCATAATTTTAAGAACAAAAACTAAGTTACCTTTATTAAAAACTATAGAGCATGTTTGAAAATTAAAAAAATTAATTAATATTATAGTTTAATAGATTTATAAATTATAAAAATATAATTAAAAATAATAAATATATTATTGCTTTCATAAAACTACAGATAATTGTAGACACAAAAGTTTTTTTAAAAAATTACAGATATTAGAGAATGGAGAAAATATATTACTCTTATTAGTTAGAGAGATTAATGACAAGATTTGTATCTTTTAAATGAAAAAGACTGATTGAGAAAGTTTAGAGAGAAAATATATTTATTTTATAAAAACCCTCCCTTGAAGTGCAACCAAAGAAATCTTTACACACACCAAAGCATCTTGTAAAAGATGTCCTTCTAATCAAACCCTATATTTCCTCCCTCTACTCTCATGTCATTTTGCCAATGGCTGATTCCTTAAGGAATCTTCCCACAAGATGTCATATTATAGCATTTCCAATGGAGCACTAAAGAAGCAAAAGTTCCTTAAATATACAATGATGATGCAGAGGGCCTTTTAATAACTATCACACCTACTGCTACCCTATCCACAAAAAACTATTTTAAAACTATCCAATCAACAACACCAACAATAACTCCCATATGAATCCCAAAAAATAAATAAATATATATATATATATATATATATATATATATATATATATATATATCCATATGAGTTTGGTTGATAGTAGGTGTGGCATTTTTGGGAATAAATTCCAATACCCCTTCTCATGGCTTAACTGCTTCTAGAAAAGGAATAGGAATTGCCCAATAATCAAGCATTGAATTGGCCTATCAGGAGATGCAACTTGGGATTATGCAAAGTCAGGTAGGTGAGACAAGAGATACATTAGTTCCCACCTAAAGGGTAGAGATGTCTTAATCTAGGTTGCATATGAAGGGTCAATTTTGACAGGGTCAATCAAGGTAGGGAGGATTCTATAATTTCACGTGTCTAAACAAGGGTTCTTGATTTTTTCACTTTTTCCATTACTTACAAATCTTAGAAACATTTTTGAAAATGTCAAAAGCCTATTTTTCTTTTTTTGACTTCTACTTCCTACTGTTTACTCGTAGCAGAAATCTCTAGAGTTGAAGAAGGTTGACCCTCTAGAAAACACACTAATTACTGCAAACTTGCAATAATTATTACTTATTCAGTCTAAAAATAAGTGATTTAAATTGTAGCATAATAAAGAATAGTAAATTTTCATAATAAAAAAAATTAAAATATCAATTTTATTATTTTTTTAATTTTAACAAAATATTATCTCATTAATTATATCTCACCACTTCAATTCTCTCTCTCACATTCCCCTCTCTCTCTTAATTAAGTAAAGAATAACAGAGAGAATAATTAAGTAAATTTTTAACTTTTTTCATAGGAGGATGCACTATCATTTTTAGTTAAAATAAATTCATTATAAATAATTGTAATATTAATTAATTGATGAAAAAATAGCATAAATGTAAATTTTAAAAAAAATAAGTACGACCTATATTTAATAAATGAACAGTTATTTTTTAATAAACTAAAAAAATTAGGCCATTTATTTTTTGACGAATGGAATAGAATTTAAGCTCTTTACTTCATTTAAAATTTATAACAAGTATACCTTAATTAATTAAGTAATAATATAAATAAATTATAAAAATAATTAAAATTTAATAGTATCAATTGTCAAACACATTTAATTAAATATGAACTCAATTAATTAATTTTAAATAACTAATTGAGTTATCAAATACTTCCAAATCCATACAATCAAAACTCTTGACCTCCGGAGGAAAAAAAATATACGGCAACATAATTGACTACATATATTATATTGGTGCCTTGAAGGGAGATCCTTCTAAGGAAGATAAAAGTAACACTTTTCACACCTCTTCACTAAGGAAGCAATTGGGATGTGGAATTAAGTATTAATAATCAAGGAAAAGAAGAAGAGTGATGTCATGAATTGCTCATTATAGATAAGGTTCTATATTGTATCAACACTTTAATTTGATAATCAAAATAATTACTCTCATCGTCTCTTTTTATCGGTCCATTTTAACTAAAATTTTTGTCTCAATTTATTTATCTCATTAGCAAATTAAGACGATATTAATTGTTAGTTTTTCACAAATACCTCTCTTTAATATAATAAGTATTATGCACTTATAGTGGGAAGTGAAAATAAATTAAATATATTTACCACACAAAAAAATTTAAAATTTGATTACTCCTTAAAAAAAAAAGTAAAAGAGAAAATGTTAATTAATTAACCAAAAAATCTTATTTTTTTTTTATAATTTGTGAATCGGTTAAAATTAACAGATAAAAAGAGACAAAAGAAATATATTAATACTTGCCAAAAGAAAAAAAAAATAAAAAGGACACTTGGGGGGGAGGAGGGGTTTGGTTGAGGGATTGGGGTTAAAGGTGTTCATTATTCGGTTTAAATCGAAAAATCGAATCGAATCAATTCTAATTTCGATTTTCGGTTCAATTTTAATGAAATTTGGTTTGATTCGGTTCGATTTTAAAGTTTATATAAAATTTCGGTTTTCAATTTTCTAAAATAAAAAATCGAATTATATTTTTAAATTTTAAAATATATAATTAATATTAAAATATTATTAATTAATTAATTAATTATATAAATTATGATTTTAAAAAAAAATTCTGTTCGATTTCGATTATTTTGGTTCAGTTTGGTTTGATTTTATCCATAATAAAGCAATTAATAATTGAGTTTAAGATCATCATCTTTACAATTTGCATCCGCGATCATGATTTTCTACTAAAATATTTTGTCCAAATATTTAAAATATTTGGACTTTAATTTATATTACATTTTATATTAGATTTGAAATGTAATTTATATTAAACTTTACTTGTTTGGATTTAAATTTATATTATGTTAATAGATGCATTCAAATTCGGTCTAAAACCGAATCGAACCGAATTAAAATTATTTCGATTCGATTTTATCGATTTTTTTAAATTTCAGTTCGATTTAATTTTGAAAAAAAAAAAAAAAAATCAAATTTCAAAATTAAAAACCGAGGGAACATCCCTAATTGGGGTGGCAGGGAACGCGTTCCCGGTGGAAATGAAAAACAATTAAAATGTGCTTTTGGTTAAGAGAGAATCTTTGAGATGTGGGCGCCCATTAATTTCTGTCACTGTTGGCTTTAATCTCTGGAAGAAACTTTGTGGACGCTGTTAATATATTCTCTGCTTTAATAGTTTATGCTTAATCAAACCCTAATGACGTCCTAAACTTTGTGATTAGCGTTGGCAATTGAAAGATATATGTAGACAACAAACACAGCCTTGCAAATTATGGGTACGGAGATAAAAAATGAAAATTTGATTAAGGGTAATAATGAAAATTTGCAAAGTTACTCGACTTGAAAGGAGGAAAAAGGGTAATTTTTTTTTAATTATTTCAGGGCTTTGTCTATTTTATTTTAGAAAGGGTTTGTTTGATTTTCAGAGAAGAATTATTATTTTTTTTAATTTTTTTTAGAGGTTAGAGATATAGATCTAACTGAAATTGTATAGTAAGAGATATATATTAAATTGATACTTACACAATGTTTGGTTCAAAAGGAAAGAGAGGGTGGGAACCTTTACAAATAAATGTAAGGGATTATTACAATTTATCTATATTGAGTTAAGAATAGTAAAATTTTAGTAACATAAGTTGTAAAAAAGATTCTAGAAGTCTATTGACCATTAGTCAATAACAGTATTGACTAACGGTAATTACTTTTATAATAAAATATTTATTTTATTCATAGTAATTATAAGATCTTGACAATTAAATTTAAATTTTATAATCTCATCTTAATACAACACACATAATATTTATTTGTGAAACTGTATTTGTAATTTTAGAAAATAATAAAAATTATAATACTTTTATTTTTTAAATTAAAAAACCATAATATTTTGGTTAAAAAAACTCTTAATAGGTTTATTTTAATTTTTGTTATTTTCTTAAGAAATACCTTATGGATTGAAATAACTCGAGTCACGATATACTTAAATGTAACCTTGTGCTAATTATTATTTTTTTTCTTTTTCCTTTTTATCATGAGAGGAAAAAAAACAATTAGCATTATAATATTTTTCAAGTACAATCACATAAAAAATTCTTTTGTCTATGAAATGTTAAGTTTAATTATAATTATTATTGAAAATACAACCTCTTAAAACTTCGTATAATAGACACAATTAATCTTCATATAAATAACATTAATTTTCTAAATCATATACATACAAATCAATCGATTGTATTGTATTGTAAAAATTTTGGAATAAAACTCGAATATAGGTAGATGAGTTGGTGGGATAATAATTGGTGAAGCAAAAGCTGCAAAATTAGTATAAAATAATTAAACTTGGGAATTTAAGAAATAAAAAAAGATAGTTGATAGGAGCAAAATAGATATTTTATTTGAAAAAGTAAAATTCGTTAGTTAATACCGTCGTTGACTAACGATCAATAGACCTATAGTGCATTTTTATAACTTATGGTACTAAAGTGCCACTATCTCCTAACTTAATGGAAGTAAATTGCAATAAACTCTAAATGTAATTTACGGTTATTTTGTTTAGTTAGATGAAAGAGAACTTCTTAATCCGTCCAAATTTGAAAGGTTGTTTTCCTAATATGGAGGAGGAGTTAATTTACTTTCTTTTCATTTTTCTTTCCTATGGCAAGTGGCTGGGCCGGTCCAAGACCACCAGCCAATCCCCCCCCCCACTATAGCATCAAGCCGGCCTAGCAAGTTGGTTAGGGAAAAAAAAAAAAAAAAAATCCTTGGCCTCCTACCTAGGCCAGGCAAAGGCTCTCCCAAAATTTCTTGGTTGTCAGCCGGCCATCAATGGATTAAAACGGTTATTTCTAGCCAACTAAAGAGTAGTCGGACTCTATATCTCCCAGGAATCTATACATGCTCCCAATTCACTATAAAACTCATCAAATACTCTCTAACTCTCTATTTTCACTTTTTTTTTTACTCTCATTAGCATCAATTCTCTCAATTTCCTTTACAAAAAATGTTTAAATAGAATTTATTGAATATATATTTTTTGAATTCTTCAAGCAACTTCTTCAAAATGTGGAAAATCAAAATGTTGGAGTAGTAGATGGTTCAAATCTTGAAGAAGTAAAGTTTAAAGTGCTCTTATTTCTTAGTTATCAACTCGTTACTGTTTCTTTAATCCTATATTCTTATTTTTAACTTTATTAATTATTTACTTATGTTAGTTATTTTTTTGATTAAGTTAATTTACAAGTTCTTTTTATTCTCTTATATTTCATTATTAGTGTATTCTTGGTTAATCTTTTGTTTTATTTTATTTGAACTTTAATTTTATGAATTTTTATTTGAACTTTAATTTGTTGTTCTTGTTTATTTCTATTCTCTTATACTTCATTATTGTTATATTCTTAATTAATCTTTTATTTTATTTTATTTGAACTTTAATTGATTTTTCTTATTTAGTTTATATAAATATTTAAAAAATTGAACCAAATTATCCATACATTTTGACTTTGATTTTAGAAATATAGATAATATAGATCCATCTTTAAATTTAGATATCGAAATAGGTAATGAATGTGAAGGTCTTAGGGCACAACAAAATATTGATACTTCTAATCCTAATAATCCTGAAACTAGTATGTGTATGCTTATAGAATCTTCAGAAGCTACAGGGAGGGCAAAAACATCTACAATTGGAAAATTTTTTATAAGAATGACATTAATTATAGGGTAATATGTAAAATTTGTAAGAAAGCATATCAATAAGAAGGGAGGAGGGATAAGAACATTAGATAGACACATAAAAAGGGTGTATAAAGATTGGTATGAAACTTATTTACACAATAATAAATCTAAATTACGAGATGTCGAGTTCTAGGTTATTTTCAATACAACCATAGAAGAATCAGAAATGAGAGGGTTAAATTTGTTGTTAAAAGTATATTACTTTTTACTTGAAGTGAAAATTCACTCTTGAAAAGTTAATGTATGTATTTGTACATCGTGTTTATAAAAAGATTCATAAAACAACATCGAAAAGTGATGTAATAAAGTTATACAAAAAAGGTGACAGAGCAACTTACTGTCATGCTTGATTCTTGTAATTATAAATTTACTCTTACATGTGATAGTTGGATTGCAGTCACCCCAGAAGCTTATTGTGCATTGTATGTCATTAGATTGAACATGATTGACTTGTTAAAAAAAACTATTTGTTTTAGATTATTTGAATTTTTGTATTTAGATAGTAATATTACTAAAATGATTACTCAAACATATTGTGATCATAGAATATTGAATAAAATTATTTCTATTTCTTTAGTAATACTATGAATAATGACTATGCCAGGACAATTTTGAATAATATTATGAATTTTATGTTAAATAATATTTTATTTCATATTAGGTCTACTTATTATAAATTTAAACTTGAATGTCTAGAAAGGATGTAAACAAGTTGTTCATCTAATTAGTACAATTAGAAATGTCATTTTCTTTATTAAAGCTTCTCTAATCAGAACTGAGAATAAGGTCTTTCTATTAAAAAAAATTAGATTAGATGTTAAAATAAGATGCAATTTAACTTTTGAAATATTTGAAAGTGTTTTAACTTTATGAAGTTAACTTATTGAATTTTGTAATAATAATAATTTTCAACATGAACTCACATATGCTCATTTTGATAATTTTATTGTAATTTCATTATTTTTAACTACTTTTAAAAAAATAACCGAACTTTTATCAAGATCTTATTATTATATTACTCATTATATCTTTCCTACAGTTGCTAAAATAGTACATATTGTTAGATAATATTATGAATATGCTGAATATGGTTCTTTTGATGCAAAGTATGTTTTTAAAATATAATAAATATTACGGAGATCTTCCTATTTTGTATTATATGGCACTATGTTCAAATTCTCGAGTGAAAACTCTTGCATTTCATAATAATATTGAGTTTGTTTACATAACATTGGACTTCAATGAAAATCCAGTAATTAGGCAACTTAAAATAAAAAATATTAAAGAAATAATAGTTAAGATTTACCTCTTTAATTTTATCATTATCTTCTTTTATTCCGCAGGACATTGTAAAGTATCAAAGAAGATCATGTGTGAGTTATAATATAATGGTAATCTGCAAGATGCAACTTTCGCTAAAAGATGAGAGTCAATCCTTTGACATTTATACTTAGTGGGAGGAGTATGTAAAGGAATATATAATTTTATAAAAAATGTCACATGATCTTTTGATACCTCATGTATTTGCAGTGCCATTGGAAAAAAATATCTTTAACCAAAACAGCCGAACAAGTAATGAAAGATGAACTCGATTGGCTTTTCATACTTTGAATATATTAATGTATAGTACAAGTTGGTTTGAAGCTAATAAGAAGATAGTCAATTCATGGATGGTTGATGAAGACCCGGATGAAGAATGTGGTGAGTCAAATAGATAGTATTTTGAATATATTATGATAATAATATTTAATTATTTAATTTTATTAATATTTCAAGATATTGTTATATTTAAAATTTAATTATTGTATTATTTTTTAATAGATTTAGACATCAAATTTTTCTTTTATGTAAATTTTATTTTATTAATTAATAAAATCGATAAGGGTCTAAAAACTAAATCCCCACTATTTCAAATTGATTTTAGGACCCGCCCGAATGGGCGAAGGCAAATCTGTACAAACCCTTGTGTAGCCTGCTAGCAATAGTTATTATTATTTTTTTCTAGTCAAACAAAATAAATTATACATTTCTTTTTTTTTTTACTTATTCTTTTCGTCGTAACTAAATATACTATTAGCATTACATCAGCCACTTATACTTCGTTAAAAATAAGATTAATAAAATTTTACGAGTGACACAATATAACTTAGTTAAAAATATCATTTATTAAATAATGCGACTCAAAATTTAATTTAATTATTATCGTCTTTATATTAATATATTAGAAAGTAATAGTAAAATAATAATTTAATTAGTAAAAAGCATGGCATTGTGAGTCTGTGACAGGTGTTGTTGTAATGAATCCGTATCCTTCAGATTCTCTTGGTAACTTTAGAATTAAGATGAAAGAAAGTTATCACTCAATTCCAAACTTTTTGTGAGCTTCTAGGAACATAACATCCGCCTGCATTCCCACATATTTGACAAATCAAGAGCACATCACCATTTGGTCAAGGAATAAACACCAAAAGTCTTGATGCAAGAAACGGACATTTTAACTATGAAAAATCCTTCCATCTTCGGTGATGGTCTAATCAGCATGGATGGTCTAGAATCTCAGGGTTTCCTCCTGTTCCAATGGACCCCCAAAGAACTAAAAATGCCCGTGAGTCCATCATTGATATGCACGGCTACATATATATATATATATATATATATATATATATATATCAACCTTCCTCCTCGTCCTCCATCCTCCTCCTTCTCTCTTTCCTCAGCTTTAACAAATTCTTTCTTGCTTCGTCTGGGAGAAAACGTGTAGGGTAACCTAGGAACATTTTCTAAATGGACAAAAACCTACAACACCGACTCACGCACCAACAAACACAGTCCACATTTTGTATACTCTTCATCTATCTGAAATCTTACCCACTAATATTTCAACATACGGAAATAATAATAATAATATAATATAATATATTTTTTCCGTCTTAATTAAATTTACAGTGATTAATTTGACACGATATTTTATGTAAAATTATAAGTTAGAATATAATAATAGTATAATAAAAGTAGAAAATATATAGGTTTCACAATATTTTATTTTAAATTTAAATATATAAAAATAATATATGTGAGATATATTAGTTATTTTATAATGTATAATATTATAAACTTCCTTTTAAAGAAAGTATCAAATTTTTTGAGATAACCTAAAATAGTAAATAAGTCAATTTAATTGGAACGGAGGGAGTAATAATTATGAATCATGTCCTTTAAGTTAGTCGAGATGATTCGTATTGAAATTTTTATATTGATGTTTCAGGTTTAAACTACTTCTGAAACATGAGTTCTGTGTGTATCTTCGTGTAAAAGTTGTGAGTTCTTTTATTAATAAATTTTTTTAAAAAAATTATGAAAATATGTACTTATTTTATGTTTTTGCATCAATCGGAAACCTTACTTGTTAATGTAAAATGCAGTGTTTAGATTTGAAAGAGACAAGAGATTACATGGAGAAATTATAGTCACAAGCTTAAGCCGACTAATTACCATGCGTTTCACTGCATATTTTTCAGTAATGATGGCAGTTGAAAAGTGTACAGTATATGAACAGCAAAATTGAGTATAGGACTGAGATTCTGACACAGATATGGCCCAATGGTTTCGCTTTTTAGTGTCAATTTTCCGGCTGCTCTTTCCTCAATTCACATGGTAGATATACATTTGCTCACTAGTCCAAGGTTTGCACTTTTAGGAGATCGGGATTTTATTCTTTGGATTTCTTGCTATGTTACTTCACGTTTGGAATTTTGCATTCATTTTTTAAAAATTATTTGGAGAAAGAAAAGTACTATATTTTAGTGTTTTTTTTAAAATTATAAATTAAATACTATCTGTGAGATTAATGGTAAGCTCTTAGATTTATAAATAAATTAGAATTTTGATGAAGAAAATTTAAGAAATTTTTATTAACAAGTGAGGTTTTATTGAAAGTAATATAGCTGTTTTCATACATATGTTCATAAGTGAAATTGTAAGTGATGTGAATTTCATAGTATTTTGATGTATATAAAGAAAAGGATGATTTAAAAAAAATTCAAGAAATTCTTGGACTCTCTTGTAATTGAACTTGACAAAGGAATGCAGGGGAAAAGTCAAAATGAAAAAACAACAAAAAAATAAATAAATGCAAAAAAAAAAAAAAAAGGAAAGTGAAATGGGCCCTGATTCAAAAGTGAGTCAAACTTTTCTACTCTTGTGAATGGGTTCTTAATGAATTGCATAGAAGCGAAATGTATTTTTATGGACATGAGAGCTACCACGTCATGATTCTTTAGGAAAAGCTATAATCGCTACTTTTCAACTTTAATATGTCCCGAGAAGACAAAGACAAAGACATAGTCCTTTCAAGTCTGAATTCTACCATAGTTTTAGGACAAGAAAAAATAGGTGGCCAAACTTTTCTTGAAAAAAAATTCTATTTTTAGGTGCCCAAATCATCATTTTTTGCACTAAATAATTCTTGCAAACTCTATTTTTAGGTGATTAAATTAACTTAAGTATAAACAAAAGGGACTTTGATTTGATTCCATTTCCTGCCAATTTGTCACCTTTTAATTATACCATTTTGAGTTTAAATTTGATGTCCCAATTGGGAGATTCCATAAGACAAAGTAGGCTTGTCTTTTCTCTACCAATAACTCATCACTCCTTGCAATTGGTGGGCAAAAAGATATATAAAAATGAAGCTGATCTGTGATCAAGTTTGCCCAAAGACATAGTGGGAATGCAATGCCTCCTCTTACATGAATCAAAAAGTTCTAGAAACAGTGATCTTTGTTCTTGCATTATTGATGATTTTCTTTAATAGAAAATTGGAAACGGTCTATAATTGATTAAAAATTGATTTGAGATGAATTTTGTAAAAAATTATTAAATACGTGGAGTTAGGTGAATTCAAAGAAGGAGAATATGATGTATTGTGATTAGATGATAGTTTTCGATAAATAAAAATTATATAAAATAATAAATATTTGAATTAAAATAAAATTTTAATTTGAAACACGATTGAAAATTTTTTGTACAAATAAGGCCTCATTTGAGCAATCCCATTGGTGACATTTAGCATTGTATGTACTCATTTGGCCAACATTAGTATCAAATATTTGAGTCCTGCTAAGACCTAGACTCCTAGTGCTGTCGATTAGTGTCCTTTTTGATAACTTCTATCTTCTTCGTAGCAATTTGTGGTGACAATTTGGAGGGCTCTCCAGCATTTTTCCCTTCCTTTAGGACACAAAGAAAACACAAGAATACTTTGGAATTGTTTTGAGGCAAAAGTTATGATTCTTATATGGTGTTTTCTTTATTCTTAAATAACTCTTACTTTAGACCCTGTTTGAATTGAGGAAAAAAGAAAAGAAAAGAGAGGATATGAGTAAGATAGAAAGGAAAGGGAATAAGAGGAGAGAATATTATAAATTATTTATGGTATTTAATTAGATATAGAAAGAAAATAAAAAATTAAATATAACATTTGAAGAAGAGAAAGGCAGGAAAAGGAAGGATATAATAATATTTTGAGTTTATATTTTTATTCATTCATTTGATATAATGATGTTAAGAGATATTTTAAATTATTTAATAAAAGTTTCATTACCGTGGGATTGAATCCATTTTTGGACGAAAAAGATTTTAAAACTTTTATATTAAATCATTTCCTTTCCTATTTTGTTCTATTCCTTTTATATTAAATGATGATGGTATAATTTTAAAAAATAATAAGTACATACTTAATTTTATAAAAATGATAGATACTTATAAATTAAAAAATTTATAATTATTCAAAAATGAAAAAAAAATTGATTAAGGACAATTTTTTTATTCTGTGCTGAATTCAATTCAAAAGATCCATTAAGATTCAGTGTGTGTGTGTGTGAGAGAGAGAGAGGGAGAGGGAGAGGAGAGCATGTGCTTGAAGGGGATATCCTTGCAAGCCAAAACAATTGGCACCCATTGTTTATGTTCAGACTAAAGCACCAGGTATGGAACCCATATACTAACATTTGTTCACATTGTATCGATCAAATCCAGCTTTTAGTCTCACTACTCACTCAAATCTCAAAAAAATCCAACTTATTTCTCTCCAATTTCCAAGATGGAATAAGTTTAGGACCCCACAAGACAAGATGGCCCAAAAACCCAGGTCCAAATATGCCCAATCTTTGATTATCCTATCCAAAAAAATTTCATTAAAAAACAACAAATTATCATTGGTTTCCTCTCCTTCCTCCGACCTCACTTTGAAGTTTGACCAATCTCTGTTGAAGCTGCTACTACTACTATTTGATTGTATCAGCCAAAAAGCATGGCGACGACAAGGTCATCCTCTTTTTTTTTGCTAAATTACAAGGTCATCCTCAAATAGAGCTAAAAGCGGGGCTGACTCTAGCGGCCTATTGACCGAGTACAGAAAGTGATAGTAGCATTTGTGAATGCGGCTATGGAAGAAGGAAGACCACTGACTTCAACCGTAGCATCTTTTTTGGGTTCTTGAATTTGAATTAGTCCAAATCAGGAAACCACTCTCTCATTTCTTTGGGATTCTGTTTTAGCATTCTTCCCATGATTGATTTTTTTCGCCGAATCTATTGCTATTCTCCTCCTTATTGTACTTCTCGTCTTAATTTTCTCCTCCTTAAAGTATTAACATTTCCAAGTCGTCTACGTATTCGGTTTACTCTTTCTTCGGTCCAAAGTTGGTCACCAAACCATTTGCGGTAGAGTGGTAATTCGCCACGTGTTTCTAGAACCAAGATCAAATTATAATTTTAGAGTTAGATGAATAATATTATAAATTTTTTACGAATTTCACATGTTATTCGATTTTTGTTTATTTCATATAATTGTTTTTTGTTTTTGATAAGAGCGAGAATTAAAATCTTTTTATTGTACAAATAATTATTTGCTTAACAATTATTAAATCTGTCTATTTTTTTTTATAATAGTGTAATTTTTTTTTAAAAAAACGTATTAAAAATAGATATTAAAGGAATAATTTTCGTGCACGATACCTTTGAAAAATGCAATGTTTATAACTTTTGTTCATTCTTGCTATAATAACATAGAATTCTGAAAAAATAATGCTATGTCGAAAAAAAAAACGTGTAGCTTTCGAATGAGAGGAAAATTTTAAGTTTGTTTTTCTAGCTTAGTTAAGTTAGTGAGAGATCGCATTCGTTGTTTCACATCAACATCAACCATGTGCTACTCTCTCTACTGCCCCAAATCAAAATCCCACATTTTGAGACAATTTTTATGTATTGATGTGATCAACTTTCCTTTTTTGGAGATATTAATGTTATTTTTCTTTTCCATCCCTAATAAGCCCAACTCGTAGTATCATCGAAGAATCAAGAATCAATCTAATGAAATGAAAAGAAAAAAAAAATGGGAAGGTAAATTAATTAAATTATCAATTTGTTACGATTATATAATTTTTTTTCAATTTATAGATGCCACCAAGCATAAGTCACGTGGATATAGAACAAAGAAATGGCCCCAAAAGTTGGAATCTTTCTTTTAAGTCTCTAATTATAGACTCAAAAACTCATAGGCTTAGGGCAGCTATGAAAGATATGAGCTTGCTTTGAAGGACAAAAGGCATTTCCAATTCCAACTTTCACAGAGTTTTTTAAGAGAGAATTCCAAGAGGTCTAGTTTTATTCCTTGCTAGGTGCTGGTGGGTGCTATAACAAACTCCTACCTAGCCCAAAACCAAACAGTAAAGCCAGAGCACACAAGTCAGAATTTGCATACACTTATTGATTTTCCTTTTTTTTTTTTGTCTTTTGGGTCCAATTTTTTAATTATTAGTAATAAGTATTGTCTCATTACTTGATGTGAAACTTCCAATATTATTTATGATGTAATTCCATGTTCACTTCCAATATTGTACTATTAGATTTTAAATATAAATTGGAAAAATGCGGAGTTGTGTGTTTTGGGCCATTTTATGTTATTGTCCTTATTTGGGCCGCTTAGTAATGTTGGGCCTTCCCAAAAAATTCAAAAAAAAATGTCGGGCCTTCATCTATAACTCTATAGGTAACCTACCAAGCTTATGTACCAACTGGTTATTGTGGCCGAGGGGAATCTGGGGACGGACCAAATTTGGAAATTACACAAAGTGGGCCTTTGTAATAGAATACTAAATCAGTTAGGTAAAAATACTATTATTTTTGTTAAGTACTAAGTTTTGAGGTGAATTTTTATCCTCAGTTCATCGATATATTGAAAAAGCAAGAATGTTTGGTTAGTTAGATAAAATTGAAATTTAAATTTAAAGTCTAAATTATTTATAATTTATTTTTATATTAGATTAAATATAAAAAATATTAATAATTCGATAAATATTTAATATATTTAGATTTCATACTTAAATAACTTGTAATTCACTTAAAATTTATAATAAAATTTCAGTACGTTTTAATTAATTAATTAATAAGAAAATTTTGTTATAAAATATATTTAATTAATTAAATATTCAATATTTCTTGTTACTAAATATATTTAATAAAATAAGTATTTCTTTAATTAATTTTAATTACTCAATTTAGTTTTCAAACAAGTTCTCAACTATATGAGCCAACCTGAACGGCTCACCGTGGTCCATCTTAGCCTGCAAATTTAACCAGGGCCGATCCATGATGATGAAATTCATATTAGACACTGGAAATGATTCCTCATGAAGTTGAGTTCGTAATAGTATTGAATATGGGCCGAATGCATTTCTCCCCAATCCCTGTGTATAAAACAGCGCCTCATGCAAAGCCCGTACCACACACAACTCCAAAATAAAATAAAATAAAATAAAATAAGATTTTTAATCAGATTCTGATTCAACCGATCCAACCGTTCAAAAAACTTCTCTTCTGACATTGACACATTCTAAAAATGTATCTAATTAAATAACGACGCATTTCAAAAATACGTCATTCTATCCAGTGACCAAAGGTTTACAATTGCCTTTTTTTTTTAAAAAAAAAATCATTTTAATTTTGTTTGGTGCTGTTGTGCTAAAGATTTTGGGGAAATGGGTATTCTTTGCCATTTCCATTACCATCTCACAAATAATTACATGAAACAATAAATAACATGTTGCATTTAATCTAAATCACTATTATCTAGTAGAACTAAAAAGGATATATTTGAATAGGCATTATTTTGAGATAAGTCTATTTAAATATAATAAAGAATTATAAAATATATAAAGTCAAAATGAAATTTAGGTAGAAAAAAATAATTTATTATGAATATATGATAATATTTAAAAAATAAAAAAATATTTAAATTATAATTATTTAAATAATTTAAATTAAAATATAATTTTAGATTGAGAATTTCAATCAACTTACACCCATAAACTCGGTATGAAGTTGAAAGCATAACTCTAAACCAAGAATTAGCTAAATGTGAATGTTATACTAGGAAATCAATCAAGAATTAGCTAAAACAAAAAAGACATGAACTCTAAACCCAATGCCAAAACCCAAAGGAGTTGTGAATATATATATATATATATATATATATATATATATATATATATATATATATATATATAAAAGGTAAAAGTGAATAATCCATATTTATCTTTGAGTGATAGGATAGTTAGTATGTGCTTGAGAACGAGAAAGTCAACAATAAAATGATTCAAAATTTAATTTAAAAAAATAAATAATTAGAAGACGAGTCATATTATTAGTAAAACAAAATTAATTACATATAAATAAGACATATTATTCTAGAGAGTAAAATTCTATAATTAACCAAGATCAACTTCTAATATATTGCTTCGAAGGCACATTCGCCTAATTATTAATACTTTATTATTTAAAAAAGTATTATAAGGTTTAATTTCATAGTTAATACCGTCATAAGTGGGACTCCAATGGAGGGAAAACAACCCCCGATTATATTCAGACACACAACTCTGCGACAAAACAAACCCAAAACCAAAAACCCTAATAGAAACAAGAACCTAAATTAAAGATTCTGCTGGACGAGTAGTCCCAAGAAAAGGCTTGAATCGAAGAAAGTTAGAAAACAATACACTAATTGTCTCATGCACAAATAGGACAAAGTTTCTACCAACGTTTTCAAAGAGAACAAACCATTTGTGAGAAGTTTTAGAGTTCTTTGTTCCATAAAAGGACAGGTTTGGTGCTTTTGACTATGATGCACCAATTTGTCTCCTTCGAATTTGCCCAAAGATAACAGCAATTTTATGCCATCTAGCTTTTCTATCCATTTGTGATCAGTTGCTTGCTTTATTATTCTATCTGGGGATCGAAGGATCATCGACCTTCAGCATATTCCACAACAGGAAAAATCGCCATTTGCGACGGCCAAAAAACGTCGCAAAACCGTCGCTGACCGTTTTTGCGACGGTTTTAGCCGTCGCAAAAAACGACGTCGCAATTTGCGACAGCCATGGGAAACAAGTCGCAAATTGTGACGGTTTTGCGAGAGCAAAAAAATTACGTTGCTATTTACTGACGGTTTTGCGAGGATTTTGCGACGAATATTTTTGGTCAAACTTCACCGGAGGAACAATTTTTGCGACGATTTTGCGACGAAAAAAAGTGACCCTCGCAAAACCGTCGCAAATTGCGACGGTTTTGCGAGGGTCAACTTTGTGCCCTCGCAAAACCGTCGCAAATTTGCGAGGGTTTTGCGAGGGCCAACCTTGTGCCTTCGCAAAACCCTCGCAAATTGCGACGGTTTTGCGAGGGACAATTAACCCCAAGTCGTGACCCTCGCAAAACCGTCGCAATTTGCGAGGGTTTTGCGAGGGCACAAGGTTGGCCCTCGCAAAACCCTCGCAAATTGCGACGGTTTTGCGAGGGCACAATTAACCCCAAGTTGTGACCCTCGCAAAACCGTCGCAATTTGCGAGGGGACAATTAACCCCAAGTCGTGACCCTCGCAAAACCGTCGCAATTTGCGAGGGTTTTGCAATAAATTTTTTATTATTATATTTATTTTAAATTATTACCCTATAAATCAACCACGAAATATTATACAAATAAATATCAACGGTATGTTCATAATCCAAAAAAATACTATAAAAAATTAAAAATAAACCCAAATAAATATAATTAAATATTAAAATATAATATAAAATACATAATAAGTATCTAAAAAAGTAAAATAATTCACAAAAATAAGTAATAGTGTATAAAGAGTATAAAATAAATATAACAAGTCTATGTAAGCAATGAAGGAGCAGTGCGAGAAGGAGGTGGAGGAGGGGAGCGAGAGCCACTACGTGGGCCGGGTGCTCATCGAGTTGGATCAAATCCATCGTCAACATTTGGATCTTCATCTTCGACATTAGCAGCCGCAATGCGCGCTTCTATCTCCTCTATGGATGGCATAGATGGTGCGGGAATACCCATTTTGTCAGACATAGTTGCCATCCAACCACCAAATGTAGGCTGCTTGTTGCCTCATGAAGTCCCGGTACAAGTCTATTTGTCGATTGAATCTCCGCTCGGCTGTTGAACCCTTTGCTCTACTAGATGTCCAATATCAACTTGTGTAGGAGAAGATGCATGCGGTCCACTTTGAGACAGTCTAGTTCGAACATGTGTCGCCTCACGAGCCTAACCCAAAACTCGTCCCCTTTTGAACCCGCCTTGTGCCTTTACAAACATGGCTTTTTCATCAAGAGGAACAACGAGTTTACAGAGTCACTAGACTCGGATCGAGGAGTGCTACGTATGAGATTTCGCACCTCATCCTAAAAAAAAAAAAAGAATTGTCAATAGTAATTATCAAAATAAAATACAAATTCCACACGGTATAAAGAATTTCAACATATTTAATCTATATAGTACCAATGTACGGCGAGATCGCTCATCGACAAAGCTGACACTTTTGTGGCCCGCTACGAAAGACATGTAATGTCTCAAACATGTACTGTGTAGCTAAAAGAACTCCCCTCCTTGGCCCGCTACATTTATGTTAACACAATGTAATCATTACAATCTTACATAAATTTGTAATAAAACAATTTAGATTAATAATTAATTAAGGCATGTAGGTGAATTACCAAACGGTCCTCGTGTTACGTGAGCGAAATAGACCCTCCGGTATGGGTGCGGCTACTCCCACGATTCTTTTTGTTGGTGGATGAGAGCTTCGATACTTCTCGATCTCCGAGTACTCGCAAATGTCATTCCAATACTGTGCCTCTATCCAATGAGGACATACCCAATCATCCCTCTTCCTCGGCCTAGACATTATGTCCGAAAATCGCGTCCGACACTTCTTTTCCCAATTTGATCGAATTAGCGAAGCATACTCTTCCCTCCACCGAAAATATTTCTGCATGATCATGATTAAGATTTACGATTAACATATAACATAGTACTTAAACGATAAAAAATACTCAAAAATTGCTTACCCCAAATTCTTGAAACCATAAGTCTCGCACGGTTATCGGGACGTGCGTGTATGTCGGATACGAACCGGTGAAATACTTGCTTGTATTATATTTGAAATTTCTCGGACACATTTGTCAGAGCAGTGAACTCTATTTTTGGTGCAATGACAATGTACAATATAGTTATGTTAATCTCAAAAATAATAATAATAATTGAACTAATAATCAACATCTTACAAAGTATGAATATGTTACTTACCGTTTCCCAGTGGAACAATCCAAGGTCGGGAGTCCGTAACTTGCAACCCAACGAGAATGCGAAGGCTGAAGCGACGGATGATTGAAAAGCGGGGATGGTACTCCCTCATCTCCAATAGAGCCATGTAATGAATGAGGCACGAAAGCCTTTGTAGGCTGAGTAGGGGATGGAGTATAAGGCTCTGACCCTCCGACTCCCCTCCCTCAATGATCCTTCATTAGAAGACATTGCTAAAGGAGATGAAAAAAGAAAAATAAGTAACCAATAAAGACGAAGCCCACTCCAAAAGAAGGATGTAAATAACCAGTGAATAAAAATGATAAAAGAATAATAACATTGAAACGTTATATCTATTCGCTAGTTTAAAGTAATACAATAATAATGCTTTGCTTGATGATGGATATGTCAAAATAAACATTGTACTTGTAAATTGAATTTTAAAAAAAATTTGACGAGTCTCCCCTATAATTGGACATTTCCCAGGCACAAGGCCACCTCAAGATTTGACAACCAAAGCAGTTGTTACAAACAACAAAGACGAGATCTTTTAAATATAGAAAAATTCAAAAGATAACTAGGGGTAATCACCCATTACCCAAGAGGAATGATCACCCATCACTCACGGGGAATGATCACCCATCACTCACGGGGTTCCAATTAAAATGTTAGATATAGTTAAAATCAAGCTAAAAATTATAAATGCCTCTGTCCTTGTGAATTGTACTGTCAATACGGCAACAATACAATATATAAACTACCTTGTTGTTTACACCACAAAAGAATATAATAAGGAATAACAAAAATCCTCCGAGTTGTACAAGTCTAAACGAAAGATTCTGCAAAAAAAAAGAAGGAGATGAGATTCCGACAATTAGACAAAATTGTGAAACAAAATTGTATGTGATGGAATTTAAAATAATAAAAATTAAAAGATTCAAGGCATGTAGATTCAAGTAACAAATAAATTGTAAGTTAAAATTTGACATGGGATAGTAATGATGCAATAGATTTCGGGATTCCCTCACCATTAACTATATTATTTGTAAATGAATTGAAATCGAGGCCTATTCACTAGAATCATTCTCCGATCTGAGACTCATCATCATCTACGAGGTATCGCTACTCGTTTCCCATTCATCTTCTTCCTCTTCATTTATAGGAGAACTATCCCTTGCTTGTTATAGCCTCATCATGAACATCCAACATTTCACTCATACCATTCTCATGCGTCGAGAATACCAAGATCAACAAATAACGATATCTTGACTTCGTCGGTAGCATCTACTTCTTCTGATAAGCTCTATCAACCACGGGTGCATCTATTATATGTCGAGCTTTGGTTTTGCAAGCTGCCAACCAATCGGATCTTGGCCTCTTACTCCCTGGATATGATGCATAATACACTTGGATAGCTTGTTGAGCTAGAACAAATGGATCATAGTTAGCATAGCTCCTTTTGTGGTTAATTTCTACAAGATTATACTGCGGATGTACCCTCGTACCACGATTCAATGTTTGATCAAACCGAGTGACATTTAAAAAGAACAATGCTTTCTTGTGGATTACCGGGAAATTGCACTTCAATAATCTCATTTAACACTCCATAGTAATCGGGTCTCGATGCGTCATTTCCAATCCCTTTCACGCAAACACCACTATTAGCTTGTTTTCTTTCCCTCCGCATAATCATGAGTGTGAAATCGGTAACCATTAATTATGTACCCACTATATGATTTCACTAGTCTTGACGGACCCCAAGCAAAGTTCCTCAAGCATTCATTTGTAACCATATTTTACGAATCTTGTACCTAAAAAACATTAGACAAGTTAACCTCGTAATTATGAAAGTTATAGCATTATGAAACTCCATTGAATCCCCAATGGAGTTCCAAATGCAAGTTATTATCTTATGAGACTTACATATCCACTAAACCATTACTGCAAATTCAAGGTGATACTTCTATTGATTTCTATCTACGATATAGTCGGAGCCGGACTTCGTAAGTGTGCAGTGAATGCCTGTAATGCATTAGAATTAGATGGAATGAGTCAAAATCATTATGATGTATCATTTATCGTATAAAATGTATGAAGTAGTAGCTCGTACTCAATGTATGGCTGCACTTCACCACAATTAAGCAACATATAAATTCTTGCTTGCAACGAATTCTTGAAGTAAGGAGCAGAGTTCGAATTCGTCCTATCACCCGTCCTTGAACATTGCGGATTGACGACCCGGGTTCTTGCACCCTCTCTAATCGTTCTCCTTCTTCATTACGTGCTGGAATTGTACGTTTTGTTTGTACATGTGGCTCAAAATAATAAGAGAAGAAAGTGGATGCTTCCTCAACTAGATAAGCATTGCAGATTGACCCTTCAACTCTAGCCTTATTTTTCACCTTGATTTTCAATTGATGCAAATACCTGTCATTTAAAAAAAATACGACTTCGATCACACACACTTATATCGAACCTGCTATGAAAAGAATTAGATTGAATGATTCGATTACCGTTCAAACGGGTACATCCACCTATATTGAACGGGGCCACAAACTCTTGCTTCGTAAGGCAAATGAATTAATAGGTGTTCCATTACATCAAAGAATGCGGTGGAAATATCTTCTCCAACTTACATAACAATAAAGGAATGTCGGACTCCAATTTGGCCATATGAGCTACATTCAACTTAGGAGAGCATAGATCACGATAAAAAGACTCAACTCAGTCAAAACACCCCATACATTAGAAGGAAGAAATTCCTTCAATGCAATTGGAAGTAGTCTCTCCATGAATACGTGACGGTCATGTGATTTCATACCGGATAACTTCAACTCATTCAAATCAGCACATCTTCCAATGTTTGAAGCGTATCCATCCGGGAGTTGCAATCCCCTCAACCATTCTAGCAAAAGTTTCTTTTGTTCGATGTCAACGAGTAAACGGCTTTAGGTATAGCCACTTTTCCTCCTCCCACATTCAAGGCATGTAGCTCGGGCCTATGGCAATAAATTTCTAAGTCACGTCTAGCCTTTAAATTGTCTTTTGATTTACCCTTTACCTCAAGAAGCTGTATTCATGACATTGTCAAATACATTCTTCTCATTGTGCATTACATCAATATTATGTCGGACCAAATTAGTACGCCAATACGGCAAATCCCAAAAAATACTCCTTTTTGCCCAATTATGAGATATTCCCCTGCCATTACTCCTTCCAATTTCTTTGCATGTTTCTGTAATTTTTTCATAATTAGACAAACTATCCCAGATTTCTTCACCGGTAGGGTATTGCACGAGTTGTGATGTCTCGGAACCTCTATCATTCCTAAAAGATCTCGTATCCCTCACTGTAAGGATGATCCGATGGTAAGAAACGACGGTGACAGTCAAACCATGATTGTTTCCCACCATTTTGTAGATGAAAAGACTTTGTATTGCCCATACAATATGGACAAGCCGATCTCCCAGCGAGTGCTCCGACCACTCAACATACCATATGCGGGAAAATCATTAATAGTCCACAAAAGTGCCGCCCGTAGTTGGAAGTTTTGTTTCTTCGATATGTCATAAGTGGTGACACCTTCAAACCACAATTTGGTTAATTCGTCTATCAAGGGTTGTAAATAAACATCCACCTGGTGCTTTGGATTCTTGGGGCCCGGGATAATGATTGTTAAAAACATGGTTGGATCCTTCATACACATCCACGGGGGAGATTATACGGTGTGAGAATGACCGGCCGGGATGAATATTGCTTACCCGACATCCCAAATGGTGAGAATCCATCTGTACATAAACCAAGTTTGACATTCCGTACTTCTTTTGCAAACTCGGGATATATTCGATCAAAGTGTTGCCATGCTTCAGTATCACGAGGGTGACTCATTGTGCCTTTCTCCGATCTGCTCTCTCCATGCCATCTCATGTGTTCAGTTGTTGTTTTGGAAGTGTACAATCTTTGTAGCCTCGGTGTTATCGGGAAGTAATACATCTTCTTGAATGAAATTTCCCTTCTACTTGTGTTCTTCCCAACCTTTTTACTGTGCATATCGAGGATGGCCACAAAATTTACACTCTCTACGATTCATGTCATCTTTCCGAGTAAAGCATGCATCCATTATTGCATACATCTATTTTTTGTACCGGCAAACCCAACCCGACCACTAATTTTTTCATCGATAGAAATCATCGGGAATCGTATTACTTGCTAGGCACAACCTCTTTCATCAATTGCACAACATCGTTAAAGGCTTTACGCGAGAGGTTATTTTCGGACTTAATGTTTAATAACCTTGAAGCCGGTGAAAGGCTGCGAATGTTGTGTGCATCCATCCCATATAGGAGTCTCTGCCGCCTTTAACATATCGTAAAACCTTTGTGCCTCCACATTAGGTGGCTCTTCAAAATGAACTGCTGATGGAGCTTCAGGGGGAAAGTCGGGTCTGCTACGTCTAAGACCATTTCGCGAGACCGATTTTCTTGATGTGAATCGGATTACGGGATTGAGGTAGACACACTTGAGGGACACTCGAATGGCTCACCATGACATGTCCACCGGTAATACCTAGGCACAAATCCAGGACTTCCACAGGTGGAGCTTAACTTGTCTTGGATCCAGGTACTTTTTATTCTTACATTTTGCACACGGGCATCTAATTACGCTTGACATTGCATTTGATAAGGCAAATGTCAAAAAAGCCTTAACCCCTTCCTCAAATTCAATAGTGATCCCTTTTACACACGAAGCGTGCCTTCTATACATCCAACTACGATCCTCCATGACGTCTAAATGAGAGAAAAGAACAATCAACTCAATAATTAAAATCACCCCTTAAACAAAAGGAAGAGAAGTATAATTACATTTTCCTTTCTATTATCTAACAAAAAGAGGTCCAAAACATAGAATTTACAATTGCTATCGTTGGATACGATTACACCTTCAATATATACGTTTTAACCAAGTATTTAATCTTAATTGAGGAATTTGATTAAGATTAAATACTATTAAAGCTAATTATATTCTTATTTTACACATTCCAATGGTTAAATAATAACATTTTATTTATTTTCATTCCAATGTTTATATTTGTTTAAACTCTCTCTATAACGTATATTATTCCTGCTATTATTAACATCGACCTATATATGAAATTATTATTATTACTCATTTCATTACTCCTATTCTTATTCTTATTAGCAATATTATTTTTAATAATAATGCTATTATGGGATATATACTCATGCTCAATCGAATAATACACTCCAAGATAAGGGTAGTTATTCTATTCCACATTAAGTAGCGGCAGATTTTGAAAAAAATTTTGATGAGTCTCCCCTGTAATTGGACATTTTCCAGGCACAAGGCCACCTCAAAATTATACAATCAAAATGCAATTGCAAACAACAAAGACAGATCATTCATTTATACAAAAAAATAAATAAATAAATAAAAGGATAACTAGGGGTAATCACCCATTACCCAGGAGGAGTAATCACCCATTACTCACGGGGAATCCAACATTTGAATTCAACAAAAAGGCAATTTATATGAACAACACGCACATCCTACATCTTCATAATCTAAGGAAACGGATTTCTCACATAAAAGAGCCTTCAAAGCATTCTACTAGAGTTAAATCTTCCACTAGAGAGACTAATATATTATTATAATCAAGTAATAAGATTACTAAACTAATTAGAAATCAACCTTCCTATTATGGCATCATAACCAATCAAATTAATTTATAAGGGTTTATATAGCTAAAACATAGTTCTCATATAATTTGATCAAAGTAGTAATTTTTTTATAACGAGGGTAAAAAAGAGTGCACTATAAGTATAGATCAAAACACATTGAATGTTAAAAAAGGACAACAATTCCAACTAACAATTTAGCAATTCCAGTTCACAATTCCAAATTTAAATTGTTTTTCTCACATCAAACCACCATCATGTCACTCACAATCTCCTCAAACTCAACCCCAACATCAATACAACTTTTATACATCAATTCAAACTACTGCTCATTCACAAATAATCGCCCAAATTTCAAAGCTTCGGGGAAATGCAAATCTGCCCAAAGTTTATAAGATAATGAAGTAGCTCAAAGAGATAAATTCTAACTACTTACCCAAACGAATCGGCTTCGACAACGACCACGATGATAGCACGGGAATGGCGGCGGCGGCGAGGGGCGGGCTGAAGGGGGTAGGAAGAGCGGGGGGAGTTGAGGGGGGCGGCTGCGGGATGGGGGGAGTTGAGGGAGGGGGCGCGGGGGTGGGGGGGCTGCGGGATGGGCGCGGGGAGGGGGCGCGGGGGAGGGGGCCGCGGGGGTGTGGGGGAGTTGAGGGAGGGAGTTGAGGGGGGGCTGCGGGATGGGGGGAGTTGAGGGAGGGGGCCGCGGGATGAGGGAGGGGGAGCGGGGAGGGGCGCGGATGAGGGAGGGGGAGCGGGAGGGGGCGCGGGATGGGGGGTCGCCGGCGGGGAGAGGGAGGGGGAGCGGGAGGGGGCGCCGGATGGGGGGGTGCCGTGAGGGAGGTGAGGGAGGGGAGTTGAGGAGGAAGAAGGAAGGGGGAAGAAGGAGGAAAAAAAAAAAAAAAAGAGGGAGTGAAAAATTTTGGAAATTTTTAATTTTTTTTTAAATTTCTAGCTATTTACGTCGCAATTTGTGACGAAAAAATAAAATCCTCGCTAATTTCTCATAAATTAATACGAATAATATTATAAATCGATCTATACATTATAATTTTTATTATTTTTTAGTGATTCTAATAATAATATTATTATGTAAATTATTTTTCTTTATATATTTTAATTTATACACCACTTAATCAAATAAATAGATAAAAAAATTAGAATATGTATATATATAACTATATAGTATAATATATATTAATATGTTCGAGATGAATAACATTACAAATCGATCTCTACATTATAATTTTCAATATTTTTTTTAGTAATCTCAACAATAATAACGAGTATTTGAATTGTTTTTCTTTACATATTTTATTTTATACACTACTTAACAAAATAGATATATTAAAAAATTGGACATATGTATATACATAGCTAAATTAGTATAATATATATTAACATGTAGGAGACGAAGAACATTACAAATTGATCTCTACATTATAAATTTCATAATTTTTTTAGTGATATCAACAATAATAACGAGTATTTGAATTATTTTTCTTTATACACTACTTAATCAAAGTGATAGATTAAAAAATTAGACATATGTATATATATACCTACATGTTATAGTATATATATATATATATATATATATATATATATATATATTAAACTAAACGAGATACTTATATACATTATATACATATACTTATATATTAGAATAAGTATATAACATAACATAATTAACTATATACATTTACTTATGCAATACATTAGGTGTATAACATGACATAATTACATATACAAAATTATAATAAAATGCACTAATTGAGACATGTTATTAAAAATATTTCGAGTAAATTTGTCAAAATACACCATCACATAAACACATAAAGAAATTTAAAAAAAAAATTAAAACCCTATTTTGTTGTAAAACCCTCGCAAATTAAGTCGCAATTAGTGACGTATTAGCGGCAATTTGCGACGAATTGGGGTTTTGAGATTTTCTATACATTTTGCCATTTATTTATTTTTTAATTAAAAATATTGACCGTCGCAAAACCCTCGCAAATTGCGAGAGCGAAAATTCGTCTCAAAACCCTCGCAAATTGCGAGAACTTTGCGACGGATGTTCAAAAATTTTTAAAATATTTTTTAAAAAATAATCGATCGTCGCAAATCCCTCGCAAATTGCGAGGGTTATTGCCGTCGCAAAATCCTCGCAATTTGCGAGGGTTTGCGATGAACGTTCAATTTTTTTTAAAAATAAATTACCGTCGCAAAACCCTCGCAAATTGCGAGGGCTAACTACCGATCACAAAACCCTCGCAAATTGCGAGGACTTTGCGATGGACGTTCAAAAATTTTAAAAATATTTTTTTAAAAAATAATTTGTCGTCGCAAACCCATCGCAAATTGCGAGGGTTTTTGCGATGGAAGTTCAAAAAATTTTTTAAAAATATTATTTTAAAAAATAAATTGCACGTCGCAAAACCCTCGCAAATTGAGAGGGTTTATTGGCCGTCGCAAATTGCGAGGGTTTTGCGATGGACGTTCAAATTTTTTAAAAAATATTTTTTAAAATTAAATATCCGTCGCAAAACCCTCGCAAATTGAGAGGATTATTTGCCGTCGCAAAACCCTCGCAATTTGCGAGGGTTTTGCGATGGTCGTTCAAAAAAATTATTAAAAATATTATTTTAAAAAATAACTTGCCGTCGCAAAACCCTCGCAATTTGCGAGGGTTTATTAGCCGTCGCAAATTGCGAGGGTTTT
This sequence comes from Voacanga thouarsii, assembly GCA_026120185.1. Lineage (NCBI taxonomy): Eukaryota > Viridiplantae > Streptophyta > Magnoliopsida > Gentianales > Apocynaceae > Voacanga > Voacanga thouarsii. The sequence goes on along the minus strand of JANUWF010001719.1, from coordinate 3,194,528 downwards.
GCGACGGACGTACGAAAATTTATTTAAAAATATTTTTTTTAAAATAACTCGTCGTCGCAAAACCCTCGCAATTTGCGAGGGTTTATTAGCCGTCGCAAAATCCTCGCAAATTGCGAGGGTTTTGCGACGGACGTACGAAAATTTATTTAAAAATATATTTTTTAAAATAACTCGCCGTCGCAAAACCCTCGCAATTTGCGATGGTTTATTGGCCGTCGCAAAATCCTCGCAAATTGCGAGAGTTTTGCGACGGACGTACGAAAATTTATTTAAAATTATTTTTTTTAAAATAACTCGCCATCGCAAAACCCTCGCAATTTGCGAGGGCATAAATACCGTCGCAAAAAGCGATGATTTTGCTACGAATTGCGACGGTTTTGCGACGGTTTTGGTCAACTCGCTACTTGTTTGAAAATCGTCGCAAATTGGTCGCTATTAGCTACGGTATTGAAGCCGTCGCAAAAAATTCGTCGCAAATAGCGATTTTTCCTGTAGTGTTCCTTGACTATCCCCTTTCTGGTAATTTTTATGCTTAGTGATTTTGAAGTCAATGAAATGATCAGTTTTGAGGTATTGGAACTGATCATATATGTCAAAAATTATGACACTAATGATATGTAGCTCGTACCGATCAATTTCAGATGGAAGGAGTTTGTCATTGACGGTCATTTTGCACTCCAAGAGAAGTGCTCTAAATCTGATGTTTTTTGGGAAGACTATTTGATCCAATTATAGAGATGGCATCCCTCACTAAAGAGGTCTTGCCGAGGATGGCTCTTTTATGAGTTTGAGATTGCCCGAGTCACTTATTTGTCAGTGTAAGAACAATATAAAACTTCATAAATGTCAGCTGTTCCCTATTTCAAGTTGGTGAAGATGAGACTGTGATTTACTTCACCTACCAAAATAGGGTTGGGGATGCCCAAAGGTGATGAAGTTACACTTGAATATAAACTTTAGAGATTAAATTACGTGCACTAAATCTACTTTTTAACAGTATCACTCGAATAAATGTGGGTTTCTACATATAACAAGATTTATTTTGTAATGATGTTGTAAAGAGCTCCGAGTATATGTTAAGAATTTTCCCTAAGTTTCATGTAAGAAGTCCAAATTCCTTGTTCAAAAACTAAACCGACATGGGATACATTTGAAGTTCACTATAATTTTGTACCAATGTTTTACCCTCTGCTGAAGAAATCCTGTATTTGGCAATGGTCAATATAATAGTTTAAACTTTAAACTTCTAGAATAGAAGAAATTATCTTGAAGGAGAGAATGTCAAGATACATATTATTGTAACATAATTGTGTTAAGAAAAACGAAAATATAATAAAAAGTTACATCAATAAAATATTAATTCAAAATCTCGCTTGTTATGGGCTAAAGGATAACAAGATACCTTTTTGATATCTTACATCTTAAGACTTAATAACAAATATTGGCCATGATATATTTAACCTTCATCTCCTGCATGGCGCCGAGAGAGCAATTAGCAGTCCATTGAAGACAAAAATTACATGCAAAGTCCAAAAATCAGCTGTTAGGGAAATTTGTACACTAATAGTACTGATAAAAATATGCATGGGACAAATGTGAAGCAATGCGTGTTCTTACAGAAGTGAATTCTGACAATATTTTCAAGACATCAACCTTGACAATCACGAGTTTTTTTTTGGGAATATTTTAAAGAAAGAAGATCTTCTCTACGTGGAGATTTGCTGCACTGTAGGGATTAAATAGGACTAATAATCTTAAATAGTGCTTGTGCCTAACTGTCCAGAAGAGATTAAAATCACACAGAATTCATCGAGGCCTTTTGTCTCTGTCAATATGTTGTGGTTTCCTTACAGAAAGAACCAAATCAACATGGGACAAAGTTATCAAGCTATTTATGTAGCATAATTTTCTCATTCATTTAGTATCAAGCAGAGAAGCAGGCCTGTTTACACATATTCATTGCTTATCACTGGAGTTGTAACTAGATAGTTTGTGAGATTCTTAGGAAAATGGAGATGAGCAATGTGAAAACCGAGGTGATTCCCAGAAACCGGAGCTTCAGCATGCTGGAAACTGATGTTACAGAGGCAAAATGTATAAAGAGGAGACGAAGATCTCCATCGGCGGCAACACTCACCTGTGATGCCAAGCCAAGAGGACTAGAGCAGCAGCAACAGACGCTGCAGATCGATCAAGCCCCGCCTACTACGCCTACAGTGAAGAGAAGTTCAAGATTTCGAGGAGTAAGCAGGTGTAATTAATATGTTCTGGTACCTCCATTTCGATCTAATATGTTTTCTCAATTAGTATTAGTCTGTAGAAGCGTTAGCCTAACCTGGAATTTCTTGCCTCAGACATCGTTGGACGGGGCGTTTTGAAGCTCATTTATGGGACAAAGCATCTTGGAATGCAACACAGAAGAAGAAGGGAAAACAAGGTACATAAGCTGCCGGTTAAATAATGCAACTTTGAACTTCTATTCTTCTATCATCCATTTTTATTGCTTACTTACCTTTGCTATTCTGATGATGCTCTGATCTGATCTGATTCTACGTTGGCTGCAACTACTGGGATGGAGCAGTCTACCTTGGTGAGCACCTGAAGAACTACTGATATTGGTACAAGTATTTTCATTTTGGAAAGAGAAAATTTCGAGGTAGACTAAGTGATTCTGATGTTCTATATCAGGTGCTTATGATGAAGAAGAATCAGCAGCAAGAGCATATGATTTGGCTGCAATCAAGTACTGGGGGACCTCGACTTTCACAAATTTCCCGGTATAATACTCAGTTCACATGAATTTGCCAGATGATTCCTTTCATTTACTGCTGGCTTCCTGTTGATCAGACGTCTAACTTTCTTTGCCCAGATAAATGATTATACAAGGGAGATTGAAATAATGCAAAACCTGACAAAGGAGGAATATTTAGCCTCCTTAAGAAGGTAAGTCACATAGTTCTTTGAGCTTTACAGTACCATCTCAAACACAATCATAAGACGCAAAAAATAACATATGTTAAACTCTTGATTGTTTGATTCAGAAGAAGCAGTGGATTTGCAAGGGGTGTATCAAAATATAGAGGGGTTGCAAGGTAAAAGCAACGCATTTATCATGATAATCTTCTGTTGCTAATCAGTAAGCTGATGATAATCTGGTGCTTCTTTGAACTTTTAGGCATCATCATAATGGTAGATGGGAAGCAAGAATAGGACGAGTGTTTGGAAACAAATATCTCTATCTTGGAACTTACAGTAAGTATCAGGTTATCAATTTCTTTCTATGATGACAAAAGATCTGTTAGAATTCCTAAATTTGAAATTTTGCTCAATCTTGCAGGTACCCAAGAGGAAGCTGCCCGTGCTTATGATATTGCAGCTATTGAATATAGAGGAATCAATGCAGTTACTAACTTTGACTTGAGCACATACATTAAATGGCTAAAACCAGGTGGAAATCCAACACCAACTCAAGATCTAACATCCCCATTATCTCTAGAAGGCGGATCTAATCACTTTAAACTCAATGAGGAGCACGAATTCTTTTTCACCCCTAACTCTTTCACATCTGGAGCTTTAGCAATTCCTCAGAAACAAGAAGTTGTAGAACGAAAAATGCCACTTAGTCCTTGCAGCAAGTCATCTTCCCCCACTGCTCTAAGCCTTCTTCTTCGATCTTCCATGTTTAAAGAAATGGTGGAGAAGACTTCCACTGTAACAAATGAAGAAATTGATCACGGAAATGAGTTCAAGAACCAACTACAAGGCAGAGAAGATGATTTCTCATTTTTCCATGGAAATAACTGCATGCCTTATCTATATGCTTATAGCAATGATAAATTGCCTGGATTAATGGTGTCTGAGAAGAAGAGTCCCTCACCATTGAGTGATCGAACAGACCGATCCCCATGGAATGATGTTTTCAATATCTCACCTTCCATGCACCAGCAACTGTGATAAACTTCTAATCTCAAGATAATTGTTAGTTCATGTAGAAACTAATTTCTGCAGGTAGCTGCTCCAAAGCTCTCTAGGAGTTCTTGTTGCTAAATCATCCACGGCCATCTACAACTGATGACTACTTTCTTATTCAAATAAGAGTCGATGGTTTTTGCTTTTAGTTTTAAAGAGCAAATATGTGCAGAAAAGATCTTAGGGTTTGAGATTTGAAGTATACCCCATGTGCAAGTGTTCTAATGGTAGATCCCATAAGCACTATTGCTTTCACAATCATTCTATGGGCCTCACACAAGTCACAAGTCATCAATGAAAGCCTTTGCTTTTTACCACTTTATAATGTAAATTCAATATGGTTCCTTGTTGAAAGCAGATAAAACACCTCCAAGTGATTGAACTCGTTTCAAGATTTGCTTTCATACCTTGGATGGTGTGATTTGGGAAATTGTATACACTGGATTGGCTAGCTAATCCAATGGAATGTACTTAGTGATGTTTAATTGGCTCTTGTCTGAATCTGAAGTTTAATTGGCTCATGTTTAATGTGCAAGTGTTTATTGTTGTGACAGTTAATGTTTTTTTTTTTCAAATGTTGTTGATTTTGTAGTGGCTTTGTGCCTAGAAACGTCATAGTATACAGGGGAAACTCTATTGATTTTTTTTTTTTTGCCATCTTGATACTCCAAATAAGTTGATTACCCTTAAGCTTAATTTTATACAATAGATTTTAATGCCTAAGCATCTTCTCAATGTAAAGAAAATTTGAGAAACGTCGTAAACTTGACCTTATCTAACCAAAGCAATTAGACTAACATCTGCCTCTTAAAATTTTTTCCAGATCCCTGAATTTTCTCTTCTCATATTTGGCCTTAAAACATGCTTGTCTTAGCCTCTTTGTTTGATCTTCCAACTTCGCATAAGGGATTTCTTCCATCAACTTCTTCTCACGTTCCAGTATCTCAATGGCCATTCTCTTCTCAAGTGTGTGTGAGAAAGAACCTAAACAAGTCTTGATTAGGGTCTCCAAGCTCCTAAACTTTCTGTAAGGCCATCTACGAATTCCAACTCCCTACATCTTTTTTGAGACTGGTTTGGCAAACATTCAGTTCTTTGGCCGCTTGAGTCATTGACATGTAAAAGTACTTCAAAATGGTTGCTCTTGATAGTGTCTTGGAGTTCCTGATTACCTTCTTCTCCACAGGAACTTCGTTTGAATTGATACCTTCAATAGGCATTTCCTACATAGTGTTCATAACTTTCATTGATTCATAACACAACAATCCAAACCAGATGAAGAAGATGAGTGAAAACTCCCTTAAAATAGAAAAAGCCTTAGAAGTATCTCACCTTAAATCAAGAGGAAGTGGTAGGTTTAGAAAGGAGAACACATCAAAATTTTCTTGATTGGAAGTTATTTCAAAATTTGACCACATCTCAAACGAATTACAATTATCCATCAGAGGAACAGCATCGAAAATAGTCTCTTGAATATGTTGATTAAATTGGAAGTCCAAAGCAGCATGTTCATAACTTTCACTGATTCATAACACAACAAACCAAACTAGATGAAGAAGATGAGTGAAAACTCCCTTAAAAAAAAAAAATAGCCTTAAAAGTATCCCACCTTAAATCAAGAGGAAGTGGTAGGCTCAGAAAGGAGAACACATCAAAATCTTCTTGATTGGAAGCTATTTCAAAATTTGACTACATCTCAAACGAATTACAAGTATCCATCAGAGGAACAACATAAAAAATAGTCTCTTGAATAGGTTGATCAAATTGGAAATCCAAAACAGCATGTTCATAACTTTCACTGATTCATAACACAACAAACCAAACTAGATGAGGAAGACGAGTGAAAACTCCCTTAAAAAAAAAATAGCCTTAAAAGTATCTCACCATAAATCAAGAGGAAGTGGTAGGCTTGGAAAGGAGAACACATCAAAATCTTCTTGATTGGAAGCTATTTCAAAATTTGACCACATCTCAAACGAATTACAATTATCCATCAGAGGAACAGTATCAAAACTAGTCTGTTGAATAGGTAGTTCAAATTGAAAATCCAAAGCAGCATGTTCATAACTTTGATTGGAAACTATTTCAAAATTTGACCACCTCTCATACGAATTACAACTATCCATCTTTGTGGTGCTGAATAAGAAATCTTGGTGCCTTTGTGGTTTCCACTAATGTCTAATGACTAAGAGATATATATATCTGTGCGGGAAGAGGGGAGGGAGGGGGGGGGGAGAGAAAACGACAAGGAGGAAGGGGAAGAGACAAGGAGAGAAAGAGATAAGGAGGAAGATGAAGAGACAAGGAGAGAAAGAGATATGGACGAAGATGAAAGGTTAATTGTTTAGAAAAAGATAAGGAGAGAAAGAGACAAGGAGGAAGGGGAAAAGTCAATTTTTGAGTGTTACCATGCTTGGAGGTTTTGCTTGTTTCAGTCCAAATTTGTTTTAGTCTAAACTATCTTTATAAGTTGCTTGTTTACTTTGCACAGAGTACTGCAATTATTGTTAACATTGTGGATGACAATTGTGGGTGTATGTTAGATATGTAGTCATTTCTGTGGCTTTTCAAATTGTGCATTTCATTTATTGAATAATTGTTGTGACAATTAATGTTTTGTTTTTTTTAATGTTGTTGATATTGGGTGGCTTTGTGCCTAGAAACGTCCAGTATATAAGGGAAATTCTGCCGTTTTTTTTTCAAGTCATTTTCGTATTACTTTTCTTTACCTAACTCGTTGATAATGTATTTCCTTTTCTTCTTGCAGTTTTTTTCCTGCGAAGCTCAAGTGGTGAAGTAAATTGTGAGGAATACAAAGATATTGAGAAGTTTGCATATTTTACAAGGTTAATGAATGTAGATATAAGGGCTTGTAGATTAGTCTAAGTAGTTCTATAGGAAAAGTAGTTGTATACAATTGTGGGTGTATATTAGATATGTAGTCAATTGACTTCAGTAATTGACTTCAAATGAGAAAATTGTGTTTTATTATATTTGGTATTGAATGAGTCGATTCTATTGTATTTGATAGGAAATTATATGTGTACAGGGTCAAATTCAAAAAAAATTAATTTTTAATAATCCATGGCAAATCCGTTACAATTTAATATGAAAAAATAATGTTTTCGTGACAAATTTGTTTCCAGTGGTAAATCTGTGGCAATCTGCTATGGACTTGCCACGGACGGTATCTGCTTGAGAAACATCCGTGGCAATTTCGTAGCAGATTGTCACGGATTTGCCACGGATAGTCCTTGCTTGAGAAATGTCCGTGGCAAATTCGTGGTAGATTATTACGGATTTGCCACGGATGATACTTGCTTGAGAAACATCCATGGCAAATCCGTAACAATCGCCACGGATTTGCCATGGACTACTTGCTTGAGAAATGTCCGTAGCAAATCCGTCACAGATTGCCACGGATTTGCCACGGACAACCTATATTCCATATTGTTTCCGTAGTAAATCTATGGCAATCTGTCACAAATTTCCGTGGCAAATCCGTCGCAGATTTCCACGAATTTGCCACAGACAACCTATATTCCATATTATTTTCGTGGCAAATATGTGATAATCTGTCACAAATTTTCCACGGACAATACCTGCTTGAGAAGTAGTCCATGGCAATTCCGTGACAGATTGTCACGGATTTGCCACGAACGATACCTACTTGAGAATCTTTCGTGGCAGATTGCCACGGATTTGTCACGATTTCCTCGCAATCTTTCTCTCCAAATCTGATACCAACTTGAACAATCCGTGGCAAATCTGTGGTAAATTGCCACGGAAAATATTTTCGTGGCAAAACAATACTTAGCGACGATGTTATTTGTCACGGACCCTTTTCGTGGCAGATCCGTGACAAATTTCAATTTAGCCACGGATTTGTCCGTAACAAATTGATAGATTTCTTGTAGTGCGTTTACCTATTTATTGTTCATGCACAAGTAGAAATCAGAATGAGTACTTAAGCAGTAAATATATTTCATTCAGTCCGACTCAGTCTAAGCCGAGAATCATAGTATGAAGCAATTTTTGGTTGGTTTTAAGAAGCAAAAAAATTCTCAAATCATGTAAGAGAGCATGCCATTTCAATCAGCAAAGGCTCCCTGTTTTGTATTTTCTGATGTCTTACAAAATTGAAGAAGAATGGATTTGATATTACCAAAACCTATATTTCCAATCACAAAAGGCTCCCAGCAATTAGATATTGTCCCTTTGGATGTTGAATAAGTGAAGGACATAAATTTGTCAATTGCTTGGCATTGACGGTTTCCTTCTGTGTTTAGTGTACGTTTTAACAAGGCTAAATTCAAATTCGAATTTAGGAAGATCTTGTACAAACAGCAATCTATCCTTTTGAATCCTTTAATGAATATAATGATCATTCCCTATGATCTTTCCTTTTTCAAGACTCTATAGTGTGTGTTCTCATATAGAGGTCAACTGAAGAAATTCTATAATCATTAAAAGATTGACTCCCACTTGAATTCAATTAATTTAAGTTTATCTCATAAGTCTCGAGAAGGACTTCTATATTGTCTGATTGATCTCATCATATAAGATCATATTTTTTGGAAGCTTTATTCTTCTAGAAGTTTTATCCTTAACTTGCAAGATAAGGATTAAAATTTGATCACATTGTAAATTCTCTTGAGAAATAGGACCACTTTAATACATTGAGGCCAAAGCTCGTGCACTATGTACCAATCTTTTGATCCTTCTAGTGCATCTGGCCCAAGCACACACATTTACTATGCGTACCTAGCTAGGTCCATCTACTTCGTACAACCTTCAATTATCTTTCAAATTGGTCCGTACCTATCGAGTTGTAATTACTCTTGATTCTTTATTCACGTAACCCACTTGCATTTCACACCAACACAACCAACACAAACCTTTTAGGTCATTCGTTAAAGGGTTCGGTACTAATATTCTGTCTAACTACTTTTAATCTCAAATGTCTCATATGTCGATCTTGATCTTGGGTGTGCAAGTAATTTAGACAGTATCTGTCGCGTATTGTACCCCTGAACCCAAAGGTCTGACCGTATGCCACCGTAATGTGCATAAGCTATATTTGGATCCAAAATGAAAACAAGAACCAAATCCAAAGACAAATTTTAGCGGGTCTTGGAAGTTTTGGTTTTTACAAAATTTTTCAAAAAACTTTTTTAGTCTAAATGTATTTTCTTTGAAATTATTAGATCCTTTTGGTTATTTCCGTAATAATTTTGGACAAAAAAGTAACAGACGCCTATCAATAGAACATTAGGGACAAAACCTGTCAACTTGTCCAATTTAAATGATTTATCATTTTAAAAATATTTTCAAAAAATATCATTCACTAACAACAATCTCTCATTTAGTTCTTTTACATATATATATATATATATATATATATATATATATATATATATATATTCATATTCGAATTCATTTAAATTCTTTCTTATTTCTGAAACAAAAATGGAAAACATAAACTTAATCCAAGTATAAATTCTTTTAAAGGAATCCTCCTTACCAAATCGAATGTCTGCATTTTTTTTTTTTAAGATCTATTAAAAGAGCAATTTTCCATTTTCCCAAAATGAATTGCTATGGGACCCATCCATAGTTGTGGTTCTATAACCACAAATTTGATTTCCATTAGTGGTGAAAGCTTGACGTGAATATTTAAAGAAAATGATAGTTCAATTCAAGATAACTAAAATGAGAATGCAAACATTTAATTAGGAAGGAATAGAATATTCATCTTTACAAAGAAGTTCAATGGCAATGAAGGGTGCTGACAGGCGGGGAATTCGTCCCCATAGCGACGAGAGGCGAGGATCGCTGGCCAGTTGAGAATTGAACCATCCTCACTCTCGACCACCTTGGCTAATTTAAACTAAAATTAAAAAAAAATAAAAACTACCAGAGCTCAAATTTTGTAATAGTAAAAAATCATGCCATCATTTGCCGTACATTATTTAAATTGGAATTGTTAAAATTTTTCACAGAAAGGCACTTCGGCATCCTTGGTAAGAGAAAAAAACGCAAAGAGCGGGCAGAGGGCAACTAATCCCCAATCCTGGCCAATCGCGGTTGGCAGGCTTAGTAAAAAACAAGTCCATCCCCATCCCCATCCCCGCCCCATTAGGCCGGGATGAGAAGCCCGATTTGAGCTAGGAAATCCCCATTCTTGATTCATACCTCAAGTCCACCTACCAAGTTAACTGGATGTGTTGTAGCAAATCAAATACTGCTTATCTCAAAGGAAAGAGCCAACGGCAATAGCCGTGAATATCCATTTGTTGGCAGCAAAAGGTAATATACAGTTCAGTCCAAAAGCATACAGTGATTTCTGTGTTCTCTCTAAAATTAAAACACTTTCCACCATTGCTTTCGCAACTTACAAAAAGCAATTTGAGGTCATAAAAACGGTTCTATGTTAACATGGACCTCCATAATATAATCAACCAATGCTGGGAGGTTTAACAATATAAAGATGGAAGAATACATAGCAAAATAAAATAAAAACAGACATAATTCAGGACTCATTATTAATATGCACAAACTCCACCCTTGCCCAAGCTAAAGAAACAGAGGAGAACCGTTGGGAGTTCCTTATATGCTAAAATAAACTCTTTCTCGAATCCCTCCTGCAAATCCAAAAGCAATTTTCAGTAGACGCAAAACTTAAAAGGTATGATAATATGCATGTTGTCAACATGAACCACGATGCCCCTCAACAGGAAAAGGGAAGCCAAGTGTACTAGAAACAAGAGACACTTGTCCATCCCAATTTAACTTCATTCCTTTCTGCTTGGCCCTAGAAATATTTGTCCACAAGCACAAGTTAAGAGCATACTAACTACACACTCAAACAAAGTACATTGAATTTTCTGAAGTGATTAGAGACGCGGTTGCAGAAGGGGTACACCTGATCATTGATAAGGGTAGAGTATTGGATAACAAAGGTTTGACACCATAAATTACTTGCTTAAACAGTGAGATCAAAACATAAGGATACAAAGAAACAGGTGTGAGGATTATTTCTACATTCATGCATAATAAAAATTGTCACTCAACAACCAGTCTTGTCTCTATTCAAAAGAATGCAAGCTCCAAACAAATAGAGAACAAAATGACAAAATCAAGGATTAGGATGCAATAATACCTTGTAAATTTTATAGGATTGTCATTTGATTTATTAGTCCCATCTCTTGAATTGCCATTTGTAATTGATCTATTATTGCCGTCCCCTGACTCCAATGCATCTCCCTCTCCAAGTTCTTTAAGACCCTGTAGGATGGCAGTCATACTATGAGCTCCCAAAGCAAGGTGCATAAAACTCATTACCTTATTCCAAGAACACAATGCCAAGTAGTGTCAAACTCAAACAAAAATTGATTACAAGTTGAGTTCCAAGGTTTTTTCTGACAAATAAAACCATCTATTTCTTCTCATTTTGTCCTCTCTCAAAGATAAACATGGCCCTAAGAGTAGTAGTTTTTGAACATCAGCACATATATGGGGTACAAAGACACAAAGGGAATCAAAGAAAACAACTAAATAAAACATACTGAATAATAGCAAAAATACTGAGAAGTCTCCTCCAAACAATAATTGGGGGGGGGGGGGGAGGAGATGGGCTGTAGAATATGAAAAACTTGATAATTCAGGATATTTTTCACTGATGAACAAGGAAAGTCACCTGTATAAGAATTTCTACAAGTTTTCTTCTTGTACATTTCAAAAAGTAAACAGATTTCATAAATGTTGTACAGCAGCATTAAACATTGGAAAGCTTGCTTGTTTCAGTTTTTTATTTCAATCCTCTTGAATTTGTTGGCATTTTCATTTTTTTGCTATCCTTTGGTTACTTCTATGCATACGGAGTGATAATGGTTTTTTTTCTTTTTTTTCTTTTTTTTGTGGGGGGTGGGGGTTGTGGTTGTTTGCAGTGGGTTCATGCACCTCATCTCATCATAGCTATATTGATGCTAATCACCCAATAAATATCAGTTAAAAGTCCATTGGTTTTAATGTTGGACAAACTGGATAAATTGATAATTCAATAAAGCCGAGTTAACATAGATATCATTGACCACATTGAAATATATGAATGCACTTCCATATGTAATATTAGCAGATTTTCTATGAGCATTGCATGAAAGTGACAATAAAAGGATGAAACAAATACCATGAGAGCCGGAACAGAGCTACCCATAATTTTGCATTGTGCCTGGAAAAATAAAAATTAAGGGGACAATATTTAATATGCGCAACATAATCACAAAACAAAACCAATAATTTTGATGGAAACTTAGCAGTCATAATGGGTTTGAAAGGCAGGAAAAAGGAGAAGAGAGAAAAGAAAGGGGGTGGGGATTCTGCACACACCTTGAACTTTTCATTCAAAACAAGTGGTTTCCCACTAACAAACTCAATCAATGCTGCAACACCTTGATTTGCAAAATCCTGTAGCAACAACAATGGATGAAGAAATAATGTCAACAATTGAAGGAAAATCACATACTAATTAGAAGGCCAACACTTTAATTCATATTAAGATATCAAGTCCTACAAGAAGCTCTTTGTTTTATTGCCCTACCTGTACCCAAAATAAAAAGGAAGGCTTGACAGAGGAAAAAGTCAGGTATTAAGATCACATATTATATTGTCAGCTTAAACCAGAAAATGTCGACTGTGTCGAATAAGTGAAACTAGTATGAAGGTTCTTTGGGTTGGCAAGTTTGTCATAGACCAACAATGACCCATTTTAGACATTTGGATGGATAAATTATAAAATAGCCCATTTACACCCCAACCCACTGATTTGACTATAAATATCTCGAGCACCACAACTGCCAACAAAATAATTTGAAAAATAAAAGGAAAAGAGAAAGATATCTATGTGCCCCTTGTGCATCTTGAGTTAATTTGACACAGAAAAATATATAAATTTCTTCACCTGTTTGAATTCCAATGAAATTAACTTGCCATCCTGCAATAATAAATAAATATAAGCAGCTATATGAAGAAGAAGTAATTTAAAGATCTGAAACATGATAAGTCCATTCCACCTCCTTCCCCCTTGTTGCTTTTGAAATGTCAGCCATGAACTTGACTAAAGTACTTATTTATTCCTTCTTTTAAGCAAGACACAAATGTCATATTCTCCTTTAGTTTACGAGTCTAAGTGTTAGCTTTAAATGAATAATAAAAATAAATAAACATTGAAAAATAGGAAGCAGGAATTATATTTGAGAAATATACATCATTTGGCAAGAGCAAAATAGATACTATATAGAAATAGTATCTAGTATGACCTTCATGTTTCAGTTTAGCTGCTTGTTTGCTTCCCAACCCTCTCCCCCCTACAAAAAAGAACCTCCGGAATAAACATTGGCCTGCTGTTTTTAACAATCCACCAAGTACCCCAGCAGCATTCCCAGACCAGTAATCTAATTTTATGAGCTAATTGGAAGGTCTCAGTCACTTCATGGAAATACTATTGTTGAGAAGAAAGAGATGATTTTGCTGGGGGGCGACCGGGGGGGGGGTTGTGGTGGCAAAAAAATGCCATGTATGCGGCCAAGTAGTTCTAGAACAAAAACTAATCCCTGAAAAACTTGTGCTTCACGGTTGTGCTATATACAAAGTGATCTTACACTTAGTTTGGTTCGTGAAAGAGAAAACGGAGGGGGAGGGGAAGGGCACAAATACTTCACCTAGTAGACGTAACCTAGTTTGGTATGAGGGGAAGGAAGGGGAATGAGCAGGGAGAGGGAAGAGAAAGAAAAATTGTTTACTTATGTTTCTAACCCTTAATCATCAACGAATACAAATTCTAGAATTCAAAACAGGGCACTTTTTTTTTTTTTTTTTAAATAAACTTTCTCAGCTCCCCTCCCAACCCATCGAATTTGGGAGGGGATGAAAAAGTAAGAGTGGGTCATGAGGTATTTGTGATTTACTTGCCACTTTCTTCCCATTCCTTACCACAAGTGGAAAGGAGACATTTACACTCACTCGTCACTCCAACCAAAGCACCCCTTAGTGTAGTACCATTGCCATGATTCTCACCTCTCTTTACTTGACTAATGTTCCCATTAGATAATTTTGAGTAAATGACTTCATTCGTTTTGTTGTAATCCTATCACTAAAAGAAAATTCCCAAAAATAAGTAATTTCAAAGTTCTTTCTGATGGATTACACTGTAGACCGTCTTATAAAACAAGAGATGGATTACATAAGTAATCCTATGACATATATTAGCAAATAAAGTAAAACTGACCAAATCAGAAACCATCATGCGCAAGTCATCCAAGTTGTGATCAACTCGGGAAAGATCACCTCGTACATCTGTAACCTGTTTCATGACTTTAAAAAACATAATTAATATTACCAAGACAGGTCAACCATAGTCTATATGTTTTGCAAAATAATTTTGAAGCTGATGCCATATTCTTGAGTATCTGTCCACCAGATGCTCATCAAGGAAACACAAAGTCGCAAAGTCCCAAAGAAACAAAGAAGATTACTCATTAATAGCTGTACCTCTCTCTTAATATCTTTTGATATCTTTACTTGATCATCAAGTTTGCCATCCAAGTTCTCAATTCTTTGAGTCAAGTGCTTCTTTGTTGCCTACCAAAAGAGAAGGATAAAGAATATTAGAAAAAATTCAGAATTTCCATAACATGTTCAATTCTAAGATAATTTATGGCAGAACAATGAACATCATGCATTCAATCTTATTTGCATCCTGCTATATCTTTGTTTCCCCCCACATTATGTAACAAAAGATATTTGCCTTGTGCTTTCCTTCACATTATAAAGGTATTCAAAAAAGAATATCACAAGTTATACCATCTTTACTTATTGTAAAAGAATTAAGAACCAACACCATAAGGACTTACATAATTAGAATAGCACGTTAGGTTTCAAAATTGAATGAATTACACCTCCAGTGTTGTTAAAGGCGCAAAAAGGCACAAGGGGGTCTAGAGCCTTGAGGCGCAAGGTGCAAAAAGGTGCATGCCTTTTATACAAAAGGTGCACTATTAATATAAAATATTACTCTCTCCGTCCTAAAAAGGATGGCAATCTAGCAAATGGTACATAGATTAAGGAATTGTTAAAACTAATATAATTATAATAGAAAAGGACTATTATATCCCTAAATAAAAGTAAACCTTCATTAATTAGATTGGGAATACACACATATTTAATGCGTAGTTGAAGAAAGGGTAAATTAGGAATATACATAATAAATGCATTCTTAATTTGTAAAATTGACAGGTATTTTGGTACAACAAAAATAGAAATTTTTTACATCATTTTTAGGACGGTGGGAGTACATATGTTATATATATTTTCTGGTAGATAATCGTTTAGATAGCTTAGTGACTTAGTCAAAAACAAATTAACAAAAGAATCTAATGCCTAAATCAATCATAATCATCATAATCCTTAGAATCCCCAGGAACAATTTCCTCCACTTGATCTCCATTTTCTAAAGGAGTATCTTCCTCTTCCTCTTCATCATGTTCATCATTAGTAACATCAAATTTTAAGATAATTAATTTTAGTAGGTTGTCTGATTTGTCTTTTGATTTCCCAAATTTCTTTCTTTCCATTATTTTTTCATTTAAAAATATTGTTTTTAGTCTGCGATACAAGAGGGGTAACTTAACCGCGCCTTGAGCCTTTTCGACAAGGCGCTCGCCTTGATAATTTGGGGTGCGCCTGAGGTTTTGAGGCCCTGAGCTTTGTGCCTCAGGCGCGCTCCTCTTGTGCCTTAACAACACCGTACACCTCTCAGATTGTTGGCAAAAACCTTAGCAACTAGCCATTTGAGAGTGTGAACCCCTATCAAAGACTTAGCAATAATTAGAAATTTCATTTTGTGATGAAGTAGAGTGAACAGAAAGAAGGAAGTAAAGAGCCATTTCTTTCCCCGATAATCTCCATATAAGTGTTTGGCAGGTTGGTTTATGTAAAACTGTGACATTTACGAGAGCTGGGATTATTTCAGCAGCTTTAATATCACAAACAAAAGTTATTTTACTTCATCCCCTCGGACAAATTATTTCTAAAATCAGAAGAGTTTCTCACCCCATCCCTGGCCCAAACCTCCAAGCCTCCCAGCACTTTTTCTGGTAGAGGGTGTTGAAGAGGTCGTTAATGCTTCAAAGTTTCAAGAGAAATTAAACTGAAGGAAATAGAATTTCTACCATATTTTGGAAGACTGCCAACAGAAATTTATCTATTTCAACTTCACCACTTCTGCTACTGTATCTACATGTTCTCAACAATGGCTACAGCTATTGATGAAATATTATAGCATTTTATGTTTTGCAAAACCCAACCTCTGCAGAGAGAGGGTGTGTCAAATTTTTTAAGAGGTATATTTGACAATTTCATTGGTTTAAACAGTCAATAAATGCAATGCAGATGAGGAAAATTATGAAAGAATCTAAGATGGACATGGAAATCCTACAAAAAACTAACAATTCCCTTTTCATCAGTTGTAATCAAGATTAAGAGAAGAGTTGAAAGTTGTCACATCCAAAGCAATCCTTGTGCAGGAGTTGAGAAGTGAAGAAGATTGCATGGAAGATAAACCAGAGAGCAAATTATAAAAGAGAAAAATAGGGGAGGCAACAAGACTTACAGCAAGAGCGTCTGACACATGCTCCAGATGCTTTGTCAAGTTTGCGACAGCATTTGCCATATTCTGTTTTGTTACATACATAAGGTCTGAGAATGAAATACCCTAAAATTTTGGCCGCCAAAAAGACAAGACGATTAGTATTATGAAAACCAAAAACCAAATAAATATTACACAAGAAAACATCTAAGCTTGGAACTAGCAGGCCACAGATGAATGAATCTGAAAACAACAGAAATATTTATATTAGGAAACAAAATGCAAATCTCAAATAGCAAGCTTACATACCTTCCACCACATGTATCCATAGCCCAATGCCCCAAGAGCAGCAGCTGGTATCACAAGCGATGCATAGCCTGAAAGAGGGAGGGAAGGAGGGAGGGGGTGGGGGATATCAAATGCCAAATTCAAATTGAAGATGCTAGAACCTAGCTTTGGCTGAATTAAAAGAAAATGCTATATTAGCACAAAAATCATGCATGATTTGGTGGATAAATTAAAGTACAATCCAACTATACTAAAATTACCATTTTGCCCAGAACCCCCATTAAGGACAGTAATTGGACGCGCTGAGGCCATCTGTCTAACTTCCATCGCCAAGCGACGAACCTGCAAAACAATCAAGTGAGAAATCCCACAGAATTTGCCAATGGTAAAAAAAATAACACTTCAAAGTTTATCTAGCACTACCACATCAGCAAAATCAAATTATGAGGTCATAGTTTCCAAAGAACCATATCCAAAGCATGCAACTGAGCAGATGATAGATAAAGTCTGACAGAAGAACGTACTTAACTTCTTACTCTTCATACTCGTACGTCGAAAATGCAAGATGAATACACAAAAGTAGCTATCAGATAAAAAGAACTAATCCATGCTCATTAAAATTCTAGCTCAGAACCCATGAATCAAGCTTGGAAAATTATCATTTACGGAGGAGGGGGGGGAGGCAAGAAAAAAAAATTTAGTTATCAGAGTAATGTTCTGCAAATTTTAGACTTCCAAGTTTGCCCATCAAACGAAGACCACAAGAAGGAAAAGAGTTTTAGATGAATAGCTCAGATCCCCCCCCCCCCCCCAAAACATTCCTTTCTATCTCATTTCTCTTCAACTACCACCAGTATCTCCAATATTTATAAACTTTCTTGCAGCTCAGCAAAGTCCATGCCTTTTTCTTCCCAATATTTTAAACAGTTGGATGAAGATTGACACCTAACAAACACATATAGATCTTCAATTGGACCTTATTTTGTAGAAAGCTGTAGAAACAAAATCATCGGCAAGTAAATTAGGGTTTCAATATATGAAGGGCAATGTCTTCTAGTAAAATGATGTTGACATTCGTCTCTTACGAGAACACCATGGGCATTTGGGAGTAGTTCTAAACTAATGAAACACCCATTCCTCTCTTTCTCCACAAATCATAATCGACTTAATCATATGCAATGAAGTATTAAATGAGTATCAACTCAAAATTCGAGCATAAGAAACTTGTTCAATTCAATCT
This sequence comes from Voacanga thouarsii, assembly GCA_026120185.1. NCBI lineage: Eukaryota > Viridiplantae > Streptophyta > Magnoliopsida > Gentianales > Apocynaceae > Voacanga > Voacanga thouarsii. Next base: position 3,176,388 of record JANUWF010001719.1, on the reverse strand, counting down.
ATACCCCAGCCTATTAGTGCAGTTCGCAGCTGCCAATGTAAATCAGAATGGGACAAACTGTAACAAATTTCCACATATTCAACAAATATTGAGAATAGAAAAAAGTTAAATGCCTATTCAACTCACCTGTGCAGCAATGGCATCTTCACCTTCTGATTCTCCACCTTTGTCATGTTTTTTAAGCAACTCCTGCAAAAGAAATGATTTCTAATTATGCTATTTAAAAAAAAAATCTCCCAACTACAATGACTACATGCACACAAACAATAATTAAACAACTTCTTCTACAAATATATGCAAGTGCATGCAAGCAAAATATCAAACATATATAAGAAGCAGACAAGAATCCCATATTTATCAAGCATTAATTCAACCTAAACAATTTGGGAAGGTCCTTTCAGCATGCATCCTACAGAAAAATAAGCCAGAAATTTTATAATCACTCAGGCCAAGTGGGAAATTAACGATAAGCATATATTCATTAGACTAGGAAATTAAGGTAATACCAGCTGGAATTCAGTTCTCTCCTAACTATGCCACAAAACCCATTGACGGGGGGAAATACTTCCTCGTAAACCCATCTACCGCGAAAAACAAAAACCTAACTTTTCCTACTGCTATTTCCTGACCAAGCTAAATGCGCCAAAATTCTCCAAACCCACTACGAATCACCAAACATGACTGCAGAAACATATTAAACATAATAATTTTGAGAGTACAAATTGTAACCATTAGAAGCTAATTAAAGCTAACAATGAATCGAAAAGAAAAGACTGAGACGTAAGTGATAATTTAATAGCTGATCACTTGTTAGGAATACCTGAAGTTCGCTAATTAATTCCGACAATTTGCCGTTTTTTAACATTATAGTGCCGCCATATCCTGCAGACGCCCAAAAACCTCAATTGATTAGATCAAACTCGAGGAAAAAAGAACACAACATCAAAATACAAACGCCGAATATTGTACATGTAAAGGTACCTGCACCGAGTAAGATAACGATTCTAGAGAGGCCTAAACCAGTTTGCATAGCCATGGCTGGAAACTCAGATCAGTCACCACCGAAACCTGGACTTTTCTTTCCCCCGAATTCCCTCCGCTCGCGGATACGCGATTGGACCTTGATAACACTGCAAGACACGAGAGCTTACAGTTTCTCTTTTTGAAAAGAAAATAAAAATCTTTGCCGGAATTATATAGGGTTTTGCAAGGATAGTACCATAACTCATCCTTTTGGACTTTAAATAGATAAAAGTGATATTTTCCCTGTTCTGAAAATCACGTTAAATTTTTCTATTTTTATTATATTAAATTATTTATCAATTTCATAAATTAAAAATAAAATTAATTTATATTTTTAATTTATCATTCCTTCAAACATTTGACTCATTAAATATATGCATTAGCAATAAATTCATAAAGGAGAATAATTAATAGATATTTACTTTTATTTATAAATATAATAGTTATTTTTATTATAATTATATAAATTTTAATAATTTCTTAATTCTTATGTCATATTGCTATTATTTTTAGGACGGAGGGAGAAATATGTTTGTAATTTGAGAAGAACTAAATTCATACTTTTTTAACTTAAACTTACACTCCTAAACAAACAAACTAAGCCTTAATCCCAAGTAACTTGTGGTCGACTACATGAATCAACGTCAGGCAACGTGTGGTCATCCACACGAATCCTCTCTCGCCACTTTCTTCTATCGAACGTCATACTTTCATCCAAATCTAACAAAGATATATCTCTCTTAATTACCTCTATCCATGTCGTTTTAGGCCTACCTCTACCTCTACCTCTACCTCTACCTCTACCTCTACCTCTGTCTAACCTATCCTGCCTCACTTTCTAAGAGGAGCATCCCTCGGTCTTCTCTGAACGTGTCCAAACCAACGCAGACGACTTTCTCTCATCTTTTCCTCAATAGATGCCACACCCACTTTAAACTTACACTCCTATCTTTTAATATTTATTAATTAGATAAAAGAATCTTCTTCTCTTCTAATTTTAAAAATATTATTTTGTTTTTCTTTTATTTTTAATTTTCAACGAAATTATATTTTTTGAGTAAATATCAAAGTAGTTCATGAAACTATATACGAATTAAATTGTTAGAAGGGTGTTGATTTAACCCTTTCCTTGTTAAATCCCCCCCCCTCTAAATTGATGCATTCAACCGAAAATTGTTACGTAGAGGGTGAAGGTTGAATATAGCAAAAACGTACATATAGAAGTATTTAAAAGCACGCAGCAGAAGAGGTGTTATACCTTTACGTTTTCTTAAAACCGGTTGTATTAGCTGCTCAGGAGTTAGTTGAACAGGCGCTGATGCACTCTGAGATGCTTTTGGATCCTGACCAACAAGCCTCTAGCTTCTTCTTGGCATAAACCCAAGCAAACTCTTGTCCTTTCGAAATATTACAGCAACCTGAACACCGATGAAAGCAATATTGGACAAAAATAAACTAGTCTTTACAAACTCTTGACTAACTGTTAAAGAACAATATTAAGAATAATGGTTCTCTATATCTGTATCAATCCAATACACAGAGCAATACACGAAAGAATGGTAGATGAGAGAAGATGCAAGTATATTATCTTTCTTTTTCCCTCTGGTATTAGGAAAGTTCAACTTCTCTTCAAACCTCAATAGCTTCAAACTCTATCTACTAAGCTATTATGTGGGAGTTTTTAAAGATTTGAACTACACATTCAATCCTTAACCACATGCTAAAAACCAGCTAGCCCTAAGCTTAACAAACTCGGGCCTAACCTACTAGACCCTTGGTCTAGATTATTAGGCCAAATTAATTATTTAAATTAGGATAAATTAAATAGCCCAATAAATAATTAATTACACAACCTAAATAAATCAGTCCAATAAAGTAGTTTATTTTAGTTTAGCCTCAAGTTAATTTAATTATTCAACCCGAGCTCAAACCCTGAACAATTAATTAACCCACTAAACCAATTAATTAATTCTCTCTCTGAACCTTTTATTTTATTCTAACACAATAAATTAACCAAGTTACTTAAATAAAAGAAAATCCGTTTTATATAAGACCAATTCCCCAATCCAAAACCATCAGAACTTATGAGTTATTTCGATGACCAAAAGACACACCATCTTTGCTACTAAAATGACCAAAATACCTCTATTATATAAATAATTGTATTTTATATTTTAAATATTTTCTAATATCACCATAAAAAATATATTGACCTCAAAGACAATATTGCGTTAGCAATGTCTCCGACCTATAGATGTAATAACTAAAATACTCTTCTACACATTGCCGTACATTTAAAAATAAAGAGTGTGCTAACTAGGGCTGTTCATGGGTTGGGTTGGTTCGGTTTTAACTATTTTTTAACCCAACCCAAATATTTCGATTTGAAAATTTTGAATCCAAACCAAATTATTTAAATTTTAAACCGTCGATTTGGGTTGTGTTCGGTTTGGGTTGGTTCGGATTGTACATAATTTACTACTACTCAAAATGCCTAAGAAAAAGCACAATATTTCATTAACAAAATTTGGTTCTCTTGTCCATCTCCTTTCCAATACCTTCTATATCTACATTTTCATCAGCACCCCTGTACTACAATATACACATACTTCTTCAATCATAAACATTCATAGCAATTCCACAAACAATACCAACAACTAAATAATATAAACATGCCACTACAGAAAAAATATAAAGCTTATTTATAGATCACTAGAACTAACAAACAATGAATATCTGAAGGAAAATCCCAGCATAATATGAGAAACCCTTACATAAAATCCCAAAATACTCAAATTCATAAAATAGAAGGAAAATATTTAAGAGCCTATCAATGGCAGGAAAATTTCAACAAATTCCACAATTGAGGCACAGATATACACCACCAAATCCTTGAGCTTCCAACTCAAAGACGTCATCATTTCTTCATCAATGAGTGATTGACTGGCAACTTTAAGAAGTTCAACTTGACAAAGATAGAAAAATTAAAATATCAGGTTATAAAAAATAATCACAAACTATTATTATTTTGATTAAATGAAAAGAATAAATATATTTGAGTTCATACAAGTATGGACATGGAAGGCAAATTTCAATCACCAACAACTGGAGTTGTTTCTCCAAGTGCCTCAGCTACTTTAGTGCATGGAGAGTTTGAAAATTCTACAATAAATAGATATAGTCACTAGTCAGCTATTGCAAATTTTTTTTTAAATAACAAAATAGTTAATAACAATAAACTATCAATAATGAATTACCTTTCTCAATTGCCTCATATTTCTCCACTTGATCCATAGCATCACAAAGATCAACAGAATATGGATTAGATCGCAACCAATTTTGACAACATAAAAGTGCTTCAACCATTTTTGGAGAAGGAGAGCTCCTAAATGGATTAAGAATACGCCCACTAGTGCTAAAAGCAAATTCTGAAGCTATTGTAGACACTTGTATAGCCAACACATCCCTTACAACTTGAGAAAGGACTAGATACTTTTCAGAATTCATTTTCCACCACTCTAATATATCAAATGATGTGCTGTTGGTTTCACAAGCATCCATCAAGTATCTAGTAATCTCTGATTTGGTCTCCACACTTTGTTCCTCTTCTAAATGTTTTGCAAATTGAGATTCTAGATACTTAGAAGTGTCCTCAAAATCATCAACATCCATGGAACATCTACTTTGTTCTTCATTTTGTGTAGCAGTTCCAATATTAACACCCTCACATGAATTACCAAAAGCATGGTGATCATATAACTGAATTAAATTAGTCTCCACCTGTTTCCACCAAAGATTTAGTCTTCAAACTATTATCCCCATATAATTGATTGAAACAGAACTTCATATACTTCATTTTATAACGAGGATCAAGAACAATTCCAACAAATAACAAGATATTTAGATTGTCAAGATTTCCCCAATACTTGTCAAATTTAGCTTGCATACGTGAAGCCATTAATCTCAATGATGCATCTCCAGATTTAGCCAATTGAGCCAATCTAGTTTGGACAGCCACAAGTTCACGAAAAAAACAGTTTGTCGTCACATACAATGAACCAGAAAATTTAACTGTGACATTGTAAAAAAGTCTCAAAAACCTCACAAAGCACCTAGCATTTTCCCAATCAACAAAGTTAGGAGATCCAAAACTTTTTTATGCTTTTCCTTTTCTTTTTCTGCTATTTTCCTCATCATTCACATCATTATCTTCATTAGAACCAAAATATATCAAATACCTTGGATCATCTTCTTCCAACCTTTCAAATGCTTTTTCAAATTTTTCAGCAGCTTCCAACATTAAGAATGTAGAATTCCATCTAGTTTCCACATTAAGGCAAACAAGACTTTTACTTTCTATTTTTTCTTTCTCCACACACCTTTTAAATGATTCAAGTCTAGATGGAGAAGACCTCACATATCTCACAGCATTTCTAATATTTACAATTGATTCATTTTGCTCTTCTAAACCATCCCTTATAATAAGATTCATAATATGAGCACAATATCTTACATACAAGTAATCATGTGCTAAAATTGTTTATTTCCAATCCCTGGTTCTTCTTTTCAAGTATCTAATTGTCCCATTATTAGAACTAGCATTATCAACTATGATAGTGAAAATTTTATCAATGCCCCATTCTAACAAGCTGTCCTCAACACTTTTGCCAATTGTTTCTCCTTTATAATTAGGAATTTGAGAAAAAGATATAATCCGCTTTTGAAGTTTCCAATCATTCCCAATCCAATGAGCAGTAAGACACATATAATTTAGATTTTGAATAGAAGACCAAGTGTCAGTAGTAAGGCACACTCGATGTGATTTGAATGTCTTTTTCAACAATTTCTTCTCACTATGATACAAAGTCATACAATTTCTAGCAACAGTTAGGCGAGAAGGTACAACAAACTTTGGTTCTAATGCATTAGAATAACTTCGAAATCCCTCCCCTTCTACAACTCTAAATGGTAGCTCATCAATAATACACATTTTTGCCAATGCTTGTCTAAACTCTTCAGGACCGAATTTTTTAGATTTCATGGAAGAATTATTAGCATCTATATCTGTTTTTTCAGTCTTAAACTTGTCCAAAGTTATTTGACCTTGCTCAGGTGAAAAAGGACTCTTCTTACAACGATATTCCAAATGTTTCCACATAGTACTAGTTCCACAGTCTTTAGTAGATGCAACATAATCTTTACCACAATAATTACAGGCAGCCCTTTCATTATTAGAGTCTATCCTAGTAAAGTGATCCCAAATTTCACTTCTTTTATTAGAATCATCTTTGGATTGCAGCAATTTTACCTTTTGCCTTTTTTTAGGCCAAGTTCAAGGAAGAGAGGCTTTCAATTTTGTTTCTCTTTGTCCTCGTTTTTGGGAGGTTTCGCCTTCACCTTTATCTCCCATCTGCTAAATTAAAACAATAATTACAAATTTACAATTATGATAAACAAAGAACAGTAACACAGATTGTCTCCATTTTTTGTACAAAATATAATATATTAATTTTTGTATTACTTAAATAAAAATACTGGCTCAAAAATAAAGAAAATATGTTATTCACATTCAGAACTTTAACTTGTCTCCATTCACATTCAGAACTTTAACTTGTGACAAATAGAAGTCTACTTGTATGCTCAGAATGGTTTGCCTCAGAGGTAGTGACAATTACTGCATATCATCATCCTTATTTCTGATAACACGTGCAAGTATACATACATCATTGGCAAACCAAAATTTCCAGGCCAGACGAGATTAGATTGGCCAATCAAGAAAAACAAGACAATTGTTAGAACCAGAAAAACAAACTCCATTAATGAATAGACAACCCACCCAGAACAAGGAAAACATTTAGAGACTTAGTGTGCAATGATGTTAGTATGATCACTTTTTCTGTATGTCAGCCACAGAGGATACTCTAGAAGCACATTACAAGAACTCTTAGCCTCAGTTGCGATGATTCAAAGAAATAATTACATAATTTCATTGCAAATTCGCTTATCATCCTTGGCAATCGCAAACACATTTAAAATCTCAAGAAAGACAGACTCCCTTCCCCCTCCCACCGAAAGACAGAAACATCAAAACGAAAGAACATGTGCATCATGCAAACTTTTAGCCAGTATTTTTATTATGCGATCATTCTTTCTCATTGCTTTGTCAAATATGGAACATTCTTCTCTAAGACCAGGAAAAAGTCCAAAGATCAAGAAAAAGTCCAAAGATCTGAGATGTACCTACCAGTGAGTGAAGGGCTTTTCAATAATTAGAAGAAATCTGTTTAGCCGGCGAATGAATTTTGTTCAGTTAGAGGAGGTTGCGTTACAAACCCTATGTTTCCAACCTTCAGTAATAAAACCTTCCGGTTGGGACATATAAATATCTTTGCTAAGATGACCATTAGGAGTGGCAATCATGTCGTGTTCGGGTTGACGAGTCGTGTCAATTTGGGATAATTACAAATGACAAGTCAACCCGAATACGACCCGATTAATAAACGTATCGTGTCGCGTCAACTTATTTATTTTCGTATTGTGTTTATGTTATAAAACGGATTAACACGATTAGACATAAAAATTAAATAGATAATTATTAAACCCGCCAACCCGAATACCTACTAAACTCGTCAATCTGTCCACCAATTACATAAAAAATTTTAAAAAATCAAATCAAATCATATAAAATTAAAAAAACTAATAAAATAATTAATAAAGTTATAAATAACTAATAAAACAACAAACCATCCAACTAAACATTTAGAGATTTCAATAAATTCATAAGATTTAATCTTAAAAATCTAAACAAATATAGTTTTGCAATAAAATTGGATTGTTCAAGAAATTATTTTCTCTAATTAAAAGTCATTGTAATAATATTATTATTATAGACACTAAATAATAATTAATTTAGAATGATTCATTTACCATATATAAAGCAAATAGTCTTATTAATATCATTTATTTTCCTTAAGAGGTCTCATATAATTAAACAAAATAGATACACAAACAATTCAATTAATTCATATAATAAAATTTAATTCAATTAATTCATGTAAAAAAATTAAATTATCTAATTTTTTATAGTGAAATTTGTAGGGTATTACAAAAAGTATTAAATATAAGTATTAAAAAAAATTAAGCGGGTTCGCAGGTTAAAACAGGTTAAACCCGTTTATGACCTGAACACGTTTAAAGTTAAATGGGTCGACCTGTTTCGACTTGAACCTGCGAAACCCCAACCCTCACCCGCTATAACCGTATCGTTTTTGTGTCTTGTTTAATATTGTCACCCCTAATGACCATTAAGAAAAGTCGTCTTGACATCCATTTACCATATCTCGTAGTCATAACGATATGCGATGATAAGGAGGATGCAGATGGACTTAAGCATGGCTACCGGGAAATTTTTTTTCTCATAATCGATTCATTCTTTCTGAGTATACCATTTCACCACAAATCTAACTTTGAAGGTTTCCACCTTTCCATCTGCACGTCTTTTCTTCTTCTATACTTACTTACACCAAATGGGTTTTATCCCTTTAGGTGAAGTTACAAGATCCCAAACTTAATTAAAGTATATAGACTTAATCTCGATTTTCATCGCTTCATGCCATAAGTTTACATCGGTATCAGTAATAGCTTTCTTGTATCTAGTAGGATCCTAATGTCACGCTCCGTGCCCGCGGATCCGGGAGGGCGACTATGGGCCTAGCAGCACCCATGGTCAACTACTTGGTCGCTGTCCTCGCTGGGCCAAAATGGATATTTCAAGTTGACATTTGATACTTAGGCCTATCTTTATATACCATACACACATCCCATCCCAATCCCATATGAGATTGGGGTATCACATTCATCCTGCCTTTAGGCTCAAGCGTCCTCGCTGGGCCCATACTTTAGGGGCTAAACCCAGGACCGACCAAACGGCATAGGATTCTAGAGGTGGCTCCCACTGCGCACGGTGTAGCACTTAGTTTTTATACCGGGGGCTAGTTACCCTCTCTGATACCAAATGTCACGCCCCGTGCCCGCGGACTGGAGTGCAACTATGGGCTTGACAGCACCCACGGTTAACTATTTGGCCGTCGTCCTCGTTGGGCCAAAATGGATATCCCAAGTTGACAATGGGTACTTAGGCCCATCCTTATATACCATACACACATCTCATCCCAATCCCAAGTGGGATTGGGATATTACTTTCCTGTAATACCCCACCCAAAACCACCTTGGACCTATGGGGGAAAAATCATACATTGCATAACATTTTGCATTTCATGTGTTATTTTAAAATTATTTTTGCATGGGTGCATGTGATTTTCAAGGTTGTGCTTGCATTAATTTATTTAATGAGAAATAGTTATGTTGTTTGCATTATTTGAGAATCGTTTTAAGTGAAATTTAGTAGAGGAGATAGAGGGATGAGAATTAGAGTGAAAGGAATTCCTTAGAGTTATATTAACACCGGAGTTGATTTGGAGTAATGGTTAGATCTGGTAATTATCCATTGGTGACTTGAGTTCGAATCTTACCTCTTGCGAATCTTAACTTCCTTTTTGAATTTTTCTTCTAGGATTTCCTCATGCTTTGGCCGAAAACCTTAGCTACTCTCTTGGAAATTCAGCCGCCATTTTCTTAGGAGATAAATCTCCCTATTTATCTTCCAAACTCCAAGATTTTTGATAAAGATAGAGACTAATTTTATTCTAGCTTTTATTCCTTTAATTTTCGAAAGTCTTAGCTAAGAGCAAATAAATTCCAGCTTTTCTTTAATCAATCAGATTTTATGTTTAAAGTCTTGATGGGAATTTAGTTAGTTTGAATTAAATCCATTTTTCTCTTTCTTTCCTTTTCCCTAGCAAAATATTTTGTTGATTTTGAAAATAAAACCCTAGCTAAAAATCTGAAAATTTTCTAGCCTTGTTGCCGCCACCTTTGGGAGCAATCCTAGCTCAACTCAAATTCTTCCAAGCTAGGGAAGCTTATCCTAAATCCTCTAGCAAATCAAATTTTATTCTATTTCCAAACAAATCAGGTCTTGTTCCTCTTTTTCTTTTGCAAATTTTCGATTAGCCATGGGCATGCATATGCCACACGAAAAGCTGCACTCCTAAGTGTATCCAAACTCTTCTAAACCTAGCTCAAATCATCTAAGACACCTCTCACCAATTCAGATTTATTTTAGCTAAACAAATCAGATTTTTGTTCCCTCTTTTTCCAGAATTTCAGCCAGCATTGCACACACAAATACTGCACGAAAATCTACACTCCAAAGCATACCAAAACTCTTTACTGATTTAGCCACATTACAACTCCTAAAACTCTCACTTTTCCCTCTCTGATTTGCATCAAAACAACAGCCAAAAATCAATCCAGAACTTCTCTCTTTTGCTTAATAATTTTCGCACAGCACAAACACATTCACTTGCATAGAATTTTGGTTGTCAAAGCCGCGCAAACTCCTTCTTGTTTTGGTCAAAGACTGAACACACATACAACTTATCCTTGTGCACTGTTTTCAGCCAGCCTAGGAGAGCAATTTGAGATTGCTTTTCTTCTCTCAACCCCTCTCAAATTCGGCCAGCAAAAAGGTATAGCAAGCTGCCTATTTTCGCCATTGCTGCCAAAGAAATTTAGAACCATTAGGAGTCCTTTATAGCATCATCTTCTAAATCCTAAATCAAACTCTCCTTATCCTAAACAAAAACAGCCATCTATTCCTTCTTTGCTGCACGAAAATTTCCAGCAAACTTTCCTCTGCAATTTTTGAAAAATTCAAGAGCAATCACTAGGCAAAAATCAAACGCTCCCTAAGGTAAGCAAAAGTCCTCTCAATCTCTAGATTCCTTTCCTTCTATTGATTCTCTTCTTCTTCTTCCATTGAACCACGCCATATAGGGACTGATTTCATCTTTCTTTCTTAACTTTCAATCAAGAGGAATTAAGGAAGGTAGCTTTCCCTTCTTCTCAAGTGAGCTCGTGAAGATCATCATAGGGGCATCTTGATCTTGTTAATCCGGTTGTTGTAAGGTAAAAGAATTCTTATCCTTGGTGACGTAAATAAGGTTTAATGTGATTGATGATGTCTATGGGAGTATAATGGCATGATGAATGTGTTTAGTGGGGATAGATGTAAATCTTGAGATGAGTATGTGTAAAGCATGTTCAATGGATAGCGATGTTATGTTTTGTTGTGATAATGATGGATGTGAATTTTGATGGTTAAGTCGAGACTTTTTTAATATATTGTGCATGTCTTTGATGGGTATATGTTCATGGTATATTTATTTTATGGAATGGGTGATTTATTTAAAGTTAGATGATGAGTCATGATGTTGAGCATGTTATGAGGAATTAGGGATGTGGTTAGTAATTTATTCAGATTAGGTACCGTGCATGATTTGTTTATGGGAATAAGTGAGTTTATATGCATGCTTGAGATGATTGAGATCTTGATCATGATATTATGTAATTATAGATCAGGAGGCTATTTGAAGGAAGCAAGCAGTTGATTTTTATCTTGTTTATCTGAGGTGTACCATGTAAGTCCTTGCATAAACTCTCTTTGTTAAATGCTTACGGTGGCAAGTCAAATGTTGTAAGGTTTTGTGAAACTATTGTTGAACTATGATTGCTTGGGTTGTAAACGTATACGTTTATTCTCTAAATGGTTTTGTCAAACTAATGCTTTTATCAAGAACTGTTCTTTCTCTTAAACGTTTTAGAAAACTCTTTTTAAAGAAAACTACGTTTTACAAAGCCAAGGTATGAAAACATTGTGAATTAGGAATTGACGGATATGTTCGTTGAGTACTCAATAAGGGTAGGCTAACAGTACTAGTCTTGGAGGGCTTGAGTAAGTCTCTTGGCAAGAGGCCACCTCCAGGAGATAAGCTCTGCTTGAAAAGGCGATAGTATTGATTGGTCAGGCCAGTCCGAGCTAGCATTTATACCTAGTAAGGCATTATTTCTCGGCATGGACACCTGGATGGTTTTGTTGGGTGTAGAGATGGAGGAGTATCTCACCCAGTGGGTCGTACACCCACCCATGATCAGAACACCCAAAGTGTGGTAATCTTATCCTGTTAAGGTGCACAAAGTGTAGTGCCTTAACCATTCGATTATCTTAGGGCCAAAGTGTGGCCCCATGACTGTTTGTTCGAGTTGATGGCTTATTTTATGCAAAGTGTGACAATGAGAAAACTCCACTTCTTGCAAAGAGAAATCATTTTATGACTTGCCAAATATTTCTGCAAATGTTTTCAGCTATGCATTCACGAACTGTTCAAAGTACCATGTACACACACAGGACTTGCTGAGATGTCAATCTCACCCTATTTTTATATCATGTTTTCAGGAGACCGATGCTGCTGAGCAAGCGAGATGTCTAATAGTTGGAGCTTTTGTTACTTTGTTTATGTTGTTTGAGAGACAGATGTTATTTATGTTTTTAGAACCGATATTTGCATATGTTTAGTCTTGCTCAAGTTTGATTCTGATGTAATAAGAGCTCCCCTTTATTTATCTAATCTTTGACATCTTTTGGTTCGATTTTATATAATGTACCTCGTTTTAAAGACCCCTTGTCCTCGGGACGGGGCGACATTCCCGCCCTTTATGGGCACGTAGTAGTGAGATGTTACACCTATTCTTGATGGTCGGAGACTAGATCAAAAACCTCTTTAGTCCACTTTTCTAGAACCCTAGATACCTTCTCACTATGATGAGGCTCCCTTTGTACAGGTTCCTGAGGCTGTACTTCTCTTTGTTCAACAATCAAGTTAGAAGAAGTTGATTCAAAAAGATAATTTTTTCTCGAGTTCTAACTTAGTTGAACCTTTCGTGGATGTACTTTGATCATCTTTCAAATATCTAGCATTAGTACTTATCATTACTTTATACTCTTTGGAATGATAAAAATAACCACCTTTAGTTCTTTTTAGATATCCAATAAAGTAGCATTATTCTGACCTTAGTTCTAACTTGTCTCCCTTGATTAGTACATAAGTTAGACTAGGGATGACAATGGGGTCGGAGCTAGCTAGAGACTAGAAATCCCAGTCCCGCCCCCGTATATCCCCCGTCCATGACACGGGAAGAGGCGGGGATCCCCACCCCCGGCCCAATGGGGACAAAATAATCCCCGGTCCCAGCCCCAACTTGGTGGGGAACCGGCGAGATAGGGGCCCGGTTTCAACCCAGTGGGGAACTGGGGATACAGAGGCCTAGTTTCGGCCCAACAACAAAATTAAGAATTTTAAATACTTTATTTCATAAGTTAAACACATCTCAAGCCAAAATTTAGTAAATAGACAATTCTTAATCTCATAAAAACAAAAGACAAAACACATGTTATTTTCATAAGAGGGAATTCAACTGCTATAAGTCCAATTGTCCCAACACATATCAATCCACAAAATAAAAACACAAGCCAAGACAACAAATTGGAAATACAACCCAAGAGTCCAAGATATTAAAAACATAAATAAGCAATGACGCATGAAATAACTAAGTTCAACATATAATATAATGTAAAGAATATCCCCACTTAAACATACAATGTAATATAAGTCAAGAAAAGTTGCAGTTGCCAAATCCAAGCTTAATTCAAGTCCAACCTCGGTAGTTCCACTCACCTAGAAAAAAGATATTGTTAGTAATTTTTCAAATATTATGTACATTATTTGAAATATTAATAAAGCAAATCAACAATACAACAAATATATATATATATATATATATATATATAAATGATAATAAGTTTTAAAAAAATTACTCCACTCTCATCATCGGCATCCACGTCTTCCAAAATAGAGCCAAACTCTATAGCACCTTTTCCTATCAATTGTACATATTAGGTTGTGGCCGCCTATTAGAGAATTTCGCCATTTTGTGTGCTTGAAACATGTGGGACAGAGTGCACATGGGAATTGGATTAAGATCTTTGTATTGAATGGTCACAGTAGTTCTTCATAATTTAACTATCACTTGCAATTCCAACTGGCAGAAGGAAAAAAAATGCAAAGGTGCAACTGAAAGTGTTCCACTACCAAACATATTATAGACAACCAATCATGAATCCAAAATCAGGATACATGGTCAACTAGGATACGCGTAGCATCTACTAGATTGACTGTGGTGGTAACAAGTATTTACTAGGTAATAAAATGGTCTAAGTCTCTGCATGTAATAAGGGCAAGAAAAGTTCAGCTCAGATCAAGATCACCTCTGTATTTAGTACATGTAACTAATAGTAGGTGAAAAACTGAAGAAACAGAAATCAAGAACCTCTCTCCAGCTGATTTATGGCTTGGCTCTGCTTTATTTTTATTTTTTAGGGGAAAAACCTATTTTATCACTTTTAAATATGAAAATTTCAGCTATCTTTTATCCTTTTTCTTTCCAAAAATAAAAAAAAGTATAAGCCTTTAAAACTAATTAAATAGAGATCTTTCAGTTATTCCAAATCAAAATATAAACAACTAGGAAAATACATAACTCAACAAACAATACAACCATAAGATAAGCTCCAAAAGTAAATCACTGCCAAATTCATCAACAATACTACATCCTAGTAGTTAAGATACTCCTTTACACAATAAAATTCTCTAGAGAAATAAAAAGTAATCTATAAGCAGAATGTGAAATAAAAATATTGCAGCAGAATATGAATAAAAATGAGCATCTCAAATCCTCCAACAATAGCTTAAGCCCAAATCAACAAAAATTAAGAAACAATCAGAGATCAAGCTTCTTCTTAGAATCATTACACGGTCAGTTAATTAGTTCACTAAGAAAATTTTAAGCTTTCTATATTTGATTTAGCTAAACTCTTAATTCTGATTACTCTTTTGTCAACAGAAATCCTGTTTCAAGGATTTTGCCTGCTAAGACTGTATTGGGATCTCAACCAGCTCCAAGAGTTGTAGCATTTTCTTCCAAAGGTCCCAATGCCTTAACCCCTGAGATTTTAAAGGTAAACTACTTTGGGGAATAGTAAGAACTTTTAGCCATAACCTCCTCCCCAATTGATTGAGGCAATTGGATAATGAAGTTTCTATATCAACTCAAATCTATTCATATGTTCCTCAGAGGAAAAATCCAACAAGGTAGCCTCTAAACATTCTTCCTCATCTAAAAATCCAACAAGAATAATCTAAACAAAAGTAAACGTTCTTCTTGCATTTGGACTACAGTTGCAAGTTGCTGATTTAAATGCATCTAAGAAGAACTAGTTCAAAGTGCTTCAAAATGGAGAATATTTAACCAACTTATTAATTGGTCGGTAGAAGATTTAACCTTGAAGGAGATGCAACTCATCGAGAAAAGGAGGGCTTCTTAACCTTGAAGGAGATGCAAGTCGTGCAACAGAGAAGCTGACGATACCAGCTAAGCCTAGGCTCGATTCACTTGTGGCGGCGGCGTGCTTCGGGTGAACAACATAGAGCAAAAAAGAAAGGAAGATGGGTTGAATAGGGTTTGATTGTTTGAACCGTTGAATATGAGCAAGGCACATTTGATTTTATATTTTAAAACTATTTTTTATTATATGAGCTAATATAATATTACCTTAAATAAAGTTTTTTTTTAATTAAATTGTTTGTTTTTGTTTTGAGCTAACATAACTAAAATATAACTCTATTATTAAATTATTAAATTTTATTACTTGTTTTATTTTTTGTGTTCATCAATTTAATAATGCCTCTATTGTTAAATTGATTAATATAAATTTTCTACATTAAAAATATATCTATATTATAGTTTTGTTTCCTTTTTGTGGGATATTCACAAGATAGGGATAATTATTTACTCCTATTCATACTTACCCAATAATTTGCAAAACAAAATAGTCCAAATCCTAGACCATTTCCTCCCCCCTCCCAAAAAGGGAGGGGGGGATAAAACAAGCATTTTTTAATTTAAACTATTTCATAATTTTTTTAAATATATATACAATAATACAAAATTTTAAGAATAATAAATTTTATGAATAAACTTATCTAAAAGTACTCTTAGTCAAATTATTTAAAAAATTAAAATACAATATTTAGAATATTAGAGAATAAATAAAATATACACATACATATATTATTATAAATATAAATACTTTTAAAATCAATTATTTTATAAATACAAATACATTTATTATATATACATATTATTTTTTACATACTAATTATATATACTCATATTTTGTGATTATATATATATATATATATATATATATATATATATATATATAAGCGTGTGTGTATATATAAGCATTTGTTATTTTGAAAATCCCTTAACTTTTTGGGATAAAAATTGAAAAGAAGAAAAAATAAAATTAAGTTGCCTAATTAATGTACATATGTGTGTGTGTGTGTATACATATACATAATACATACATACATACATATATATATATATATATATATATATATATATATTATACATTTTGATAATTAATATATATAATATAACATATATAAAAATATTTTATACATTTAAGAATATAATTGTTTTTAATATTTACTCAATTATAATCCTAGATAAATCCATGATTTGAATTTGATTATTCCTTCTTACTAAGTATCTGAACCACGAATTGTCTTTTTATAACTCATTAATCAATCAGATAGATGAATATCTTTTAAAAGACCTGTTTAAGGAACAATCAATCTTCTCTCTCACTCCCAACCGATTAACTCCCCCTGTGTCCATTAAATAATATTATTATTAGATCTTTTTCGGAAGATTGAAAAAAATAAAGATATTTATAAAGTCTTCTAATTTTTATACATACTAAATTAAAGTATTTTAATACTTTATTTTTTATTTTCTTTAGTATCTTCTTTATTAGTTATATCCCCTCTTTTCTTTCTGATAAATTGAAAACTCGTGTGAAAAAGAAAAAGAGATAATTTCTTTTTTTTTTTTGAAATTAAAAAGAAATAAGAGGCTTGAGATGAAAGTATTTTTTTTCGCATAAATTCTCTATTGCACTATCACAACAAAAATATAGGCAAAATTTTTGACTTATTTACTTAATTACTAATTATTATATATATAATATACTATATATAGTATACATTATATATAGTATGTATATATACAGAATATATTACAATATTAATATATATACAAACATTAGATATATAATTATTATACACACACACACACACTAGATATATAATTACTAATTATTATATATATATAATATATATATATATATACCATATACAGTATATATTATATATAGTGTGTATATATACAGTATATATTATAATATTAATATATAAACAAACAAATATATATATATATATATATATATATATATATATATACACACACACATACTAGATATATAATTGTTGTAGCGGGTAGTTCGGGGTCGGGTGGGCCAGGGATCATGCGATCTTCATCCCTAGCCTAGCCCGGCTTGGCGGGCCAAGGGATGAAGCCCGTCCCTATCCCCATCCCTGTCCCCACTTAAATCGAGGAATCCCTGACCCCGTCGGGCCAGGGCGGGGCCGGGCCCCTGCTTTTTTTTCGGGGAATTGCCATCCCTAAGTTGGACAATCCCATATTCTGAAATGGTTCAAACTTAGCTCACGCCCAATCCACATTTCTATATGGGGTCCTAAGTATTGATTTGGAAGGTACCAAGTTCAAAATATATGCCATTGTTTCAGAAAATTGGAAGAGTAGCATGAGACATCATGCTATGAACCATTTCCATCAATGTCTTATTCCTTCTCTCAGCTACTCCATTCTGTTATAGTGTCTCGGCATAGAAAATTAGGATATTATCCCATAATGTACTATATAATCATTGAATTCACCAAGAAGGTGCTCTCCACTATGATCTGATTGTAAGGTTTTGATCAATTTACCTGTTCGACACTCTACTTCAGCTTTAAACTCTTTGCACTTCTCAAATGAATTAGACTTATGCCTCATCAGATAAATGTAACCAAACATTGTACAAGCATCCATAACAATGATGAAGTACTCAAACCCTTCTTTTGTTAGTGTAGATAAAAGACCACACACATCAGTGTGAACAAGACTCAATATCTTCTTGGCTTTATCTGCCTTTTAGGTAAAAACCTTTTGGTCATCTTTCCCATTAGGCAGGATTCATATTAAGGCTAATTTTCTAATTTCGATGAGCCCAAAGTCCCATCATAGATTAACCTCTGAATCCTGATTGAGTTAATGCGACCCAACCTTAGATGCCAAAGATATAAATAATTGATGTTGGTCTTTCTCTTCTTGTTTAAAAGTTCACTTTGAGCGATGTTTATTTGATTCCTTGGTACATATAGAATATCCTTTAAAATTACTACTCTATTACAATTAAATTTAAGTTCTAGCTCTCCCACTACCTGGACCCATGCTTGTACTCTATTTCTCACGCATAATCCATGCTCGTTCTTCTAGAGTTTTTTTTATCTTTCTAAACCTCTGCAAGGAGTTACAGATATGATCAATAGCTCCAGAATCAACAATCCAAGTGGAAGTTGATCCAATTATAGATACTGACTGTAGATATAAAATATTGTCTATAGGATTTTTCCTGGTTTGAAGATTTGGATACTCTTTTTTCCAGTGCCCCGTCTTTTCACATTTGAAGCACTTGCCTTTGAGTTTGTCTTTGGATTGGGACTTGGGCTGGGTCATTGCATTACCCTTCTTCTTCTTGAACTTCCTGGGCTTGGGCCCAATTCTCGAAGAAGAAGCCTTGGCTATCATAAACTTTGACTGTGGCTTCATGATCTTCTTCGCCACCTGGACCTCTTTTATTAACTCTGTTAAACTTATATTTAACCTGTTTATGTTGTAGTTTAATTTGAATTGAGTAAAAGAATTTGGCAGAGATTTGAAAATCATATACACTTGGCTCTTGAGGTCAATCACAGCACAGCCCCTAAGACTTCTACTTTCTCGAAAACAGCAATTATAGTGAGCATATACTCCCTGATTGGTGCTCCCTCAACTATTTTGGTGTTGATGATCGTTCTAAGAGCTTCCTACCATGCAGACCTATTCTTATCTATGAACATTGTGGATAATGACATGTTAATGTCATAAGTAATGGCCATGTGCTCATATTTGAACTAGAGCACAATAGACATGGAGGCCAGTATGCAGCAACGAGTTATCTCATTAGCCTTTTTCCATACCTTTTTAAGCTCACATTCCTGTATGGTGAAACTCTCCCCAATAATAGGGCAGGTCTCGTATAGGACAAATTTATACTTATCTGCAATGAGTATTATGTCTAGGTTCATTTTCCAAGTTTAGACTCGTTAGCTTATTCTTTAGAGAATAACGGCCAAAGGACTGAAAGAACCTCCACTGACCATTTCTGAAAATTGAAAATAAAAGAAAAATTCTCAGTTTGTGAAAAAAAAAATAATTTGTGCACTTTATCCTTATATTAAAACTGATAACAGGTAATCCTATTACTATTATTTTTAATATGATTAATTTGGCTCTTCGAAAAGCTGATATGGCTTCTTGAGAAGATTAATAGTTTCCTAAGTTAAGTGTGTTGACCACCACAATCGACTACCCTTCTAGGTAATGATCCAGAAGAGAACTCTATCGAGAGAATGACCATTTCTTCTCATTTTCTATAGATAATCCTCGCACTATGACCTCCAACATGGACTGGCCAATTACAATACGTGTCCCAGGCACTAATTATGTCTATCCATTAGATCTAGATCCTTGTAGAATCTCCATCTTATATGGGTCCACTTCCAGAGTGACGTGAGGAGATCCATGATTTCTAATGAGGACCATGATGAAAGCCGTGGGGCCGTTGAAACCCCTCATCCACTTAGTCTTTTAAAATAAGGGTTTTTAAGAAAATATCCTTTTATAATTTTCCCATTGAGTATCCCTTAATTCATTGTAAACTATCTAAATCCATAAATCTCTTTGTCAAGGTAAAATCATTTGAGAAGATTTTTCTATGGATTAATTTTACCTAGTTAAGTACTTAATAATTTTAAAAAATTTCCTTCTAAAACTTTGAAGAGACTTTTGTCTCAAGTTTTATTTGACAAAAAACATTTTTCTTGTAAAAAGAATTAAAATGATTATTCCTTTTAACTCCCAAAGAATATCTAAATCTAAAATATTCTCTATGTCAAGGATAAAATCCTTTGAGAGAATAATCAATGATTAATTTTTGCTTTTTAGTTAAAATAACTATTTAATTAAAGAAAAATATTTTGCCTTGTGAAAAATTCCTAAGACTTTAGTCTTCAAAGAATGTGCACATAGGTTCACTTAATAGAAATTAGTTTGCTTGAAAATTGTAAATGTTTTCATACTTTTCTATTTTTCTAACCTAGGTATTCAAATAAAAATTAAATACATTAATTAATTTAATTAATGGTCTTATTTAATCCTAAATCCCTTGCTATTATTTTTCATGCAAAATATTCCAAGAATATTAACTATGCAAAAATAATAACTTCGTCTGGTATGAGACCTAAAACGAAAAAGAGAAACTGCATGAAGCTACAAGGAAAAATTAAAAAAGCTTCCTGGTCTTCATGCACCCACTACACTAGATTATGCTCATGGACCACCCACCTGTGACTCGAGAGCCTAGCTTGCCTTTCTCCTGACCAAGCATTGAGAGGCTTGGCCCTTGCTGGCCGAGGCTTGAGCCGTGCCGCAGGAGGCTGGGGCTTGCCTCGGTCTGCTTGAATGGCCAAGCCGTGGCTTGGCTTGGCTCGGCTCTCCTGGCGGCTCCCTTAAAGAATCTAATTACGACTGTCTTCTAAATCAGACATGGCTCCTCGAGCCGTTTACTATTCATCTTCTTCTTTATTTTTCAGCGGTATTTACAGGCTCGTTTTGAATACAGATTTCAATAAAAATTAATAAAAAACAAAAAAAACACCTATGTCTTTATTTACCGGCTTACACGATTCAATCAATTATGAAAGCCAGTAGAGTACATAGATCCCATGCTTCAACCACGAAGCTTATAGCATATCCATCCCATACCAGAAAACACGAAAGTTCACAGGCATGATATCAAAACAACCATTGGCCAGTTTTATTTACTAACATTTCTCCCTACGTTTGCCATTAAACCAACCTGTCTTTGATACCACTTGAAGGTTGAATATAGCAAAAACGTAGACACAGAAGCATTTAAAGCATGCAGCGGATGAGGTGTTATACCTTTACGTTTTCTTAAAACTGGCTGCATTTGCTACTCAAGGGTTGGTTGAATAGGCACTGGTACACTCTAAGATGCTTCTGGATCCTGACCAGCAAGCCTCCAGTTTCTTCTTGGCATGAACCTACACAAACTCCTGGCCTTTCGGAATATTATCACAACCTGAACACTGATGAAAGTAGTATGGGACAAAAATAAACTGGTCTTTACAAACTCTTGACTAACTGCTAAAGAACAGTATCGAGAAGAATGGTTACTGTATCTATATCAATCCAATACATAGAGCAATACACGAGAGAATGGTAGATAAGAGAAGACACAAGCATATTATATTTCTTTTTCCCTCTGGTACTAAGAATCATGCTAAGTTCAACTTCTCCTCAAACCTCGATAGCTTCAAACTTTATCTACTAAGCTATTATCCAGGAGTTTTTAAAGATTTAAATTAAACGTTCAATCCTTAACCACCTGCTAAAAAATGGCTAGCCCTAAGCTTAACAAACTCGGACCTAACTTATTGGACCTTTAGTCTAGACTATTAGGCCAAATTAATTATTTAAATTTAGGACTAATTAAATAAATCAATAAATAATTAATTACACAACCCAAATAAACCAATCCAATAAAGTAGTTTATTTTAGTTTAGGCTCAAGTTAATTTAATTATTCAACCCGGGCTTAAGCCCTGAACAATTAATTAACCCACTAAACCAATTAATTAACTCTCTGAACCTTTTATTTTATTTTAATCTAATAAATTAATAAGGCTACTTAAAATATATCCATTTTATACAAGACCAATTCCTCAACCTAAAACCATCAGGACTTATGGACTATTCCGAGGATCAAAAGACACACTGTATTGACTACTAAAATGACCAAAATACTCATGTTATATAAATAGTTGTATTTTATATTTTAAATATTTTTTAATGTCAGTATAAGAAAATATTGACCCCAAGGATAATGTTGCGTTAGCAATGTCTTCGATCTATAAGTGTAATGACTAAAATATCCCTCTATGTATCGCCGTACATTTAGAGAGGAAGAGTGTACTAACACCTCTTTAAAAGATATCTACCATCTTTAAACCTCTTGTCCAATGATCCACGATTTCTTGAAATGTTTTTGCTTTCTAACGAAGCTACTCTAAAGTAAATATTTAAGTCATGTTTCCCAGGGTCCTGGATATTTAGATCATTTGAAGAGTTACAAGGGGCGATATAACGTAGAAGCCATCTTGTACAAGTCTGTCTTAACTAATTAATCACATATACCTAACATACAAGTATATTAGTCCTACGATAGAACCTCAACTACGATATATCAAAGTATACACTTCCAGTTTCGCTAGACCACCAACCCGTATTTAAGTCATAGGGTATAAGTCTACGCTGTAGCAGTAGCAATGTGAGTTTCTATCAAATAGTACTTTTAGAAACCACTACTACCTTACTAACACAATAACCTTACGATGATGAGATTTTCATTCTCATCATTCGGTTAAGAACAATATTTTATATGTTAAGTAATCTGTGATTCATATCTTATTGTAAAAGACCTCTATTTACATGGATCACTTACTTACACACAATAGGTATGTTCCAACAAAAATTTGCAAAAAATAAATTTTGAAAACACAAACAATCTATGAGAATAAAACTTGTATTAATATAATCGAAATCACATTAGAAAATATAGTCTTAGTTGGCATACATTCCAATAGAAGGATCATGAGATCCATAATAATAGAAAAACACCACACTCCAAAACACAGAAAAAACTTCTTCCAAGCCACCTTATCTTCCTCCGTAACATTAATGACATAAGAAAGCCAATCTCATCTAATTCCATATGCAGCAATTTTGAAGGCTTTGGGCATATCAGTTACATGGAAAACCACATGAGAAAAGGATGAGAATTGCAGAATAGGCCCATCTCAATAGGTCTAAAAGAAACTCTAAGTAAACAGAGTTGAGAGCACTGATTAAAATAGATCAGCCCAGGAAGCATGTGAAAGAGTCTCAGATGTAGATAAAGAAGACTAAAAATGGGGATTTTTATGATTTGAGACTCAAAAAGGAGTGGGAGCAGAATAAAGGCAAGAACTTTGACCAAGATCCAAACTCTGGCAGTGATCGGAGCTCGGATTTGGCCTAGCTCTAGATTACTAACATTGTTAGCATTATAGGAGACATTTTTGTTTGTTTTTTCCTATTTTGACGAGTGATGCTGCATTGTTAACAAAGTAAATTGGTTTTTTTTTTTTTTTTTGGCTGTTAAGAAAATAAGATTTAACCACACCCAGAGGAGAGAAAAAAAAATTGAATATTAATTCCCTGCGATGCAGATCAAACTCAGAATATTTTAACCAAACTACTAGTTTGCCACATAACGGGACTGATTTTACGGGGTTCATAGTTTTTATTCGGAAGAAAATTTCACTGAATATACCAGTAAGTTAATGGTACATATTTGCCTCCATTTTTTTTTTTTTTCAACTTAGTTTTGTCAACGTGAATCCAGAGCATAGCTGATCATGGATCAATCATTATGTATACCCTTCGGTGACAATTGCTCCCCAAGAATAACATATGCCCACTAATACAAGATGGCGTAAGATGTCTCGATGGATTTAAGACACAGAACATGTAAACAAAGGGCATAGTGTTAGCAACAAATAATTACAGAATTTGTGAATAGCCGAATGCAGACTCCGGTCTGCGTTATTCAACATAAAGAATCTCCCACCAAAATGCTGTTCCTTGTATATGATTAATTAACACTTTGCTGAAACAATCCTGCATATAAAGAAAGTATTAAAAAAGAAACAAATTTTCAGTAGTTTAAAGAAAGAATACTTCGCACAATGTTATCAATCAACTGCGCCAACTTTCTTGAAGAAAGAAAAAGACGTCAAGAGCAGGAAACACACAATACTTCTCCTTTGTTACAATATTTTATGATTTTGACCCAAAAGCAATTTCCAGTCACCTTAGGCTATTAAAAATAACCCATATCTCATTTAATGTTACAAACAACACTCCATCACTCATAGTAGTGCTGAGATCCCTAGTATGGTTAACAAGGTCTAATGCATTCAATACGTTGCACTAGCTATGTGCATAAAAAAGGGCGGTCGCATTGGTATAGGGATCCATAGTTGGAGACCAAATTGCGTTACTATCTTTGTACACAATAATAAAATCATTGTATAATCTCTCGTGGTTACCAAGATTGATATCTCACCATTTCTTACATACTAAGCTCACGTGCAAACAATATTATTTAAGACCCTATAATAATACGAAGACAAAAGTATAAATATACTTATGCACTAAACTTGCACGTGCGTAAAAATTTGTTGCACAATGCTAACTCTGTGTACACACCAATCTTGTGTGCAAAATTACCCTAACAGTTCGTGCATAGGCATACATGTGTAAACTCAGTGTAAAAGTGGATCTGGAAAATGCTTTCCATCTTTTCTATATGCATATATCATACACTTCCCAGATCCACTTGCATGCATGCATATAAAAAAGACGGACAGTATTTTCCACATTCCAATCCTCCATATCCGTCCAAGAGAACTGCAAGTAAAGCCAAAATACGAAATAAAAGTCAGAACTTAAGGAAGCTACAAAAATACCTCATCAAGCCTCTGGGCTTGCGATCCAATTTATCAATTCCAGCTCTAGAAATGCCATCCGGAATTGATCTATTATTGTTACTGCCTGACTCCAATGAATCTACTACTTCCTTAAGACCCTGGAGAAAATGGAAACGAACAACATAACACACCATTGTTGTTGTTGTTATTATTATTATTATTATTTATTTATTTATAAAGAACACCAATTAGGCCATTCAAAAAGATCACAAATGCATAATTTTAGCAAAGATTAAAGATAGATGTTAAACAGTTTTCAATTAACACAACATTGGCAGGTATCACCCCCTATTCCTTTTTCTTCCCTTTTCCAATAATAGGCATACTGCACTCACCAAATCCATCGGACTTCAGCAATCAAGACAAAAATGTTTTCAGGAAAAGATAGTTTTGAAAATAACCACTCACCACAACACAAAGGCAAAGAAGTAAACTAGGAATATTTAATGATCAACTAATCATATCAAACAATTACCAAAATTCCTGAGCATATATCCAGGTGCACAGGAGATAAGTCTATGGAATATGATAAGGTAGATAGTGGGGCATTTAAGACTCCAGGTAACCTGCATAAGAATTCTTTTAAAGTATCCTGCAACCATAAGATTTTTTTTTTCTCTTTTTCCCTCTTTTCTCAAGTCCTCAACTTACTAATTTTGTGATTTTTAATTTTTTTTTTAATCTCTTTTCAACAAGGAAAGGAGAGGAAACGAGCAGGACAGAAAGGAAAGGAGGAAGAGGAGAGGACACCACTAATTATTTATTATATTTGGTTAGATATAGAGAGAAAGGAACGAAAAGGTTAAATATAGGTTTAAAGAAAAGAAGAGAAGGAAAAGATACAATTTTAGTTTACATTTTTGTCCACTAATTTGATATAACTATATTAAACCCTAGATTTATTGGGGATTATTTAGACCGTTTAATACAAGTTCATTGAATGAGGTTTTCTTTTCTTCCCTTCTGCCCACTTTTTGATGAAAAGGACGTTAAAACTTTCATACTAAACCTAATCCTTCCATTCTCCTCCCATTCCTTTCATTTCCTTAGAAATTAATCCAAACACCTAAAACCCAATCCCTCCATTTCCTCTCCTCTCCCTCATTTCTCTCAATCCAAACAGGCTCTAAAGCTCAATTTAATCTGTATGGTATTTACCACATTAATATAAATGGATGTATTAAGGATGAAAAAAATACCGTGAGACTAGGAAATGAGTTGCCCACCACTTTGAATTGCTCCTGAAAAAAAAGGAATAAAGGGAGCAATATGTATTACCCTAAACAATCCCATAACTGAAATTGTAAAATTATCAGCAATCATCTGAAGTTGGAAGAGCTCAAGACAATGATTTCTTTTTCTTTCTCCAGGAAAGTCAAATAACCAATAAATTCATGGTAAGTAAACAGGCTCCTCTGATTCCAAAAGGGGTAGGGGAGTGGGGTATTGAATTTTGGACATACCTGGAAGTTTGCTGGCATTTGCATCTCCTGAGCCTTGCTGCATAAAAACATGACACCCCTAACTGTTGCATCCTGTAGTTGTAGCAAATAGGCAGTTATCATTACCAATTATCAGAGTAGAAGCACTTCAATGTTACAAGGTTTATGTTCTATTTGATGTTTCAGATATCAAGTATCAACACAAAACTTCACCTTTTCCTACCCTTCACCAACCCAAACTAAGGAGAAAAGGGAAGATTAAGTCGGGAGAGAGCAGAATTAGATAGCAGCACAAAACCTAACCTAACACCACAAACTGTATATCTTGTTTTGAGTACTACAAGCACCAGCAAGAAGTTTCAAAGAAACAGTGAAAGGAAAAGGCAATCTAATGGTAAGCTCCCCTAATTAGGGCTGCTTACGGAATTGGAGAATACCCGAACTGATTTGAATAACCGGATCGAAAAGAACTAGAACAAAAAAAAAACTATTAAGTCCCGAAATTTTTATTTAATATCTATACCGAGAACTGTTCCGAACCATATGAAAACTGTCCCAAACCGAAGAACCGAAACTAGAACCAAATACACACACACACACACACACACAGCAACAACAACAACAACAACAACAATAACAACAACAAACTAAGTCTTAATCCCAAGTAACTTGGGATTGGCTATATGAACTAACGTCAAACAACGTGTTGTCATCCACATGAATCCTCTCTTGCCAATTCCTTTTATCGAACGTCATACTCTCATCTAAATCTAACAAAGACATATCTCTCCTAATCACCTCTATCCATGTCATTTTAGGCCTATCTCTACCTCTATCTAACCTATCCTGCCTCACTCTCTCCATCGTCCGAACAGGAGCATCCTTCGGTCTTCTCTGAACATGTCCAAACCAATACAGACGATTTTCTCTCATCTTTTCCTCAATAGATGCCACGTCCACCTTTTTCCTAATGGTCTCATTTTTAACTCTATCATTTCTAGTATATCCACACATCCAACGTAACATACGCATCTCAACTACTTTCATTTTTTGAATATGACACTTTTTAGCTGCTCAACATTCTGTACCATATAACAAAGCAAGTCTTACGACTGTCCTGTAAAATTTTCCTTTTAGATTCAATGGTACATTATTATCACATAGAATACTAGTCGCACTCTTCCATTTCAACCAACCTGCCTTAACTCGGTGTGCAACGTCGCTATCGAGCTCTCTGTTTATATATATATTTTTTAAAAAAAAGATAAGAGATTCTAATTTTTTCCTAATGAGCAAAATATTAGAAATAATAGAATCAATTCTAATTTTTCTTTAATGATAAAAAAACTAATATTATTAGAATTGATTATCTTATGTTTAATTTTTTTTCAACAGTATCCTGAATTTTTTTTTAATATTATTTCTTTTTTATCTAACAGTGTTTCAAATTTTAATATGTACATATGTAGATTATATATTCCATATATATTTTTAATTTAAAATATAATAAATAATTATAATTCAAAATTATAACTGTAAAAGAAGAAAGAATGATGCAAAATAATGTACAAAATATTTTTATACTATTTGCAAATAAAAAATTAATCTTTAAATTACTATTTTGTTGAACATTATCCAATTCATCATCTTAGTATTCTAACACACATGCGCGTGCGCGCATATACATATGTATGTATATACATCGGTTAGTTAACTTAATTCTATAAAAATCTATAGAGTTTGCGTTATCATTTTGGCCTTAAAAAATAAAAATCTATTATTCTAAATTTTAAAAACTATAATATTAAAAAATAATTTTTGTCTATGAAGAAATTAATTTTATTTCACTAAATATTTATAAATTTATACCAACAATAATGTTAATAATAAATAAGTAAATTAATTATCAAATATACCGTTTCAAGTTTTAATATGTATATTATATATATATATATATATATGAAATATTATATATATATATATATATATTATTAAGTATGAGCCTATTAATATCCAAGGTTTAAATAGATACATTTTTTTTTTTGTTGGTAAATCTTTAAAACATATTTACGAATATAGATGCTAATGAAAATTATATTTACAAGCACTTGTGTTTAAAATTACAAGGATATAAACTCGATTTATGCTAAACCCTACTCGATTTTCTTTCAATCCCTCACAACCCACCGTGGTATGTGTGTTTTGTGTGTGTGTAATGATTGATTGAAAAACGTTATCATTTTTAAAACAATATTTTAACAATAAATTGTTCATTTTATTTATTATGACTAAAATATATATATATTAAGATTATGATTGGTTAGTGCCAGAACGTGGTTATAATTTTATTTTAGAATTTTGTTTTGGATTAAAATTTGAGAATTATAAATATGTATTTTTCAAATTTGTGGATAACATCATTTTTTTGTAAAAAATATTCAAAAATATACGAAAACTGAATTGGAACTGTCTTTGTCCTGTTAGAACCGAAGAACTGAAGGACCGAATATCTGTCCAGTCCCGTACCAAAATTACGATTCAGCACTAGTACTAAGAATATAAGTGAACCGAAATTTCGAAACGGTACTGGAGATTCCTAAATCCCTGGACCGTGAGCACTCCTACTGCCCTAATAGGACCTCAAGTTAATACTCAACATGATTCAAAGCAATAGTTAAGTTGTTTCACCTGCTTGGCTTCCATTGAAACTAGCCTGCCATCCTGCCATGCCAACAGAGGGGAAAAAAAAAAAAAGGTTTAAAAGTTAGAAAGGAAAGTAGAGCGCACAAAACAACCAAAAATAGAAGAATGTAGCCATAAGACATAGCATAAAGCCCAATAGTTTCTTTTCTTCCCCTTTTTTTTGTGTTTTCACTTTTAGGAGTCGGTTAAACACTACTCAGAGTTATATTGAGTATGCATTTCATTTAAAGATAATAGATATTTCAAGTGATACATAAGATTTCCCATATTAATTTCAATATCATTCACGAATTACAAATTAAGAGAAAAAATTGTGAGCTTTATAGATAGTGATAGAACATAAAACTGAAGCGTGGGAAGCATACTTGCACCGTAATATTGGCAACAGCAAGAAGATATGTCATACGGAAGAGGCAGTATGAACTCTGTTATCATTTTCTCTTATTGTTTTCTTCTCTCTGCCCAGCTCGCCTCCCCCACAAAAATATTATTAAAATAAAATAAAAATGCCTTTTAGGGGAGATAATCTGCCTCTACCTCTATGACAGTGACATGGATGCAGTCACTAATAATCAACCAACTCTTTACACCCCCTTCTAAGAGCAGTGAGCTATTATCTGAATGAACATCTACAAGGCTATCAACAAAGAAAAAACCACAACATCTACTCATTTTATATAATTTCCACATTATACATCAAGGCAGTAAAGTGGATACAAGAGCACAAAAAGCTGTTCCATCATAGCTAAGTTGTTGGTACAAACTGATCCTTTATGTAGAGCCCCCTCACCACCATGACAAGAACCACTTTAACCTCTATATTATCAGATGATTACATTTCGAAATATCTAAATCCACTATTGCAACATAAAATTTTTCCAATGCCTGATCAGATATCCTACTATGTAGTGTGGTTTTGCCCGTTACTGGAACCATAAAAAGTCTTAAGAAACAAGTGCTCTTAACAACCCCCCCCCCCCCCAACCCAACCCACCAAAAAAACACATACACACACACCAAAAAAAAAAAAAAGCTAATAGATTTTCATATGCAAAGAAAAAGTTCCATCTAAAAATCACAGAACCTATATTTTGCATGTAAAGTAACACTGACCAAACCAGAAACCATCTTCTGTAATTCATCCAAGTCGTAGTTAATTTGGGAAAGATCACCATGCACATCGGTAACCTGTTTCACAAATCAAAACATAAATAAATACCTAAATTAAAATGGTAAAGCTATATCTGAGGCAGGCCAATCATGATTGGTACTTTTGCATATTCATTTATTATCATATGTATCTACCAGCTTCGGATCAAGAAAATACAACCATAAGTCTATCCTCCAAAACAAAGAAACAAAGTTGCAAAGACATAAGAATGAGTTACAAGAGTAGACATACATCTTTTTTAATTTGCCTTGATATCTCTATCTGGTCATCCAGTTTGCCATCCAAGTTCTCGATTCTCTGAGTCAAGTGCCTCTTTGTTGCCTATATAGGGAAAAAATTTCAAAATAAAAATGCGAAAAGTAAAAAAAAAAAAAAAAAAAAAAAAAGGAGAGAGGCAACATGAGTAAACCAGCTAGTCAGAATTTTCGTAAGACATTCAAGTCTGAAGCAACTTAAACACAAAGCAATCTGACAATTACAATATCTTATATTTGTGTCCCAAGAAGCAAAAGTGTTCCCCACGCATTCGTTATCTGCTTCAGAAAGGAAAAACATTTGCTTCATGACTTTCTTAATATTTTGAAGACAGCTAACAACAATTAAAAAACCAGCATATTATCTTTACTTCCAATAGAAATAAAATCTTACTAAAAAACCAGCATATTATCTTTACTTCCTTTAGAAATAAAATCTTACTACCAAACACCAGCGGGCTTGAAATTATTACAGTGGCATATCTTACATTTAGAAAATTGAAAGAACTACAAGACAATTGATTGCTTCTAATACAAGAGAATAAATCGGAACCTAGCTCCAAGATTAGAAGGTAAAAACCAGAGTTTTCTTTTTGTTATGAAGAAAAAACTGTAAGAAAAAGGAGATAACCTTCCCTTTTCTTTTTTTTTTTTTTTTTTTATAAATATCCTTTAGAATGTTTTGCGAGTTGATTTTGGGGGTACCATAACAGAGGAAGTTGGTGTCAAGGATATTGGGATGGATTCTGCAGCAAGGAGGACTAAGAGTACTGATTTCCTTACTACAGAGAGTTGGAGTCCAACAGGACTTGGAGTAATAAGGTTAGGAAAGAAGAGTCGCATGGGAAGATCCAGTAACAAAGTTTGCCTTGTGACTTTCCAAATGTTATGGAAACAGGCTGCAAGGAATGCCAAAGAACAAGAGTATATGATACCTACTTCCCATAGAAGTAAGAGTAAACTATAAATTAGCAAAATCAGAAGGCCTTAAACCATTAGAATAACATCCCACTTGAAAATTGGCAGAACTAGAACTCTCATACCATTTATAAACTATTGCAATTTCATTTAAGCTACAAGTGATAAAATGATCAAATGAAAACCTAATTTTGACCAAGAAGTAATTACACAATTAGAACAAAATGTTGGTTGAAGCAGGGGCAGAACCTTCTACTGTCATTAAGCAGATTATTCACCAAAACATCTAACAGAAAACTTCTCTGCTTTTGCAAAAGTCTCAATGATTATTGGTGAAATTAGTAGGATCCTTCGAGCTCCGAAGAACCCAATTTTCCAACAGAGTTCTGACATATGCTTACAATATAAGAGGGAAGGTAATGGATAAACAGAACTTACAGCAAGAGCATCTGAAACATGCTCCAAATGCTTTGTCAAGTTTTCAACAGCAGCTGCCATGTTCTTCTTTGTCACATACATCAGGTCTGAGAATGAAATACCCTAAATTTTCATTCAAGTGAGATGCAAAAAAAGGAAGATCTAATTAATATCTTAAGAGATCTAGAGAGTTATGCATCACACAAGGAAAGCACCTAGCTCTCAACTTGAAGGATGGAGACAAGGCCATCAACCGACACAAGAAGCAATTATTTTGGGAAACAAAATGAAAATCTGAACACAAAAAGCTTTTGTACCTTCCACCACATGTATCCATAACCCAAGGCCCCAACAGTAGCAGCCGGTACCAGAAGAGATGCTAAGCCTGAGAGATAAAAGTGAGATAGATTAACCAGGAAACTTAATGAAGACGCAATAACTTAATTTTGCTGAATTAAATGAGGAGCTTATATCAGTTTCAAAATTATGTATAATTCGCCAATCCTAACCAATAAATTAGATCAGAGTCACCCCACCCAGAGGATTACCATTTTTCTCAGAACCCCCATTAAGGACAGTAATTGGACGAGCAGAGGCCAACTGTCGAATTTCCATTGCCAAACGACGAACCTGCAAATCAATCAAGTGATATTCCAACAAACATTTCACAGAAAAAAGAATAGAAGTTGAAATGCTGATCCTGTACTCCAATATAAACAACATGAACGGAAAACACAACAGGATTATTTTCTAAAGGAACCTCATAGGTAATTTGAATAGTTTTAAACCAATGACAAATAGATTTCTAGATATTAAGATATAGATGCCTTTTAAATCGTCAGTTTCAGTCCTAAAGATAGCCTGCAAGTTCACTTATACTATCACCACGCTATAAACATAAGCTTTCAACACAAAGCACTGCCAAGCAGCAGAAAAGAAATAAGAGAATCTCAAATGCAGTTTCTACAGATGCTCAGGATAATGTAATAAAGGAATTGTTTCCAAGATTCATATAAAGGCAGCCACATTAAATTCAGATCTGGGCTTCAACTGGGCATTGATTCAGACAATTATCCAACAATCCAGTTTTGATTTTCTGCACAGGCGTATATGACAGTTGGCCCCCCTTGATTGTGAACAATTTTCATACATTCAACTTGATAATTTAAATTGTTAAAAAAGAAAAAGAAAAAGGAAAAAAGGGGAGAGAGGAAGTCGCTTTTAGCTGCTAAACTTACCTGTCCAGCAAGGGCATCTGAATCACCTTCATTTTCCCCATGTTGTTTGAGCACACTCTGCCAAACAAATGACCTACAATTAAAAATAATAATCTCCAAACTACAAACAGAACACATGTAAAATATACATGTATTTTCCATGCATTTTGTATAAATACACATACATCCATGATCCATGCACGAAAAATATACAACATACCTAAGCAAGAACATGTAACCACATGTAGAGACAGATCTAGAATTTTGACTTAGTGGGGGCAAAGTTTGATGTCATCAAAACAGTTTTCAGTGTAGAGCAAAATGATTTTTTTTTTTTTTAAATTAAAAGATTAACTAGATAAAACCATAACTTATAACATATCTGGACAGTTTTTTAAGCCAACTGGATTGAACTTTAAGCATGATCCTAAACCCACTAACAACAGACTGAAATAATAGAGTGAGACATATCTTGCATTTTGATTAATCTGAGAGAAGTAGATAAAGAAGGGAAAAAAATAAAACATAAATGAAAAAAATTGGAAAACAACAAAATTAAGATTCATTTTGTAACACCCCACCTTTCCATAGCATAGCGGGCTTCATTTTTTTCATTTTTTTTTTTGGTGGGTTGTTGAACCGTCCAGTTGCCCAAACAAGGGGTCTTTATAGCAAACTTCATCTAATATGCAGCGGAAATTTTTCCAAAATACTTTTATTAATCACAGAAGAATACATAGAGTCTGATCTCGAATACAAATACTCAAAAAACAACAGATCCAAGATGCAGCATGAGCCTCTGGGAATCCACTGCACTTTTGTTGTGCCTCTGATCTTAAAATTTTAAAATAAAAATAACACACGTGAGCATAAGGCTCAGTGAGTCCCTTTAAACTGCCAATTTGCTAGAGTGTTTTTTTCCTAGTCAAGCTAATGTTTTCCTGACGTGAAAATGCTTTCCTGATATAGTATGACATGAATCTCATACTTGAACTAAAAACGTTATCAAGCATTTGTTTTCTTGAACATCAGGGATATGAAACCTCTCGTGTGATTTCTTCGGTTTCCAAATCTTGGTTTTGGTAAAGTGTTTTCCTTATATACTCAAATACGAGTTTTTTACCTGAATTTGGGAAACACTATAAACATCATGGACCTTGAATTCTTGAGCATGACAATTCTTATATCCAATACATGATTAACTTGAATACTTAGCGTAAGCACTGACTTGAATTCTTGGCATATGTACTGACTTGAATTCTTGACGTAAGCATACTACTTGACTTAAGCACTAACTTGAATACTTAGTGTATGCACTGACTTGAATAATTGGCGTAAGCACTGACTTAAAGACTTGAATACTTGAATACTTGAATCAGAATATTTTAAACTAGAATTCTTGAATCCCTGAATGAACATGTTTTCATTCTGAACTCTTGAATACTTGAATCATCATGTTTTCACTCGGAAGCCCTGAATATTTGTTTTAGAATGTTTTCACACAAGAATTTTTGGACTAGCTTATCTATGTTAGAGATTACTCTTCATGAGTTATTTTCAGTGGAAAAAATATTAGCCGCATTTCCTTTAGCTCAATCTCCAGTGCTATTACGGTTAACCTTGCGCTCCTTAAATCTATGAAACACCATATACATCTCAATACTTCCCATTCATATGACATGAAATAGAAGAAAAATTTTATTCTGTACATGTAACATAGAGATGGCAATTTCCCCGCTTAAACCGGGGACCCGGCCGGGCCGGCCCGGCCAAGCCCGGTTGGGCCGGGGATTCCCCGATTTAAGCGGGGATGGGCTTCATTCCTCGGCCCGCCAACCGGGGACGGGGATTGCATGATCCCCGCCCCCGGCCCGGCTGGCCCGCTTTACATATATTATATAAATATATATGTATATATATATCCACACACACACACACACACACACATATATATATATATAAATTATATATATACATTATATAAATTATAGGTAGATTATATATGTATATAAAATAAAATAAAAAAGAAGAGGAAAAATAAAAAAGAAAAAAATTATAAATTATAAATTATTAATTTTACTCTAACTAATCTAGTGATATGATAAATATGTGAATTATTGAAAATCACTACAAAAGTTTTCTATATGATTAAAAAATTTTGAATAAATTTTTTTTTTAAAAAAAATCTTTATAATTATTTCCGGGCCCAAACGGGCTCCTGCTTCCCCGCTTTCCCGGGCCGGGACCGGGGATTGTTTTATCCCCGGCAGGCCAGGGGCGGGGATCCCCGCCTTTCTCCGTAGCGGGGACGGGCCGGGGATGGGGATACGGGGGCATATGCGGGGACGGGGCTGGGATTTCTAGTCCCCGGCCCGGCTCCATTGCCATCCCTAATGTAACATGTATCTCTTGAGAAATTCTCATATTCTTTCAGCCTAATAATATACCTTACATACATCGTTCTCGTATGATCTATATAATTAAACCTCTTGCATTGATATCATATTACATATAGATCATGCTCTTGTTTCCTTAAATGACCCTAAATCGTTTCCTTTCAACTTTCATGTGTACTTTTCAAGGGTTACCCATCCTAGGATTTCTCTAGCCTAAGCATGCTTAACTTCAAATGTCTAATGGAATCTGGTGCATTAGGGTCGATATAATCATATTCTTTCACACATTACGACAAAACAGGACTTTTAGCACTCAAATATAATAATACCGGAGTACTACACAAATGTGCATATCCTTATCTGCACAATTCATATCGAACTACACACATAGGACCTTTAAGTATTCAACCTCCTGTATTCATCATCTCACTATTATTGGTCCCAAAATAAGAAGTTCAGAATTAGTAAATACTTCTTTAAATAGATCAAATATGAGGCATCCCTGACCTTAATCCCTTTACTATTGTTCGAGTTCAGGATCATAGATCCTTTTTTGAAGATATCAAAATTGTCTCAAATCACTCTTCTTCTGGCTCATCAGAAGAAATTATGTCCAATTTAAATACCTCAAAGTCAAATGTCACATCTACTCCAATATTCGATTCTGTAAAATTCACTATCTTCTATCTACAAATTCATATCCGCATATACCATGATGGACTCCCCAATGTCCCGTTAGAGGCTCTGCCATATTCCATCAAAAGCTCTATTATAGTTTCCGCTATGCTCTGATACCATTTGTAACACTCCACCTTTCCATAGCGTAGCGGGCTTCATTTTTATGGGATGTCGCCTTGTCCAGTTGCCCAGACAAGGGATTTTTATAACAAATTTCATCCAATATGCAACGGAAATTTTTCCAAAATACTTTCATTGAACATAGGAAGTACATAATGTCTGACATCTAATACATACACTCCAGGACACGATAGGTCTAACACATAGCATGGGCCTCTAAGAGTCCACTGCATTTCTAATCCTAAAACTTTTCAAAGAGAAATAACACACAGTGTGAGCGTAAGGCTTAGTGAGTCCCGTGTGTGTTAGTGTTTTTCTATTGAAAATAAAATAATTTCATTATAAACCATCTGGCTTAAAATTTCTCGTGTGAAAATCCTTCTAAATCGGATATTCAGAATGAAAACATATTGATTCAAGTATTCAAGAGTTTAGAATGAAAACATGCTAATCCAAGTATTCAAGAATTCTAGAATAAAATATTCTCATTCAAGTATTCAAGGATTCAGGTATTCAAGTATAGTTAGTGCTTATGCCAAGTATTCAAGTTAGTGCTTACGCCAAGTAGTTAAGTTAATACATACGCCAAGTATTGTGCTTACGTCAAGTATTCAAGTTAGTGCATACACCAAGTATTCAAGTATTGTCAGTCATGTATTGTATACAGGAAATATCATATTTAAGAATTCAAGATTCAATGATGTTCCTAGGATTTCAAGATCCATGACATTTATAATGTTTTCCAAATTCATATAGAAAACTCGTATTTGAGTATATCAAGAAAACACTTTCCATATCAAGAAATTACTTTACCTAAAACCAGGATTTGGAATTAAAAGAGTCACACGAGATGTCTCATATTCAAGATGGTCAAGAAATCAAATGCTTGGTAATGCATTCAAGTTTAAACATGAGATTCATGTCATGATATATATTAGGAAAACATTTAACCATGTCATGAAGACATTTGACCATTTTAGAAAAACACTTAGCTAAATGGGATTTGAAAAGGTATGAAGACTCACCTCATATCCTACGTTATACTGTATTCATAATCCTTAAACCCTTGTGAGACCTTTAAGGTAGAAACCTACATCGGTCATCATTTCACACATCCTTTAGTATTCTATAATTCACAACCAACACATATCACTAATTACATGTTGCTAAGGATATTACCAATTTCTTATTTCTTCATTTCATACTAAAATAGTATACACCTCTTGAGATAATTCAAATCCATTTCATTACTCCTTTCCTCAAACATATTTTCAAAGCTTTCACATGATTCCTTAATCCTTCGTGCATCCAACGGTTCATATGAAATTAACCGATAGCTCTATTTGCTTAGACCAAAAAATTCTGCGTTTTTCTCACCTTGGCACACCTTAATATCCTTGTCACAACTTTTGATTCCCAAATCCGATTGATGCCAAACTAATTCCAAAATGTCCTTAAGACTTTTATGATTTCCAAGTTATAGAGTGCCAACTTCCCTTTCCATTTCGTTCAGTTTGATGCATTACCTCTCATCACTTTACTTCCCGTAACTAAGTTGGCAACCTTTGGTATTTATGTCATAATTTTCTATCTACAAATCCAAATCATGTCAAATTAGTTTTAAAATGATCCTAAGACATTTAACTACAAGTTTTAGGTCATAGGATTCCAGAATAATCAACCAATTCATACAGTTCATTCCTTCTTCAGATCTGCACGAAAATTCTTCAAACCAGAATTTCGATTTTTGTTTCCTTTCTTTCACATAACCAATTCTTCTTTCTTTTACACAATATACATATCACTTGAGTATTCCAATACCTTGTTTATGGTGTAAATGTTACATAAAACCCTCTAATTTCTGTTATGAAGAAAGCAATATGTTACTTGTGCA
Organism: Voacanga thouarsii; assembly: GCA_026120185.1. Taxonomy (NCBI): domain Eukaryota; kingdom Viridiplantae; phylum Streptophyta; class Magnoliopsida; order Gentianales; family Apocynaceae; genus Voacanga; species Voacanga thouarsii. Next base: position 3,138,292 of record JANUWF010001719.1, on the reverse strand, counting down.
GAAATAACAAAACAGCAGCCACAAACATGAATTAATCCATTGTTTTTTTCAACAATCAAACCATGTTTTACTTTAATTCCTTCTTCCAGCTTTCCAGCCATGATTAATCCTTAAAACCACCTACAAACATCACACAAAACACAACATATAGTTCCTCTGGGCTACCGGCACACACAGCACACACAAACACTTCACAACATAGCTATTTTTCCAAAGAAAATAATAAAATTTCATGATTTTCTCAACAATATTTATACTAAAATAATCCTTATACTTTATACTTCAACTTTAATTCATGAACTATAAACTTTTAACTTATTTGTAGCTTGATCTAAACTTGAAATGTCTCCAGTACTTCTTCCTTTCTTCTATGAAAATTCTCTCTTTTTTTCTTTTTCTCCCTAAGTTCCATAATTTTTCTTCCTTTTCTTTTCTTTATTCTTGCTGCCGGTTTTCCCCTTGCCTTCACCGCCATTCTTTGGTCAAATTGTGACCAATTTGGTCACAATTCATTTAATGTTATTGTGGACTATCATCCATGTGTAATTTCCTTATTTGCTAACTTTTCCTTAATTATTTTCATAAGCTTATTTGATAAGCTTCATGTAATATAATTCATGCATGAATATTTCATGCAACCACCAATATTACCACTAATATTTTGACACTTGGTAATTTCCTTATTTGCTAACTCTTCCTTAATTATTTCCATCCACCAATCACATGGTGCCGCATTGGCCGTTCTTTATAATTTTTCAAGGAATGAACTGAATTCGGGTCAGTAAATATTTCAATCGGAAAAACTTTTTTTTTTCACCAACGGAATCTACACATTTTATTGATCGCAATGGTGGGAATCAGAATTCTCAAATTCTTCTCAATTTGCGGTCAAAATTACGTCGATATCCCTGAAAACTTAAATTATACCAAAACGTTCATCTCATCGTACGGATCAACTTTTGTTCTGAACTTACACCTAAATTCTCATTCTATTCCAAGTAGCCATTAATTGAAGTATAAAAACACGGGTTGAACAATCTCAAAATTCCAACAATATCCCTGAGTAATTTTATTGCACCAAAACGTTCATCTCATTATACCGATCATTTCTTGTTCTGGTCACTTATACAAATTCTTATTCTATACTAATTAGTAGTCGATTAAAGTACAAATATGGAGGGATATTACACATGGATGATAGCCCATAATAACATTAAATGAATTGTGAGGAGAAAATAGGCACAAGGAATTGTGACCAAATTGGTCACAATTTGACCAAGGAATGGCGGTGAAGGTAAGGAGAAAATAGGCAGCAAGAATAAAGGAAGGAAGAAAAATTAGAGACCTTAGGGAGAAAAAGAAAAAAGGGAGAGAGAGAATTTTCATAGAAGAAAGGAAGGAGTACTTGAGACATTTCAAGCTTAGATCAAGCTAAAACAAGGTAAAAGTTTATAGTTCCTGAATTAAAGTTGAAGTATAAAGTATAAGGATTATTTTGGTATAAATATTATTGAGAAATTCATGAAAATTTATAATTTTCTTTGGAAAAATAGCTATATTGTGAAGTGTTTGTGTGTGTTGTGTGTGCCAGTAGCCTAGAGGAACTATATGTTGTGTTTTGTGTAGTGTTTGAAGGTGTTTTGAGGGTGATTTGAAGGATTAATAATGGCTGTAAAGCTGGAAGAAGGAATTAAAATAAAATATGGTATGATTGTTGAAGAAAACAATAGATGAATTCATGTTTATGATTGCAGTTTTGCTATTTCTGCACATACTGCTTTCTTCATAATAGAAATCAAAGGGTTTTATGTAACATTTAAACCATAAACAAGGTATTGGAATGCTCAAGTGATATATATTTTGTAAAAGAAAGGAGAATTGGTTACATGAAAGAAAGGAAACAAAAACAGAAATTCGGGTTTGAAGAATTTTCGTGCAGATCTGAAGAAAGAATAAACTGTACAAATTGGCTGATTATTTTGGAATCCTATGATCTGAAACTTGTAGCTAAATGTCTTAAGATCATTTTAAGACCAATTTGAAATGATTTGGATTTGTAGATAGAAAGTTATGACATAAATACCAAAGGCTGCCAACTTAGTTATGGGAAGTAAAGTGTTGAGAGTCAATGCTTAAAACTGAACGAAATGGAAAGGCAAGTTGGCACTCCATGAATTGGAAATTATAAAGGAAAGTCTTGAGGACATTTTGAAACTAGTTTGGCATCCATCGGACTTGGGAATCAAAAGTTGTGACAAGAATATTAAGGTGTGCCAATGTGACAAAAAACGCAGAATTTTGGTTTAAAAAAATAGAGCTATGGGTTAATTTCATATGAGCCATTAGATGCACGAATGATCAAGGAATCATGTGAAGGCTTTGAAAATATGTTTGAGGAAAAGAGTAATAAAATGGATTTGAATTATCTCAAGAGGTGTATCCCATTTTAGTATGAAATGAAGAAATATGAAATTGGTAATATCCTTAGCAACATGTAATTAGTGATATGTGTTGGTTGTGAATTCTAGAATACTATAGGATGTGTGAAATGATAACTGATGTACGTTTCTACCTTAAAGGTCTCACAAGGACTGAAGGATTACGAATATAGTATAACGTAAGACACGAGGTTAGTCCCATGCCTTTTCAAACCCCATTTAGCCAAATGTCTTTCTAAAATGGTCAAATGTCTTCATGACATGATTAAATGCTTTCCTGATATATCATGACATGAATCTCATGCTTGAACCTAAACGCATTACTAAGCATTTGATTTCTTGAACATCTTGGCTATAAGACATCTCGTGTGACTTCTTAATTCCAAATCTTGGTTTTGGATAAAGTAGTTTCCTGATATGGAAAATGTTTTCCTGATATACTCAAATATGAGTTTTCTACATGAATTTGGGAAACATTATAAATATCATGGATCTTGAAATCCGGGGAACATCATTAAATCTTGAATTCTTGAATATGATATTTCTTGTATACAATACATGACCGACAATACTTGACTAACTTGAATACTTAGCGTATGCACTAACTTGAATACTTGGCGTAAGCACTGACCTGAACACTTGGCGTATACACTAACTTGAATACTTAACATAAGCACTAATTTGAATACTTAGCGTAAGCACAATACTTGACGTAAGTACAATACTTGGCGTATGCACTAACTTGGCTACTTGGCGTAAGCATTAACTTGAATATTTGAAGCAAACACTAACTATACTTGAATATCTGAATTCTCGAATACTTGAATATTTGAATCAAAATATTTTATACTAGAATTCTTGAATACCTAGATCAGCATGTTTTTATTCTGAACTCTTGAATACTTGAACCAATATGATTTCATTCTGAATTCCTGGACACCTGATTTAGAAGGGTTTTCACACGAGAAATTCTGAGCCAAATTGTTTATGATGAAATTAATCCTTATAAGTTATTTTCAATGGAAAAACATTAGCATACATGGGATTCATTAAGCCTTATGCTCACACGTGTGTTATTTCTCTTTGAAAATTTTTAAGATCAGAGACGCAATAGAAGCGTAGTGGACTTCCAAATGCTCATGCTATGTATTGGACTTATTGTGTCCTTAAGTGTATGTATTAGATGTTAGACACTATGTACTTCCTATGTTCAATGAAATTATTTTGAAAAAATTTCTGCTGCATATTGGATGAAGTTTGTCATAAAGACCCCTTATCCGGGCAATTGGACGGGGCCATATCCCACAAAAATAAAGCCCGCTACGCTATAGAAAGGTGGGGTGTTACACATTTACTCAGTGGCACTTCCCTGGTTTTGAAAAGAAAAATCACTACATTTCCAAAGTTTCAATGAGCTAGAGTGACTGTAGTGTTTCCTAACACTATAGGAGTACATCAGGGATCCACACTTAGTCCTTTTCCCTTCGCAACTGTTATAGATGAGTTGACTTATGCTATACAAGAGGTTGTGCCATGGTGTATGTTGTTTACTGATAATATTGTTCTAATTGATAAAACTAAAGCTGGTATAAATACTAAATTAGAGTTGTGGCGACAAATGTTGGAATATAAAGATTTCAAAATCAGTAGAAGTAAAATTGAGTATATGGAATGCAAGTTCAGTACTGGCAGAACTATAGATCAAAGTGTAACTTTGGATGACATAGATATCACAGTGAATGACTGCATTCAATATCTGGAAGCTATTATCCAAAAAGATGGAGAGCTTGATAACAACGTTGTGCATCAAATTAAGGTTGGTTAGTTGAAATGGAGGAGTGCAACTAGTATTCTATGTGAGCTTAATATGTCTTTGAGCCTAAAGGGACAATTCTATAGAATAGATGTTAGACCGACTTTGCTTTATGGTACGGAATGTTGGGCAATTAAAATGTGCCGTAATAAAGATGTGTATGTTAAGGTGGATGTGCAAACATATTAGAAAAGATAAAGTAAAGAATGAGATCATTCGGGAAAAAATGGGAGCGACATCTATTGAAGACCCGATGAGAGAAAATCGCTTGCGATGATTTGGACATATACAGAGAAGACCGAGAGATGTCCCCGTTAGGAGAATTGAGAGATGGAGGCAAAATAGGTTGGCTAGAGGTAAAGGCAGGCCGGAGAGATATGTCTCTGATAGATTTGGATGAGAGTATGACAATGGATAGAAATAAGTGGCAGGAGAGGATTCATGTAGATGACCACACATGATCTTGTATTATTTTATGTAACCGACCCTCAGTTACTTGAGACTAAGGATTAGTTTGTAGTTGTTGTTCCAAAGTTTCAATGTGGCAAATAGTCTTGAACTTGATTTCTTTGATTCACAATTTGGATGACACTATTTACCCACTTAGCATTGGGCGTTGGGGACAATTGCCCCTTTCACAATATTCTAGATCCGCATTGACCAAACATCCAGAATGCACAACAATGGTGCTTTCCAAAAAATATGAGATGTGATGCAATCAAAGCAGGTGCACAACCGTGCATAAGATAAACAATCTGCCATTTTGTAGCATGTTTCCAAGACACAAGTACTACGAGGTAATCCCATTAGACTGTTAACTTCTTCATGATGGCTTACTTAAGAATGATTTTCTAAACTGAGTCCTGAGCAAATTCAACAATCACGGGTCAGTTAAAAAAAAAAAAAAACTGGAGGATATCTTTTTAAGATATTTTAAAATAAGAAAATTCAATAGATCCCCGGGATTCCCATCTATCATGTTTAACTATCATTCTGTCAAAACCTTTTCAGAAGAGGGCCTACATATGTAGACAATTACGCATGCGTAAAAAACAATAAAAGCATAAAACAAATCCCCCTAATATTTCCTATGTAAATAAAAACCATACAAGCCAAAATTAACCGTCCATATACTACAGACACAGAACTGAGACTAGTGAAATCACATTGGAAATCTGCAGAAACAGATTGAATAAACACAGTTTTTCTAAAATTTATAAATCATTGGAAGCTAATAAGAGCTGAAGAGAAAGGAAAATCACTAAAACACGAGGAAATCATTCAACAATTGATCACTTGTAATAGTACCTGAATTTCAGCCAATATATCCGATAATTTACCATTTTGTAACAATACAGTCCCCGTATATCCTACAGACACACAAAAAAGGGTTCCAAAAGTTGTCGGAAAACAGTGAAAGAAATCTATACATCAAAACATATCCACTGAGAAAGGAAGAGAGGAACCTGCGCCGGCTAAGATGAGGATTTTGCTGACGCCTAAGCCAGTTTGCATAGCCATGGCGGAGAGCTGAGATCACTGATAATCAAACCCTAGGGACCCTTCTCCGTCTCCCGGACATAAAAATATAAGAATCATCACATCCGCCATTCTCATTCATAGAGTTTTGAATGAAGCTTGGTGCTGCGAAACTGAAACGACACCGTAGTGACTGTTGATGGCGGTCTGGTCAAAAAACTAGAATTGAACGGGGACACTCGTAAATAATATTCAAGTCCTCCAATTAATTAGATTGTTCCGCTAAGCCCTTAATATATTCGTTTTCTCAATTTAGCCTCAATGTATCAGATTTGCCCCCAAGTTTCCAATGATCACACAAACCCCAACCTCATTAGAAAAACTAGGGAAATTTTTAATCTAAAACACAATAGTCCAATTTCACGTGAGGTCAGATTGATATCTTTATTTTATTATTTCTCTCTATTTGACTATTAGTCAATTTATTAAACTTTTAATAAAATTGGTCAAATTAAATTTTTCCTAAAAAACGAATGCAAATCACATGCAATAGCCAACTCATATGGCTGAAGGAATTTTTTCTTAAAAACTATAATGCAAATCATATACAAGCATTACATGCAATAATCAATCAATCTTAGACAATAAAATGACAAAACTAGAATGTAGTGATAAAAATATGAATTGATTATTTAGTTTTGCTCGTACAATATCGTATCCATTTAAATTCTTATGTTTATTCTATTTATAAGCAGTTTTTGTCTTTCCTAAAAGAACAAAAAACGTTACTGGGTATTTCAAACTTTAGTGGCATCCATTCCATCAAGTAATTTGGCTAAAATTGACAAATACGCTCAAGAGATCTAGTTGTTAATTAATAATTAGAGTAATTATTCAAATTTAAATATATCATAGTCAATAATAACTTAGAAAATATAAAATTTTATAATTTTTATTATATAAAAAAATTTGACACAAATTAGTCACCAATTCGAAGAGTGTAATTTCTTAACAAAAGTTTTTTTATAATATTTGAATAAATGTGAAAAAATTTGACTCAAAAGCACACTATAGCATAAAAAATGTAACGTAAAATTCTTTAAAAGATGTAAATCAAACTCAAAATTTATTAACACATGATAAGAAATATTTCTATCTAAATGAATTATCATCTCATAAGATAAATTTGTTGAATAATTTGTCTGTTTTGCTTTGCGAAGGGAACTATTCGCAGGGTTTTCTTTGGAAATAGAAGGATCTCAACCTAAGTGAAGACAGAACATTCACTGTAGTCTACCTCTTGGAGTCAGATACATGGTAGTCCTACCAGAAAATTAAATGTGTTAGCATTTACATTTCCTTTATTAGACTAATGTACAAGTACTTTTAGAAAGGTTTTCTTTGGAAACCAAAGAATGCCTAATGCAAGAAAGCCAAACCACTCCCCACCCAACCCCTCCCCCCCCCCCAAAAAAAAAAAAAAACCAATAATACAAGTGCAACAACAAGCCCTTCGGTTGCCTTTTTTGGTGTGTGATGTAGACACAGGTTCTAGGTCAAATATGTAGACATTTATTTGTTCTTTGATTAGGCTAATGTACACAAAATCAAGAAAGGTTTTTTCCCAACCTAGTGCAAAAGAATTTCACATGAGAAAATGAATGGAAGTATTAAAACTAACTTTGTCTAGTCGAGTCCTTGCGCAAAGGGCAAGGTAAACTTGGTATTGGGATTAGCCGTCGTAATCTAATTTGTCTACTATTGAAGGCTATATATATATAAATACCAAAAGATAAATCAAGAAAAATATTGAATAGTAACAATAACAAGCAATAACACTTCACATAGCAAACAAAAGGAAGCAAAGGATGGCAACAAACAAGAAGTCAATGCCCGAACCACCACCCTTGCTGGCAGGTGAGGCCATCTTGAGGACATTCCTGGCCTCACCAGCTAGCAAGGATCAAATCTGGTGCGCTCTTGACTTCCCTACAACAGCAAAGTTTTCCCTTCTTTGTCTTATCATGATCATCATTTTTGTCATCAGATTCAACCCTACCTAACAACTACCTTACTTCATTGCACCGTCCCTCCAATCTAACCAGAGGGCAACTACCACTGCTTACTTAACCTGCCCAATACTACCCTCTAACAATTTCACTTAGCACCATTAATAAATAGCCACATATGTAAGCATCAGCTCCTTAATGCTGCAAAGTAAAGAGGGCAGTTTAGGGCAATTAGGAGGCGGAGTCCTGATCAGCCTGCACAGATGGTGCTGCAGCTGGCTCGGTGGATGAGCCCATGATACTGCTGTTATCGGTGGAAAGGTTATTGCCGTTGCCTAGTGCCGCAGTTATTTGCTGGACTGTGTTGCATAGGTTATGGTTGATGGCTGTGACACTTGAAAGATTGAGCTTTGCAGTTGGTATTGTGCTGGCTAGGACTTGCAGGCCTACGGTCAGTAAGCATCCGGACTCCGGGACATGCCCATTTTCTGTAGACTGTGCATTCTTAAGCTCGCTAGTAATGCTTGAGTCCTGGTGAGGAGGTGCCATCGGATGTATAACGAAGCCCAACGGCAGTAGAGGAATACATGAAGGGTCCTCACCACTCATGGCCAGCTGAATCGCTTCAACATCGACAATGGCATACACGACTAGACTACCTGAATCATCAGTGCAGCTCTCCTGAAGCATCAGCTCTACTCTCTGGGAGGAGTTGCTTGCCACCTGAACAATAATCCAATAAAGTTATTGTAAAGAAAGACAAGAGTATCTAGATTTTCATTCCCAGGCGACAATATATATTTGGGAAAAAATATTAATTGTGCAAGATCAATCTATTGTCGTGCATTTTTACTTACATTGATGCGAAGAAGAGAAATACAATTTCCTGGATGAGATCCATTTGCAATGTGAGCCACCTCTTGTAATGAATTGCCATTCGAAAGAACATCCAACTGTTACAGGGCGTTGGCTAATATCAGCTTCTAAATAATTTTCTTCATCTTCATCAAATTAAACACAAGGAACAAAACTGGTGTTGTGCATGTGATATTGCTAACCTGAGCTCTACGGCGTTCATCTCTCAAAAACTCGAAGACCTGGTAGTGAGGATATGGTAACCAAGTAGTTGATACAGCACTAAGAACTAGCCCATTGGGTTCACCTGGCTCGATGACTTTTCTTGGGGTTATTCTAACTGTGTCATCAGCGGAATCAGAAAGAGCTGTCCATGATTGCCCACAAGCAGTGCTTATGTTGAGAGAGAAAGTCCGAATCATCCTCTGGGACAAATTCATCAGATTCTTCCTAGCTTCAGGAGACGGTATCACTGATAACATTTGCACAGGGAATCAAATCAAGAGGAATTTAGAGAATACACAAATAAACAAAGATATGATCACACATTGTATGGGAATTTTCAAGAACTTGAGAAACAAAGGGAAGCACCTCCCAGGTCAGGTATGTTTCTGGCCATTAGGCTTGCAATCCTTTCGCACTGTCGCTGCAAAACTGCTAGCCATCGTTGCGCTCCAAATGCCAAACCACTGTTAACAAAGTGATTGAAGATTTGATGGACATGATTTTCCTCCACCTCCACATGTTCTACCCAGGTAACCTACACATATAGAGAAGTGTGTTGTTTGAGAAGAGCATTTTTCTTCCACAGAAGTGTACTTGTGTAGAAAGTTTTAGCTTCTCCAGATAAAGCAATAAAATAAAAAATTGATTGGAAGTTGATAGTAGAACTTCACCCTAGAGTATCCATTGGGCATATCTTGAATAATGCAGCCTGAGGGTTTTTTCTTGTAGTAGGGAAATGTAGGAGGATAGCTGTTATGAAAATTATCTAGGGGGAAATCGACAATCACCCAAGTTCCCTCCTCTACATTCTGGTGGCAGTAACGAAGGAAATGAGACTCCCTTGTGGGCACTAATGGAGAAAGCACTTGCATTTCTGCATACATCTGTAAAGCAGAAGAAGAAAATGATGAAATTAACAAAACTAAAGAAAGGTAATACAAGAAATATAAAAGATAAGAGTAGCGTTGTCCATCAAATAAACACAAACCAAATGAAGAGAACCACTGGCATGCCCGGAAATGCTTGAATTCACTACTTGCAGTGTTTTAGCTCTTGTAACAATGGAAGGGAAGAGTTCCATCCATTTTGCCTGAAAGAGTCATGGAGAAGATCAGCAAAAGTTTGCCTGAGAACTTCATTTCAGTCTTCCAGATATAGAGAATCAGGACTTACTGCATCAAGAAACGCATCAACAAGCGTGATGCTATTCATTATGACAACGGCGCTCTGGCGGGTTGCTTCAGTCCTGAATTCACTTGGATTCTGCTTGAGGTCTCCTGGCCATGGAAAAATCCTTGAATATTCTTCAACATTCAGTACTTCTTTTCCTGCTTCATTTGTTCGGATCCAAAGAGGCTCTGCCATTTGACACACCTTCAATAAGACCTCCACAAATGAAATAGCCAGCTCCATAGCAAGAGATTTTTCCTCCTCCAGTATCATAAGTCCGCCAGCAAAGTTGGAATTTTCAGGAATAAAAGAAACAGGAGGCATCATATCAGAGCAGTTGCCCAAAGGCTCTTCAAATTTTCTAGGGAAAATACTCATATCCAAATCCAATGAAGGCGCAAGAAGCGAACTCGATCCAATCGCCTGGATTGGCCGACCGCTGCATTGTGAAACCATACAGCAGACACGCTCAAACTGTAAAACATGTCAAAACAAACGCTAGTGAGTGATGATGTATGGACAAATCAAGAGTTTTGCATATCACTTTGCAATGCCAATTGGCCAAATAAATCATCAAGCTAATGAAATTAATTAAAGATAAAAATTATTGAAACTGTTTCAAGATAGTTTAATTAAGATCAGTAACCTCCTCTTTTAGCCTGGCGTTTTCAAGGCGAAGTTGCTGTTCATCATAGCCCATCTCTCCAAGCATGGCAGGACCTCCACAATTAGGGCACATAATGTTCCTTAATGCTGTTTGTAAACGATAGTTTTCAGTCTTTAAGTTTTCGTTCTCAGCCCTAAGTATAACATTATCTTGTCGGTCTTGCTGTGCCTGCAAAGGTTAAACATCGCCATTTAATAACAGGAATGATTAACAAAATTCCGATCCCATTAGAGAAATATTCATAAACCAAATCAATGCTTCCCTTTGGATCACTAAGACATTAATCTTGAAACAGCATGCATTAAAGTTGTGTTTCTTTTGGGACTCTGATATTGAAGTAGGTAGGGGTTGACTGCACACCCCACAGCGTATATTAATGGAGGTTTACAGACATTGAAAGCAACCGGAAGTAAATGTCTCGCCCCGTCCGCGTGGTGGATAGCTTGCGCTTGCCACTCACGCTGCAGTTGTGCTTACGATAATGACTAATGCTGTAAAAATTGTACCCGTTGGAAAACGTGCATGATTGTGCCTCAGTTTTTAACAGCTGGAAACTTTAGGGTTTTTTACTTCCAACTCTACTGTGAAATTAAATCGAACACAGAGAGACAGCAATCAATGGAGGATAGATCGACGCTAAATGCGCACCTTCATTTGGGTTCTGCGATTCTGGAACCAGAACTTGACCTGGCGAGGTTTGAGGCCTAATTCTTGGCTTAGTTTCAGCCTCTGCTTATCATCGGGGTGGGGACATTCCTTAAACAGCCTGCAGTGCATATCAGAAGGATTAGCTTGCATTGCATGCATCAGAAAAAGAAAAAAATAGAAATAGCCCTTTGATGAACATAAATTATGGAAGAAATTTGATTTCAATTCCATGGTTTTTTATGTGATGAAGGGTTCACAAGAGCTCGCATATTGAACTTAAGAAAAACGGGAGCTTAGGGAAAGGAATTGGAAAAGGTGTTCGTACGCTTCCATTTCTTGGATCTGGCGAGCAGTGTGCCTGTGGTAGCGTTTCTTCTTGGGCTGCTGTTGTTGTTCAGCCTCTTGCTCGTTCCCAGACACTCCTTCAACTTGCTCACTTCCAGAACCACTTTCCATTTCCTCTTTGCTTTTTGATATCCCATTTTCTTCCTTCTGCTAGACACAGAATTTTTCCAGGAATATCAATAAAAGGGAGAAGGAATAGATGCAGGGAATAGGCGTATCTTTTATTGAAAATTAACTTACAGGAATAAGGGGAGGAAAAATACTGAAAGGCAAGTTGGTCATGAAGTTGAAGTTAGAGTTCTGCATAGATGAAGGATAGAAGGAATCCGGAGGAACACCATTTCCTCCCATGGATGACAGCACTTGGCAATCCCCAAACATTTTTCACTTCCGAGGAGTTTCTGCAACTGGGATTCGGTCTATATCTCTTCCTTCACTTGAACCAAACCTATGAAAAATCAAGAATATATACCGCTTAAATAAGATATACAGGGTCATATTCAAAACCCACAAGCAAATGAAACGTAAAAAATTGCAGAAATCCGTAACCGAAGCTGATTAAACGGTCCTTCAAAGAATTACAACCCACCATTGAAACCACTGGTAAGCACAAAGAAAAAGGAAGAGACTGTGGAGAGAAAGAAGCAAAAGGAGGTGCTATGCTGTTCAAAGTCTCGACTGTTTAAAACAGATTTTCTCCAAATCACAAATAAATGCTCGTAAAAGACAGAAGGATTCTTAAATATGCTGAAATCTTATGGAGAGCAAGGTCAATATAGTGAGTATATGCATTTGCTGTAATCTGTATTTGAAATTAAATGGGCTTAACAACTCCATTATTCTCCATCAAGAGAAAACAGAAAAAAGAAGTGCAGTCTCTTCATCTCGGTCAGTCCCAACTCCCCAAGTCCCAAAACAGCCATGAATGGCTTTGTAGAAAGGTGAAAAAGAACAGCAACAACAAAGTAGTCGTAATAAATGAGAGAGATGAGAATAGTTAGACAGAAAAATACGAGTGATAGTAAATACTCAATACACCCACTCTCTACTGTCGGGCAACTCTTTTTCTTTCTTCTTCTTCTTCTTCTCAGCTTTCTGTTTTCTTCATCGCCAAAAACACTCCAAGCTTTTCATCCTCTTCCTTCTCCTCCTCTCTTTCTATGAGAGTTTCAGAGTTTTCTCCCAGTGAAATAATGGCGAAATTTACCAGACGGAGGAAAGGTGGTAAATGCGAGCTTTAACTACAAGGATGGAAAGGAAAAGAAACCGCCGGTTCGTCAGTCGGCTGTTAAAGAACACGTGCCAAAATTTGATTGGAAAAAAAGTCCGTTTCGCTGAATGAGCTCCCACAAAAGTCAAACCTTTCTTTCTTCACTTGAAACGCCTGGCTTGGTATACGCGCGTGTAGGATACTTTCCAAAAGTAATTTCCTTAAAAGAATTATGGATAAATTATTTTTCCATTTTTTGGTGAATAAAACATTGGAGAGGAAAGTTTTTCTTGCAAAATCTTGGTAACTCATTGCTTCATACAAAAGGTGATTAATACATGTGGTAAATTGGAAAAAGGAAATTACCATATTACTGTTGGTTAAATAAACTAGTTTGTTATTAAATATGTGGTCGAATTTGGAGTAGCTTCAGCCTTTAGATATAAAGGAACTACTAATTGAGATGATAAATTGGATAAAATGGAAATAAATAATCATAGGATAAATTTGGTTTTTGGGATTTCAGTAATTGATTATTTTATTAGTTGATTGATTCAATATATTTGTGGATTAGGTTCTACACTTTTTTTTTTTTTTAATTAGCATAGATATCAGATTAAAACTAAACTGTTATTGAGATGATAGTTGAGCAATCGATGATCAATTTTTACTACTTTTGCAGACTCTGTGAATAAATACCCCTTATGGATTTACAAAGAAAAGGTTTTCATTATGGTTTGTCAATTTAGTGTAACCAGTAAAATAAAAAATAAAAGATAATTACGTTTACAAAAATTTTGTTCGAGAAGCAATTTTAAAATTAGTATAGAAAAATAAGAGAAATGTTTATCATATTGATGGATGATACCTTTGTAGGGCTTTTATCTATAGACATGTAGATGTTGAGTGATTATCAAGGAAGAAAATGAAGATCAAATAAGAATCAATAAATTAAATTGCTACTTTATTTCTGTGTATTCAATTATAAAATTTTTATTATCATAGTGTAAAAAATGATTTGTGAAATTCCTTAAGCAAAGAGATTTTGATAATGACAATAGAAAACAGCATCAAGCAAAGAACGAATTACCACTTCATCTTATATTTTATTTTATGTTACTTTTTCAAGTTATTTTTAGAATTTGTTTAAGGTTTAAGCTAGCATACAAATTAAAGAAACCCCAAAAATTATAGTATTTTAGAGAAAAATAACTAAACTAACATTTTCTTAAATAATGATAATTAATAATAAAATTTATTGAAATAATAAACTCTAAGAATATAATTTAAAAAATTAGTAATAAATGTCTTCTTGATCTTTTTTAAATGATAGTATATAATTGTAATAAAAGAAAAAAACTAGTACTAAAATTGTATTTTATTTATTATTAATTTTAAAAAAATCTCCACGTGTATAATTAATTTTGATATTTGAAAGCAGCTCAGACAAGTAGATGATATGGTTTTTCAACCAACTGAAAGATGACTCTAAAAGAAAACAGCTTAGTCAATTGTTGGAGAACTAAACAGTCAATTAAAAGGTTTGACTCGTTCATGAAACCACGGTGCAGACCCTCTCGAAGGTCAAGTCAAGAAAGCTTTTCCAAATTTTGGAAACTTATCGAGTGACAAAGTCTTTGAATTGGGCCCAGTTTGGATTGTGGAGAAAAGAAAGAAGATGAAAGGAGACCAGCTAGAGATAAAAATAATAATAATAAATTAAAAAAATTATAAAAAAAAAGGTACGAGAAGATTAGATGTCTATCATAAATATATAGTTGAGTTAATAAGGTAGGAATAATATACTAAGTTATTCATTACAAAAAATAATAAAATTAGAAGTGGTTTCCTTCTCTTCAATTCATATCATATCATGCTCAATCTCGACATTTTTTATTAACATAGAAATATTTTTAATTCTTATTCTCAATTTATCATTATCTACATAAATAATGTTTTGATTATATCTATATATATATATATATATATATATATATATATATAAAGACATGTTACTAGCATAATATGTTTTACCACAAATATAAAACTTGTGCATATCATTAATTCTTTAGTTTTTAGAAAGAAAAGGCATAGAATTTTCTTAGCATTGAGTGACAACAGTAAGAGCAGAAACTCATGTAATTTGACAAATATTAATACCAATACAACATTAGGCTATAACTCATAGCACATCTATTTCACAAAATAAGTCATTTTAGATCTGAATTTTTTTTCACAACATAAATCATTTTACAAAGTTCTATAAACATTTATTATTTTGTTCCAACTCTATCTCTCCCTATAATCTCTCTCTTCCACTAATTATGATCCAATTTTCTCTAATTACCAAAGTATATAAAAACTTAATTAAAGGTGTTTTTGAAAGTTTAATTTTAAAATTGTGTGGAATTTAGAACCTTTAATTTTTATGCACAAGTCTAAAACAACTTATATTATGAAACGGAGATAGTTAGAACCCTTAATTTTTGTGTATAAATCTAAAACGACTTATATTGTGAAATGGAGGTAGTATCTTTTTTAGTGATACTTGAGTTGAGATCATTCTTTTATATATCTCTAGGTCAAATTTAAACTTCAATACATAGAGTTTGAATTAAAGTTTATCATTGATCTGAAGTTAAGGGAAGCAAGTTCCTAATTAGTCAGTATGAAATCATATTGTGACATAAAAGACTTTTTAGTCGAATTTTTTTTATATACTATATAATTATATAAGATGTAAAATTTATTGTTAAATCCACGAGGTAGTACCAAAGTCTTGCACATTATTTTAAGAGGAAGGTGATTGATGGGGGATGGAAGTGGTAGCAGCAATGGAAGTGAAAGGTAAAGAGAAGATAGAGATAGCCGGCGCGATAGAGTGGGCGACCAGTGGTGATCTACGAATGAAAATGGCATAAAAATGGGATGAAGGGAGTTGGCCGTGGCAACAGCGGTGGTGAAGAAGCCTAGGGTTTGTAAAGGAGGAGAAGAAAAAATGAACTTTAGGAACATGAATGACCAAATAAAAAATCATATAAAAAGGTAAGTCGGAGAATTAATACTCTTAAATAAATAAGATTAAATTTTAATTTTGAAAAATAGTTTTATTTTTAAAAATGAATATTTATTTTAATTTATTCATATTTCGAAATAAAACATCAATATTTAATTTTCTGAGTAGGAGATTACTCTGCTAAAAGTGTGTTCATTAGAGAACTACAAAGGGATTTCAAAAAGTTGGTAAATTTGAATTTTTATAATTACTCTTTATTATTAGTATTTTTTAAAATTAGATTTATGGAATGTGAAAATCCCTAAAAAAACTTCAATTAGAGGCACATGCTTCGGAAAATTATTTCGCGCGTGTGAAGGACGCTTAATATAACAGTGTACCGGACCGTTGGGGAAATAAGATTATCAAGAGAGGCAAGAGAATCAGAACCATCCATTCAGGACAGTGGGCCCCACACGGATACGTGCTCTTGTCTCCCGCCGTGCGCTGGGCGGTATTATGGAAGCGCAAGCATGGATGATGTTGATAAGATGATGACACGGATGGATGGATCCTGACATCTTGTTCCTTGTCCCTCGAGGGCTTTGACATTTTGACCTTTTTGTTATAATATGCTTACATTGGTTATTTGGGATGGAATTAAAAAGTCAAGGTCAAAGGTAAGCTAAGTGTGATTATGGTGCTTGTCATCCTAATTCAAAGTTTAATTTTAATTTAAAATAATAATTTAAATAATTTTTATTATTTTAAAACAATCATATATTCATAATACATTATATTTTTTTTAACTCGGACTTTAAATCTATTTAACTTTACATGTTTAATAATTTTTTATTATATTTAAATAAACTCATATCAATCTAATTGTTATTCATTATACTCTAAAATAATATATAAGAAAATAATGTTATAATTTTTTTATTTTTAAAAAGATATAAAGGTAAATTTTTAAAAATTAATTTTAAATTTTCAAATAAAATATAATATATTTTTTTAAAAAAAATTATGGGCAGTCCCCACTCTGGCCATCGTTAGGATTTGTATCTTGACTGTATAAATCATTTAGGCTTTATTTGATTATTAAGCAAAGTGATGTGGAAAAATAATCATATTCTATAATTTTTAAATTCAGTGTTTGATTCATTACACATGTTCTCGGAAAGGAATTCGAATCTTGAGAAGTGAGAAAATAAATATTGAATACTGGAAAGATGAATCTTTTTTGGAATGTGGTATTGTGATTTTTTTCCTAAGATTATAATAATAAAAAATAAAATTAATTTTAAAAAATAAGGATAAAATATAAGACGTATTCATATTTATGTATTCCTCATAACTTAACCTTCTCCTCTTGCACCTCTCTTAACCTAAAAATTTCTATATTCCCAAATATATATATAATTTTTAAAAAAAATTAAAAGGCTCAACACTTCAAATGAAATAATTATAAACTTTTAATTTAAGAGTTATCTCATGATTGTATAATTATTTATATGAAAAGAAAATTTATTGAATTTTAATTTTAATTTGGTAATAATCAAATATTATTTTTTATTAACATTAAAATTTGAACTCAATATAAAACTAATTATAATATCAAATAAAATACAATAAAAATTGTATTTAAACATATAAGAATATTATTTACGTAATATTCATTTAATATAACCATTAGAAAGGAAAAAAATATATAATTAATTGTATAATAATATGAGAAATATTTTAAAATAATTTTAATTTTTTTTGTATGTATAATGTTTTAATTTTAAATATCAAAATAGATCTTATATTACTTTCCTTCAATATTTTTTTATCTTGTAGACGGAAGAATATTATCTATTTGAAATCATATTCTATAAATTCACTTTCTTAAAATTTAGATTTCGTAACATTACTTTTTCGCGTGCCAATCAAAAGATACCTTTATACTTTGTTTAGTTTATAATGTATTACACTAATGATATTTTTCAATGCATGAAATAGTGTTATTGGCTTAAAAGAAGATTAAGAGATGTACAGTGAGAATATTATTTGTATAATAAATAATATATTAGATAATGTATTAAAAGATTTTGAGTTAAACCCCTCAAACCACAAAAACCGAATTTGTCCAAAATATGTCAATTTTCCTGTTTTAGACTGGTAAATTCACTTCACCCCATTTATCTTTATAACAAAAGATGATAAATTTTGCACTTAACGTGTTCAATTAATCGAAGCCCAAAAAAAAGGGGGGAGGGGGTGGCGGGCGGGGGGGGGAGGGATGGAGTTTTGTATAAAAACGGCTCTAAACATGTTAAAAAACGAAAAGCATGCATAGAAATAGAGAAATAAAAAGATTTGAAAAGAAAATGTCATATTAGGTTGTATAGTTACAAATGCATTGCAACTCCTTCTTTAGGTTAAAATTTAAATCCTAGCTACTTGATATGATAGTTTCCATTGGAATTTAATTTTTTTAAAATCTAATTTATCATTTGTGGTGCAAAAGTATTGTTTTTTTTAAACATTTTGTATAAAAATTAATCTCCTAATATATTTCGAATTGAATATATATATAATTTGTGTGTGTTCTCTTTTTTAAATAAGAAAAGTAATATGATCTTTGTTTCTATGCTTTATAGAAGGCAAATTTTGTCTAAATAGGTTTAATATTTGCAAAGTATGTGAATAAATCAATTATTTAGAGACCTGTAGAGGGAATAGACGGCTGTGGATATACAGAACAGCTAAGGCGACCAAGGACTACCTTGCCAATCTAGGACTCTTAAGGAAAAGCTATCAAGCGATTGCCTCGGATTCAAATTCCTCACGTTCCCATGATATGCTATGAACAAATAAGCAGAGATACCATACCATGACCAAAAGTATAACATTCCGTCTACTTACATAACTCAAAATGAGTTGGGAATGTCGACCCATTCGAGAACCAGAAATCTTTATAACAAAACTGCAATTGAAACCCAAATTAAATAAAACTACTCAAACCTATTAGAATGATTCAATACTTATAAAACTTCTAATTAGGATAAACGCCAGTTTGTGGGTGTTTCGGTTTCTTCTTGAGAGAATGAAAGAAGGCCAAAAGGTTTGAGAGTTGGGTGTGCGTGTCGACTTTGGTGAGTATAGGGAGGGAATGGCCAAAAGTCTCCAGAGCAAGTGAATGTGTTTTGTGAGCTAATAATCTAGTTAATTTGATAAAGTACAATATCAAGGGGAGAGATTCTAAAAGTGATTATAGGAGCATCTTAAGCCTTTGAAATTGAAGAAAATATGGTAAATATTCAAATTTTGAAAATTCTTAAATTAAAGAGTCCCCCTATATTTAGGCTGCCCCTTATGCAAACCAGAGGAAAACTAATTAAGGAGAGATGAGAAAGTGTAGTGGCCGAAAATGGATAGAGAAATCTGACGTCCGTTCAATTGAGTAATCTGAAGAGAGATTTTAGGAATTCAAAAATCAAGGTGATTTAGTTGCTATTTCCAAATCCAGAAACTCTATGAATTTAGTAGTTCAAAAAGTGGCAGCCAGCTTTAAAAGGAAACAAGGTCTCATCTAATTTTTCATTGCTAAATATGATGCACAGTTATTGGAATTATCAAAGCACAATATTGGATAGGAAAAGATTTGGAAACATAGGTTCCAAAATGAAAATCATGAGATAAATGGTAGCTAAATTAAGGGAATAAAACTGGCGTTTATCCTTTAATCTTGTGTAATCGAAATCCTTAATTTTGGGAGGTTATAATTTATAAAATAGCATCTGGTTAAGAGTGGAAAATCGGCCAAGAGAAAGACAAAATCAAAGGATTAAGAAAATTTAGTAGAAGCTGGACTTCAAACTCAGGACATTAAGCTCAAAACTCTAACCACTATATCACACTGGACCTTGTGTTTCCTTGTACACACAAAATCATTTTCACCTACCACTCACACCATAATATATAATACTAAACACGAGTCAAGATTTAGGCATATATTATGCAATTCCCTTGCATTCACCCAAATCACTCTAATAAGCCTCAGTTACACATTAGACACCAAGCACGCATAGATATTTCAAAAGTTCAATCGCACACATAGTATGCTATGCAATGCATGATCTCTCCTATTTCTAAAAGTGTGTTAGAGTAAGGTGTTATAAGAATTGGCAGGTTTAACAGAAGTGGGAAAGGAAAAAAAGACATAAATCAAGGCAAATCCAATCAAGCACCTCTAAGAAAAACGTAGTAATTTTTTTCATTTCCATCTTTTTGAATTTCTTCAGTAAATTTAACTTTATTGCTTTCATTTACATTCTTGTTCAGCTTTAATTCTTAGTTTTTGTTCAATTTAGCCTCAAAATACTCCATTGGATTAGTAGAAATTGCATGTATTTTTGGAGTTTGTCTATTTGATCAAGTAAAGGAATATCTTTTTCTAGATTTCCAATTTGTATATGAACTTTCCTTCATTTCTAGAATAGCCTATTCTTGAATTAGTTTTTTCTGTGTTAGTTATCCCATCTAAAGTTCATGGGAGTTAGCCTAGCTAAGAACTTGCTATTTAGTCAATCTGGCCAACTGAAGTGTTCATAGCAAATATTGTTTGGTGTCAAGAATCGTATCACTTTGAAATGAGCCCTTTCCATAGTTTATGCAGTTGTGCTCATGAAGAGGAAGGTCAACAAGAAGATGTTTGCCAAAACTCCATTTCCATCACAACTATTGCATCTCCCATTTCTCTAAC
Organism: Voacanga thouarsii; assembly: GCA_026120185.1. Taxonomy (NCBI): domain Eukaryota; kingdom Viridiplantae; phylum Streptophyta; class Magnoliopsida; order Gentianales; family Apocynaceae; genus Voacanga; species Voacanga thouarsii. The sequence continues at coordinate 3,117,688 of JANUWF010001719.1, read as the reverse complement.
AGCCATCTAACAGTAATTTAATGAGAGTACAGGTGAGTTAATACAAAATCTCATTCAGCAGTTTGCAATAGTCTTCATACTAATGTTGCGAATGAATTACAGACGTTGACAGCACTAAGGAGAAATATGCCGATAGCGACAACACCCCCAACCGAACGTTGAGTAGGTTTGCAAAATCTACAATACAGTAAGGTCACTACTGCTCGACGAGAGAAGGGCTCACCCTCAAATACCTCAATTGCTAAGCCTTATTTGCCTGTTGTATATGAAAATATGTCTTATATTAAGTACGATAGTTTAGGACCTGCAATTAACTATGTCTTGCTGATAGAGCAATTAATTGAGCCATTCGTGGGTGGAAAAATTGAAGGATTGCAAGAAAAATACGTAGCGAAAGATAACAAATTAACATTTTTTTCGAGTTAAAGTTTAAGAATATTTACTTTTAGGGCGTTTTACTTGAATAACTAGAGTTAGATTCATGTTCGACGACGCTTCTTGAACAGGAATGTCTACTTGTTCCGCGAGTATACTAACTAACTGTCAGCTCCTTCACATCAAATATTTACCACATTTGCTAGTTCTTGACTTTCCAGAGTATTCTCAAAGCTCTATGGACCTCTTTCACTGAAAGTAGAACTGAAGAAGATTGGAAGAAAAATGGAAGAGCTAAAACGGTAAAGGAAAAACGACCAAAAGGAAACGGTGGCCTCGTTTTTGTTTTCATAGGAAAAAAATGAAAGCTTTTTTGTTATAGTTTCGATCAATCCTTTAGAGTAGAAAGAACCATTACTTAATTAACCAATAGCTTTCCTTTTCCTTCTCCAAAACCAAAAAACCGACCTACGTTTTTTCTTCCTTTCCTTATTCTTAATCATGTGGTGGCTACCTTAGGTTATTAAAACCTTCTAGCCGCTAGATATAAACCTTGATGGGTCAAGGTTTTTCTTAATTAGTTCAAAATTAATTAATTAGCTCTCTTATTAATTAATTAATTTACTTGGGTCTAATACAAATTAACCAATATAATTAATTAATAAGTTATTTATTTAAATTAGTTCTTTTATTAATTAATTAAACCACTTGAGCCCAATATAAAATTACCTAAAATAATTAATTCAATTGGTACAATTATTATTCCAACCTAAATAAATAATTAATTGGACTTCTGAAATAATTCTTCTAATAATAAATTTACTCAATAAACTCATATAGTAAATAAATTTACTAAAGTTATTTGAACTACTCTGGGACCAAAAGACATATTATTCTTGACTACTAAAATGTTTAAAATACCCCTACTAATAAATATCAGTATTTTATTATTTTAAATATTTCATTTATCATCATATAAAAATATTGACTCCGAGAATAATATTGCAAGTGCAGTGTCTTCGATTTACTAGTGTAACGACGAAAATACCCCTTTTACGTAACACCCATCATTGAGAAAGGAAAAATACACTAACATTTTTCTTATTGACATCTATCATCCTTTGATAGCTAGTCCGATAATCCATAACTTTCAATATATATCCACTTATTATAGGAAGCTACCCAAAAGTGTATATACTTTGTCATGTTTTTCAGGACTCTAAATCATTAGATTATCTCGGACAATCACAAATGAGTGATTTCTTTACGTAATAAAGTATAAAAACTCTATTGTATAAGCTTGTCTTAATTAACTAGAGTCATGTACTCAATGTACAAAGTTATTGGCCTTGCGATAAGACCTCACCCAACATACATCAAAGTGTTAAGTATAGCTTCACAAGATCACCAACTTATACTCAAGTCTTAGGGTACTCGTCCACGCAGTAGCTAGATAAACTAATCTTTATTTCTTTTAATACTTTTATAAAGATTATTATCGCGTGGTCCAATTCTACATAGTGGACTACTCACTGGTTAAAGGTAAACTATTCCCCATTTAGAAACCATAGTGTAATAATCTAAACCTTGATGAAGTGTCCAACTCCATCAATTGATCAAAAATAATTTTTTGCTTATGTGTTAGTAACCCATAATCTACACCTTACTGTGAAAGTACAATCCAACTACGTAGATTACTTACTAACACATTTAAACCTTAATGTGCAATATATGTAAACAAATAACCATTAATGAATAAAACTTTTATTAATTTTCAAAATACAGAAATACATAGGCCATTTTGGCATATATTATAACATTCTCCCACTTGCACTGAATGGATTATGATAGTCTATATGTACCTGCCCCTATAACATCTAAGTGTTCTTTAAACACCTTCTATGTCAAAGGCTTCGTAAATGGGCCCGCCAGATTATTTGTAGAGAAATCTGGTAAACCACTCTCTTCCGTTTCTATATAAACTCTTGGATCAAGTGATACTTCCTCTCAATGTATTTGCCCTTCTTGTGGTTTCTTGGCTCTTTACATTGTGACACAACTCTAGAATTGTCACAATATATAATTATGGACCTATTCATTTGTGGCACAACTCCAAATTCTGTGAAGAACTTTCGGATCCAAACTGCTTCCTTAGAAACTTTTGAAACTGCCACATACTCAACTTCTATGGTAGAATCAGCAGTGCAAGATTTTTTAATACTTCTCCGTGAAATAGCCTTTCCAGGCAAAGTGAAAACATATCCACTAATAAATTTTCTTTCATCTTTATCCACCTGGAAGTCTGAGTCCGTGTAATCGGTAGGAACTAAGTCATTGGCCCTGTAAACAAGCATATAATTCCTTGTTCCCTTCAGATACTTGAGAATATCTTTACAGCTTTCCAATGTTCTTCCTCTAAGTTTGACTGTTACCTGCTAATCATGCCTACTGCAAAACAGATATTTGACCTTATACAAAGTATGATATACATGAGACTTCCCACTGCCGAGACATAAGGAATTCTACTCATCCTTTTCATTTCTTCCTGTGTCTTAGGACATTACTTGAAAGATAAGGCTAATCCGTACCAAAAGGGTTTAATTGCCCATTTACACAGATCCATTCTAAACTTAGCCAATAGATTGTTAATATAAGTAAATTGGGATAAGTCTAACATTTTTTGCTTCCTATCTCTAAGAAGCTTTACTCCAAGAATGTCGCTATCTTCTTCCATATCTTTTATGCTAAATTGGCTTTATACCTAAACTTTTATGGATGACAATGTCCCTACATCATTTCCAATAAGTAGGATGTCGTCCACATAAAGTACTATAAAAGACACGTTACCATCTATTTTTCTATACATGCATGGTTCATCCACGCTTTGTATGAATCCATATAACTTTACAGTCTCATCAAAATATATGTCACATGCTCGTGATGCCTGTTTAAGTCCATAAATAGACTTTTACGCTTACAGACTATATGCTCTTGGCCTTTCGCAATAAAGCCTTCAGGTTGGGTCATATAGATATCTTCATTAAAATAACCATTAAGAAAGGCTGTCTTGACATCCATTTGGCCATATCTCGTAGTCATAATGACATATGATGGCTAAGAGAATGTGTTTGGACATGGCAATAGGTGAAAAGGTATCATCATAAACGATCCTATCTTTCTGAGTACAACCTTTTGCAACCAACCTTACTTTAAAGGTTTCCACTTTTCCATCTGTACCTCTTTTATTCTTGTATACCCACTGAACCCTATGAGTTTAATCCTTTCAGGCATAGTGATAAATCCCAGACTTAATTGAGATATATAGATTCAATCTCGATATCCATTGCTACTTGTCATTTGTCTACATCAACATCAGCAATGGACTCATCGTATCTAGTGGGATCTTGTTCTTGATTGTTAGAGACTACTTCAAAGGCTTCTCCAGTCCATCTTTTCAGAACCCTAGATATCCTCCCACTATGACGTGGTTCACTTTATATAGGAACATCTAATTATGCCTCTTTAGGTTCCTCAATCGGGGTGCTAGAAGTTGAAGTGTCACTCAACTTTTCTTCCAATTCTACCTTACTTGAAACCTTAGTGGATACAATTTATTCATCTTCGAAGTACCTAGCATGAGTACTAATAAGTACCTTTTGCTGTTGGGGATTGTAAAAGTATCCATCCCTTGTTTCTTTTGGATACCCTACGAAGTAACACAATTTTGATTTTAGGTCTAACTTACTTCCTATAGTCAGTATATATACTGGACAATTCTATAACTTGAGATGATTCATACTGGGCTTTCGTCCAATCCACATCTCATAGGGTGTCTTAGGTATTGATTTAGAAGGTACTAAGTTCATAATATATGCTGTTGTTTCTAGAGCATATCCCCAAAATTAAATAGGAAGAGTTGCATGACTTATCATGCTTCTGAATATTTCCATCAATGTTTTATTTATTTTCTCAGCTACTCCATTATGGTAGGGAGTCCCAAGTGCAGTTATCTGAGATACTATACCCTAATATACCAAATAGTTCTTGAATTCACCAAAAAGATACTCTCCACCACGATCCAATCTTAGCTTTTTTATTATTTTACATGTTTGACGCTCCACCTCAGTCTTAAACTCCTTAAATTTATCAAATGATTCAGACATATGTCTTATCAAGAAAGCATGACTAAAACGTGTGTAATCATCTATGAATATGATGAAGTATTCATAACCTCCTCTAATAGGTGAATAGGACCACAAATATCAGTATAAACTAAATTTAATATTTCCTTGGCACTTTTTTCCTTTTGATAAAGGACCTTTTGGTCATGTTATCCATAAGACAAGATTCATACTGAGATCATTTCTCCCATTTCAATGAGTCAAAAAATTCATTTTGGATTAACCTCTGAATTCGGTTAAGATTTATATGTCATAAATCAAGTGCCATAAATAAAAGTTCTTTGATGTGACATTTCTATTCTTATCATTAGGTTTCGTCTGAATATTATTTATTTGACAATTAATAAGATTAATATAGAAAATATTCTTATACATATTTCTAAAATAAATAATATTTTCATTTCTATTTATTGAAATACCAGAATAGAAAGAAACACAATATCATTGATTAATTAATCTTGAAATTGAAGTCAAATTCTGTTTAAAATTAGAAACATATAAAATATCTTTTAAAACTAAAATCATATTACAATCAAATAAAAACTCCAAACCTCCTACTACTTTGGCCCATACTTGTACTTTGTTGTCCACTCTGAGTGCATGCTCTCCTCTACTAAGTCGTCTTATCTTGCTAAACCCATGTAAAGAGTTATAGATATGGTTAGTGCCTCCAGAATCAACAATTCAAATAGATGATGACCCAACTATCAATATAGACTCTATGTATAGAGTAATACCTGAGGAGAGCTTGACCAAGAAGTCCGGATAATCCTGTTTGAAGTGTCCCTTCTTGCCACACTTGAAACACTTGCCCTTCATCTTGGCATTGGACTTGGACAGACCGGGTTTGGATCCCTTAAACTGGGCTCTTGCGTTGTTCTGGACCTTCTTCTTCTTGAACATCTTGGGCTTAGGCCCAATTCTAGAATATGAACCAGAACAAGTAACCAAAATCTTTAACTCAAGCATCATTATTTTCTCAATGGCCTGGAGTTCTTTCATCAACTTTGGCAAAGAAATATTAAACTTGTTCATGTTATAATTTAACTTGAATTGAAAATATGAAATTGGGAAAATCTCAAGAACTATGTCAATTTGGCTATTAGCATCAATTGTTACCCCTAGGACCTCAGCCTCCTCGAAGTGAACAACCATATTAAGCATATACTCGCGAACTAATGCCCCTTTAGCCATCCTAGTATTCATGATTGCTCTAAGAACTTCCTGCCTTATTGGCTGACTCTTGTCACAAACATTGTGTGCAATAATACATCGATGTCGTATACAGTAGGCATGTTTTTGTATTTAGACTGGAGAACATTAGACATAGAAGCTAACATATAGTATCGAGCCATTTTATCAGCTTTCTTCCATGCCTTCTTAGCCTCACGATCCTGATCCATGGAATCTTTCCCAATTTCAAGATAAGAGTCAGTTAGAACATACTTGTACTTCTCCACAGTGAGTACTATATTAATATTCCTTTTTCAATTCATATAGTTAGGTCCAATTAACTTATTCTTCTTGAGAATAATGAACAAAGGATTGAAACCAGACATTTCTGTTGATTTGAAAAAAAAAAAAACTTCATTCAGAAAAATATTTTTTTTGAAAAAATAAATAAAAAATACACATTTAAAACATCATATTATTTACATAATATAGTTATCCTATTAAAACTATTATAAAAAATATGAAAATTTTGGCTCTTTGAAAAATTGACAGGGCTTTGTAGGAAGGTTAATAATTTTCTAAGTTAAGTTTATAACCATCATAAATTAAACTTTGTTAATAGGTAATGATCCAGAAATAGTTTCATCGCTAGAATGGTCACTACTCTCACTATTTACGGATTATCCAACATTAATGCCTCTAATGATAGGCTGGCCAATACTAATACATATCCTAGACTTTAATTACAATTCCTCCGTTAGTTCTAGATTCTTGTAAAAATTCATCATATAGGGGGTCATGCTTAGAATGACACGAGAAAAGCCATAATCTCTAATCGGAATCTATGATAGAAGCTGTGGGGCTGTTAGAACCCCTCGCCCGCTTAATCTTTTAAGAAAAAATAGGTCTTTAGGAAAAATATTTCTTTAAAATTAATTAGTTTTTATTAACTTTAGCGAAAAACTCAAAAATTCACTCATTATTCTTTATGTCAAGGATAAAATCCTTTAAGAAAATAAATTATGAATTTTTATTTCACTACTTAAGTTAAAACAATTTTTCTAGAAACTAAATTTAAAATATTTAAATTTAAAATTATTCTCCATGTTAAGGATAAAACCCTTTGGAAGAATAAATCATGAATTTATTTTTAAATTACTTAGTTCCATTTTAAAAACGTTTTCCTTAATTGTTTTATCTAGAGAAAAATTAATTTCTCAAAAACCTTTGTGCATTTGATCACAAAATTAAATAAAATAGACATGCTCTAAAAATAAACTTTTTACATGTTATTTCTGATGGAAAACGCAGAAACAGGGGAGCATGCACCGTGCCAAAATGAATTGGAGAAAAATTAAAACGCAAGCCATAAAGGCCATGCGGAAGCTTGAAGATCATACATTTGCGCTCCTTAACCCTTCTAGGTTGAGTAAGAGCGGATTGAACGACTGGAATCGCTTCACTTTGTCCACTTGAAGGAGCTTCTGGTTGAACACCCGCTAGCCTTCTACTCCGCCTTGTTTGCATTAACGCTTAGCTCTCCAACTCTCGGGATATTCCTCAGCCTAACCTCTAGTTGGTGAACACAATGGGAAAGAGAAACGGTCTCAATTCTCCTTGGTTCGCTCGCTATTGGTTAGCAAAGAATAAGGGAAAAACAAGAAGAATGAGAGAGACCTTGAGAGAGAGAGACTCACGTGAGTGACGTGAGTCTTGTGGCTTTGTGAAAGAAAATTAGGGTTTTTTTCCCTTTCAAAGAGTTGTTTATATTTAGCATAAATTAGGTCTCTCAATCTCTGATAAACATCTCCCCGGGATTTCAAAATACCCGGATGTTATTCTGAGAAACAGTTTGGCTTAACCTTAAACTCCTCTTAACCGTATCTGGAAAAAACCCTAAAGTCCAAGCTATTGGGCCAGATAAATATTTATTATTTTTCTTGGACCCAAAAGGCCCAAAATAATAAATATTAATTATTTATTTTCTGGGCTTACATAAGTAACCCAATAAATAATTAATGAGCCCAAATGAACCATAATAATTAATCTTTAATTATTTATTTCTTGGGCCTATACAAATAACCCGATAAATAATTAAACATTAATTATTTCCCCTAGTTTAAGCCCAGGTTTATTTCTTAATTATTCATATTGGACCTAGGCCCTGAATAATTAGTTAACCAAATAAACTAGATAATTAATTTCTCTCAACTCCTATTTTATTTATTTATTTATTTATTTTATTCCAATCCAATAATAAATTAGACTTCCTGAATAAAATAAAATAAAACAAAATAAAATAAAATCCTCTTCAACTGAGACCAATTCCTCAACCCAAAAATAGTTAGGACTTACGGGCTATCCCGAGGACCAAAAAGACACATCGCCTTGGCTGCTAAAATGACCAAAATACCCCTGCTATATAAATAGCTGTATTTTGCATTTTAAATATTTCCTAATATCACCATAAGGAAATATTGACCCCAAGGACAATGCTGCGTTAGCAAAGTCTCCGACCTACAGGTGAAATGACTAAAATACCCCTCTACATATCGCCGTACACTTAGAGAGGAAGAAGTGTACTAACACCCCTCTAAATGACATCTACCATCATTAGGCTTCTAGTCCAATGATCCACGACTTCCTGGAGTGTTTCCGCTTTCCAAGGGAGCTACCCTAAAGCAAACATCCAAGTCATGTTTCCCAGGGCCCTGGATAATTTAGACCATTCGGACAACCACAAGGGGTGATATAGTGCAGAAACTATCTTGTATAAGTTTGTCTTAACTAACTAGTCACACATACCCAACATGCAAGTATATTGGCCCTATGATAGAACCTCAACTACAGCAAATCAAAGTATATGCTTCCAGCTTCGCTAGACCACCAACTCATACTCAAGTCGTAGAGTACTAGTCCACGCTGTAGCGGTAGTAGTCTAGGTTTCTACCATATAGTACTTTGAGAAACCACTACTACAGGTCCTGTTCTACGTATTCGAAATACGCTTATGTCATGAAGTGAGTGGACTACCCATTGGCTAAAGGTAAGCCATTCCCCATTTGGAATTCATAACATAATAACCTAAACATGATGAGGTTCCCAGTCTCATCAATAGGTTAAGAACAAATGTTTATGTGTTAAATAACCCGTGATCCATACCTTACTGTGAAAGACCACCATTCACATGGATCACTTATTTAAACACAATGGGTCTGTTCCAAACGAAAATCGTGCACAAACAAAAAGTAAATTCACAAACAATTTCTGAAAATAAATTCTTTTATTAAATAATTCGATTTTACATCAGAAACCTAGTCTAAGAGGGCATACAATACAACAATCTCCCACTTGCACTCTAAGATTAGGTAAGTCCATAGGTGCCCACCCCTATGGCGTCTAAGTGTCTCTTGAAGACTCTCTCAGCCAAAGGCTTGGTGAATGGGTCTGCTAGATTGTTTTCTGAGGTAATATGCTCCACCACGACTTCCCGTCTCTGGATGAAATCCCGGATCAGGTGGTACTTCCTCTCGATGTGTTTCCCCTTCTTGTGGTTCCGAGGCTCCTTAGATTGTGACACTGCTCCAGTGTTGTCGCAATACATCACAACCGGTTTGTCCATATGTGGTACAACTCCGAGTTCTGAAAGAAACTTCCGGAGCCAGACTGCTTCCTTGGACGCCTCCGAAGCTGCCACATACTCAACTTCCATGGTTGAGTCAGCAATACAAGATTGCTTGATACTCCTCCATGAAATTGCTCCTTCAGACAAGGTGAAGACATATCCACTAGTGGATTTTCTCTCATCCTTATCCGCCTGGAAGTCTGAGTCTGTGTATCCTGTAGGAACTAAATCATCAGCCCTGTAAACCAGCATATAATCTCTCGTTCCCTTGAGGTACTTGAGAATATACTTTACTGACTTGCCAATGAACCTCCCACGGGTTTGATCGATATCTGCTAACTAAGCCCACGGCAAAGCGGATATCCGGCCTAGTACACAGCATAGCGTACATGAGACTTCCCATAACCGAAGCGTAGGGAATCCTACTCATTCTGTCCTTTTCTTCTTGAGACTTAGGATAGTCCTTCGAAGAAAATGACAACCCATGTCTGCAAGGGATTAGAGCTCCCTTGCATGAGTCCATGCTGTACTTGGCCAACATCTTGTCAATGTATGTCGCTTGGGATAATCCTAACATTCTCTGCTTCCTATTTCTAAGAAGCCTAATCCCGAGAATGTAGCTGGCTTCTCCCAAGTCCTTCATACTGAATTGACTAGACAACCAAACCTTTGTAGATGACAATGTCCCTACATCATTTCCAATGAGTAGAATGTCATCCACATACAGGACAAGAAAAACCACATTGATGCCTTCAAGTTTCCTGTACACGCATGGTTCATCTTCGTTTTGAATAAAACCATAAGACTTTACAGTCTCATCAAAACGAATGTTCCATGCTCTTGATGCTCGCTTAAGTCCATAAATGGACTTCTTAAGCTTGCAAACCATGTGTTCTGGCCTTCGACAATGAAGCCTTCCGGTTGGGACATATAGATGTCTTCGCTAAGATGGCCATTCAAGAATGCCGTCTTGACATCCATTTGCCATATCTCGTAGTCATAGTGACAGGCGATGGCAAGGAGGATGCGAATGGATTTAAGCATGGCTACCGGGGAAAAGGTTTCCTCATAGTCGATACCTTCTTTCTGAGTATACCCTTTCGCCACAAGCCTAGCTTTGAAGGTTTCCACCTTCCCATCCGCTCCTCTCTTCCTCTTGTATACCCACTTGCACCCAATGGGTTTTATCCCTTCAGGTGAAGCTACAAGATCCCAAACCTGATTGAGGTACATAGACTCAATCTCGGCTTTCATTGCTTCATGCCACAGATTTGCATCGGCATCAGCAATAGCCTCCTCGTATCTAGCGGGGTCTTGTTCCTGATGGTCGGAAACCAGCTCAAAAGCTTCTCCAGTCCATCTATCCGGAACCCTAGACACTCTCCCACTACGACGAGGCTCCATTTGTACAGGCTCTTGAGGTTGTGCCTCTTCTTGTTCCAAAATCGGGTCAGTAGAAGTTGATTCCATAGATAACTTCTCCTGCAGTTCCAACCTCGTTGAACCTTTAGTGGAAGTACTTTGATCATCTTCCAAGTATCTAGCATTGGTACTGACTAGTACCTTTTGCTCCTTAGGATGATAAAAGTAGCCTCCTTTTGTCCCTTTTGGATACCCAACAAAATAGCATAATTCGATCTTGGTTCCAACTTGTCTCCCTTGATCGGTACATAAGGCTGGACACCCCCAAATCCTGAGATGATTCGGACTTGGCTTACGCCCGGTCCACATCTCATAGGGAGTCCTAGGTGCTGACTTGGAAGGCACCAAGTTCGAGAATATATGCCGTTGTTTCCGGGGCATATCCCCAAAGGACACTTGGAAGAGTAGCATGAGACATCATGCTTCGGACCATTTCCATCAACGTCCTGTTCCTTCTCTCAGCTACTCCGTTCTGCTGGGGGGTTCCCGGCGCAGAGAGCTGGGATACTATCCCATGATGTACCATGTAGTCCTTGAATTCACCTAGGAGGTACTCTCCACCACGATCCGATCGTAAGGTTTTGATTAATTTACCTGTCCGACGCTCCACTTCAGCCTTAAACTCTTTGAACTTGTCAAAAGAGTCAGACTTGCGTCTCATCAGGTAAATGTAACCATACCTCGTACAATCATCCGTGAACGTGATGAAGTACTCAAAACCTCCCCTAGGCTGGTGTAGACAATGGACCGCACACATCAGTGTGAACAAGACTCAACACCTCCTTGGCTCTATCCGCCTTTGGTGTAAAAGACCTTTTGGTCATTTTTCCCATCAGGCAGGATTCACACTGAGGCCAACTTTCCAATCTCAATGAGCCCAAAGGCCCATCATGGATTAGCCTCTGAATCCTGGTTGAGTTAATATGACCCAACCTCAGGTGCCAAAGGTATGAATCATTGATATTGGTCTTTCTCTTCTTGGTTAAAGGTTCGGATCGAAGCGTTATTTGATTGTTTGTTAATAGGGTTTAAAAAGAACAAATTTCCATACATGTGCCCAGTACATAAAATTTCTCCATCTCTACTGATAGAAATACCAGAATGGAAAGATATAGAATATCCTTGATTAATAAGTTTTGCAACTGAAATCAAATTCTGACGAAAACCGGTACATATAAAATGTCTTTTAAAACCACTATCTTATTACAATCAAAAATAAGATCCAGCTCTCCCACTTGCAAGGGCCAGGACTTGTGCTCCATTACCCACTCGAAGCCCATGTTCGCCCTTCTTGAGTCTTCTTATCTTCCTAAATCCCTGCAAGGAGTTACGAGATATGATCGGTGGCTCCTGAATCAACAATCCAAGTGGAAGTTGATCCTACCATTGATATGGACTCTAGATAGTAAACATTACCTGTGGGGTTTTTCTTGGCTCGAAGATCTGGACACTCTTTTTCCAGTGTCCCTTCTTTCCACACTTGAAGCACTTGCCCTTTGGTTTGTCCTTGGGCTGGTTCTTGGGCTGAGGCTGCTTGCATTCCACTTCTTCCTCTTGAACTTTACGGGCTTAGGCCCGGTTCTTGAAGAAGAGGCCTTAGCAATCATGGCCTTAGGCTGCGGCTTCATGACCTTCTCCGCCATACGGAGCTCCTTCATCGGTTCGAGTCAAACTCATGTTCAACTTGTTCATGTTATAGTTTAACTTGAGCCGAGTGAAAGAGCCCGGTAGAGATTCGAGAACCATGTCCACTTGGCTCTCGGGGTCAATGACAGCCCCTAAGATTTACCGCCTCGAAAGCAGCAATCATCTTGAGCATATGCTCTCGGACTGATGCTCCCTCGGCCATCTTAGTGTTTACAATTGTTCGAAGAGCCTCCTGCCTTGCGGGCCGGCTCTTGTCCGCGAACATAGTTGCCAACGATTGACTTATGTCATATTGCGAAGCCATGTGCTCGTGTTTTGACTAGAGCACATTAGACATGGAAGCTAACATATAGCAACGTGCCATTTCGTCGGCTTTCTTCCATGCCTTTTCGGCCTCTCGCTCTTCGGCGGTGGAACCTTCCCCGATAACGGGGCGAGGTTTCGTAAAGGACATACTTATACTCCTCGGTTGTGAGTATTATGTCCAGGTTCCTTTTCCGATCCACATAGTTTGGACCCGTTAACTTATTCTCCCTGAGAATAACGGCCAATGGACTAAAAGAACCTCCCACCATTTACGAAAATCGAAAATAAAAGAAAGAAATTAGTTTGTGAAAACAAAATGAAATTTGTGCACTGAAAATAATTTGGCTCTTAGGAAAAGCTGACATAGCTTCTTGGGAAGATTAACGGTTTCCTAAGCTAAGTGTATTAACCACCACAAATTAATTTCCCTTCTAGGTAATGGTCTAGAGAATAACTCCATCGTGGGATGGCCGTTTCCTCTCATTTCCTATGGACATACCTCGCACTATAACCTCCAACGTGGGCTGGCCGATCATAGTACGTGCCCGGGTTATTAATTACATCCTTCCATTAGATCTAGATCCTTGTGGTATCCCCATCCTATACGGGTTCACTCCCGGGGTGACGCGAGGGGATCCACGATCTCTAATGAGGACCGTGATGGAAGCCGTGGGGCCGTTGGAACCCCTCTCCCACTTAGTCTTTTAAAATAAAGGTTTCTGGAAAATATCCTTTTGAAATTTCCATTAAGTTTTTCTTAACTCAAAAATAAAATATCTAAGTCCAATAAAATCTCTATGTCAAGGCTTATATCCTTTGAGAGACTTCCTCCATGGACTAATTTTATATAAGTTAAAACTTAATGATTTCAAAGATTTTCCAATTAAAACTTTCTAGAGACTTTGGTCTCAAGTTTATTTGACAAAATCATTTTTCTAGTCCAAAACAAAACAAAATGGCTCTCCATTTTAATTTACAAAAATATCTAAATCCAATATATTTTCTATGTCAAGGATTAAATCCTTTGAGAAAATATTTAAGGATTAATTTTTGTACTAATTAAAATAACCATTTAGTTTTTAAAGAAAAATATTTTTTCTTGCCAAAACAAAAGGTTCCCAAAGACTTTGGTCTTTGAGAAAAAGCACACATAGGTACATAAAAAAAATAGCATGCTAGAAAACAATAAACGTTTTCATGCTTTTCTATTTTTTTAAACCTAAGTGCCCAAATAATAGAATTAAACACATTAATTAATTAATTAATGATCTTGTTTAATCCTAAAATCCCTTACTAATATTTTTCATGCAAATATATTCCAAGAATATAAATATTGCAAAAATATTAACTTCGCCTGGTATGGGACCCAAAACGAAAAAAGGAAAAAAAAATAAAAAAAATTTTGACTGGAGGTCCACTGCACCGGCCGCACCAGATCCGGGCCCATTGGCCTGTGGTCCACCGCGGCCGCTGTGAACCAGCCGCACCAGATCTCCTGAAGCTTCCAACCCGCCAAGCCGTGACCCGCGCCCGAACCGCTTCTCCTCTGCACGCGACCCGCATGTTTTACCGGATTCGTTGCTCGACCCAGAATCAATTGCAATTCAAATTCAACATTCAAAATGAATTCGGCTTGGATTGCTACAGTCGCGGCTCGGCTCCAGCGGCTCGTGCGACACGGCTCTTCACACAGAAATAGTGGCGGCTCGGCTCAAGGCTCGGCTCGTCTTCACGGCTTAGGAACAGTGCATCTTTTTTGTTTTTCTTCTGTTTCGCGCGCGACTTGCAGAGCATTTTTTTCCTTCGATTTTTTCTGTCTTCTTTGGCTTCTTTGGACATTTTTACTTATAAAAACTCATCCAAAACATAACCACAACCACCTATACCCATTAAAATTGGGTTTACACGATTAAAACACCAAAGCCAAAAAAATTTACAGAGATCCTATGCTTCCATTGTGAAGCTTACAAATCCACCTATCCCATACCAAAACAGCGAAGGATCACAGGTATAATCATCTTCTCCATTTTATTAACTACCATGCTCCCTATATTGATCAAAACCAATGGCTCTGATACCACTTTGATGGAAAACGCAGAAACAGGGGAGCATGCACCGTGCCAAAACGAATTGGAGAAAAATTAAAACTCGAGCCATAAAGGCCATGCGGAAGCGTGAAGATTATACCTTTGCGCTTCTTAACCCTTCTAGGTTGAGTAAGAGCGGATTGAACGACTGGAATCGCCTCGCTTTGTCCACTTGAAGGAGCTTCCGGTTGAACACCCACCAGCCTTCTACTCCGCCTTGTTTGCATTAAAGCTTAGCTCTCCAGCTCTCGGGATATTCCTCAGCCTAACCTCTAGTTGGTGAACACAATGGGAAAGAGAAACGGTCTCAATTCTCCTTGGTTCGCTCGCTATTGGTTAACAAAAAACAAGGGAAAAACAAGAAGAAGGAGAGAGACCTTGAGAGAGAGAGACTCACATGAGTGACGTGAGTCTTGTGGCTTTGTGAAAGAAAAATCAGGGTTTTTTCCCTTTCAAAGAGTTGTTTATATTTAGCCTAAACTAGGTCTCTCAATCTCTGATAAACATCTCCCCGAGATTTCAAAATACCCGGATGTTATTCTGAGAAACAGTTTGGCTTAACCTTAAACTCCTCTTAACCGTATCTGGAAAAAACCCTAAGGTCCAAGCTATTGAGCCAGATAAATATTTATTATTTTTCTTGGACCCAAAAGGCCCAAAATAATAAATATTAATTATTTATTTTCTGGGCTTACATAAGTAACCCAATAAATAATTAATGAGCCCAAATGAACCATAATAATTAATCTTTAATTATTTATTTCTTGGGCCTATACAAATAACCCAATAAATAATTAAACATTAATTATTTCTCCTAGTTTAAGCCCAGGTTAATTTCTTAATTATTCATACTGGACCTAGGCCCAGAATAATTAGTTAACCAAATAAACTAGATAATTAATTTCTCTCAACTCCTATTTTATTTATTTATTTATTTATTTTATTCCAATCCAATAATAAATTAGACTTCCTGAATAAAATAAAATAAAACAAAATAAAATAAAATCCTCTTCAACTGAGACCAATTCCTCAACCCAAAAATAGTTAGGACTTACGGGCTATCCCGAGGACCAAAAAGACACATCGCCTTGGCTGCTAAAATGACCAAAATACCCCTGCTATATAAATAGCTGTATTTTGCATTTTAAATATTTTCTAATATCACCATAAGAAAATATTGACCCCAAGGACAATGCTGCGTTAGCAAAGTCTCCGACCTACAGGTGAAATGACTAAAATACCCCTCTACACATCGCCGTACACTTAGAGAGGAAGAAGTGTACTAACACCCCTCTAAATGACATCTACCATCCTTAGGTTTCTAGTCCAATGATCCACGACTTCCTGGAGTGTTTCCGCTTTCCAAGGGAGCTATCCTAAAGCAAACATCCAAGTCATGTTTCCCAGGGCCCTGGATAATTTAGACCATTCGGACAACCACAAGGGGTGATATAGTGCAGAAACTATCTTGTATAAGTCTGTCTTAACTAACTAGTCACACATACCCAACATGCAAGTATATTGGCCCTATGATAGAACCTCAACTACAGCAAATCAAAGTATATGCTTCCAGCTTCGCTAGACCACCAACTCATACTCAAGTCGTAGAGTACTAATCCACGCTATAGCGGTAGTAGTCTAGGTTTCTACCATATAGTACTTTGAGAAACCACTACTACAAGTCCTGTTCTACTTATTTGAAATACGCTTATGTCATGAAGTGAGTGGACTACCCATTGGCTAAAGGTAAGCCATTCCCCATTTGGAATTCATAACATAATAACCTAAACATGATGAGGTTCCCAGTCTCATCAATAGGTTAAGAACAAATGTTTATGTGTTAAATAACCCGTGATCCATACCTTACTGTGAAAGACCACCATTCACATGGATCACTTATTTAAACACAATGGGTCTGTTCCAAACGAAAATCGTGCACAAACAAAAAGTAAATTCACAAACAATTTCTGAAAATAAATTCTTTTATTAAATAATTCGATTTTACATCAGAAACCTAGTCTAAGAGGGCATACAATCCAACAATTTCTATCCTTTAATTCTAATGCGACCAAATAATGGATTAAACATCATAATAATAAAATTAAAATAATCTTGTTTAATCCTAAGTAGTTCCACTTTTACTAATTATTTTCATGTAAAATTATTTAACACAATAAATAAACCATTGTAAGAAAATAACCTCATGTGATATAAGCCCCAAAAGAAAAAGAAATTACAAGAAAAATTATATTCAGGAAAACTCAAACCAGAGCCCACGACGTGAATCAACAAGCTGTCAAAACCAGTCCATTTTGTTTTTAAGTCGGCCGAGGCGTTGTTGAAGCCCGTCGCAACTTTGGGAACAAAATTCCCAAAAACTAGTCGCGGCTTCAGAACGAATGATCCGGTCAATCAGCTGTGGCCTGGATTCATCCAACCATGGCTTGTGGGTAAACAAACCCACAAGTTAGCCGCAGCTGGAAGATTGGCTGGCCACGACTAGACTCTATCCCGTTTCCAGAAATATTTCTGCATCTCTTCAATCTCTTCTTCAGGTTTTTCTTCAAGGTATTGTGTGTTGATCTAGCCACCAATTTTGTACAAGAATTCGTAAATTAAATTGAAATACTATATCAACTGCCTATGCCTTTCAAAACAAGGTGTATACAAATTTTACGAAAAGTGATTAATTATAAATTACAAGTATCTATGCCTCCACGGGCAACGCGTACACAAAATCTATCCATATCAAAATCCATGAGAGATCTATACAATTACAAAGATCATATTTTTATTAGTAAATGAGTCACCTTTTTCAATTATTAACCCTAAGCATACTCTTAGGTTAAATCATGGCTCTGATACGACTTGAAGGATCACGAAAAAAATAAATACGTAGAGAAAGATAGTAAATTAAAAATTTTTTCCAGCCAAAGTTTAGGAAAACTTACTTCTAGGGCATTTTACTTGAGTAATTGAAATTGGATTCGGGTTCGACAACGCTTCTTGAACGGGAACGTCTACTTGTTCTGTGGGTATACTAACTACTCGTCAGCTCCTTCGCATCAAACACTTACCACGTTTGTTAGTTCTTGACCTTCCAGAATATTCTTAAACCTCTATGGACCTCTACTGCTAAAAGAACTCATGTGAAAAAGATTGGAAGAAAAACGGAAGAGTTAAAATGGTAAAGGAAAAATGACCAAAAGGAAATGGTGGCCTCGTTTTTGTTTTCACAGGAAAAAAATGAAAGCTTTTTGGTTACAAAATCGACCAATCCTTTATAGTAGCAAGAACCATTACTTAATTAACCAATAGCTTTCCTTTTTCCTTTTCCAAAACCAAAAAACCGGCCCACGTTTTTCTTATTCATGTGGTAGCTACCTTAGATTACTAAAATCTTCTAGCCATCACACACAAATCTTGATAGGTCAAGATTTTTCTAAATTGGTCAAAAATTAATTAATTAGCTCTCTTATTAATTTATCCACTTGGGTCCAATACAAAATTATCCAAGATAATTAGTTAATAAACTAATTAATTAAATTAGCTCTTTTATTAATTAATTAAATCACTTAGGCTCTATATAAAACTATCCAAGATAATTAATTAATAAACTAATTAATTAAATTGGTCCAATTATTATTCTTGCCCAAATAAATAATTAATTGGACTCTTAGAACAATTCTTTCAATAATAAATTCACCCAATAAGCGCAGATAATAAATAAATTTACTAAGGTTATTTGAGCTACTCTGGGGATCAAAAGACATATTATTCTTAGCTACTAAAATGATCAAAATATCCTTATTAACAAATAGTTGTATTTTATCATTTTAAATATTTCATTTATCACTATATGAAAATATTGACCCCAAGAATAATATTGCATGTGCAGTGTCTTCGACCTACAGATGTAATGACAAAAATCCCCATCTACGTAACACCCGTCATTGAGATAGGAAAAATGTACTAACACATTTCTCAATGACATCTACTATCTTTTGATAGCTAGTCCGATAATCTATAACTTTTAATATGTATCCACTTATCACAGGGAGCTACCAAAAGTGTACATACTTATTCACATTTTTCAGGACTCTAGATTATTAGATTATCCCGAACGATCACAAGAGAGTGATTTTTTTACATAATGAAGCATAAAAACTCTATTGTATAAGCCTGTCTTAATGAACTGAGTCATGCACCCAACGTACGAGGTTATTGGCCTTGCGATGAGACCCCACCCAATATACATCATAGTGTACAAGTCTAGCTTCAACAAACCATCAACTTATACTCAAGTCTTAGGGTACTCGTCTACACAATAGTTGCGATAAACCAATCTTTATTTATTTTAGTACTTTAATAAAGATTATTATCGCGTAGTCCAATTTCAAGTAATCCAAATACGCTTTCACTATTGGTGTAAGTGGACTACTTACTAGTTAAAGGTAAACTATTCCCCATTTAGACACTATAGTGTAATGATGTAAACTTTGATGAAGTACCCAACTCTATCAATCGATCAAGAACAATTTTTTGGTTATATGTTAGTAGCCCATAATCTACACCGTACTATGAAAATAAGACCCAATCACGTAGATTACTTACTAACACATTTAGACCTTAATGTGCAACTTATGTCAATAAATAACCATTAATGAATGAAACTTTTATTAATTTCTAAAATATTGAAATACATAAGCCATTTTAAGCATACATTCCAACAAAAACTATAGCTCTAAGTTTTCCTATAGTTAGTTACACTAGAAGGCAATTCCTGTATGCTTTCGAGAGGCCTCTGTTCCCTTACCTTGGGGGGGGGGAGGGTAAGCACGTATGTTTACTATAGGATAGTAGTTCTAAAGTATTGGAGGGTAACCTGGTGTTAGGGTTCTACCAAATTTTCCTAGCAGTCAAGTCCCAAAAATTATACGCAGTTTGGTCTTGGAGGATAGGTTTTGGATGATAATAATATCTGGAAACATCACAGGATAAGTCCCCAGTCTGAATGTATCCTACGTAGATGGGCAACTTACGAGTAGTGGCCAAGCATAGTTACCTTTCTTCCCTCCAAATACACAAGCGGCTAATCCACATTTTAACCAGATAAGGCCTCAACATGTTAGAGGAACTTAGTCGCCAACCGTTCAGTGTGGCACTACATATCCATAAGCAACCAATTAATAGGTGGACTCCCAAGACATTATTGATGTATTAAGGAAGTAGTTTGGTTTAAACATTACCGGATTAACAAGCAAACATATTAGAAACCTTACTTGGGGTGGATCGACTCATTTGTAGCATTGCCCAAGGGCTTTAGAGTTCCTGATTTCATAATTTTCTCTAGTGACAATGAGAAGATGACCATAAAACATGTCGAAAAGTTCACAACCCAGTGTCGTGAGATAGCTACTAATGGATATTACAAGTTTTGATTATTTCCTTTGTCTTTAACAGGAGCAACTTTCACTTGGTATACAAGCTTGTTGCCGAATTCAATACATAACTGGGCTAAAATTGAATGCTTATTCTATGAGAGATTTTATTAGTCAATCCCAAAAGTGTCGATTACTGATTGTCTAACAATAAAACAAAGACCGAGAGAAACCATTACTGAATTCTTGGAACGGTTCAAGAGGTTCAAAGGTAAATGTTCAACCAGGTTGCCTAAATCTGAGTATATGAGGATTACAATTGGCAGGACACATTCTCAATTAAAAGAAGCTTTTACCCTATAGGATTTTTAGGCTTGTCACTACTAGCTTCCCATGTTGCATAACTTAGAGAATTCATCAAGAAGAAAGAAAAGAAATTAGGAGCAAGATTTGACAAAAAGTAGGCTATGATTTCAGTGATTAATGACTTATCTAACCTCGAAGAGGAAATAGCTAATGAAATTCTAATTGCATAGTTAGTTGTTGGGAAAGCTTATATGTGTGTTCACCTTAAAACCTTCTAAAGGTAAAGAAATCATTAAGTTTCACAACAAGAGGAGCCATGGTGGGAAGGACAGTTACTTAGTCAACACCACCAAGACTGACCAGATTTTTAACCATTTGTTGAAAAACAAGCTGATCAAGTTGTCACATGATCAACAAATACCTTTAGTAGAAGAACTTAAAGGAAAAAAGGTATTACCATTAGCATAATACTTATACTACTAACATTTATCTTATCTTTAGGCAACCATACAGAAGGCCATCCAAGAAAATAGGCTCAAGTTTGCAGATAAGCATATTTCTAAGTCTCTTGTTGATTCAAATCCTTTTCTTGGCACATCTATTAACACAGTGACCTGTTAAAGAAGTCACAAACTAGGCCTAAGGCAACTGTAAAAAAATAAATTAACACAACTAGCAGATCTACGAGATCAGTTGATTCAAAAGAAGACTTAGAGTGAAACTAGTCATCCCAGACTATCTGTGCCTGATTTGAGACAAATTCTCAACTTGCAAAAAGTACTCTATGATAGAAAGTCAAGTTGTGTGATTGGAAGCTAGCATGGAGAGCTAGTTGCCTTGAAACTAGCAGATAGGGTGCTTAATTGAACAAGGAGCAAAATCAAGTGAGTCCTCATCAATCTAAATCCACAAGTTTGAATGTCTTTCAGATGTTAGGCAAGAAGGCTATCCCTACAAATAGGGGACGACAAGAAATCTTACTCAAAAAATACTAATGTAACAAGAAAGTAGCCTTTCAAGCTAAAAGATGATGCATTCTACAAATAATCACATCAGTTCAGTCGATTGAACAGCTTGATCATCCTTTGGCCCCTAATCAAAAGGGCCAAACAACTATTTTCTACCAGTCCAACTAATGGAAGAGAGCCTTCTTAAAATATAAAATGCATAAAGAAGTACTCAAACTAGAGGGCTCAGTCAGCATAATCGGCGTACTACCTACAAGCTATGGTGAAAGAAGGAACAAACATATGCTCATTGGAGAAGAAACTATGGTGAAAGAACAAACTTTTTCTGGGGTTGGCATGC
Source organism: Voacanga thouarsii (assembly GCA_026120185.1). Lineage (NCBI taxonomy): Eukaryota > Viridiplantae > Streptophyta > Magnoliopsida > Gentianales > Apocynaceae > Voacanga > Voacanga thouarsii. The sequence goes on along the minus strand of JANUWF010001719.1, from coordinate 3,095,877 downwards.
CTTTCATTAATCTTTTCCTGCCACTTAAGATGTTTTAATGATTTATGATCAATATGAATGATGAATTCTTTAGGTAAAAGTTAATATTGCCAATGGTGAAGAGTCCTCATTAAAGCATACAACTCCTTATCAGAGGTGGAATAATTTTAGGGTGTTCTAGACAAATTTTCACTAAAATATGTAATAGTTTTTTTTATCTCGAGTCAACATAGCTCCTATACTTACTTTACTTGCATCACATTCAACTTTGAAGGTTATGTCAAAGTTAGGTAAAGAAAGAAGTGGAGCTTCACTTAATTTTTCTTTCAAGGAACTAAAGTCCTTTTCTCTCTTCTCTTCCCACCTAAACCAAAGGTTTTCTTTACTTCTTCTGTTAAGGGGCTACTATGGTACTAAAGTTCTTAATAAATCTTCTATAAAAGTTAGCCAACCCATGAAAACTTCTTACCTCTGTCATGATTGTAGGTGTTGACTATTTCGGAGTTGTCCTAATCTTCTTCTCATTAGCTTAAATTCCTTTAGAACTTATAATAAAGCTAAGAAAGGTTATTTTTTCAAACACCAAAAATATTTATCAAAATTTGCATACAATCTTTTCCTTCTAAGAGTAATACGTACAAATTTGAGATGATGCAAATGATTCTAATATGTCTTACTATAAATCAGAATACCATTAAAGTACATCACAATAAATTTCCCAATGACCTCCCACAACACTTGATGCAATAACCTCATAAGAGTGCTACGTGCATTTGAAAGACCAAAGGACATCACAGGCTACTCATACAATCCATGTTTTGTTTTGAACACAATTTTCTATTCATCACTCTCTCTAATCCTAATTTGATGATAGTTAAATTTCAAATCAATTTTTAAAAATATATAAGCTCCATACAACTCATCTAACAAGTCATCAAGTCTAGGAATGGAATATTGATATTTTACCTTGATATAATCAACACATATTTTTCATGATCCATCCTTTTTGGGCACTAAGAGAATTGGAATTGCACATATGATTAAGCTTTCTCAAACATGGCCTTTTTGGAGAAACTCATTCACTTATCTTTGCAACTCTTTAGCTTCTTTCGAGTTGCACCTATAAGTTGGCCTATTTGAAATAACAGTTTCAGATATGAAGTTTATATGATGCTTAATTCCTGTTATTGGTAATAATCGTCCTGACATCTCATTAGAAAATACATCTTCAAACTCTTTGATGATACTTGCAATTGCATAGGGAAAAAACGAGTAATTTTATCAGTGGACGTATAAACACCTTTACAGACAAAGAAAATTACTAGTTCATTGGCCTCAATTACTTCTATCACCTTACTCTCTTTTGCAAAGAAATTCACTATTGTCTTATCTCCTCTCTCCTGTTTTTGTAATTGCTTCTATCATCTTATTCTATTTTGTACTCGATGGTTTTTGCAATTCATCTCTCTCTTTCCTCTCTTTTTCTTTCTTCTCACTTTTCTCACTCCCTTGTTTTTTGGTACTCCGTTGTGCATTTCTTTTCTTTTCCTTCTTCCTCATCATCTTTTGATCGACACTCGCTTCACTTGGGGTTACTGGCGAAAGAACATACTTCCTTCATTCTTTATACACGAAGTAAGTATTTTTCTTCTCATTATGCACAACATCTTTATCATATTGCCATGGTCTATCTAGGAGTAGGTAGTCAGTTTGTATTAGCATCACATCATATAACATCTCGTCTTTATATTCTCCCATATTAAATGCAACCAATGCTTGTTTATTCACTTTCAATTCTCTACTATCATTTAGCTATTGTAGTTTGTATAGATTTGGATACTTCTTGGTCTCCATTCCTATCTCATCTACCAAACTAGCACATATGACATTAGTGCAACTTCCATTATTTATAATCACACTACAAGGTACCTTATTGATAAGACATGTTATATAAAATATATTATCCTTTTATTGATAATGATCATCCTTATTCACCTGAGTATTCAATGATCATCTTACTACTCTAAGCAATGTTCAAATTGGACCTACTTCTGCTCCTTCTTCACTTGAAGCTTCATTCTCTTGTCTTCTACTTTCTTCTTTCTTGGATAAGACCTCACCAAACGAATTAGTGTACATGGCCTTTTTTCTAGGATACTCATGAGCAGTGTGTTCATAGCCTAAACATCGAAAGCATTTAATGTCTCGACCTTTTTGTGGCTTCTCCACAATTTTTCTTTTATTTTTACTCCATTTCTTCCTAGGTTTATTGTACTCCATATGGGTGGCCTTGAAGCTCCTTTACTCTTAGGTAGTGGCTTATTAGTTAGAAGATTTGTGTAAACTAATAAATCAATGATATTCTGAATCTTTCCATTCTGGTATTTCTATTAGTAGAGATGGAGAAATCTTATGTACTAGGCACATGTATGGAAATCTATTCTATTTAAACCATATTAACAATCAATCAAATAACGCTCAATCTGAACCTTTAACTAAGAAGAGAAAGACCAATGTCAATGACTCATATCTTTGGCATCTAAGGTTAGGTCATATCAACTAAACCAGGATTCAGAGGCTAATCCATGATAGGCCTTTGGGCACATTGAGATTGAAAAATTAGCCTCAATGTGAATCCTGCCTGATGGGAAAAATGACCAAAAGGTCTTTTATCCCAAAGGTGGATAGGGCCAAGGAGGTACTGAGTCTTGTTCACACTAATATGTGTGGTCCCTTGTCTACACCAGCTAGAGGAGGTTTTGAGTATTTCATCACTTTTACGAATGATTGTACAAGGTTTGGTTATATTTACCTGATGAGGCGCAAGTCTGACTCTTTTGATAAGTTCAAGGAGTTTAAGGCTGAAGTGGAGCGTCGGGCAGGTAAATTAATCAATAACTTATGATCGGATCGTAGTGGAGAGTACCTCCTAGGTAAATTCAAGGATTACATAGTACATCATAGGATAGTATCCCAACTCTCTGTGCCGGAAACACCCCAGCAGAATGGAGTGGCTGAGAGAAGGAACAGGACATTGATGGAAATGGCCTATAACATGATGTCTCATGCTACTATTTCAGTATTTTTTTTGCGATATGCCCTGGAAATAGCGGTATACATTCTGAACTTGGTGCCTTCCAAGTCAATACCTAGAACTCCCTATGAGATGTGGACTGGGCGTAAGTTAAGTTTGAATCATCTCAGGATATGGGGTTGTCCATCTTATGTACTGATCAAGGGAGACAAGTTGGAACCAATATTAGAATTATGCTATTTTGTTGGGTATCCAAAAGGAATAAAGGGTGGTTAATTTTATCATCCTAAGGAGCAGAAGGTACTGGTTAGTACCAATGCTAGAAACTTAGAGGATGATCAAAGTACTTCCACGAAAGGTTCAACTAGGTTGGAACTCGCAGAGAAGTTATCTTTGGAAGCAACTTCTTCTAACCCAATTGTGGAACAAGAAGAGGCACAGCCTCAAGAGCCTGTACAAATGGTGCCTCGTCGGAGAGTATCTAGGGTTCCGGATAGATGGTATGGAGAAGCTTTTGAGTTGGTCTCTGACCATCAGAAACAAGACCCCACTAGATACGAGAAGGCAATTGCTGATGCCGATGCAAATCTATGGCATGAAGCAATGAAAGCCGAGATTGAGTCTATATACTTCAATCAGGTTTGGGATCTTATAGCTTCACCTGAAGGGATAAAACCTATTGGGTGTACAAGAGAAAGAGGGGAGTGGATAGGAAGGTGGAAACCTTTAAAGTTAGGTTTGTGACAAAATGGTATACTCAGAAAGAAATGATCGATTTTGAGGAAACCTTTTCCCCGGTAGCCATGCTTAAATCCATCCGTATCCTCCTTACCATCGCATGTCACTATCACTACGAGATATGACAAATAGATATCAAGATAACATTTTTAAATGGCCATCTTAGCGAAGACATCTATATGTCCCAGCCGGAAGATTTTATTACTGAAGGTCAAGAACATATAGTTTAAAAGCTTAAGAAGTCCATTTATGGATTTAAGCAGGCATTAAGAGCGTGGAATATTCGTTTTGACGAGACTGTAAAATCTTACAGCTTTATTTAAAACGAGGATGAACCTTGCGTATACAAAAAACTTGAGGGGCTTACTGTGATTTTTTTTATATGGATGACATTCTACTCATTGGAAATGATGTAGGGTCATTGTCATCTACAAAGGTTTGGCTGTCTAGTCAATTCAGTATGAAGGACTTGGGAGAAGTCAGCTACATTTTCGGGATTAGACTTCTTAGAAATAGGAAGTAGAGAATGTTAGGATTATCCCAAGCCGCATACATTGACAAGATGCTGGCCAAGTATAGCATGGACTCATGTAAGGGAGCTCTAATCCCTTGCAGACATGGGTTGTCATTTTCTTCAAGAGACTGTCCTAAGTCTCAAGAAGAAAAGAACAGAATGAGTAGGATTCCATATGCTTCGGCTGTGGGAAGTCTCATGTACGCCATGCTATGTACTAGGCCAGATATCTGCTTTGCCGTAGGTTTAGTTAGCAGATATCAGTCAAACTCTAGGGAGGTACATTGACAAGCTGTAAATCATATTCTCAAGTATCTCAAGGGAATGAGAGATTATATGCTGATTTACAGAACTGATGATTTGGTTCCTATGGGATACACAGATTCAGACTTCCAGACAGATAAGGATGAGAGAAAATCCACTAGTGGATATGTCTTCACCTTGTCTGGAGGAGCAATTTCATGGAGAAGTATCAAACAATCTAACAGATCCATTCACCAAACCTTTGATTGAGAGGATCTTCAAGAGACACTTAGATGCCATAGGGGTGGGCACCTACGGACTTACCTAATCTTAGAGTGCAAGTGGGAGATTGTTGGATGTATGCCCTCTTAGAATAAGTTTCTGATGAAAATATTGAATATTTTAAAAGAATTTATTTTCAGAAATCGTTTGTGATTTATTTTTATTATTTGTGCACAATTTCGTTTGGAAAAGGCCCATTGTGTTTAAATAAGTGATCCATGTAAATGGAGGTTTTTCACAGTAAGGTATGGATCATGGGTTATTTAAACACATAAACATTTGTTCTTAACCGATTGATGAGAATGGGAATCCCATCATGTTTAGGTTATTATGTTATGAATTCTAAATGGAGAATGGCTTACCTTTAGCTAGTAAGTAGTCTACGCATTTCATGACATAAGTGTATTTCGAATACGTAGAACAGGACTTGTAGTAGTGGTTTCTAAAAGTACTATATGGTAGAAACCTAGACTACTACCGCTACAGTGTGGACTAGTACTCTACGACTTGAGTATGAGTTGGTGGTCTGACGAAACTGGAAGCATATACTTTGATATGCTATAGCTGAGGTTCTATCGTAGGGCCAATATACATGTGTGACTAGTTAGTTAAGACAGACTTGTACAAGATAATTTCTACACTACATCGCCCCTTGTGGTTGTCTAATGATCTAAATATCCAAGGCCTTGGGAAACATGACTTGGATGTTTGTTTTAAAATAGCTCCCTTGGAAAGCGGAAACACTCCAGGAAGTCGTGGATCATTGGACTAGAAGCCTAAGGATGGTAGATGTCATTTAGAGGGGTGTTAGTACGCTTCTTCCTCTCTAAATGTATGACGATGTGTAGAGAGGTATTTTAGTTATTTCACATGTAGGTCGAAGACTTTGCTAATGCAGCATTGTCTTTGGGGTCAATATTTTTTTATGGTGATATTAGAAAATATTGAAAATGCAAAATATATCTATTTATATAGTAGGGGTATTTTGGTTATTTTAGTAGTTAAGACGATGTGTCTTTTTGGTCCTCGGAATAGCCCGTAAGTCCTAATTATTTTTGGATTGAGAAATTAATCTCAGTTGAGAGGGTTTTATTTTATTCAGAAAATTTAATTTATTATTAGACTGAAATAAAATAAATTGAGAGAAATTTATTAACTAGTTTAACTGGTTAATTAATTATTCAGGGCCGAGGTTCAGTTTGAATAATTAGAAAAATTAACCTGGACTTAAACTAGAGGAAAATAATTAATACTTAATTATTTATTGAGTTATTTATTTAATTAATCCCAAGAAATAAATAATTAAAGTTTAATTATTTTTAGTTTATTTGGGTTCATTAATTATTTATTGGGTTATTTATTTAATCCCAAGGTAAATAATTAATGTTTATTATTTTGAGCTTTTCGGGTCCAAGAAAAATAATAAATATTATTTTGGCCCAATAGCCTAGACCATAGGATTTTTCCGGACACAACTCAGAAGAGTTTTGGGAGAAGTTAAAATTTATTTTGTTAAAAATATTCGGGTGTTTGAAATATTAAATCCTAGGGATATTATTATTATCAAAATAATTAGTTTGGTTTTATGACTATTGGCTTTCTGTGTGAAAAAATAAAATAAAATAAAAATCTCTCACCCTCTCGTGTCTCTTGGTTTTCTGTTTACTGGCTTTTGGTTTTGTTTGTTAACATAAGAAGCCAATGAAGCCATGCCAACAGACGATGAAGAGTTGAAAAAATCTGTGACTCTTCTCAACCCATTTCTGTGATCACCAACTTAGATTAGGGAGGGTCAAGAGCCAAGCATTCACCGGAGGTGAAGAAGTTGGCAACCGGAGGTTTCATCCCACGGGTAGCAAGAGGCTGTTCTTGTAAATCAATCAACTCTCCTACAATCTTCAAGGTTTAAGACATTGAGAGGTATGATTTTAAAGCTTCCATGCTGCTGCTATGCTTTGTTCATGATTTTTCTCTCCATTTTTGTTCTCCCGTAGCAAGCTCTCTGTTTTTTCCCAATTCCCATAATTCGATCGTGTAAACCCAGTTTTGAGAGGGTATAGGAGGTTGTGGTTTTGGTTTGGATGAGTTTTTTGAATGAAAAATGTCCAAAGAAGCCATTGGAAGAGAAACGAAGAAAAACGCAGAAGAAATGCAGAAGAAAACTCACGGAGACGATGAAGTACTATTCCTAAGCCGCCGAGCCGGAGCCGAGCCAACACCGCGTTTGTGTCTGGAGTCGGTCGCGCTGGAGCCGACTTGCTGAGAAAAATCCGAGCCGTATGCAATTTGCAATTGCAAATTGGAAATGTGCTCAGGTCAAGCGGGAACCGGGCGAGTGAATCGGATAAAGGCGCGGGTCGGAAGAAGCGAAACGGGCGCGCACGAAGGCGCGGGTCGCGGGTGACCGAATTGGCTCCATGGGTTGCAGCGATAGCGATCTAGTGCGGCTGGTGCACGGAGGCCGTAGTGGACCGCAGAGCAAATAGGCTCTGATCTGGTGCGGTGGGTGTACATGGACTACCAATGTTTTTTTTGTAATTTATTTTTATTTGTTTTATTTTTCGATTTGGGTCCCATACCAGGAGAAATTAATATTTTTGCAATAGTTTATATTCTTGGAATATATTTTTGTATAAAAAATATTAGTAAGGGATTTTAGGATTAAATAAGATAATTATTTAATTAATATGTTTAATTCCATTATTTGGGAACTTAGGTTTAAAAATAGAAAAGCATGAAAACGTTTATTATTTTCTAATATGCTATTTTTTTTGTGTACCTATGTACACGTTTTTTGAAAGACCAAAGTCTTTGAGAATATTTTTACAAGGAAAACATTTTTCTTTAAAAAATTAAATGGTTATTTTAACTTGAACAAAAATTAATCATTTGATATTTTCTCCAAGGATTTAATCCTTGACAAAGAAAATATATTGGATTTAGATATTTTTGTAAGTTAAAACAGAAAGCCATTTTATTTTATTTTGTACAAGAAAAAATTATTTTATTAAATAAACTTGAGACCAAAGTCTCTAGAAAGTTTTAATTGGAAATTTTTTGAAATCATTAAATTTTAACTTAAATAAAATTATTAGTCCATGAAAAAATCTTTCAAATGATTTAATCATTGACATAGAGATTTTAAATGAATTTAGATATTTTATTTTAAGTAAAGGAAAAACTTAATGAAAATTTCAAAAGGATATTTTTCAGAAAAACTTTATTTTAAAAGATTAAGTGGGAGAGGGGTTCCAACGGCCCCACGGTTTCCATCACAATCCTCATTAGATATCGTGGGTCCTCTCGCATCACCCTAGGAGTGAATCCGTATAGGATGAGAATACCACAAGGATCTAAATCTAATGAGAGGATGTAATTAATAACTCGGGATGCGTACTGTAATCGGCTAGCCCACATTGGAGGTTATAGTGCGAGGAATGTTCATAGGAAATGAGAGGAAACAGCCATCCCCTCGATGGAGTTATCCTCCGGATCATTACCTAGAAAGGAAATTAATTTGCGATGGTTACTACACTTAGCTTAAGAAACTGTTAATCTTTCTAAGAAGCTATGTCAATTTTCCTAAGAGCCAAATTAATTTCAGTGCACAAATTTATTTTCACAAACTAAATCATTTCTTTTATTTTTCGATTTTTCAGAAATGGTGGGAGGTTCTTTTAGTCCTTTGGCCATTATTCTCCTTGAGAATAAGTTAACGGGACCAAACTATGTGAACTGGAAGAGGAACCTGGACATAATACTCACAGTCGAGGAGTATAAGTATATCCTTTACGAGACCTGCCCTGTGATCGGGGAAGGTTCCACCTCCGAAAAGCGAGAGGCTAAGAAGGTATGGAAGAAGGCTAATGAAATGGCACGTTGTTATATGCTAACCTCTATGTTTAATGTACTCCAATCTAAACACGAGCACATGGCTTCTACGTATGACATTAGTCATTCATTGGCTACTATGTTCGCGAATAAGAGCTGGCCTGCAAGACAGGAAGCTCTTCGAACTATAATAAACACTAAGATGGATGAGGGAGCATCAGTCAGAGAGTATATGCTCAAGATGATTACTGCTTTTGAGGAGGCAGAAATTTTAGGAGCTATCATGGACCCCGAGAGCCAAGTGGACATAGTTCTCAAATCTCTACCGGGTTCTTTTACTCAGTTTAAATTAAATTATAATCTGAACAAGTTAAATATGAGTTTGACTGAGTTAATGAAGGAACTCCAAATCAAAGGCCATGATTGTGGCCTGCAAGCCATAATCAAAGGCCATGATTGCTAAAGCTTTTTCCTCAAGAACTGGGTCTAAGCCCAGAAAGTTTAAAAGGAAGAAGGGATACGCAGCAACCCAACCCAAGACCCAGTCCAAAGACAAACCAAAGGGCATATGCTTCCAATGTGGCAAGAAGGGACACTGAAAAAATGAGTGTCCAAATCTTCAAGTCAAGAAAAACCCCACTAGTAATGTTTTCTATCTTGAGTCTATATCAATGGTTGGATCAACTTCCACTTGGATTATTGATTCAGGAGCCACTAATCATATCTGTAACTCCTTGCAGGGGTTTAGAAAGATAAGAAGACTCAAGAAGGGCGAACATAGATTACGCGTAGGAAATGGAGCACAAGTCTGGGCCCTTGCAGTGGGAAAGCAGGATCTTGTTTTTTATTGTAATAAAAAAGTTGTTTTAATAGATATTTTATATGTACCTGGTTTTCATCAAAATTTGATTTCAGTTGCAAAACTAATAAATCAAGAATATTATGTATCTTTCCATTCTAGTATTTCTATTAGTAGAGATGGAGAAATCTTATGTACTGGGCACATGTATGGAAATCTATTCTATTTAAACCCTATTAACAATCAATCAAATAATGCTCAATCTGAACCTTTAACTAAGAAGAGAAAAACTAATGTCAATGACTCATATCTTTGGCATCTAAGGTTGGGTCATATCAACTCAACCAGGATTCAGAGGCTAATCCATTATGGGCCTTTGGGCACATTGAGATTGGCAAATTAGCCTCAATATGAATCCTGCCTGATGGGAAAGATGACCAAAAGGTCTTTTATCCCAAAGGCGGATAGGGCCAAGGAGGTACTGAGTCTTGTTCACACTAATGTGTGTGGTCCGTTGTCTACACCAGCTAGAGGAGGTTTTGAGTACTTCATCATTTTCACAGATGATTGTACAAGGTTTGGTTATATTTACCTGATGAGGCGCAAGTCTGACTCTTTTGATAAGTTTAAGGAGTTTAAAGCTAAAGTGGAGCGTTAGACAAGTAAATTAATCAAGACCTTACGATCGAATCGTGGTGGAGAGTACCTCCTAGGTGAATTCAAGGATTACATGGTACATCATGGGATAGTATCCCAACTCTCTGCGCCGGGGACACCCAAGTAGAACGGAGTGGCTGAGAGAAGGAACAGGACATTGATGGAAATGGCCCAAAACATGATGTCTCATGCTACTATTCCAGTATCTTTTTGGGGATATGCTCTGGAAACAGCGGCATACATTCTAAACTTGGTGCCTTCCAAGTCAATACCTAGAACTCCCTGTGAGATGTGAACTGGGCGTAAGCCAAGTCTGAATCATCTCAGGATATGGGGTTGTCCAGCTTATATACTGATCAAGGGAGACAAGTTGGAACCAATATCAGAATTATGCTATTTTGTTGGTTATCCAAAAGGAACAAAGGGTGGTTAATTTTATCATCCTAAGGAGTAGAAGGTACTAGTTAGTACCAATGCTAGAAACTTAGAGGATGATCAAAGTACTTCCACGAAAGGTTCAACTAGGTTGGAACTAGAGGAGAAGTTATCTTCGGAAGCAACTTCTTCTGACCCGATTGTGGAACAAGAAGAGGCACAGCCTCAAGAGCCTGTACAAATGGTGTCTTGTTGTAGTGGGAGAGTATCTAGGGTTCCGGATAGATGGTATGGAGAAGCTTTTGAGTTGATCTCTGACCATCAGGAACAAGACCCTACTAGATACGAGGAGGCAATTGCTGATGCCGATGTAAATCTATGGCATGAAGCAAAGAAAGCCAAGATTGAGTTTATGTACTTCAATCAGGTTTGGGATCTTATAGCTTCACCTGAAGGGATAAAACCTATTGGGTGTAAGTGGGTGTACAAGAGAAAGAGGGGAGCGGATGAGAAGGTAGAAACCTTCAAAGCTAAGCTTGTGGCAAAAGGGTATACTCAGAAAGAAATGATCGAATATAAGGAAACTTTTTTCCCGGTAGCCATGCTTAAATCCATCCGTATCCTCCTTGCCATCGCATGTCACTATGACTACGAGATATGACAAATGGATATCAAGACGGCATTTTTAAATGGCCATCTTAGCGAAGACATTTATATATCCCAATCGGAAGGTTTTATTGATGAAGGTCAAGAACATATGGTTTGCAAGCTTAAGAAGTCCATTTATGGACTTAAGCAGGCATCGAGAGTGTGGAACATTCGTTTTGACGAGACTGTAAAGTCTTACGGTTTTATTTAAAATGAGGATGAACTTTGCGTATACAAAAAACTTGAGGGGCTTAATATGGTTTTTCTTGTCTTGTATGCGGATGACATTCTACTCATTGGAAATGATGTAGGCTCATTGTCATCAACAAATGTTTGGCTATCTAATCAATTAGTATGAAGGACTTGGAAAAAGCCAGCTACATTCTTGGGATTAGACTTCTTAGAAATAGAAAGTAGAGAATGTTATGATTATCCCAAGCCGCATACATTGACAAGATGTTGGCCAAGTATAGCATGGACTCATGTAAGGGAGCTCTAATCCCTTGCAGACATGGGTTGTCATTTTCTTCAAGAGACTATCCTAAGTCTCAAGAAGAAAAGGATAGGATGAGTAGGATTCCCTACGCTTTGTTTGTGGGAAGTCTCATGTACGCCATGCTGTGTACTAGGCCAGATATCTGCTTTGCCGTAGGCTTAGTTAGCAGATATCAGTCAAACCTTGGGGAGGTACCTTGGCAAGATATAAATCATATTCTCAAGTATCTCAAGGGAACGAGAGATTATATGCTAGTTTACAAGACTGATGATTTGGTTCCTACAGGATACACAGACTCAGACTTCCAGGTGGATAATGATGAGAGAAAATCCGCTAGTGGATATGTCTTCACCTTGTCTGGAGGAGCAATTTCATGGAGAAATATCAAACAATCTAGCAAATCCATTCACCAAGCCTTTGGCTGAGAGGGTTTTCAAGAGATACTTAGATGCCATAAGGGTGGGCACCTACGGACTTACCTAGTCTTAGAGTGCAAGTGGGAGATTGTTGGATGTATATCCTCTTAGACTAGGTTTCTGATGAAAATATCGAATATTTTAAAAGAATTTATTTTCAAAAATTGTTTGTGAATTTATTTTTATTATTTGTGCACAATTGCGTTTGGAAAAGACCCATTGTGTTTAAATAAGTGATCCATGTGAATGGAGGTATTTCACAGTAAGGTATGAATCATGGGTTATTTAAACACATAAACATTTATTTTTAACCGATTGATGAGAATGAGAATCTCATCATATTTAGGTTATTATGTTATGAATTCTAAATAGGGATTGGCTTACCTTTAGCCAGTGAGTAGTCCACTCACTTCATGACATAAGCGTATTTCGAATACGTAGAATAGGACCTGTAGTAGTGGTTTCTAAAAGTACTATATTGTAGAAACCTAGACTACTACCGCTACAGCGTGGACTAGTACTCTATGACTTGAGTATGAGTTGGTGGTCTGACGGAGCTGGAAGTATATGCTTTGATATGCTATAGTTGAGGTTCTATCGTAGGGCCAATATACTTGCATGTTAGGTATGTATGACTAGTTAGTTAAGACAGACTTGTACAAGATAGTTTCTACACTATGTCGCCCCTTATAGTTGTCTGAATGATCTAAATATCCAGGGCCCTGGGAAACATGACTTGGATATTTGCTTTAGGGTAGCTCCCTTGGAAAGCGGAAACACTCTAGGAAGTCGTGGATCATTGGACTAGATGCCTAAAGACGGTAGATGTCATTTAAAGGAGTGTTAGAGGGGTATTTTAGTCATTTCACCTGTAGGTCGAAGACTTTGCTAATGTAGCATTGTCCTTGGGGTTAATATTTCCTTATGGTGATATTAGGAAATATTTAAAATGCAAAATACATATATTTATATAGTAGGGGTATTTTGATCATTTTAGTAGCCAAGGCGATGTGTCTTTTTGGTCCTCGGAATAGCCCGTAAGTCCTAATTATTTTTGGGTTGAGAAATTAATCTCAGTTGAGATGGTTTTATTTTATTCAGGAAGTTTAATTTATTATTAGATTGGAATAAAATAAATTGAGAGAAATTTATTATCTAGTTTAACTGGTTAATTAATTATTCAGGGCCAAGGTCCAGTTTGAATAATTAGAAAATTAACCTGGACTTAAACTAGAGAAAAATAATTAATACTTAATTATTTATTGAGTTATTTATTTAATTAATCCCAAGAAATAAATAATTAAAGTTTAATTATTTTTAATTCATTAATTATTTATTGGGTTATTTATTTAATCCCAATGTAAATAATTAATGTTTATTATTTTGGGCTTTTCGGGTTCAAGAAAAATAATAAATATTATTTTGGCCCAATAGCCTGGACCATAGGATTTTTCCGGATACAGTTCAGAAGAGTTTAGAGAGAAGCTAAAATTTATTTTGTTAATAATATTTGGGTGTTTGAAATATTAAATTTCGGGAATATTATTATTATCAAAATAATTATTTTGGTTTCATTACTCTTGGCTTTTTGTATGGAAAAATAAAATAAAATAAAATAAAAATCTCTCACCTTTCGTGTCTCTTGGTTTTCTATTTACTAGCTTTTGGTTTTGTTTGTTAACATAAGAAACCAAGGAAGCCATGCCAACAGACAATGAAGAGTGGAAAAAATCTATGACTCTTTTCAACCCATTTCTGTGATCACCAACTTGGATTAGGGGGGGTCATATTCTGAGAACTGAAGAGCCAAGCATTCACCGGAGGTGAAGAAGTTGGCAACCGGAGGTTTCATCCCATAGGTAGCAAGAGGCTGTTCTTGTGAATCAATCAACTCCCCTACAATCTTCAAGGTTTAATGCACTGAGAGGTATGATTTTAAAGCTTTCATGCTGTTGCTATGCTTTGTTCATGATTTTTCTCTCCATTTTTGTTCTCCCGTAGCAAGCTCTCTGTTTTTTTCCAATTCCCACATTTCCTTCCATATTTGTCAGTCAATTTCTTTCCCATATCTTTCAGTTCATCTTTGATTTCTGCACTTAAGCTATTTGAACTTGGTAGATAGCAGATTTAGAGCATCTAAAATACTCTGCATTTTTTCACTTTCTTGACTTTTCTACTTCCCTTTACTTGATGTTTCCCCTTGAATTTCAATCTCAACTTTTCTTTTTGTTCGTTCTGATGTAGCAAATTTTCTTTAGCATTCACCAATTTTTCGTATCTTCTTCAGTAGTCTCACTAAGTAATATTCATTGATTATCCGTTCGAATGGTTCCCATTTTCTCAAATGAATTGCTATTGTAGATGATTACTTTACAGTGCTCAGGGATAACCATACTCACATTAGCATTGAAAAACTTAAATAGCTAGGTGAGCAGGTTTGCAAATGGTAATGCTTAGTTTGATGTGTTCAGGGATCAATTTCACAACCAAAAACCCAAAGATAATTTGTTTTCCTTCTGATAGAGCTGGCATCAGCACTATTTGCAGAAAACATACAGATGTCTTGTGGCCAAGACTTGATATCACCATGGTTAAGGTTTAGTAATCTCCCAATTCCATTTAACCATTTGGTATTTCAATCACTTGAATTGCTAAAGCTCTTGGCACCAATAAATTTCATCTCAAATTCAAAGCTCACTTCTCCAATCTAAGAGGTATATCACTGAACCATAAATTCATTCTTTGTCTCCTCGTGTCTCATATAGAATCCTAAACTAGTGTAGAGTATAACTTCTTATTCACAGATAAAAGAGACTCTCAACAGAATAATTCAACCAAACTCAGAATATTTGCATAATTTAGAAAGACTTTAGAATCAACCTGATAACCCAGAGTGATGGTTCTATTTTTAAATACCCAATCATTATACTTACTTTTTGAGTTGAGAGTTCGTGGTACCTGAGTGTCTGAGCTTTTCCTCTTCTGGAAGTTGTTTTGCTAATGCAGTTTGAGGAGTTAGTTTATCAATGCTAGCTTCCTAGTTCTTTTTCTTTGTAGATATCGGAGTAACAACAATCGATTTCCTTATCACTGCCTTCTTCTTAGTTTCCTTTGCTTTTAGCTTGGTTCCTTTGCTGTGTTTCATAGATTTAGCTATGGCGAATATGATTGAAGATTTGATTTTTTGAGTTTTTGTCTAGAGAGAACGAAATCCCGAGGAAAAAGAAGAGATGCTGAGATAATGACAGCTTTTTGAATTTTTGAAAGGAGAAGAAGACTCAAATAGATTTAATTTTTTTTTTTGGGTTTACGAGGTATTGAAGCATATAAGTACAATTTAGTATATTTGAGAAGGGTGATTTTTGAAAATATATAAAGATATTCTGATACGAAGAGAGAGAGAGAGAGAGAGAGAGAGAGAGAGAGAGAGAGAGTGAGTGTGTGTGTGTGTGTGTGTGTTGCAGCTGGAATAAAAGGTAGGAACATTTAGAACTTAAAAAATTTGAATATTTGGACACAGATTGTCCATCCGATTTCCTTGTCCAAAAGGTGGAATAAAATAAGTTCTGTTGAGGGGATTTTGAATTCATATTTTCCAGATATTGTGTCCAAAAACTCTGTCAAAAAATTGTATCTTCAGTAGTTCTGCAAAAATAAACAAACAAATCTTTGGCAAATTGTCAGCCACATGATTCTAGTAATTCCCAAACCTAAACCTTTCTTTAGTAGAGGTTTGGTGAATATACAACTCATATAATCTGCATCTGTTCATCCTCTATATTTCGATTTATCCACTCTTTTTATTATTGTCAAGCTTTAGTGATATGCTCATAGGTGTACTGATCTCTTTAGCTTCATCCATTTCAAACCTTTTGAGTAGTTCCTTTGTGTACTAAGAGGGATTCCATCAGTGGTTTGTTTTATTTGTAATCTAAGAAAGAAATTAAGTTCTCTCATCATGCTTATTTCAAACTCTTGTTGCATTGTCTTGGTAGATTTCTTGCATAAGGAATCATTAGTAACTCTAAAAATAATATCAGCAACATTTATTTGCACAACTAAGATATTGTCAGAAGTTTTAGATTTGATAAATAATGTGGTATCCATTAAGCCTCTTGAAGATTCTTTTGAAAGAAGAAAACCACTAAAGACATGGTTTGGAAAACGTTCATAAATAAAACCTAGAGGTTGTTTCACATAAATTTCTTCTTCAATAAAATCATTTAAGAACGCACTTTTAACATCTATTTGATAGAGTATAAAACCTTTGAAAAATGCAAAAGTAAGTAACATTCTAATGAATTCTAATCGAGCAACAGGAGTAAAAGTTTTACCATAGTCAATGCCCTCACTTTGTTCAACTTGTTGTTCTTCTAGTTCTTCTTCTTTAGCATGGTTGTCAAGTGATGGAGCTTCATAATGTTCAATGTCATTTTTCTTTGAGCTACCTATATCATTATCATCTTTTCATGCAAGAGATAAGGTCCAAGTAAATTAAAAATATCATCTACTAATACATAAGTATACTTTTTACCACTTAGGCTAGTGGTCTTTATTGGTCCAGACAAATTCATATGTATTAGTTCAAGAAGATTTGGGGTTAAAATCATTTTCTTGGATTTAAAATATGTCTCAGTTTGATTTCCAAAATAGCAAGCATTACACAATTAGTTTTTGTCAAATATTATTTTGGGCAGTCCTTTCTCAAGCCTTTTTAAAAGACAATCTATTTAGCAAATCAATGGAGACATGACCTAACCTTCTATGCCAAATGTAGCCATCAATATCATATATGAAAAAGAATTTTTCTTCATGATCAATAGGAACAATAAGATATAATACATAGATATTACCAATGTGGTTAGCAATAAAAACGATTTCATCAATGGAATTATCAAAGATAGTGCATGGATTCCTTTTCAAAAATATCCTTGCAGCCATGGTCATATAAATAATTAATACTAAGCAAATTGTACTTCAATTCATCAATCAATGATACTTGCTTAATAATAATGGAGAATCTCTCACCAACATTACTTTTACCGAGTATTTTTTCCTTTTTCTTATCTTCAAATGTAACAACTCCATCAATTGCAGCTTAAAGGTCATATATTAGTGTAGCATTTTCCATATATGTCTTGAGCATCCACTATCCAAGAACCATTTTATGGAGCTTAATTTTTGCAGCTGGTGTACCTATTCATGATATGGAAGAATGGCTTTTGGTACCCACATTTTCTTGAGTCCACGGGGGTTAGTAATAGTTCCTCTAATTTTTTAAACTATTTTTGCAGCGGATTTCACTTTCTTCTTAATATGACACCTAGATGTTTTGTGTCCAGGTTTTTCACAATATGTGCAACAAATATATGTCATCAACCTTTTCATAATCACAATTATGTAAATCAGATATGGAATTACTAGAAGTGGAATTTACCTCATTTTTTATTGCCATGAAGCATATATTTGCTTTCTCCTTGTCGAATCCATCACTCTCTTCAGTCTCGGACTTTCTTAGTCCCAAGTCCCAATCAGTCATTTTCTTTTCTTCTTATTGTACTTGGCTTCTCTGTCCTTAGACATTGGACAAGCATCAATAAATGCCCCATACTCTTACATTCATAGCATTGAAGTTTAAAAGATGAAGTTTGTCATTTCTTTTTGACAAATTTCTTGTCTTTGTTGAAGTTACTTTTTCTAAATATCTTCTTGAATTTTCTAACAACCATGACCAATTCTTCATTGTCCAAATTAGTGTCATAATCACTTTCAGATTGTTCACTAATAACTTCATTATTTACAACTTTTAAAGCAATTCCTCTTTTGCCTCTGTCATCTTCATCATGCTCTTGAAACTTTTTCAATCTCGTTTCATGGGTTAATAGAGAGCCAATTAACTCTTCGGTAGGTAAACTATTCAGATTTTTTTATTCTTCTATAGACAAGGCTTTTGGCTGCCAACTCTTTGGCACAGCATCAAGCAATTTTCTGTTTTGTTCTCCAAGGGAATAAGTTTTCCTATAAGCCTTAAGTCCATTCATGATTTTTGTAAATCTGGTGAACATATTCGTTATGTTCTCACATGGTTTCATTATGAACAACTCATAATCTCGGATAAAAAATCCCAATTTTAATTCCTTAACTTGATTAGTCCCCTCATGGATGACTTCAAGTAATCTCCTTATATCATGAGTTGAATCACAGCCACTCACTCTGTTATATTTAGTAGTATCAAGAGCACAACATAGAATGTCCATAGCTTGAAAATTCAGTGTCATTTTGGCATTGTCATCAGTATCATACTCATTACTCTGTTTAGACACATTTCTACCTTCAACAATTTTTTATGGAACATATGGTCCTTTTTCAATCAAATTTCATAGCTCAAAATTAATTGAACATACATAAATCTTTAGACGATTTTTCCAGAAGATGTAGTTACTACCACTGAACAAAGGTTGTCTATTTGTTGAAGATCCCTCAATGTATGGTAAGGACGAGGTGTTTGCCATTTGGATCTTTTCTTGCAAGTCTGTTAAACCGATAATAATGCAGACCAAGTCTCTAATACCAATTGATAAATTTTAGAGGGGGTGAATAAGGTTCATGGCAAACAAATGCGATTTAAAAAATCTTTGATGTCTTTTTCACAATGGCTGATCAAAGTGTGAGTTCAAAGAAAAATGCAGATTTGAATGTTTAGTCAAAGAACTTTTAAAACTCTACTAAATGCTGGAAATAAAATTTATAGTTAAGATGAGTGTAGTGCATAAAATTCAATAACAGTTTTACCCAACTGCATAAAATTCTTTGATTAAAATAATGAATGCAAAGAGGAGTGTAGTGCTTTTGTTCACAAAGACAGATTGTTTTGCAGCTAATGGAGTGCAAACAAGATTTTTTTTAAAGCACCATTAAATGGCAAAAAGATGGTTGTTTTAAAGATAGGAGTTAAGGCATTAAATATAAACTTTTTGTATAATATAAAGGTATTTAAAACTGATCAACAAATACAGAGATTGAGATAAAATTCTTTGTTCTAATAATCAGTAAAAATGCAGCAGTGAAATGCGAATGAAATGCAAAAGAGAAGATATAAGGATTTATAATGGTTCGATCCTCAACTGATCTACATCCCCTGTTGGGAAATATGCCCTCTTAGACTAGGTTTCTGATGTAAATATCGAATGTTTTAATAAAAGAATTTATTTTCAAAAATTGTTTGTGAATTTACATTTTATTTGTGCACAATTTCGTTTAGAAAAGACCCATTGTGTTTAAGTAAGTGGTCCATGTGAATGGTGGTCGTTCACAGTAAGGTATGAATAATAGGTTACTTAACACATAAACGTTCATTCTTAACCAATTGATGAGAATAGGAATCTCATCATGTCTAGATTATTATATTGTGAATTCCAAATGGGGAATGGCTTACCTTTAGCCAATGAGTAGTCCACTCATTTCATGACATAAGCGTATTTCGAATACGTAGAACAGGACCTGTAGTAATGGTTTCTTAAAGCACTATATGGTAGAAACCTAGACTACTACCGCTACAGCGTGGAATAGTACTCTACAACTTGAGTATGAGTTGGTGGTCTGACGAAACTAGAAGCATATACTTTGAAATGCTATAGTCGAGGTTCTATCGTAGGGCCAATATACTTGCATGTTGGGTATGTATAACTAGTTAGTTAAGACAGACTTGTGCAAAATAGTTTCT
The DNA here is from genome assembly GCA_026120185.1 of Voacanga thouarsii. Classification (NCBI taxonomy): domain Eukaryota; kingdom Viridiplantae; phylum Streptophyta; class Magnoliopsida; order Gentianales; family Apocynaceae; genus Voacanga; species Voacanga thouarsii. The sequence continues at coordinate 3,076,142 of JANUWF010001719.1, read as the reverse complement.
ATACTATATCGCCCCTTGTGGTTGTCTGAATGATCTAAATATTCAGGACCCTGAGAAACATGACTTAGATGTTTGCTTTAGGGTAGCTCCCTTGGAAAGCGGAAACAATCCAAGAAGTCATAGATCATTGGACTAGAAGCCTAAGGATGGTAGATGTCATTTAGAGAGGTGTTAGTACAATTCTTCCTCTCTAAATGTACGGCGATGTATAGAGGGGTATTTTAGTCATTACACCTGTAGGTCGAAGACTTTGCTAACACAGCATTGTCCTTGAGGTCAATATTTCCTTATGGTGATATTAAAAAATATTTAAAATGTAAAATATAGCTATTTATATGGCAAGTTTATTTTGGTCATTTTAGTAGCCAAGATAGTATGTCTTTTGGTCTCCAGTATAGACCGTGAGTCCTAATTAAATATGAGCTAATGAATTGATCTTAAATTAAATGGAATTTATTTTATTTAAGTAGCCTGATTTAATTATTGGGTTAGAATAAAATAAAGATCCATAGAGAGAGAATTAATTAAATTAGTTTGGTGGGTTAATTAATTATTCAGGGCTTTGGCCCAATTTGAATAATTAGGGATTAACCTGGGACTAAACTAATATAGGCTTATTTATTGGACTAGTTTATTTGGGCTGGAAATTAATTATTTGTTGGGCCATTAAGTTGGTTCTAATTAGAATAATTAATTAAGTCCAAAAGGCTAAACTAAGAGTCCAATGACCCAATCCAATTTAACCTAGGGTTTTATTTAGGTTAAACAGGAGAATGGGAATAACGACGTTAGTTTTTTTTAGACGACTTCTTCTCTGTGGAAAAAAAAAAAAGGGCCAGACGTCTCTCTCTCTCTCTCTCTCTCTCTCTCTCTCTCTCTCTCCAGGTAAAAGTTTCTTAGTCTGTGAGTTGTTCACCAAACGGAATTAGGCAGGCCATATACTGGAAGATTGAGAGTTTGGCGTTCACCTACATGCAAAGACGGAGTAGGAGACTTGCAGGAATCGCACTAGAGGTTTCCACCAGCAAACCTACCCCGGTTCCGCACATTCCAATCCAGCCAATACTTAGAACGAGGAAAAGAGGTATTTTTTTTAAACCTCGGAATTCTAACAGAGCGCAACCGATGCCGGCTTGGGCTGTCAGAGCTGGCGCCAGCTCTGTTCGGGAATCTCCTATTCTTTAGTTTTTCAATTTTTTTATATTCGTTTCCGCTATGTGCCCTGTATTTTTCCCTTTCTATACTTTCAATTGGTATTAGAACATGAAAGTTTTGTGAAAATATAGAGAGCATGCATCTAGATGAATAAAACTGGGCACATATGTGTAATTAAAATTGTGATCCTTCGCTGTTTTGGTATGTATAGATTCTCTGTTAAACCTCGCGGGTAGAGGTATATGAGATTTGTAATTTACTATTTTTTTTAGTAAATTGTGTAAACCCAGTGTTTATGGGTATAGGTGATTGTTGGTTTTGGTTGATTTCATTAGATTTGGATTGAAATCGGAGAGCCATTAATACCAGAAGTTGAGAAGAAAACAGAGGAAATTCGGAGAGGAAATTCACAGAAAAAAAAAACTGCAGGAAGAGCCGTCCAGATCCGAATCGGCGCTGGCTAGGGTCTGGAATCCGGTCCTCGCACGGGTCACCCAAGGGTCCTAGTTCTGTGCGGTGGGTGCAATGGACCACAGTGTAGATGGATGTTTGATCCAGTGCGGCAGGTGCAATGGACCAAGGAGTTTTTTTTTTTTAATTTCCTTGTAATTTTTCTTTCAATTTCTTTTGGTTTTGGGGTCTATACCAGACGAAGTTAATATCTTGCAATAGTTAATATTCAAGGAATATTTTTGCATGAAAATATCAGTGAGGGATTTTAGGATTAAACAAGATTATTAATTAATTAATTAATGTGTTTAATTCTATTATCTGAGCACTTAGATTTAAAAATAAAAAAGCATAAAAACGTCTATTATTTTCTAGCATGCTACTTATTTTTATATACCTATGTGCACGGTTTTCTCAAAGACCAAAGTCTTTGGGAATGTTTTTGACAAGCAAAAAATATTTTTCTACAAATTAAATGGTTTTTTTAACTTGAACAAAAATTAACCCTTAGATATTTTCTCAAATGATTTAATCCTTGACATAGAAAATATGTTGGATTTAGATATTTTTGTAAGTTAAAATAGAAAGACATTTTGTTTTAATTTTTGGCACAAGAAAATTATTTTGTCAAATAAACTTGAGACCAAAGTCTCTAGAAAGTTTTAATTGGAAAATTTTTGAAATCATTAAGTTTTTAACTTAAATAAAATTAGTCCATGAGAAAAACTCTCAAAGGATATAAACCTTGACATAGAGTTTTAATGGATTTAGACATTTTATTTTTTAGTTAAAGAAAAAACTTAATGGAAATTTTCAGAAAGCCCTTGTTTTAAAAGACTAAGTGGGAGAGGGGTTCCAATGGCCCTACGGCTTCTATCACGATCCTCATTAGAGATCGTGGTTCCTCTTGCGTCACCCTAGAAGTGAACCCGTATAGGATGGGGATACCATAAGGATCTAAATCTAATGAAGGGATGTAATTAATAACCGAGGCACGTACTATGATCGGCCAGCCCCTCATTAGAGGTTATAGTGCGAGGTATATCTATAGAAAATGAGAGGAAATAGCCATCCCCTCGATGGAGTTATCTTCTAGATCATTACCTAAAAAGAAAATTAATTTGTGGTGGTTAACACACTTAGCTTAGGAAATTATTAATCTTCCCAAGAAGTTATGTCAGTTTTTCTAAGAGCCAAATTAATTATTATCAGTTTTGATAATAAGGATAAAGTGCACATTATTTGTTTTGGTTTCACAAACTGAATCTTTTTATTTTATTTTCGATTTTTCAGAAATGGTGGAAGGTTCTTTTAGTTCATTGGCCGTTATTCTCCGAGAGAATAAGCTAACGGGACCAAATTATGTGGACTAGAAGAAAAACTTGGACATAATACTCACAGTGGAAGAGTATAAGTATGTCCTTTACGAAACCTGCCTTGTTATCGGGGAAGGTTCCACTGCCGAGGAACGTGAGGCTGAGAAGGCATGGAAGAAGGTTGAGAGATGTCTCGTTGTTACATGTTGGCCTCCGTGTCTAATGTGCTCCAGTCCAAACATGAGCACATGGCTACTGCGTATGATATAACTCAATCATTAGCCACGATATTCGCGGATAAAAGCTGGCCCGCAAGGCAGGAGACTCTTCGAACTATCATTAACACTAAGATGTTAGAGAACATATACTCAAGATGATTGCTGCTTTCGAGAAGACAGAAATCCTAGGTGCTGTCATTGACCCCGAGAGCCAAGAGGATATAGTTCGCGAATCTCTACCGGGTTCCTTTACTCTGTTCAAGTTGAATTACAACATGAACAAGTTAAACATGAATTTAATTGAGTTGATGAAGGAGCTCCAGATGGCGGAGAAGGTCATAAAGCCACAATCAAAGGTTATGATTGCTAAGGCTTCATCTTCTAGAATTGGGCCCAAGCCCAGAAAGTTCAAGAAGAAGAAAGGGAATGCAGTGGCCCAGCCCAAAGACAAACCCAATGGCAAGTGCTTCAAATGTAGACTGAAGGGACATTGGAAAAAGGAGTGTCCAGATCTTCAAGCCAAGAAAACCCAACAAGTAATGTTTTCTATCTAGAGTCTATATCAATGGTTGAATCCTTTCCACTTGAATTGTTGATTCAAGAGCCACTGATCACATTTGTAACTCCTTGCAAGGGCTTAAAAAGATTAGAAGACTCCAAAAGGACGAACATGAACTACGTGTGGGAAATGAAGCACAAGTTTGGGCCCTTGCAGTGAGAGAGCTGGATCTTGTTTTTTATTGTAATAGAATAGTGGTTTTGAAAGATATTTTATATGTACCTAGATTTCGACATAATTTGATTTTAGTTTCAAAACTAATAAATCAAGGATATTCTGTATCTTTCCATTCTGGTATTTCTATCAGTAAAGATGGAAAAATTTTATGCACTTGGCACATGTATGGAAATCTATTTTTCTTAAACCCTATTAACAATCAATTAAATAACGCCCAATCTGAACATTTAACAAGGAAGAGGAAGACCAATGTCAATGACTCTTATCTTTGGCATCTAAGGTTGGGTCATATCAACTCAACCAGGATTCAGAGGTTGATCCATGATGGGCCATTGGACTCATTAAGATTGAAAATTTGGCCTCAGTGTGAATCTTGCCTAATGGGAAAGATGACCAAAAGGTCATTTACCCCTAAGGCGGATAGAGCCAAGGAAGTATTGAGTCTTATTTACACGGATGTGTGTGGTCCCTTATCTACACCAGCTAAAAGGGGTTTTGAGTAATTCATCACTTTCACGGATGATTGTACAAGGTTTGGTTACATTTACCTGAAGAGGCACAAGTCTGACTCTTTTAACAAGTTCAAAGAGTTTAAGGCTGAAGTGGAGCGTCGGACAAGTAAATTGACTTAGTTAAACTTATGTTCAACTTGTTCATATTGTAATTCAACTTGAACTGAGTAAAGGAACCCGGTAGAGACTCGAGAACCATATCCACGTGGCTCTCGGGATCAATGACAGCCCCTAAGATTTCTGTTTTCTCGAAAGTAGCAATCATCTTGAGCATGTACTCTCTTACTAATGCTCCCTCGACCATCTTAGTATTGATTATAGTTCGAAGAACTTCCTGCCTTGCAAGGCCGGCTCTTATCTGCGAACATAGTGGCCAATGACTGACTAATATCATACGCAGAAGCCATGTGCTCATGTTTTGACTGGAGCACATTAGACATAGAGGCTAACATATAGCAGCATACCATTTCGTTAGCCTTCTTCCATGCCTTCTTAGCCTCTCGCTCTTCGGCGGTGGAACCTTCCCCGATCACAGGGCAGGTCTCGTAAAGGACATACTTATACTCCTCGACTGTGAGTATTATGTCCAGGTTCCTCCTCCAATCCACATAGTTTGGTCTCGTTAACTTATTCTCTCAAAGAATAACGGCCAAAGGACTAAAAGAACCTCCCACCATTTCTGAAAATCGAAAATAAAAAAATGGATTTAATTTGTGAAAACAAAATTTGTGCACTATAATTAATTTAGCTCTTAGGAAAACTGTCATAGCTTCTTAGGAAGATTAACAGTTCCCTAAGCTAAGTGTATTAACCACAACAAATTAATTTTCCTTCTAGGTAATGATCTAGATGATAACTCCATCGAGGGGATGGCCGTTTTCTCTCATTTCCTATGGACATACCTCGCACTTATATAACATCTAACGTGGGCTGACCGATTATAGTACGTGTCCCGGGTGATTAATTACATCCTTCCATTAGATCTAGATCCTTGTGGTATCTCCATCCTATATGGGTTCACTCCCAAGGTGAGGCGAGGGGATCCACGATCTCTAATGAGGATCGTGATGGAAACCGTAGGGCTGTTGGAACCCCTCTCCCACTTAGTCTTTTAAAAGAAATGTTTTCTAAAAAATATTCTTTTGAAATTTCCATTAAGTTTTTTCTTAACTCAAAAATAAAATATCTAAATCTATTAAAATCTCTTTGTCAAGGCTTATATTCTTTGAGATATTTTCTCATGGACTAATTTTATTTAATTTAAAACTTAATGATTTCCAAAAAATTTTCAATCAAAACTTTCTAGAGACTTTGGTCTCAAGTTTATGTGACAAAATAATTTTTCTTATTCCAAAATTAAAACAAAATGGCTTTCTATTTTAACTTACAAAAATATTTAAATCCAATATATTTTCTATGTCAAGAATTAAATCATTTGAAAAAATATCTAAGGATTAATTTTTGTTCAAGTTAAAATAACTATTTAATTATTAAAGAAAAATATTTTTTCTTGTCAAAAATATTCCCAACGACTTTAGTTTTTGGGAAAACGCACACATAGGTACTCAAAATAAATAACATGCTAGAAAACAGTAAATGTTTTCATGCTATTCTATTTTTAAACCTAAATGCCCAAATAACAGAATTAAACATATTAATTAATTAATTAATGGTCTTGTTTAATCCTAAAGTCCTTTACTAATATTTTCATGCAAATATATTCCTCGAATATTAACTATTATAAAATGTTAACTTCGCCTGGTATGGGACCCAAAACCAAAAGAAAATTGCAAGAAAAAATTTAAAATTTCCTCCTTGGTCCACTGCAACTGACATACTGTTTTTTTTTTTTTTTAAGAAAACAGTGCAGAACTAGTGCCGGTTTAGAAGCCAGGGCCGACACCGGCCGTGTTCTGGTCGCACAAAACCAGGACCTATGAGAGTGTGCGGACGATCTTCCAAACCCTAGCCGGTGCCGGTTCCATCAAGCTAAGCCGGTGTTGGTTCTGGTCTGGGCCGCCAGGACCGGCCTTCCAGTCCCTAGCCGGCACCGATTCTGATCTGGACACCAGATCCTGCAATTTTTTCTACGAATTTCTTCTGCACAGCTTCTACACAGCCTTCTGCACCCACCCTCTGGTATTTCTTCACAACTTCTGGCTTCGATGGCTCTCCGATTTCAAACCAAATACAATGAAATCAACCAAAACCAACAATCGCCTATGAAAGCATGGAAATTACAGAGGGCCTATGCTTCTACTGTGAAGCTTACAAAACATCTATCCCATACCAAAACAGCGAAGGATCACAGGCTTAAACACCAAACAATGATCTTCTCCGTTTTTATTAACTAACATGCTCCCTAAGTTAATCAAACAACATGCTCTGATACCAATTGTTGTTTTGATAGAAAACAGAGGAACATGATGCAAAAACGAGAAAAAATAGAAGCATACAAAAACCATTAAGAGCATCAACATGGAAGCATTTAAAACATACCTCTAGGTGCCTTAAACCTCTTAGGTTGTGGAAGAATGGATTGAACCTCAGGGACAGCCCCTTCTTGCTCAATTGATGAAGCTTCTGATTGAAAACCTGCTAATCTCCTACTCCTCCTTGTTTGCATGAACAATGAATGCTAAAGCTTTCCGGTTGTCGGAATATTCCACTGCCTAACTTCTTGTTGGTGAAATAAATGGTGAAGAGGAATGATCTCTCTAAGAATGGTCTCTAACTTCTCCTTTGTTTTTCTAAAAAACAAAACCGTTGAGGAGGAGTCCTCTCTCCCTTCTTGGTGAACCAAAAGTTTTTTTTTTTCTTTTTTCAGAAAAAAACGAACCACCTTTGCAACCTCTTGTATCCTTTGTTAATACAAAGAACAAGAGAAGCAAAGGTCACAAGAGAAAGAGAGAACCAAATGTCACGAGAGAGAGGGCTTGGGAAAAAAGAAAACCAGATTTTCTTCTTTCCAACTCAAGAGACGGAGGTCTCTTCCAAATCTGAGAATTCTAATTCTCTAATTGCAATTGGAACCCATGAAATTCTCAGAATTATAAATTGGCCCATCAACTTCTCTTTCTCGCAATAAACTCCACTACGTTATCAAATAACATCTTGAGTATATATTCCTCTTTAACTGAAACCAATTCCTCAATCCAAAATTAATTAGGACTTACGGGCTATTCCGAGGACCAAAAAGACACATCGCCTTGGCTACTAAAATGACCAAAATACCCCTGCTATATAAATAGCTGTATTTTGCATTTTAAATATTTCATAATATCACCATAAGGAAATATTGACCCCAAGGACAATGCTGCGTTAGCAAAGTCTTCGACCTACAGGTGTAATGACTAAAATACCCCTCTATACATCACCGTACATTCAGAGAGGAAGAAGTGTACTAACACCTCTCTAAATGACATCTACCATCTTTAGGCCTCTAGTCCAATGATCCACAACTTTCTGGAATGTTTCCACTTTCCAAGGAAGCTACCCTAAAGTAAATATCGAAGTCATGTTTCCTAGGGCCCTGGATATTTAGATCATTCAAACAACCACAAGGGGCGATATAGTATAGAAACTATATTGTACAAGTCTGCCTTAACTAACTAGTCACGCATACCCAACATGCAAGTATATTGGCCCTACGATAAAACATCAACTATAGCATATCAAAGTATATGCTTCCAGCTTCGTCAGACCACCAACTCATACTCAAGTCATAGAGTACTAGTCCACGTTGTAGCGGTAGTAGTCTAAATTTCTACCATATAGTACTTTTAAGAAACCACTACTACAGGTCCTGTTCTACGTATTCGAAATACGCTTATGTCATGAAGTGAGTGGACTACTCACTGAAAAAAGGTAAGCCATTCCCCATTTGGAATTCATAACATAATAACCTAAACATGATGAGATCCACATTCTCATCAATCGGTTAAGAACGAATGTCTATGTGTTAAGTAACCCGTGATCCATACCTTATTGTGAAAGACCTCCATTCACATGGATCACTTACTTAAACACAATGGATCTTTTCCAAGCGACATTATGCACCAAAAATAAATTCACAAACGATTTCTGAAAATAAATTCTTTTATTAAAACATTCGATTTTTTTATATCAGAAACTAGTCTAAGAGTGCATACTTCCCAACATGCACGCGTTGGAAGAATTAAGGCCAAACATGTCTTATAACATGTAGATCACATAAGTTAGTCCTCGTCAATGTTTGTCATAAGTCAAAACACAAGAGAATGCCCTTAGGGCTAACAAGTATATATGTACTCGATTATCTCTAAAAGCTACCCAAAAGCATATAATACTAAGTCACATTCCCAGAGCCTTGGATCATTTAGATTATCCTGGATAATCACAATAAGGTGATTTGTCTGCACTAGATGAATTATAAAAACTCTATTGTATAAATTCGTCTTAATTAACTAGAGTCATATACCTAACATATAAAGTTATTGATCTCAAATAAAGACCTCACCCATTGTATATCAAAGTGCATAAGTTTAGCTTCACCAGACTACCAACTTATACTCAAATCTTAGAGTATTCGTCCATGTTATAGTAGTAACAGTTTGGTTTCTTTAAATATAGTATTTTATTAGAAACTATTGCTACATGTCTAGTTAATGGAATGAAAAAATTACTCACTGGTTAAAGATAAATCATATATTTAAAAACCAAAATATAATGATCTTACATTGATGAAATGCCCAATTTTATCAAACAATCAAGAATAATTTTTTTTCTTGTATATCAAATGTTCATTATTTATACCTTACTGTGAAGAACAACCTAACACATAAGTCATTAATTTGTTATACTTGAACCTTAATGTACAAATATATACAAACAAACAACCATTAATAAATGAAATATTTTATTGCAATTTGTAATATAGAAATATATATAGTCTATTCTGAGCATACATCCTAATAGATACACCATGAACGAATCGACGAGACACCTTGACCAGAGGTGGCAAGTTTAATAGAAGTAGGAGAGGAAAAAAAACATAAATCAAGGCAAATCAAAGAGAATCATACCAAGCACCCTCAAGAAAAAAAAATAGCAATTTCTTTCATTCCTATCTTTTTGGATTTTTTTTTTTTTGGTTAATTTAGATTTATTACTTTTGCTTACATTTTTGTTCAATTTTAATTCTCAATTTTTGTTCACTTTAGCCTCAAAATACTCTTTCGAAGTGGTAGGAATTACTTGTATTTTCGAAGTTTGTCTATTTGATCAAACAAAGTAGTGTCTTTTTCCATATTTCCAGTTCATATACGTACTTTCCTTCATTTCTAGAATAGTCTTCTTCTCGAATTGGTTTTTTCTATGTTAGTTGCCCCATCTGAAGTTCACAGGAGTCAACCTAGCTGGGAACTTGTTATTTAGTCAATTCAGCTAGCTGAAGCATTTATGACATACAGTTTAAATGGTGTGTGAAAGGGTTTGATCCTTTTATATTTGATCTAAAAGTTAAATACACAATTGCTATCGCTTGAAATTTAAATTACGAAACTATTTTTCTTTAATTTATATATTTAGATAGACTTAATTTTTATAAATTACATGTAGTAAAAAATTATACAAAATGCAATATATAAAGTATAATAACTTGAGAAGGATTATTAAAGGCCTCAACCTCTGCCATGTGTTAAAGGCCTATTTACATTGCTAATAATCACTTGAAAATGATTTATTCAGGGGTTCCAATGATCCACTCTTATTCTCAAGGTTTCTAATGATCCTCTTATTACTTCCCTTACATTTTTATCTTCCTAATAATTTTAAGTCTCATTTAATAAAATTAAAATTTAAATATTTAAATTAAATATTTAAATTTTGAATCTAAAAATTGAAGTTTTAAAATTGAATTCTAAAATTTAAAATTTATATCTGAAAACTAAATTAGTTATAATTTATTTTTACACTTTTTGTATTACAATTTAAAATAACTATAAAAATAATAATTAGATAGATATTTAATATATTTAAATTTCAAATTTAAGTAACTTTCATATCACTTAAAATTAATAATATGTAAAGTTAAGGGGTAAAGTCATGTGGGTTTGACACCTCAGCAGATTTAGGTTAATTGGTTGTTTTTTTGTTGACCTCTTGATGGCTTTACCAGAAAAATATTTATGAAGTATTTTTTAGTATTCCTTTAGGTTTTTCTTAGGTTTATTAACTAGGTATGGATCTTGGTCTCAAGATTTTGGATTTACTTCGTAGGTTTCGTTTGATTGTTATTGTCCTTAGAAGAGTTTTTTTATGAGAATGAAGTGGGATATTTATAGGATCTTGGGTTCTTCGGTTTCATTTCTTCAGATTTAGTGCTATATTTATAGCAGATGCTTCGAATTCCTTACATTGGTTGGGATTTATCGCCGAATTCTTTGTTTTGTTGCTTCGAATTCATCGCTGAAGTATTCAAATCAATCCGCACCCCCAATAGTTACTGATTTAATTCGTGTCTTTTTGTTTTCTGGATAGAAGAAAGAAACCCACACGAGAAGAATCGGGATCAGAAAGGGAAGAAACAATCGAGACGGAGGAGACCCTGAATACTCCGAACTGAACTTCGAAGCCTGCGATTAGTTTATCCATTGAAGCAAGAACTGGATTGAGGAGGCACAGCCAATACTTAGGGCTGACTCAACTTTACCAATCCCGTAATACTCCAGTTGGGGTTCCGTTTTCATGGCTGAAAACGCTAGTTGCATGGTCTACGTAGGTAAGCACACTTGAGACCTATTTATTCCTCTTTTTCTGTTTTTTTTTTTTTTTTGGGCTCTCTGAATGGTTTCTTATTTGGTCTTTGTTGTGGTGAACCAAAGATTGGGGCTATTTATTTTTACTTTTCGCTCAATTTTAGGCAATGCTATGTAGTATTAGGGTTAGGGTCTTCTAACGTAGTTTTTATTGGTGTTTTTGAGCGGAACAACGAAATTGATGATTTGGTTGCATTCTGTTCATTTTCAGCCAATTTAGTTTGTCCCTAATGGGTTTCTGTGCAATGAAGAAGATGTCTCCATCTTGATACAATTTCTGTGCAATGAAGAGCAAATTCTCCTTCTGTTTTGCAAAGTTAAAAGATAAAATCTAATTTCATTACTCGAATGAGCAGGTACAATAACTTTAGTTTCCTGTTTTTCTTTTGTTTATGGTATGGTTTTTGGATTCATTGAAACTGGCATTTTTGTTCCTTTAAAGGAATAGTGAAGATTAATGTTTTAATAATTTTAATTGTTCAATTGCTGCAGTTTGAGCATTTTGATGATTTTACTCTGGCAAACTAGGTGTTGAATATTTTGATGTTGCTGTATTTTGATGTAGGTTCATATCTAAGAGAGAAGCTGTCAATCAGCAATGGTTGGCTAACGGTCCAAAGAATTTGGTGGCATGCATGATTTTTTTTTTTCTTTATACAGCTTCTATACACTTAGAGTGGTCAAATGCATGGTATATATGAAGTATGATAATTAATTCCATTCTGACATTTGTTCTTTTGAGAGTGGGATGATCTTTGCTCTAATCTTTTATTACAGCAATCGGATGTTGAATTTTGATTGATGTTCTTCACATTGCAGGTGCATATTCTGTCTCTCTCTCTCTCCTTCAATTCTCTCTCTCTTCATCTGGTGTAGTTTAATATAAATTTCTATTATTGAATTGGAGTCTAAAAACTTCATTTTGATGTCAATCCAGAGTATTCAAGCTGAGGAAACGATCTAGGCCAACCACCATAGGCAAAGAAGCTCCAATGGAAGATTATGGCACTTTACCATCTCCTACAGAGAATCACAGAAGGCCTGCTTCATCCCTTTTCAGTTCTCCTAGGCTCTTCACTGGTTTTGCACCGAAGGCATTCACTGATTTTGAATCTTTGATGAGCCCAACTTCAATCCTTGACAGTAAGCCATTTTCTGCTTTTAGGAATTCATTTTGGTCCGAGTCACCACTATATAATACACCACTATATCTCTATCTATATACAGATCATTGAATCTATGTAAAATATGCTATATCAAATTGGTGTGTGCAACCATGCGTATGGTAATACTCTAAGCAGTGAAAGAGTGAGGATCTGAGAGGTTTGGAAGAGTATTATTGTCCAGAGGAATTCTCAAGACGAGTTGGGAGACACACAGAGACATTTTCTTATATATAAGTGTGCTTTAAAGCACATGATGTGGTGAGAAGCTTCTTAAGGTAAAGTAGGTAAAATAGTTACACACATTATAAAATGCCCTCCATATTATTCTCTAATGTCCTCCATGTGTTCATTTTATTTCCACATGATGTGGTTCTTTAGTTACACGTATTAAATATATGAATATTTAAATTTTGTAGACATCCAAAGGCTCCAAATCCTTGATTATAAAAAATGCTCAATGTGCCTTGTTTCCATTACCTTTATTTCTTGCTACCTTTTCTTGGATTATAGAAATGGTCATTTGGTTCCAACCACAGTAACATGTATCAAGACTTCCAGATCAATGTGCAAGTTTTGGATGCTAATTTACTAAAAGCAGAGAGTTCATCACCAACTGCAACATTTTTTTTTAACATGCTAATTTACTTGGTTAGTAACTTTCCATGAGATTATGATTTGAAAACAGAGATGTTCTTTTAAAGATGTTTATTATGTTTGAATCTTAATTATCTACGTATTGTGATGAAAATGAATAAAACAGGATTTTTAACCTTGGCTATAGTGTTATTTCTAGCCAGGTTTTACTTGCTGGATATATAGATTGGCCTTGATTCAAGGTTTATATTGTTTGTTTATTGGAAATATGTTCCTGTAACAATCTTCTGTCCTTAATCTGTCTACACATTTTGATTTATCAATAATGTCAGAATATGTATGAAGCATATGTTCTGTTGAGATTGTTGTTCTCTTTGTTGCAACATACATTATCAAATTTCTTTAAGTGAAAATATGTCTAAATGGTGTCTGTGGTTTCAAAGGAAGCAAAACCTAAAAGATTTTGAGATCCCATGTGAAGAATCAACATCACTCCTGATGATCAAATTTTGCAGGCATGATAGGGACATTAGTCAAGGGAACTGTTAATAAAATGCATGCTTATGTCTGTGATTAGATTTGTAGGATTTCTTTGGGCTCTTTTAATTTGTGAACTTGTCATTATTTAATTCTACACATTGAGCTGCTCTGACAAATTATGATTTGATTTGATGACGTTCCCAAGTCTCTAATACCTCTGCAGTTGCAAATCATGTGGCCAAAGGTCATTTCATTGTCCTAGTCATTGTGGTCATATTGACTTGGTTTCTACAGCCTACAACCCATTTCTATTTGATATGCTGCACAATCTATTGCACAACACCTGCTTCTGTTGTTTTCATTTCCGAGCACGTCGTGAGGAGGTATGTTAGCCTACATAAGTTGGATTTTGCTACTGTCCTATTTTTTCTATCCTATTGTTTTAATTGTTTCTTTTATTTTCCGTGGTGTATTCTATAATTTAGGATATATTTCTTCTTGGTTTTCTTAAGTATTTTCTTATTCTTAATCTAGGTGTCTAATTGTGTATCTCAATTGGAGCTAATAGCAAAGGGTGATGTCATTGGAGCCAGAAAGTTGGATGCTTATCTAACAGAAGAATAGAAAGAAAAGTGGGAGGCTGCCTTTGTTAAAGATAAAAAAAAAAAAAAGAAACATCAGATGCTGCCTTTGTCAAAGATAAACAGAAAATGGATTCTTCATTAGAAGCTGACTTGACCGAACATGAGGATAGTGAAATGAGTCATGTGTCTTGTGGCACCACTGTGTATTGTGGTACGGAAGATTGCTTAGAGATAAATAAATGAGCTTGGGATTCTTTTCAGTTTACTGAAGCTATGTCAGTATTGAATAAATTTCTAACACTGAAGCGTAGACATTGTAGTAACTGTAAGGCCAAAAATCTGCCAAAGATCAAGAAACCAACTTTTGGATGGTTTCCTTTGGTAAGTGTAGTGACATCTATTTATACTTCATAAACGGATGTTTCTTTGACCTCAATTCATCAATTGTTTTAATTCCTTTTGACCGATCAATTGCTTTTGGTTCATTTATTTTTGTTAATTATGATTTGAAATGTCCTGGAATGATTGTTTCCGCGATAATATATTTATTTTTACACATGATAATAATTATTATAAAAAATTTAATGGTGTTTAATATGATAAATATTATTATATATTTATACATTTTTTATTACTTCTTTTTTCATAATATATTTAAAATAAAAATAAAATAAATATGTTACTCCCGTGCATCGCAGGGGTAACAACCTAATTTAAAATAAAATTACGATACTTCTTAATCGATTAAGTGGTGACAAGAATTAGTTATAAAATCACTTAAATAATTAAATATTTAATATTGACCGTCATTAAATATACTTAATTAAATAATTTAAGTGTTGAATTAAATTAATAAACATGTCCTTATAATCTGCTACATTATTTTCTCCTTCATTTTTTTTTTTTTTTTACGTTTCCTCTTATATAGAATAAGATTGCATTTTTTTTTTTTTTTGGCCAATTACATATTATTCTTTGAATATGATCAAACTACTAACATTCACTTATACACAGTTTGATTTGCGAAAGGAGAGAGGAAGGGGAACGGAAACAAATATTTCATCAAAAGAAAGTATTCTTTTTTTGTCTTCTTTTTATTAGTATGAGGGAGTAGGGATGGGAGAAGAGAATTGTTAATTTAATTTATCAATTTATTCCTCATTCTCTTTTCTTTAATTTTTAATTTATTTTTAGTGAAATTTGTTATTAATGTATTGAACTCACTTTCTTCTAACTTATTTAATAAAAGAGAAGAAAAAATACTGAAACGAAGGAGAAGCAAAATCTCTCCCAACCTCTTCAACATGGGAGGAGAAGAAATGCTTCTCTCATTCATATTTTACTTCAACTAAACAACATAAATAAAACATTTATGTTTCTATTTACTTTTTTTCTTCTTTTTCTTCCACAATTTTCCCCAATTAAAATTAGTGTTAAATTTGATGAAACTGTAAACCCTTTTATCACAAACATTTATTTAAACGTATATTCTAATTGTAAAGAATGGATTGAATTGTCATAAGATATTATATTAGCAAAATTTTTATTTTTTTTCCTTTCAAGACTTACAATATTTGATGGTCTAGATTTTAGAATCTTACTAGTGAATTGGTTAGATTTTATTAAGAATATCATATTACTCTTTGTATATTTAAGATTCATTTAGTCATAATGAATAATTTAGTCACTTTACAATAAATTTTGACTCTTGCTCTTTTGAATTTGAATCTTGATGGCTTAGATACTCTTAGATTTGAAAACGTGTGATTTAGATTTGGTGAGAATTTAATCTACTTCATACCCCACACACCCCATCCCATCTTGTGTCTCTGTCGCTTCCCCTTCCCCTACCTCTTATCTCTCTAGATCCCTCTTCCACGGTCCCTTCCACTTCCCTTTTTATTCCCTCTATCTTTAACTCAGAAGTATTCTTGTTTTACTTGGATATTCATAAGAAATGAAGTCATGGAAAAATTTTTAGTAACTCCTTCTTAAGCTTTCCATATGCTTTTGTTTTCTTTTCCTTTCCTTAACTTTCCTTCTTTACCCTTTTGGCATATACATATAAAAGAAAATCTGTAGGTTTTTTGATAATTTTTGGTATTTTTGTTCATGTTCTTTGGTCGTAGCTAAAGATTTTTCTATTCCTTTGTGCTAGTAATATAAAGATTACATCTGCTTGTTGCATAATCTAACTTATTTGATGTTTTTCTCTACAAAGCATAATAAAATGGCGAATTTTCTTTCCAAAATTTTCCATATCATAACTTTGTTTCTATTGAATTCACCATACTTATGATAGTTGTTTTTATGCAATTTAAATCGAGAACCCGTTTGTTTTTAGTGATTGTTAAGTTAATATAACGGGATTGCTTGATGGGCACAGATATTAGTTGCGTATTGCCTTCTAATTATTGAATGTGTATATTATTTAGCTTCTGTCCTTTGGGTCTGGAAGAAGTTCCTCTACACTGTAGGCTGGGAAAGCAAAAACTGGAGCCTTGCAACTGCTACTGAATTCGAGCCTGTTGCTTGACTCTGTAGATATATTTTATCTGTATAGGAGGATGATATTAGAAACCCCATTTAGATAGCTCCTAGAGGTTATTGTGTTAATCTAGACTGGATAAATTTGAAGAGAACTTATCAAGACAGTCATCGAAGAGTAACTCTTCATATGATGTATCTTGATCATGACAATGCAGACAGAGTTATGGCTATTAGGGGACTTGCTTTTTCTAAAGAAAGTGACTTTTTTGTCCTATTTGATAACGAACTTGGATAGTCATAATTTGAGGGTGGATATGTCTATAACAGTTGCTTAAGGCAACTAAATAGGTTTTTGAAAAAGACTGAGATTTTGAGGGATCTACTAGAGAGGTATCGAGATTATCACTTAACATTTGTTGGACATTTATTAGGGGAATGTGTTGTTACACTCCTAGCCATATTAGTTATTAAAAATCGAGAGAGACTTGGGAACATTGATTGAAGAGGATACGATGTTTCACAATTGCTCCTACAAGGTGTATATTGCTCAATTTGGCTGTCAAATACATAGACGTCATCAATTCAATCGTGCTGCAGGTAATGACTTTTGCTTCAATGTCCAATTTGCTTTAGAAGCTTAATATTGGCATTCAATACTCTATGATGGTCATGAAAACTTAATCTACTTGACAAATTATTATGTTCAAGAATTTCCTATTGTATCATTTGTCATTCAGTTTTCTTAGTAATATCAAGCATAAATTTTATGTTTGAATATATTTAAGAAGGTGATCTGACTAGAAATGAATTGAAAACCTTGGGGGGGGTGAATAAGGTTCTTGGCAAACAAAAATGATTGTTTCGAAGAGTCTAAAATACTGAACAATAATGATCACAAAGATACTTGGACTGACTTTATTGATGCATTAAAAGTTGTCCAAGCACTCGTAGATGTGTATTCAGATTTAGACAGTGAAAGATCATAAAAACTGTTGGGAATATGCCCTCTTAGACTAGTTTTTATTTCACCTGTAGGTCGAAGACTTTGCTAATGCAGCATTGTCCTTGAGGTCAATATTTTCTTATGGTGATATTAGGAAATATTTAAAATTCAAAATACATCTATTTATATAGTAGGGGTATTTTGGTCATTTTAGTAGCCAATGCGATGTGTCTTTTTGGTCCTCGGAATAGCACGTAAATCCTAATTAATTTTTGGGTTGAGAAAATGATCTCAGTTGAGAGAGTTTTATTTTATTCGGGAAGTCTAATTTATTATTGGATTGGAATAAAATAAATGGAGAGAAATTTATATCTGGTTTAATGGGTTAATTAATTATTCAGGACCTGGGTCCAGTTTGAATAATTAGAAAATTAACCGAGACATAAACTAGAGGAAAATAATTATTACTTAATTATTTATTGGGTTATTTATTTAATTAAATCCCAAGAAATAAATAATTAATAATTAATTATTTTTTGGTTCATTTGGGTTAATTAATTATTTATTGGGTTATTTATTTAATCCCAAGAAAAATAATTAATGTTTATTATTTTGGATTTTTCAGGTCAAAGAAAAATAATAAATATTATTTTGGCACAATAACCTGGACCATATGATTTTTTCGGACACAGTTTAGAAAAGTTTAGAGTGAAACCAAAATTTATTTTGTAAATAATATTCGGGTATTAAATCCCGGGAATATTATTTTTATCAAGATAATTATTTTTGGTTTCATGACTCTTGGCTTTCTGTGTGGAAAAATAAAATTAAAAAGAAAAAATAAAAATAAATTTCTCCCGCATGACTCTTGGATATCTGGCTTTTGGTTTTGCATTTAAATCAAAGAAAGCCAACCGAAAGGTCTCTTGTCTCTCGGCCTCTCATGTGATGTTTGGCTTTTGGTTATCTGGCATGTGGCTTTTGTTTTCTATAAAACATAAGAAGCCATGTGAAGAAACAGAGATAGAAAGTGGGTAAGGATGGCCAGTGAATATAAACCGTGAGTTTGTGGAAAAATTGAGAAGCTTTTCTCTCCCAAATTTTGTGCTCACCAACTGAAAAATTAGGCAGGGAATATTCTGTGAACTGGAAAGCTAGCATTCCACCGGAGGAGAAGAAAGAACCGGAGAAGGAAGAAAGGAAGCTTCAGTGCACTGGTGATCATGGACGTTGGAAGGAAGAAGCTGTTCTTGAGCTTCAAGCCATTCAACCATGTTCTTCAAGTTTTTAAGGCATCAAGAGATATGTTTCATGCCCACCATGATGCTCTCATACTCTGTTAATGTTCTTGTTCTTCCATTTTTATACACCCGTATGCATGCTCTGTAAATATGTCAATCCTTCAAAAACAATATACATGAACCACTGAAATAACATGAGACAAGAGATGTATAGTGGTTCGATCAACAATGATCTACGTCCACTATCTTAAGCCTCACACTTAAGGATTTTCAACCCTATTTCATTAACCTCACTTAATGAAACAACCACATACAAGAGAAGATCACCACACTAGGTTTTACACAACCTCTCAAACACATCAAGGTTCACCCCTATGGGTTTTACACCACAACCTTGAACAATCACACAACAAGGATCACCCCTATGGGTTTTACCACACAACCTTGCTATTACAAGCTGAGAATTGAAAGTCAATAGAACAGAGATAAGCTCACTTACTTGAGCAGATATTCTCTCGGATACAAGTACAAAATACTTTTATCTTTGATACACAATGAACTCACTTTGAAGCTAAGATAAAAGGAGATTTTTGAAGATATTGAGCAATAATGTTTCTAAGATGGATGTTTCAAAAATCTTACTTGTAATATGGCTTTAAGGGCTATTTATAGAGCCAAAAAGTGGAATGCCAACGGTCATAAAAAAACGGCTATAAATTTTTCTGTTTAAACTCATCCGAGTTTTGGACTCGGGTTTTGGACGAAGATGCATCCAAAAGTTAAGTCCAAAATGGCACATCCCTGACGGATAATTTTTCAACCCGGTTTACAAGATTTTGAATGAACCTTTTAGATTCAAACTGTACCATCCAAAATTCTGCGAATTCTAAAAACTTTGAAAATCATCTCCTTTGAAGCTTTAAGGTAAAGCCAAATGAATCAAAAGATAAGAAGACATAGGAAATAATAAGTATATCTTAATGAACACTTCCTAGTCTAATATTCTTTATAAAAAGTCTTATTGATGTATAACTCCTTATACTTGATTTTCCAATTGATCTTCCATTCTTGAAATCGGTGATAAAGGAGTCGCCAACAATTCTTATCTGAAGACTTTAGAAGAACAAAGGTCAATCATGTCCTATCACAATAAATTGACACGTTAGTCCATATCAACGTTTGTCATAAATCAAAACATAAAAAGAAGGCCCTTAGGGCTAACAATCTCCCTCTTTTTGAGTGATGACAAACATGACATATTTGATATGTAGATAGAGATAACATGATGAGCAAAAGGTGCAAATAATTGTAACAAGTCTTATAGAGATCTTATGAGAAACCATATCTTAATGATCCTAAAGCATATCATATCTCTATATAAATATTCAAAATAATTTGATAGAGATAAAATGCTAAAAAGCTCCCCCTAAATATATGCTTATGTGAAAATTTTGAATATAAGAGGGAATAGAAGAAGTAACGATTTATTCATCCAGAAAGTGTATCCAAAATCGTTTTGGAAGAACTTGTGTTTTCAGAATATCTTTTGGATAGGACTTTTGGATGTCCAAAACATTTTTCAAAAACTGCTTATAAGAATATTTGTTTTGGATACAAAGTTTCTGAGTCTAAAACTCCCCCTTGATTCGATGCACCAAAAATTTATCACAGAATTTTTGTTTCAAGGATCCAATTATCATTCAGAATTCTGTGTTATAAAATTGAACTTTCACAAACTGAGGAATTTTTCAGAAAAATTTGTGAACAGTGAATCAGAAATTTTCATCACGGTTTTGATTTACCCTGCGCAACTGTTCATATCATAAATGGTTCATGCAGTTACTTCGGAATTTAATAACTGTTCATACAGCAGTTTTAGTTTTTCAAAGGGGTTTCAACTTCCATAGCAGTTACTTTGCTGAACAAAAAATCAAACATTAACAGTCCAATATTAGTCATGTAGAATCCATGCAGAACTCATAACATTTTATTTTTGAATATCAACATGTAGATTAAATTCATATGCAGTAGTAACATGCAAACTTTACATTTTCTATCAATTACTGCATACCAACAATTTCATACAGCTTATATTGCAGACTATAACATTTTCAGATTAGCATATGTCTTGCAAACAACATCATGCCGACAGTCATGCAGACCAACATTCAACATCAGTTTCATTTTTTCATTTTCTTCTTATCAACATGTGGATCTATCTAATATTTTCTTTCTCCCCCATAATAACTGTCATCTCTCCCATATTCACTGTCATTTTCTTTCTCCCCCTTTGTCATCAATCAAAAAGAAGCATAGCAGAAGGAGAAGTAATATGCACTTAACAGTCATCAGATAGATAATAGGCATGACAGAGAATTAAAGTTAAAAAAGTATCAGAAATTATTCAAAGACAGAATATAAATGACTGAAAAAGTAAATTGTTTAACTGTGGTAGAATGTAAGTTGTTCTCATCAGTCCACGATATTACCCAAGAAAACAGTCTAGGAAATATTAATGGTTTCACCCTTGGATCCAGTACCCTTCTTGGAAAACTGACTAGCTATTCTGTTGGATTTTCGCTTTACAACCATATGCTTCTGTCTTTTTCCTTTGGGTTTGGGAGAAGGAGGAGGAATATCTTTTTTCTGGATAGGAGAAGGCTGTAGAGATAGTTTAGGTGAGGGTTCAGGAGAGGGAACCTTGATATCTGCAGGTGGTTCATTCTTGTCCTCTGAAGATTGTTCATCCTTTTCATGATTAGATATAGAGGCGGAAGGCTTAGCAGATTGCTCAATGACAGAAATTTTGTTCCCTAAGTTCTTGATTTCTGAGCTAAGAGATTCCAATTTCTCTGCAAAGGAGCTGCTTGCACTCAGAATATTTTTAGACAAACCCATGTCATGAACATTGCCTTCATCAAATTTTCTTTTAGAACCAGAGACAGTCTTTCCTTCATCCTTAATTTTCATCAGGTTCTCTCTTTCTTTTCCAGCAGTTTCTCTAAGCAATTTCCAAGAATTATTCTCCCTTACATATCCCATCTTTTCAAATGAGCCATAACTATAAACATTTGTTTTTAAGGGACCAAAAGTAACAGAATTTAAATCAATATTGAAAAATCTAAAGACTTTGGTCAATAAATTTCCAAACGGAAGAGCCTTGCTAGAAGTATTTCTAGACTGCAACATTAACTTTATTGCCAGAAATCCAAAGTTAATCTGTCTCTCCTCAGCTAAGGCAAGCATAACCACCATTTGAAGTATGTTAATAGAGGTCTTATAACCGGAACTGGGTACAACAATGGTAGAAACCATATGATGAAGGATTCTACCCAATCCATTTAGCCATTTAGAACTGCGATTTCCAGAGATCTCAAAGCTTTTTCCACCCATAAACAACTTCTCAAAATTTTTCAGAATAAAAATTTCATTTCCTTCAGGAAATTTGTTCAACTCAAAATACTGAAAACCAGCATCACGAACATCACAGATTCTGTTCAGCATTCTATGGTCAAATTCAAATTGTTTTCCTTTCACTCGTGTCACATACCACCTAATCATGAATCCTCCCTCTGTTTCTTCTAGTTTGCCTTTTCTCAAATTTGCATAAAATTCCCAGACTAAAGGAGTGTAGATTTTCTCATCAACTGATAGCAAACTCCCCCACCCGACATGATCAAATATATCCAGAATATTTGACAAGTTTAGAAAAGCAGAGTGGTTCACTCGATAGCCAGAAATAATAGTTCAATTTCTAGAGACCCAGTCATTATATTCAGATTCACATTTGGAGTCGAGAAATCGAGGTACCTGATTTGCAGAACTCAGTTGTTCGGAGGAAGATTCAGACGAATCATAATGAGAGGCTGAGGAGAAGCTTCATTTGCTTTCGCTTTGCCTTTTGTTGAACCTGAAACCTTTTTCATTAACACCGGAGAAGATTTTTGCTCCTTTTTAGGTTTTGGAACGGTGGATTTTGTCTTGGCCATTGAAGGATTCAAGCTTTTACAGAGCTTTTTGGGTTTTCAGAGAAGAAGAAAACGGAGGAATTGTTTTGGAAGAATGACGGTTTCAAGGGTTTTGAGAAAGAGAAAATCAGATAGCTTTGAATGTCTAGGATAGTGTGAGAACAATGTGCCTTGGAAACATGTGTTTTTCTGAGGAGTTTTGAAAAACGCGCAAACCAATTTTTTGAAACACGAAATTTGGAATAAAAGAATATCAAGCATTGATTTTGGAACAAGACCAGGTCCGAAATCATTGTCCAAAAGAGTGTTTCCCTGAAATGCATTTTGGATGTAGGAATTGGATTCTAGTACTGGTCCAAAACAAGAACAGGGTATTTTGGATATAGAGTTTTGTTTCCAAAACCTTTTTCTTCACAATTCCTGCACAAGAAGAACTTACACAAAAAGATTATTTATCAAATTCTTATAATACCCAAACCTCTTCTCAAATTGTTGAACCTGTCCTCAGCTAGAGGTTTAGTGAAGATATCTGTAAGTTGTTCATCCGTTGAGACATATTCAACACACACATCTCCTTTGAGTACATGGTTTCGAATGAAGTGATGTTTAACTTCAATGTGCTTTGTTCTCGAGTGCTGCACTGAATTTTTTGTTAGATTGATAGCACTTGTATTATCACATATTATAGGAACATAGTTAAAATTTAAATTGAAATCTCGCAGAGTATTCTTCATCCATAAGATTTGAGCACAACAGCTTCCTACTACAATATATTCAACCTCAGTGGTGGATAATGATACGCAAGCTTGTTTTTTACTGTGACATGATACCAGTGAGTGTCCAAGAAATTGACAATGGCCACTAGTACTTTTTCTTTCAACTTTACACCCTGCATAATCTGCATCAATATATCCTATAAGATCAAAGGTGTTAGTACGTGGATACCATAATCCATAATCATATGTCCCAATAAGATATCGAAGTATGCGTTTAAGCGCACTTAAATGAGATTCTTTCGGACAAGATTGAAATCGAGCACAAAGACATACTGAAAACATGATATCTGGTCGACTAGCAGTAAGATATAGTAGACTTCCTATCATACCTCTATATTTTCGTTCATCTACCTCCTTACTCTTTTCATCTTGGTCAAGTTTTATAGATGTGCTTATGGGTGTGCTGATTTTTTTTTTTGCTTCATTCATTCCAAACCTTTTGAGCAACTCTTTGGCATACTTTGCTTGGTTAATGAAGATTCCATCTTTAGTTTGCTTAATTTGCAGTCCGAGAAAGAAGTTCAATTCTCCTATCATACTCATTTCAAATTCTTGCTGCATAGTCTTAGCAAACATCTTGTACAAGGAGTCATTAGTAGCGCCAAAGATAATATCATCAACATAGATTTAGACGATTAGTAAATCACCAGAGCAATCGGATTTGATAAACAAAGTATTATCAATTAAGCCTCTAGAAAATCCTTTTGAGATTAGAAAACCACTAAGCCTTTCATACCAAACTCTAGGAGCTTGCTTTAATCTATAAAGAGGTTTAGATAGTTTGAAAACATGATTTGGATAGAGCTCATGAGAAAAACCAGGTGGCTGCTCAACGTACACTTCTTCTTCAATAAAGCCATTTAAGAAAGCACTTTTGACATCCGTTTGATAAAGCATAAAATTTTTAAAAGATGAAAAAGTAAGTAACATTCTAATAGATTCTAATCTAGCAATAGGAGCAAATGTTCCATCGTAGTCAATGCCTTCCTCTTGATTAAATTCTTGAGCTACCAATCTAGCTTTGTTTCTAATTATAGCTTCATTTTCATCAAGTTTGTTTCTAAAAACCCATTTTGTTCCAATAACAGGATAATCATGCGGTCTAGGAACAAGTATCCAAACTTGATTTCTTTCGAATTGATTCAACTCTTCTTACATGGCAATAATCCAAAATTCATCATGTAATGCAATATCAATGCTGTTAGGTTTAATATTTGAAAGAAAAGCAAAGTTGTCGATAAAATACCGTTGAGTTTTAACTCCTTGGTTTGGATCTCCAATGATTTGCTCCTTTGGATGGCCTGATTTCCAATCCTTTGGCAATTGATGATTTGCAAAATCTTTAGTTTGATCTTTCTCTTGTTCATTCTGTAATTCTTCGATCTCCTCCTCTTTTGCATGAGTATCTAATGATGGAGCATTTACTTGATCCAACTTAGCTTCATTTGAATTTCCTACATCATCATCATCTCTTTTTGACGTATAAATGTTAGATTCATCAAATACAACATGCACAGATTATTCCACACAAAGTGTTCTTTTATTGTATACTCTATAAGCTTTCTTGTTGGAAGAATATCCAAGAAATATAGCCTCATCGGACTTGCTATCAAATTTTTCAAGATTATCTCTTGTATTTAGAACAAAACATTTGCATCCAAAAACTTTAAAATAAGAGATAGAAGGAGTTTGTCGAACATAAGTTCAAAATGAGTTTTTCTTAAAAATGGTCTTAACATAACTCGGTTTATTGTATAGCATGCTGTGTTAACAACTTCCACCCAAAAGTATTTTGGAAGAACATTTTCACAAAGCATTGATCTAGCCATTTCTTGAAAGGTCCGATTTTTCCTTTCAACAACACCATTCTGTTGAGGAGTTTTAGCTGCTGAGAAATTATGAAAAATTCCATTTTCATCACAGAAGAGAGTGAATTCGCTGTTACAAAATTATTTTCCATTGTCAGTTTTGATAGAGACCAATTTGCATCCAATCGAGTTTTGGACGCGCTTAATCAGTTTTGAAAATTTAGTAAAGGCTTCATCTTTTTGTCCAAGAAATAATGTTCAGGTAAATCTAGAAAAATCATCAACAATTACATATGTGTATTTTTTACCATCAAGACTAGCAGTCCTCATAGGTCCAAATAAATCCATATGAACTAATTCAAGAGGTTTTGAGGTGGAGATCATTTTCTTTGGTTTAAAAGAAGTTTTGATTTGCTTTCCAAATTGACATGCATCACAGATTTTGTGTTTATCAAATTTCATTTTTGGAAGCCCTCTAACAAGTTCTTTTGAGGATAGTTTGTTTAACAAATCAAAGGATACATGACCTAGTCCCCTATGCCAAAAATAACCATCATTATCATGAACAGATAGACATCTAATTCCATTAGCTACAAGGTCATTAAGATAAAACACATATACATTTCCCATACGTTTGGCAGTAAAGATGATTTCGAGATTTCCACTGTCAAGTATAGAGCAAGAATCTTTTTCAAAAATAACTTTGCAACCATTGTCACAAAGTTGGCTAATGCTGAGCAGGTTATATTTCAAATCATCAATAAGTAAGACTTGCTTTATAAATGTTAATGAACCTTTACCAATATTACCAATGCCGAGAATCTTCCCTTTTTTCTTGTCTCCAATTGTAACAAATCATTCATTTGTTGTCTGAATATCTTCTAGCAAAGCTGCATTTTCAGTCATATGTCTTGAACAACCGCTGTCCAAGAACCACTTAGTAAAGCTTAAAGACCGTGCATATACATGAGAAGAAGAGATGATTTTTGGTACCCACACTTTCTTGGGTCCATGAAGTTTAGTAACATTTTCTTTGATTTTCCAGAAAGTAACTTCACCGGATTCCACTTTTCTTCTAATAAGACATCTTGAAACAATATATCCAGATTTTTCACAATACGTGCATGCCTTGTATGTGCTGTGAGAAGGAGTAGGTTTAGCATGCTAAAACTTGTTCTTTTTGTAGTTATTCTTATGTTCATATCCTAAGCCACTTTGATTTTCGGCTAAGCTAAATCTGGGCATGCAAGTGTTGTCTTTATCCTCATGTTTATGTATTGGGGATATGCCCTAGAGTCAATTTGTACTTATACTACTGTCATTATGTTTTATATAATAATATGAGGCTTTCCTTTCCATGAATAGTGAGTTTTGTTTTGTTGGTCATCAAGTACGTGACTTGATAGTAAAACCCTACAATGAAACAATGACTATTCTAAAACTATCCCTGATCGATTATTATTATTGGAATAATAATAAATTAAGATTAGTATGTTTGTGACTTGATGGCTATGTTTTACTGGCCATGGATATTTGTGATATCGAGTCAAGATATAAATAAATGTTAGAGAACATTGTATTGGACTTGACCCACTGTGAGAGTACTTCATGGAATATGTCATAAGTACTTTCTAGCCATAATAATATTGAAAGTCCTTCGACCTAAATTCATCATAGTTTCCTACTTGGTAAATTCTATATTTTGACATTGTCTAAAGTTGTCTTTAACCAGATAATAAATTAGACTACTGTTGGATATAGAATAAATCAAGGAGAGAAATATGATTGATTGTGAAGGAATTTGTCCCTCTCAGTTATGAGAGAGATATCCATGGGCCCGTTGATAAGTTAGACTGTTAAAAATGCATGGCCGTGCTCAAATATATCAATCTAAGATATTGATATCATTTGTTTGAACAGTCTACTATAAAATCAAGAAATAATTGATTAAGCTTAATAAGGATGACATGCTCCGTGCCTTATGCTTAATCTGGATATCGTGTGACAAAAGGACTAAATATAAAATTATGGTTTGGTTCAAAGAGATCACCGATCTTCATTTAACCTGGATAGTTATAATGTTTTCCTAGAAACCGCTTATAACTTGTGGGCCATTTAAATACGATTTAGGCACACTGCCAGTATTAAATGAACCTATAGAGTCACGCAATAAGCGAACTTGTTAGGTTATTTTTCTGGTGACCAGGTTTGATGAATCTGGAAATATGTCTAAGTTAATCGTACTTAGAAAATTTACCATATACAATGAATCTGGAAATATGTCCACATTCGATGTATCTGGATGATGTCCAGATTATAAGAATCTGACTCGGTAAATTAATTAGTTAAATTACCGAGATAATGGCAGAATCTTATCATATCAGTTTTAATTTAATTTAAATTTAAATTAGAATATGATAAGATATTATTAGGATTGGACTCTAAGAGGTTCGGGGGTTTTTAAGAAAACCCTAGCCGTCTTTTCAATAGTCCAATTTTTCGGTTGAGAACATTCGTGCCATTCTCTACCAGAAAGGGGGAAAAAAACCTCTCAAACCCTAGGCGCTAGCACTCCCCGGGTATCGAGTGAGTTCACGGTGTGTATCCGATAGAGGACATTCGCATACTGCAGCGTCTGGTGATTGTTCGGGTTGAACGTACAACAACGCAACCAGAATCGAAGGATTTCGATTACAGCAACCATAGGTAATTCTTAAACCTTAGATCTTCTTAATCATTTACTTGGGTCCTCGGGAGGGATTCGTGGATGTTTTCCGCGTTTAGGAGTCCACGAATTCTAACATTATATTCTAAGCTACTTCGATTTCCAGAATAAACAAATATGGGCATGCAAGGTTTGTCTTTATCCTCCTGGTTATATTCTAAGCCACTTTGATTTCCAGCATAAACAAATCTAGGCATGCAAATTTTGTCTTTATCCTCATTTTTATATTCTAAGCTACTTCGATTTCTAGAATAAACAAATCTGGGCATGCAAGGTTTGTCTTTTTCCTCCTGGTTATATTCTAACCCATTTCGATTACCAAAATGATGTTGAGTTCCGAGAAGTTTTTCCAGATTGCTTTTACCATTTGTAAATTTTTCAATGCAATTGGTTAGATTATTTACTCTAATTTTCATATCATTGAAGGTGCTAACCATGCATTCAAGAATTCAAATTTTATCACACAAGTTTTTATTTTCCAGAGATGCATGATGCAATGTTGTCATGATCACATCTTTTTCAATTTCGGCACACATATGTATTTCAAGAGACATTTCGTAGCTATTCAACAAAGCTTTATTTTCTTTCATCAGACAATTTACCTTCAACTTTAAATCTTTATTTTTTCTGGACAGTTTTTTTAATTCACAAAACATATCACATAACAACTCGTTAAGATCAACATGCTTTTCAGTCATAGATGTATGCGAAATAGACATGCATTCTGATGTTGAAAAGTTTACCTCATTTTCCAAAGCCATGAAGCAAATGTTGGCAGTTTCTTCCTCAGATTCTTCATCTCCAGATTCATCATTTAAGTCCCAAGCTCCCATCAATCCTTTACCTTTCTTGATTTTCTAGTCTTTAAACTTCTTAGATACTTTTCCTTCCTTTCCTTTTGCAACCGGACAATCTGCAATGAAGTGATCCGTACTTTTACATTCAAAGCATTGAGGTTTGAAGCTGGAGGTTTGTCCTTTCTTTCTTATAAGCTTCCTTCCTCATTTGTAGTTTCCTTTGAACATCCTTCTGAATTTTTTTACTATCATTGCTAAGTCATCACCGTCCATGCCTTCACTGCTTTCCGAAGAGCTTGTTTCTTCATCTTCACTTTCAGCTTTTAAAGCAATCCTTTTTCTGCCTTTATCATGATCATCAGATTCATAAAAACTTTTAAGCTTCATCTCATGACTTAAAAGAAATCCGATCAACTCTTCAGTAGGTAAGGATTTCAAATCCTTGGATTCTTCAACAGCAAGAGTTTTAAGCTGTCAGCTTTTGGTAAAGCATCAAGAATCAAGAATTTTTCGATTTTGTTCCCTAAGGGAATAAACCTTTCCGTAAGCTTTCAAACCATTTAAAATATTAGTAAATCTTGTGAACATGTCAGTGATACTTTCGTTTGGCTTCATAGTAAATAATTCATAATCATGAATAAGAAGCCCTAGTTTTGATTCTTTGACTTGATTTGTCCCCTCATGGGTGACTTCTAGCAATCTCCACATATCATGAGCTGAATCACAACCACTAACACGGTTGTATTCAGTCGCATCTAGTGCACAACACAAAATATTCATAGCTTGAAATTTTAGAGTCATTTTTGCATTGTCTTCCACACTATACTCATCATTCTGTTTAGGTATTTTTATGCCATCAATCATTTTTTATGGAATAAAATGACCATTCTCTATTAAACTCCATAACTCGAAGTTAATAAAACACACATAAATCTTTATTCTATTTTTCTAGAATATATAGTTGCTTCCATTAAACAAAGGTGGACGATTTGTTGAAGATCCTTTAACATAGGAAGAGAAGATGAACTTGCCATTAAGATCTTTTCTACAAGGATGTTAAACCAAAAGTATGTAAACCTCTCTCTGATACCAAATGAAAAACCTTAGAGGGGGGGTGAATAAGGTTTTTGGCAAGCAAAAATAATTTTTTCGAAGAGTCTAAAATGCTGAACAAGGATGATCACAAAGATACTTGGACTGACTTTATTGATGCATTAAAAGCTGTCCAAGCACTCGTAGATGTGTATTCAGATTTAGACAGTGAAAGATCATAAAAACAATATACATGAACCACTGAAATAAAATGAGACAAGAGATGTATAGTGGTTCGATCAATAGTGATCTACGTCCACTACCTTAAGCCTCACACTTAAAGATTTTCAACCCTATTTCATTAACCTCACTTAATGAAACAACCACATACAAGAGAGGATCACCACACTAGGTTTTACACAACCTCTCAAACACATCAACGCTCACCCCTATGGGTTTTACACCACAACTTTGAACAATCACACAACAAAGATCACCCCTATGGGTTTTACCACACAACCTTGAACATACACATAACAAGGATCACCCCTATGGGTTTTACCACACAACTTTGCTATTACAAGCTGAGAATTGAAAATCAATAGAACAGAGATAAATCCACTTATTTGAGCAGATATTCTCTCGGATACAAGCACAAAATACTTTTATCTTTGATACACAATGAACTTACTTTGAAGCTAAGATAAAAGGAGATTTTTGAAGATATTGAGCAATAGTGTTTCTAAGATGGATGTTTCAAAAATCTTACTTGTAATCTGGCTTTAAGGGCTATTTATAGAGCCAAAAAGTGGAGTGCCAATGGTCATAAAAAAATGGCTACAAATTTTTCTGTTTAAACTCATCCAAGTTTTGAATTCGGATTTTGGACGAAGATGCATCCAAAAGTTAAGTCTAAAATGGCACATCCCTAACGGACAATTTTTCAACCCGGTTTACAGGATTTTGGATGAACCTTTTGGATTCAAACTATACCATCCAAAATTCTGTGAATTCTAAAAACTTTGAAAATTATCTCCTTTAAAGCTTTAAGGTAAAGCCAAATGAATCAAAAGATAAAAGGACATAAGAAATAATAAGTATACCTTAATGAACACTTCTTAGTTTAATATTCTTCATAAAAAGTGTTCTTGATGTATAACTCCTTATACTTGATTTTCCAATTGATCTTCCATTCTTGAAATCGATGATGAAGGAGTTGCCAACAATTCTTATCTGAAGACTTTAGAAGAACAAAGGTCAATCATGTCATATCACAATAAATTGACACGTTAGTCCATATCAACGTTTGTCATAAATCAAAATATAAAAGAAGGCCCTTAGGGCTAACATGAATGTTTGAATATAATATCTATTAAAAATTGGAGCTTATGCTTCTCAATTATATCTTTTCTAGTTACCTCTGGTTGTGATAGAGAGTGACATCCCTCTTTGATTCTTATGAATTTCAAATAGTGATACTTAGAACTAGCAACCAAAATGCCTCATACACGAGGCTATCCATTATTAGGTCAGGAAGGGCTTATACACTTTTTTGGAGTTGTGAAGAATTGATCCCAATGTAGAACTCTTTGCACTAAATCACCATAGAGCAAAATCTTATGATTACCTGAGACTATCCTTTTTCTTAGACAAGTATACATTCCAATTAATATTTGTTTTATACAACAATTTGAACCATGAGAGGAGCAAGATATGATATTTCCTCTTTTACATTACAAAAAGTTGTAATATTGAATGCCTAATATATATATTGTTTTCCTAATGATAATGTATTGATGGTGTAATTTTTTTTTTCCTCTTCAAGACAATATCTGATGGTTTAAATTTTAGAACATTAATAGTGAATAGGTTAGATTTTATTACGAACATCAAATTTTTCTTTGTACAGTTAAGATTTATTGGTCGTCGTGAATAATTTAGTCATTTTACGATAATTTTTTATTTTTTCTCTATCGAGTTTGAATTTTGATGGTTTAGATACTCTTAGATTTGAAAACGTGTGATTCAGATTTGGTGAGAATTTAATCCACTTCCTACCCACCCACCCCATCCCATCCTACGTCTCCGTCGCTTAACAAAAACAGAATTAGCCAAAACATGTGCCAAAATTATGACAAATCATTTTTCTTTTTCTTTTTTATGTTTATGTTGATGCATACTCTTCCACTAAAACCTTAATATCAAGGGCCTATTTCACTTCACGGTCGCTTCTTATACCTTATAGTTGCATCTCAACAATTGCATGTGTCTCCCTTTTGATTCAAGTAAATTATCTAAAGAACATTGCACAAGCTGCAATCTTTCTTGCATTGCTATCATGTCTTCTCACAACTGTTGGCTATGCTTACCTACTTTCTACTAATTTAATAGGACAAAAAGAAGAAAAACATGTCCATTGTTTGTATAGTGCATAAAGTGCCTGGAAAATTATCTCATGATTTATGTTCTTCTCCCCCAATTTTAGAAGTATCAACTTCGCTTCCAATGGATGTTCCTGATTTCCAATAAAATGTGCTATATAGTTGTAAGCAATCTATTGTTATTGTTGTTGAGACAGACCGAATTTTAAGACTTGGTGGTTGAGAAAACATACGCAATACGGTAGAGATTCTTGATCCAATTGAAGGAATATTAAGAAGCTTGCACTGGGAGATTCATCTTGACTTTTGCTCAGGAAAGAGATGGTATTTTTTGTGCACAAAAGACCAACTGGAGAACCTAATAATGAGCTTTACATTTACCATTTCACAAGCAAGAAGATGAGGAAAAGTTGTTGAAACACTTGTATAATAAGGAAGCTTTGATGCTTTCAATCAATTTTTGGGATATATACACATCATGGAACAAAATCAACCCCTTTTTTTCTTTCCGTTTCCTTTTGGAGAGACATACTTCAAGGTTGCAGTTTCATTTTCTTGTGCTATTCAATCTATTGTAGGACAAATACTACTGATTGCTAAGATTGCAGGATTGGAACAAAACTTCAAGCATTCAAAGGACCGTGATGCAAACTAGTGTGGTTTCTTAATCTTATACTCAACAGGGAAGTACAATTTTTGCAACGCATGAAGCTAATGCTACAAGATTAGAGCAAATTAATCTATTTATTAGTAAAATAATCAATCATACTATTTTAAGTACATGATAAAATTGAAGTCAAAATTTGTAATGCTAACACTAAGCCTAGACTACATCTAACAAGGATATGGAAAATAATTCAAACCAAGAATAAACTACTTTTTAAAATAAATACACTAATATAGGAAATATAAAATAAATTATTTTGTTTTTCACCATAAGAAGCTACATGTGCAGATACTAATATAGGAATTCTGATTTTCTTATAGGGATATTTGCATCATTATATGCATCAAAATTATCTTGGTAGTTTCTTTCCCAATACTCATTGTTATGCAAATTACAACTAAAAAATAAGGCAAACTTATGAAATCATATTATCTCAAAATTATCTTTTTGCAAACATTACTGTGTATGAAAGATTTCTAATTTATTGTGCAACTTTAATTTACGGTTAAAAGTTGTTATATAGAAAGGGTTTATTTAGAGGTAACTCCACTAAATGGTGACGCTTCATGGGAGCTCCAACAAGTGATTTCTCTGTTGGCTCATACTCCTTTCATCTCAAATTGAAACAATTCAAAATAAATATGTTTTCTAAATTAATTATTTATTTTTATTTGAAATTCCACAATTAATCCACAATTTGAGGAATATGAGGCATACTAACCTCCTTAATTACTAAAGATATGATTCTAATTCGAATCTGATTAAATGCTCTCGTTAAATTTTGATGTTAGTCCAATAGAAACATTTCATAAAGATAAAGAAAGAAAGTATCCTTCCTATTCATATTTAAATACTTTGTTTTCAATTAAATTTGAATAAAAATGTATATATTTAGATTCATGTGGAGGATTATGACTTTTTCTTCCACGATATATGTAAGTATTAGAATAGTTCCATATATTAAATATTGGTAAAAAGGTTAGAAGGATTATTACATAAAATGCTTGTTTGTAGTTCTATCAAATATTCAAGTTACATTTGAATGGAGAAAAAGCAAAGAGAAAAGGAAAATTGCAAGAGAAAGAGGAAATGGGAGGATACGAGAGAGAGAGAAGAAAATTGAGTATTTATTATATTTGGATAATTGAAAAATTATGAATAAATTATTAATTTATATATTTATTCATAATTCTAGGTTAGAATAAGCTTCATTTGATAATAGTATTTTGGTTTCAATAAAAAGTTTATTCCATTTTCCTTTGTTTTCGTCCTTTTTTTTTTTATATGAAAACTAAGTTAAACTTTTTTTAAAAGCACTAAACTCAATCCATCAATTTTTATCCCCTTACTATCCTTTTTCGCTAAACTAAAAATGCCTAATTCAAATGAAAATGCCTAAATGCATATCCTTTCCTTTTCTTTTCATCCAACTCCCTCAATACAAACACATTGTTAGAGGCTGGTTAGCAATGTAGCCAAAATCACAAACGACCTAAACAAAGGAGCCAAGAGGGTTTGGCTGTCAATATTGTTGTTAGAGCACGTTGCCTCTTGTTGAGCAAAATACAACATTGGCCTCCTTGGTCAAACATAAAGCAATACCCCTCATACAGGTTAATTGCTTCACTCTTGTTTTTTTTTTTTTTACTGTAATCAATTGCCCTAAACCAACAAATTCAAATATATTCACAAATATATTTGAATGTTCGTGAACATATTATATATATTTTTAAAATTAATTATATTAATTATATTATATTTTGTATGGAAGGATATCATGAAGTGGAAATGTAGAAATTATAATTGAACAAGTATTCTTATATATTTTTTTTTTCATTAGAATTATTGATTGTGTGGGAAGTCATGAGACTAAGTAAATGCCTTATAAACATGTGAAATGAAGAGATTAAGAGATGAATGTGAAAGAGAGATAATATCCCTTTGGTTATTTCAAGTAATTATATTTCCATCTCTTATGAGAAATTGGAATTTAGGAAATTAAGTAATTTCCTTATTAGCATGTTTTAGCATCATATCAGTTTTAGAACCTTTAGATGTTAAGAAAGGATAAAATACTCTTTTGATGTAGGTTTGGATATCACGAAGGCTTTGTGAAGTATTATGGACAACGAGTAGCCAAGTGATGGCATTAAAGAAGGTGAGTCCTACTACTTTATAAATACTGTTTTAGCTTAAGTTTTCTATAAATATTACCCATACACATTTCTCTTCAATGATTTTAAGAAATATGAATAATTATGATTTCAAAAGAATATGTTCATGATAGGGATGCTTTCTTATTAAGGGTGAGTTTGGTTCGTGAAGGGAAGGGGAAGGGGAAAGGGGAGGGGAGTGGAACATTTTACTTCCATCAGGGGAAGTAAATGTAATTACTTTCATCCTATTTGGTTAGAGTGGAAGGGAAGTAAATATGATTTACCTCTCATTGTTTGGTTGTAATGTATACAGGAAGGAAATATTTATTGAATTACTATTATACCCCTAAGGCTAATTCATAAAAAATTACAAAATAGGCATTTTTCTTTTTTTTTAATGTTATATACATTTTATGCAGTTATGGATTTCCTGTAGAGATCATGCAAGCAAAAAACATTCTTTGTTGGGCACAATGTACTTTTTTTTTTTTCTTCCTTTCATATTGCCATTTTGATTAATTACTACGAATAAAACATCGCCCTGCTAGAGCAGCCTCTACTCTAGTATTGTCTATCAGTATTCTTCCTTCAATTTTTCCTGGACTGAATTTGATTGTTGCGAAATTCTTTTTCGTATTTTACTTTTTGGATTTTACTATGTTTAAGTAAAAATGAAATTTTATTTTAAAAAATAATATACAAATAATAACATTAATAATGTATTATTTAATATTTAACTTGTAGTTTTACAAAAATTAATTACCATCTTGAATATAAAAATTAAAATGGCTTATGTGTATTTGGATTCTTGTTTTCATCAACAACCCCCCAAAAGAAGAGGAAATTCTTTGGTGAAAACCACCAGATGACTGCAGTTTCTTCTTCTTTATGATGAATTGGATGGGTTATGTGCTTTTTACTGCGGTATCTACTGCTGCAAGGGTAACAAAAATCTTTACATGCCTTAAAATTTTCAAACTTTGTGCTATAATGGTACCTTCCAAGCACCAAGAAAGCTTCCTGTAGCAGAATCTGCAGAGGAAGAGTAAATTACTTTACTTATTTGTTTTTGTAGTCTAATAATGATGGCTTTGTCTGCAGTACTAGTATTACAGGTTCTTGATTGAGCAATCTGAAGGGTATTACAGGGTCAAATGTTATTCATATATCAAACAAAAGAGATAAAATCAAACTACATTGCACGTTAATGAAAAGCTTCCCAAAATAAAAGGGCACCCATAAAAGTACAACAATTTTGACCAATCCAATTATCATAACTACAAGTCTAATTGTACATCAACAAAACTTCCAGGCAAAAAAATGATTTTTGTACACTGCCTAGAGGACTACAAATGTTATGCAGAATGGCAATACAGCTAAGGTAAGATATAAACCTGCAATTCATATGAACCTGCCAATGGACCAATGGACAAATGAAACATTCAATAAACCTACCAATTCATATGAGTTTGCACCATTGAAATAAGCACGCCAAACTAATATTATCTTCAATGCAAAATGTAAATAGGAACCAGTGTTATAACAAAATTAAAGGTTAAGTAGCATCCAAAACAATGAGTTTACACCTAGGGAACTCTGAATGCTAAGTTGATACAAAAGAAGTCCAAAATAAGAGAAGAGCCTTGTAAGCTTACAAAAATTAGAATCCTAAAAACATAAACACTAGCATTTTAATGGGAGTCACACATTCATCATCTTGTATAGTAATTCCAAACGCATATCTCTGGGCACCGCAAAAAAAGCTCTTGCTTCAATGGCATTTCTTAGAAGATAACAAAGAGCATCAACCATTAAACCTCGTGAGACACCAATAATGCTTAACTCCTCATATATCTCCTCTTCAGAATGAACTTTTGGACGCGATTTTTCAACCATTATTACCTTCCTTTTTGCAATTGCGTTGCCTTCTTTCAAAGCTTCAACAACTCCACTCATTCCAGCATTGATTACTTCAAGTTGTTTCTCAAGCAACTCCATCATGGCAGCCTTCCTTTTAGTACCTCATGGTGTATCCCGTGGACTAGGAGTATCACTTGGACTCATAGCATCCAAAAAAGATTGATAAGAATCACTACCACCAATAGACTCATCATTCTGAGTAGCATTTTCTTCTCTTTCCCATTGACAAAGCCTCTCCTTAGCACTTCTAGCTCCTTTTCCAGTAGCACGGTCCTTGAAGAAAAGCAGATCCATTTTATCATAATGGGAAATTGGATGATACCTCCATTTTCCAATTGCTGAGTTTGCCTATACATATTAAACACATACATATCAACTTGATAAGATTTATAGTAGAGAATTGGCAAAACATTGAGGCGCATAATAAGAAATATGAAAATTACCTCAATTCTATCTTTCCACACTTATGCATCAGCTTCAAATAATTTGGTTTTAGGATTCTAACCAAATCCACTACTCCCGTGAAAAAGATCATGACAAATTCCAAAATTGGATTTCAAGGTCCTTAGACAATTCTTAACATGCTCTTTTTTAATAGGAAGCCCAAATTTTTCGCTACAAGTTTTCACTATGTTACCATAAGCATGTGTGGTCCATGTTCCATTAACCCTATTTCCTTTCTCTTGCTCCTCTATAAATGCATCAAGAAGAATGGAATCCATCTCATCCTTCCAAGTCAATTTTGTACCTTTAGAACATTCTCCTTCAACATTTTGTTTTTTTTTTTTTTTGCTTCCCCATTCAGACATACAATCTAATCAACAATTCAATATAGTGTATCTAAGAAATATCAATTATACAACAATCAAATGGAAATGAAATAAATAAGACAAGTGAAAATATACTTAGAATATAAAAATGCCACAGTAACAAATATGAAAGGTC
Source organism: Voacanga thouarsii (assembly GCA_026120185.1). Classification (NCBI taxonomy): domain Eukaryota; kingdom Viridiplantae; phylum Streptophyta; class Magnoliopsida; order Gentianales; family Apocynaceae; genus Voacanga; species Voacanga thouarsii. The sequence continues at coordinate 3,038,285 of JANUWF010001719.1, read as the reverse complement.
CAATACATTAGAAATACAACAAAAACTTGGAAATGAACATAAAAAGTGCATTAACAATTCTCCAAATAATCTGCCCACATCTGGTTTTTTATTTCATCCCTTAACTTTGCACCTTGGTCATAGTCAGCATCCTGAGTAGCTTCAGTATTATACTCCATATCAATTTCTTGCTCCATTAATTCACGATCTACTTCATCCAAAATTTGTGGATCAGGATCAATTCCTAATAAAAAACTTATGTAAGATAGCACATGCCAATATGATATCTGTAGGTGTGTCCACACGATAAGTAGCAGCTTGGCCACCACCAATGATTGGAAAACATTTTTTAAGAACTCGAAATGCTCACTCAATAACATTGTGAAGTGAAGCATGATGAAGGTTAAACAATTCTTCTGCATTTTCTGGGGGATGTGCAGAATATTCTTTCAAGTGATATCGAACTCCTCTGTACGGTGTAATAAGTCCACTCCTTAATATAAATCCAGCATCGACTAAGTAAAGTTTACATACGACATTAGTTTATAGAAAAAGTTAGACCACCTAATAAGATTCTCAGTTTATTATTTTTGTTAATAATAAACTACTAAAGATTCATATGCATTTACCTCGGGGTATTTTAAGACTATCTTCTCTATTTAAAGAATTCTTCAAAATCCTTGAATCGGATGCAGTCCTCTCCCACCTAGGCAAAACATAAGTAAAATTTATATTAAAGTCACAAGCTGCCAAAACATTAGTAGTTGGCCATTCCTTCCTCCCACGATATCTTGATGCATCATACTTAATTTTATACAATGTATACGAAAATTTCAGTAGATTAATAAGTATAATTTTCTCTATACCTCGAAAAATGAATAAAATCTACCACTATTTTGTATGTGAAGTGCCGCATCTCTCCCTGTGGGTTGTCTAAAAAAATTATCTTCAAGTGAAACAATTTCCCTTAAGACAACATGAAAATGATGACTAACTGTCTCTGTAGATCGACGAAAGAAAAACCGAATATTTTTCTGCTTAGTAGCATAGCTCAACGTCCATAAGAATTTAGCTACTTGTTCTTCCACAATTGAATTCCTGTTATCCTGTAATCGCCCAGTACCTCGAAGTATCTCACACAATCTTAGAAAAGCATAAGGCCTCATTCTAATTATATCATTTGCATAGTTACTAGTGCTGAGATCATATATCAATTCATTGCGAATCCTTGCTCTTTTTATATTCACTTCTTGTGATTCTAAATTGGGACCTCGCTCTATAGACATTAATTCAGTGGTTATTCCTAACAAATGAATAGCTTGGACATAAAGCATAGAACTTGAACCACGGCTATTCGACGTCTTCGTTCCCAATCACTCAAAATGATCAAACTATTATTATCTTCATCACCTTGCCAATCATAATCCTCTATTGAAGCATCTAATCTAGTCCCATTATTTGGCATATCCATCTAATCCATAAATAATGAAATTCCACCAATAGGGAAAAAAAAAAGTCAACATAAAAGACATAAAATAAACAATATACATGGACAGCATACATATAAGCATTTATATGAAATTCCTCTGTACGTTGTAAATATTAGAAATATAATCTGAATTTCAAGAAAACTTGAGTATTCACATTGATATGGTACTTGATCACACAATTAGAAAAAGAGTTTTATATATCTATGCTATCAGAAACTTTTCTAGCAGCACAAGAGGGAAGCATCTTTCGTTTTGGATAGGCATATCAATAAAGCATTTGACAGCAGATTCATTCTCTCTGTTCAAGAAGTCATAAAGGGGAGCTAAAGTTAGGAACTCAAAACCACTGCAAGTTTATCCTGGAGGAAAATGGAAATGCAAACCTGGACAACTATTTCACCGTTCAATTAAGGGGTAACAAGTTTCTCAAACTATTTAGATTGGAATTGGGAATCCTTGAGTCAGAATTAAGTTTAATGATGATCTGTGAAGAATTTTCTGGTGAATCATAATGCAACGATTTTGAAAGGATGTGGATCTTGCATTCTTATTTCAATGGAAAGAAACTAAAGGAACACACAATTCTGAGAGAGAGATGAAAACCCTATAGTTAGCAGAACATTCCCAAATATTTGACACTCAGAAATAGAAGTTTCTACTGAGTGCACTAATAATCTCAGCACATCCATAAGCTCAAATTATGCCATACATCATTTTGCGCATGCAGTGTGGAAAAAACGTTACCATCTATTTTGCATGGAAAATTGCAAATTGTGCAAGTCAAAATCTTAGATATCAACAAGCCAAACATGAAGTCAGTCAAATCTAGTAGAAATCACTTGTATGACCATTTCCAGCTTATTACCTTGATATAAGGCAGGCAATAATATATTAGACCAACTTCACTTGTGATGCCAGTTGGATACAACACTATGAAAGTGCTATACCTGCAGTAGACAAATGGGTAAAATAAGAAATTTCCTTCCTGGAGGCACCATTGTTTCATATATTGAAAATTGGAATATCTAATACCTAAGCCACAAGAGCCATGAAGGTGCAAAACCAAAAGCTTCCTTTGTGCCAAAGAAAGAATATCAAATGATCTAAACATAACAAAATAAAATATACCCTCATGAAATTGATTCCACAACAAAAATACCAGTCTAATGAAAGAATAATAACACAAAATGAAACTAGAGAGGAAACCTGTGGGGCTGGGGATAAAAACAAAAGATTTATTTTTCCACTTTTTTATAATTTTTTTATGATAAACATTTGAAAAATAATATTTTGACCCCAAGAATGATTTCCTTGTATCTAGAAATGAGTTTGCCTTTTGGGAAAGAGAATATTTTGGAAAATGGATTTAGTTTTGAAAGACATTCAGTTATGTTGAAATATTGTGATGATCTCTTGGCATCGTGCCGTGTGATTCTTGAGTACTCAAGAGGGATTATGTATTTATACTACCTTGTGTGGGTTTAAGAACGCTATCCAGTTGGTGGCCAACTCTGGACTGTGATCTCTTTCTTTATGGTGATAGTATTTGATATTTAGTTGTCCTTAACTAATAATATGTTTTCCCAACATGGAAATGGAGGACAAGCATGAGACACCTGAGCCAGTGTGGCAATTGAGATGATAGGATTGTAAATCCTATACGGCCATTGAGGTAATTGAAATAATAGGATTGTAAATCCTATGTGAGGCAAGACTTTAATGATGGGACATGATCCTATCAATTAACATATGTTAAATATATGGTATATTTCTTTTGAAAAGAAAGGAGACCTATTTTCTTTAAATATGGGGCATTAGTTTTCAGTTGGTGATCAGAGTGCAAAACGAAAGTTGGATAGAGTAGAAATAAGCAATGTGAGATATTATATGATATATTGTGAGTTTAGAATATTGTATGAAAGATTCGAAATCCATATATTATGATATTTTCCCATGAATAAATTTCCTCTTTTGAAATTAATCAATTTTTAGTTTTTCATAATTTTGTTTTATGTAAATATGTTGTGTTGAAAATATTTGGATTTTATTTTATTTTTATTATTATAACGTATTGAAAATGTTTGGATTTAATTTTTTTAATGAAATTTTGAATTACAATTGTTATAAAAATGAAAATATAAAACGAACGAACAAACGAGCATGAGTAATTCAAACTCGAATATTAATTCAGTTTTTCGAACTTGAATATTATCAAATAATAATAAAATGAAATCGAATACGAACTCAAACTCAATTAATAAATAAACGAATTTGAACACTATTCGATTCTAATCGAACTTGAATTTAAAAATATAATGCTTGATTCTTTCGTATTAGAATATAACTCTAACTTTCGGCAGTGTTTGTATATATATTTTTTCTTTCTTTCTATAGTCCTAGATTTCCATGGCTAGTTGAGGTAGGGGTAACTCTTTTTTCTTTCTTCATTTTTTTGGTTTTCCTTTGGATAGGGGAGATACACTGATGGAATATTATGGATAGGCAAAATGTAGCATGATTGAGAGTTAAGAAAGTTAAAATGGGATACACAAAGTAATTAAATGCATTTTTATTAGACAGTGGAAGACAATATTATTAATTGTTTAAAATTTATTTTATCGGGTGTATATGGTTTGATTTTGTTTAGTTTTACTTGATTTTCAAACCACAAACAATAATTCCAATTTGAAAATTTTTAAATCGAAACAAACTATTTAAAATTTAAATTGTTAGATTTTGTTTGGTTTAATATACAACCCATAACATATAATAATCTATCAAGCAATTTAAAAATATTATGCTTTGTCAATAATATACAACATATATAAGCAAAAATAAATAAATAAATTCACACAATAATTAGTAATTAAACTATAAAATTATTTCTACCTGTCCCTATAATTTTCATAAGACAAATTTAGAAAAAATTTAGCTTTGACCAATGATATGTACTTGTACTAAAAATATATTAATATTTCACAACTATATTAAATGGGTTAAATTATTATTAAATTTAAATTTTCAAAAAATAAAAATTTTAAAAATTATTAAACTGGCAATATATATCAAATCAGTTTGAATAATTTTTCAAACTAAATTGAACGCTTAATTTAATTGACCTTCAAACTGAATTTAAACTAACTCAATATCAAAATTTTTACGAATAAATAAATAATAATTCGTTTAAGTTGAATTTGTAGAAATATAATTTAAAATATTAAATATATAAAGTTAATTAATGTTTAAAGTAAAATTAAAGAAATATATATATAATGTATTATAAATATATAATATTTTTTAAAAATAAAAATATATAAAATAATAAATTTTAAATTAAAACGAGAATTTCAATTCAAATATAACCTTAGATCGAGTTTGATTTAGATTGAAACACTCCATCAGAGAGGAAAAGTGCTTTGGCAAATGGCAATAATGCCGGCCTTTTACTTTTTCTTGGCCTTGGAACAAGATTCATTTAACTACATCCATTATGTTTCAAAAATCACAAGCAAAATATCTGCCATTTTCATTTTAATTAATAAAAAATAAAAACAAAAATTCCCCCAGGCTTCCAGCAAATCTTCTAACCGCCTCCAGCACCACCACGAGCGGCAGCGACTGAACTCATTGCCTCCCACCACCCTGAAATGATCAAATCATCCACAAACCACCACTCTCCTCCGTCCACCGTTCCTACAACTATGTCTCTCCTGCTTAATCCCCTCCCCCTCCCCCATCCCGCCTCCACTCTTTTCAAAACCACCCTGAAACACAAACCTCAACTTCACTCCATCTCTTACTTGACCCCAGCAAGTAGAAGGTCTGCAGTTTGTTTCTCTTATTCCTCTTCATCCCGTTATTCATTCAATGAGTCTTCTAAGCAGCCCAATTCTGAACCATCCTCTGAAGCAGGCGAGGAAGCTTCAGACAACAAACCCACAGCATTTGTAGATGAGTGGGGCGAGAAGTCCGAACCCGAGCCCGAGCCAATCACCAAGTTTTCTGACCCGGATCCTCCGGGCGAAGATGTCGATGACGAGTGGGGCGGCGATGCGGTTGAAAAGGATGGGTTCGGCAATGGGACTCCTGGAGTTGATGCTGGTGAGAGTGAGAAGCTTAGGGATTTAAAGAGGACCTTCGTGGATACAGTTTATAATACGGATTTTGGGTTCAGGGCCTCCACGGAAGTACGGGCAGAGGCTTTAGAGTTGATTGCTCAGCTGGAGGGTGCGAATCCCACTCCAGCGCCTACTGAGACCCCGGAGTTGCTAGATGGCAACTGGGTTTTGGTGTAAGTTCTCATTTCTTTACTGTCCATATTTTTGTTTAAATTTTTGCATTGATGACAACTCTGCTATATAAGTTCATTTAGAGCACTGAAAAATGGGAAGGATGTGTCTTTTACTCCTGTGAATTTGTGCCACTGATTACCGCATCAAATATGTAGCATCTGAACTCTAGGTTGATGTTTTTTATTTTTTCTCATCTAATGTCAAATGGACTTGTACAATGTATAACTTCTGCAAGTAAAAATATCCATGATCGAGCTGCAAATTCAAGTAATTAAGCCTCGACTAATTGGTCGATAGACTTGAAACAATTATCCTCCATCATTCCCATATTGAGACAACAAAATTTCAAATGATGAGCTCTCTCGAAAAAATTAAGCTAGTGATGTGGATCCTTTCAATAAAGCAAATTAATGGGGCTTTCATAAGTTCTGGTCTTGAACTACACATTGACAAATTCAGTGAATCAGTGGAACACACAAGACGACTTTTTTTCTTGGGAGATAATTTGTTCTGAAAGGATAGCTACCATGGGAAGTGAAATTATGCAGCTGCCATGGAGGAGTTTCTTGCAGTACAAATTGATATATTGAAGTCTCATTACTGGCTGGGAATGATTTCTTTAAGCATTTGGTTTATTTTCGTCCATTTTTTATATGTTGTGTTACCTAGACACTTAGGGGCGACAAATGTCTTTAGAGCCAGTTTCTCACTTCGTTATTTTTTCTTTGAATGATGAAATGATCATTGAAGGTTCAAGTTGTAGCAGAAAAGGGCCAATCCGGTGAACAGTCATTTAGACTTGTCATGTTATTTTCAATCCATATGCACTCATGGGCATATAAGGAATATCAGAGTAAACATATCCCCCTTCCAAAAAGAGGTTCACATGAGCATATTTCTAATAGTAAGCGTCTTCAGGGTGCTGGTGGAGGTTTAAAATCAGTGAGTGGAAATATGCATAATCAACTGGAAACTTAAATGATGGGCAATGGATTCAAGGATCCATTGATAGCTTCACTAGGGAGAATCTTCCCAAAGAGCACCAGAAGAATCAGATTTGCTAGGAAGGTGAGAGTTTATTGAAATTAGACTTAAGATTATATTGAAGAATGGAAAGTATATAAGAGCCATATACAGGCAGATGTGGGTTTTATACACCAATTTGTTGATTGTGTATGTTAAGTATTTCTAAAGGACGCACATCACTTTGTGCACCATACAGCAACTTTGTATACAATGTTGGCATTTGCCTGTAAACTTTCACTGTTCATTATTGTCATTATCCCTCTTGTCCTTCAAATAATTTGAACAAAGTCTCTCCTGCTTGTGAGTTTTGAATCTCTCCTTGTCTGTTAACCTTGTTCTCACCATCTGTTTTGGCAATTGAGTATGAATTCCCTATTATGTTGTTCCAGTTGCCCTAGGTTTGACAGCTTTAGTTGTACAGATCTCTAGAGCTTGTAAGAATATTGATGACGTTTGTAGTCATGGGCACAGGACAAGTTACAGAAATGATTTGTCTGCTCTTTTGGATTGATGGCTTCTATCATCTGAATTTGTAGAGAAGAGGGCTCCAAAGCATCTAGGTATTGCTATTGTGTCGGGAGACAATTCTTAGGAGTATCCATTTGGATGTGTATTGCAGGAGCAATGATTAGTTTTTATTTTTCTTACCTCTTTTCTATGATAAAAGCACATGTTTCTCTTCAATCTATGAAAGAATTGTTGCAATTATCAGATTTTGTCCACCCTTTTTTGAATACATGAAGTATGATGTAGTTACTTGGCTTGATTACAAGGGGTTAAACTGCATACACATGATCCCACTTGCTGCATGGTCTGATTAGAGCTGAATGCCTTGGCTTTTAACTAAGGGCACTATTGTATTACCAGCAACTGGTTTCCCAGGGTCCCATATATATCATCTTTGAATTTCATGAATGCTTGATTGCACTGACTCTAAAGGTAGAAAGATGAGAAAAGGTTGGTGGGGGTTGGAGAAGGAGTAATCTGAGCAAATACTAATATTTAAGAACAAATCATTTGTCTATTGTGTCAGGTACACCGCATTTTCAGAGCTATTGCCTCTTCTGGCAGCAGGCAATCTTCCATTAGTGAAGGTTGAGAAGATATGCCAATCAATTGACTCCAGCAGTCTTACCATAGAGAACTCTACCACAATATCCAGCCCAGTAGCGACATCGTCTTTTAGTGCTTCTGCTGCATTTGAAGTTCGAACCCCAGCAAGAATACAAGTTCAATTCAAGGAGGGGACCTTGAATCCTCCAGAGATCAAGTCAAAAATAGATCTTCCAGACTATGTTAATATTTTTGGGCAAACCATCAGCCTCTCTCCTGTACAACAGTTTCTAAGCCCTTTGCAAAATGCTGTGGCTGGTATAGCACGCACTATTTCTGGTCAACCGCCTCTTAAGATTCCCATTCCTGGCGAGAGGACAAAATCTTGGCTTCTCATCACATATCTTGACAAAGACCTCCGTATCTGTAGGGGAGATGGTGGCCTTTTTGTGCTATCTAGGGAAGGGAGTCCTCTGTTGGATCCATAGCCAGGTAATTCAGTTAATTCTTGGTGTATGGAAACCTTTGAATGTCATTTTCTTTGATGATGCTGGTTTTGCACAAATTTGCATGGGTTATATTGTCTATTGGCTCTACAATTACGTATTCTTATTTTTTTTTATTTCTCTTCTCAAGTAGTGAATGCATAGAACTCATACTTTACTTTTTGATTAAGGCAAACAAGTAGGAAATCTGGGGTGGGTAGTTCTAATGTTTTCTGACATAAGTAGCTCCACAGTGATTGGGCAGTATGATATTGTGAAAGCAATAATTTACTTTGTTGTTGCTGCTTAATATCTTGTACCCTAGGAAATTGAAAATATTGCTTGATTAAAAAGCAGTGGTTGAAAACTGCAGCAGCAGCAATGAAGCTTTTGTGCTGCTGAATTAAAACTGCATGATGTGATGTGGGAGAGGATGTTGGAGTTGGAAATAAAACTACTGGCATTGTAATTTATCTCGGATTGTATGTTTTACATATATGTCCATAATATGGAAACATGCAGTTGTTTTATTAGTCAAAAAATGAACTAAGAAGTGATTTGATTTGACCACAGAATAATGATATATACAAGTAGTATACTTTTGCACCCGAAGCTTCCCTTGCAAACAAATTTGAGCATAACTGAGATTCTAGAAGAGATTACAGAAAATAATAGATGATGTGTCTTGTTTGGTTTTCTTGCATATTTTGCCAGCTATACAGTTTTGATCTCACTTTGATATCTTTTCCCACATACAGATCAAAGGCACATAAGGTTTGGAGAATGGCAGTGATTACGTCAATAGAATGGCTATGCATGTTTAGCAATATTTCATACCTACAACCATCATATTTTGTAAATTAACTTGCCCCATTGAAGGTTCAGCTGAATTGAGAGTTTGATAGCCTCATATTTACACCACATGCATACTCCATATATACTGGAAAATTTCATTCCTCTGGAATGCTCCATTCTTGCATGAAACATTTACCCTTTACAAATTTTGAATCTTGCTATTGTTCTATATCTTTTTTCACTGGATTTTCCAGAGCCCGAAAAGTCTATTGTACTATCCGTCAGGTTTTGGTAGCTACCCCTGACCCTAGTGGACCTACAAGGACACCACGAGGACAAAAGGGGAAAGGACTGGTAGAAATAGTCGATGAATATATTACATTTTTTAGTGTTGTACTCAAAGGTGATGACTGGTTATAAATATTATCTTTTCGCCTTTTCCAACTAGTTGTTTGGAAAATGGTTTTCAATTGTGTGCGCAACAAAAGAGGAACCAAAACAAGTTGTTTGACATGCATATAACAAGAGCAAAATGTATTTTATTGACTTGTCTGAAATAATCAACACAGGAAATAACACAACGGATGAAAGTTGAAACAAACAATGGTGGTCGTGCATGTATTTTTGTTGGATTAATTTTTGCGGATTTGGCTGCTCAATATTTGTATATTATAAACACGAATGCATGGATAATCATAGCATTCCAAAATGATGATGTTTATTTAAAAGGAGAATAGTCAATAGGTGTTGGCCAATTAAAAATAATGTCATTATAAGATTGACGTATTTTATTCTGTTATCAATTTTGAATTTAATACATCCTTTGTATTTAAAAAAAAAGAAATATATTGAATCAAAGCTTACCTAAATGAAATTATGAAGTCAACAATGTCAGCAAAGGAAATGGCAAACCTACCCACGTCACCTTCCGACCTCAAACAGCCATGTGTTGGACAACCCCCACCGATTGCAAAAAACTCAATACACTATCGGGCGCGCAATTATTTTTTGACCAAGTTTTTAAAAAAACAGTTGACAAAGTCGTAAGTTGCAACGGTCCCCAATCAGCAAGAAAGACGTGCGCTTGTCACGAAATTCGCGCCATTTGTGCCGCCCATTTGCCCTTTTCGTGAAAATTGTCAAATAGAAATGGAAACGAAGATTATGATTATGACCCTATTCTCATACATTAAAAATAAAGACAAATACTCACATAGGGATAAGCAATTGAGTAGGTAAAAAGGAGTGTAAGAATGCGTCCAAAGTATATGACAGGTGTGGGTTTGTAGAGAGGAAGAAGTGCTCTTCGATTGGATCCGATTAATGTGGTGGAAGTTCTACTCAAAATTCCAAGGATCCATAAAAAGTGGTGGATCAGTAACCAAATCTCAAGAAAACTTGGAGATTGATAATTTGATATCCCATTGGAGGGCACTAGGTGAAGCTTTTCTTGATTCTTGGTAATTTTGTTTCATCTCAGAGATTAAGAGCAAACGCCTCCATTTTCTTGGATCAGCAGTACCAGAAGAGGGTGGCAGAGCTACGCAGGTCCCAAACGGATACAGAGAGAGAAGGCTAATCTTATTAGTGATAAGTGAAAAAGCCCATTTGTATTTTTTCCAGAAGAGAGACGACCCCAGTCCGTACTTTCTTGTTAAAGATTTCATTTGAATTCAGAGAGGCAAAGAAAGAAGGATAAGAAATGCGGACAAGGTCCATAATCGGAGGTTGGTTTTGAGGAAGAGGAGTTGCTCATTTTGTTGAAAGAAGAAAATTTTAAGGTTCAGCTGCAAAATATGGGTACATCGGTGAAACTAGATGATGAACAGATAGCAGAACTTCGAGAAATCTTCAGATCATTCGACAGAAACAACGATGGAAGCCTGACACAACTGGAGCTCGGTTCACTATTGAGATCTCTGGGGCTTAAGCCTAGCCCTGATCAGCTCGAAGCAATAATCCAGAAGGCAGATAAGAATAGCAATGGTTTAATTGAATTCTCCGAGTTCGTGTCTCTGGTGGCGCCAGAACTCCTCCCTGCTAAATCGCCTTACACAGACGAGCAATTGAAGCAGTTGTTTAGGATATTTGATAGAGATGGCAATGGTTACATTACAGCTGCAGAGCTGGCTCACTCCATGGCCAAGCTTGGACATGCCTTGACTGCAGAAGAGCTCACAGGAATGATCAGAGAAGCTGATACTGATGGAGATGGGAGGATCAGTTTCTCAGAGTTTTCGCAGGCTATTACTTCTGCTGCATTTGATAATTCCTGGGTTTAAATTGTGAGATTGATCAGGCATCATTTCTAGTAATCTTTCTTAATCTTTGTCTTTCCTTCTTTTGTAGATGATGAGGCCAATTCTATTAGTTTCCATATGAATCTTGATCCTAAATTCATGTTCTTCTTTCTCTATGATCTGTTTCTTTAGTGCCAATAGTTCATTAGATGCTTTTAATTCTTAGTAATGATGAGTTTATTTTGATTCAAACAGACAAATTTGAATACAAGTTGCATAAATTTCATTTTTTTTAACTATAAACCAATACACAGGTATAAAATTACAACCCCTGTTCAGCACTATTAAGACCAGAGGCACACCATAGACCAGGACAGAGTTTTAAATTTTAACTTAAAAATAATTTTTTAAAAAAAAATCCTTTCAAATTTTCTTTTCATCTCATCAAAAAAAATTTAAAAATTAATATATCTATTTATATAATTTACTCCCAAATCTAAGTATCTAGCTCATCCCTACTAAAGATCAAAGATCTTAATAAGGATTTAAATCCACTTCAGTATCGTAATCTTACTAATACAAAAAAATATATAACTCAATGTCTAAATTAATTCATAGTACACCTAATTAATTAATAAGTTCTATATTAAACATAAAGGTTGAATTCACTAAATACAAATTGCATAAATTTCACTGCATGAAAATTTTGGCTTTGATCTTCTTCATGCAGTTAAATTTATGAATACTCCCCTTTTATCTCTTTTTTCTTTCGCTTTATTAGCTTTGAATTTTGACTCACACCTCACTTTAAAGGACTTGAAAGGACATGAATGTGGGAATGCATGACCTTCTTTGATTGATTCAAATTGTCAATAATTGGTTGGTGTTTTGAGTTCCTGCTTTCGACCTTTGACTTGTCAACATTAAGATTAAGCACAAGGAATTGTATAGGTCATCCTCGCTCCATTTAGACCCTAAAAAACAAAAGGGGTCCTTGCTCCACCAAAGGACTCTGGTTGAATTTCTAGAAAGAAAGAATATTGAAGAGAGCTGGCAGGGTTGAGCAGGACAAATTGACGAGAACAACTAACATAACCTTGCCTTTAGTAAATTTATATTTTCTCGTCCCTATTTATTTATCACAATTAAAAAGTTTTGATGTCTTATTTTATCGGTCACATTAAAAAATTTTAAGTGTCATTAATGTGAATTTTATTATTATACTCTTTTATTAAATAATTTTAAAAAATAAAAGTGTAATAACTTTAGAGAGAGAATTGAACAAATAAAGCAAGAAAATAGTTTCCAAAAGTACTTTTAGAATATATAAATAAAGTTGTATGAATTTAAAAGATTAACTAATTTTTATTAAATTTTGTAAAATAATTAATTGTAACATAACGAAATGAATGGTATTTAAAAAAACTCAAAATAAAATTTATCCCAATAACAAATAAAGAAGTCAAAGGGAGATTTGAGTTCTTAACATGAAAAGAACACCATTTGACAATTTATGCAAGAATCATTAAGCCATGAGTATTAACCCTCCCCTCTCTTCCACCCGACCGCCCCCTCCCCCATCTCTCTTTTTTTCTTTCTTTCTTTGTTGGTGTGCATAATTGCATTATTCCTTTCTTTAAAATTCTTTTGACACAATGGTTTATGACAGGTTTTAGGCAACAATTCAAAGAGAGTTAGATGGATGATGGATTGGTGCTTTCAGATTTTGAGATAAACTTGTGTAATATGTTTGTGTAACCAGAAGGTGTAATAGATAGTGTGACATTTTTGGTGATTCAATGTTTGAATTTATTTTAACTATTGCAAGAATTTTCTTTTAGAACAAATCCACTACATATTGCACCATTCTTTTGATATCCCTTGCTTCCAGAAAGGCAACAGAGATTAGAAGATTCTTCTCTTGTAAAAGTGCTCTTTTTTTTTTCCACCTTACCCCAAAATAATAATAATAATAATAATAATTGAATGTAATTATTATTCAGAAAAACTTACAAAAGCGATTGCATATCTGGTTAGTGTTATTCCTTAAACAACATGCCTAAGTGCTCAATTACAAATTGCAGTGGTTTATATATTACACTATAATCATATTAAGATACGCATCAAATTCATATCAAAATTTACTTCTATCCAAATACGATTTAAAATACACTTTGTCAAGATAGTATTATAAATCAAATTGAAATATGTGTTAAAAAAAAATTCAAATATGGATTCAATTTTAATTCAAATATGTTTTCTTTATTATAATTATTTTTTTTGGGGGGGGGAATGTACTAGCCGTGCCATAAAACACAACAAATATAGAAATATTAGCGATGCAATGAGATCATAATTGAACTGCACAAATCAACCCCAAAAAGAAATTCATTAAAATGTAATAAAACCAATCAAATTAATATTATTGGAGGCTAATATTAAGTATAAACCAAGCAAATTAATACTGTTGGAGGCTAAGATTAAATTTAGTACATGTTCTTATCAGTTTAATATATATATATAAGAAAAGAGTCCATTCTCCATCCATTTCTCAGGCGTTACCATAGCCTTGCCTAGGCCACCACTCTTTTTGTTTTGTTCAATTTCCTTATTTCTGGGGTTTGACATAGTTTCCTCCGATCCTGATTCCTCTTAATATCATTAAATTTAATTTACAGTATTAATTAAATTAAAATAAATTTGCTCACTGCCATGACCAATTTCCCCTGGCTTTTTTTTTTTTTATAATTAAAAGAAGGGGAAAAAAAGAAACGGTGTTCAACTGTAGAAATATATTGTGAGTGGCCTACTAATGTTAAATCAATTTGAGGCAGTATCCCAAAAAAAGATTAAAAAAAACACACACACACACCCACCCCCACCCACAAACCCACAACACAAGCCCCACCACACCCCACACCCCCGCGGCGTCTGAGAGAACCATCCATGAAGTAGGAAGGAAGACAAATTGATATCCCAATAAAGAAGTGTTTGGCATGTAGGAAATTTGGCTTTGGAGAGGACGCGGTCGCGATGGTTCTGTTGCGGGTAATATGTTAAGGATATCTTTACCGCTAATCTTAGTATTGATACGAAAATTTTAGTATAGATCCAATTTACATATATTATATATATTAAAATATTATATTTTATATAATATAATTTTTCAATACATATAATTTATGAATTTATAGCCTATGCAAAAATTTTCCTTTGAGAATCAATTTGAAGATGGAAATAGTGCTATAAAAATATTTAAGAGACAACAATATATACAAAAAAAAAAAATGAAGACAAAAATGATAATTTTTATGTTGAAAATAATACTATTAAAAAAGTTTTGAGAACTATTTATGGTGATTGTCCATTAACATCCTCTCTCTCTCTCTCTCTCTCTCTCTCTCTCTCTCTCTCTATATATATATATATATATATATATATATATATATAGTTTCCCCACAGAACTATTTAGCGTGATTTCCGGCGACATCCTGTATAGTTTTTTATGTAATACTAGATGAGACGATAAAAGAAACTATGACTAGGCCAACTACTCATTAGGCAAAGCATAGAGCCTCTGCCTCTTAGCTAATATTATTATAGTATCTGTTCTTACATCTTAATATCTAATACTTCGGTTATCGACCTGTATGACATTGGCTATTGGCTCTATTTTTGTAGGAGGAAAACTCAATGGAGGAGCTTTCTACCTCTGAGCTGTAAATCGCTGCCTTAACATTGCAATACAGTTTGGACTGAGCACACTCCATCAATTCTAGTTTATCTATTTATTTATTTCCGGAAGTGCTGGAATCTATGTGAAGTCCTTGTTTACTTCTTTCTCCTCACCAATCCGGAATTCTTCCCTGGCTGCTCCTAGTTGTTTCTGATCTTCAAAACCAATTACTTGTATCTTTGTCGATCACACTTTTTCACCAGCAGACTACAGTAAAGGATTAACTTACCTACCCGGGATGTCTGATATAATCACATACATAACAGATCATATCAGCACTACACAAGTCTCACTTTGGAAACCACACCTCAACTTCAACTGTCTAACTCTTTTTTTTTTTTTTTTTTTGCTAGATTCCAGTGTCTAACTCTATTGTGGTCCTTTTGGGTACATGCCTTACATTCCCAGGTACTTTGTAAACCACACCTGAGCTTCCAGTCTCTGTTGGGTATTCCATGCCAATAATTGCTCTGATAAAATGACAAATAGACAGAAGCTGAAAGCAGAAAATACCAGAACCCAGAAGAATTCAAGTCAAATAAGAATACCAATTCCTTCATGTAAAATCTAATCACAAAAGCCTGACTAGTATCATCCTTTCCAAAGACCCCCTGCTCCATCCTTTTTTTTCCCCATCCCCCGGAAAAGATATCCCTTTTTCACTTAATCAGGCTGAAATTCTACTCCCGGATCAAGGCACCAAACAGCTAAACTTAGATGTCAACCTTATAATTTGCTTAAAAAATTTGGAACCTCACATCAAGTCCTTGCTCCTTGCTAAAGCATAGTCCCCCACTCCAATGAATGACAAGGATTTCAGAAGTAAATAAAAACATTAATTGCCTAGCAACAGGGCAAAGCAGAAGCTTATCAACTAAATGCTGCCACCAACTTTTGTTGTTGGACATGCTCCTGTCTTGCCCAACCCCACAAGCACCTTTTTATGTAATTGTGACAACTCTCTCAATGCCAACCCATCCCCCCTTATCGAGGAAAGAAAAGACCAAATAATATATGAAAAGAATTAAAGAATAAACCATCCTTTCGGAGCTATCCAGATACTGCATCCCTAGACCAATACTGTAGTATGTCACTTAACAAATTAAAAGGTAGCAAAATAAGAGCCTGTAAACTACTAAAAGAATGAATCCTGGATTCACATGACCACTACAATTAGTCATGTGATAAACAATGCTAATTTTGCAACCAAAAAAAGAAAAAAGAAGATTGTGACAGCTACTTGCCAGCCAGTCTTCTGATAATTAGGAGTCCTTGTTGAAACTAAAACAACTACAAAACCAAGCTTAATCCAAAGCAATTATCCAAGCAGCCTCAACTTAAAAGTAACAGATAGATTACATTCATATTTGAAATGAAGGCATGATAAGAGAACTTTCTCATTATTTACATCTAGTGTTATGCCTTTTTCTTTTTTGATTTGAGCATTACATACCCAACAAACACACAAAGGAAGCAAAGAAGCGCCACGAGAGCATACACAGGGATGAGAATGGCGTATTCTTGAGGCAGAAAGTACTTGTGTACAAAATGATCGCTGTCAACAAATGGCTGAAAGCAGAGATGAAACATCCAGTAAACCAAGAGAAAAAAATGAATAATCCAGAAGCCCCAAAAATAAAAAATAGAAATTTTCTTTAAGCTAAATGGCTGACCAGGATGATCACCCAGAAGGTATAGTATGTGAAAACTGATAGGCTAATAACCGAAAGAAGCATTCCAACGGCCCGGTCTGCCAGATCCATATTCCTAATTATGTGCGCAACCTTTGCCAACTGAAAGCCAGAAAGCCTGGATTAGGAATTCATAGACAGCTCACAAGATTCTCAATGCGAGAGAACAGGATAAAGAAACACAGCCACACACAAATCACTGACATATCCATTTTGATTCCCAAGCTGCTGGTACCAAGAACCAGCCGCAAGAGAGGAAGTTACCTGTAAAAAACCCCCCACCCAAAAAAATGCAACACAAAAGAATTAAGCACAAGGACAAGCAGCAAACAAATTCCAAACTGATTTAGTCCCCACAAATTACACCATTTTGTTTTAAACAACTGAATAGAGCATTCATCTAGCATGCAGAAATACCCCATTTGCTTGAAAAGACAACAAAACCATGCAAACAAAAAACCACCACAATAAGCCTATGATAGATCTGCCAATAAAAAGCCTAATATCAAATGAAACACCCATCTACTTCTGTGCTTGCAGAATCCACCAAGCTACAAAGGCCGAGTTTTTCCTAATTATCTCACTTGTGCAAATCCCATATGAGTAGTGTTCCAGCATTCAAAGTTATTGGCACAATTTATTTGCTCAGTAGCTCAATCATCATATTCGATAGAGAGCTATATCAAAAGAACATGGAGCTATTCAAATTACAACTATTTTTAACCGAACTTATGAGTACATATCTGGAATTATGGGGAGAGTAATGCTAGCACATGCATTCTAACATCATTGATACCATTTTGTCACCAAAAAAGCAAAAATCCAACCCTAAAAAATTGCATAACAACAAAGACTTCAACCTTGGAAACAAAGCGTATTCAAAAATTTCCCAACCTCGAAATGGATGTTGATCTTTATTGTCTTTAACAGGGTTTTATCTCTCTTCGAAGCTGAAATGAAGATAAAAAACAATAAAGCAAATGGAATTCCTCGAATTTGGAATATAGATCATATAATTGATGCAACATATTCTTTCAGTTTGTATATTTACAAAAGCAAAGTCAGAAAAGAAGGGCGATATTAAAAAAAAAAAAATTGAGAAGAGAATATAACACCTCAAAGTAGAATTTCTTTTTCTATTTAACCTGAAATCTTTGCCTTCTTCAATAGGGATTGACTCAGAGCATTGAATTGATCATCTTCTTCTTCGTCTTTTTTGCACAGGAAATTTTTGTTGTGTTTTCCAGAGATCCACGGGAGACCCGATTGTTGAACAGCACAGTTAAAGAAGATAATTGGATCCAACACAAAAATGGGCCACCAGCTTCAAAGCTTTTCTGCTGTTGGGCTTCCTATACTAATTCGAAATGGGCGTAGTGTAAGGACCTTCCAATTCTCAGTGTTTACTTTTGTTTATTTTTTATTTTCTATTTATACTCTATCATTAACCTGTTTTTGTTGTAAATATATTGAATTAGTGGAAATCTCACTAATTATGAATTTATGTGAATTATTAAGAAATTAGTGAAAATTTCACTAATTAGTAGAAGCTTCACTAATTATGGATTTTTATGGATGCCCACCATTTAGTGGAGACACCACTAATTAAGATTAGTGAAAGATGATGTATTCCACTAATTAAGAGCTATATAAATAGAGTTATTCTCTAAACTTGAAATACACCATCATTTTGTGAAAGAATTGTGAGAAAAAGAAAGAGAGAAGTGTGAAGAAATTCTTGTGCAAAAAATAGTTAGAGTTTTCTTAGTATGTAGTGTGTAGATTTTATTCTAACACTACCCAAATTTTATAACACGTTATTAGCACGAGTCTCTACCGCTACAAAAGCTAGAAGACTAAAGCACAAGTCTCTACCATTACATAAGCCAGAAGACAGGTACACATTTATTGATCCTTATGGCTAACCCTACTAAACTCGAATTTGTAACCCTTGATATTTCTGAAAAAAATTATATGTCATGGGTTCTCGATATAGAAATGCATCTAAGTATTGAAGACCTTAGTGAAACTATTCAAGAAAACAATAGTGCATCTGCACAACAAAAGGCTAAAGTTTTGATTTTTATCCGTCGTCATATTAATGAAAATTTAAAAATAGAATATCTTACCGAAAAAGATCCATATGTCATGTGGGTAAATTTAAAAGAAAGATTTGACCACCTGAAGATGGTCGTACTACCCACTGTAGGGTATGAATGGTTGCACCTGAGGTTACAAGATTTTAAAATCATGAATGAATATAGCTTCGCGATGTATAAAATTATTTCTCAGTTAAAATTATGCGAGAAAAAGTTACTGATGAAGATATGCTGGAGAAAACATTCTCCACCTTTCATGCCTCGAATATTATCCTACAGTAATAATATCGCGAAAAATGGTATACAAAATTTATAGATTTAATTACTGCCTTCCTCATTGTAGAGAAAAATAATGAGTTATTATTGAAAAATCATGAAGCCAAACCAACTGGCTCAACAACACTCCCAAAAGTGAATGTTGTTGGCTCCAACAGAAGCCATCGTTATAATCGTAGTCGTGGTCGTGGCCGTGGTCATGGCTATAGTCGTGGACATGCTTGATATTTCCCTTATCACAATCATAATCAATCCGTGAGAAATACTGGCCACCTGAAATGGAACAGAAAAGATCATAAGGGAAAAGAAAAAGAAAAAGAAATGGAATAAAAGTATGAAGATACATGTTATAGATGTGGCATGAAATGTCATTTGTCACGTAACTATCGTACGGCTAAACATTTAGTGGAGTTATATCAAACTTCACTAAAAAAGAATAATAAAAATGTTGAAGCAAATTTTTCTCAACATCCAGTGAATGATGCTGAGGATGATGATATTAATCATGAAGATCTTAATATCAATATTACCCATATGGATGTATCGAATTTTTTTGAACACTCAGATGGTAGGATAGACCATTTAATTGGTGATGGCAGTATCCAGAAAAATTAATGCCTCACATTGATATGTTTGACTTTTCATTATATTCTAATAATATTTACGTTTGCATACATATATTTTTTGTTCAGATGGCTGTTGTTAATGATGATGTATGTATTATTGATAGTGAACCTACACACACTATACTAAAAAATGAGAAATATTTTTCTTATCTCAAAATTGGAGAAATAAATAGTTATACAATAAACGGTAGTACAAATGTGATTAAAGGTTTCGGAAGAGTTAGTATATTGTTGCCTGAAGGAACAATAATTACTATTGATAAGGCACTATTTTTCTCAAAATTCATAAGAAATTGATTAAGTTTTAAAGATATCCGCAGAAATGGGTATCATGTTGAAACAAATGAGGAAAATGGTATTGAACATCTTTATATTACTCAAATTAATTTGGGTAAAAAATCTGTATTAGAAAAATTGTCGTCTTTTTCTACTGACCTATATTTTGTAAAAATACGTACAATTGAAATTCATCATCTCATAAACCCAGAAGTTTACTGATCCTACTACTTTTAGCATTTGGCATGACCGGTTAGATCATTCGAGATCTACCATGATGAGAAGAATAATTGAGAATACATATAGTCATCCATTGAAAAATAAAAAAATATTGACATCTGAAAAATTCTCATGTGTTGCATGTTTTCTAGGAAAATTAATTGTTAGACCATCACTAGTAAAAGTAGGAGTTGAAAGTCCTACATTTCTTGAATGGATTCACGGAGATATTTGTGGACCTATTGATCCACTATGTGGACCGTTTAAATATTTTATGATCTTAATTGATACATCATCCCGATGGTCACATGTGTGTTTATTATCTACTCGCAACTTAGCGTTTGCGAGATTACTTGCTTAAATAATTAAATTACGAACACAATTTCCTAAACATCACATTAAAAATATCCGTTTGGATAATGTTAATGAATTTTTATCACATGCTTTTGATGTATATTGTATGTCAATTGGGATTAATGTTGAACATCATGTAACTCATGTTCATACACAAAATGGTCTTACTGAATCTTTTATTAAAAGATTACAACTAATTGCTAAACCATTATTAATAAAAACAAATCTCCTAACATCTGTCTGGGGACATGCTATTTTACATGCTGCAACACTTGTATGTATAAAGCTAACTATTTGTCATAAATTCTCTCATTTGTAATTGGCTTTTGATTCAGAACCAAATATTACTCATTTAGGAATTTTTTGGTGTACTGTATATGTTTCAATTGCACCAAATCAACGTACAAAGATGGGTCCTCAAAGATGAAAGGGGATATACGTTGGATATGATTCTCCCTCTATTATCAGATATGTTGAATTCCTGACAGGAGATGTATTTACAACAAGATTTGTTGATTGTCATTTTGATGAATCATTATTCTCTAAATTAGGGGGAGAACATAAACAACATAAGAAAGATCTAACTTGGACAATATCATTAAATTATATTGATCCGTGCACAAGCGCGTGTGAACTTGAAGTTCAAAAGATAATTCATTTGTAAAGTATTGCAAAGCAAATGCCAGATGCTTTTGTTGAATCCATAAAAGTAACAAAATCGCATATTTCAGTTATAAATACTCTTATTCGAATTGAAGTTCCAGCATAACAAAAGATTATACCTATAGTTGTTGAGTCAAAAGCATGCCAAAAGTGTAGCCGACCTCTTGATTCTAAAGATAAAAATCCTCGAAAGAAAAGAGGATTACATGATCCAGAAGATTATATTGAAGAAAAGAATGATAAAGACCAAGAGAGAACTGATGAAAAAGAACCAGCAGTTGATGAAAGTAACACTGAAATTTCTATCAATTATACCATTTTCGATAGAAGCTAGAATCGGATAGAAATAATGATTGATAATATGTTTGCATACAATATATCTCTTGATGTTATACATGATAGTGATGATCCTGAACCAATATCAATTGATGAATGTCAGCATAGAAAAGATTGGCTACAATGGAAAAATGTGATTCAATCGAAGTTAAATGCATTGACAAAACGTGAAGTCTTCGGACCTGCAGTCCAAATACTAGAAAGTGTAAAGTCTGTTGGCTGCAAATGGATATTTGTGCGAAGGCGCAATGAAAATAATGAAATCGTACGATATAAAGCACGGTTAGTAGCCCAAGGTTTTTCACAAAGATCAGGTATTGATTATGATGAAACTTATTCTCCTGTTATTGATGCTATTACATTTCGATATCTTATCAGTTTGGCAGTACATGAAAAGATAGATATGCGCTTATTAGATGTTGTCACTACTTACTTGTATGAAAATTTAAAAAATGATATTTACATGAAAATCCCTGAAGGATTTCATATGCCTGAAACATATAAATATTATCCTCGTGAAAATTACTCCATCAAGTTGCAAAAATCATTATATGGCTTGAAGCAATTTGGGTGCATGTGGTTCAATCGTCTTAGTGAATATTTATTGAAAGCGGGATTTAAAAATGATCAGGTATGTCTATGTGTTTTTATTAAGAAATCTGGTTCTAAATTTGTGATATTAGCTATATATGTTGATGATATTAATCTTATTAGAACTCCTGAAGAATTTCAAGAAACAATTGATTATTTAAAAAGAGAATTCGAAATCAATGATTTTGGTAAAATCAAATTTTGCCTTGGTTTACAAATTGAACATTTGGAAAGTGGAATATTTATTTATCAATCAACATATACAACAAAAGTTTTAAAAAGATTTTATATGGACAAAGCACATCCATTGAGTATTCTAATGATCGTCCGGTCATTAGATGTGAATAAAGATCATTTCCGACCTCAAGAAGATGATGAAGAACTCCTTGGTCCTGAAGTACCATATCTCAGTGCAATTGGTGCATTGATGTATCTTGCTAATAATACACGACCTGATATTGCCTTTGCTGTCAATTTATTAGCAAAATTTAGTTCTTCACCAACACGACGACATTGGAATGGAATTAAACAAGTCCTTCAATATCTCCAAAGTATAATAGATATCGGATTATTTTATTCAAATAAAACTAGCCCAACATTGATAGGTTATACAGATGCTGGTTATTTATCTGATCCACATAATGCACGTTCTCAAACGGGCTATCTCTTTACATGTGAAAATATTGCTATATCATGGCGTTCTACAAAACAATTTATAGTAGTTACTTCTTCAAATCATGCTGAAATTATAGCCATTCATGAAGTAAGTCGAGAATGTGTATGGTTAAGATCAATGATTCATTACATCCGAGAAAGTTGTGAATTATCATCTATCAGAGATATTCCAACCCCTCTTTATGAAGACAATGTAGCTTGTATAGCTCAATTACGAAGATGATATATTAAAGGAGATCGGACAAAACATATTTTACCAAAATTCTTCTTTACTCATGAACTCCAGAAGAAAGGTGAAATTGATGTGCTATAAATTCGGTCATGTGACAACTTCGTAGGTATTTTCACGAAAACTTTACCGACTACAATATTTGAGAAGTTGAGATATAAAATTGGTATGCGTCGGTTCAAAGATTTAAAGGAATCATCTCATCAAAGAGAGTAATAAACAGACATGTCGAATAATGTACTCTTTTTCCTTCACTAGATTTTTTTTCCCACTAGATTTTTATTTAGTAAGGTTTTAACGAGGCATATTCTTTATGTAATGGATGGACATCCAAGGAGGAGTGTTGTAAATATGTTGAATTAGTGAAAGCTCCACTAATTATGGATTTATGTGAATTATTAGGGCTCTACTAATTATAAATTTTTATGGATGTCCACCATTTAGTGGAGACACCACTAATTAAGATTAGTGGAAGATAATGTATTCCACTAATTAAAAACTCTATAAATAGAGCTATTCTCTAAACTTGAAATACACCATCATTTTGTGAAAAAATTGTGAGAAAATTGTGAGAAAAAGAAAGAGAGAAGTTTGAAGAAATTCTTGTGCAAAAAATAATTAGAGTTTTCTTAGTGTGTAGTGTGTAGATTTTATTCTAACACTACCCAAATTTTATAACAGTTTTTTTATTGTATATTTTTTTAAATTTTAAAATTTTTACAGAAAGTTTTTAAAAATCATAAAAGAAACATATTATCCTTTTTAGAAATTAAAAGCTAATTAATATAGTAATTCAACAAAATATTATTCTTTTCATCTTTTAAAATTTGACTTATTATTTTAAATTATCTCAAAAATTAATAATTTTATTAAAAAATTTCTACATATATTACATATTATAAAATAATCAATACACTTTTTATGTATTATTTTTTTATATTAAGATTTAATATAAAACATTCTAAAATATTTTGTATTTTTATTATATTATATTATTATTATAATATTACAATTTTAACTTTCACATAAAATTTGATGTCAAATCAAATTCACTCAATTTTTATAAAATGAAAGGTGCATAATAAATAAGATAAAGAGTGTAAATAGAAAAAGGTAATAAATATATCCTTAAAATTTTAAAACGACATATATGTAAAAGTTAAAAAAATTAAAATGATAATTATTTTAAAACGAAAATAATATTATTCATTTGATTTAAATTTTAAATTATTCAAAATAAATACCTATTTTTAAAAAATAAAATATTTTTCATTTAAACTTCCACCGCTAAACTCCTAGCCTATTTAAATCCATAAAGTTATTTAATTTGATTCCAATAGTGTAATTAGGTTTCTGATGGACAACTCGATGAGAAACTCCTTAAAGATGGTGGGACACGAAAGTGCCTGACATCAACAGTTCCTTTGCAATTTTACAATGAAGAAATACAAGTTCAACATTGTGGAAAATAAGAAGAGTAAGATCGCCTCTAAACCAAGCTTCATAACCCCCCCGTACCAAATCTGCAGTTCAATACAAAAGACGCAAGTGCAAGATTTAACAATGATAAAAAGCACAAGATTCTTGCTCATAAAGGATGAAAAGAGCACCAGAATCCAAGGCAAGAAGAAGAAAATGGCCCTTAATCCCCAACCAAAGAACACAGAAGCAGAAAGTTTCTGCTTCATAGCCTTTCTGTGCTGTTATAATAAACATGGGTATGAAGAGGTTCATCTAAAGCATAACAGAGAACCACACTACAGCTAGATGGACTGATTTTGTAGCATCCATTGCATTATGTCCTTTCGTATTACTCCTCCATAACCGAATCCTCCGCAATTGACTCTTAAAGCCTGAGGGCCGTAAAAGCTTAAATGCCTGTATTGAGTATTAGTTCCAGCTTGCTTTGGTTGCACCATTGTTGCAATCATTGGAAAAGGTTTACGCCATAGATACCTTGTTGAGGTAAATAAATGCTTATCAGATTCTCGATCTCCACTTCTTGCACCATTTCTCTGGAAGTTTGCAGGAGTTGTCTGCTGAAATGAGCTAGTAAACTGCTTTCCAGCATTTGTTTTTACAGTACCAGCTTCAGAAGGCTTTGGTCGGATCTCAGCAGATGGCTTCAACCTGTCAAGCCATCTGAGTAGCCGGTTGCCCAAGTTCCGACCAACTTCAATATCTCTTTCCTGTATATTACGATGAACCTTGAGTGCAATATCAAACACAGCTCGTGTACGCCTGGGAGAAAAGGGCGAGATAATAAATTAAAATTTTCTCACTGGAAAATAACCCATAAGCCAGGAAAATGGGAAAGGGCTGGAATCAAAAGCTTGTAATTGTTTTCCTGTCCATTGTTGAAGCATGGCAGCAGACATCTAACAAAACACTTTCAACAATAACCACCAAAAAAGAAAGGGGGAAACAAGAAATGATGCACTACAACAGCAATATGTGAGAAAATTAGTTCACAATTTGAAATGGACTTTTGTCTTGCCATCAACTTCTTGCTTTACCCTGTCAAAACAGGTTGGCAAACTGCCAAAGAGTGAGATTTCCAGCATCAACTAACAATCATGTGCCCAAAATTCTCGAACTGCAACTCCCTGAGATGTTATGTACTTGGAAGATAACAAGACTTTTTACGGAATATTGCAGATTTTTATTTATATCCTAGATATCAAATTTGTATCAATAATGCTGAAAGTTCCTGTATTGCGTACAGGCACAGTGTAAAACATTCACCAAACTTTTTGTATGGTCTAGGCACCAAAAAAAAAAAAAAAAAGAAGTCAATCAAGCTGTCATCTAGCGAACAATAATGAAGTACATTTATGAGTGGATCACATACTAATAGAATCCTACTAAACATAAAATTCTACAACTTGAAGAAAGAGAAAAGTACATGCACAAAAAGGGATAAACAATGGAGTAAATGGCTACCTAACCCAACTAGAAGTATGGAGGAGGCTGAGAGAGGTGTATAAACGGTAATAGTTTGGGAGAGAGAGAGAGAGAGAGAGAAAGGGAAGAGGAAAAGTAAAGTCAGAATCATCAAACAATTAGCTAGAAGTGTCCAAAATGATTGCACAAGTGTTTCTACACAAGTGTTCCAGATATGAAACAGATCAGAAACAATGAAAAAAATTATGGGAGATGTAAAACTCATTGTTAGGACATCAAGATAGTTTTCCAAGGCTATCAAACCATAATGCATACATTAAGATCAACATCCTTTCTTGGTGATGTTTCGCAAATAAGATTGCAATGGACATATCACGGAAGTTCCGACACCATCATATAAAGTCAAATGGATCAACTAAAAAGTGTTTCAGCTTGTCAAACAGAGAAATGGCCAGATAGAGCAAAATATTGTCTGTTTGAACATAAAGCTTCTTCCAGTTAATGCGTACTTCATTTAGTTCGAAGTGCATCTTCATAACTTAAGCAACTATCAAGGAAAGACAGCTAGTCTTTATAAATAAAATTATTATATTTCTTTCCCCGATCAAGCACCAACAAAGCAGGACCTTCCAACTATCATTCATGTTGCACCACCACACTAAACAAGATATTCAGTGCTTATTAGCAATTGGGCTAAGGAACCCTCAGAACACAACAATAACCTTATTATGACACAACATGCTTAAATATATAACTGTCTCCAAAAGGAGCTGATCGAGATATTTTCATGTATTAGTTTCTGCAGATCCTTCTACAAAGTGAGAAAAAAATCAACACAATTTCACTTTCCTAACATCTTTTCTCTTGAAAATGCAGGAACAAGCATCTATAACTAACAAGTTTGAATTAGCAGCCACCTCTTGCTGTCACCAATCAGGTTTTAATGCCAAGAGCTTGCAACTAATATTAGATACTCTTACCTAGAGATATACTCTACTGTAGATGCTGGAGGGGCTGATAGGTCAGACACAATTTAGTAGAAGATTGTCGTGCTCACTCAATAAGATAGAAAAATATATTGTCAAGCAGAGTGAAATTGCCTCCAGTTAAAACGTGAAAAAAGATAACCAAGTTAAACTTTATGTGTAAATTAAATATTATATGCCAATTTATAAACAACATAGCTAATACCATCAAATCAAATGACAACATCAATCAGCCCATGTGCACTGCAAGCATCCCAGTGTTTTATTTACATCTTGAGATATGGGGAGATATGCTTACGGGAAGGAAGAAATGTTTCATGGAGATGAAAAATTAAGAAAGGAAGCACTGTAAATAATCTGTTTAAAAAAAAAAAAATTACAGCATATGTCAAAACCCTACAAAAGAAGAGGAAATATAATGCAATCCTGAAGAAACCCATAAGCACAAGGTGATCTCTGAATATTTTGTCATGATACATGAGAATGGCCCCTCCTTCCAACCCTTGGTTGATTTTATGAAACTTTAACCAATATTCGACATTTCTAAATTGACAATCACATGTCAAGATGCCTCATTTATATTTGATAACACCACCCACAAAAAAAACACCCCAATTACTAAACTGAGGATGTATAAGTACATGAGAAGACCAACAAGATAATTTTCCAATGGTAACACTTCCGTTTCAACCAATTGATGCATAAGCCAAAAATAGTAAGCATTAACTGGCGTAACAAAAAGATCAGGAAACAACTTTTCTTACATTCTCTATTAAGTAAACAAGAAGATGATAAAAATATTTAGAAGAATAACATAGAGGCTACAATTATAGTTCTTTTGCATTTCCCAAAAACAAAAAAAAACATCAGAATCAAAACTGGTCCTTTCCAATTTCGCTGCTAGTACAGTAATAACCGAGATCACATTGGAAATCCCATCAGAAAGGTTTCAAGACAATTACGATTTTTACAGCAATTTGAACTTATATGTGAAGCTAATACGAAATGCTATTTTATTTCTCTTTCCAGCAAAATTTTTGCTTTTTCTCCTCAACCCAATCAAGAACACAACTCTGGAGCTTTGTGAAAAAGACACATACTTGGATCAATCATTTTCTAATAATAATATCAGGCTCCTGAGACCGAACGCTCTGTAGCACAGCAAGAAAGCTGATTCCTAACCAACAATCAAGAACACAAAAAACAAAAATTAAAAACAAATAGAGAGCAAAAATAAAGAATGCATACCTCTGAGCAAATTGACGGACCCTAGGAAACTTTGGGCTAATAACCCTGCGTTGAATCTTCAGTGCCAATCTGTATGTTCTCCGAAGACCCAGAAAATATGCTGTTGCCAATGTGATCTCCCATAGCACCATTCTGCTGATTTCTTCTAGAAACTTCTCTTCTCGAAAACAATCACAACATCTCAGTGTCTCACACACACCACACAGTGGATAGATATCTCATTTAAAGAAAATGATGACGATGAAGAAGAAGAAGGAGAAGCGGTCTAATGGTAATGTTGTAAGAGAATTTTGGCTTTCGTTGGTCCCAAGTCATCCGAAGCCTTTGGGGGCCGCCAGAATCTACGATCACCTGGTCTCCTTTTCTTAAAACCATTAAACAAGGAAGGTTTCGAGTTTTGGTTGTGAAAGTCACAGCCGCCGGCATTTTGACATTATGACAGACGTCATCTGCACCGTTATTTTGGAATTGCTTCTATTTTGGGCCCAAAGTTAGATAAATTTGGGCTAGGCCTAGCTTCAATTTGAAGTCCAGGAATTTGCTTTGGGTAGGTTCTTGGTCTTAGAGTCAGGTTTCATTTGGGCCTACATCCCCAACTTGAACTAATAAAGGTTCAAATTGTTTCTCACAGTGCACTATCTGTATTTGAGTTTCGGCCCAAACACATGAGGAGAGATTTTCAACAAAAATTAAGATGGGCTAGGACCAAACCGTGTGTTCGCTGGATTTTGAGCTCATAATCCATCCCTTTCTCTCTAAGAGTGGATGGAAAAGTGGGGCAACTAATTCTTCTTTTCTCTTCCTTTCTTCTCACTTACAACACCCAAATTGGAGAAAATCATAATCTTTTGCTTTCAAATCCCTTCTCTTCTTTCCAAGTTATTCCATCCAAAGTAATTATTAAAAGATTAGATAAAAATATATTTAGTTTAAGAAAATAAACATTTGTGCCTTCACATATCAAATAAAGATATGTATAATTAAATTAGAATGAAAAGAATAGTAAATCTATTATTATTATTATTATTATTATTATTATTATTATTATTATTATTATTATTATTATTATTATTATTATTATTATTATTATTATTATGTCACATTACTGGTACGGATAACAGAATAAGCATTTCGATAATGAAAACCAACTTGCTAGATGTGTAACACACCAATATCTACGTACCCAAATAAGTGAGATGTCGTCCTATCTAAAGAATCAGGGCTCTTTATAACGAGGTATAAAATGAACGAAAATGACTAAATAAAATTATGCGATAATTTTATTACAACTAAAGTTAAAATTTATACAAGTCTGAGAATCTAAAACTAACAATCATCTCTTGAAAGAAATACAAAGTAAAAATAAAGAAACTGAATGTCATCTCTTATCTCTTCAACCTTCTCAATAAAAACACTCCCCTGAAAATATGATATAAACTAGTGTGAGATTGGCATCTTAGTAAGTCCTGTGTGTGCGAATATAATATATAAACATTTCGTGCATGCAAGTTTATCAAAACCACAAAATCATATTTGCAAGAATTTTCATCAATAAACAATTATTCAAATGAGCATTGCTCGTCATATTCAAGCAATTCTCAATAAATCATCATCTCATCATAATCATAAGTTCATTATGTAGAGATTAGCAATGATTCAAACAATAGTATCAAAATCCATCTCATGGTTACCACCATGATAGCGTTTCAATGTAACCTTTCAACAATGGGTAGTGGGGGATCCTCCCACTAGGGTGAGATACTCCTTCATCTCTACACCCAACACACCGATTGTCCAACTCGGATAAATAAAATCCACATGGACTCATATGTTAGCTCGGACCGGCCTGACTAAGTAGTATTGTCACCTCTCCAAATTGAGTTCATCTTTTAGAAGTGGCCTCCTGCCAGAAGACTTACTCTAACCCTTCAAGACTAGCACTACTAGTCTACCCCCACTGAGTACTCAACGTTCCCCATTTAGGGGTAGAATTATTTCCCATATTTTCACAATCGTTGATTAGCTTTTCTTTGCAAAATGTGGCTTTTCACAATAAATTTTTCAAAACGTTTACTGATAAAGAAAGGAAATCATTTAGAGAATAAAATGACCACATTCTCAAATCAAATATCAAAATATCACAGTACAATTTATCATATTCAACCAACGTTCCAATCATCATATTGATACCATTTCAAATATCATTGTACAAAAATACTTGCAAACATGTAATATTTAGCAAAACAGTTATGCAAAAACTTACTTGGATATTCTCAATAATCAACCAAAGTAATGCTTGATCTCTTTTTCACTTTCTTCATTGTCTAGAATCAATGTTTCTATGCAACATGAATCCCTATGATCCCATAGATCAATCATGGCATTTAAACAAATCAATTTAATAAACTATGCTCATAACCTTCTCTCATTATGCTACTCATCATCAAGCATGCATATACTCTATTTAAATAATCAACATGATAACTCCTATACTCAACTATCATTAAATCCATATAATAACCACATATGAATCAAAAGATCTCATCTTTAACCAAGCATAAGATGGATCTAGGTCCAACATAACATGATATCATAATATTTCACCCCATATTCACCTAGATCAACTATTGCTTCATCAAACTCAACCATCTCATCCATTCACGCTTTTCATGCTATACTAAAATCAGCCTCATTCAAATCAATAGGGATTGAATCTCAAAATATCTCTTGGAGAGACAAGACAACAAAGCAAAGATGGCTCCTTGGTGATTGGTTGAGTTCACTTGAGAGGAAGAGATGATTGGGTCCCTTAATTCTTCTTGTTCGTAAATCACAAAAAAAAATAGGAGGGTGTAAATCAATCCCTTTTGATCGGGATTTAGGAGAAGAAGATGAGAATAATTGAGGTCGAGTTGATGAAGAGTTGAAGAGTTGCTTACCTTACTCTTAGATTTTGATTTTGGTGGTAATTAGAGTTGTGATGGCCGAAATCTTAGAGAGACAAGGTGGCTATTTTTTTCGTGTAGAAGAGAGGTTTAGGGTTTGATTGGTGGCTATTTTGATGAAGAGTATAGGTTAGGTTAAAATGTTTTGATGTTTGGAAAGACTATTCCTTATTTTAGACTCTTGAACAAACAAGGGAAAAATGACAGCTTTTGCTCTTCTTGATTTAGTTGAACCAGTAAATAGAAGGAGTCTATGACTGTGCTCTAGGGTGCTAAAGTGGCCTAGATAATGAGAGGAAAAGGAGAAAAGTATAGGCTGATTTCTGGTTCAGCTTTGGGCAGAAATAGGGGAAGAAAACTTGGGGTATTGTGCTGTGACTTTTGCTTAAAGCCAGAGAAGAATTTGAGAATAAGGGAAGTCGGAATTTTCGTGAGTGTGTGTGTGACTAATTTTTGTTTAGCTTATGAGAATTTTGAGAAATAAGAATGGAACAATTTGTAAGAGTTGGAATTTGAACTCAAGTTACCAAATATTAAACATCAAGCTTCAACCACTAAAATTCTAGCTTCAACCACTCCACTCAATTACAACAACTCTTGTTTTAATCACTAAACCACAACAACTCTTGTTTAAATATTTCTCTATCAAATTCCATTAACTCCCACTCACTTACTCCATTTCCCTTCTAATAATACTCATAAAATAAAAGCTCAAGTCCACCAAGAAATTAACAAACTCCCTCAACTCCCACTCTTATTTAAATAATCCTCCAACAATTATATCAAAGTAAATAAATTCATAAACTAACCAACTTATAGATCACATATACCCATGAAAATGGTTCAAATTATCAAATGTCGTATAAAATGTTATGCAATGTATGACTTTCCCCATAAAATAAAAGTGATTTTAAACGGGGTATTACAAGATGTGTAGTGACAAAGCGGGAAAAATGAAATAGTCTAAACAAATCATTATTTGATGTAGGGGCAAAATTAGAAATTTAATATTTAAAAGAATAAGATATATAAAAGAATATATTATAGGGTAATATTATAATTTTTAAATAACTTTTTAGAATACAAAAAGTAAAATCCAAAAATATTTTTCTGAATTTTTTAATTTTTTTAAAAAGTAAATGTGCTTTAAAAACATGAGAGAGGACACCATCATTACCCCTTGATTCCGTCTTTGATTCGATTTGAAATTTAGATTTAAGTGGATAAAAATTAGTTTGAGATGAGTTTTGTAAAAAATTATTAAATATGTGGAGTCAGGTAAAATTCAAAGAAAGAATATGATGTGTTGTTAGTAGATGATAGTTTTTAGAAAATGAAAATCACATAAAATAATAATATATTTAAATTAAAATAAAATTTTAATTTAAAATTGAATTAAAAAATTCCAATCCAAGTAAAGTCATGCACCTTCTTTTTCAACCTTTTCGGTGATTGTGTAGAAATATAAAAAATACAACGTATAAAATTTAACAAGAAGAATTAAAGAAGTTGATTTAGATTGATACACATTTTGCCCTTAATAAAGTAAGAATAATTGTTTTCTAAATTGTTTTTCAAAAAACAATAATTAAAAAAATGCTGCCCTCGATGCAATGACAATTCTTGTCAAGAAGCATAAAAGCAACAAGACACACTCACGTACGACACAATATGGTGAAGATATGAGACGTATGAATTATAGAAATTTTGTTAGGATTGTAGAGATTTGTTACCAATTTTCGACAAAAGGATACACAACTCGTTGTAATTTATATTAAGATTTTACCTTATTTGACTAGTTTAAGATAGTTCTACCTTAGCTTGACGGATAGGCTAGCAATTTTGGTCAGGACTATAATAGTTAATTTCATTAATAATTTTTTTTATCGTTATAATATATAATAAAATTATAATTTGTCAAGTGGTTCCTAACTCTCTTTTCTAATGTGATATACAAAGAACCATATAATAGTCCTTAATTTCATTAACAACTACTCCCTCAACTATTTTCTCAATTTCAAAATATTTATTCATGAAACTCTTTGTAAACAGATTAAGTATATTGAAAATAATATTATTCTCTCCGTTCATTTTTATTTGTCTATTTTAACTGATTCACATGTTTTAAGAAAAATAAAGTTTTTTGGTTAATTAATCAACATTTCTTATTTTACTATCAAAGAATCTCTCTTTTGTAATCAAATTCTAAAATTTTATGTGTTGTAAGCATATTTAATTTACTTTCATTTCACACTATAAATTCATAATACTCATTGTATTAAATATGAATATTTATAAAAAAATAATAATTAATGTAATCTTGATTTATTAATAAGACAGATAAATTGAGACAAAAATTTTAGTTAAAATGGATGGAGGGGGTACAATTAGATAAAGTTCATATTCTACTCATATTAGAAATACAATGCTATTGGTTGATGAAAATTTTCAAAAAGTAAGAAGAAGAAAGAGTTTTAGAAAGTTGTATAGTTACCTTAGAATAAATGAAGATAAAATGAGAAGAAACTAATCATTAGTTTTAAAAATATGTACATGAATATCTATTTTGAACTAAAATAAAAATTTTTTATGAACAAATATTTTGAAATAGAGAAAGTATAAAAAAAATCATTAAAGACGAAAATATTATAAATTTTATATTTTAAGAATTAAATAAATTATTTTTTTAATATGTAACTAAAAAAAACTCCCTTCATTATACCCAAATTATTTTTTATTTTTTATTTTTATACATAAAAAATATATAAATTGAATAGAATTCAAATCTATTACTCAGTAAAAAATGCCTCTAAACGTACGCCACATCGAGAAAGAATATTCACTATGCTGTAATTTTAAAAGATTATTTTGTAGACGCAGTGATAATCATCTCTCTTACCTAAGAAATAATTTCCCTGAGAGTAATTGGAATTTACTCATTTGAAGACTCTTTTTGTGAAAAAACCAAGGGCACAATCCCATTTTCTTCTGCTTCCAGCATAAGCCATGGCCTAAAAGAGGAGAGCTTGGGCCATTTCCAATCCCAATAAAAGCAAAAAAAAAAAAAAAAAAAGGGAAAAAAAGGACCTAAACTCTTAAAGAACACGCTTTCACTTTGAAGCAGTACTTCTACCATGCCCACTATTTTCCACTATCATTATTAAACAAACACAGCCTTACTGAACCACACCAACCCTACACACACAACACATACGGAGGGAAGAGTCTCTTTCTCTCTGGATTCTGGGAACATGCAGAGGCAGTCTCTGGGTTCACCGGCATCCAAGCTCCTTGCAAACGGAGTAGTACTCATCAAAGAGGACGCTCACATTTCCGCCTCATCTACAGCAGAGTTGCTGTCTCAGAAGCCTTTTTCCAATGACGATGAGGATAGAGAGGAGGATAAGTTGCAGAAGAAGCTCCACAAGACGACGCCGTCCAGGCCTGAGAAGTTCATTCACCTCATTCCTGTACTTACTCTATTCTGCATCCTCATCCTCTATCTCTCTTCTCATGACCCCTCTCAGACAGGTAAATTAATAATTAATCGTATCAACACAGTCCCGATTCTTCAATGTGTTTTACCCTTTTTGGCAGGCAAAAATAAGAACAAAAACTCATCTTTTTGGTGTTTTTGCGTTTTTTTCCCCTCAGAATTAGCTGGGTTCAAGCATTTGTCCAAGCCTATAGGTAAAAATGCACATTGCTTTTTTACTTTTTCACTCTGGAGTTTACTAAATCTGAGGGCTTATTTACTGAAAACTTTATGCTCTTTCTTCCTCTTCTGGGTGTAGATTCAAGGGATATTGACAAAATCCAACGGGTGTTGGAGATTGAAAAGGGCGAGGTTTTGGCGATTCGGAGCATGAGAAATCTGCAGGAGGTGGATAAAGAAATTCCAAAATATCGATTAAATAGAAAAATCGGTGATTTCTAGGGCTCATTAGTCTCCGACTCTCCGGTTGGTTCCATTTCCGTTTGCTTTCTCTCTCTCCCTCTTTTCACAGTTACTGAGTGCCGAGTTAGAAAGGATCCGCCTTGTTTACAACTCCGTCGGTGGTGGAATTCGCACGTGCCAACTCCACTTGGCAATCCTTTTTACCAGGGGTGTACACACGTGAATGATTCGTTTGTTGTTTTCTTCACAATCTTTACCCGTGCTCTCACTGTAAATGAAGGGAAAAAAAAAGGGAGTGACAAAAATATTGACTAGTTTGCCATTGCTTCTGTATTTTTGCTCCACCCGTGTGGGGGGACAAAGCAAATAAATCAAAATAATACAAGTTTAAATTATTGATTAACATTATTTTTTTATCATTAAATTTCGTTGGGAAATGAGTCCGTCGCACTCAAACCTACATAGTTACATGGTACGATTTTTTTTTTTGGGTGTAGTTTATGATTTATTATATTTAAAGCGTATTTTTTTAGATAGTAATTTTATTTAAAACTTAGTTTGGACAACGACTATAAAATTTTCTTGTCAATAAAAAAAATTTGAAAATTTATTTGACAATGTCATTTTTTTTAAAGTGTGGCAAAATAAATCAGTAGTTAAGGTTAAAAGTGTGGCAAAATAAATTAGTAGTTAAGGTGAAAATTACTTTCTACATAGTTTTACTAAACAAAATAATAATAATTATTACTCTCGTTTTACAATATAAATTATTTTAAATTTATTTATAAAAAATAACGATCATAAATTTTAAAACTAAATTTTTAAAAATATTTTTAATTAAATCTTTATCTATTTTAGTAATTGGAGAGAGGTGAATCATAATTAACAAAAATAAAGAGATTGTAGGGAGGGATAGAGTTGGAAAAAATATAATACATTTTTATAAAATTTTGTAAAATAATTTATATTGTGAAAATAAATTTCAGATCCAAAACAAACTTATATTGTGAAACGAATGTAATACTAATTAAACAAATAACTAGACAAGAATTTATTTGAGAAGAGTTTTGTAAAAAATTATTAAATACATAGAGTAAGTGAGATTTAAAAAGACAAATATAATATATTGTGAGTAGATAATAATTTTTAAAAATTAAAAATATATAAAATAATAATATATTTAAATTAAAATAAAATTTAGATTTAGAATAAGATTAAAAATTTTTAATCTAAATAAAACCTTGTAAATATATTCCATTTTTTTATTATTTTAAAATCTTTTCTACAATGCACCACCTTGTTTTGATCTCCATAACCACAAATTTCGAACATTTTTAACCTATAATGGGAAAAAAATAATATTTACTCTTAAAAAAAAAACTTGTTTGAATCAAAGATTAAACTAAAATTTTCTAACACGGGTATTGGCGGAGGGAGTTTCGATGTTATTGTTGGATAACAGCTGGAAAGCTTGAGCGGTGACCGGTGAGACCGTTACTACTATGTTGCTTGTACCGCTGCGTTGGGAATTATGAGATTGCCAGCTCAGCTGGCAAAACTACAAAAGTGTTTTTCCGTATAATTTTTTGTCACTTGTCTTTTTTTTTTATTTTTAATATTACTTCTATTTCACAATATAAATTATTTTATATTTATATATAAAAATTAAAGATCTTAAATTTTACATAATTTTAAAATATTTTTAATTAAATTTTTATATATTTTAATAATTAAAAATAATTGAATCATAATTTATAAAAAAAATTATAAAAAAGAATAAAATTAAAAAAATAATAAATATTTATAAAATATAAAAAAATATAAATTTAAAATAATTTATATTATAAAATATAGATAATACTAAATATTATATTATCTGCTTTGAAACGTGGTCCTCTTTGGGAACCTCCCTCACCCTGCTTCCGTGAAATGGAGCCACCCCGCTCTATCATTACTCTATCCATCTCACTTCTTGTGTTCTTCTTTCTTTTTCTTTTTTAATAAAATAATTACTAGTCTCATTGATGTCAGTACTCTTTTGTACCATGTTCTCCAGGGTGGGAGATATTTGAGCCAAGCCAACAAAAATCTCAAAATTTTTTTTTGAAAAAGAAAAAAGAACAAAAAATTAAAATTAGACTACTTACTTTTATATGTATTAATGATATTTAACTTAGAATGCATTTTCTTCATTTTAAAATATTTATTTATAAAATTCTTTATATACAAATTAAGAATGTTGAAAATAATAATATTCCTTTCGTTCCTTTTTATTTATCTGTTAAAATTAAAAATTTTATTTTAATTTATCGGTCTCATTAGAAAATTAAGATTATATTAATTATTATTTTTTAACAAATATCTCTTTTTAATACAATAAGTACTTCTGTATCCGTAGTGAAAAATAAAAGTAAATTAACTATACTTATAACATATGAATTTTTGAAATTTGATTACTCCTTAATAAAGAGAAATATTCTTTAAGGGTAAAATAGAAAATATTGATTAATTAATTGAAAATCTTATTTTTTTTAAATTTATGAATCGATTAAAATGGATAGATAAAAAGGGACAAATGGAGTATAATTTAGATAAAATTTCTATTTTACCTATATTAAAAACACGACAGTTATTTATTGGTAACAAATCTTAAAAAGTAAGAAGAAAAAAGAGTTTTAAAAAGTTATACAGTTGATTTAGAATAAATAAGGATAAAATAGGAAGAAATTAATTATTAGTTCTAAAAATATATACATGAATATTTATTTTGAAATAAAATAAAAAAGTTTTATAAATAAATATTTTGAAACGGATGGAATATTTAAATAAAAATTATTTGAATATAATAAATTATTAAATATGTACTTAATGGAATTTAGGTAGAGTTAAAAAAATATGATGTGCAATAAATAGATGATAATTATTAAAAAATAAAAATTATTTTAAATTAAAATAAAACTTTAAATAAAAGAATATCAATGCACTCACAGTCTTAATATGATATTTTTATTACAGTCGCGAATAAAAATTTTAATATAAATAGTTTTTTTAACGACTTTCTCCTTTTTGTAAATAAAAAATAAAAAGAGAAATTCAATCTAATGATTTCTAAAGTATCATGAGTTCTCCTTCGCTGCGCTTTCCGTTTTCGGAGCTTCCTTGTTTTTCCTTTTTTTTAATTTTATTTTGTTTGTTAATTTTTATTTATGATTAGGAGGAAGATGGTGACAAAAGGAAAGAGGAGGGGTCAGAGAAACAATAACGCCCCCAAGGCATTTGATGGTCCCCACAACACGATCTGATTACGTGGCGTGCTTTTAGTTATTAACTATTGTTTCTTTTTTTCAAGGGCCCACATGAAAATTGATGCAATGGGCCCAGTCTTGGGAACTATAACTTTGGGAGGACTTCTTAAACAGCGGTGCGCCTGCAACTCCGACGTGGCGCAAACTCTCTCTCTCTCTCTCTCTCTCTCTCTCCGTCTGCGGTGCAAAAATCCTGTATCTTTCCAAATCAGCCCTCTACTTTTGCTCAATTTACAACAAGGGCAATTTCAATTTATAACTTTTTCAATTTTTCATGAATTTATTATAATTTATTCCAATTAATTTAACAGGGTCAAAATAGATATTTTATTAAAAAATAAATTTCTTTAATCAATATCTTCATTAATTAAACTGTCAATGAACTTATCGTATTTTTTATAATTTATGATAGTAAAGTATCATTATTCCTAACTTAATAAGAAAAAATTGCAATAAACTATTTTTTCATTTAAATTTAACTTTGTTGCAACTTCTCACCTAAAGTCCCCTCTTGATTATTTTACTTGACATCAAACTTATATATAAGGATGACTCATTCCAAAAAGAAAAAAAAAAGGTGACCACCAATTTATTTAAAGTCTCCTACTTAATTATTTTGACCAAATCATGATTTATTAGTTACATAGTATAATAAAAAAAAAGAACAAAAAAAAAAAATGTCATGCCTCTCTATGGTTCAAAGAGTTCCTTGTTGTGTTCAAATAAAGTCAAATACAAATTAAATAGTATACCAATATTCGAAATTCAAAAAGTCTAGAAACAAAATAATGATTATTTAAAAATTTTGGTTTTGGTTTGGATTAATTCAAAATAATAATAATAATTTTAATATTTTTTATTTTTTAAAAATTATCATATATTCATAACACTTTATATTCTCTTTTTGACCCAACATTAGACTCCACTGACCCTATATATTTAACAATTTTGTATTACATTTAAATAAATTCATCTCAATTCAATTACTATCTACTTATATTTTATAATAATATTTCTATTCCAATAAAAAATTATTTTAATTTAAAATAATAATTTAAATAATTTTCATTTTTAAAAAATTATCGTACACTGACAATACATTATATTTTGCTTATACTCCATTTAATGATTTCGAATATTCTATATTGGCCTATACTCCATGATTGATCAACCATCTCTTTCCTAATCCATTGAGTTTGAACAAAATATTGGACATTGAAAATTGATATATGGATGGAAGAATTGTTAAGGTACATGTGTGCCCATATTCAAATTAGGTTTGGACATTTGGGATGAAAGTGAAATTTAACCAACTTAAACTTTGTCTCGAAGAACTGTCTTAACTTCTTCACAAGGTTAGTTTGGTAATTTTATGTAGACAATTGATAAACAAAAAGGAAGGTTCTGTGTGGATAATTGATTAACTAATTATTATATGAAAAAATGATAAAGAATTGAAAGGAAAAAGCTCTATGATCACAAATTAATTACTTCACTCGTAAGCAACCGCCCTGTAATAGTTTCTTCTAATAATTGAGGGGATGATGTAACCGATGAATCAATCAACTATACCCAACGACACCGTTACCTAATAAACACATCACGAAGCTAAAATAATAATAGATAAGATAAGGCCTCATTTGGAGCCGTCTCAAAAACAACAAACATTTAATATGGAAGATATTGTC
The DNA here is from genome assembly GCA_026120185.1 of Voacanga thouarsii. Lineage (NCBI taxonomy): Eukaryota > Viridiplantae > Streptophyta > Magnoliopsida > Gentianales > Apocynaceae > Voacanga > Voacanga thouarsii. Next base: position 2,998,180 of record JANUWF010001719.1, on the reverse strand, counting down.
GCATGGATTTGCATATCTCAAAACGAAGTTATTATTTTAGTGACGAAAGAGAGATATTAAAAATAATAAAAAAGACAAAGTAATATTAATTATTTTATACTATAAATAAATTATCGTACTATCTTTCTTAAATATAAAAGGTAACGATGTAACTTAAAAATTAATAGAGAGAAATATTTATTTTCAAATAGAATAACTAATACAAATAAGAATTAATTCTTTAAATAAATTTACTTAACTCGTAAAAAGAAATAATACTAATAGAAAATATTTTTCAAATTTCTCAAAGGGCCTGTGAAAGGAAAAATTTTTAAATGAATCGAGTTTGTCGTAAATTATATGTTTTGAGTATTATATTATATGAAATGCGAATTATATATTTTAAAAAATATATAATATTTTAAAGTAATAATTAATTATAAATTTGGTCCATAAAGAAATTTTTGAAAGGAGAAGAATGCGACCTTTAGAGACCGAGGATCCATCTCAACTTTATGTTAGTGGCGACATCCACGTGGCTTCCGACCAATTTATCTATTTTGATAGTATTCGACAAAGAGAAAGGTATTCCCAACAGTAAAGAGCAATCACTTTCACCGATAAAAATTGTACTGCCTTCCGACACGCAGCCTCAAACAGAGAAGAATCCTATGAATGGAAATGTCCAATTTATAAATTATTATTTCCCCATTTATAAATAATTTATCTAATTTATTTTTTAATTTATTTAAAAATAATTATTCATTTTCTAAATATAAATTATATTTAATTATTTTTTTCTAGTATTATCCTTAGCACAATTTTTTATCAATTAATTAATATTACAATTACTCATATTGAAGTTATTTTAACTAATAATAAAATCATATTATCTTATAAAAATAATCAAAAATATAATTTAATAAGATGATATGAGTGAAATTTTTTTAAATAAATAATGAAAAAAGAGACATATGTAATTATTATTGTGATGTAATGTAATTAAATGACTGGTGACATTCAAATTAATGAAGTAAAAAATATAATAAAAACACTTCAAATGGTATAATAGATATTTTTATTATAGAATTTTATAATTTCTTAATATGTATAGTTTTTACAATTAAACTAATTATTTATAGACAGAGAGAGTACAAGCAAGAGAATTAATTAAATAATTAATTTTCATCCTCTAAAGATACCATTAAAATAAACATTTTTTTGTGCACTAATAATGCCCTAAAAGTATACAGAAATAATATTTGAACTCATATTACATATCTAAATAAAAATTTTAAATTATGCATCATACTATACAGTAACACCAAAGCAAATTCATTAATTCAAATTTTCACACTAACTGTGCGTGGAAAAACAAATTATGATGTTTGAGTGTGCTTGTTTTGAAAAGTGACAAAAAGTCCTTTTCGTGCTAGTAACATATCGAGCCAAACAACATCAAGTGGAAACGTTTCGAGGCCGGAAACTAAGTGACAAGCTCTCCAGATAAAATACGCCAGCCATTGATAACATTATGAATGCAAAGTACCCCATACGAATGTTTTAGAATCGGATCAGTTATCAAATCAAAAAAATTATTAGTTTACAATGTAATGGTTCAAATGTAATTAGAGTGTAATTGAATCAGAATTAAACTAATAATATTACAATTTAAAAATTAAAATATATAATTATTTTTGAAAAAAAATTTATCAATAATATAATATAATTTAAGTTTATAAAAATATAAATATTCAAATTTATGATTAAAAATAGTCATTTTTAGTTTATAACTAATAATTTAACACATTGAAGCAGTTTATTGAATTATATAATTTAAGTTGTCCTCCAAATATTATAAAATTTGTTCCAATTTTTTTTAAAGGAATCGGTTTAATGCTGGACCGACTAGTCTAACACGGTTCTCTCAAAAACCAATCGATTTGAATGATCAGATCGGACTGGTTGGAGGATCGGTCGGACCGACCAGTCCGACCGATCCTGTCCAAAAATCATTGCCCCAGACTAGTCAAACTTCAAACAATGGCTATATAATTTATTTGAAAACTAGATATATCAATCAGTTACAAGCATCTCTATACGTTTTATTACATAGAAAACTAGATTTATTTTGAAATAATTGGACTGTATATAATAGTGTCCGGAAGAAGATGCAAGGAGTCAATAGACAACACGGATATAGAATGGTTCCATCTTCCTAACCTATCCTATATATATACAAAGATACCTCAAGAAACACTCCCTTATACTACGTGACCTACGCATAGGTGCATGCTATTGGAGACCAATCATATTCAATTACTGTCGGTGTCTGAAGGACGTCAAATATCCAATATAGGAACAATGTCGAAGTGGTCCGATATTACTCCCGTGAGGACTACATTACATAAACATCCAGGCTGTCCTTGTGGAACCAACGTCAAGTGTGAAGAATCATCATAAATGATGACTGTGAGATATCAAAAGAAAGCAATTACCACGTTACAAGGTAGGAAGTAAATTGGTTAATAGAAGGCCCTTACTTGGTTAAAGCTTGAGTCACTTTAAGTCATCCGGCAGACGTATTCGGTATTCGTCCTACCAAGAAGTGAAAAATATCGAAAAGGTTTGGGGGGTGAGAAATGAAAGGGGGAAAAAGGCTTTAAATTGTTTAAGTTTTAAAAACAACCTTTTTAAAATTGTAAACTCCGGAGGAAAAAAAAAATGGAGGAGGAGTTAAAAAGGGAAAAGACAACCTTTTTAAGTACTCATTTTATTTCAAATTAGATGTTTTATTTTGACTTAATATAAAAAGTTAAGAAAATATTTTATCCAAAGCAAGTTATTACCTTATCTTTATTAATTAAAGAGTTCAATGACATAACTATATATTAATGAAACTTATATCCTGTTAAATGAAAAGGGTTAGTAATAAAGTTTTAGATAGAAAATATGTTTATTTTAAAAAAGTAAACATTCATCTTTAAATATCCTAAAATAAAAAATATAGACATTCAAATTCATACAATGAGAATAATGGATTAGGAATTACAAATAGACAGAGAGAAAATAACCAACAAAATAATGACAAATGTATAATCAAAAGTTATGGCATAATTTATTTTCCTGTTAGGTGTCCTCATAGGAATAATGTATATTCTGTACCTATTCCGTCAGCTACCATTCTTCCCTGCTTTCCTAATCAAGGGAACCCACGGCGGGCAAAGGGTTTTAATGCCTCATTAATCATAAGGATTCATTCCAGATATGGTTTTCAACCCCCAACTGTCATGCAGTTGCATTCACATAGATGACTGGAGATGAATACAAGGTCCACATGGATGCAGACGAATTGTTCATCATTTTAGAGACTAAAATTTCCTTCAGATCGGAACATAGATAAACTTCAGTCAGGGTTACGGAAAATCAAGTACAATTACTAAGCTAAAAGCACAGAAAACTAACATCTACACGATATGCCAAATTGCCAGTAACTTTCATCAATATTAGCAAGAGAGGAAACATCTTGCCTTACCTACACAGTCAACAATTTCAAAAGTTTATAGTAATCTGTCCATGACAAAGCTCTATAGAATAGCCAGTATGCAAGCCCGTAAGCATGAAAGCAGCAAGAAGACAGCTTCTTCTATCATTAAGGGATTCCAATTTGGAAGTGAAACATTCAAGAAATTTATGGGCGCAAAATTTAGTATCCTTCTTGCAGAATCCAATAACAAACCTAGATTAAGAAAATCAACAGAGGCAATTACTTGTAGAAAAGGTCTACTAAAGCAGCCCAACCCCCTCCCCTCCCATGCCTCATGGCAGGGGGTTTGTGAACCAGACAACATAAATATACTATAACATAACTTTGACACATTTGTTATGTCTTGAAAAATGTAAGAATAATGTCATAGATTCCAATTTGATTCTCAACAGATCTATAAGCAAACTTCATAAATTTTTCTTTATAGGAGTATAATTGTAAGCAGAGCAATTAAGAGCTCAGACACAATCCAATCGTCTCAAAACATATAATGTACATTGTCCTACATGCACCACTTCTCATGACTTCATGAATTGAGAAATCAGGACAGCAGAAACACAAAAATCTTACAGCATTCACAGAGGCAGCAATCAGAGAATCAAGACTGATATGCAGGCTTAGAAGGCTGCTCACTGAATTCAGCGGCTTTTGGTGACTCGGATAGATGAACTTGAGCAAAGTCATCCACCATTTTCCTTCGCTGCTCATCTTCAACTATTCCCACTTTCTCTTTTGTCTTTTGGCCCACCTCCCCTGCAGCCTTGGCAACTTTGTTAAAAGCATCTGTTGCCCATGAAACGCCTGAAAAGACGTATCGGTTCTTCATGATGGCAGATCCAGCTTCACTAACTTTCTGCTCAGCAGCTGCAAATGCTGATTTTGCCTTCTCTGACACATGAAGTTTCTGGTCCACTTCCCGTACTTTGTCATTCACAATGGAGGTACCGATGCTTATTTTCTCAGTGAGCCCAATCTTCTTATCAAAAGAAACAACTTTAGCACTTGCAGTCGAAGTTAACTGGTGCTTCTCATCAAAAGTCTTGGCTTTGTTGACAGCATCTTTACCTAAGACAAAACCCTTTGCCAGCATGCTACTAACAACATCCTCTGCTTTGCGGAAAGCAGACTCTGTACCCCCCGCAGTTTTCTTGTCAGTTGTCTACATAATTATTTGCAACTAATGAGTATGAAATAGTATCTTAAATTTCTAAAGTATGAACTATTTACAGTTCCTCACCATTGGAGGTGCAGAGGCAGCAGGAGGAAGCTGGTAATCTGGTTCCAGAGTAATTGTGACAGACATATCAACAATTGTTGCACCCTGAATTCATCTAAGCCGTTAAATACAATCACTATCCACAAAAGTTTTTGAGGCAAGAACCTTTTTTTGGGTATATTTGCACATAATACAATGTATATGATATTCAGCAGTTCTACAATTACAAACAGTTAACAATTTCCACACATAAATAGGGCAAAAAGAAAGGCAACAATTTCAATACATAAGCCTCAGTAGAAGATAAAGAGGTCCATCTAGTGGATGAAGAAACACAAAATAATGATAAGAATCTACCATCCAAAAGATTTACATTTGCCTCACATTCCAGAAATTGTGACACAAAAATGCTGCACCATAGTAAAATTGAAAAGATTGAGCAGTCGATTTGAATGCCTTTCCAGAACCAACATCAGGTGCATATCATTTAACATTTTCTGAAGCCTAAAAAAATGCAAAAGTAAAGAATCTAACTCCTGTGAGGATTCTTATGTTCTTAGAATATTTATTAACATACCCTTAACAAACAAAAGAAAATGCTCTGCTCGAATCAGCACATGCATATCTTCTGAAGAAAACAAAAATTACTTTTGGACCAGCAAAGGTCCCCTTAGTCACTAATCCAAAACTCATTAGGATTTTGTTCACAAGAACAGAGAGGTGTTCATTAATGGAAGGACATTAACAGTGGCAGCAATATCATAGAACAAGAAAATTCCAGAACATATACGTTTTTGGTCAGTTGCTCCAAATAAGCATTTATTTTTCTATACTGTACCTCTTGTTCTCTCTGCAATACTACTTACACAAGAAATGCTTCTGAGTTTTTGAACTTAGTCAATAACTTGAGAATGCAGACATAATAATTTACATGAAAACAAAAAATGCTACATCCTCAATTCTAACTAACAACTATTATTGAATCCTAAACAATATCAAAATTAAACCCTAAAATCAACTCACTGGATTTTGGTACACTGTATAACGTGCAAATCACAGAAAGTCATCAAAATCTTTACCTCGCGTGTGTTTTGTTTCAATATTTCACTTTTTACCCCAAAAAAAGGCACTAGAAAATAAAAGGATGACTTAGTAATTTTTAGCATGTGACATTCTGAACAACAAGTATTTGTGAACAAAAGAAACTAGAAGGTGACCACCTACATTGAAACCATTTCAATAAATGAACAAAAGATTAAAAAAGTTTTAATAAATATTCCTAGTTTGTGCGTTTCAAATGGAAATACTTAAGAATCTACAAGCAGCAACTGATATGGCTCTTTTTACTCAGAAGGAAGCACAAATGCACACACACGCTCCGTGTGTGTGTAGAGAGAGAGAGAGAGAGAGAAGAGAGGAGAGGAGAGAGAAGCAAGAAGAGAAACACACCCTCACTAACAACATTCACAGAGAGAAAGAAAGAGAACAGAAACATTAAATAGCTCATGAAAGGGCCAGTTCAGTCTAACAGTGCAAACAGAGTAAACCTTCATTAAATAAGAAGCCTCAAATGAAACATCTTAAATACCTTAACAAGAAAAGGGGCTTCTAGACTGCTATAGTAGAAACCACATGGGAAATAAGTCAGAACATGACCTCAAACAAGATAGTCTACAGCCTAAAGTGCTTAGTAAGACTAGTTGCATACTTTTTCTCATTCCAGTCAATACAAAGGTGCTTGGAAAAAAATTGACATATGGTTCGAAAGAAAAAGGTACAAAATTGAAATAGCAGAAGAAAGTGACAAGGAAATCACCGAAAGAAGAACTGCAGTTTCTGCTCCCTGGGAATCCTTGAAAGAAACGAATGCAATTTGAGACCTCTCAGTTTCACTACACAAGAACATGATAAAGACAATGTTAGCAATAAAAGTGAATAGTTCAGGGAAGCAACACATAATGTATGAGTTAACTAACCTCCGCATCTCAACATATTCAATATCACCGGAAAAAGAAAAAAACTCCTTGATATCACGTTCAGATGCTCCCAAAGAGACATTGTTAACTTTAACTGTTCTTATCTGCAGACAGAAATTTGTCAATACAATGGTAATATTATAAAGACTACAAACACTGAGAAAGTTTAAGATCATACAACTTGACATATAACGACACTAATGGTAAGAATGCATCCCCTGCTAAGGAGTTCAATCAGAAGCATTCATACGTTAAACAATTGAAGCAATGAACAAACTTCTATCATATAGCCTAGTGCAGGTCGTTCCAGATCTATAATCTAAAAGTGGGTTACAAGATAAAATCTTGATATCATAAATTTACTTTCTGATCAGATTTTATATAAGGCCATTCGCTTGCACAGACTCCATATTTATGCCTTCATAATTCTCTCAGTTTGTATTTGTAACTTGGTAACTGGAAGTATTGGGGTAGACAGACGTCTATCCATCAAAGTGTGGAAACTTGTACTGGATGGAAACTCGCACTGTCTACATATTAATTGAAACCAAAAAAATGCACAATAAGAGTAAACGTTGCAAACATGCCATACCCACACACCTATAAAGAAATTAAGCTTTTGAAGTGCCTGAAAGCCTTGATAATTCTCTGTTTGGCAATTTTGGAATGCAATTCCAAATTTATTGTGAAGATGCAATGTACAGCATTTTTTGAAGTTCAAAATACCAAGATGCATAACAAATATCATGATTAACTGAAGCCCAAAAAATGTAAAACTCCTATCCTTGCTCAACCATGGGTGAGGAAAACAATCCCAAAAGCTTGTTGACATCTTAGCTTTTCTTCCCAGAAGGAAACTGGGAGGAAATATAAAATGGAACCTTTTACACGTCAAAAGAGCGAAGCAAAATAGTAGTACCACACTTGAATTTCAGTACTCTAACCAAAACAACTAGTCTATCAGCTTTTGAAAGCTAAATAAATTATAATCCTTCTTCATTATGTATTTGTTCAGTTTTTTCAATTCGAACTGAAATTTTACCATACAGTTGTTATTAATAGAACTCAATTCCAAAAATAAATAAATTCTGTTAGATTACACTACCAAGCATCATTCTAAAGCAACTAATAAGGATGCCATACAATTTAGGAACATGGCTAGGTCTCTGACGAGGCTCTTTCTCTCTACAGCTATGAAGATTTCTGCCATATGACTTAAAAGAGGTCCAGGTGCAAAGAGAGATGATATTAAATTTACAATTCCCCATCAAGTTATCTACATTAATAAGCAGCAGCCATTCTTGCCCTTAATTCTCAAACATTAAGCACTAATGCTTTGCATTGGAGCTGGATCTATATGAAATCCAAAGTCCTAATTGACACGCACATAAATCATAAACTCTTGGAAACAGAAAGAAGCAATCTTGTCCATCTAATAAATGAACATTGCGGCAATATTACCGCATAACAATGCATATATCCTTAACATATGATTATCTAACTGCAAATATGCCATTCTGACAAGAGAAATGTCTAGATGTACACCAGACTGTTGCCAACCAGTATCCATCATTCAACTTAAAGAAACAGGTAAAACTTATCAAGCTTGATTCCACGAAAGGTAAATAAACATAAACTTTTACACTGGAGCTCATTTATATCAAATCCTGCTCATCTTCATTCCTATTCAATGTAAATACCATTAAATGTTCGTGCGTGCAAATACAAATACCAAACAAAACTTAATTCAAAGCAAATTAATAAAACTCTAGAAAATCATAACTCATCCAAGGTACAGCCACGAATATCACTAAGAAAAACAACATAACCATTCAAATAATCGAGCATTATCAGAATATGAACAATGTTGAAACGTAATCAAATGTAAAAAAACATAGAAAAGACAATGAAAAGCACTGACCGACATCGCAGCTCGATTGTAGATCAGGTGAGATGGATGATTAGGGCAAAATGTTATTTATCTTCTCTTCTTATTCCTCTTCACGAGAGATTTTAGTTTGGAAGTTTTGTGGAGATGAGAAAATGGTTTAGGACCGGCGAGAGGTAACAGAGTTGACGCCTTGACGGTGGCATTTGCTTGGAAATTTTGTACAGTAATACTATTTTATTACGCGCCGGCACGCGTTTAGTATTTCGAGGGTGGGCCATTCTGATGATCGTTGGTCCCAAGGAGATCCAAACCTGCACTTTTCTTTTTTCGTTTTTCTTTCCGAAAGTTTATTACTCTCATCGTCTTATTTATCTGTCACATTTAACTATTTTATATAATTTAAAAAAATTAATTAATCTTTTAAATTCATACAATTTTATTTATATATTTCAAAAGTACCATTGAATTTAATAATTTTTACAACTATTTTCTTACTTTGTTTACTCAATTCTCTTTCTAATGTTATTATACTTCATTTTTCAAAATTATTTAATAAAAAGGTATAGCGATAAAATTAACATTAATAACATTTAAATTTTTTTAATATGATAGATAAAAAAAATACTAAAATTTTTCATTTGTGACAAATAAATAGGGATAGAAAGACTACCAGCATCCCACTATTAGGAGATTTTTAGAGTAAATGAAAATTAGATCCTTAAAAATACTAATTATTATTATTATCTTTTTACTTAATTTAATCTTTATAAATATTATATCTAAATAATCTTGCTCAAAGAATTACTTTGATATAATTTTTATTTTTATAAAAAGTAAATTGAGTAAAGTAATATTGATATAATTATATATTTTTAAATATCAATTTAAAAATTATTTCTTCTCTATTTTAAAAAAAAACACATTTAGACCACGGAAATGAAAATTAAAATAATTTTTTATTTACATTGAAGTTTTTCTTAAAAATGAATAGGCCTATAAAAATGAATGGAATTTTTTTGTGATTAAATGAATAATTATTGTGAATAAGAAATTATTTTAATTTTTAGAAATTGATTTTTTAAGAATAATTTTTTGAATATGAGCCTATCACCAATCAAGTGATTTTATATCATTAGTGAAACTATGTTGATGTTCGGTGCGTTGCACGAGTTGTTATGTTATTAAGATTTAATGTATTAATATTAAATATATATTATTAATTAACTTAATTAATAGTTTAATTAGTTAAAATTTTAAAATAAATTTAAATAATATTCAAAGAATCACACATTTTAATGTATTAATATTATATATATATATATATATATAATATTCAAAGAATCACATATTTTAATGTATTAATTTAGATAGTATTCAAATAATCACACATTTAGATAGTTTATTTTTCTTTTAAAAAAATTATTTAACCATGTGTCACCTTATGATGAATGGTGGACTAATAGGACAGGTGAATGCACAAATCACAAGCAAAGCAAATAAAATAATAATGAAAATGGCACCAGAAAATTAACGTGGTTCACCCTGAATTTGGACTACATCCACGGGACAAACTCCGAATATTCTTCTACTAATAAAATAATTAGCAGGTTACAAGAGGGACTTCTCTAGAAAAATACTAGAGGCATAACCCTGAGATTAACCCAAAATAGTGATACCCAAGTGTTTTCCAAACACCCCAATTAACCTCATTATTTTGTCACTCCAATTCTTTTTCCCTCTCCCTCACAAATGTAGCAAATGTTCTATCTTTGTGTTTTCTGTGTGTGTTGTGTTTTCTTTGCTCTTCGCATGCCTATTTATAGGCATGCAAGAAGCATGAAAACAAAACATCTACCAGAGGCAATATGGAGCAAGTGCAACCACTCTTCCACTGTCTCCTCCTCACCTATTCCTCCATTGAAAGATGAGGGACCACTACAATCTCCCCCTCCCGATTATATGGAGGGCTCCACCAGTCCTGCTATTTGTCGACAATATTCTAACTTTTCCATCGGAAGAGTCTTGGTCATCATGTCTGATCCATTCTCATCTGTGTGGATCTTTTCCAACTGTAGTAGCTTCTTCTCTAATACATCCCGGATCCAGTGATATCTCACATCAATATGTTTCGATCTAGAATGAAAGGAGGCATTCTTCCCAAGGTGAATTGCACTCTGACTGTCACAAAACAACTCACACTTTTGCTGGTGAAAACTAAGTTCACTTAAGAACTTTTTCATCCACAACAACTCCTTACATGCTTCAGTTGTTGCAATAAACTCTGCTTCAGTTGTTGAGAGCAACACACTTTTGTAATATTGACTGCCATGACACAGCTCCCCCTGCAAATGTAATCAGATATCCGGACATAGACTTTCTCGAGTCAACATCACCGGCCATATCAGCATCTGTGTAGCCTACTAATACAGGGTTTTCATCTCCAAAACACATTTTGGAGGTACTATGGAGATACCGGAGAATCCACTTAACGGCATTCCAGTGTTCCTTCCCAGGATTTGACAGGAACCTACTCACCACTCCCACTGAGTGAGCAATATCTGGCCGTGTACATACCATGGCATACATTAAACTCCCAACTACTGAAGCATATGGGACTTTATCCATCTCATCCTTCTTATCCTCTATAGAAGGGCAATGTGTTTTACTCAGTCTAAAGTGAGTAGCAAGAGGACAACTAACTGCTTTAGCTTTATCCATGTTGAACCTTTGAAGTACCTTCTCAATGTACTTCTCCTGTGACAACCATAATTTCTTGGCGCCCCTGTCTCTGGTTATTGTCATGCCAAGAATTTGTCTTGCTGGCCCCAAGTTTTTCATAGCAAAAAACTTGCTTAATTGCTGCTTCAAGCTGTTAATTCTGGAACTATTCTGGCCCACGATCAACATGTCATCCACATAGAGTAAAAGAACAATAAAATCATCATCAGAGAATTTTTGTACGAACACACAGTGGTCTGAAGTCGTCTTCTTGTAGCCGTGCTCCCTCATTATAGACTCAAACTTCTTATACCACTGTCTTGGTGCTTGCTTCAAACCATATAAGCTTTTCTTAAGCTTACAGACATAGTCCTCTTTCCCTTTTACTTTGAAACCCTCTGGCTGCTCCATGTATATCTCTTCCTCCAACTCACCGTGAAGGAAGGCAGTCTTCACATCCATCTGTTCGATCTCCAAGTCGAGGCTTGCTGCTAACCCCAGCACTGTTCTGATGGATGTCATCTTCACCACTAGTGAGAAAATTTCTCCAAAGTCAATCCCTTTCCTTTGGTGAAATCCCTTTACGACTAATCTGGCTTTGAACCGTGGCTGGAGATTGTGTTCTTCATGCTTGATCCTGAACACCCACTTGTTCTTCAAAGCCCTCTTGCCTTTTGGTAACAACACCAACTCAAAAGTTTTGTTCTCATGCAAAGAACTCATCTCTTCTTGCATGGCGTTACTCCATTGCTTACTGTGTTCATCCTCCATTGCTTCTTTGAAGCTTTCTGGTTCTCCCTCGTCAATTAGTAACATATACTGTTCTTCCGGATATCTGGTAGAACGTCGTTTGATTCTATTAGATCTCCTCAGAATTGGAGAACCTACTGGAGCTGGTGATTGATCATCAAAGGGGGCACTCGGATCACCTGCCTCAGTGTGATCATTAAGAGCTTCATCTTCAACTTCTCTTGGCACCATCGTTGAAGGAACTAGCTCTATGTTTGTTGAACCACCAGTGAATGTGGAAGCATTATTCTGGGCTTTTTCAATGTCTTCAATGGTCTCATCTTCAACAAACACTGCATCACGGCTTCTGACAACCTTCTTCTACACTGGATCATAAAATCTATAGCCAAGCTGGTCTTGACCATAGCCAATAAGCACGCACTGTCGTGTCTTGACATCAAGCTTGGATCTTTCATCCTTTGGCACATGCACAAAGGCCTTGCAACCAAACACCCGCAGATGATCATAGGAAATATCTTTTCCTGCCCATACTCTTTCTGGAGTATCATACTGTAGAGGGACACAAGGTGAAAGATTTAATATGTGAGCAACTGCTAGTATAGTCTCACCCCAAAACATCTTGGACAACTTTGCATGTGAGAGTATACATCTAACTCTCTCCATCAAAGTCCTGTTCATCCTCTCAGCCAAACCATTCAACTGCGGCGTTTTTGGCAGTGTCATTTGATGTCGAATACCATGCTCCTCACAGTAAGTATGAAAGGGTCCTGTATATTCTCCACCATTGTCTGTGCGAATGCACTTTAGCTTCTTACCGGTCTGTCTCTCCACTAGAGATAAAAACTGCTTAAAGACCTCCAGCACCTGGTCTTTCTTTTTCAAAAGATAAACCCATATCTTTCGAAAATGATCATCAATGAAAGTCACAAAGTATTGCGCACCACCAAGTGATTTTGGCATTGGCCCACACAAGTCTGAATGTATTAGATCCAACACATTCTTCATTCTAGAAGGAGGAGAACTCTTGAAAGCAAATCTATTTTGCTTTCCCGCCAGACAATCAGCACATTTCTTCAACTGGACCTGATTCAATCCAGACAACATATTCTTCTTGGCTAAACAAGTCATACTTTTCTCACTCATATGGCCTAGCCGCTTGTGCCACAACTCAATTGTACTATCATTCTCCACTGCATTCACAGCATCCCCGGAGAGCTTTGCTTGCATCACGTACAGTTTTAAGTACTTTTTCCCTCTAGCCACCACCAAGGAACCTTTGGTGAGCTTCCACTGGCCATTATAGAAGGTGTTGCAGTAACCTTCATCATCTAGCCTCCCGGCTGAGATCAAGTTCAAACGCATATCTGGAATATGCATGACATCCTTAAGGACTAACTGCGTACCATTCTCTGTCTCCAAACAAACATCTCATTTTCCTGCAACTTGTGAATAATCTTTATTTCCCATTCTGACAACACCGGAATCACATGGTGTGTAAGAAGAGAAGAATTCCCTTCGAGATGTCACGTGAATAGTAGCACCACTGTCAACTACCCAACTGGTCTCGTGGGTTGCCAGGTTGACAATGTCTTCTTCAGTGACGATGTTGAACTCCTTAGCATCATGGGTCTATTCCTTCTCACTGCTGTCATCTTGGGTCTTCCCTTTACCTTTGTTCTTCTTCTGATCTTTCTTAAACTTTCGACAGAACTTCTTTATTTGACCCTTTTGTTTACAGTGATGGCACTCCACATTGGCATATTTATTTGACTTTCCCCTGCTTTTGTCCCAGAACTTTGAACTTATGGCCTGACTCCTCCCCCTGGATTCTGCAACAAGGACATCTTGCTGCGATGAAGTGGATCCTTGTGCTTTTCTTCTCATTTCTTCATTTAGGACTCCACTTTTGACAAATTCCATATTTACTATACCGTTTGGTGCAGAATTGGTGATTGAAATCTTCAAAGTCTCCCAAGACTCTAGTAGGGATGTCAGCACCAAAAGCGCGAGTACTTCATCATCAATTTTAATGCCCATCCTTGACAGCTGCTCCACGATCCCCTGCATATCATTTAAATGATCTGCCATCGACGTACCCTCTCGGTACTTCATCTGGAGTAGCCTTGTCAAATAAAATAATTTGTTGTTGCCGGTCTTAGAAGCGTACAGCTCCTCTAGCTTGTTCCACAATGTCCGTGCATGAGTCTCGTTACAAATGTGATTGTACACATTGTCTTCGACAAACTGCCGGATGAAACCACAGACTTGCTCATGCTCGAATTCCCATTCCTCGTCTGTCTTATTATCGGGTTTAGTTGTACTAAACACCGGTAGATGCATCTTCGTCACAAATAGGAGATCCTTCATCTTATTTCTCCATATGTGGTAATTCATGCCATTTAAATTAATCATTTTGCTTGTCTTCACCTCCATGGTCCCCGGCTAGACTTTAAAAGAGTCAATAATAATTTAACTTATTTTCTGATGTGGAGGGTCCACTTTCGTGGCAACCATAGAGCATACGATCAGTAACTATTATTACTCCAATAAAACTCTGATACCAGTTGTTGGGAAAAATAGCACAGATTTCCCTGATGCAGCGAAATGGTAGACTAATAGGACAGGTGAATGCACAAATCACAAGCAAAGCAAATAAAATAATAATGAAAATGGCACCAGAAAATTAACGTGGTTCACCCTGAATTTGGGCTACATCCACGGGACAAACTCCGAATATTCTTCTACTAATAAAATAATTAGCAGGTTACAAGAGGGACTTCTCTAGAAAAATACTAGAGGCATAACCCTGAGATTAACCCAAAATAGTGATACCTAAGTGTTTCCCAAACACCCCAATTAACCTCACTATTTTGTCACTCCAATTCTTTTTCCCTCTCCCTCACAAACGTAGCAAATGTTCTATGTTTGTGTTTTCTGTGTGTGTTGTGTTTTCTTTGCTCTTCGCATGCCTATTTATAGGCATGCAAGAAGCATGAAAACAAAACATCTACCAGAGGCAATATGGAGCAAGTGCAACCACTCTTCCACTGTCTCCTCCTCACCTATTCCTCCATTGAAAGATGAGGGACCATTACAGATTTCACGTGTCGTAATGATATGCTTCATCTTCAACTTTTATATATATATAATTCCAAGCCAAAAGCTATTCAAGGCATATATTACCTTGAAAAAGGAAAAAGGCCAAAGATTTACTTTTGAAAAAAAAAAAGGCCAATCTTTTTGCCCTTCTTTTTTCCTTTTATATCAATGATTTGTATACAATGATCATTTTCATTAATCATTAATTATTTTACTCAAGTTTTATTAATTTATGAATTTGACAACTAATCTTTATAATTAATAAAAATTTTGTAATAAATTAAAACAAAATATTTAAAATCAAACAAATAAATAATTGTTTAAAAGAAAAAGTTGGTGATCGTGCTCTTGTTCCCATCCTTCGACGCCAAAGTTTAAATTGAAATTTTATTATCTAATATCATCTCTCTTTTCCTTCTCCGATATGTTCTGCCCACCACCACAATTTTCATTTTATATTTGAATTAGAATATTGTGTTAAAAATGGAAATTTAGATCGAAATAAAAGTTTTATAAGCTCATGTTATATTATTACGTGTTATGATGTTAAACGGAAAAAAAAAAAATTACACACTTATATTATTTTATTTTGTCAGGTGGCTTGAGAAATAATATTTAGAACGCAAATATGCTTTTGAGCAATGTAAATGGGGAAATTCTTATATGCGGGCATTGAAGTATTGTATCATATGTTTATATATTAAATATTGTGTATAATTTTATTTGTAAGTGATACAATTATTTAATGTATCGATTCGCGTGCATCAAATGTATATAAGAATTTTTCATGTAAATGATCCTCCAAACGGACGCTCAATTGGACGGAATATTATTGTATATAATTGCATTTTGAGTACTTAGAAAAATTATATTTTTTTGAATATCATTTTAGAAAACTTATATAATTTTAGAAAAAATTATTCTAGTGGAGTACAAAGTTAATGGTAGCATTTTCATTGAAAATTTCTTTTATTTAATTATTTATCTTATACTTCTTAACCGTATTGATACTTATTGTTTTTTAAAACTTTTTCATCTCTTATTATTTAATTCAAATTTTTTTTGTCCTTCCGACTAAAAAAGCAAAAAAATTCGATATCTCATGTTATAAGACTTGCAGTTAACAATTTTTGGAAGGGTAAAATTGACAACACAATCATGTTCCCTCTAAATCCAATTCCCTCACATGACCTGGCACCAAAAAAAAAAAGAAAAAATTTCTTTCTTCCCCAATTTATACGCTAAAACAGACAGCATCCCATAGTCCTAATCTAAACTAAACGATGGAAAAAAAGGGACAAAATTGCTGCCGATTTTCTCGGATGAGAGAAGGAATAAGAAGACATATACCCGGTGTTTTGAAGAAAAAGGAGACGCAATCTACACTCTAGTAGAAGAAAAACATAATGTCTTCCAACCCATCCATGGTGTGTTTCTGTGGAAGAGCTGTTGCAGTGAGGACCTCTTGACTAACTCAAACCCAGGAAGGAGATCTCTTAGATGTGAAATATACGAGGTAAGTCACTATTTTTTTTTTTTTTTTGGTTGCTACATCCAATCTCTGCTAGACAGTTTTGTAAGAGAAAGAAAATTGTGTTTTCTTTAATAGGTGAATGATGATTGTGGATTCTTCTCTTGGTTTGATCCCCCTAATGTGTGAGCGGTCAATGATTGTGATTCCTAGTTTACGAAGGAGGATAAGAAGGATGGAAGAAGAAGGGAAATCGCAGAAGGAAAAGATTGGAGTTCTCTGGATGGCATTACTACTCCATTGCACAATGTTAATTGTCTCGAATGATGATGTGTAAGATTTAGGATGGGTTTTATTATGTTAGTATATAGGAAGTGAATTAGGTGGAAAAAATAATGTTTTAGCCGTTTATATTATAAGAAGAAATTGGTCCTGTGTATTTTGTCTGTAATGTGGATGTTAATTAGGCAGTCGATTTGTTTGAATATAGGCTAAAAATGGCTCATTTATGTAGTGTTTTGTACTCCCTATGTCGATGCCAAAAATTTTTATTTTTATTGTATTAAAATATTTATTAATTTTATAAATTAAAAATATATTTATTTTTATTTAGAGATATAATAATCTATTTTTATTATAATTTTATAAATTTTAATAATTTCTTAATTTGTATGTCTTTTGTTAAATTGACATCTTTTTAAAGATGAAGTAAGTATCTTTTTAGTAAGGAATGTTATCTTTTTTACCATGATATGCAATGGCTATTGTGTCTTTATTTTGTACTCGTGCATTATCACAAAAGACTGCAAAGTACTCGTAATGGATAAAATATTACACAGTGAAGAATGGCTGTTCACTAAAGACTACAATCATTTGCCTTAAGTCTCCTCAACATTGTTTATTTATAATCACTCATCCTTTTTTCTTTTTCTAATCATCATTTCTCCATATGCTATCAGTAAATTGTTCTTCATAACTGACATTATAGATGTTCTTCCAAAAAGAGAACGAATTTTATCAATTAAATGATATTTAGAAAATGAATAATGCAAAAAGGACTAGTGATTTAAAGAAAGAGAGAGAGAATTGGACCATTACTGCAGAAATGATGTTCCACTTAAATTAAAAAGTATTTGTCCATTCATCATGAAATGTCACCAATATCAAAAGTGCACATTACAACACTATCATAAATACAAGTTCAAAAACCTTTAGCTATATGTTGGCTTGCATTTCAACATCTCCACCTGATAATTGACTCCCAAAAGCATAGATCAAATTTGCAATATAGCAAAAAGAGATAAAGTTTTAGATTCCCACTTAACTATTCCCACAAAATATACATCAACCCCAAAATATATTTTCCTATTCAAGGCATGCACCAAATCTAATAAGAGATTAAACTAGAGATGTAGCTAATCTTTAATCAAACTTTTTTAACATAACTTCCAAGTGCTATTTTATGGTTCAGTGACGCTCCATATTCTCTGCGTGTTGCCTATTGTAAGCAATCTCTGAACACCAACTATATTTGCTTGGCATTCTTTCTTAATATATATATATATATATATATATATATATTTATTTATTTATTTATTTATTTATTTATTTATATAAGGACATTACTATGTTATAAAATGAACAATATAAATTTACCTCCAAATTTGCATGGCATGTAGCACCAGAGTCTGGATGTTCATTGATTGTTTCTTGCTTTCAACAGTATTGTTGTAGGGCACATCTTTACAAATTGTTGTATTGACTTATTGGGAGGCTAGACATTTTCTAATATTATGTCGTGCTTTACCACATCTGCTACACGTGCCAAGATTAAATTCTACTCTTGACATTTTCAACTTTCCTTTGTTAGTCACCTTGAGTCCTTTTTCACTAACTTCTTTCAGTTTTTGAGAAGGAATCACTGCTGGAATTCTTGCTTTAGGGCATATAATAGGGCTATATATTCTCATATATGTATCTCTTGAATAGCAGTCATCAACCAAGTCTTCAAGGTCTTTCTCTGCTCTTCCTAAAACTGCAACCCCATGCTTACAGGGAATTCCAGTGAGGTCCTATTTCCTACAAGTGCAAGTTCTTTGTTGGGTGTCATATTGCTCCAAGTTTCTTTCTCTTACTTGAGACTTTGCACCCCCAACATAAATTGCAAAGCAGTGAGATAACTCTTCTTTCACTTTTTCCAATTTCTTTGCAATCCTAGGGCAGATTCTTCCATTTTATCTTTGAATCCAAGTTCTTCTTGTTTGATTTTTCAGTATAAGGTAAATTCTAATTCTCTCTATCATGCCTAAGATTGGTTTTGACCTTGCACCGAGAATATTCCTATCGAAAGTGTCACAGTGGTTGTTCAGCAGAATTTCACACTTTGTAGTGGTTCTAAAGCGTGACATTGACTAGTGCCTCGTTGAACTACGTTTGACCAATCATGAATGAGCAGCTTCATCGAACTCTTTCAATTGCTCTATTTTAGACTCAAATTGTTTGGTGTAAGTATTTTTGGCACAGCTCCACAAAATTTCCTTCAAACAATCATCAAGATTTTTCTCCTTAAAATTGTTATACAAGTGCTTGACTCGATGAAGTGCTATTTGTGGAAGTAACTCATGGACTGCATGGCTCAAACCCTGAAATTGGAATATATTCAATTAGATATATTTCACATTCATATGAGTATCTACATATGCAAAAGGAAAAGAGTTTAAGGAAAGTTGGTAGGCAATGGCACATTTTTATACCTTTTGCCTATCTGATATGAAGCACCAATCTTTTCCTTTACCATATATGCCAAGGCCTTTAATTAGACTTTTAATAAACCATCTCCAAGTTGACATGTTTTTAGATTCTACAACAACATACACAACTGAAAAATCCCATTATTAGAATCAACTCTTACGACAGTCTATAAAACTCCAGGATGAGGAGCCTTAAAAAATGTACCGTTTGGCCCTAACACCTTTCTGTATCTTACTGAAAAACCATCCTTTAATGCCTGAAGACAAACATACATCCTCCTGAAAATCCTTTAGCTATTCTTCTCATCTATAAAGCATATATATATATATATATATATATATATATATATATATATATATATATATATAGTGCTCCTAGGATTACTCCTCATGAATTCCTTACAATAATCCCATACCAATTTATTCTATTCCCTATAACTTCCCTCAAATAATTTTTTTGCCTTAGCCTTAGTCCTGTAAACCTTGACTTCTATGATGTTTACATTTAACTCCTCTTGAACTTGATCTTGAAATTCATGTACCATAACACCTTTTTTCATACCTAAAGAGATTTAAATATCTCTTAGCCAAATATCTAGTAGAAGCCAATTTGTGGTGAAGTGTCCTAGAGCAACTGTGATTAGGTTGCAATATCCTTATTTGAAATATAGGTATGTTACCTACTCTGTGAGCATATAAAGTCCAGTCACAATTTTTACCTTTACAACTACATCTAACTCTGATGCCATCATCTTTTATAAATTACACTTCCCTTCCTATGTTTATACCATGATTAATTATTGTTGTTTTTAGTTGCTCTCTTGTATTAAACTTTATCTCCACCTCGAAATGAGGATTAGCCAAATCTCTGCTTGCTTGGAAGTTAGGAAATTTTGGCAGCTTCTATTTGTGAGAACCATCTTTTGAAGAATCTAAGTGTGAATGGAAATAATCGTTATCACGACTATCACTAGGTGACTATAATTGCTCCTTCCCTCTCTCATTTCCTCTATCAAATAACATATCAACTGGTTCTATATTCCATAAATAATCTCTGTAGGGTCCCTTTATGGCTCCCCTTTTATTGGTTCTTATTTATGCTATTGTTGATTCTTTTTCATTATTGCACTATAGGAGAGCTGAAATTTTTAGACCTTGGTGGGTTGCTAAAGCTTCAAAAGTTTTCATCTCCTACTTTGTACCAAGAATGACATCCATATTTTTTACCACTACAGTTGCAATATTAGCCTCATCAGCTTTAATATTTCTTGCATTTTCTGCTTGTTTTTCCTGTCTTTTTAGTGCTAATTTTATCTTCTTTTCAAACTCATCTAATCATTCATCAACAAAATCATTATATATCTGGTCATTATCATTATTCAGTTCATAGTTAGAGTCAATAAACCTCTCATCTACCTCAGAATCTTTTCCAATGTTTTCAAATAATTTTAGCCTACAATTCTTTCTCTTTTACCTATGATCGTCTTACCAACCATACTAGAATTGGCACTGTTCACTGCCAAATCTCTGTCTTTTGGATTCTTAGAACCATTATTCATTTGTACCTGTTCTGGTCTAAGTGAATACAGAACTTGTTGCTTTCCTGCCATCATCTTTATCTTTTGTGATAGTTCATTCTTACTACATGCAGTTACTGCACCTTCTAGATTCTCTATAACATTGCTCACTTCTATTTGAACTGGTCTAACATTAGCCTCATCCTGTGGCATTTCAGACATCAATTTTGTAAGTACTTCTTCACTTTCTTCAACTGCAAAAAGTTGTTCTATTGAATCCATAATCAACTTTTGAATATCCATTTGTTCTGCTGCAACTTTATCCAGTTTTGTTGGTTCTAAAGTGTGTTCAATTATTGCTAGTTCTTTATTTTGTTCCATTAGTTGAACTCCAAAATAAATGTCTAAATATGCCACTATTGGTTCTTTACTTTGCTGCTCTGCAGTTGCTTCTTCAGAGTTAGCAAGTAGGATTATATCACTTATATCCAATTCGGAATCTTGGCTGATATCAACAATCATTCATGGATTAGATGAACATAGTCTATGATGAAATTGATTGAAGCATTCCAATGTAAATCAATTATCCCTTATCTGTAATCAATAACAAGGAAAGAATTAGAGAGAATATGCAGCGGATATAGTTTAAACTAAATAGAGAAATACTAGGCAAAACTTGAGTAATTTTAATAAAATCCTAATGCAGCTTTATTGTATAAACTAAACAAAGATAAGTACAATAAAGAAACTTATAAAATTAGGATATTCATATATGTAGAACCTTTGCGGAGCACTTTTGCATAAATAGTTTGGCATAGAGTAGAATATAGAATCCACACTTTACACCACATACTTGTTGTGGAACCTGAGAACCAATTTATCTTATAATTTAGTTCAATAGTCTAATAAAGTAAATGCACGATAACAATGTAAATCCTAAATTCAGGCTTGTCTTTGAAACAAAAGGGGAATATTGTCAATTGATGTTGTACCTATAGTTCTTCCTATCTCGTTGAAAACATAAAATATGAATCCGTGCACAAAAGAAAATTAGATATTTAGCATAAAAATAGAATATTCTGAAGTGTAACATATGAAGTAATTAGAAAAATTGAATTGCATATTTTCTTATCTGTATATCATATCTATGCTCTGCAGAGTGCAATGAGTCTAATAGAAGCATACAAGGATTCATTGACTCTAAATCTTCTCTAAAGTACATAATATCAAGATACTTCAATGAGACCTAAAAAAAAAAAAAATATTTGAATAGTTAGGGAATCTAAACTCCATTAAATAGATGCAATCAAGCAAAATTCTTTGAAATAAAATTAAATCCATACCATAAAATAATTGGAACGAGGACATACTTCTTAGAGAATATGCTTTTTTTTTTAATCCAATCCATCACATTTTTATTTCCTCTTGCATGTAAGTGGAACCATAGAGAATCTAAATATACAAAGGAATTTCTCTTATCCGAAAGGAATTCATTCCATATAATTTTGGAAGTAAATAAGGAAAGAAGAAAAGGTTGTTGTTGTAAAGAATAGTCACAGGGCAAACCATTATCTTAAATAAATACAATACAATTGATAAAGCTTACTCGAAATACTGTTTAAACTTTTCTATGTCCAACATTTTTGTATTTGCCTTCCACCCTTTTAGTCTAGTCATATGTTCAAGAATAAATGGCATAAACGAGATAAATTGGTAAACTATAGATAGATATTACTACCAGCAAACTTAGTGACAAAGTTTGAGTGGATACTTTAGCCTTCAGTTGAATATTTACAACTGGTTATAAACAAATAAATAAATATCGTGCTGAAGATTCATGTTTATTGCTAAAATATACTGTCTTAATGCTGCCAAAACTCCATTGTCGAAGAAGATTCAATTACCAAAAAAAAAAAAAAAAAAGAAATGCAAAGAAGATTCGCCAATAGTATAAATAGAAAAAGACAAAGAAAACTAATGGCTTTTTTTTGCGTTAATGGTACAACTACGAATATTTACTGTCTTGACTTGCAAAAAAAATACCATGATGGTCCTAACAAGTTGCCCCTTTTGCGTTGATAAACAAAAGCTAGATAAGAAACCATATATCATGCCCCGAATCCAGGAATGACACGACAACACTCCAAAAGGGAATGTCGAACCCTTAACATGTCAAACTGAATCCACCACGCTTCCGCTATGCCACTCAGATACCAACATAACCCGCACAAAAACTCGCATTGATTGAAATTTAAGTACAATGCCCTCAAACATAAGATAAAATATAGGAACATGAAAATTTGCTTAAACATATCAATCCAAAATCTCACTTCTAGAAAGCATTCAAACATAACTAGAACTTAAATAAATTCCCAAAAAAATAATGTCATCCCTAAACAAAAACTTAACATCAACATCACAATTACACATGATTGCCATCAAACCATTCTTCTAGCTCATCACCTTTGCAACTGAGGTCCTACACAATGATAATAAAAGGGTGAGCTCACTAACTCAATAAGAAAAATAGGTTTTCCTGGGAATGAACCTGTTACTATAATAATAGTTTTACAAAAAGGTTCATAAACGTTACATAAGACATAGAAAATGCTTATTTGGTGAGTTAGTTACATTATGAGAACCAAGAACATTACAAACGAATCATAAGAATGAAAACCAAGAAGAACCCAAGGATTTCTTAGCAAAAAAAAAAAGGTACCATACTATGAACATGAATCGGAGCCGCTTGGAGTTAAGAGCTGACGCCTGTTTAAGTTAAACAAAAGAGAAGTCCGTTTACTAAGACTAATCGACACCTGTTGAGGTGTTGAACTAGAGCCAATTTGTTCCAAAGAGGTTGAATGTCAAGGTTCTGTGAATAGCCATCGCCAAGTAACAAAGCCACAAAAAATCAGGGATGCTTGAAAATAAGGATAAGAGCTACTTACTCGGTTAAGGAAGTTGTAGAAGCAAAAAATGGAGTAGCTGTTGAAGAATTGGTCAAACTTTGCTGCTATTCCTTTTGAAATGTAACAGACTTTTCAATAATCCTCTACATATTTTAAAAAGATCCAATAAAGAAAGAGGACAAGAAATTACTGGGTTATATTCATGGATAAACGTTTTAAGTTTGGTGTCTTCTAGACTATGAACCAAATATAGAATAATAAAACATAACTTACGGAGTTATCAGTGAAGCTTATAGCTTCTATGAACCAATTGTTAGGATTCGTGGACTCCTAAACGCGAAAAACATTCACGAATCTCTTTCGATGACCCAAGTAAACGATTAAGAAGATCTAAGGTTTATAGAATTACCTCTGTTCGACGTAATTAAGATCCTTCGATTCTGATCGTGATATTGTACGTACAATCCGAACGATCACCAGACGTTACAATTCGCGAACGCCCCCTATCGGATGCATACGACGAACTAACTCGTTACCCCAAAAGTACTAGCGTCTAGGGTTTGAAAGGCTTGTTTTTCTGGTGAATGGAGGCACGAATATTTTAACTAAACGGCTCTGATGAGAATACGACTAGGTTTTTCTTAAAAATCCCTCTGAACCTCTTAGAGTCCAACTTTGATAATATCTTATCATATTTTAATTTAAATTCAAATTATATTAAAACTGATATGATAAGATTCTGCCATTATCTCGGTAATTTAACTAATTAATTTATCGAGTCAGATTTTTACAATTTGGACATCATCCAGATACATCGAATGTGGGCATATTTCCAGATTCATTGTATCTGATAAATTTTTTAAATTCGATTAACTTAGACATATTTTCAGATTCATCGAATCTGGTTACCAGAAAAACTAACCTAACAAGTTCGTTTATTGTGTGACCTTATAGGTTCATTTAACACTGGCAGTGTACCCAAATCATATTTAAATGACCCACAAGTTATAAGCAATTTCTAACAAAACATTATAACTATCTAGGTTAAATGAAGATCAGTAATCTCTTTGAACTAAACCATAATTTTATATTTAATTCTTTTGTCACACGATATCTAGATTAAGCATAAGGTACGGAGCATGTCATCCTTATTAAGCTTAGTCAATTATTTCTTAATCTCATAGTAGATTGTTTAAACAAATGATATCAATATCTTATATTGATATATTTGAGTACGACCATGCATTTTAACAGTCTAACTTATCAAGAAGCTCATGGATATCTCTCCCATAATTGAGAGGGACAAATTCATTCACTATCAATCATATTCTTCTCATTGGTTTATTATAAATCTAACAGTAGTCTAATTTATCATCTAGTTAAAGATAATTTTAGACAATATCAAAATATAGAATTTATCAAGTAGGAAATTATAATGAATTCAGGTCGAATGACTTTTAATATCATTATAGCTAGACAGTACTTATGACATGTTCCATGAAGTACTCTCATATTGGGTCATGTCCAATACAATATTCTCTAACATTTATTAATGTTTTGACTTGATATCACAAATATCCATAACCAGTAAAACATAGCCATCAAGTCACGAATATATTAATCTTAATTTATTATTATTCCAATAATAATAATAATCGATCAGTGACAGTTTTAGAATAATCATTGTATTCATTATAGGGTTTTACTATCAAGTCACGTACTTAATAACCACAAAACAAAATGCACTATTCATGGAAAGGAAAACCTCATATTATTATATAAAACATAACGACAATAGTATAAGTATAAGTTGACTTTAGGGCATATCCCTAACAGTCTCCCACTTGCACAAAGACCAATTTGGTATAAGTCGTAATCCCATTGTTCTAGTATGACTATCATGTTTAGACGATGGGAGAGGCTTTGTTAGTGGATCTGCAACATTGTCATCAGTTGATACCTTGCATACTTTGACATCTCCTCTATTAACAATTTTTTGAATGAAATGAAAACGTCTAAATATATGTTTGGATCGCTTATGTGATCTTGGTTCCTTAGCTTGTGCAATGGCTCCATTGTTGTCACAATAAAGATCTACTGGGTTCACAATACTAATAACTACATCTAGTTCTGTAATGAACTTTTTAATCCAAACTGCTTCTTTAGCTGCAGTTGAGGCAGCTACATACTCAGCTTCTGAAGTAAAATCGGCCACGGTGTCTTGCTTTGAACTTTTCCAGTTTACATCACATCCATTCAAACAAAATAGAAAACCTGATTGCGATCTGTAATCATTCATGTCGGACTGAAAACTAGCATTAGTGTAACCATTTACAACTAGCTCACCTTCTTGTCCTTCATAAACTAAGAACATATCTTTAGTTCTTCTTAAGTACTTCAGTATGTTCTTGACAACAGTCCAGTGTGACTCTCCAGGATTTGACTGGAACCTACTCATCATGTTCAATGCATATGACACATCGGGTCGAATACATAACATGGCATACATGATAGACCCTATAGCGAAAGCGTATGGTATTTTGTTCATGCGTTCTTCTTCATCCTTCGTGGAAGGACTTTGAGTTTTACTGAGCTTAATGCCATGTGATTTTGGCAAGAATCCTCTCTTAGAGTCTTGCATATTGAACCTTTTCAGTACCTTGTCAACGTATACATTTTGACTGAGTCCAATTAGCTTTCTAGATCTATCTCTATAGATCCTTACACCTAAAATATAAGCAGCTTCACTTAAGTCTTTTATTGAGAAACAATTTTCCAACCATGTTTTTACATTTTGTAGAGTTAGGATGTTGTTTCCAATGAGTAAGATGTTATCAACATAAAGTACCAAAAAGACTATTGCATTCTCATTTGTTTTCTTATAGACACAAGGCTCATCTTCATTTTTGATAAAGTTAAATTATTTAATTGTTTCATCAAAACGAAGATTCCAGTTTTGAGATGCTTGCTTCAATCCATAAATGGATCTTTGAAGCTTGCACACTTTATTAGAATTCAAAGGATCATCAAAACCCTCAAGTTGTGTCATGTATACATCATCGAGTAAGTTTCCATTGAGAAACGCAGTTTTGACATCCATTTGCCAAATCTCATAATCATAATATGCTGTTATGTCAAGGAGAATTCTAATAGATTTAAGCATTACAACTGGTAAAAAGGTTTCATCATAGTCTATACCATAAGTTTGTCTATAACATTTTGATACCAGTCGTGCTTTGTAAGTATGCACATTTTCCTCCATGTCTGTTTTCTTTTTTAAAACCCATTTACACCCAATGATTTTTGAACCTTTAGGTGGATTAATTAAAGTCCAGACTTGGTTATCATACATGGATTACATCTCAAACTTCATATCATTTTCCAAAGTCAGAACTCTTAATGACTTCTTGATAGAAAGTGGGCTCATCATTAACCATAAGCTCCATATTGTGATCGTCAGTAATAAGGAATCCATATCTCTTAGGTTGTTGATGAATCCTATCAGATCTTCGAGGTCTTTGTTCTATAAAAGTAGGCTTATCTTGAACTTGTGAGCCATCTAATCGAGGTTCATTATTTGGTT
Source organism: Voacanga thouarsii (assembly GCA_026120185.1). Taxonomy (NCBI): domain Eukaryota; kingdom Viridiplantae; phylum Streptophyta; class Magnoliopsida; order Gentianales; family Apocynaceae; genus Voacanga; species Voacanga thouarsii. The sequence continues at coordinate 2,970,774 of JANUWF010001719.1, read as the reverse complement.
CAGGTGCTAATTGTGATTCTTGAATCTCATTAAGATGTATTTTACTCCCACTGATTCTTTTGGAAATAAATTCCTTTTCAAGAAAGAATCCATTTCGAGTAACAATTACTCAATTTTCTTTTGGGAGATAAAATTGATATTATTTAGTTTCTTTAGGATACCCTACAAATATGCATTTATCCGATTTAGGTGCAAGTTTATCAGATAATAAACGCTTTATATAAACTTCACAACCCCAAATCTTGAGAAATGACAAACTAGGTTGTCTCCCAATCCATATCTCATATGGCGTTTCTGAACCGATTTATATGGAACTTGATTTAGTATGAATGCAGTAGTCTTTAGAGCATAAGCCCAAAAGAAGATTGGAAGATCAGTTTGACTCATCATTTATCGAACCATATCTAATAAAGTCTGATTTATCCGTTCAGATACACCATTCCATTGAGGTGTTCTAGGTGGAGTTAATTGGGAGGTAATTCCACAATTTTTAAGATGCTCGTCAAACTTGTGACTTAAGTATTCACCACATCGATCTGATCGAAGTGTTTTGATACTTTTGCCAAGTTGATTTTGTACTTCATTTTGAAATTCTTTGAATTTGTGGAACAATTCAGATTTGTGTTTCATCAGATACAGGTAGCCATATCTACTGAAATCATCTGTAAATATAATGAAGTACTGAAATCCTCCTCTAGCATGTGAATTCATTGGTCCACATACATCAGTATGTATTAGAGCCAATAAATCAGTTGCCCTTTCATTTTGTCTCTTAAAAGGCGCTTTAGTCTCAAATGAATTTAAAAGTCCATCATTATGAAGCCTTGTTATGCGTTTCTCATTTATATGGCCCAAACGATAATGCCAGAAGTAAGTCTGATTTAAATCATTAGATTTCAATCTCTTAGTATTAATGTTATAGATAGACTTGTTTGAAAATCCACGAAGATTGAGAATATAGAGCCCATTTGATAATGAAGTATCTCCATAAAAAATACCATTTTCATTAATGGAGTAAATGTTATTCCTAATAACAAATTCAAAACCTTCTAAATCTAAATAAGAAACTGAAATAATAGTCATACTCATAGCAGGAACATAAAAACAATCATTCAGTTCTAAAACAAGCCCACTGGACAAAATTAATTCAAAAGTTCCTACAACTACTGTAGCAACTTTTGCTCCATTCGCAACTCGTAGGTCCACATCGCCTTTTGCCAAGACTCTACTCCCTTTTAGACCCTACACATTTACACAAATGTGATATCCACAACCGGTATCCAATACCCATGAATCAGAAACAGATAAATTAATTTCTATAACATAAATATTTGAAGCGGCAGTCTCACTATCCTTCTTTTTCTTTTCTTCCAAATAGAGCTTGCAATTTCTTAACCAATGTCCTTGTTCTCCACAATAGTGGCAAGCTCCCTTCTTTGGTGTCTTGGCCTTAGGTTTGGGTTTGAACTTGGACTTTGCCTTATCCTTGCCCTTACTAGCCATGACTTTACCCTTTTGGTTGTTCTTTTTCCCTTTCCCTTTTTGAACCATTAGAACACTAGGAGTATTCTTCTTAATATTCAGTTTAGCTTGTTTTAGCATCCCATGCAATTTAGTAATGAATTTTTTCATATTATGCATGTTAAAATTCATGACAAACTAGTCATGCTCAGGAGGTAATGAGCACAAGATCAAATCTATGGCCATGTCATGATTAATAGGAGCACCAAGCTTATCAAGATGATCAAGTTAGCCCTTCATTTTAAGGATATGAGCACTTACCAAGGTACCAAAAACCATCTTATATGCATTTAACATCTTATGAGTTTCAAATCTCTCTTATCATGCTTGCTTTTGGAACATTTCTTTGATATGCACAATCATGTTAATGCCTCTACTTCTTCAAACTATTTTTGAAATTCAGAATTCATGATTGCTAGCATGAGGTAAGTAACATCGTTGGAATCATCTTTATGCTTACTATAAGTATCTTTTTTAGCTTTTGAGGCATTATTTGCTGGAGTAGGGGGAATATGATTTTCAATAATATAGAGCTTTTTTTCTTGCTTAGGAACGATTTTTAAGTTACGTGCCCAATCAAGAAAGTTAGTCCTACTAAACTTATCTTTCTTGAGCACAGATCGCAATGAGTTATTCCAACTGTTTGTTGCCATTATTTATATACAAAATATGCAAAATAATTAATTTTGAGGCTTTAATGAAAAAACTCCTACTAATAGCTTTTAAACTTTTGAAACTTCAATATTTTGATGTTTTGTAGTGGGTAATTTTTTTTTTCATAAATATTTTATTTTAATCATAAGTAAGCTTTGGCTTTAATGTTATAATTAAATAAAACTCAATTTTTTTAAATGAGATAGGCATCAAATATCCCAGCTAAAATATCTCATATAATGCCTTAGGCCCAAAACCATTTTGATAGTCCAGTTAAGTCAAACCATATCAAACATATGGAAAACTATTTTTCATCTTGTCTCACTTAGATAATCAAAAGTATCCTACTCTGGCAGGAATGACCATATGATGATCCAAGTAATAACAAGTGTTTGATTTAACACTTATTTTTTTATTTTTTAAATAAAAATTTGATTATAGTAAGCATGAAATAAACATATCAAATATGCATGTAAGACATAAATAAAAGTGACATAGTATGGCACATAACCTATGTTGATCATCGCGAGTAAAGTGAAGATCAAGATGGTCAATCTAGGTATATGAACTCCTTAAGCATTCTCTAATGTCTTGAGCATACTCCTTATTGATTGTAAATGTAGGCCATTGTCTTCTTTTATATTGGATAGTAAAATTAAAATAATTCATATTCTAGGAAAGCAATACAATTTTACAACAATGAAAAACGACACGCAGGCTGTATTTAAAAATTACGACTTAAAACAACCAAAATGAAATTTGCCAATCACATTAGGGTAACACGGGTCATGCTATGCACTATTCAGAATAATTCACAACTACAATCAAAACATACTAACGAATAACACACAATGAGTAGTTAGTCGAGGTTCCAAAGGGTAGCGCCCCTGGCGAGGTCTAAGAGGCAACGCCCCTGGCGGAGGTCCCGCTAGCTGGTCAGCGGGTAGGGGTTAAGAGGGCAGCGCCCCCGGAAGGAAAAACGATTTTTCTTCTTTCATTGAATAAGATTTCACCTTTCGATTTTCAAATATTAATCAGATTAATGTTCGGACTCTTTAGTAACCATCGCCGTGAATTTTCATGTTACAGACAATCTACGTTCCCTTTTAATTATATTCATAAAAACAACATATTATCATGGCCGATTAATACAAACAATTCGCAAATATAGAACAATGGATAGCATGCTTACGATACCATATCATATTAAAACAAACCAGTTTACAGACAATCTGCAAATAATTTGATCCGATCATACAACTAAGACGCACAGATTAAACCTAATTCAGGCAGTCCGCATGTTAAGTATTCTAAAATCATAATTATGTGAATATACTGATATACACCATTTAAATTCACATATATATCATACATATATTCAACAATACGATTAACACAGATGGATCAACCTAATCGTTTAACAAGTTACTTTGATACCACTGTTAGGATTTGTGGACTCCTAAATGCGAAAAACATCCACGAATCCTTTCCGATGACCCAAGTAAACGATTAAGAAGATCTAAGGTTTATAGAATTACTTCTGTTCGGCGAAATCAATATCCTTCGATTTTAATCGTGCTATCATACGTACAACCCGAACGATCACCAAACGTTGTACTTCGTGAACGCTCTCTATCGGATACATACGGCAAACTAACTTGTTACCCCGAGAGTGCTAGCGCCTAAGGTTTGAGAGGCTTGTTTTTTTGGTGAATTGAGACACGAATATTTTAATAGAACGGCTCTGATGAGAATACGATTAGGGTTTTTTTTAAAACCCCCTGAACCTCTTGAAGTTCAACTCTGATAATATCTTATTATATTTTAATTTAAATTCAAATTAAATTAAAAATAATATAATAAGATTCTGCTATTATCTAGGTAATTTAACTAATTAATTTACTGAGTTAGATTCTTATAATTTGGACATCATCCAGATACATTGAATGTGAATATATTTCCAAATTCATTGTATCTGGTAAATTTTCTAAATTCAATTAACTTAGACATATTTTTAAATTCATTAAATCTGATTACCAGAAAAATAACATAACAAGTTCGCTTATTGTATGGCTCTATGGTTCATTTAATACTGACAGTGTACCCAAATCATATTTAAATGGCCCACAAGTTATAAGCGATTTTTAGCAAAATATTATAACTATCCAGGTTAAATGAAGATCAGTGATCTCTTTGACTGAAACCATAATTTTATATTTAATTCTTTTGTCACATGATATCCAGATTAAGCATAAGGCAAGGAGCATGTCATCCTTATTAAGCTTAGTCAATTATTTTTTGATCTTATAGTAGACTATTCAAACAAATTATATCAATATCTTAGATTGATATATTTGAGCACGGCAATATATTTTAACGATCTAACTTATCAAGGGGCCCATGAATGTCTCTCCCATAAATCTAACAAATTTATTCACTAGCAATCATATTCTTCTTCTTAGTTTATTCTAAATCCAATAATAGTCTAATTTATCATTTGGTTAAAGATAATTTTAGATAATGTCAAAATATAAAATTTATCAAGTAGGAAACTATGATGAATTCAGGTCGAAGGACTTTTAATATTATCATGGCTAGAAAGTACTTATGACATGTTCTATGAAGTATTCTTACATTGGGTCATGTCCAATACAATATTCTTTAACATTTATTAATGTTTTGACTTGATATCACAAATATCCATGACTTGTAAAATATAGCCATCAAGTCACAAATATACTAATATTAATTTATTACTGTTCCAATAATAATAATCGATCAGGAACAGTTTTAGAATAGCCATTGTATTCATTGTAGAGTTTTAATATCAAGTCACATACTTAATAATCACAAAATAAAATATACTATTCATGAAAATGAAAACCTCATATTATTATATAAAATATAACGACAATAATATAAGTACAAATTGACTCTAGGGCATATCTCTAACACCAATAACCTATTTTTGTAACTTAGAGATTTTATTATTCCAGCTTTATTCTATAATTTTTTTGTTCATTGCTATTTTGCAGAAATAGACCACGTGCGTGCCTAATTATTCATAAGTAGATTTAGCTAACAATCATTTCATAGGAACGACCCTATTTCACACTCATATAGGTGAATTCATCAAATGTACACTGCTTAAATATATCAACTTTATAGGATATAAATTCATTAAGAGTTTAACCTAATCTTCACAAATAGTTTGCAGTTATAGATACTATTCACACACTATAGGAAAATTTTAACTTTAGTGCTTTTGGAGTCAACTTTGACTTATTTTTACATATATAAACCTACTTCATGGGATCTCCAATTACATAGGTTAGCTTTCCATTATAATTGACTATTCAATTGGCTTTAGTTCATTCCCCTCGATGTTTCCAAAATTAACTTTCTACCTAAAGATTTGGTCAGTGAATCGGCTAAAAAATTCACTTATGACCTTACAAAATCAATGAAAATTATTCCATCTTTTAGCAGCTGCTTTACAATATCATGTCTTAATCTCATGTGTCAATTTTTCCCGTTGTAAGAGTTATTTTTAACAATGTGAATTGATGCTTAAGAATTACAGTGCATAGATATTGAGGGCTTATGTTTTACACCTAAAAAGCTAAGAAATTCCTTAACCAATCAGCCTCAATTTTAGCTAATTCAAAAGTTACAAACTCTGACTCCATAAAGGATCTTGCAAGAATTGTTTGGAAGGATGACTTCCAAACAATTGCACCCATACCGAGGGTGAAATAAAGCCACTAGTGGATCTTGACTCATTCGTGTTTGAGATTCAATTTGCATTACTATACCCCTCTAGTACAGTGGAAAAACTTCCATATAGGATACCATTGTTTATGATTCCTTTCAAATACTTCATTAGTCTTACTAAAGTAGACCAATACTCATGATTTGGATTATGAGTATTTCTACTCAATCTACAGATAGTATAAACAATGTCTAGTCTTGTAAAATTCATTAAATGCATCAAACTTCTAATAATTTGACCATATTTAGATTGTGCTACTGGATGACCACAATTTTTCTTCAGTTGAGAGTTAACATCATAAGGAATACTCACAAATATCACATCATAATTATTAAACTTTTTAAGAAGTTTCTCAATATAATGTTCTTGCGATAGTATGATACCATCGCCTCTCCTTATAATTCTAACACCTAGTATTGTTTTAACTTCACTTATATCTTTCATATCAAAATTAGAAGTTAAAAATAATTTAATACTGTTCATAACTTTCAAACTAATACTAAATATAAGCATATCATCTACATATAAACTTATAGTAATACTATCATTATTTACAATTTTAGTATATACACATTTATCCACTCCGACAGATAAAAAAATCATCACTTAACAACACTTGGTTAAACTTCTTGTGCCATTGTTTAGGAGCTTGTTTTAGGCCATAAAGAGATTTGAGTAATTTGCAAACTTTCTTTTCTTGTCTGGGTTCAATGCAATATTCATATTGAGTCATATAAATCTCTTCTTCTAAATCACCATTAAGAAAAGTAGTTTTGATGTCCATTTGATGTACAAAGAGTTTATGAATTAAGTTAAAACAAATAAAACTTAAATTAAAGCAATTCTAGTTACTAGAGCAAAAGTATCAAAATAGTCATTGTTTTCCTTTTGAGTAAACCCTTTGATTACTAAATGAGTTTTATATTTATCAATTGAGCCATTAGGGTTAAATTTCTCTTCGAAAATCTATTTACAACCAATTGGCCTTGCCTTATATAGTAAATCAACTAAAATCTAAGTTTTATTTTGTAAAATAGAGTTTAATTTAGTTGTAATTGCTTCTTTTTATAAACTTGCATTAGAAGAAGAGATTGTTTCAGAAAATAGTAAATGATCATTTGCCATCCAGTAAATGTAAAAATTATTTCCAAAAGATGATTCTTTTCTTAACATTTTACTCCTTCGCAACTCTTCACTAGAGTCCTCGACGACTCTATTAGTAGGTTTATGAGAATTTTTTATCAAAGAGTGGAAAAATCTGTTTAAAGAATTCAACATTCTTTATCTCTATAATTGTATTAAAATCAAGCACATTACTTTTCAAAATAAAAAAACGATAGGCAACACTATGTTCAACATATTCAGTAAACATACAATCAGATGTTTTAGAACCTTTCTTCCTTTTCTTAGGTTCAGGCAGTATAACTTTAGCAAGACACCCCTACACTTTCAAATATTTCAAATTAGAAACATAACTTTTTCATAATTCATAAGATATATTACTGATTTTCTTATGTGGAATATTATTTTGTAAGTGACATGCAGATAAAATAGTTTTACCCCACAAATTGTTAGGTATAGAGGAATTAACTAATATAGAGTTCTTTATTTTCTTAAGTGTTCTATTTTTTATCTCAGTTACACTATTAGATTCAAATGAATAAGGTGGAGTTATCTAATGTATGATACCCTCTTTATCACAAAATTCATCTAAAGCGAAGTATTCTCCACCTCTATCATATTTTACTCTCTTAATTTTATTGTTAAGTTGGTTTTTTACTTCAGTTTTATAAGACAGAAAAATAGTAAAGATTATCATCTTTATTCCTAAGTAAATATAATTTAGTGAATCTTGAAAAATCATCAATAAAAATAACGTACTGTATGAATTAGGTTTAATAAATTTGTTTCTCTATTAATAGAAAAACATGTCTTTTTTGTTATCTTAATCTCAACACATATTTGACATTTAACCACATAAGAGGAATCAAATTCAAAAATCAAATCAAGAGATTGCATTTTTTTTAAGATAAGCAAAATGAACATGTCCTAAACTAGCATCTCATGAATTAAACGAGTCAACAAAGTAAGTAGAAGAAGAAGCATTTTCGTTTATCACATTGGCAATATTAAGTACAAAGAGTCCATGATTATAATAGTCTTTTTCCACAAAAGTATTTTTTTTAGTCATAACAATCTTGTCAGACTCAAATGATACTTTTACCCCACTTTTCCCAACAAAGCCACAGAAACAAGATAGCTCTAATAGTAGGAACATGCAGTACATTATTAAGTGCTAAAGCTTTTCCAAAAGTGAGTTTTAAAAGCACTTTGCCTTTCCCCAATTCTTGAATCTCCAAAATAGACTACCTTATTATCATCTCTTATAGGTTTGTAGGAGGAAAAAACTTCTCGATTTGCACAAATATATTGAATAGCCCTAGAGTCTATCATCTATTTTTTAACATTTACCACAATGTTCACTTGGGAAATGACTGTAACAATTACATCATCTCCTTCAACTATATTAACTTTTGATTTAGGAGGATTGTCATTTTTCACTCTTTTTTTACATTGTGGTGCATGATGTTCTGGTTTTTCACAAACAAAATAAGAGCCTTTATTTTCTTGAAGTTAGAGTTATAAATTTGGGTTTGTAATCATGGAATTTATTGTCATGATTTTTGGAAAAATTTTCTTGTACCAAATTTACCTTCAACTCCATCTCATTTGCTTTGGTAGCATTACCTTTCTTCTTGTTAGTGTCCTTGATGTTCGAGACATCACAGAATGGTTTAACATATGTGACCAGAAGTGGTACTTCGGTAAGTCATAGCATTGGCAACTGGATTGGTGCCGGGCCTAGCCCGCGAGCTGAACCGGCCATTGCGGGGAGGGTCGGTCCTTGGGTCGGTTGGGGCCAGGGATTAAAATCTCTAGCCTGCGGGTCCAGTTAGGCCGGCTCGCATTGGAGAGCCATTGCACCAACAGCTCAACAATTTTTTTTTTTTACAATTTGGTCCCTCTAATGGTTCAAACTTTTTTTTTTATACTTTTAGACCCTTAACGGCTATATTCTTCCCCTTAACCCCCAAAACTCTATAAATATCCCCTAATTCACCCCAAAACTCACCAAACACTCTCAAATTCTCTCCAACTTTCTTATTTTCATTTCTCTTTCTCTTATAATCCTCAAATCTCTTCATTTTCTCTACAAAAAGTGTTAGAATAGAATTTATTTTTTATATATTTTTTCAATTCTTCAAGAAAGTTTTTATGTTTTAGAAGATTATTGAGTGGTGGAATAGTTGATGTAAGAAGTAAAGCTCCACAAAGTGTTGTTGTTCTTGGCCATCAACTAGTTAATATTTCTTAATCTTACATTCTTATTTTTAAACTTTATTAATTGTTTATTTATTTAATTTTTAAGTTAATTTGTTATTTATATTTTTCAATTCTCTTATTTTATTATTTGTTAATACTTTATTTCATTTTTTTTGAACTTTTATTTGAATTTTGATCGATTGTTTTTGTTTAAAAATAATAGATCCAAATTAATGTCATCATTTTTCTTCATCACAATCATCTACACAATTTGGTTTCAATATAGATCCAATCTTGAATTTAATAAATAATAAAATAGGTAATGAAAATGAAGGCCCTAGTAGGCTTAGTGTTAGTGTTTCACAATCACAACTAACTTCAACTATTAATCTTGATAAATCTAATATAGGTCAGGATGATGATGAAACTTCGATAGTTAAACATCTATAGTTTGGAATCTTTTCGAAAAGAAAAATGGTAATGATAGGGCAACGTGAAAATTTGTAGGGTGGTATATGCACATAAGAAGAGAGGAGGGACATGAACGTTAGTTAAATATATAAAAATGTTACATAATGATTGGTTAGAAAATCTACTTAAACAACAATAAATTCATACTACATGAGGTCAAATTGTTGGTAATTTTCAATACGATCATAAAAAAAAATAGAAGTGGATTTGCTAAAATGATTGTTTAAACTAAATTACCTTTTAATTTTGTAGAAAATTCATATTATGAACAATATATGCAAAACAATTGTCAACTTACATGGAAAAGGATTCATAAAACAACATTAAAAAATGATATAATAAAAATATATAAAGAAATGAAAGAATGTCTAATTGCTATTTGATTCTTGTGATTGAAAATTTTCTCTTACTTGTAATGGTTGGACTACAATTACTAATGAGTTTATTTGTGCATTACATGTTATTTGATAGATCATGATTGGTTAGTGCAAAAAAGAACTATTTGTTTTAAATTAGTTTAATATCCTCATGTAGGTACTAGTATGCTAAAATGATTACTTAAATATGTCGTAAGTATAGGATTTTAAATAAAATTATTTCTATTTATTTAAATAACGCTTCAAATAATGATTCTGTCATAGCAATTTTGAAAAATACTATGAATCCTATATTAGATGATATTTTATTTCATACTCTATGTGTGCCTGTTACATACTTAATTTGTGTGTTAAGGAATGATATAAATATATTGATGATATTGTTAATATAATTAGAAATATTATTTTATTTATTAAAATTTCTCTAATTAGGTAACAGAATTTTAAGGTTTTATGTCGAGAATAAGGTGTATCTTTTAAAAAATTTAGATTAGATTGTAAAATTAGATGGAACTTAACTTTAGATATATTTAAAAGTGTTATTCTTTTTCAAAATCAACATATTAAATTTTGTAATAATAACAATTTTCAACCTCAACTAACTGAAACTCATTTTGAAAATTGTATTGTACTTTCAACATTTTTATTTACTTTTAAAGAAGCAACTGAACTTTTATCGGGATTTTATTATCCTACTACTCATTATATTCTTCCAACACTTGCTAAATTAGCACATATTTTTTATAAGTATATGGACCATCCTCAATATGGTTATTTTATGAGAAGTATATTTAAAAAATATAAAAAATATTATGAAGATATTCCTATTTTATATTGTATGGCATTGTATATGGATTCTCGAGTAAAAACGGATAGATTTCTTGGTATTATTGAATATTTATATGAAACATTAGATTTTGATTAATCTCAAACACTTAGGTAATGTATGATAAAAGATATAAAAGATAAAATGGCTAATGCTTTATCTGACATGTATAATTTGTATACGAGTTTGAGTCTTCTTGTTCTGGTTCTACTACTTTAAGTAGGCAAGTTTCATCATCATCATTTAGCAGTCAATTTCAACCACTATGTGAAGATGAAATTGCAAGCCAAACACAGCAAAAGCCAACCGAAGAACAAGAAAAAAAAAACTCATGTATGACATGGAATATGCAGAACTGAGGTAGGTGTGCTGGTAAAAATATCTGGTGCGATTTTTGCAAGCCTCTTACTGCGTCTGTGCATGTATGTTAACACTAAATTTCCTTTTGATCTTCCAATATATTGTCTGCCTAATCCACGTTTGGTGAAAATTCACAGGATTAAGGAACTTTTTAGAGAGAAAAGAGAGCTCTCTATTTTTCTCTTTCTCAGAGAAGAAGGAAAAACAACGTACGTCTTTATTCTCCTGTTTAACCTAAATAAAACATTAGGTTAAATTGGATTTTTAATTTGACCAATTGAACTCTTAGTTTAACCTCTTGAACCAAATTAATTATTCTAATCAGAACCAAATAAATGGCCCAGTAAATAATTAATTTTTCAGCCCAAATAACCTAGTCCAATTAACAAGACTATATTAGTTTAATCCTAGGTCAATATTTAATTATTCAAACTGGGCCAAAGCCCTGAATAATTAATTAACCCACTAAACTAATTTAATTAATTCTATCTCTTTGTGAAACTTTATTTTATTTTAACCCAATAATTAAATCAAGCTACTTAAATAAAATAAAATAAAATTCATTTAATTTAATTTAAAACCAATTCCTTAGCCTATATTTAATTAGGACTTACGGTCTATATTGGGGACAAAAAGACACACCGGCTTGGCTACTAAAATGACCAAAATACCCTTGCCATATAAATAGCTGTATTTTACATTTTAAATATTTTCTAATATCACCATAAGGAAATATTGACCCCAAGGACAATATCGCGTAAGCAAAGTCTCCGACCTACAGGTGAAATGACTGAAATACCTCTCTATACATCGCCGTGCATTAGAGAGGAAGAAGTGTACTAACACTTCTCTAAATGACATCTACCATCCTTAGGCTTCTAGTTCAATGATCCACGACTTCCTGAATTGTTTCCGCTTTCCAATGGAGCTACCCTAAAGCAAACATTCAAGTCATATTTCCCCAGACCTTGGATATTTAGATCATTCAGACAACCACAATGGGTAATATAGTATAGAAACTATCTTGTACAAGTCTGTCTTAACTAACTAGTCACATATACCCAACATGCAAGTGTATTGGTCCTACGATAGAACCTTAACTAAAACATATCAAAGTACATGCTTCCAACTTCGTCAGACCACCAACTCATACTCAAGTCGTAGAGTATTAGTTCACGTTGTGGCAGTAGTAGTCTAGGTTTCTACCATATAGTACTTTAAGAAACTATTACTACAAGTCATGTTCTACATATTCGAAATACGCTTATGTCATGAAGCGAGTGGATTACTCACTGGCTAAAAGTAAGCTATTTCCCATTTGGAATTCATAACATAATAACCTAGTTATGATGAGATTCCCATTCTCATTAATCGGTTAAGAACAAACGTTTATATGTTAAGTAACCCGTGATCCATACCTTATTGTGAAAGACCACCATGCACATGGACCACTTACTTAAATACAATGGGTCTTTTTCAAACGTAATTGTGCACAAATAAAATGTAAATTCACAAACAATTTCTGAGAATAAATTCTTTAATTAAAACATTCGGTGTTTACATCAGAAATTTAGTATAAGAGGGCATATTTCCCAACACTATGAAGATCTATCTCTTCGATTTCATCAGTGTTTAATCTATGTGGTATCATAAAGCGTAAAAAATGATCATTTACCACCTACAATGAGATGGCAATTTACAAGATGCAGCATTTGGTAGAAAATGAGGATCAACATTTTGACATTGTGGTTAGTGGAAGGCCAAGTCAATACCCCATTTTATCTAAAATAACACGTGGTCTTTTGATACCACTTGTCTCTACAGTGCTATCGGAAAGCGTCTTTGTGAGAGTGTTCAAACAATCGATGAAAGAATATCTCGATTGGCTCCTCATACTTTGGAGATGTAAATATATTGTAATAGTTGGTTCGCAGTCGAAGGTAGAACGACCAATTCATGGATTATTGATGATGATTCAGATAATGAATGGGGTGAGCCAAATAGTTAATTTAGTATTCGAATAATTATGAATTTAGGAGAAATAATGTAGTGTAATTGTTTAATTTTATTTTTAGGATATTTATTCTATTTTTAAATTTTGATCATTGAAATATTTTTAAGAGGTTTAGGTATCAAGTCTTCTTCTTATGTAATCTTTATTTTATTAATTAATAAAGCAGGTAGGGGTCCAAGCTAAATCCCCACTACTTTAAGGTGACTTTTTTTATAATTTTAAATAATCGTATTATTTAAGTATTAATAAAAAATTACAAAACAATTGAACATTAAATTTTGTAATCGAATTAAGTGGAAAAAAATAAAGAAGAGAGGAAGGCCCAGGCCCTGCTCGCCTGGCCTAAGGGCCTCATGAGCTAAGGGCTCGGGTAGTGTCGGGCCCAGGGCTTCTGGCTTAGGGCTCGGCATAGACCGGCCTGTACAATTGTGGGACTGGCTCGAATGACTCACGGGTCGGTCCTCGGGTCCAACCCGAAATCGTGCGGGTCAGTCCACATATCAATGCTAGTAAATTATATAATAAATGGCTGTGATGAAGTTGTGGTAGTCGTAGTGGTTGCGGTTGCGGAACCATCTTCGTCAACAGGAACACGGGTAGTAGAAGTGTTAGATGAAGCCATAATCCTTTAGAATGTTGGAGAAAGTTAAAAGTAATAAGAAAAATAATTGAAATGAACAAAGGTTCGAATCGTGATAATACTCAGCTAAAAGATTATTTGGTAGTACCACTAAGATTAAATAAGACCTTCCAACTTAATGGGATATATGAACAACTAAAAGACTAAATAAAATAACCAAACTAAAGAAGAAGCAAGATGATGTCAGAAGAGAAGAAGAGAGACTTTTGCTCTCTGTGTTTCGATGATAAATGAATGGAAGAAGGCTTTTCTATTCATAAAGAAGCCAAGTAACAAAGTCACAAGAAATCAAGGATGCTTGAAGATAAGGATAAGAGCTGCTTACTCAGTCAAGGAAGTTGCAGAAGCAGAACGTGGAGCGGCTATTGAAGAATTGGTCAAACCTTGCTGTTATTCCTTTTGAAATGTAATAGACTTTCCAATAGAGTCGAACTGTCACTATCTGACATTGTGAAGGTTAGGAAAGAAGATTAGGGTTTTAGAAAAGGGATGCTGAGTTTAGAGTTTTGAAACAGTGAAAATTACAAAGGATAAAAGTTGTTTATATTTGTTGAGTTATTCAAAAGACGGTTGGGTAGTCATTTGTTTTGTTTCCCACGGGTTGTCAAATAAGAACCAAGGAGATCTTTGGTTCTTCGAGTGTCAACCAATCTCAAAGAACAAAAAAGGAGGCAAACACACAGTTAAGTATATGTACATCAAGCAGAAAATGTAATTAGAATCTATCCTATTACATTATAAGAATAAGACCACTCTGCTAAATTGCGGAATGCTTTATTACAATGTCGGTTAAGGATTTTGGATGAAACAAGATACATGTGGTTGAGAGGCAAATAACATGAAAGAATATGTTATATAATAATAGTATAACTTTTGAAAAAATTTTAAGAGGACATATGATAAAATTTAAAAGAAAATTTTAAAATATTATTTTTTAAAGAAAATTCAAAAATAAAAAGACAACCTTGGTACCATATGCACATCATTGCAGGATGACTTTAAACATAAAAAGGAAAAAATTATAGCAAAGACTTTAAACATAGAAAAGCAAAAGAGTTTGGTAGCTCAGAAAACAAAAAAAGGTAGAGGGATATTTAAGAAAAAGGTAAAGAATGGATATTTCTTTCATCAAAATTTAGGCAAACAAAGGCTTAGACTTACTTAGTATATGCGTTCTAGACGGTATTAATTTACAATATTAATAATATTATTATATTTTACAAATGGTAATTGTAACATTTTTAATGCACGATTTGATCAAGGATCAAAACATTAATATGGTTGTTATCATTTGCTTAAATAAGTGGGTTTCTACTCTTTTCCTTTTATTAAAAATTGGTTTGAGCTATTCTTGTTTGTTTTTTGAATTTATAATTTCAACTAAAAAATGTTTTAAAAACTATTTTGGAAAAGCAGCTCCAATTGGAGATACTTTTTAAAATTACTTTTGGTTTCAATATTGTTGAAAATGAAAAGACTATTAATTAAAAGAAAAACTCCTTTTCAAAATCGCTATGCACCTGAATATAATCTTATAAAATAATAATGCTTTTTAGGGAGTGTAGTTAAATTATTTCGAGTTTTCATTAGATTTTTTTTTACCTTTTCTATGTAAAAATATTTTTAGTTAGTTTTATATCACTCTCTACATTAGTGGCATGATCGATCATGATGAGATCCACTTTGACGAATTAAAATAGTTGGAGGACTAAAAATATTTATTTTGACAACAAAAATTAAATGAAAATAAATGGAAGATGAGCTCTTTATTAAATTGTTTAAGACTGATTTGGAGAATTTATATTTTTTTGTTATCGAAGAATAAGCTATGCAGATAAAATTGTAGATGGTTAATTATCGTTATTAAAAAAAGAATTTATACAGATAAAATTGTATATTACACATCATTTAAAAATTTTTATTATTTAACTCTATCATATGTATCAAATAAGTATATGTAATAATCGTATTTAATATAAATTATATAATATTAACTAAAAATATATTCGTCACAAACTATTCTAATTCATATAATAATTAATTTTTTAAAATTTCAGCTAAAGTTGTGTCAAATAATAATTAAAAGAATTTGAAATAAATATAAATATAAATATAAATTTAATTATTAATAAAACAAACTCAAATAATATTTAAGTATAATTAAATTAGAATTCAAAAATACGATAATGGTTGTTGATATTCAATATCTCTAAATAAAAATCACATTTATGTTTATCCTATGTTCGAAAAAAAAAATCCAAATATAATTTGGTCAATCGCTTTTTAAAAGAATATATTGTATCAAAGTTGTAGAGCACTATTATTTGGTTAGGCTCCAGAATCCACGTGTCGCTCTCTCAGTCCACGCAGGCTGCCGGCAAAAGCACCACCCCACTACCATGCCCACGACAAGTCCTAGCGCATTTTGAATCATTGTTGTCCTTTTCGAAACCTTTCCGTTGCTTCCTTTCCTCTGTCGATTTTGATTTATTCCTTCTTCTTCTCTCTCCAATTCAAGAAATTTCCTCTTCTCAGCCATCAATTCCCGCCTCTGTTGTCGCCTAATTTTCCTCTTCCGTTCATATTTGACATCATTTGGACCTCCAAGTCCCAACTACTTTTAGATTGGATTTTATTTTCTATTCCAGTTGACTCCTTCGGTTTCCGCAATTTTCCTTTGAAACAAAACCCAATTTCTAGGGTTTCTTGTTTCATAATTTTACAAATTTGTTTTTGGACGCAGAAGGGATATATCGGGAAATATCCTTTTTGTATATAGAGGAAACGCATAGATTTTGTGTTTCTGTGTCGAGGGTAATTTTCGGGGTCTGAGAGATGAGTTTTCAAGATCTGGAGTCCGGCCGGGCGGTAGGGTCACGGCGAGACTATGTGAACGGCAAACAAGACCCGACTCAGGCTGTGGCCTCGGGGATTTTCCAGATCAATACGGCTGTCTCCACTTTCCAGAGGCTCGTTAATACCCTTGGCACCCCCAAAGATACACCGGAGCTACGCGAGAAGCTGTGAGTTTTCTCGAGTCCTTACGTAATTTGGCTTAAGTGAGGATTAGTTGGGTTGCATTTTGGGCTTTATTAAATTTTTTTGGCGGCATTTTATTAGGGGCTTTGAATTTTGATTGGTTTCGATTATTCACTGATTGTGCTTCTTTTTGGGATTTCAATCAACGCATTCTTAGAATTTTAGTTTATTCCTGATGTTTGATGTGTTCACTGTTAAGCCTATCTATCTGGCTTTTGGCAGTACGATAGACAACATTGTACTTTCTCAGATGCATTAAGGCTAGGTTGTGACTTTATGTTGGTACATTTTTTTTTTTTGGGTCGGAGTTATTGGTTCATTCTTTCATTCCTGTTATATGCTTTGAATTCTTGTTGTTTAATTGACACTGGAATCAACTAGATACGTAATTAAGCGCAATTGCTGATATTGTAGAACTAAATCCATCTGCTCTTACACAGGCATAATACAGTGAGGTCTAATCTGAGAGAAATATTGGAGAGAACCAATACTTCAGTGGATAATTGAAGGAGACAAGTCAGTGTGGTTTATAATTTACTTTTGGACTTCCTTCCAAAACAGTTATTCCCTTTAATAGGCTACTTGCTCAGTGGCTAAAAGGTATATCCCTGAAGTCAGGCTGTCAAGCCGCTTTGAGGGAAATGTTACGGGTGGAATAGGTTAGAACCTGAGGTCTTGGGCTGACAATAGTTAATTCAGATTCGGAGAAGGAATGCAAGTTTGACTGTATTCTTTGTTTGACAATGATTGGTAAAAGGGATGTTCTTGCTTGAACTATAGATCTTTTTGCTGAAACAACATTTCTATTTTGAGCTCCTTGAATGAGTAGGAAATTAAATGTCTTTTTGAGCTATAGCAAGCAGAATTGATGGTTCATGCCTTTATAATGCTCCGGTGATTGTTGTTTCTTGTCCTACTATATTTGCTGGGCTGACTATTTTGAGATTGTAGGATTAGATCTAAGGGCTATCCCTTATTTATTTAACTGCCTGATGAAGTTGTCTTTCCCAGATACCATGTTCAATAATTTGCTTAGTAGGAACTAAGCTGATTTATGGTCCTGTTGCATCTTCCATTATCTACTATCTGAGGATTTTTCTTAAGGGCTGCTTCTTTAAATGCAGGCGCAAGACGAGGCTGCATATTGGACAGTTGGTAAAGGAAACCTCGACAAAACTTAAACAAGCTAGTGAAACAGATCATCATGTTGAAGTCAGTGTAAGTTTGCTTTCTAGTTTCAGTAATTATGTTGCAATGATCTCTGTGTGTGTGTGTGTGTATCTATCTTTCTGTCACTATGTGTGTAATCCTCTCATCTTCTCCCACTTTAACTTCATTGTTTCCATATCTGTATTTAAATTTGATAGTCTTCCCTGGCCACTGCCCGATATGACTACATGAGTGGCTTTCCCATTTTTGATATTTTTTTTAGTAACACAAAGAAGTTGATCAATTATTTCATGAGTTTGATGATGTA
This sequence comes from Voacanga thouarsii, assembly GCA_026120185.1. Lineage (NCBI taxonomy): Eukaryota > Viridiplantae > Streptophyta > Magnoliopsida > Gentianales > Apocynaceae > Voacanga > Voacanga thouarsii. The sequence continues at coordinate 2,952,299 of JANUWF010001719.1, read as the reverse complement.
ATGCTTTTCTTTCAGTTGCTTAATCACCATGTCACATCTCTTTCCTGCCATTTTGTGATGATCTTTCTCATAGCTTCCTTCTCTCTTTTGTTATTTATCGATCTCAGTTGCTGTCTTGCAGGTCCACAAGAAGGTTACGGATGCTAAACTTGCTAAAGATTTCCAGGCAGTCTTAAAAGAGTTTCAGAAGGCCCAGCGGCTAGCGGCTGAAAGGGAGACAGCTTATACTCCTTTTGTTCCCCAATTAGTTCTTCCGTCTAGGTAATTAGTAGGCAGGCTTTGATGTTGTACATGTGGTATATTTTTTCTATTGGAAACTTCTTGAATGTGCTTGCAATAAAATGCCTTTGAAACTATAATTACAGTTCTTTTTTAGAATTTTGATATGCACTTTTTTTAGGGGAGTGATTAGCTACCTTGCTTGTTAAACTTTGTTTTCTTTGTTGTCTTTTTTCCCCCCACCCCCCACTAATTAATTATATCTTGTCAGCAGCTACACAGCTAGCGAGATAGATGTAAGTTCGGACAAGACTCCAGAACAGCGAGCTCTTCTTGTAGAATCAAGAAGGTGATTTTACTGACCTTACTCTGTCAATAGGGTCATATTCTACTCATTAGTACCTTAGCCTATGTTTAGTTGGTGAAAAGTGGAAGTATTTGAGCAGTATAAGTAAAGGTGGAAAATCCCGTATTTCATTGGAGGTAATTCGTAATTGTGCAAGGGAGGTAAATTGGGATTCCACACCAGCAGATCTTCCTGGATTAAATGCAGTTAAAAAGACAAATGTATTCTTTCCTTCACACTTTTTAATGGTTAAAATAATAAATGTAATGGATATAATAGTAAATTTAATGCAATGAAGAATCTTTCATTTACTCTCCTTTTCACTCTTACCAAACAAGGTGAAAGTAAATCTAGTGGAAGTAAAGGTGCCATTTTCCCTCCCCTTGTCTCTTCCCCTTCCCCTCCCTCTTTGTTAGCTTCTGATTGTTTGTCAATGCAGGCAGGAGGTAATGTTGTTGGATAATGAAATTGCCTTCAATGAGGCTATTATAGAGGAAAGGGAGCAGGGTATACAAGAAATACAACAGCAAATTGGTGAAGTAAATGAGATATTCAAAGATCTGGCAGTGCTTGTTCATGAACAAGGGACTATGATCGGTAAATTTGTCTCCATCATTTCAATTAATAGTTTATTTATTTTTTTCTTTTAAGTAAGAGCTAACAATGAGAACTGTCCCTCCAGATGACATTGGTTCCAACATTGAAAATGCTCATGCTGCAACTGCACAGGGCAAATCACAGCTGGCTAAGGCTGCAAAGACTCAAAGATCAAACTCTTCTCTGGTAATTTGATTTACATTTCAATTTTTTATGCCTGTTATGTAATCGGAATGATGTGGTAGACGAAATGTGTATTGCACTTATCTTTTAAGGGGTTTGCAGTTGGAATTTTGTCCTATGTTTCTAAGCCTCATCCCTTGTCTTGTGATTTTGAATCAATACATTAATTTTTTTTGTATTTTTTAAATGCATTGCAGACCTGCTTGCTTCTGGTAATTTTTGGAATTGTGCTTCTCATAGTGATAATAGTGCTTGCTGCGTAATCAGAAATGTTTCAAGAACAACCTGGGAGCATTGAGGCCTTTCCAAGTGATCTTTATTGATCTTCGTGTCCAAAGTGTTTTGTGAGGCATCTTGGTTGGTTGCATCAGCCTCCTTGAATTTTAGTTAAAAGGTTAAAGCTTGCTTTACCATAGTAAATTACTACAAATTTTCTGGCGGAGTTTTGTGGAAAAATGTGTAAATTGTGTCTCGGGTTTTAGGTGTGTTCCTGTCTTGTAATGCCGCTTCATTTATCAATGACAATGAGAATTGTTACTTTTCTCTGTCCATTAATCAGTTGACACGATCCATTTCTAGTAAGGGTTTTTGTTTTGTTACTTTTTCTAGAATGGAGCTAAATTTTTGTATAAGAGTTCTGCTCCGAACTCTTGAATCAAGTTCTACAAGCATATATCCTTACGTGCCAGCTTGAACCCAGATCATATGCCCCTGAAAACTCTAATGTAGGTTGTATTTTAAGGAGACGTGCTAGTAAATTGTTGCCCCTAGAATTTGTGTTCTGCTTGCGGTTAAATAATGTATGGGGTGTTCAGCTGGGCTTAGCCTAATGTAAATTCAACATAATTCTTGGAATGCATGGGAGATGATGTTTTGCTAATCAATCAAGAAATGCAAGAATTAATATCATATCTCTTGTTAACTTCAGCTTTCGCCAGTTTAAAATAAAATGCAGACGGGCCTATGAATTCCCTCAACCACGACCACGAGTAATGATTTTTGGATTAAAACAGCTACAAACAAATGTGGAGCTAAAGTTGAGCTGGACATCTAAAAATCACCTTTGACAAAAACCAAAAGATTTTACAAATTAAGATCGGTTTGTAGCACCATCTGCCTTTAAATTTAACAGGTAAACAGATGCCAAAACGATCAGGGAAGCTGATATAATTGCAGAGGCAAACGTAACAATTGAAACTATCCCTGCATGTTCCTTATTGCCACAAGGCACTTCCCACACAGTATCATCAGGTTTGGAAATTTGATCAGTTGGCATAAATACACAGCTCTGGTTTTGTATGTCTCCTTCTTCGCTGCAGCGGAAAAATACGTCGGGTAGGCCAAATTTCACTTGTGAGGAGCCACGTCCAAGTGGCTACAGAAAGATGAAACAGTGATCAGTTCTTAAGCCAATTTTACCCCAGTACGTAATAGTGACAACTGAATTTGAGATTCATGAAACCCCAATGTCGAAATTGTACACTTGTTCCCATATAAAAGAAGAGTCAAAATTACATACCGGATAACGAGCATGTAAGGGGAGCTCAATGTTGATTTTCACCCGCTTACTGTCTGCCGAAAGCATACCAGGACTAATCTGAGAATGAATCTCAACCAGTGACCTATTGGAGCGAAATGAAGGCAATTCTAAATTTGTATCTCCAAATACAGCGGCGTCACTGAACACTGCAACAACAATGGTACTTCGCAAAGCCATAATGAGCCTAAAACACGGAAATTCCCAGATGCAAAATGTGTCAAAGGACATGAATATCAAACCTACCTTTGCGCTGGACCAGATGTTGCAGCTCAAAGGGATCGGCAAACACTCCAGAGGGCAGCCTCTCAATGATAATGGCTTCACAAGATTGTGCGGAAAGCTCAGATTCTGATATAATGAATGAAGACAATCGACGATGAGACCCTTCACCGATAAGATTCCGCTGTAGAATCAACAATCTTGGCAGAATATTGAGGTCATCTTTCACTGCTTGACATGAACAAGGGGAAATCTCATCCTTCAAGAAATTATCAAACTCCGAATCATCCAAAATTGCATTCTTCTCGAAGTACCCTTTTGAGATGTATTTCTTGAGACAAGATTTCTGCCCCTGAAAAAAGTTAAAAATCCAAGCTTGAATATATATTATCTGCCTGTATCGTATCCACAATTCAGCAGCATACTTGAAAAAAACCATGCTTTACTCACCTCACTAACGTTGAACATCAATAGGATCCCTATCATCAAACAAATTTGCAATAGGAAATGTTGAACTTCCATAGATATCTGAAATAATACGTCAAAAATACAGGCAGCTCAAAGAGATCAGAGAATCACATGGAGGAAAAGACGGTGTCTGCAGAGAAGCTGTGTGTCTGTTTCCTTCTCTAGGATTCGATTTCGTTAAGTTTTGATCAACGATTACCAAAGAGGACACGTCATCGCCTGTCTTGAGTCGAGGATTGTGATCAACCAGTTAAAACGGCGACGTTTGAATATACTAGGAAAACAAAGTAATTGGGCAGAAGTGAAGGAGAAGGAAAGGATAGATTTGGGCCCAACCTCGAAATCGAGTTTTGATCTCTCCAGTGGGTCTGGAGTTTCAATTTCAAATCGAGTTTGGTTGGAGGAAGATATGAGTAGCAGTTCGTTGTCGTCATCTCCGGCGAGGTCTTCGATATCGACGACGGCGATTGTGGGGACAAATGCTACTGCGACAACGTTGTCTCTCGGCGTGGATGATTATCACTTTCCGGCGGATTTCATCTCCGTTCAAGACCGCAAAGACGAGGCAGCTTCTGGTTAGTCTTTCCTGCTTTTAACAACAAAGAAGCAGGTTCAGTTTTGCTGCTGCAAAATTAAGAATTAAGGCGATGATGTTTAAATAGTCTTTCTTTGGCTCATTTTTGCCTTCAGTTGGCGTACAAACTAGTTTTGTTTTGCTACTGCTGTTCTCAAATTAAATTCGAATTAATATGTCAAGAGTATACGCGTTGAACCAATTCTACTATTTTTGAGAACATTACCTTAGAATACTCAAATAGTGTCTTCTCATTTTTAGGACTCATTTCAGTGGCCATCCATTTGCTTTGGGTTTAATGCTGTGGCGGTAGTTGATTGTGAGGACAAACCATTTTTGCTTGCTAATACTAGATATGCTTAAAAATATTCTAGTACAAGAGGGAAGTTGATTAGATTCATTCATTAGTGTCAAAGAACACTAAAGACCGTAAGAGGGAAGGAAATAACCATGCATGATCCCGTGGTGATTGAACAGACTTGTTGAATTTGTCTGTGTCTCAGGACCCTAGGATAGGTTTTCCAAATTTATTTTCAACATACTTCCTCCGGACTCTAGGACTTGGATCACTTGGTGTTGCCATGCCCCACTTGGGATTTATTTGTTTTTAGTCATAGGTGGGTTGACCTACCTTCTTTCAAGTACCGGGTCTACCGAGTTTGGTCATGTAGTGGGCTATTTTTGGCTGGTATACTCTAAACTGAGACTGAGCCTCTTAATACATCCAGAAGCTAGCTTGGCACTTGGGTCTTCGTAGGTCTCCTTTTGAGAATTTTCCACCCCATCTCTTGGTAGTTCTTTCTAAGAGTTTCAATGTCTTAGAGAACCTACGCCTGAATACTGTCAGAAAAGTTGCAGTTTTGGTTCTCTATGATGGTATGAAGGAGACTTGGCCTCTAACTAATTTAGATTAAATGATGGTCTTTAAGTGTAATTAGCCTGTATAGCTAATCTGTTATTGTTTAAGCCATAGGAGACAAAGTTGGCTAAGGTCTTAACAGTTCCTAACAGAATTTGGAGTAAAAACTAATAATCCAACAACAAAGAGGTAATTTGAGGTTGATAATTGGTTATAAACTTGTCACAAGGGATCATAAATCTGCTTTCTCTGTTTCCATTTATTTCACTGTGTACCTTCTTAATCAGTTAGTTGGCATGCCGTATATTTGAAACGAATACTATTAGGGATAAAATTTGTTTACAGTGGCAAACTGATTGTATTTTTACATTAACATGTTGTATCATAGGTGCAATAGAAGAATTAACTATTTTTTTATTCACGGCTACTTCAACATCTTAATTGGTCTAGCCCTATTTGCTATGGCTTGATGGAGCTAGGTATGGCCTAGTCAACATAGTTGATGGACACTCTGCATTCTCTCATGTAAGGGAGATCATGTATTATTGAACTTTGTTGTATATTTATATTTTCTAGGCTGTTCCTTAAATGAGTGTTGATGATGTCCACATATTTACCTTAGTGTTGGTCTAGATAGTCTAAGACATAGACTGAAGTATATGTAATAGAAAACTAGAAGTTTGGGTGAATTCTTGGCATAGAGAATCCAAGAAGGAAATTTTCTACATCCAATGAAATCTCTCATGGCTACATGCCAAGTATATTATCAAATTGAGGATAATGTAGCATAGGTTTGATTTTGGAGCCTGCTTATTTCTAATATTCAATTTCTTAAACCAGTAAATTTTGAGAGACATTCTAAAGGGTTTTAGCTTTATGTGTGCAGTTATAAAATCTGAAGTGATGGCTGCTCTAAACAAGGAGGTTAAATCACTTGATGAGGATAGCTGGATGTTTGAGGGACCTCGATCGCGTATCCATCTTATTTCAAGACCAGGTTAGTTCTTTAACTCATCAAAATCTCCTTTTTTTTTTTTGGTTTCTATTTGCAAGACAATATGTTGCAAATGAGTACAAATAGTATGCAAACCAAGGTTTTGCTGGCATGATATAAACGCTTAAAAAGATTTTACAATGTTGATATAAATGCTTAAAAAGATTTTACAATGTTGATATAAATGAAACAATGAGTAGTAGTTTTTCTTCTTTTAAGAATAAAACTAGCTGTAGTATTGTTACCTCCCTCCTAGTATAAGCTAGTTAGTGAGTTTAGAGTTGACATGTGTGAATAGATAAGAGCTATACCACACTTGCTGTCTTCTTTCCTTCAACCTAAACACAGGACCGCTCTGTGAGGCCACGTGCATGTGGGTTTGAGATGCGACTATGGGTTTGGTAGCACTAGGGTCAACAACTTGACTGTCATCATTGTTGAGCTAAAATGGATATTCCAAATTGACAATATGTATTTAGACCCATCTTAGATAGCATTCACATTTTTCATTCCAATCCCATGTGGGATTAGAATATCACATTCACTTCTCTTTTAGGCCCCAAACGTTCTCACAGGGTCCAAACTTACAAATCAAGACCAACTAGGTGGCATAGAATTCCAGAGGTGGCTCTTACCGTGTATGGTGTAACACTTAGTTCTTATGTTGGGGACCAGTTACCTTCTCTGATACCAAATGTCTTCAAAAGCCTTCCAAGGCTCCTCCATCCTCAAATGTTCAAGTGGAGCTTCAAGGGATGGCCAAGGATAACCAAGGAGAAGAGGTTGAGCAAGTTTTGAAGATTGGAAACAGGGGATGTATGGCGTAATGCACGGGCAGACATTAAGCCGTGCCAAAAGGAAGCCAAAAATGCACTCTCTCAGATGTTGTGCACGGCCTTACATGCAGCCGTGCCAAAGCCATGCAAGACATGACATTTTGCCTACATGGCTGTGCACCCTGTAGGCAAAAATGTTATGTTTTGTTCTTGTTTGTTTGGCTTTGATTCAACTTTCTTTCAATCACTAACAAATTTTATTGATTATTAAGCTCTATAGATATGTTAACGAGCCTATGTTAACGAGCCTTATCTAGCTTTTGTTAATGGGCCTTATCTAGCTTTAGTTTATATATATATGTTCTTATAACTTCTTGTAAACAACATTGAATGAAATGTGAAGATCAAAGAGTGCTTTTGAACAATTATGAGGGAATTCTTCATTGTTCTTACCAATTACTAAGATCTATCTCAGGGCCTAGTCCTTTTCGTAGATTTGAGTCTCTAAAACACCAAGGATAGGTCAATTAATCTCTCTAGTTTTGGGTCTTAGAGTTATAGTTCCTCTAAATCCTTTGCTGGGTGTGGGGTTGTTGGGCGTTATTTCCTCTAAATCCCTTGTTGCTAGTGGAGTTGTTGGGCATTGTTTTAGCAGTACCCAGAGTTAATTACTTGGCCGTCATGTTCGTTGGGTCAAAATGGATATTTTAAGTTGACAATGAGTACTTAGACCTATCTTATATTTTATTTACACTTTTCGTTCCAATCCCATATGGTGTCACATGTGGTAGTAGAGCAAGTAACTAATCCTTGTTGTGGAACTAAGTGCTATATTGTGTGCGGTAGGAGTAAACTCTAGAATCCTACACCACCTAGTTAGTCCTAGGTTTGACGTGTAAGTTTAGGCCCAACTAGGACGCTTGGGCCTAAAAGAGTGAATGTGACACCCAATTTCATATAGGATTGAGATGAAAAGTGTGAATGGTATACAAGATGGGTTTAAATACTTTATGTCAATTTGGAATATTCATTTTGACCAAATAAGGACAACTTCTAAGTAGTTTATCGTGGGTATTGTCAGGCCCATAGTCGCGCTTTCAAATCCGTTGGCACATGGCATGACATTGGGTATCAAAATGGGTAATTAGCCCTTGATATGAGAATTAAGTTCTACACCGTGCATGGTGTGAGGCACCTCTACAATTCCATATTGGTCCTGGCCTAAAGAAGGAGTGAATGTGACACCTCGATTCCATATAGATTTCTGATGTGAAGTGTGGATGGAATATAAGGATGGGTTTAAGTACTTATTGTCAATTTAGGATATTCATTTAAGCTTAGTGAGGACGCCGACCAAGTAATTGACTATGAATGTTGTCAAATCCATAATCATATTCTGGGGCCCGCTTGTATGGGATGCGACATTTGGTATCAGAGTAGGAACCAGCCACTAGTATGGGAACTAAGTGTTATATTGTGCACGGTGGGGCTACCTATAACACCCCACTACCTATATATCCAAATAGGCGGGATGTCGCCCCGTCCAAAGGACTAGGGGTCTTTATAACGAGGGACAAAAGGAATGAAAATGACTAAATAAAATTCTCGATAATCTTATTACAACCAAAGTTAAAATCTATACAAGTCTGAGAATTTAAAATTAACAATCATCTCTCAAAAGAAATACAAAGCAGAACTAAATAAAATGAAGGTCATCTCTTATCTCTTCGACCATCTCAATAAAAGCACTCCCCTAAAAACATGATATAAAATAGTGTGAGATTGGCATCTCAGTAAGTCCCGTGTGTGCGAATGTCATATATAAATATTTCGTGCACGTAGGTTTATCAAAACCCAAAAATCATGTTTGCAAGACTTTTCATCAATAAACAATTATTCAAAGGAGCATTGCTCATCATATCCAAAGTAGTTCTCAATAAATCATCATCTTATTATCATCAACAATGATTCAAATAATAGTATAACAATCCATATCATGGTTACCATCATGATAGTATCCCAATGTAACCTTTTAACAATGGGCAGTGGGGATCCTCCCACTAGGGTGAGATACTCTTCCATCTCTACACCCAACACACCGGTTGTCTAACCTGGATAAATAAAGTTCACATGGACCCATATGCTAGCTCGGACCGGCCTGACTAAGTAGTACTGTCGCATTTCCAAGTTGAGTTCATCTTCTGGAGGTGGCCTCCTATTAGAAGACTTACTCTAGCTCTTCAAGACTAGCACTGCTAGCCTACTCTCGCTGAGTACTCAACGCTCCCTATTTAGGGGCAAAATCATTTCCCTTGTTTTTACAATCGTTGATTACCTTGTCTATGTAGAACGTGTCTTTTCACAATAAGTTTTCCAAAACGTTTAGTGATAAAGAAAAGAAATCGTTTTTCAGTTTAAAAGTTGAGATTCGACAAACTCATTTAGAGAATAAAATAACCACGTTCTCAAACTAAGTATCCAAATACCATAGTACAATTCATCATATTCAACCAACGTTTCAATCATCATGTCAATCATCATATTGACACCATTTCAAATATTATTGTCCCAAAATATTTGCAAACATGTAATATTTAGCAAATCAGTTATGCAGGGACTTACTTGGATATTCTCAATAATCAACCAAAAGTAATGCTTGATATCTTTTTCACTTTCTTCCTTAATCAATGTTTCTAGAATTAGAAGCTAGATATGAATCCACTCATCATTATGGCATGCATATAATCAAATCTCATCATCAATACAAGGACCTATAATAGTCGTCTCAATTTTGGTGATGATTGGAGTTGTGATGGTCGAAATCTTGGAAAGAAAAGGGGGCTGTTTTTGTTTTGTAGCAGAGAGGTTTAGGATGTGATTGGTGGCTGTTATAGGTTAGGTTTAGGTGTTTTGCTATTTGGAAGGACTACACCCTGTTTTGGACTCTTGAACAACCAAGGGAAAAATGGCAGCTTTCGCTCTTTTTGGTTTGGCTGAAATTGCAGTGAATAGAAGGAGTTTATGGCTGTGCTCTAGGGTGCTAAAGTGGCCTAGATAAAGAGAGGAAAAGGAGAAAAGTATAGGCTGATTTTTGGTTCAGCTTTGGGCAGAAATATGGGAAGAATACTTAGGGTCTTGTGTTGTGATTTTTGCTTAAAACCATAGGGAAATTTGAGAGTAAAGGAAGCTGGAATTTTTGTGAGTGTGTGTGTGATTGGTTTTTGTTTAGCTTAGGAGAACTTTGAGAAATAAGAATGGAAAGGTTGCAAGAGTTGGGATTTAAACTCAAGTCTCCAATTATTAAACACCAAGCTCCAACCACTACAATTCTAGCTTCAACCACTCCACTCAACCACAATAATTCTTGTTTCAACCACTAAACCACAATAACTCTTATTTTAATCACTAAATTACAACAACTCTTGTTCCTTCTATTAATACTCATATCATAATACTCATAACAAATGCTCAAATCCACTAAGAAACTAACAAATTAACTCCCACTCACGTAGTTCATTTCCCTTCTAATAATACTCATAAAACAAAAGCTCAAGTCCACCAATAAACTAAAAAATTAACTCCCGCTCACTCACTCCATTTCTTTTCTAATAATACTCATCTAATAAAACTCATAAAACAAAAGCTCAAGTCCACCAAGAAACTAACAAATTAACTCTCACTCACTCACTCCATTTCCCTTCTAATAATACTCATAAAACAAAAGCGCAAGTACACTAAGAGACTAACAAATTAACTCCCACTCTTGTTTAATCATATACATCCATGAAAATGATTCAAGTTATCAAATGTCATATAAAATGTTATGCAATGCATGACTTTCCTCCTATAATAAAGATGCTGTTAAACGGGGTATTACACTACCTCTAGAATTTCACACCACCTGATTGGTCTTGGTTTGTAAGTTTAGGCCCAGTAAGGACTCTTGGATCTAAAGGGGAGGTAAATGTGATATTTCAATCCTACATGGGATTGGGCTGAAAAATGTAGATAGTGTATAAGATGGGTCTAGGCATTTATTATCAATTTGGGATATCCATTTTGGTCTAACAAAAACGTTGACTAAGTAGTTAACCGTGGTGCTGCTAGGCCCATGTTGCGTTTTTGGGCTCGTGGGCATGGGATATGACACGCCTTGACTAGAAAGTCATTCCAAACTTGGATCGAAAAACCTGCATTTACTGTAGAAAGTTGCTAGATATGCCATTCAAAACCTACTCTTTCCATATTTGCTCTTTATTCAAATGAAGTATGTCTATATGAGATACATCCATATGTTAAATTGTTTTGATTGAAGTTGAAGAGTTGTTTGTATATCGCTATTGGTTGGAATGAAAGTAGAATCTTTTGAAAATTCATAACCATCCGGCCATTGAAGGAAATCCCTCTGGCATTTGGAATTTTTTGTTAGTCATTAGGAGGCTCAAGAAGATCAATCCCACAAAATCTAAAGTTTCTAGCTGGCTACTGAGTAATTCAAAGTAGAAAAACAGTGTTAGAAACTCTACTTAGTATCAATAAATGCAAAGATAATGTAAATCCATAAATTTCTCAAGCCTACTTTACTGTTATATATTATGAATATAAATTGCCATACTGTTTAAAAACTGTAGTCATTAGGGAGAAAGTCGAGTTCTAAAGCCTTTTTGGACTATTAACACACCCTCTTCTGGTGGCAGGAAGTTTTTTAAATGATGTCATATCTAAATATAATGAATTGATAAAGAAAATAAAGTTTGAAGATCTAACAAAATTAGTGCTGCTCTAAATTTTATTCTTCTATACATAATGAATGTAACTTCTAATAATTGATAAAAAATTTGTATATTTGGGAATCAACATATTGATGTGGCTCATATAGAATGATATTAGTTCTTGTACTAAAAGTGTGTTATAGAGCAGGTTTATCAAATGCTAATTTTCTTTGGTATAGAGACAATATGCGAATCGGCAGCCTAATATTGTCCTCAAGAAGCAGTGACTCAGTATCACGAAGTTAAGTTTGTTGCAATCTCTTTGTGCTAGCATTGAGGTCAAAGTTTAGGTGTCATCTGGAGCTTAGACTATTCATAAGTGATCATAAAATTGATGTTAAGACAAATCCTATGCAAATCGGTAGCCCAATATTGTCCTCAAGAAGCAGTGACTCTCAGTGTTGTGAAGTTAACTTTGTTGGGATCTCTTTGTGCTAGCATCGAGGTCAAAGTTTAGGTGTCATCTAGAGCCTAGACTGTTCATAAGTGATCATAAAATCAATGTTAAGACAAATCCTATGGGTTGTTGGAATGGATAACTAATTCTCTCAAATCTCAAATCTATCTCAAAATTTGAATCTTTTACACCCTAGGAAAAAATATAGAAAGAGAAGAGAAAGTGTTAAGATGTAAATGAATTATAAATTGGTTAGGATATTGAGTTGTAAATAGATTAGGAAGATCATTTTCAAATTCCTTGATTAAAGGGATATGATTAGATTAGTTTAATCCTTTAAATGGAGGGATTTGATTAGATATTTATCTAGTTTTAGCAGTAATTCTTTCCTCTTGTAATCTACTATATAATATTGTATAAAGTCAATTCATAGAGCAAGAAATTCAGAATTCTTTTTTTATATTTTGTTACATGGTATCAGAGCCCTAGGCTTTCTGGGATTCGTCTTCTTCGCTATTGAGCAGCCTTCATTGCTACAGTCTTCTCTTTCGAGCAGCCATCATTGCTGCAGTGTCCAGCTTCATTGCTGTCATTTCTCTTTATTTTTCTCTTCTCCACTTCCTATTCGGGCAACCTTAATTGCTGCAAATCTCTTTCCTTCAACATGTTTAACTCCTAAAATTGAGGAAAATGCTGCAATAGGAGGGTTTAATAGTGAAGAAATTGAGAAACTAAGAAGCTTGTTAGGGTCTCTTGAGAAGCCTTCTGGAGCGTATTCTTTGGCTCTTTCAGGTAAATTTTTTTTTTCTTTCTGCACGAATGCTTAAAACAAAATTTATGCTGACTCATGGATCATAGACTCCAGTGCCACATACCATATGACTTCTACATCTCAACTCTTCCACACCAATACCTCATGCCCCAGTAATAGAAAAGTTATAGTGGCCAATGGTTCTTTCGCTATTGTTGCAGGTTCTAAAGATATTGATATCACACTTACCTTGTCCTTAAAAATGTCCTTCATGTGCCAAAACTATCAACTAGCCTTGTTTCCTTTCAAAAGCTTATCCATGATCTTAAATGGTATGCTATTTTTCCCCTTCTGATTGTGTTCTTTAGGAACAGGGCTCGGGGAGGAGGATTGGACTTGCTAAGGAAAGAAGCGGCCTTTATTACCTTGAATCATCCCACAAGGCTAGGAGCAATTTATCCTCTTCTTTTCTTAGTTCCTCAAATAAAGATGCTATTTGGCTGTATCACTTACAGTTAAGTCATCCATCATTTAGGATCTTAAAAATCATGTTTCCTCATTTGTGTCAAGGATTAGATATCTTTGAGTTTTATTGTGACATTTGTGAATTGGCAAAATATACTCGAGTATCTTTTCCTATTAGCAACAAAAGAAGTTCTCATACTTTCCATGTAATTCATAGTGACATGTGGGGTCCTACTATACATAATGTTTTTGGGGCTCATTGGTTTGTATACTTGATTGATGATTGCACTCGGGTAACATGACTCTTCCTTCTTAAACAAAAATCTGATGTTGGCATTGTTATATCTAATTTCCATTCAACGGTTCAAAACCAATTTAGAGTTAAAATAAAAAGGTTTAAGACAGACAATGCTAGAGATTACTTCAACCAAATTTTGTCACTCTACTTTCAATCCAAGGAATCATCTATGATTCATCTTGAGTTAACGCACTTCAACAAAATAGGGTAGTCGAAAGGAAAAATGGATATTTCCTTAACACCACCGGCGCTTTACTCTTTCAAGAGAATGTTCTTAAGTCCTATTGGGGAGAGACTGTTCTCATTGCCACATGCATGATAAATAGACTTCTCTCAAGTGTTAAACCACAAAAGTCCCGTAGATATTCTTAATAGTTTCTACCCTCATTTCCGAACCTCTAATGATCTCATGCCTGGGATTTGGGTGCACTACCTTTGTTCATGTCTACGATCAACATTGAAGCAAATTAGGCCCCCGAGCAATCAAATGTGTCTTCCTTGGTTACTCATCCACTCAAAAGGGACATAAGTGCTACCATCCTTCCTCTAGAAAGTTTTACACCTCAACTGATGTCACTTTTGCTAAAAATACACATTTTTTCTCCAAGTCCTCTCATCAGGGGGAGATTTCAATGATGGAATATAGTACTTGTGAGTCTTTTGTACCAATTAAAACCCTTCATCTTCCTCATGTTTGTTTTAATCATATGTAAGTCTCCTAATTCTGCTACTGAACCTGAGTCATCACTTATCCCAACTATTTTTAATCACAATTTTTCAAGATTTTCTTAGGTGTATTCAAGGAGAAAGGTTGTTCTAGAGTTACACAAGTCTAAGAATCCAATTTAGACCCAGGGAATGAGATCATGTTAAGATTTGACCAACTTTTACACACACAACTTGTTGGACCCAACTAATGACTTAAACCTTCCCATTGCTATTAGAAAAGGCACACAAGAATGTACTAAACGACCACTCTATTTTCCATCTCACAATGTCTCTTTTAAACGTCTGTCTCCACAAAAGGTTCATTGTAAGTTTAAACACCATTGCTATTCCTAACACTATTTCTGAGCATTGTAAAAAAGGGAATAGAGGGATGCTATGAGAAAGGAAATGTGTGCACTGGAAAATAATAGAACATGGGATATTGTTGATAAACGAAAAGGAAAAACATTGTTGATTGCAAGTGGATTTTCACACTAAAATACAAGGCTATCTTGAGAGATATAAAGCACGATTGGTGATCAAAGGATACACTCAAACCTATAGTGTTGATTGTTAGGAGATGTTTGCTTTGGTGGCGAAAATGCATACTGTGAAAATGCATATTGTGAGAATTCTATTGTCATTGGCTACTCACTTCAATTAGCAACTTTTACAGTATGATGTTAAGAATGCATTTATCCATGGTGACTTAGATGAAGAAATTTACATGAACGTCCTACCATTCGTTGTGAATGTAAGTAAAAAGTTATGTAAGCTGAGAAAGACTCTTTATAGGTTTAAACAATCTCCCAGAGCATGGTTTGGGGAATTTGCAAAAGTTATGAAAGATTCTAGGTATAAACAAAGCTAAGGTGACCATACTCTCTTCATTAAGTATTCAATTGTAGGGGGAGTGATAGCTCTTCTAGTGTATGTAGATTACATCATAGTAACTGGAAATGATGAGGGTGAGAAATAGGAGTTGAAGTAGAGACTAACGAAAGAGTTTGAGATGCAAGAATTAGAGAAACTAAAGTACCTTCTTGGTATTGAGGTGGCATATTTCAGACATGGGATTTTTATATTCCAATAGAAGTATGTAACTGATTTATTGACAGAAACATGAAAGTTTAGGTGTAAGCTAGTGTCTACCTCAATGTATCCAAACCATAAGTTGGGAGAAGCAAAAGAAGAACTAGCTGTTGATAAAAGAATGTGTCAAAGGTTGGTCGGTAGACTCATATATACCTTTTCATGCACGGTTAGACATAGCATACTCAGTAAGCGTAATTAGTCAATTTATGCATGATCCAAGAGAATCTCATCTTCAAGTAGTTTACAGGGTGCTACACTACTTGAAAGGCAATCCAGGAAAAGGGATTTTGTTAAAAAAGAATGACATTTTTGCTCTAGAAGCAACAATGCTGACTATACAGGTTCCCTAGTAGATAGAAGATCAGTCATGGGATATTTGTACTTTCTTGGAGGTAATTTGGTGATATGGACGAGCAAGAAGCAGAATGTGGTGACAAGGTCATCTGCAAAATTAGAATTCAGGGCTATTGCTCAAGGACTATGTGAACTACTTGGACTGAAGATTATTCTAGATGATTTGAGAGTCAAATGGGAAGGTCCTATGAGGTTTTATTGTGATAAGTCAGCTATCAATATTGCTCACAATCCTATACAACATGATAGGACAAAGCATATTGAAATTGATATATTTCTATAAGAAATTGAGAGAGAATAATCTCTTTTTTCATATATCTCAAAGGTTACAATAAACTGATTATATTCAAGCTGCCTAAGGCACACATATAGCAACTATCCTAATAAATTAATTCACAAAATCTCCTAATCAATCCCCTAATTATTGTCTACAAAATCTCCTAATCACTGATTACAAAATCTCCTAATTTAAATGTCAAACTTCCCTATTTCTAGTGTTACAATATTTACAGTCATACTTTCTTAAAATACACCCTTTAGCCATATTTTCCCACACTCCCCCTCAAGTTGGTGAATAGATATTCTCCATTCCCAGCTTGGATACAATATTTTTAAACACTGGACCACTTAACCCTTTGGTTAACATATCAGCAAGCTGATCATTTGTAGACACATAAGGTGTGCAGATCAATCCACTCTCAATATCTTCTTGATAAAATGTCTGTTAATTTCGATATGCTTTGTCGGATCATGCTACACAGGATTG
This sequence comes from Voacanga thouarsii, assembly GCA_026120185.1. Taxonomy (NCBI): domain Eukaryota; kingdom Viridiplantae; phylum Streptophyta; class Magnoliopsida; order Gentianales; family Apocynaceae; genus Voacanga; species Voacanga thouarsii. The sequence goes on along the minus strand of JANUWF010001719.1, from coordinate 2,935,918 downwards.
TGAGCTATGCTAATTGCAGACTTATTATCGCAGTAAAGTCTCATTGGTCCCTCCAACATGATCCTTATGTCTTGTAGAATGATCTTTAACCAAAGTAACTCACATACTCCTTGTGCCATCGCTCAAAACTCAGCTTCTGTACTAGACTGTGCTATTACATTTTGTATTTTTACTCTTCCATGTCACAAGATTTCCACCAAGGAACGTACAATATCCAGTGGTCGATCTTCTATCAATCAATGACCCAGCATAATTCGCATCTGTATAGGTTTTAAGCATTAGGTCCCCACTTCTCCAAAAAAAAGTCCTTCGTGGTGTATCTTTAAGATACTGCAACACTATGTGTGCTGCTTGAAGATGAACCTCATTTGGACTGTGCATAAATTGACTAATCACACTTACAGCATAAGCTATATCTGATCGTGTGGGGGACAAATAAATGAGCCAGCCCACCAAACGTTGATATACCCCTTTGTCCACCATAGCATCTTTCTCTACTAGTCCTAACTTTATATTTGGATCTATATGAGTACTCACTGGTTTGCATGTTGTTTTTCCTGTCTGCTTGAGTAGATCAGTTACTTACATATTTCTGTTGAGAGAGAAAAATACCCTTTTCTGAATGTGCCACTTCAATTCCGAGAAAATACTTTAGCTCCTCAAGTGTCTTAATCTCGAATTCTTTTGCCAAACACTCACTCAAAGAACGTCTCTCTTCATCATCACTTCCTGTAACAATTATGTCATCCACATAAACTAAGAGGACCGTGACTCCTCTTGAAGACGAATGCTGATGAACAAAGTATGATCTCCTTGACTTTGCTTGTATCATAACATTACCATAACCTTGGCAAACGTGCTGAATCATGCTCGAGGAGATTGTTTAAGCCCATGCAATGTCTTCCTTAACCTACAGACTGTATGATCAACAACTCTTTTCCCATAACCTGGAGGTATCTCCATCTATATCTCCTTCTGGAGATCTCCATACAAGAAAGCATTTTTTACATCAAACTGCTGTAAATCCATCCAAAGTTAGCCGCCAAAGACAATAGGACTCTAACAGTATTCAATTTTACAACTGGGGCAAAAGTCTCTAGATAGTCCACTCTATATATCTGAGTACAACCCTTGGCAACCAGCCTTGCCTTTTATCTTTCCACTGAACCATCAGTTCTATATTACATTGTGTACACTCATTTACACTCCACTGGTTTCTTCCGTGCTGGTAACTCTACAAGCTCCCATGCTTTGTTTTTTTCCAGTGCCTTCATTTCTACATTCATAGCTTGTTTCCATTTTTCCTTAGACAAAGTTTAGGATAGATTGGAAGGAATGACAATGGTTTCTAGGCTTCTAAGGAAGGTTCTGTGTGACGGAGAAAAACGTTGAAAGGACAGGAAGTGTGCAAGGGGGTATAAAGGTCTTTTAGTGCACTCTCTCGCACTTTTTCTCAATGCAATGGGCAAGTCTATGTCACTACTACCCCTATGAATTTCACTCTCTACCTCTGGTTCTGTTTCAATCTGTAATGTGGGTTCAGAAGTTATTACCTGATTAGAATCTTGGACTTGCGTAGAGTTGGGGGCAACCGTCTTCTTCCTTGTATACATCTTTCTTTTGCCATATCTAACATCCTTGGGAACAGACTCAGTGTCAGATTAAACAAATACAGGTTTAGAGGAAACTGTGACAGACTCAAATAGCTCATAGTGAACTGAGACAGGATCACTAGTTGATGAAGAAGTAGGATGAGTTGAAATTGAAAGATCTAATAACAAGTCAAAACCCAAACTCTCATATTCTCTCACAAACTGCTCCCTCTGAAGATAAGAGTTTAGAAAGTAAGATTCACGTTCATTGAAAGAAACACCCATAGAAACAAAGGATTTTCGGGAGGGTGGATGATAACACTTGTATCCTTTTTGAGTTGACGAATATCCCACAAATACACATTTTATAGCCCTTTGATCCAATTTCCCTCGTTGTGACTCTAAACATAGACAGAGGATGTATATCCAAACACTCTAGGAACAAGATTGTTTTTGGTGTGGAAGTTAGGATAGAAAGTGGACAATACATTTATTAGACACTGAAATCCTAGGACTCTAGATGGCAATCGGTTTATGAGATGTGTTGTTGTAAGAACAGTCTCCCCCAAAAAGTTTTAGGTATATGATGTTCAAATAACAATGCTTGAGTTTTTTCAAGGAGATTACCATTTTTCCTCTCTGCAACTCCATTTTGTTACGGGGTATTCATACAAGATGACTCATGAATTCTCCCTTCCTTTTGAAAATACAGACTTAGAGTTTGATTGAAATAGTCTCGTGCATTGTCAGACCTAACTCTCTTGATGGTCCCTCTAAACTGATTTTTAATCATAGAGCAAAAATTTGGAAAAACAATACTGACATAAAATTTTTGCTTAAGAAGGAAGACCCAGCAAATGCGAGTGTAGTTATCAATAAAAGAAACAAACCATCACACCCCAGAAATATTAGCAATAGTAGATGGAACCCAGACATCACTATGGACTAAATGAAAAGGAATGGAACTTCTGTTCTTGCTCACTGGAAAGGGTACACGTTTGTGTTTGGCAAGTTCACATTTTTCACAATGAAAAGACTCAATTTCTAAATGTTGAAACAAAGATGGAAACAAGAGTTTTATAACTCGAAATGATGGATGTCCAAGTAGACGATGATGGAGCCAAATTTTCTCCCTATTGGATGATAAAGACTTGGAAGCAAATGACACTAACTGTTTACCCTTGGGGATGGTTAGTTGACTTGCTTCAAGGAAGTAGAGGCCACCCCGTTCTCTACCATGTCCAATCATCGTCCCTGAACGCTTGTCTTGAAATACACAACTATTTTGATGAAAAACCACAATACATTGTAAGTCATGAGAAGTTTTTGGATAGATATCATAATGGTAGCTAGCTTAGGGACATGGAGAACATTTTTCAAGGTTAACAATGAGTTAGTCTGGATATTTTCAATTCCTGCCACTGTGGTTAAAGAACCATCTGTAGTGGCTATTTTCCTACTGTTTGGGCACGGGGAATAGGTGGTGAAGATGTTTGGTGATTGGGTCATATGGTCAGTAACTCCTGAATCCATGATCCAAGAGGTGGAAAAGATTGTGTCCGAAACATTTAATCTAATGAAAAGTAGAAACTTACCTGAATATGCTATAGAATAAGTACCTGGGGGCTTTTTTAGACTGCTAATGAGTGCTCTCACCCTTTCTAATTCATCTTGGTTGAAACCAACGATTTTTTACTTTGGTGGCTCAGCGGTTTGGCCAACTGCTACATTAGCTTGTCCACTTTTGGATTGTCCCCCATTTTATTCCCATTCTTGGCTGGATGGCTTCCCATGAAGCGTCCAGCATTTTGCTCCTACAAATCATGTTTGGGAGGTTGACATGATGGAAAAAAATATTTGCAGCAATTAAGGTTCCCTGAACAGGAAAAATAAAGAGAAAATGACAGCAATGAAGGCTGCTCGGAAGAGAAGGTTGCAGTAATGAAGGCTGCTTGAAAGCGAAGAGAAAATAACAGCAATGAAGGCTGCTCGGTACAAATTAGTATAAAAACAATTAGAAACAACACCAGCAATAAAGGCCGGCTATATAGCACCTATGTGGAAGAAAAATAGAGGAGAAATACTAGCAATTAAGGCTGGCTAGTCGTAGGAATTAAAATGAAAGAAACACCACCAGCAATTAAGGCCAGCAGAAGAAGAAGAAGAAGAAGCAAAGGATAGGTGCAAGCAGAAATATCAAAAGCAGTCTAGGATGAATAGCTCTGATACCATATAAGAAATTGAAAAAGAATAATCTATTTTTTCATATATCTCAAAGGTTATAATGAGTTGATTATATACAAGTTGGCTAAGGCACAAATATGGTAATTACTCTAATAAATTGATTCACAGAATCTCCTAATCAATCTCCTAATTACTGTTTACAAAATCTCCTAATCACTAATTACAAAATTCTCTAATTTAAGGGTCAAACTTCCCTAATTCTAGTGTTACAATATTTACAGCCTTACTTTCCTAAAATAACTTTTTAGCCATATTTTCCCACAATTTCATTAAAGAAAAATTTGAGGAAGGGTTAGTATGTATGTCCTATGTTCCATCAAAACACGAATTAGTTGATATTCTAACAAAAGGACTGAATAGTTCGAGTTTCCATGATTTTGTTTTCAATTTGGGAATGGAAGACATCTATTCCTTAGCTTGAGGGGGAGTGTCAAGATTTAAATGAGCTGTAAATTGATTAGGATAATGAGTTGTAAATAGATTAGGAAGATCATTTTCAAATCCCTTAATTGAAGGGATTTGATTAGATTAGTTTAATCCCTTAAATGGAGGAATTTGATTAGATACTTATCTAGATTTAGAATTAATCTTTTTCCTCTTGTAATATACTATATAATACCATATAAAGTCAATTCATAGAGCAAGAAATTCAGAATCCTTTTTTCATATTTTGTTACAGAAAGAAATAAGCAGCCTTTTTCTGCATATTGAGAGAATTAAACTCAGTATAGATTAAAATGTTAGTCAGCTCTGTAAAATTGTTTGCATCCCAGAATTGAACAATGATAACTTTTTGTGCGTGTTTTCTTACTTCTGTGCTGAAAAATCCAGAGGTATATTTTAGTGCATCTCTGGTGCAATTCCTTGCATTTCAAGGCACAGTGCATTGCAGATTTTGCCAGAAATGTACTCAAGGCTTGGTACTTGTTTTCCTACATTTGCAAAACTACGGCCTCCTTACGCTGTCATAACTTTATACCCAATCATATCTAGTTGTAACATCCTCTTGAAGCCATTTCAGATATGGTACTTGGCTTTAAGTTTGTTATGTGTGACTACTGGCTTGTCTTCTTCTGAATTCTTTCTCCTAACATTCTGATGATTTACTTCTGAAGTTTGAAATATGAAAAATTGAGTTCTTTGAAGCAATGACTATATGAAGTTGACCTGAGAAACATTTCGATTATCAGTAAACTTTTATTCAATGAAAGCTTCTGCCTTTCCTCAGCCCCATCCCCCCAACAGCAGCAGAAGGGAAAAAACACTGAAAGAGAAACGAAAAAGGTAATTGGAAGAACATAAATACTCCCAAAGATTGGTAGTGTGATTTGCCAAAATTTAGCACTGGTAGTCTGCCATGAGAACTAGAAAAGTAAACTTAGAACCATATCCAACCTTGAGTGTGGTTTTAAGTTTGTATTTTTGCTTAACCTGAGACAGAAGGCAAGGGCCAGACATATCTGATGATTGTGTTTCTTTGTTCATGAAATTCTAGTACTGCAGTGTTGAGTTTCTTTGTCATGTAATTCTAGTAGTGCGGTGGTAACCTGTTAACCACCAACACACACCCCCCTACCCCCCAAAATAATAAAAAAAAACTTCGTCTCTTTCATACTTATGTAATTATCTTATCATCAAACAAGCCTCCCTTTGTGCATAAGATGTTATGATTGTCATCTGGCATCTGCTTTCCTGTGACCTTTGAATAGAACCTATGAAAGTAGCAGACAAGGTTTACATGTCAACTTTCAAATGCACAAGTTAAGATTTCAGCAGCCAAAAATCATGCCGGATTAGATTTTAGGACTTCCAAATTCATTATTGTTCTTATTTCTATTCAACATCTAAAGGAATACAAAATCAATGAAATAAGAAAACATCTATATGTTCCTTTACTAGCCTGTCTTCAAGGACAAGCCTCTCTCTATTTTCTTGTTGGTGCGAGGGTGTTGGAAGTGTTCTAGCTTCTCACTGCTACCTGACTTCATGTTATACTGGTAGAAACTCCTTAGCTTTCATGTTTTTCTGACAGAACTTTCTTATATATTGTGGTTGATACAGGCGGCCTTCTAAATCAGCGGTTGGAAACTCTAAAGCATCATACCTTCTCCACCAAAAGATGATGGTGGTCCATCTTCCAACTAATCATCTGTGGGCAAGCAAGAGCTCCTGTCTCATTAAACGTATTGAACTGCTTCTGGCATTAGATTGAGCTTGATCCAGGGTCGCCTCCAGAGAAGCCAAGGGTGAGAGGATCTGCTGCTTCCGTTGGAAATTTGGCAGAATAGTGCTTTCTTTATCACTTTCGACTGTAGATCTCTGCAACATCCAAGTTTATAGTCTATAACAGCCAAGAGAACAACGGAAAAAATGAAACTATTATCCTTAAGGTGGTGCACACATTCCGGAGATTGAAAATGTTTGATATGAATTATGATAATGCTGTTAGCTCTTATTTTTCCATGTTACAATCATTGACTCCGTACTCAAAATAGGGAGGTTCAGTAGCCAATATATACAGCAATCGTTTATGACAATTACCTTCGAGTTGCAATGAAGAATTTCGTTAATTCTTGAAGGCTTTCCTATTCGTAGCTATTTTTTCCCCTTTTAATCGGGATCTAAATTAAATTTAGGACCTGTGACTAAGTTTTGTTTGTTGCTACATTTATCAAGAAGTAATAGATGATGTAGTGATACAATTGTTAGAGCTTCTTACTAAAAACGTTATTAAAACTAATTCTAGTTTTTTAATATAATTAATACAGTTTTTACAATTATTTTTTTCAAACCTTTGTGGTATATAATGTTGGAATAATAGAGAACATACAAGACTAATGTTTGAGTGTACTCATACTTGGCTTTCAATTCCAAAACTTTAATGCGCAAAAAAGGAAAAGGAATGCAAAATCAACCACATGAGGCATAATTAACTAGGCCGTGTAGAGCATTATTTTGAAATTTGGTCACAAAAGGATGACTAAGTAGCTCTTCAACTGTTCCTCTCGCTCTCCAATCCCTCGCCAAACACCTACCAACGAAGCTCTGAAGCTCCTTTGAAGCCGTTTCCGGCATCTGCATCTTTTCTTCAAAACAAATTGCACACATTAGTGTAACCCAGTCCGGTTTCTGGCCCGGGCTGATCAACGGAAACCGGCCACTGCAACATTCCATCACCACTACTCCAAGAGACCACACATCTCCAGCGAAGCCATGAGAATGATCACCACCCCACCTCTCTGGGTCAATTCTCTCTGGGCTCATGTATGCCCATGTGCCCATGTATGAATTGCACTCTTTAGCCGTGCCGGCAACTACTTTGCTCACTCCAAAATCAGCAATCTTTACCTCTCCTTTGCTGTTTATCAGCAAATTTGACGGTTTAATGTCTCTGTGAACTATTTGCATACCATGTAGATATTGCAATCCTTCCAACACACTTCTTGCAATGCCAGAAATAGCATCCTCGGATAATCTTTCATGTTTCCTCAAGAGGTCATGAAGTGATCCTCCTTCCATATATTCAATAACAAAACAAAGATCACCACTTCCATCTGAGTCTGCAAATTCATTTTCAAACACCCCATGACACATTACCACAAACCTTGAGTCTATTCGTCTGAGGATCTCCGCCTCACGCATGGCCTGCTGTTGAATAGCCTCCTCGTCTTCCCTGAACCGAAGTACTTTCAGTGCATAGATTGCATTTGTCTGCCTGTGACAAACTCTGTAGACTGTGCCACCATTGCCATGCCCAAGAACTTCAAGTTTCTCAAGGTTGGCGAGGCTGTCTATACAGGGGGAATTTGAGCTTGTGGATGATAACGGTGATGGAGAAAGAAAACGGTGCCAAGAATTAGCTGCTGTGATTGGAGGTAAAGTGAGCCTGAGGGCCTTGTGCTGCCTTCTCTCCCTCACCAAAGTCATGTAAACTGTTGTAAAAATTGGAAGAGTACCGGCTTCAAGATCGAATAGTCTCCCCTCCATATATACCTTGCATGGGGTGTGGCAGTTTGGACCAAAACGTGCATGGGTATGACCCTTAGAACGCTGACAGATGGGAAACGAGGATCTAAAATTCAGGGCAGGTGAGGTTTTCATGGTTGCATCATATCCCGTTTTCTGGCTGTGAGTTGAGTTAGGTTTTACACTGAGTTGAAATCTGCCACGTGTATTTTGTTATGATTATTACTGAAATTTCAGGAATTCAGAAGCTGGCTTTTCTATTACACATGTGCGCAAATAGATCAAAGATTAGATTATTTTCTATTTTATGCATAAAATTTACAACCATGACGTCCTGATATTAGGATGAGCAGTAGAAAACAGCGAATCTCGAAACGAAATTTAAGTGGAACCAAATTTAACTCTTTAACTTCTTATAATCTATGAAATAGATGTTCCCATATATATGATGTCCGAAGATTCATAGTGCTCTGGCGGGGTATAAGAGGCTTTTTCTTTTTTTTTTTTTTTTTCCATAGACGAATGGCGGCATATGTTATCTGAAGGATTGTCAAGAAAATGAAGCAAAGTGACAGCTTAATTTATTTAAAAAAACACATAGAACCAAACATCAAGAAGGGTCTGTTTTGGGAGCTCTTGGGCTGATGCTTGTTTCATCTTATTGGCAGCTTTGCCAAGCAAAGTTCTTAAGAAATTGCCTACTAACTTAGAGAAGGTTGTTTTCACATTAGTGCACAATATTGGTTGACAGTTTTTTATGGGTACAAAATAAAGGCTTTGATCATACTGCTTTCACTTTACTAATTATCCCTTTTTTCCTTGCCTCGTTACGAAAGGAAGTGAAGATAATAACAAGTGTACTACCGCCAAGGGGAATATTCTGCAAGTACAGAATTTCTCTATCCTTCTTTAGATGGTGATATTTTAGTAAAACAAACCGAGGAATGCACTTGCAACAAAGGCAGACTGAGAGAAAAGCTTAGACAGCAGCAACAGACAGTAAAGCTATATTTGGTTGGACTTTGTAGAAGTAAATGAAGAAGTGAAATAAAATGAGAGAGATTAAGAGAGAGAAAATAAAATAAAAACAATAATGACAATATTTATTTTATTTTTAATATTAAAATTTTTAATAAAATAAATAATAAAAAATTAATTAAATTAATTAAATTAATTATTCTCTATCTTCTTTTATCTCTTTTCACCTTTTTTCCCCTCCATACCAAACAAAATAAAATAAATATTATTACTTCCTTTATTAGAAATAAAAAGTGCCTCACCCCTACCCCTACCCCCTCGTGAACCAAACAAGGGCTGACTTAGCTGGTAAAAATTTGATTATCGAACCAATTAACTCTTGCCAGCACATACCCATTTACAATCGCTTTATTATAATAATACCATGATTTCCCCAACACCCAAAAAAGTGACGATGGAACCGAATAAAATCATCCAGCAACCCATCGGATTGGAAAATGCCAGACTATGTACGGAAATAAAAACAGGTCTCCTTGACAGTGTTTGCCGATGGAGTGACTTTCAATTTCGCTCAGAATAAGGGGAAAAAAGAATTGGGTCAATTGACAACTTCCAAAGAGAATCCTATACTAAAAGCTACACCGATGGAACCAAATGCTATAAATGTTCAACCATATATATGCAATGGAAATCAGGGCCACAAAAGTGAAATGCACCGACTGCAGAGACCGACTCAAGAGACCGATAACTATTAGAAATACCTAATATATCATCTCTGAAATCTACCGCAGAGAGTATAACATGTACATGTTGTAAGAAGATCAAACTTTTTTACCGTCTGAAGCAAGCAGTCCCATTTGCTCTGTCAGCTGTTCCATATGCCGGGTCTTGTTCCAACCATTATCCACAGGATTTACTTCACTTTCGTTGGAAAGATATTCCATTGCTGTGGAGTCCATGTCAGTCTCCATGGATTGTGCAGGGCTCTGAAGAAACTTTTCCCAGAAGGGGTCAATGGAGCCAGGAAGATCTTCCATGTCATCGAGCAGAGCACTATCCCAGTCAATCTGGGGGTCAGTAGGAAGATCACCAATATCCAATTCCATTCTACCATTAATGGCCAATGTTGGATCAATGAAAGCACCATTCTCAGTTTCTGGCCCCATAATATCAACATTGCTGTCTGGACTAATCTCTGGCAGTTGAGAAAGCTCAGGTATTATCATATCTGATGGTGGAATTGTCACAGAAGGCAAATCTTGTGCTCCAACCAGTGGGTTTATATCTGAAAGTTGACTACTTACACTCTCTGAAGTTGTACCAAAAGGGGACAACTGGATCTCAGACATGGCAACTGAAGAAGATTTGCCAGTCATTGCTGAGGCTAGAGGTGTAAAAGGCTGTCCAGAGGTTGGAGGGACCTCCTGAAGAGTCACTCCTGAAACACGGTTGGATGAACTCCCGCTGTCCATGGCTTTCGATGATGTACCATCACTAATCAAGAAATTATTAGCAGTGTCACTGAAATTTTCCAGCCTAGGAGAAGAATCAACTTTCATGAGCTGCCTCAGCATTGCTTTAGCTGCCTCATTCATCTTGGGTTGGTACTTAACAATCTGACCATCAGCAGGACCTACAGAAAGGCCACCCGAAAGACCATCTTGTTTAAGCCTCCGTTTTTTGCTGCCCTCTGTTATCCGCCGGCTGCTGTCATTTTGCTGTTGCACAAACTGAGCCAAGAATCCAGGGCTGTTCACAGCCTTTGCTAGGAAAGACATCATCTGCTGTTGGCGCTGTTCCATACCCTGGAGGCGTTGCACCATTGTTTGCAGCTGATTGTCAGTAGATTGTTGCTGTTGTCTCAACCGGACAAGCTCCTGCATGAGCACATTCTTGTCTCTTTTAAGCCTCTCAACCTCCTCCTCAAGTCCAAATTTTCCAACCTCAACACAGGCACCAACTGATGAACTCTGTCCAGGTGGTTGTTGCTGTTGTTGACTATGCCCATGCGCAGGTTTTCGACGACTGATACTTTTAAGTAGGTGTTTCTGACCCCTTAAAAATCCCTCATTTGCAAACTCCCAGCGGTCTGGATCAACCTTTCGAAACCCCTGTTCATCCAAAGTAAACATAAATATAGAGTATAATTAGACACTAAGACATTGATAAGCATTATCCAAATATAGAGTAGTATTAAACAGTAAGACCTTCATAAAAATTCCACAAACACTAGAAAGACCTGCTTGTCATGAAAATAATAATTTGTCAATTTACAAGTAAATTTAAAGCAAATAAAGCAAAATATCAACTTGAAAATTTTAGGCGCTCCCATATTATTATCCTTGCAAATGTACTTAACAAGTACGGATTGCCCATAAATTCTACAACAGCGACCTTAAAAGTTTAGGCACTCTTTGGCTTCATTAAGCAAGCAGATATGACTAGCCCTCAAATGGATTATTTCTTTGTAGAAGAAAAGCCAAAAACTATGCCATAAATATTTCTTACATTGACACTCCACCAAATTCAATAACTGGAAGTTTGACTTCCTCAGAAATGTTGGAGCAACAAAGCCTTTTTTTTTTTTTTTTTGGTGTGGGGGGGGGGGGGGGGTTACAATAGTTGATCTTATGAATTTTTACTAGAAAACTGAGGATTAGAGAACAGAAATCTCAGCTGTTTTAATAAACTACAAACAACTTTGTACCCCTGACTCTCGTTAAGCTTAAATCAGCCTTTTCATGAATATAATAGACCTTCAAAATTTAATATCTTTTAAGCAAACCAGAAAATACTTTTAAGCAATACAAATGAACAAGGTGTATTTATTAAAATGTATACAGCTCTAAGGTAGGGTTGGCAGTTCTAAAATTCTGAACAACCCATAAGTCAATGAACCTATTCACATGTTTCAATACATCAAGATTCTACCAATTTACATAAAAGAATTTTCAACCATTAAGCAATAATGTGGGGACATTGCTTAATATGAAGAGCACAAAAATAATCATACATTTAAAAAAAAAAAAAAAATCATCTGGGGTAACAAATGTTTACCACAATAAAGAAAAATTACTCATTTACAAATCACATAACACTACCAAGTTCTCCAACAGAACTTTTATCATTATAACTCTTGCTAGAAAATAATAGAGCTAGTGAAGATGAACAGAAATGGAGGAGAACGAAAACTCTTTCAATCAAAACATAACAAAGATGGAAATAGAGGCCAGACAAGCAGTAGGGAAAAACATTAGCTGAATACTTTCACAGTTGCTTTTTGGGTTGATACCATGCAAAGCCAGAATACAATATTTACTTGTGGCATATTGCTCCGTGATGCCAACCTTAATCCCATGCAGTGTAAAATGGGATAAAAAGGGTACACCTATTGCAAAGGAGCATCGATTACAAAATATGCATGCCATAATGTTAAGTTTGTACTGATGCAAATGACACTATCCTGCAATGTTATTTTAAGAAAATTATCGGGACAGTTCTTAAAGTCTAATTTTCTTTTTAATGAGAGTAATCCTATCTCTTAATCTGATGCAGGTGCCTACAATTACTGTGTCTTGTTTGTCTTAAAGTGCAGTTACTTAAATCTATTAAGAAATCTTGATAAAATTTGCAGTCTTCGCCCATTAAGGGTGAATTTGTCTTTTAACCCCAGTATGCCATTAAGGGGTTATTGCTGTCTTATAAAGATACACTTTTGAATCAAGATATTTTGAGCTCCCTAGTCTTTCTAACACTACAAACCATCCTTACCATTTTTGTACTGAGACCTAATATGTCAAAATTGTTAGTTATTGATTTTTCTCCAGGTCGCTGCAGCATAAGCTTAAGAATCACAACAGAGCTTTTATCTCCTGAGTATTTCAAGTCCTTGATACAGCAAGTATTTAAAACTTGAAGCATCCCCAGCTAGCTCAATTTCCATAAACAAACTTGCCAAAATTTACGAAAGATTAGATCATCTCAACATGATTAATAAAGGCTTTTATACAATACCTCCATACCAAAACCTCAGGCACAAACACTGTAATATGCAAAGAAAGTTACTCCTTGTATAATGAGCCGGTCATTCTAGGATCCAAAAGAAGGGGAGGCACAGCAGCATTCAAAGCAACATAAAAGCATAAAATAAGACAGCTCAACCAAAAACCCTTAACACTACAACCCCATAGTTTAAACTTCATGTCAAGTCATTAGATCAACCACCCCTCCCCCCTCCCTTCTTCCCTGAATCAGCAAACAATAAAAATGGGATACATATCAATACCTATTAAAAGTGGACAATGGACAAATCTATTTTGGGTGTACGATGTTACCACCAGATGCTTCATTAAGTAAGCTTGTAATAATTTATGTTCAGGTATTTCACAAGGAACACAGAAATATAATTGCTTGCAAGTTTCTTAGCAAACGAATCCTAATGTTTGAAAGTTTATTTGTGTTAAGGAGCCTTGATCTCAGAAATTTAATACAAACATCCTCAGCATATGTTCTCCTCCAGAAGGCAAAGAAGGATCCAAGTTTTGCATCTCAAAGTAAAGAGAATGAAAAAAACAACTCCATGGGATCATCTTGTGAATATATTCAAAGATGGGGTGGGGGGGAAGACAAGAAGAAGAGAGAAGCGGGATGATGCACCTTCTTTTAGGTTCTTGAAAAGAGTTTCATGAAAATTATACCAGGCAAGATAATAAAAAACTGTCACAAAAATGTAATCCAGGTACTCTTAGTTAACAAATGATGTTAACTTTCTCCAGCTTGCAGTATACAGTTTCATAATTTCCAAGAATGATGAATCACAGCATGATGTGTTACTCTACCCACATAGTGACTAATTCAGGAATTCAATCAATTAAGCCTCCTTTCCAGTTCCCATTCATCTAAATGTTTATGCTTTAGGGACAAAGAGAAACAGTTTATAAAGAACCATCCCAACTATGCTTCATGAATTACTCGAAATATTATGTGTAGTCTGTTAAGATGGTCAGAGATGAACTTAACTCGTGGGAGCACAATAACTTAAAGAATGCTGAGAAGCTGCAAAACTGCAGTTGGACAAACTTTAAAATTCCTTCCAATGTCCAGGAAACATGAGCATTAACATCAAGTCAAAGACAAACAAGCAAATAACGAATTCATCTTTCCACTTGACAAACAGTCTACATGTAATTATTTACTTTCTAACATGAGAAATGAGAATTAGTTGATTCCTGTTCATCCTTCCCATTTCAAAACACTCAAACCAAAATTCTGTTCATGATTCAATTTCTTGTAAAAGTGGCCATCATTATCATTTAGTTTCTAACTTGAGAAATGATAAGTTAGTTCCCATTCATCCATCCCAAATCAAAACCCACTCCAACCAAGAAATAACAAAATTGATATTTTCTGGATCTGGTTCTTCAGCAAGTGGCAACCATTAGATTTTCTAAAATTTTTAACCTTCATCAAATTTCTTTGACAATTTTTTTTAAAAAAGCCAAGGCGGACAAGAACATACTAGCACAATTTATTCATCAAGACACCTACACGAGGGGAAAAGTTTACTTGAATCAGCTGCTTTTGAACCGTCAACTGCTTTCTAAGTCAACAACTGCCAGAGAACACATAATCAAGATTGCTTATATGCAAAAAATCATATACACACAAACCAACATGGCACTTAATTCATCACTAGCATAAACATATTCAATCCCAATCCGAATGTACACCAAATTGAGCAATTCAACTTCATCATAGTCAGCAAAAGAACACTCGAACTAATCCCTCGAAAAGAAATGAAGAGAAATCCTCTATCCCGATTAAAAATAAATAAATATATAAGAAAGACATACGTAAGTGTTTAACTGGCGAACAAAGCTGGAGAAGTTATTGTGCTTGAAATACTTAGGGAGGAGATCGCGGGCAAACTCCGGCGGGTCCCAGACCACGAAACTGTTATTGGTAGAGCTCCAGGACACAATTTTGTCGCAGCTCGGGTCGTCCACCATGTCATATGTCTTCACGAGGAACGGCGGTGGAGCATTCGCATTGGGCATCGGGGCCGGGGCCGGGGCAGGGACAGGAGCCGAAGGAGGACTTCCAGCACCCCCTCCTCCTCCGCCATCCGCTGCCTTCCGCCGGCCGTTGGACGATGACGCCTCCATTAACAACTAAGAGTCGACCGCGGTAACAACAATCATCAATTCAGAATAACAAAGGAAATCAATTCAGTTGCTACTATCTCTTAACATGCGTATGAGAATTGATTTTAGGGTTTTGGAATGCATTTGTGTGCTCAAGCAAAACCCTAGGCTTAAGCAAGGGAGGAGAGAGAGAGATATTGTGTGGGTCTGCGAGTGATTTTGAGGGAGAAAATGAGCGTACGGTCTCGAGGGTATAAAAAGGGCAGGAGACGACGCAGGAAACGGAGATGAACGGACTTGATTTGTTTCGGGAAGAAGACATTCGGACAAGAAGCGGAATGAGGGATTGCCACTTAGATTTTTATAAAATTTATTTATTTTGTCTTTGCCTCTGCCTTTGTTATGAGTTGAATTGATAATGGTTTCGGACCGTCTAATTTGGACTCGTTTAACTTAATTTAGGTTTTAGGTGGATTGAGATTTTAAAATTTTATTTTAATTCAAATATGTTAATATTTTATATATTTTTTTATGTTTTGAAAATTATTATCTATTTATAAAATATTTATTCATAAAATTTTTTACACGGTGTTAAAAATAATATTACAATTTAGGTAAAATTTTTATTCTATCTATATTAAAAATATGATAGTTATTGATTAGTAAAAATTCTTAAGAAATAAGAAGAAAAAAGAGTTTTAAAAAATTGTGTAGTTGACTTAAAATAAATAAGGGTAAAATAAAAAGAATCTAATCATTAATTTTAAAAATATACACATTAATAAATATTTTGGAATAAAATAAAAAATTACATGAATAACATTTTTTATTTTTTCAAAGATTTTCATCTATTCACAATACATCATATTCTCTCTTTAAATTCTACATTTCTTCACACATTTAATAATTGTTTATCTCAAAACAATTCTTATCCACTTATATCCTTAATTTAATTAAGTTTTAAGTGAATTTGGATTGAGTAGTGTTTAGATTTAAAATTTGGACCGTCCTTATAAGTTCGGCTAGAAAGATATTCATACATATATATATATATATATATATATATATATACATATATATATATTAAAATTTAATATTAATTTATTATTTATTAACTATATTATTTTAAAAAAATTATATTGCATTTATAATATTTAAATATATTTTTAATTTTATTTTAAATCAATAAAAATGGTAACATAATAATATAAAATTAATAAAAATATATAATTATCCTATGCTAATAAGTTAAAATTTGCTCTTTTAATATTAAAAAACGTTTTAAGATTGAGTACATATATATACACTATAAATCTATTATTTATATATTAATAATTTTTATACTATTATTAATTTATACTCTAAAAAAATAAGTTTGTCCATGATATTTTTAAATATAATAACATTAATAATTACATAAAGTTATTATTATAATTATATAAAAGTATACTTTGACTATAGATATTTATTTTATAAAAAAATTATAATTTATTTTTTTTTAAAAAATATTTTGGACCGGTTCAAAGTTGCATTTTTGTATTCAAACCAAGTTTAGATTTTATACCATTTGTTAGCTTGGGTGGGTTGAGTTTAGACCCAATCTATTCATTTTAGGATCGGGTTATGTTCGGATATAACTTAACCCGACTCACAAATCCGAATTGATAGGCCTAACTAGGGGCGGCAATATTGAACACGACACGCCAACACGACACGGTTATAGTGGGTTAGGGTTGGGGTTTCGCGGGTTCGGGTCGAAACAGGTCGACCCGTTTAACTTTAAACGTGTACAGGTCATAAACGGGTTCAACCTGTTTTAACCGATTTCAACCCGCGAACCCGTTTAACTTTTTTAATATTTATATTTAATACTTTTTGTAATACCCTACAAATTTTACTATAGAAAATTAGATAATTTAATTTTTACATGAATTAATTGAATTAAATTTTATTATATGAATTAATTAAATTGTTTGTGTGTCTATTTTGCTTAATTATATGAGACATCTTAAAGAAAATAAATGATGTTAATGTGGTTATTTGCTTGATATATAGTAAATGAATCATTCTTAATTAATTATTATTTAGTGTCTATAATAATAATATTAGTACGAGTTGGTAAGCAACGACTTTACGCAAGTTTAAAGGGGAAGGTTAGACTTTTAGGAAATAACGTATGTAATATGCCTACAGGCCGAATCGAATATAGAATGAAAAGAAGCTCGTGTGGTGCATTTACCAGAGGATAAGGTTCACGCAGCATCGATTGACCAATTCGTATACTATGCTATTTCTAACATTGGGACAAAGACAATTTGAATTACACCCTACAAGGACAAGCCTTCCTTTCGTGCTCGTTTTTTGCTCTCCATTTGCTCTTTAAAATTCCTGGCATGATACGACAAAATTGTTGTTCTAAATATATATAGAAAATAATTTCTTGAATAATCCAATTTTATTGCAAAATTACATTTGTTTAGATTTTTAAGATTAAATCTTATGAATTTATTATGATCTCTAAATATTTAGTAGGATGGTTTGTTATTTTATTGGTTATTTATAACTTTACGGACTATTTTATTAGTTTTTTAATTTTATATAATTTGATTTGATTTTTTCAAATTTTTTGTGTAATGGTGCACAGATTGACGGGTTTAGTAGGTATTCGGGTTGACGAATTTAGTAATTATCTATTTATTTTTTATATCTAATTGTGTCATGTCGTGTCAACCCGTTTTATAACACGAACACGACACGAAAATAAATGAGTTGACACGACACGACATGTTTATTAATCGGGTCGTGTTCGGATTGGCCTTTCAAGTGTAATTATCTTAAGTTGACACGACCCGTCAACCCGAACACGACACGATTGCCACCCCTGCCTAACAGGGTTAAATCATTTCATTTTTCTGCTGGATTTGATGCAATTTACAAAAATAGTCCTTCAATTATTTTTATTTTCAAAACTTTTAGTCTTCATAGTCGGAGGAACAAGTATGTGAAAGATATGTGTACAGGGGTAAAATAATCAAGGTATAACAAATTTCCGCTAGGTTTGTGGGCATCGAATGTTCTCTACTTGCTATACGTGTACTTTTTCTTTCTTCTCTTCCTTCTCTAGACTAGTTGGAAGTTTTATTTATTTATTTATTTATTTTGCTCCTTTATGATTATTAAGACTTTTTTTTTAATTTTTTTCTTTTCTTTACATATTATTTTGCTGGCCAGATTGTTAGTAAATAAAATGGTCATATATCCCTTCCTCTTGCAGAGTTTCTGTTGTGTTTTCATTGTAAGATCCAGATAAGGGTAACTTCAAAAGTGTACTTATTATTATAGAAATCCTAAGGGTTATAGGAAAAATGAGTTTGGTTTAATGAAGGCTGAAAAAAAATGCATAAGATATGGTTGCTATTGGGGAAAAAATGGGGATAGTAGAGGTGCTTTTTGTATACCTGATGGAGCAAGGGAAAAATCCAAAAGGGATGATGGAGAATCTAGGGGAAAACATAGGCGAACTGGGTGACATCAATATAGAAATAGAAGACAGAAGTACAAAATAGTCAAATGTGAAGAATAAGTCAAACAAAAGTTAGTCAACAAGTGGTTTTGTATGTCTCTCCCAAGATGTAGGAATGTGTTTTTTCCCACCGTGTTTGGTAGGAATGTATATATAGAAAAACTTTAGAGGCCAACTTCTCTTATCATTTGCATTGTTTACTCTACTAAAGGGAGGACTATTGATCAATAAGTAGTAAAAACTGTTGATCAGAGGCTGCAAAGATGCCCAAGAGGAAGGTAAAGGGTGCTAAGAATGTCGTGATAAGGAGGATTAGGTTTTTATTGAGATGTGCTTCAAAATTTCTCAGAAGGTAATTGAGAATAAAAGTGAGGCCTTATTCAATATCCACGAGCTATGCTATGGACTAAGACAAGTGCACTTATTGTTTTGGTAGTATCGTTTAACAAAAATACGAGTGTCAGATCCTATGAAGACTATAAATATTAGTACAAATTTTTTTTTATTATCTAATAGATAAATTATAAAGATATAATTAAAAATAAATTAATCTAAAATTAAACTAATTAAGAATCAACTAATAAATAACAACAAAGAGAAGAACAATTAATGGAAATCAAGACTTAGAAGTAGAATCCCTCTATACTATCAATGTTAAACTTAATTTTAGATTTAATAATCAATTCAGTATCTTGGACTAGTAGAAATTCTTAAATTAAATTACTTTCTCTCTCTCTATATCATTAGATTGAGTGATTGGAGTATCTTTCTAGTTTCTAACCAAAAACCCTAGGAATATATTAAACTCTATGAATTTCCTTGATAGATTTGATTATAATCTAGAAGATTTATATCTTTCTATTTTTAAAATTGCATGCACCTCTTACTATTTGTTCATATATCAATTTTTCAATGATATATATGAAATTAAGTAATTGAATCCATAGTAAGAATTCAATTAAAAATATAAACTATAAATAATTCACAAAACATAAGTCTTTCATTATATCGAAGAAATCAAAAAACTAATATCAAAAAAAGAAAATATGAAGATAAAAAACTTATGTTCATAAAATTTCTTAACTCTTCAACTGTCCTACTTAAGATTGATAGATTCTTCTTTAAATTTACTTCCCTTCTACTTTCTTAAGTTGTGTTAAAAAGTTGCTTCTTGGTTAGAATTCAATTCTTTTGACGGCTCCTCAAATTATCTCTTTTATAGTTGAGAATTAGAGCTTCTAGATTGAATCTTGGTAGGACAGAAGCAAGTACATGGTCATGTACTAAAGGCTTAAAATGACAAAAATAATGAAAACGAAGGCATGTTAGGAAAACGAAAATTTTACCTCTGTGATAAAGTGGTCCTCTTTGGACTGATGTAGATATCCGTATAATGATATTCGAGACTAGTGACTCACGTCCTTGCAAATGTCTACTATGTCTCATTCACGCGAAACTTTCGATCTTTCGAAATGGTGCGCATAGCACAGCCGGTGAAGGCTAGAAGTATGGGTTTTGAAAGGCTTCGACGATGAGTTGGGTTTGTTTCTGTGAACTAATTGAATGCAGAGGAGGCTTCTGTTTCCTCTTGTTTTTCTTCTCTGTGATTCAATCTCAAAAACCACATACACCAAACAACGGCCTCCAATTTCAATTATCTCACAGGATTCTCCGAGAGAGATTCCACTTGCGTGCAAACAGAAAGCTTTCATGCTTTCTGTTATTCTGCACGCGAAACAACACTGGTTTTATCCCATGTTGTTTTGTTATTTTTTTTAATTTTTAATTTTTAATTTAATTAATTAAATTAATTTTTTTATAAATTTTATTTTATCTTGGTCTTATTCATTGGGCCAGATAAATTATTTATTCTTGGGTTGGAACACCCATAAATAATAAATCTCAATTATTTATTTTCTATATTTTATTAAACAACCCAATAAATAATAACAAGCCCAAATAGACCAAATAAAATTTTATACCTTTTATCTAGATTCAGATTAATTTTTAATTATTCAATCTGGGCCTTGGGCCCTGAATAATTAATTAATCATTTAAACTAGATAAAATATATACTTTCTCTCGAACATTTTATTTTATTTTAGTCCAATAATAAATTAGATTAATAAAATAAAAATCCATAATTATCAAGATCAATTCTTTAACCTAAATCCTTCATGACTTAAGGGCCATTCTGGGAATCAAAAAACACATCGCATTGGCTACTAAAATGACCAAAATACCCATGCTATATAAATAGCTATATTTTGCATTTTAAATATTTCCTAATATCACCATAAGAAAATATTGACCCCAAGGACAATGTTGCATTAGTAAAGTCTTTGACCTAAAAGTGTAATGACTAAAATACCTCTCTACGCATTGCCGTGCAATTAGAGAGGAATAGTGTACTAACACATCTCTAATAGACATCTATCATCCTTAGATCTCTAGTCCAATGATCTACGACTGTTGGAATGTTTCTACTTTTTAAGGGAGTTACTCTAAAGTAAACATCCAAGTCATGTTTCCCACGACCTTGGATAATTAGATCATTTGAACAGTCACAATGGGCGATATAGCGTAAAAGCTATCTTATACAAGTCTGTATTAACTAACTAGTTACATATACCCAACATACAAGTATATTGGTTCTATGAAAGAACCTTAACTACAGTATATCAAAGTATATGCTTCTAACTTCGTCAGATCACCAACTCATACTCAAGCGGTAGAGTATTAGTCCACGCTGTAGCAATAACAGTTTGGTTTTCTTTTAAATAGTACTTTTAGAAACCACTATTATAGATCCTGTTTTATGTATTCGAAATATGCTCATGCTATGAAGCGAGTAGACTACTCACTGGCTAAAGGTAAGTCATTCCTCATTTGAAATTCATAACACAATAATCTATACATGATAATATTCTCATTTTCATCAATTGGTTAAAAACAAATATTTATGTGTTAAGTAACCTGTGATCCATACCTTACTGTGAAAGACCACCATTCACATGGATCATTTACTTAAACACAATGGGTCTTTTTCAAATAAAAAATTGTGTACAAATAAAATGTAAATTTACAAACAAATCTTAAGAATAAATTTTTTTATTAATAAATTCGATAATTACATCAGATAATCTAATCTAGAGGGCATATATTCCAACATATACATGACTATGTATACCTTGAAAACTTTTCTTAGAGAGTATTAAGGTGGTGCCACACGATCTAGTACATCATTGTGTGTTCACTCATATGCCTCTAAAATGTTTGACTTTTGTTACTCTATTTTACCTTTTTTAACTTCTATTTAGACACGGGTAGCCACATGGCTAAGGACACAATTATATGGATTCCACATCTTCTAAACTTATCACTTTTAGCTAACATTGGCCAGTGGGTCAGTTCAACCCGCCGGGCTGGGCCCAATGATCGAATCGTCCACTATTCATCGAGCCGGTCCTAAGTCCTAGGTCTCGGTCTGGTCGGAGCCAGGGGTAGAAAATCCTGGCCCGTCATGAGTCAGCCTACCTTAGCCCATGGCCTGGCAGGTCAACCTGCACTTGAGAGCCGTTGCAACTTTTTATTTTACAATTTGGTCCTTAAAACAGTTGAAAATATTTTTTTTTACAATTTAGTCCCTAACGGCTATATTCTCCCCCCTTAACCCCCAAAACTCTATAAATACCATCTCAATTCACCAAAAAACTCATCAAACACTCTCTTCAATTCCCTCAAACTCTCTTATTTTCATTCATCTTTCTCTTATAATCTTCAAATCTCTTCATTTCCTCTACAAAAAGTGTTAGAATAAAATTTATTTTTTAATATACTTTTTCAATTCTTCAAGAAAGTCTTCATATTTTGGAAGATTGTTAAGTTGTGAAATAGTGGATACAAGAAGTAAAGCTCCACAAAGTGTCGTTGTTCTTGGCCAACAACTAGTTAGTATTTCTTAATATTACATTCTTATTTTTTAGCTTTATTAATTGTTTATTTGTTTTAGTTATTTGTTTAATTTTTAAGTTAATTTGTTATTTATATTTTTCAATTCTCTTATTTCATTATTTGTTAATACTTTATTTTATTTTTTTAACTTTTATTTGAATTTTGATTGATTGATTGATTTTTTTTATTTTTTTTTATAGAAATAATGGATTCAAATCAATATCATCATTTTTCTTCATCACAATCATCTGCACATTTTGATTTCAATATAGATCTAATCTTGAATTTAATAAATAATGAAATATGCAATAAAGATGAAGGTCCTAGTAGGCCCAATGTTAGTGTTTCACAACCACAACCAACTCTAACTATTAATCCTAATGAATCCAATATAGATTAGGATGATGTTGAAATTGCGGATGTTATATCTAAAGCAAAAATATCTATGATTTGGATTTTTTTTGAAAAATAATAATGATAATGATAGGGCAATATATAAAATTTGTAAGGTGGTATATGCATATAAGAAGGGAGGAGGGACGGGAACGTTAGTTAGACATATGAAAAGATCACATAATGATTGGTTAAAAAACTTACTTAAACAACAATAAATACATACTACAGGAGGTTAAATTATTGGTAATTTTTAATATGATCATAGAAAAAATAGAAGTGAATTTGTTAAAATAATTGTTCAAACTAAATTACCTTTTGATTTTGCAAAAAATTCACATTATGAACAATACATGTAAAATAATTGTCAACCAGTATGGAAAATGATTCCTAGAATTACGTTAAAAAATGATATAATAAAGATATATAAAGAAAGTAAAAAGTATCTAATTGCTATATTTGATTCTTGTAATTAAAAATTTGCTCTTACTTGTGATGATTAGACTGCAATTACTAATGAATTTTATTTGTGCATTATATATCATTGAATAGATCATGATTGGTTAGTAAAAAAAAGAACTATTTGTTTTAAATTATTTGAATATCCTCATATAGATAGTAGTATAGTTAGAATGATTACTTAAACATGTCGTGAATATAGGATTTTAAATAAAATTATTTCTATTTCTTTAGATAACGCTTCAAATAATGATTCTGCCATAGCAATTTTGAAAAATATTATGAATCTTATGTTAGATGGTATTTTATTTCATACTAGATGTGCTTGTCATATACTTAATTTATGTATTAAGGAAGGATATAAGTACGTTGATATATTATTAATATAATTAGAAATGTTGTTTTATTTATTAAAAATTTCCCAATTAGGCAACAAAATTTTAAGGCTTTATATCGAGAATAATGTATATCTTTTTAAAAGTTTAGATTAGATTATAAAATTAGATGGAACTCAACTTTAGACATGTTTGAAAGTGTTATACCTTTTCAAAATCAACTTATTGAATTTTGTAATAGTAACAATTTTTAATCTCAACTTACTGAAACTCATTTTGAAAATTGTATTACACTTTCAATATTTTTATTTACTTTCAAAGAAGCAACTGAACTTTTATCGGGATCTTATTATCCTACTACTCATCATATTCTTTCAACACTTGTTAAGGTA
This sequence comes from Voacanga thouarsii, assembly GCA_026120185.1. Taxonomy (NCBI): domain Eukaryota; kingdom Viridiplantae; phylum Streptophyta; class Magnoliopsida; order Gentianales; family Apocynaceae; genus Voacanga; species Voacanga thouarsii. Next base: position 2,911,939 of record JANUWF010001719.1, on the reverse strand, counting down.
GCACAGATTTTTTGTGAGTATATAGACCATCCTCAATATGGTTATTTTATGAGAAGTATGTTTGAAAAATATAAAAAATATTATGAAAATATTCTTATTTTATATTATATGGCATTGTGTATGGATCCTCGAGTAAAAACGACTGAATTTCATAGTATAATTCAACGTCTATATGAAACATTAGATTTTAATGAATCTCAAACACTTAGGCAATGTATGATAAAAGATATAAAAAATAAAACGGCTAAAACTCTATCTGACATGTATAATTTGTATGAGTTTGAGTCTTCTTATTTCTAGTTTTCCTAGTTTAAGTAGGCAAGCTTCATCATCATCTAGCATTCACTTTCAATCATCACGAAAATCTACATCTTCGATTTTATCAGTATTTTTTAATCTATGGGGTATCATGAAGCGTAACAAAAGATTACTACCACTTATAACAAGATGGCAATTTACGAGATGCAGTCCTTGGTAGAAAATGAGGATCAATATTTTGATATTTATGGTTGGTGAAAGGCTCATGTAAGTCAATACCCTATTTTATCTAAAATGTCACATGATCTTTTGACACAACCTGTCTTCACAGTGCCATCGAAAAACGTTTTCAGTGAGAGTGCTCGTACAATCGATGAAAGAAGATTTCGATTGGCTCCTCATACTTTAGAGATGTTAATGTATTGCAATAGTTGGTTCACAGCCAAAAATAGGATATTATGTATGTAATTAGGAACTTAATGTTAATGTTAATGTATTTAGTTTAGTATTTAAATAATTAGGAACTTAGAATAAGTAATATTATGTATGTAATTTTCTTTTTAGGATATTTATTCTATTTTTAATTTTTTATTATTGTAATATTTTTAAAATATTTAGGCATCAAGTCCCCCTCTTATATAATCTTTATTTTATTAATTAATAAAATATGTATGGGTTCAAGTCAAACCCCCTACCATTTCAAGGTAGCCTTTTTATAATTTTAAAAAATTGTGTTATTTAAGTAATAATAAAAAATTACAAAACAGTTAAATATCAAAAATTTTAATCGAATTAAGAGAAAAAAAAATAAAGAATAAGAGATTAAGGCCCGGGACGGCCCGCTCGGCCTCACGGGCCAAGGGCCTGGGCCGTGCCGGGGACCAGTCCGCCAAGCTGTGGGACCTGCCCGCACGGCTCGTTAGCCAATCCTCGGGCTTGGTCCGGCATGGTCTGAAACCGTGCAGGGCGACCTAAGTGTCATTACTATTTTTAGCCTTCAATTCAGCTCAAACTTATCCAAAAATATTCCAAAGCTTTTTAACTATCCAAATAAGCTCTAAAGTTAAAATATAAATATAATTATCAAATTATAGAAGAAGTTTAGGAAAACCAAATCACAGAAGAGGTTTAGGAAACAAGTGAAAACCTCTTAAAACCATATTAAAAATACAGGTTATTTAGCTCATATTACGAAGTCATAAGTAAGAAAGAGAAAAGAAGGAGGAACATGGTAGAAGAAAAAGTTGATGATCAAAATGGGGCTAAAGTTACTATAGAAGTCTTAGGGGAACTAATTTTGGAGGATTAATGAAACTTGAAGAAAGGACTAAAATACAATTAACTAATGTTGAAGTACACGAGGATAGCGATTCTGTTGGGGGTGCAACATCCAATTGTTTTCGTGATTTAGGATTTGAAGATAAACAGGAGTATGATGAGTAAATTTATAGGCAAGTGTGCAATCAAGAGTTCACTAAAAATGGGTGAAAAAGATGGCCTTAACTTGACATAACAAGGCATAATGAAGGATAACCTCTACTAGTTGCACAAGATGAACAACTCTTACAAACTTCAACAAGGTGTGAGGAATTAGGGAAGGGTACATCAAAGACCAAAAAAAAAAAAAAAATCCTATTGGCTAATACACAAGAAGCCATTGATAATATGGCTGAAAAATTGGAACTATTTTTAGATGTAGAGTTTTAATTCCATAAGTATCATTTGACTTGAATAATAATAATAATAATAATAATAATAATAATAATAATAATAATAATAATAATAATAATAATAATAATAATAATAATAATAATAATAATAATAATAATAATAATAATAATAATAATAATAATAATAATAATAATAGTAGTAGTATTCCAAATTCTAGCATTGATGAGGGTGAAAGAGAAGATGGTAGATAGAGCTTTACTAGATTTAGGGTAGAAGTGGATGCGTAGGATCTTAACTTTGTTGTGGGAATGATATTTTTCAACAAGAATGAGTTCAAAAATATTGTTAAGAGTTGTCACCGAAAAAATGGAAAAAAAAAAAAAATTCACGTGGAATGATAATAAAAGGGTTAAGGCTGAATGTCTAACAAACAACTATAGTTAGTTTGTTCCATATTTCAAAAGAAAATATGGAACTTGATAGATTAGTAGAAGAATGTGTCATTAACTTGTTTAGCTATGAGATATGTTGATGATTTTAGATCATCTAAATGGGTTAATGTAAATGAATTTATTAAAAAAGTATTTAGGGAGCTAAATTACAATATTTCAAGGGATAAAGTGTATAGAACATGAAGTGTAGCAAAAGAGAATAAAAGGGAAGTAGAAGTATCAATACATGAAGTTATGGGATTACATGAAAGAGTTGAGAAGATCAGATTCGGAGATTTTATCTCAATTTAGTAGCTTCAAGAAAGGGTTTCTTTGCTAGAAGTAGGCCTATTATTTTCTTAGATGGATATCATCTTAAGAGTCTCTATCCAAGTATATTATTAGCGAAAATTATAGTAGATCTAAACAACTCCACGTATTTCATTGGAATGGGCAATGGTTGAGAAAGAAAAGAAGGAAATTTATAAGGGATTCATTAGTTGATCATAGAAAATATCATAATCTACCAAGAGGATATTTGGATAATTATTTCTAATTGATAAAGGATGATACTTGCATAGGATATAATGAGAATAATTTGCTTTCTTTTTTCCAACTTGTTAAAATTTACTACGGTATCTTATACTTATTCATAGTGTATTGAGAGTTACTACTATGCCAGCAATTACTATGCCAGCAATTGATGAGTTACTACTTAGAGTATTGCCATTACAAAAGACACCTCTAGAACAACTTCAAGAAGGCGAATCTAGGTGAGGCCTTGAAAGTTACATTATGGACATGTGCAAGATCAATTTGGATGCTGCTTTGGTATGAATTTAATTGAGTCTCATTATGTTGATTTTACTTTGTTAACTAGTTGATGAATAGCATGATAAAGATAGTAGAGTAATGAGATAATTTCTAAATTACATGATACTTTCCATTAATATAGAGTCAAGGCTTCAGTATACTAGAGATGATGAATCTCCACCAACTTAGCAAATAAATGTGTATACCACCGAAGTAGATACAAGGATGGAATAGAAAGATAAGGAGGGTAACATACAAATCTTAATCAAATCTAAAAGAGAGATCAATCTAATGATCATTTAGACTAAAAAAAAGAAGGTTCTAGATAACTTTAGCAAGTCAATAATTTACCTAAGAAATTTGCAACAGATTCTTCTTAATCGATTCTTATCATGATATTCTTGATTTATATTGATTAGTTCTGATTATGATATTCATGGTTTGAACCGCTTATAGTAGAATAAGATCATATCAATTACTTAAAGATTGTAAGTAATTAATTGTAATTATGTTAGATTAGGATCTACAAAATTAGAATCGTATTCATCACTTAGTGATACATTATGTTAGATTAGGATTGATAGAATCGTATCAATCACTTATCGATTGGAACTGATTGATTGTGATTAGTATCTTCATCAATCACTCAAAGATGGTAAGTGATTGAAGTTTCATTTTTTGTATTTCAACAAACAATATAAATACTTTTAAAGGCCATTAGATGCCTTAGCAATCAATGTACAATTTACACAATTCTCTATTTTTTAAATAAGTTCATTATTTTCTAAATTTCTTCTTGATATAATAGCGGGTTGATTATTCTTTTCTCAAATTTTATCCTTGGCAACTATCTCTCTAAATATGACTAATTTTGTCACTCTTTGCCTCATCTTCACAAATTATCTTCTATAGCATGAACAAGATATTGCCTTAGCCAAAAGTTAAGATATGTATGATCACCTCACAGGAGAAAGTCTAGCATCAGAGATATATACACCAGACTTCATTGTAGAAAAACACACACCAAATCCAGGCGATATTGCATGGAAAAAATTTGACCTAATATTGTGGGGAAAGATCATTGGCACCCTTTCAGAAGCAACACTTGGACTTGTGGTTGATCTTCAAACTACCAAACAAGTTTAGGACGGACTCCAAGAGGCATTTGCTCAGGATTCTCAAGAATAAGAATTCACTATTAAAAAATAATTATATATCTCAAGAAGGATACAAGCATTTCTTTGACACATTATCTCAGTAAGTTTAAAAGCTTCTATGATAGTCTTTCTGCTATTGGTTGTCCAATTGTTGAAAAGAAAAAGTTTATACTATGTTAACTAGTTTGGGCTCTCGTTATGAGTCATTCACCATCAGCATACTCAAAGCTCCCATGACCGCCTACTCAGAAGTAGTGTCACTTTTTCAAAGCTTTGAGCAATGAATAATATTGCAAGAAGCACCGCATCTGTCATTCTATAGACTATCCATACAACCTGTACTAATATGAAACTTGCCAAATTTGCTCAAAGAAGAGTCATGTTGCTAGCATTTATTGGAAAAGATACAAGGACAAGCCAGTGCAACCTAAGGCAGTTCCACAAGTTTTAGTTGCTCTAACTCTTGACAACTCAATTCAAGACATTGAATGGACCACTGATACGGGAGCATCAAATTACATGATAAGTAACTCTAAAATTTTGTCCAATTTACACTCTTCTTCAAGTTCTGTCCTAATTGTCAATGGTAATATACTTACAACAAAAGTAAGCTAATAAAACATAGCACAAAATAAATTACTATTCGTGATGTTTTAGTAGTACTAGACTTAGCCTATAATTTACTTTTGGTAAGTCAACTCACAAATCAATTTCTTTTGAACTGCAAATTCACTGATAAATATTTCTGTATTAAAGAAAGAATGACAGGGCATGCGATAATGATCGGCCAAAAGAATGGTGATCTATATGTACCCTTACCAACTTATCAAACTAATTTTTGAAAGCATTTCTCTTTGACATCATTAAAGGTTTGGCACCAACTATTTGGATACCCACAATACTCTGCTAAATGGCTCCAATCTAGATGACTTATCTCTAGTTCTAGCTCTAATGAAAGGAATAACTTTGTGAGAGTTGTCAATTAGGCAAAAAAAAAAAATAAATAAATAAAATCCCTTTTAATTCCCAAAAACTATTAGTTTTGAATTATTTGATAAGATTCATTATGATCTTTGGCGACCAGCCCCAACACTCTCTCTTAGAAGATTTCAATACTACACTTGTTTTGTTGATGATTACTCTAAATATTGTTGGCTAACACTTTGCACCTAAAATATGACTTTTTTGTTACCTTTTTAGCATCTAAAAATTATGTGCTTATGCAATTAAACAAAAATAAAATAAAATAAAAATTCAAGGTCTTTCATTCCAATAGAGGTGGTGAGTTCGTAAGTTCCATTCTGAAGTCTCACTTCAAAAAAGAAAAGATAGTTCACGATATTTCCTACCCTCATATACTGGAACAACCATAAGTTGTTAAACGGAGACATCGAACTATCGAAGAGCTTGACCTAACTATGCTTTATCATAGCAACATGCTAAAACTGTTTTGGGTTAAAGCTTTTTAGATAGTTGTATGTTTTGTTAATTGTTTGTCTAATTCTACTTTTAATTTTGAAATACCTTAATGCTCAACAAATATTCTGATTATTCCTACCTGTGTGTTCTTGGATCTCGTTACTTTCCTTACATTTGGAGCACAAACTAGATAAATAAATAAATTTGATCCTAAAACCGTTCCTTATATTTTAGCAGGATACAGTGATAATTATAAAGGATACAAATGTTATCATCTATTCTCTCAGAAATTCATCATCTCTAAACAAATTGCCTTTGTTGAGGATGTTTTTCCTTTCAAACAACAAACATACCCTGCACACCATCTCTCACATTCCAACTTGTCTATTTTTGAGTTTAATCTTTAAAATGATCCTCCATCATCTGACCATATTGATGTTTCTTTATTATGGGAACAGGTTGCTCAAGTACTGCTTCCCAACTCCTTAGCCCAACACAAATTGTTATTACCCCAACTTAGCTTAGGGATAGTTGAAACAGTGTCTGCATTAAACTCGGATGCAGCAGGCACAAATGCAGGGCCAACCTTGGAATCATCTGCGTACAACATAAACATAGAATTGGCTAAGACATCGTCTTTCTCAAGCAAGGATATTACCGAGTCTTTATCCATGGCACCTCAAGAATCAATTATCACTTCTTATCCATTTCCATCTCATTATCTAATGGTTATGAGGTTACAAATAGGTGTGATTAAACCTAATCCTAAATATGTTCTAACCATTACTCACTCGGATATTCTATAGGAACCTAAAATGGCTAAAGTTACACTCCAACCCCCTGGATGGAAGGTAGTTATGCTGGAGGAATTTGATGCCTTGGATCGTAATCAAACTTGGCACTTAATAGCTAGAATTTTTTACATGCATGTCATTGGTGCTAAATGGGTCTTTAAGGCTAAACTAAAAATAGAAGAAATGTTGAACCACCTTAAGGTCTGTCTGGTGGCCGAAAGCTATCATCAAGTTGATGGAATAGACTACTCTGAGACTTTCTCTCTAGTTATCAAACCTAGTATTATTCGCCTTATGATTAGTCTTCCTCTAGTCCGCTAGTGCGAAATCTACCAATAGATGTTAAAATGCCTTCCTTCATAGTCATATCACTAAAAATATATACATGATTCAACCTCTTATGATTTATCCTAACAAATCAGACCATGTGTGCAAATTCGATCTTGCCCTTGATGATTTTAAACAGGCTCTTAGAGCATGGTTTGAGTTTATTCCTCTTACAATTTAGTGTCTTTTGTAGCATGACAGATCTTCCTTTATTTATTTATCATTCACCACAAGGCACTATTATTCTTTTACTTTATGTTGATTATAGGTTAGTTACTGGTTCTCATTCTTTTTTACTAACTTAATTTTTTACTGTTCTTGTCTAATAATTTGTAATGAAATATCTTAACCTTATCCATCATTTTTTAGGCATGGAAATCACTTTCACCTCAATTAGATTGCACATCTCCCAAACTCGTTATGCTCTTTCCCTTTTAGAAAGAGCAACAATAACCTATACAAGCCTATTAGTACTCTCTTGGAAATGAAGCCTAGAGACTTGATCAAAGATAACATTTATCTTACTAATCCTTCTTATTTCTGTGCATTTGTTGGAAATCTTCAATATCTTCAATATCTTACTCTTACACGCTCTGACTCAACCTTTAGTGTAAATTTTGTTTCTCAGTTCATGTACATATCTTGTTTCTCTCATTTAAAATGGTCTGTCGTATTCCTCAACATGTTAAAGGAACAATTATATCAAGGTTGGATTTTAAATCTCACTCTACACTTAATCTATTTACTTTTTTCTAATGTAGATTAGACTGGTTGTCCTACTACAGGGTACTGCACTTTCTTTGGCTACAATCTTATTTCTTGGTGTGCTAAGAAACAAAAAACTATCTCCAGATTGAGTACAGAAGCTGAATATCGCTTTATGGCTCACATCATCCTAAGCTAACTTAGCTTACTTTCTTTTTACGAGATCTTCAAGTTCCTCAATGTCTACCACTAGTCCTGTTATGTGTTAATCTTAATACCTTATATATGGCTGTTAATCCTATTTTCCACGCTTGTAGCAAATATTGCTTGGCATGTTGTTCGTGAATGTGTTACTCTTGGTCAACTAGTCTCAAGACATGCTCTCTCTATGAACTAAACTACTGATCTTTTCACTAAACCTATGGCCAAGGCTACCCACATTCTTCTGCAATCTAAGTTGTGTCTTAAACCACACCACATGAGGGAAGGTATTAGAGATGATGAATCTCTATGAACTCAACAAACAAATTTGCATACCATTGATAGAGAGACAATGACGGAATAGAGAGATAAGGAGGGAAACCTACAAATCTTAAGCAAATCAAATCTAAAAGAGAGACCAATCTAATGATCAGTTAGACTCAAAGGACGAATGTTCTAGATAAAGGGCTTAAGAAGGGAAAACACAGAGCACGCAATGGAAGCAAAAATCGAAAACTTGGAAAAACTGAAGAACTGGAGAACCCGAACAGAGCCGATGCCGGTCGTGCTCTGGGGGACTCCGAAGTTAAAATTTCTAACCTTTTCTTCTTGTTCTCAAAGATGGTTGGACCGGAATGTGTGCAACCGGGGTAGATGTGCTGGTGGAAATCTTTGGTGCTATTCCTGCAAGCCTTCTACTCCGTCTTTGCATGTAGATGAACGACAAACTCTCGATCTTACAGTATATGGCTTGCTTAATTCCGTTTGGTGAACAACTCACAGACTAAGGAATATTTTCTGGAGAGAGAGAGAGAGAGATGTTTGGTTTTTCACAGAGAAGAAGCCGTAAAAAAAATGTTATGTCCAATCCTCCTGTTTAACCTAAATGAAACCCTAGGCTAAACTGGATTAGCCCATTGGACTCTTAATTTAGTCTTTTGGACTTAATTAATTATTCTAATTAGAATCAAATAATTGGTCCAATTAATAATTAATTTTTCAACCCAAATAAACTAATCCAATAAATAAGTCTATATTAGTTTAGTCCTAAATTAATCTTTAATTATTCAAATTGGGCCAAAACTCTGAATAATTGATTAACCCTACCAAACTAATTTAATTAATTCTCTCTCTCCATGGACCTTTATTTTATTCTAACCCAATAATTAAATCAGACTACTTAAATAAAATAAATTTTATTTAATTTAATTTAAAACCAATTCATTAGCTTGTATTTAATTAGGACTCACAGTCTATATTGAGGATCAAAAGATACACCGCTTTGGCTACTAAAATGACCAAAATACCATTGCTATATAAATAGCTGTATTTTGCATTTTAAATATTTCTTAATATCACCATAAAGAAATATTGACTTCAAGAACAGTGCTGCGTTAGCAAAGTCTCCGACCTACAGGTGTAATGACTAAAATACCCCTCTATATATCGACGTACATTTAGAGAGGAAGAAGTGTACTAACACCTCTCTAAATGATAATTACCATTCTTAGGCTTCTAGTCCAATGATCCACGACTTCCTGGATTGTTTCCGCTTTCCAAGAGAGCTACCCAAAAGCAAACATCTAAGTTATATTTCTCAGGGCCCTGGATATTTAGATCATTCAGACAACCATAAGGGGCGATATAGTATAGAAACTATCTTGTACAAGTCTGTCTTAACTAACTAATCACATATACCCAACATGCAAGTATATTGATCCTACGATAAAACATCAACTATAGCATATCAAAGTATATGCTTCCAACTTTGTCAGATCACCAACTCATACTCAAGTCGTAGAGTATTAGTCCACGCCATAGCAGTAGTAGTCTAGATTTCTACCATATAGTACTTTAAGAAACCACTACTATAGGTCCTATTCTACATATTCGAAATACGCTTATGTCATGAAGTGAGTGGACTACTCACTGGCTAAAAGTAAGTCATTCCCTATTTGAAATTCACAACATAATAACCTAAATATGATGAGATTCCCATTCTCATTAATCGGTTAAGAACGAACGTTTATGTGTTAAGTAACCCGTGATCCATATCTTACTGTGAAAGATCTCCATTCACATGGACCACTTACTTAAACACAATGGGTATTTTCCAAATATAATTGTGCACAAATAAACATGTAAATTCACAAACAATTTTTAAACATAAATTCTTTTATTCAAACATTCGATATTTACATCAGAAGCCTAGTTTAAGAGGACATATTTCCCAACAATAGATAACTTTGGCAAGTCAATAATTCATCCAAGAAATCTGTAATAAATTCTGATCACAATATTCTTGATTTACACTAATTGTAATCTTGTTGATTGGTTGTGATTATGATATTCATGATTTGAACTACTTATAATAGAATAGGATCATATCAATCACTTAAAGATTATAAGTGATTGATATCATTGATAGGATGATATCAATCACTTATCGACGTAAGTGATTGATTGTGATTAGTATATTCATCAATCACTCAAAGATAGTAAGTGATTGTTGTTTCCTTTTTTGTATTCCAATAAATAATATAAATACCTCTAAAAGCCATTAGATGCCTTAGAAGTTGAGATACAGGTTACACAATTATCTATTTTTTAAACAAATTTCTTATTGTTTAACTTTCTTCTCAGCACACAACTTGATAGAAAACCAAGAATAGAAAATTTCTGAATAACTTGGACTAGTCTATCTACAAAAGTCTCACCTATACTACTACCTACATTAAATTCAATTGGTACATCCCAATAATAGCAAACCCTACTAACTTTAACTATATTTTTCACCAAAGGCACTAATTCTGTAATAGCAGAATCACAACCACAACCCATGCAACAACAATCCAGAAAATGTGAATTCTGCCTGTAAAGACCCACAATTATGCATTCAATTTTTTTTTTTCAACCTCAATATTTTTTAACCTCTTTAGTGGACCTGGAATAACATTCATAGATCAATCACATATTGGTATATTGTGCCACTGAAAGAACAACTGCATCCTTTCTATATTTCCATTGCAACAAACTTTAGAAAAAAAGGAGAAAAAGAAAGACATTTGTTGCAGAGGTCCTCGTTTCATATTTTTCCCAATTGAGAAAACTTTTCGATGGGTCAGTATTGGTTTAAGATGTTCAGATTGTTGCTAGCATTCATTGATGCCATTTTTTTTAACCCTAATCAAACTCAAAATAAAAAGATGAATGTTACTAAGTCTATTATTGTTATTAGTTTTTGCATGTAATTGGCAATTGATCCATTTTGATGGGAATTTGCTTGTCCTTATTAAAAGTGCAAATGATTGTCACATGCTTGTTCCCATTGGATTCTGCCCTAGAAAATGTGCAATGGATTGAAATTGACAAAAAAAAAAAAAAAAAAATTGTGTGGAGACTAAGCCCTTGTTTAGTTGGGGTAGTAAGTGGAAAGAAAAAAGGAAGGGAAGTAAATATTTAGTTCGTTTGGTAGGACGTAAATATGAACGTGAAGTAAATGTAGAAGTATTCTTCTTTCCCTCCACATTAGATTTTTCCCCCTCCCATTGTAGAAGGATTATACCAATCTAATCCTTCCATTATAAAGACCAAAATGACCTCAAGTTTACATTTTTTCTTATTAAATTTTTTATTTCTTCTTTTTATTTTTTTTCAACTTGTTAACTTATATATATATATATATATATATATATATATATATATATATATTAAATTTCTCTCACCATTGTTATACTCTCTATCCTTTTTCACCATATATATATATATATATTAAAATTTCCCACCTTTGTTATACTCTCTATCCTTTTTCACCACACTTTCTAGCAATAAAGCAAATATTTTTTTATTTTTTAATATTAATTTTCTTTTAAAAAATATTAATATATTATCGAATAAATTATTAATGAGTTGTCTAATAAATAACATTTTGCTTCAATCTTATAACACAACTATCTACTTCACTTCCATTTATATCAAAAAAATAAAAATAAATTAATTTACTTCTCTAGTAGTTTAGGTATAATAGTAAATTTGACAAAATACCTTCTCCTTCCCTTTCACTTTTCAGTAGAATAAAACAAAAATAAGTATTTATCATTTACTTCTCTTCCACTTATAATAAATAAAATGAAAGTAAATGTGATTACTTTCACTAAGGGAAGTAAAGGTGTCTCTCCTCCCTTCCCCTTCTTCTCCTCTTCCGTGAATCAAACAAAGCCTAACGCTATGTTTAGTTCACAAAGGAGGAAGAGGAGGGGGAAGGGGAAGAGGAGGAGAACTTTTACTTCTATTAAAGGGAGTAAATATAATTTAATTACTTACGTTTTGTTTGGTTGAAGTGGAAGAGAAGTAAATGACAAATACTATATTAATTTACGTTTGAATCCATCTAAATTTAAACTAGTTATTTTGCTAATATGGAGGAGGAAAACTCTCTTCCTCCTAATTTACTTCCCTTCCATATTTCCTTCTTAACTAAACTATATAAATCACCTATTTACGTTTAAATTTACATCCCCTTTGCTTTTTCTCCATCTTTTCACCCCAACTAAATATATTATAAAACTTTTGGAGAAGAAAAAGATTAAGAGCATACATTGAATTAAATAAGTAGTCGGGGGACTTTTTTTGTGGAAAACTTGTCTTTGGTGGTAAATGGTTGGATTTGTTTAAAAATGAAACAATATTCCAACTTGGTCTAAAGGAGGAGGGAAAATGTTGAAGTAGGAGTAGAAATGAAGAGCTCTAATAGCATCGAAAAGAGATGCAACTCAAGAGTAAATACTTTTACAAATGATTAATTGATCATGAGGTTTGAATAATTATTAAAATTATCATTGATTCTTTCTTTAAATACTTTTAAAAAAATTAGAAAATGATTTGGAGAATAATGTTATATATATTTTACTTATATTATTTCTATATCTCTAAATTATTAATGGATAAAAAATTGATTGCAAAAGTTAAAGAAGATTGTTTATCAATCAAGAAATATAATTATTAATGGGATTAAGTGAGTTAAATCGAATCAATTTTAAACTTATTCAGTTCATCTTATTTATGTTCAAACTCGATTTAACTACAATGGTACTTGAAGAAATTGAAAGTGAAACCTCATGTTTTGTTCTAACTCAAGCATATTTAGTATTAGGCTTAAATTTAACTTTGAGTGCCATTTATTTAATATTTGATGTTTTTTCTATACATAAAAATATAAAATTTGCAATATTTTTTTTTTTTGTGGATAAGATCATTTAGTTAAGGCAAATGGAGGAATTGGAAACAAGACCTAGTCGATATGCTTGGCATATGACTTCTAAGATGGTCAGCATCTCAAACAGCAAGTCCATGGCTAGGGAAACTAAGAAAGTGAAGGTTTGCATTTGTAGAAGCTGGTTTGGAAGTTATGAGAAAAGAAAGTATTTAGAGGGAATATTGGTGGGTTCCTTTTTGGGAGTTAGAAATAAAAAGAAAAAGAAGATAAAAGAGAAGGGACTAAGATCCTTTCATTATTCATCTAATCTTTCTCTATTTTTTGAGGGAAAGACAGAGATTGGGCAGTCAATCTTTGGCCAGCTTTAGTAATTATAAAAAAAATGACAAAATAACTTCTTACCTTTTTAATTCAAACAAATATATATTTTTTTCCCAAAAAAGTATAAATCTGTAGATTACTTCTAAAAAGTATCATATCTCTCATCTTCTCTCCCAACTTCCAAAAAAAAGAAATAAAACCTTTTTAGTGCCACACCCAACATTCGAAGATGACATAACAACACCCAAAAAATGGAAATGTCAAACCTCGAATATACAAATTAATTTAATAAAATCATATACATAAAGGACTTACATTAATTGGAATTTAAAAACAAAGTCTCCAAAATACAAAATAAAACTCAGAAATCTTAAACTTATCTAAGTAATCATAACATAATTCTCAATTCAAGAAGCATTCAAAACATAAACCATTCTTAACAAATTTCTAAGATATGTCTCTAAATACATAATTTAAGTCTCAAGTTTCAATCGCTCAAGATCTTCATCAAACCATTCTTTCAATTCATCACCTTCTAACTGAGAGTCTGCAAAATGTTAATCAAATGAGTGTGCTCACTAGCTCGGTAAGGAACAATGGCTTGCCTAGGATTGAGCATATTAAATAAGTATTGATTCCAAAAGTTAAGTCACAACAAAAATGTACATTGAAGAATCTTTTGTACAATCATTTACATTTCAAAACAAATGATGCTAGGTACTAGATTTCCCCTATGATTGGTAAAAATAAAAGTATAGTAATAACAAAGGTGAAAGGGTATTGTCAAACAAAGAAACTTTCTCTAGAAAAGGGGAGCAGCATCTCCTGCTTTAAGGAAGTAGTGCTGCTTGCTAGGAGCATATCAAACTGTTGGAATCTAGAAGGGTAATGGCATTGCTCAAGTTGACAAAAATGGCATTGCTTGGTAGAAGAAAATGTCAGCGATAGGAATTTCAGAAAGGAAGCAGCAAGGATACCTAAGAATGGGAAAAAGTTGGGTGGACCTGATCCACGGCCCCACAGGTGGACCGGGTGGGTCCAAATGCATGCAGAATTCAACACATGTCCAACCCAATATTTTATTCCCCAAAAATTTATTTTGCTAATTTATTTTCAATTTTTCAATTTTCCCTCAACCATGGTTAAGGATTTTGGAAACAAATCCCACTCAGTCTCTCTACCTCTCTCTCCCCCCGCCTTCCCCCTACCCCGAAACTCTCACGCGTCCCCCGAAATCTCCTCGACCTCCAAGCCTGTCTTATACCACCGGCCTGTCTGTCATCGCCGGTGGCGAGCTCTCTCCTCCCTCCAAGACACCCTTCCGGTCTCCTCCACTTCGCACCCCTCAGAGGTCGCCACATTCCGTCTTTCCCCATTTTCTGGCATCACCGGTCTTTCTCTCTCTCTCCCTCTGCCGACGCACCCTTCCAGTCTCCTCTCTACCTCTCTCTCCCCCCACCTTCCTCCTACCCTCCATTGCCATCGAGCCCTCTTCCCCCCATCCAAGGCACCCCTCTGGTCTCCTCCATCTCGCACCCCTCCGATGTAGCCCCATTTGGTCTGGCATCGCCAGTCTCTCTCTCTCTCCCCCTCGGCCCATGCACCATTCCGATCTCTTCCGAGTTGCTACCTTCGGTCTGTGCCGCTCCCCTGTCCCACACACCCCTTTGATCTCTAAAAAAAGCACCCCCTTCCCCGTCCTATGCACCCCTCCGATCTCCTTTTCTTCTTTTTGCATTTTGGACAGATCTGTGACATTTTGGGTCAGGCATCTTCTTGCGGTGGGTTAGGCATTTTTACTAGTATCTTCGTTTGGTGGCTTGGCCAGCTTCTCTTGCACACCTAGGTAGTCCTTTTTTTTGAACTTGTGTAATTCAATTTCAGAAATGTGACATTGTGCATTGTGTAAAATGCAGAACTGTGACATTGTGAGTTGTATAAAATGCAGAACTATGGAAAAGGGGAGTGGCGGGTGTTGGGGTGGGGTGTGGGGGGAGTTGAAAAAAGAATGAGTGAAATAATGGACATACAAAGAGTTGATGTTTATCTCTTGCGAGCTTGATTTATGCAATACTTGGCACTGCATGAAATATGAACTCTTGGTCCTTGGTTCTGGTCTTTGTTTAACAGTTTGCATGACCTTTGTGACTCTTATAAAGGAAATTTTCCTTTTCAAATGAAACATTACATTTTTCACTTGACTTTCAAGTATATATGTACAGATTATATATACACACGAAATTAGAAGGTGGCTATGCTAACAGATGATGAGTGATTTATTATCATGTCCTTAAAATTGTTGTAGCTATATTATTTGGTCACCCTAAGTTGTTATTAGTTTTGTATGAATTTCTTGAGATTTTTAAATCCAATTCTATTTTTAAACAAATATCTCTAAATTGCCATTTCAGATACGGAATAGAACTCCTGAACTTGAAAAAGGTGTTGCTAAAGCTCTATATGATTTCTATGAGGTTGTTACACACGAGTTACTTTCATCTAATTGGAGGTCAGTGCATGGTTGAGTATTGTTGATTAGTTTGGAGGTGTTTAGGTTGTGAGTTGGTGTAAAGGAGTTGATAAATGGTAAATGATTGGTGAATTTTGTTGAGATTGTTGTGTAATTGGTGGAGTAAAATTGAACTGTTGAATTGTTTTTTCTTTTATTTATTGTGTTGAAGTTGTGCCATTTTTGTTGGAATGTTGAAAAATGTGACATTGTGGATTGCTAATTGGTTTAGAGGTGTTTGGGCTGTGAGTTGGTGTAAAGGAGTTGATTAATGGTAAATGATTGGTGAATTTTGATGAGATTGTTATATAATCGGTGGAGTAAAATTAAACCGTTAAACTATTTTTTCTTTTTTTATTGTGTTGAAGTTGTGCCATTTTTTGTTGGAATGTTGAAAATTGTAACATTGTGCATTTGAACAAAGGAGCTTATTTTTGTTGGTGAAATGGGATTTGTAAATGAGATTGGCTTGTTGGTGTGTCTGTTCTTGATCTCCTTGAAAAGGAGTATTGTTGACTGGTTTAGAAGTGATTAGGTTGTGAGTTGGTGTAAAGGAGTTGGTTAATACTAATTGACTGGTGAATTTTGTTGAGATTGTTGTTTAATTGGTGGAGAAAATGCAGAACTGTGGAACTGTTTTTTTTTTTTTTATTGTGTTGAACTTGTGCCATTTATGTTGGAATGTTGAAAATTGTGATACATTCAGTACATTTCTTATAGTCGGTTTTTGATGTGATACTTAAATTATAAAGACTGAAGTACATTGTACATTTTTTTTCACTACAGCTGCGAATGACATCGAGAAAGTATTATGTTGTGTTTCAAGGAAGACAGCGTGGAATATTTGTGAAATGGGTGGATTTTCATAAATCAGTAAATGGCTATCCTATGAATGTTTTCAAATCATTTCCATCTTTTGAAGAAGCGGAAAAGGCTTGGACATCGCATAATACATCCTCATCGACTGTGACGGATTTTGATCCACCACCACCTCCACAACCTCCTGCGAAATAGCTGATTCGAAAAAGAAGTCAATAAAACTAAGGAAAACACTTGTAGATCTTTCCCTGATGGAATGAAAGATATTGGCTTACATTGTAACATACTGCTTCTTTTATTGGCTTCATTCTGAGAATTCTGTGTTATAGATTTATAGCTTCATTGTAAGCAGGATGAAGTAGAACTTTGTGTTTGTAAAGTGTTGTTTCCTTGATGGAATGAAAGTATTTCCTTGGATTTAATTTCCTGTCCTTCAGTTTCTTTTTTCTGTTTTTTGCTTTCTGGGAAAATAATTTCCACATGGTATTTGATGTTAAAGGAAGGAGTTTGGCTTTTCTTCTATCCAGAATTTAACTTCCTGTACAGAAACCTTTTGTGCGACAAAATGTTAGAAAAATTGGTGCATATTGTAAGACCAACTTTAACAAAAGAAATTACTGAAGCGATCCCTTCTATAGGTCATAATAAAGCAAAAAAATGATTGCCAAAGTCTAGGAGACAGATTGCCAGGCATGGAGATTCAAGTGAGAGGAATGGAAATTGCACTCAGCTTCTGCCATTTACATGCTGGATTGGCTAATCAAGAGCTCAACCATATTCTACTTGGTGCTTCATCAATACTGGGTCTTAAACCAGAGCAAGCTAGATGCTATTCACCTTTCAGTTTCAATTCAGTGACAGTTCCAGAGATGAGAGGAGAATTTGTTGAAAAGCTCATCTTCCCCCAAGAAACTATCCTATCGGTAGACAAGGATCAATCAGCTTATTTCTTTATGTCTTGTGCACAACAAATCATTAACGATTTTACCATGAGAGAGAATACCGAAACTCTTCCAGGTAGTAATATGTAGAAGAAAGAAAAGTTAAAAGACTTACGCGAGCTTGAATCGTTCAGAATCAAGGAAGCATTTGGAAATTGGATCATGAAACCGAACAAGGAAAGACTGCTATTTGCATCAAAATGTTCACTTTCTTTAGGGCTGGCTGTGCTTCTTGGCTTGATATTTAGCAAAGAAAATGGTTACTGGTCAGAGCTGCAAAGGCTCGTGCACAAGCCACTGCAATTGGATTGGTGTGTAGTGTTCTAGGATGCTACATTTTTGAAAAGCTTGTCAACTTAAGGTTCTTGGCTCTACTCCCGCGGATCATCTTTACCAGCTTCCTAAGGCACAGTCAGATGTATGGCCAAGCTGGTGGAATTTCAATAGTTATTGGAGCTCTATTGATCCTTGGTAGAAATAACTATGGAACTCCAAAGAATTTGTCATTAATAGGCTGACAGAGGCTATCATTGGGTTATGTTCTTTCATACTCATAGAGCTTCTCCTACAACTAACCAGGGCATCTACTCTGGCCAAGAGGCATCTATATCTAAGCCTAACGACTGTTCAAGAATGCCTAACATGAGATTAGCCAGTAAGGGAAAATGATGCACACATGATGCATTTCTTGGTTCCATGAAGCAATGAATACGAAGCACATTTTATCTGTCCAAGTATATCAACTAAACATTAAAGAACACTAATAATTATTACAAAAGAATCACAAAAAAGGTGGATGCCTTCAAAATCTTGAATATTGTACCCAGTTATTGAAGCTTGATATAATTCAAAATCTACGAAAATCAGAAGATGTAACACATGTCTACATGAGCAAAAACATAGAAGCAATAGTTAGTGAATTCAATGCCTGTTTGTGGCGTTTATCTGCAGAGGCAATACAAATACACTGCAAGCTGAAAAAACATATATGTGGCTCGCATAGGAGGAAAAACTTCCATGTAGTTCACATACTGATTTCCAGTCTACAAAAGTTTAAGTCCAATCAAATGATAAGTTGACCAGTAATTAAATATATGTCACTGGAAGGAACAAGAAAACGGTGAGTTGATTGGGTTGCTGAATTCCAGCCATACCACTGCATAGGGGCTTATCCATATATCCATCAAAGTTGTAATCAAATACAGAAAAAAGTCATAGAATGCCCTATGACTAAGCAGAAACTCCAGAAAAAATCCGAAATTCCAGAAAAAAACAATATCCACCATAAAAGCAGAAATTCTAGAAAAAAATCTTTGTGCAACAAATCTTCTTTCATAACAAATCTGATTCCAGAAAATCCGATTAACAATATCCACCATAAAAGCAGAAATTCTAGACAATAATCACACACACATACCTCCAAAAGGAATAGCAAGCAGCTCACTATTCAATGTGACTTTGAAGACCTTGGACATCACCTCGATCACCCTAGCATTATAAAATATAGAATAAATCAATATCCTAAATACAAATAAAACATTTACCAACAAGTACGAAAATGCAGAAAGAAACCTTACAGCAGTAATACTATTCAATGCAGTGAACCCCTACAACATACTTGTAAAAGACTAAAAAAAATCACCTGTGCTTAGCACCTATAATGAAACCATAAATAACATGTAAAACTGTCCAAGACTCGTAGATATGAAAAACTACACGGCCCACATTGCATGAAACA
Organism: Voacanga thouarsii; assembly: GCA_026120185.1. Taxonomy (NCBI): domain Eukaryota; kingdom Viridiplantae; phylum Streptophyta; class Magnoliopsida; order Gentianales; family Apocynaceae; genus Voacanga; species Voacanga thouarsii. The sequence continues at coordinate 2,892,620 of JANUWF010001719.1, read as the reverse complement.
ACTGCAAACCAACCTCGTTGAGAGAAATTGGATTGGACAATTCCACAGGTGGGCAAGCCTCACTACTTGTTGCATTCCATGGCTGCGACAATTGGCTTTCCGTTGTGGCAGACTGCTTCATTTTTCCTACATCACAAACCAATTAAATTACGTTAACAAAAATGGAATATTAAAAACAAATTACGTTAACATATAAACTGCTGATCAATATTGAAAACAAATTTGCATTGCAACCATGAGAAGAGGCATCCTTTTGACTTGAATTACTCCTCTTCCTTTTCTCAAAATGACCCTTTATCCTTTCACCTCTTTCTCTTCCCTTTGTCCTTATTTTTTTTTTTTTGGATCTTGAATAGCAACCTCATCATCCGCCACAACATTTCCCTCATGGATGATGTTCACAGTTGGATCTTTAATCCCCGACTATAAATCAAACATAGAATTTTTCTTGAAATAGTCTTCGACTCGATTGGCTATGCTATCAAGACCTCGCCACATGATAAGCTTGCATGCCTCATGGGATTGGCTTCTAGAAACTAGATCATAAGCAAATCTCATAGCTCGATTTGTATAGATAATTTCCAAACTTGTGCCATTCATGTTGAATATCTTGGCTTGATCAATGTCGCTTACCCTTTTTCGTGCATCTTTGCTCCACCTTTTCAATAAATATCTTTCTGGAATAGTGGGAACTTTTTTTTACTTTCAAGCCTGCTAATGCATATGTGCACAAAATCCCCTATGATTCAAATTTTTTGCAGCTACAATTGACAATATTTGTAGTTGTATTAAGGTATACTTTGCTTGTCTTGGGTCCCCATTTTGTATCCAAAGTGACACTAAACTTGATGGTGGAATCACCACAAGTTTCTTCTTCGTGAGATGAGACCAAGATGTCCTTAAACTCTTTCTCGAACGCCTTGTACAATTTATGAGTATAAAAGCGGGCAGCTTGTTGCAAAACTAGGCTAGTTTTCACTGCAATAGGTGATTTCCCGTGTTTACAAAAAAAATTAGCCTTGGCTTCATTTTGACGCCATTCCCTAAGTTTACGCTCAAACTCAACTACAAATTTGGTAAGAGAAGTGGTCTTGCTGCCAATACCATTTAAAACACTATTTGTACTCTCACTTCTTGAAGTGCTCTTAAATTTGGCACTAAAGGATTCGTTGGTAAGAGCTGTACACCATCTTTCTCGAATATTGTACAATCTTTCTAGCCATTTATGCCCACTTAAATTATACACATTAATCATTTCAGCCCATGTCTCTTCAAACTCCTTCTTCGTCTCACAATCAGTCAAGCACTTATGAAATAATTGTTGAAACTTTACATCATTGTTAAGACCTCCTAGGTATGATGGGACATTTTTACAGATGTGCCACAAACACAATCTGTGTTGGCTCCCAGAAAACACTATATCAGCAGCTTTCATGATCGCAACATCTTGGTCAGTCATAAATGTCACAGGTTGCTTATTATTTATAGACTTTAAAAAAGACCTAAACGCCCACTCAAATGATGTAGCAGACTCATCGGATAAAAATGCACATGCAAATATAATTGTCTGCCAATGATGATTTACCCCAATGAACGGTGCAAGACTAGGTTATATTTATTGGTTCTATATGTAGCATCAAATACTACAACATCACCAAAGAAATCATAATCAATCTGGCATCTACCATCTCTCCAAAAGAAATTATGAATTTGCCCTTCATCATCCAACTCAACATCCCAGAAAAATATACCTTCAGTGCTAGCTCTATGCTTGAAATGGTTGACTACACTTTGAGCATCTCCCTTTTCAATCAATGAGTTTCTTCTACTAGTAAGTTCATTGTAGGCATCTTTCTTCAAGAACCCAATACTTGCAACACTACCACCTTCTTTTGTCATATAAGAAAATGCTTGAGAGGTCTTTATTCCGGAACCGACCATTAGCTCCAAAGTGTCTCCTTGAACCTGTGATACCCGACGGGCTGATTTTAATAAGTGCTTCTCATATGTTTTTGCTATCTCGTGGTTATGCTCGTTATGTAGCTTGCTAACCTTCCAAATGCCATTCTTATCAACTTCAAACTGCACCATTGCCTTACAATCAGTTCTTGTATTCAACCTTTCATATGAACTAGCATCACTTTCAAATTTTTTAACTCCTTTTTTTGAGCAAAAGAAGATTTTTTACCTAATATCTTTTGTCCCTTGCACGTAGTATTGTTTTCCCTTCCTCACACTAAAGCCACAGACATGTGCATATTCACAGTATAAGTTATACGCTTTCTCTTGACAATCTACAGTAGTATTCAATAATTTTTTTTCCAAATTCTGAATTATTAACACTTCATTATTGTCATCCTCATCATTTTTTCCCTCAGCTTGTTTCTCAACACAATTTCAACATTATTGTTCCCGTTGCTTTGTAATGACTGAATTTCCCTACTTATTCGGTGCAAGAACTGAACTTCGTCATCTTCGTCTTCTTCTAAGTCATCAATAAAAATTGTATCTCCACAACTTGACATCCTTCAAGCCAAAAAATTATATATGTGGTACGAATTCAATTAAGTCAATCTTAATTTCCTAAATAAAAAAAAAGCTCCAATATCTCCAAAAACTATTAAACATATAGGCTGTCACACACACTACATGTTAACAAAATTGAAATGAACTAATCACGAAGAACTAGTTCAACATTCATATATCAAGAGATTTGAAGTATATTACAGTATACGCTAGTTCAACCCTATGGTAACCAGTTGAAATGATGAGAGAGAGTTATTATTATTATTATTATTATTATTATTATTATTATTATTATTATTATTATTATTATTATTTTAATGTCTCACAACTAAACAAGACAATTAAATACATCGATTTGCAGCTTTCCCAACTGTAAAATGTAGTGAAATACTTGAATTTTCGGGTGTTAAAGATTGTGATGCATATCCTAATTAATAAAGATAACAACTCCATTGATAAACATCCAATGAGTAGAAGGTTTATGCTATTTCATATTCCAAAAAGGCACTATACTGGATACAAATAAATAAGAAATATTCTCTAAAGAGATACATTCAATCTTAAAAGTTACAACAATTCCTTCATCTATGACAAAATGCAATGTGAAAGGAAAAGCATATAAATGCTTGACATGATTGTTTATGGCATCACTTAACTATACGGGACGACTTAAACTTTGCTCTATTCTTTTATCTATTTATGGATTTTTAGCAGCGTAGAAAATTTTCTTTCGAGCATCTCTAGGCATTTTCAGTTCATATCCACCGACCATAAAACACACATAGGATTGTTGATAAGATTTTAGATTATTAAACAAATAATGATAGAACGGACAATAGCATGTGAAGATTCAACAGTTGCATATTCGCTTTGGAAAATGTACACTCATCTACATTTTGAACCAGAATCTTCAGAGGCAGAGAATATATTGACATTTTAAAAGCAAATAAACGCATTCTATTCAGTAAAATAACATGAAAAGAGATGAAAATGGTAGCAAATGGAGAAAAGAATATACTGACTTTTTGAAAGCCAAATCGAAATCAAGCAAAATGGCAGCTGAGCTCAGACTACTTGTTCAAAGAAAGGAATAACTAGAAGTAAAATGGCAGCGAACTGAAGCGAGTTGGAACTAATTGTTCAAAGCTAAGCCGAAATTAGTAGCAGAAGGCCCGCCCCATTCTCCCTTTCGTTGTTCTTCTTCAGACCTATAGGAACAAGAGAAAGATAGAAGTCTTCTATGCTAAATTGTCGTCTAATTTGGGAGTGTGGGTGAGAAAGAATTTTACGAAGGCTACGTACACATGATCAGATGTACACAGTCGGCTTTCCGTTGTAGATCTGAAAGCTATGTTGGATCTCCATCAGAAGCACAATGCCGCCGCGGACGACATCACATATCCTGCCGGTCTCTCTCTCTCTGGTTTTGTTTTGGCAAGTTTCAAAGGTAGAGAGAGTGAGTTGGAGTTTTTTAATTTTTAGTGAGGGCCATAGTCGGATTTGTCTCCAAAATGCCTCAACCATGGTTAAGGGAAAATTTTGCAAATTGGAAAAAATGAGCAAAATGGATTTTTGGGAATAAAATATTAGGTTGGACAGGTGTTGAATTCTTCATGCACTTGGACCCACCTGGTCCACCGGTGGGGCCGTGGACCAGGTCTACCCAAGAATTTCCCACCTGAGAATAGGAAGCACCACTTAAACTGAGAGAGACGGAGTTGCTTGGTCTCTGATGTTGTGCTACCAGAACGAAAGACAACAATATTCTTAGGAAATTTCAAGTCCAGACCTCATAATAATAAGGAAGAACACACTTAGACCTCTCCAAACTTAATATTAACATGAGAATATAAGTGAAGAACAATTCAAAAAGAGGTCATCAACCAAATTCAACAAAATTAGAGTAAGGCTAATAAGAGTACTAATATTCTTACAGAAATTCTAAAACCAAATGTTAAAAAAAACAAAAATGCTTTAATTCACAATTTTTAAAATCAACAAAATGCTTGGCAAACATAAACATTTTCAAAACATCGCAAACAAATTGAATTATGTCTAGGGTCAGGTTGTAACTAATTAATACTATCAATTTTCTAACTATTGTATCTTATTAGGAGAAGGGTCAGAATCGAGACTAGGTATTATATTCCTCTAAACAAGGGTCAGAACAGATAATTAGGCATTGTGTCCTCCTAACCAAGGGTCAAAATAGATAACTAGGTATTATATCCCCCTAACTAAAGGCCATAATTTATAGAAGTTTGGGGAACCCCCACCATAGCCCCCCACAAGGATCACACAATCCTCAAAATTTAATTTCAAAACTTAATAGAAACTTTGAATTTTCGCAAATTCAAATACAAACAAAGTGAAACATCAAACTCAATACACATACATAACCTTATCAATACAAAAATCAAATTAAACTATACTCAATTCGAATTTTTATTCAAAACATAAGGTCTCCATGAATTTAAAAACTAATAATTTTTTCAAAAAGAATAATCAAAAGCACGGAAACCAAATCTCCTTACCAAACAAAAACGAAGTCAAGATGATTCCTCTTATTACTTCCAAGGAATCTCTAATCACCTACAAACCTCATATTGTGATCTAAATTAGATTATAGACATAAATTAGTTTTCCCAATTAAACCTTACACTGTACTCGACTCAAAATTCAGACAAAAACGATAAGGATTCCTAAGAGACGATTAAACCTAGTCTCACCTTATTTTTGAGCTTCTGAATCCAATCTCTTCTCTACTTTGTCTTCCCTGTTGTTTTTCTCTTCTGCCAGAGTAATTTATGTAACAACACAAAATTTGTTTCAGAAAATAGTACTACATCCGTTTCATAATATAAATCGTTTTAGACTTATGTATATGAATTAAGGGTTCATAAATTCTAGACAATTTTAAAATTGAACTTCCAAATACACTCCTAATTAAGCCTTTATTTACTTTGATAATTAGAGAGAGTTGAGTCATAATTAGTGAAAAGAGAGATATTGCAGGGAAGGATAGAGTTGGAAAAAAGTAATAAATTTTTATAGAACTTTGTAAAACGACTTATATTGTAAAAAAAAATTTCAAAATTAAAACGACTTATATTGTGAAAAAGATGTAATAGTATAATTGTTACGATATGATTACTATAATTAAAAACCCCTAATAAATGCAATAATTGCTACTCCCTCCATCCCATAATATAAGTCGTTTGACTTAATTTCACACATATTAAGATTCTTGAAAACAATGTGACTTTATGTTTTTTCTTCCTAAAATACCCATATTTAAATGTCTTGGAAACAAGAGGAGAGAGGGGAGAGAAAGAGAGGGAAAGAGAATAATAAATAAGGACAAAAATGTAAAAGCAGTTTCAAAACCTCCTTAAAAAGTTCCTAACGACTTATAATTTGGGACAATAAAAGTAGCTTCAAACGACTTATATTATGGGATGGAGGGAGTAATTGATTCCACAACTGAAGTTAAGTTATAGTCAATCCCCAATCTCTTGGTCCAAACACCTACTTCCTCCGTCCTATAACATAAGTCGTTAAAGACTATTTTTGTTGTCTCAAATTATAAGTCGTTTGGGACTTTTCAAGAAAGTTTTAAAGCTATTTTTATATTTTTATCTTTATTTATTATTCTCTTTCCTTTTTTTTCTCTCTCATTTATTCTATTGTTTCCAAGACATTTAAATAAAGGTGTTTTAGGAAGAAAAAACATAAAGTTACCTTATTTTTAAGAATCTTAGTAGGTGTGAAATTAAGTCAAATAACTTATATTATGAGACGAATGGAGTATTAATGACAAAAATAAGGCAATTGGGAATGCCCAACTAAAGGAGAGATCCTCTCAAGCTCTTTATTAAAAGACCCATTAATTACGAAAATCGGCAAGATTAGAAATGGCCTAATAAGGGAAAGATCCCCTCAATCTCTTGGTCAAAAGACCCATTAATCACGAAAATAAGCAAAATTAGGAATGCCCAATCAATGGAGAGATCCTTGGGGCTCACGCTTACACAACGATGGTTTCTTTGTAATCGAGAGTGGCGATTTTGAAATCGCCATTTGTAGTTGCGACTTCAATATATTTTGTGAGATTAATTAAATTATTTTGTGTGATATAAGATCGTCATTCGTAGTGGCAATTCATGTATTTTTCTGAATACTAATAAAAGATACAATGTTTTTATCACTTTATTAAAATTTTATAATAATATGATAAAAAAACTTATCAACTTAATACTACATCCGTTTTACAATATAAGTAATTTTAAATATGAAAAATTTTTTCACAATATAAATCGTTTTATAAATTTTATAAAAATTTATTACTTTTTTTCAACTCTACCCCTTATTGCAATATCTTTCTTTCTACTAGTTATGACATAACTTTCTCCAATTATCAAAATAGATAAAAATTTAAGGGTATTTTTGAAAATTTAATTTTAAAATTATTTAGAATTTAGAATCATTAATTTCTGTATATAAATTTAGAACGACTTATATTTTAAAACGAAAATAGTATTAGACATTTAAATGTCTTCATGGACGAAATAGTCTTCATGCTGCAACTCACAAATCTCCAACAACCACTTGCCTTTCCATTGAGCTTAATATAATGCTTGGGGGAGCGTTTGCAGAGTTCAAATGCATGTTTAAGTGTTATTTCCGAAGTTGTTTGGCAAAAAACATTTTTGAACGTTTAACGTTTTGAATCATATTTTTCTACGATTGGAAGGCATTAAGATTGGTCTAGTGTTCGCCGTTCGAATGTTTAGATGAAACATACCTTTAAAAAAAATTAAGGAAAAAGGAGGTTATATATTTAACAAGGTCTTTACATGATTAATTGCGATGATTTGAACCAATTGAAAGTTCAATGGAGGTAAAGTGGGTAAAACTTGAGAGGGTAAAATGCATTTAACTCTCAATAATTTAGATAAATATAAAAAATATTTGTTTTACTTTTTTATTTTATTTTTTAATTTTTTAAAAAATGAAATAGAAGAGAAAAGACACGAAACGGAAAAGAAAAAAAGATAGGACGTAATTCAATATCGAACTCAAAACTTACGTCTCGAACAATAACTCATCTACTACTAAAAAAAATTATTATTGATTATTTTATTAAAATTGCTCAAACATAATGTATTGAGTAAATAGTATTTTTGTAAAACTTAACACCTTCATTGTCTTTTCTTGTGACATAACATGAGACTTACGCATAGTTACGCTGGCAACATGCAAGAATATAGATCTTCTCCGTATGACCTTCTGAGCAGACAAATTTGGATCAGATGGGTAGCTAAAGCTTAGTAATTCTAGGGTCTTGAAAATGAAAGCAGTTCTGAAATCTGTCTTATGAATGTCCTCACTTAGAAAATCGCTCACCGATAAGAAGAGAGCCGGCTAGAAACAATCAAAACAACATTCATGGCAGCTCTAGAAACACATGTAGTCAGCTTTATAATCAATTCCAGGATGTTAAAACACTGTTAAACACACCAAAAGACCAACATGTTCATAGTCCCGTGCCATTAACGTTGTGCTAATTAATTGAAATTTGCAGAAGGATCATTACCCGTTGAACATTTCTTTTTGTATGCTTATGATCATAGAGATATATAAATGCATACACTCCTCTGACGGTCCAAAGCAAGAATCTAATTAGTCTCCAATGGCAATGGAAATGGCGAAGTTTTTATCACTCCTAGCCAGTGCTTCTGTTGCTGCAGAAATTCCAGTGGCTGTGGCATTAGCTGCTGCTCCTGCTGGTGACATCAAAGGGGTATATTGGCCTTCATGGTTAGCAGAAACACTCCATCAACCATTCCAACTTCGTATTTCAATAAACTATACTATGCCTTTGTTGTGCCTGATGCTATAACAGTCCAGCTTTTGATAACCCAACCTGATGATCAATGGATGGGAAATTTTACTACTACACTACATGTGAAAAATCCACCGGCAAAGGCCTTTCTTTCTATTGGAGGAGGGGCTGCAAGTCCTTACTCTTTCTCCAACATGGGAAGCAATCAAAAAAATCGGGCTGCATTCATACAATCTACGTTAGTGTAGCTCGAAAATATGGATTTGATGGTCTCGATCTTGATTGGGAATTTCCCAATGATCAAGAAGATATGAATAACCTGGCAACGCTTTTCAAGGATTGGCGTGCTGCTGTGAATCAGCAGTCAGCTGCCTCAGGCAAACCTCGGCTGCTCTTGTCTGCTGCTGTTTACTTCAGTTCTCATTTCTTCTTTACTGATCCACCCCGGACTTACCCTGGAACTGCCATTAGAAAGCATGTGGATTCAGTGATCCCCATGTGCTTTGAACGACAACAATTAGACTCTGGCTAGGGCAGCTTCCATGGCCTGGGACAACTAATCTGATTAATATATATGATATCCACTTCTAGTTCTTGAAAAGCCGAGTGCTGTTGATGCTTCTGAGTCCAGGAGGATCTGAGATTTCTCTTTGCCACGGTTGAATTTATTTTTGTTTTCCAAAGTTATGAAAATCAAACCAGTCATTGAACCGTAAAATAATAAGTTCAATGATTTACAAGTCCAATTGTAATTGAACTATAATCGAATCAGAATATAATTAAATATTTTTTTAATATTATTTATATAAAAAATATTATTCAATATTACTCCCTCCGTCCTATTAAAATTGATAGTGGTTGACTTGACACGATATTTTATATAAAAATAAAAATTAGAATATAATAATAATATAATATAATAAAAATAAAAAATATGTAAATCTCATAATACTTTATGTCAAATCTAAAAATATAAATATAATATATATAGAGTATATTGATTATTTTATAATAAATTGTATAGTAAAAACTTTCCTTTTAAGGAAAGTATCAAATTTAGTGGAACAGCCCAAAATAGTAAGTAGGTCAATTTTAGTGGGACGAATGGAGTATATATATCAAAAAAATAAAAATAAATAAATATAAAAATATCTCTTAAAATTAATAGATTTTAAATAAAAATAAATTAGTTATTTATCAAAAGATCTAAAACATAAATTGAATACATAATACAACAAAACGATTTTATTTCCTCTTTTTTTTTTCCAGGATCCAAAATGACATAATTTTAATCAAATTAGTGACCTGCCAAGACCGTAGTTCAACTGGTTTTTGACTAGTTCTACTGGTTTTTGGCTGGTTCTTGTACTGCATGGATCATAAGACACACCCGGACTGGACAAGTGACTGGTTCGGGATCCGATCGGTTGAACCGGGAGGTCCGATCCGGCTTTCAGAACACTGTGTTTTCCTTTAATTTCCTTTCCTTTTCCGGTTCCTCCCTCAACTGAACTCCTAGGTTGTTTGCTTGCCTATGTAAACAAGAAGATACATTTGATTTGAATGTAATGGAAGCTCTCTTGAAACCTTGTTTATAAAAACCAGTCATATTTAAAATACAAAAATATCAAGCTGTGTCAATTGCATACAAGTTAAATAACGAATTAAACAGCAGATTTCAAAGTTCCTCCTGTATAGAATTTGAACAATGCTTGGGAAAGAAAATTGATAAAGGGTCGATAAAATGCTTAGTTCAAACAACTTGACAAAAATCAAACCTAGATCCCAGAAGAAAACTGAAAGGAAAGAATCTCAAACAACTGCCGTCTGGCAGGTTAAAAGCTCCATGCACATTCTCGAGATATCAGAATTGGGAACTAGTCTTTCATCCTCACTTTCTTCTTCAGTGTGTATTTTGAACTTTTCTAGTATAGCCTTGAATGTGATGTTCAGGTCTCCAGAGGGAACTGGTGACCTCTTAGAACTCGTCAATTTTTTCCCGAATGATTCCATCCTTAACTCAAATATGCTAATATAGTCACTTGGATGCTCCCTAGTGACCCTCCCCATTTGTATGATCAAGACATATGAGCCGCAAAATCTTAATGCATTCCAATATGGAACCCCATATATATCATGGTCTTTGCAGTCCAGTTTCTAATATCTATATTGACAATCCATATCGGCACAGTTCATCTTTGCATTCTCCTACTCAAAGCACAAATAAAGCACCATATAACTGGAAGTATAAGAAATGACCAAAGGCAGGCATGCTATTTAAAATGCAAATGCGTACTGAATAAATTTTGGAGAATGATTATAATGAATTTTGCTCTAGTTGAGAATCTAACATTAAAAAGTATTCATAATTTTATCGAGAATACGATAAAGGATCAATTCAATGTCAATTATTGACAACATTTCCTTTTCTAGCAGATGATTTATTGGAAGGACTCATAATCACCAACCAACTAAAATTTTATTTTAAAAGGAGGAGCAGGGCATGTAACATAAAAGGAACAAAAAAGCACCGAAAAACAGCGAAATTTAGAGAAGCAAACCAGCCCATTTAGAAAAGGTAGGAATTCATCCCATGAAGAATAAAAATGTCAACTGAACATCCACTTTTGAGCAAAGAAACATAAACAAGATAAGTCACGAAAAGTATGACCACAGTATTTCAAAAGATAGAATGGAAAATTTCAAACCTTGAGAATGTGTGCAAATGACAGAAAAGTGCAAACAAAAGAAACAGTCAGAAGCTCCAAGAGAACGTAGCACAACAAATCATGAGAAAAGTAAAGCACAAAGTTAACAAAAACATTAAAACAAGAAGGTAAAAAGTGTGCAAGCAAAAAGGGGACAAAAGAGAAAAAGAACCATCTTGATTAAAAAAAGGGTTATATGGAGGGGGGGGGGAATTGTCAATTTGTGCGAGTTTCTGTTTAAAATTAAAAAAAAAAAAGTTACATGGGGAACAAAAATATCAAATTGTGAGCAGAAATTCTAGAATCCAGAAAAAGTGAACATAAAGAATCAAAGACATCAATGAAGAAAGCTAAAGCAATCAACTGGAGCCAACACAAAAATGCAGAAAGTAAATGAAGGTAAACCACCATAAGTACATACGAACAGGTTGCTGGAATTTCAAAATGAGAATAATTTTTCTACTACCAGTTTACATCAACAAGTGTTCGCTCTTTTAACACCAAGACAAATCTTCCTTAGTCAGAGTACTCTCTGACTCCAGATAAGTTGACCAAAACTCAGATAACTAGTCCATCCACTTTGATGCACCAGAGACTGAGTACGATTAAGAGAAAATCTAAACCAGCTAAAATAGGAGGCCTAAAAAGGACAGTAGTAATTTCATGTGGCAATTTGTAGCGTGCATGTTGTAAACCCAGTATCAGGCAGAAGAAATTTCAAAGAAGAAGCTTCAAGAAGACCCAAAAAAGCAGACAACGAAAGAAGGATTACAGTAAAAGGGGATGGGGATTCCCTCTTCTATATAACTGAAACTAAGAAGCTCATGCAATGGAAAGACTTTAAAAGCAAAAGATGAGTCCATTAAACCGAAAACAAAAGAGAGTGAGAGTTATGCAGGACACAGACAAAAAAGGGTAAAATAGGCAAAACTCAACTCACTCAAAGTTGTTTGATACCTAATGTATCAGTAAAGCTGCGAAGGGCAAAACAAAATCACTGATAAAAAATTGGAAAATCAGCAAACAAGGCATCCAGTAAACTACCATGAAAAGTTGTGCTCAACAAAATGCAGTAAATTAAGTTTACCCATTTCAGAAAGCTTCAAGTGATCCACTGCATAATAAGCAAAGAAGGCATCTTCATTTTGAAAAGAAAGATCAAATGTTACAAAATAGTCCACTGCAAAATTTCAAGAAACAGAATACTTGTAAAGTTGAGAAAGGAAAAGGATACCTGATAGAAATAAAAATAACAAAAAATACAGAAATTCAATAGTAACAAGAATCTAATATGTCAATATGATCATTACTGGTAATCTGAACCTGCAAAGCCTTAAACCCCTCTTCCAAAAGGATCCACCATCCATGGAAGCCCCTCAAAAATATGTGTAATGCCACCTACAGCCATGATAATACACATTTCCAGACATCATCAAACAAATGATTTCCAGAACATAATCAAAACTGCATTCTATCCATGAAATTTTCACATTAGAGAGGAGGAAACATTTCGCCATAAACCAAATACAAGTTTTATAGACACGAAACTGACATGGTATACCCCAAAATTATCGATAACCAGTGTGAATTAGAGCTAAACTAAATTCATTGTATTGTCATGATTGCAAACAAATCATTGGCAACAAATTATGCATGCATTTCGGAACCATTCTGCCATAGCGCATAAAATTTAAGCTGATCCATAATAAATTCGTAAATACAAATGGAAAAAATATAAGAGTTATACCAAATAGCACATAAAATTTAATTAACGAAGAGACGATACTGAATTTTTGCTAAATGCCACTTTTTCTTCTTAGCAGTCTTTAAACTTTTTCCCAGCACATAGGCAAGCAATAACTATAACAAAAAATATCCCAAATAAAGGTGGACACAAAATTTATAACATGAAACTGATGACAAACTACGTACATGACTAAAGGGGGGGCGAGCCCCGGTGCGCCAAGCGCTCCCCGCCTTGCAGGGGTAGGGGGAGGGAAATGTAGCCTTCCCCTGACATTTTGCCAAGAGGCTGTTTCCACGGTAGTTCAAACCTGTGACCTTTGGTCACCAAAGGAGCAACTTAACCGTTACGCCAAAGCCTACCCTCAAACTACGTACATGACTAAGAATAAAAATTAAATTTTGCAATTTAAAAAAAAAAGAAAAAAGAAAACACAGATTTGAACGCAGCAGTCCACTTCTTACCACCAGCTTGTAAGCTGAGTATAAAAAAAAACACTCAATCACAATTACAATCAAAGTTCTAATTGAGATTTTCCCAACTTTCATTATTCTAAGACCAAAGTGAACAGAAAATTTTTAACTTGAGATATCAAAGTATTTCATCCTCCACAAGAAATAGCCCAACGAAAGATCAAAGTGATACAAAATCAAATATCAAAATCTTACCACTGCAACAGATTTGTCATGAGGAATATTCTCCTTGTACCTCTTCCTTAAATACTCCTTGAAGTAAGCAATAAAAATTAGTACAGAAAAGAAAAGATAAATAATAGAGGTAAAATTTTGAGCACTAAAAAATACTGAATAGGACTAAATTGAAGTAGCTAGAATATGCCTGGTTGAAAATGAAGAGTGCAGAGAGAGGATGTTTGAAGTAAGTTCAGTGCATTAAACTTTTCTTATCCATAGCCTCTAGTGTGTTAAGGTTTTCTTATTCACTGGACACACCATACAAAGGCTTCTATTTCACACTTCAATTTCAATTCAGTCAATGTCACTTTCAGCCAAGCAAAATTTAAAAGGTGTTGGTTCAAGCTCGGCATTTGATTCCAGATCAAATGAACCAAAAAAGAATTTATATTGATTTATTTATTGTTTACTCATCTAGTTCTCAGGTATTTCTCATCTGCTTTAATACTATAAATTGGAAGCAAGAATATCTATGGAAGTTAAAAAGCCAATAATAAGTCAAGAACTTTTAGCAAGTTCTCTTTTCATTATTTAAGCGAAGGGCCCATTAAGTTACCTCAACCCTAAATCTCAGTCTCCAAAAAAATCTCCTCAAAGGAAATGAAGCAACAAAATCTGGAGTCATCGGTATCATTTTCATCCAAAATGGAATCAATCTCTTCAAATTTCCATTGCCCTCTGATGCAATCTGTTCAGATTAATTAACAGGAAAATAAATGATCACATCAACATTAACAAAAAATTGACAAGCACTCAGTTTGAATTACTTCTCAGTCTTTCTAAAAAGTAATGTAGAAAGATTTTCTGGAAGCTTCCAAATTGATCAGCAACTTTAGATTCCATATACAGAACAAAAGACTGGTGGTATCATATTGCAGATCATATTAATTTCATTTATTCAATAAGTTCTATATTTTCTATCATATTTTCTAGATTAGCATAACTTCAAGAAAATAAATGCATGGTGTTCCTTTGTGAGAAATGAGTCAACAATGTCAAAATCAATTTTATGAGAGAAGAAAAGGATCTCTGGAGTATGCAAAATGATCACATCAATCAGGCCAAGAAAAATTGGAATAGGACTTATTGAATGGCCGAGCCAAGAAATGCAGATACTACACCAATAGACCAAAGCTTTGTGAACAAGTTTTAAGTTCGTATAGCCATTTGTACTACTAACTCATAAAAAGGAGTAGAACAAAAACAACAGAGATGAGATATTGTAACATTTGAGATGTAAAAGAAAATTGAGATAAAATAAAAGGTTCACAAAAAAGGGAGTGCAAAAAGGGTCTAGAAACTTCAGATTTCTCTTGATTATAGTTTTTTATGGCCAAGATAGATATGTTCTTCCAAATCCAAATGAGATGAATCAATTTCTAAAGAAATAAATAACCATATGGGCAATCAACCTAAATAACAATCTAAAGATCCAAGTGGGGAGGAGGGAGCATTACATCTACTATAGAAAGTTTGTGAAAAACTATTCAAGAGTTTTTTATTCCCACTTCTCTCCAATGAAGAAAAACATTATTGGAAGGACAGAAAAAATTCAGTACCAATTAGATTCAACAGCATATGGATTCACACACAAAATACAAACAAAACATACAAATGCACGAGAAATATAAAAGAAGTTAACCATAAAATAAGTATCATTACCAATTCAGGAGTCCACTCTGCTGCATGCAAGGATGGATGGACTGGTTACATATCTAACTTCTGGCATCATTGCACAAACCAGCAATCAAACAGAGTTAGCGACAGCATTTGCATCATAAATTTTTCTCTAGCACTTATTACTTGTCCTTCAAAACACCCAGGTATGGCCCTAGTGTTTGGAATATGACATCATCCAGAAGAATGCCTGCCTTCCTCATTCCATCCAAAATCTTATAAGCTTCATCATATCGTCCTAGTCTTAGGTATCCTTGAATCAGAACATTATAAGTAACAATAGAAGGTGAATGGCCTTTTCGAAGCATCTCCTTGAACAGATCCCAAGCCTTGCTCATATCCTTAATCTTACAAAACCCATCTATAATTGATGTATAAGTTATCTTATCAGGATTCAGGCCTTCCCTTTTCATCTTCTTGAACAAATTATATGCTTCATCTACCCTACCCTCGGAGAACAGTATGTTTAGATAGATTGTGGAAGCAATTAGATCTGGAGTAACTCCACATTTCTTCATTCTTGTATATAACATTGAGGCTTTTCTGAGATCTGACTGTTTTGCAAAACCATATATCAGGGTGCTAAAAACTACAACATTGGGCATTATGTTGTTCTTAAGCATAGGCGGGATAAGCTCCAATCCTTTTGCCGATTTTCCTGCCTTGCATAGCCCTTCAATTACTATACTGTAGCTAAAAATATTTGGAATGGTACCCAATTCTTTCTTAGTTTCGAACATCTGCACAGCTTTATCAATACAACCAGTCTTACAGAAACCATGAATTAAGCTCATAAAATCTGAAGCATAAGGAGCCAAATTTTTTCTGATCATCTCCTCTAAAAGTTCACGAGCATAATCCAAATAACCCTGCTTGCAAAATCCACTTATCAGGATGTTGTAAGCATGCCGGTCGAATCTGTATCCACAACTCCTGAGCTCAGCAATCTTGTTCAATGCAACTTCCATTAGTTCACTCTTACAAAGACCTTTCAATAATGATGTATAGCTAATAAGGGATGGCTGTATGCCACTGTTCTTCATGTCCTCAAATAAAGAATAACCTTTCTTAATATCTCCACTTTCGCAATATCCATCAATTAAAATGCTGTAACTATAAACATCTGGTGCAATTCCACAGCTCTTCATTTCATCAAAAACTGTTAAAGCTTCATACAGTTTGCCCTTTTTGCAAAATCCGTGCATAATAGGATTATAGCAATAACTGTTGAGGGGCTGGCCATCATGTTTCAAGTCCTGGATAACATCCCAAGCTGACTCGGTACATCCAATTCTGCAAAGTCCTTGAATGTACACACTGTATGTCACAACTGATGGGATAATTCCACTAGCCAGCATTTCTTTATAGATCATAGTAGCTTCTACCATGTCTACCTTGTCTTGCATTTTGCAGTAGAAGCTCATCATGATTGTGTATGTATAGACAGTTGGAGATGGTCCAGACTTCTTCATTTCTCCATACAAAGTCAAAAGATAGTCCCTTTTATTCAGTTCAGCAAGCTTTTTAAGCAGGAAATTGCAGGAACAGAAACCTGGTTGGAGCCCAATTATCTTTGCATGGTAGAGCACATCGAGTGCATTTTCAACTAGCGAATTACAAGTGTAAACCTTGATAAGTACATCAATTATGAAAGTTGATGTTTTCACATCACTGGATAAGTCCAACAAAGTTAGCAGCAATTCAAACAAATCAATCTTGACCTGTTGATAATAGTTTATAACATCTCTTAGCAAAGCATGCACTTCGTCATGCATTCTAGCAAATGCAAACATATGTATAATCATCCTAAAAGAATCAATCGAACAACCAAAGCCAAACTTGTTCACAGCCTCTCTAAATCTTTTAGTTTTTGCAGCTCTCCAATTCAAAGACTTAAGTACTCTAACCACAACTGCAACCAACTCTAGACTCGTATTAGCATACAATCTATTGTTAGGAACAATTTCACTGTTGTCACTATTTGATCCAGAATCAGAATCATCCAGCAATAAAACTGAAGAAGCACCTCTGTACAGTCTACAGAAGCTGCTCTCAACAAAAACATGCCTTCTCAACAAGCCACCCGTAAAAATCAAGTTGAATGAATATTTTCTTGGAAATAAGCACATACCCATGAAGCAAAAATTTGATCTTTCAAGCGTTTAAACTCCACCAAACCTGCTCCCGCCCTGCTAATTCCGCAAAACCCATAAAGCCCTTCCATAGTATTATACATAAGACCATCCCTCATCGATCAATTCGACAATCCAAGCTTGATTCAAAATGAACAAAGTCCAGAACGTTGCTTTAATACTACTAGCAATGTCTCAGCAGACCCCCAACAAATATTAAGAAATAGGAAAAATGTCAAACTCACAAGGTTATTTTGATATATCAGGTTGACACGAAACCTTGATGAAATAAATAGTTATCCCACTACTCACAAATAAAGCTCGAACTCAGAAGGAGGACAAAGAAAGGCATGGTGAACTATTCTGCGAGTGCCAAAAACAGGTTTAAACCTTCATCCCAAGCCTAATAACTGACCTTTTCTTCATTTTTATATCCTGCCTCGAACTTGACAAAAGCAAGCCCTGCGAATTCTGTGAGTGCCGGAAGAGCCACGGACCTCAGGAACGGCAAGAGCAGACAGCTCCAAAGTCAGCTCGCCCCAAAATCCCCAGTTTGGGGCACCCACCGGTTATTGTTTTAGAAGAGGTAATAGGCATTGACGGTTCAGATTAGAAGTAATGAAGAGCACGGAGATCTAGCAGAAAAGTAAGAGCCACGTCTGCTGTCTCCGCTTTAGTATGCGGCGAGGTCGGCCACACCTGAAAAAAGGTTATATAGAAAAATAGCAGTAATTTATGTATGATATAAAATTTGGTAGTGTTAGAAAAAAATATATATACATTATACATTAATAAAACTCTTATTATTCTTTGTACAAGAATTTTTTCAAATCTCTCTCTTTCTTTTTCTCATAATTTTCTCTCACAATCACAATTCTTTCTTTCACAAAATGATGGTGTATTACAAGTTTAGAGAATAACTCTATTTATAGAGCTCTTAATTAGTGGAATATATCATCTTCCACTAATCTTAATTAGTGATATCTCCACTAAATGATGGACATTCATAAAAATCTATAATTAATAGAATTTTCACTAATTAGTAGAGTTTCTACTAATTCCCTAATAATTCACATAAATCCATAATTAGTGAAACGTTCACTAATTAGTGGAGTTTTCACTAATTTAGTATATTTATAACACTCCCCCTTGGATGTCCATCCATTACATAAAGAATATGCCTCGTTAAAACCTTACTAGATAAAAATCCAGTGAGAAAAAATATAGTGAAGGAAAAAGAGTACACTATTCTATATGCCTATTTATTACTCTTCCTGATGGGATGATTCCTTTAAATCTTTGAACCGACGCATTCCAATTTTATATGTCAACTTCTCAAATGTTACAGTCGGTAAAATCTTCGTGAAAATATCTGCGAGGTTATCACATGACCGAATTTGTAAGACATCAATTTCACCTTTCTTCTGAAGTTTATGAGTAAAGAAGAATTTTGGTGAAATATGTTTTGTCCGATCTCCTTTAATATATCCTCCTCGTATTTGAGCTATACAAGCTGCATTGTCTTCATAAAGAGGAGTTAGAATATATCTGATAGATGATAATCCACAACTTTCTCGGATATCATGAATTATTGATCGTAACCATACACATTCTCTACTTGCTTCATGAATGGCTATACTTTCAGCATGATTTGAATAAGTGGCTACTTGGAGATATCGAATGACTTGTTTAATTCCATTCCAATGTCGTCGTGTTGGTGAAGAACTAAATCTTGTTAATAAATTGACAGCAAATACAATATCAGGTTATGTATTGTTAGCAAGATACATCAATGCACCAATTGCACTAAGATATGGTACTTCAGGAGCAAAGAGTTCTTCATCATCTTCTTGAAGTCAAAATCTTTTTTCACATCTAATGACTGGACGATTATTGGAATACTCAATAGATGTGATTTGTCCATGTAAAAGCTTTTTAGAACTTTTGCTGTATATGTTAATTGATGAAACTTGCCAAATGTTCAATTTGTAAACCAAAACAAAATGTAATTTTACCAACATCCTTGATGTCGAATAATCAATTGTTTCGTGGAGCTCTTCAGGAGTTCTAATAAGATTAATATCATCAACATATATCACAAATTTAGAACCAAATTTCTTAATAAAAAATAAAAACACATAGACATACCTGGTCATTTGTAAATCTCGCTTTCAATAAATATTCACTAAGACGATTGAATTACATGCGCCCAGATTGCTTCAAGCCATATAATGATTTCTGCAACTTAATGGAGTAATTTTCATGAGGATAATGTTTATATACTTCAGGCATATGAAATCCTTCGGGGATTTTCATGTAAATATCATTTTCTAAATTTCCATACAAGTAAGCTGTGACAACATCTAATAGGCGCATATCTATCTTTTCATGTACTGCCAAACTAATAAGATATCGAAGTGTAATAGTATCAGCAACAGAAGAATAAGTTTCATCATAATCAATACTTGGTCTTTGTGAAAAACTTTGAGTTACTAATCGCGCTTTATATCGTACGATTTCATTCTTTTCATTGCGTTTTCGCACAAATATCCATTTGTAGCCAACAAGTTTTACACCTTCTAGTATTCGGATTGCAGGTCCGAAGACTTCACGTTTTATCAGTGCATTTAATTTCGATTGAATCGCATCTTTCCATTGCAGCAAATCTTTTCTATGCCGACATTCATCAACTGATATTGGTTCAGGATCATCATTATCGTGTATAATATCAAGAGATATGTTATATGCAAATATATTATCAATAATTGTTTCTATCCAATTCTAACTTCTACCGGAAGTGGTATAATTAATATAAATTTCAGTATTACTTTCATCAATTTCTGGTTCTTTGTCATCAATTTTCTCTTGGTCTTTATCATTCTTTTCTAATATGATCATCTGAATCCTTTCATCCTCTCTTCTTTTGAGAATTTTTATCTTTAGAACCAAGAGGTCGGCCATACTTCTGGCATACTTTTGGTTCAGCAGCTATATGTATAATCTTTTATTCTGCTGGAACTTCAATTCGAATAGGAGCATTTATAGCCGAAATATGCGATTTTGTTACTCTTCTGGAGTCAACAAAAGCGTCTGGCATTTGATTTGCAATGCTTTACAAATGAATTATCTTTTTAACTTCAAGTTCACACGCGCTTGTACGCGGATCAAGATAATTTAATGATGTTGTCTAATCAAGATCTTTCTTATATTATTTCTGTTCTCCCCCTAATTTAGGGAATAATGATTTTACAAGAGAATAAGGGAAAAGAAAAAGAAATACAAGAACATGATGACAAGTAGGAAATGCCAAGAAAAAAAATCTCTTTTTTTTTTCACTCTTTCCGGTACCATCTTTTCCCCTTCCTCCTTATCTTTTCTTCTCCTTCGTCCCTCTACCTATCATCTATCTCTTCTTCTTCCTCGTACACACACACACACACACACACACACACACACACACACACATATACATATATATATATATATATGTATCGATATATATTTCAGTCATCAGTCATTAGAAAATATCAAAAAAATAAAAAAAATCTAAAAGCAAATATGGAGACTTATAATTCATTTGAGACATGGTCAAATTTTGACTTGGTTTCTAACGTAGAAGATTTTGATGTGTTTTCTTTTCCAAATCAACCGCTTCTGCCTAATGTCAAGTCTAACGCAGAAGATTGTGATCTATTTTTCTTTCCAAGCCAACCGCTTTTGCCTAATATCAGGTCTAACGCAGAAGATTTTGATACATTTTCATTTCCAAGCTAACCGCTTTCACATAATTTTCCAAGCCAACCGCTTCCGCCTAATTTCAGGTGAGATACCTTTAAGGGCTTCCTTTTTTTTAGTGTGCTTAATAATGAAATAATGAAATTAAACTCTCTTTTGGTTTGTTGTGATGTAAATCAGTGGTAGTTCTGGACATGCTGCTTTAGATTTTCAATTTGATCTACCCATTCAAGAGACTGCTTTTGATGCTGTTACTCTGAATGAGGATATGCTTGTGCATGATCCTTTCTACTTCCTAATGAATTTTGAATAAAGCCAGAATTTGGTTCCAGGTTATCATACATTCAAACATGAATTTTGCATGGTATTACCTTTACTGATATTGTTTTTTCTTTTCTAAGAGAAATAATGAGTGGTCTTGGCAACGAATTCGGAGTGAGAACCTATGATATGGATAATATCGAAGTTCAAGATATTATTGCAAACGAAATTCCTATGAAGAATGAGAGGATTAGGAGGCAGAGAGAGAAGAAGGGCAATAGCTCAAAGATACTATCAAAAGAAACTATTTCACAATACTTTTACCTGCCAATCAAGAGCGCGACCAAAGAACTAAATATTGGCTTAACCCCTCTCAAGAACAGATGTAGGGAGTTGGGAATTCGTCGATGGCCTCACAGGAAGTTGATGAACTTGGAGACCCTAATCAAGAATGTTCACGTTCTCTCTCACACACACACTTGTAATTTGCAAGTATGAAATTATGAAAGATTTATACGTAAATAATGATTGGAATGAATGTATCTCCACCGATGATATCACTTCGATTTACAGGAGCGAGATAAAGACGAAGGAGGACATATGGCTGAGAAGAAGTTCAGAGAAACTATTGAGATACTGTAACGTGAGAAGAAGTTGGTGGAAGAAAGTTATGATACGCGGTTGAATGACCAAATACAGAAATTGAAATAAGCATGCTTCAAAGCCAAATATAATAAAAAAAACTTAAGGGGATGAAAAAATCCCAAAACTCATTACGCAGTAACTTCATGACTAATGCTACTGCTAGTCTAGAAGCGCCCAAGGGAGAAGAAAGAGAAGGAGGATGCCGAAGAAGATGAATTGAAATCCATAATTGCTACCTATTTGTTTTCCTCTAATGCAAACAGGGAAAAAGAACAACTACAAACATTCATCCTCAATTTGTCAGCTCAATTGAAAAAAAAGCAACTACAAGCATGCATCCTCACGTTCATGTGAACACCAGTGAAATGAATAAAGGAAATGCAAGTGAACACAAGACTTATGATCAAGAGGAGATAGATTTTTTTTTCTGAACTGTTAGCAGTAATATAGTATATATTGACATTCGAATGTAACATCTCAAAGATGTGATACTTATTATTAATGAAAATATCATTTTCCCTTATTATCTTTTCTGTTTCACTTCAGGTGCCCAGTATTGCTCTGTGCTAAGAGAAATATCGAGTGTGTCCATAACCATAACTACGGCCACTGCCACAACTACAACTATAACGATGGCTTCTGTTGGAGCTAACAATATTCACTTCTGGGAGTGCTGTTGAGCCAGTTGGTCTGGCTTCATGATTTTCAATAATAACTCATTATTTTTCTCTACAATGATGAGGGCAGTAATTAAATCTGTGTATACCCTTTTTCTCGATATTATTGCTGCAAGACAATATTCGAGGCATGAAAGATGGAGAATGTCTTCTCCAATATATCTTCATCAGTAACTTTTTCTCCGCATAATTTTAATTGAGATGTAAGTTGATACATCATGGAGCCATATTCATTCACGGTTTTAAAATTTTGCAATTTCAGGTGCAATCATTTATGTCGTGCAGTTGGTAATACGACCATTTTCAGGTGGTCAAATTTAAATTGCACACATGACATATGAATTTTTTTCCCCCAACATTTAGATGTATTTCTGTATGACATATAATTTTTTCCAGCAATATCAAGGGTTACAAATTCAAGGTTAGCAAGGTTAGGCATAGAGATTAATAAATGCGTACATATTTTCTGGCTTTAATAACGGCAGAGACTCATACTGATAACGTGTTATAAAATTTGGGTAGTGTTAGAAAAAAAAAAATCTACACACTAATAAAACTCTAACTATTCTTTGTACAAGAATTTCTTCAAATCTCTCCCTTTCTTTCTCTCACAATTTTCTCTCATAATCACAATTCTTTCTTTCACAAAATGATGGTGTATTACAAGTTTAGAGAATAGCTCTATTTATAAAGCTCTTAATTAGTGGAATACATCATCTTCCACTAATCTTAATTAGTGGTATCTCCACTAAATGATGGACATTCATAAAAATTCATAATCAGTGGAGTTTTCACTAATTAGTGAAACTTCCACTAATTCCCTAATAATTCACATAAATCCATAATTAGTGGAGCTTTCACTAATTTAATATATTTACAATAATGTATTTATTTTTGTATATATAGCTTAGTTGTTGATGAATGCAGAAGATGGAGGAGGAGGCGAAGCTAACACGGAAGATGAAGTGAAACTTGTGTGCCCTAAAAATTAAGTAATTTGATTCTAAAATTGGTAAGTAGGTTTAATATAATTGATGAAAATGTTTCATAGACTTAAAAAGTAAAAAAAAAAATTTAGGACTAATTTGCAAGTTCTGGAGAGGAAAGAAGACGAGTGAAAATGTTTATAATAAGAGAATTTGTTCAGTCAACAAAATAATGAAAAGAAAAAAAAAAGAGATTGTCTATATTATTTGGGAGTGTAGAGAAAAAAATAATTTTGTTTTGAACTTGTTTGAGAGTTAGGAAAGAGGGGAAAAGAAATAAATAAATATATTTTTATTAAATAACTTTTATTTAAAATTAATTAATTAAAAATTATTTAATCATTTCATCATAACCAATATTCAAACTCACAATCCATTTCTTCCTTTCCACCCTGGGGGGGGAGGATGGCTGCTAATCCTTCCTTTCTCTTAATTTCTTCTCACTTAAATCTCCCAAGTGAGAGAAATCATAATCCCTTCATCTCAAATCTTCTTTTCTTTCCGAGTCACTCTATCCAAAACAAACCAAGGAAAATTAGTTTCATGACTAAATCCACGGATCTCTTATTGGGCAAATAAGGGGCATAAAGTAGAAGTAGATTAAGTTGAAGGACTAAAATATGTCAAATGCAAATTCTCCAAAAGGATAGTTTTCTCCATTTTATTTAAATCAAAATTGACAAGTAGTTAACAAAGTTGCCAAAATTTCACTTCAAAAGACATTGAAATTGGACTTCAAGTTTGGGGATCGGTAAGGTGCAATGAAATTCTTATCAAATTGGTTGCTTTGAAGTTTTAAGACAAAGAAATATTGGTTCATAATGTTGCAGGCTTGAAGCCCGAGCCTATTCCCTTTCTTCTATCCATTTCTCCCCTTCTCTTTTTCTAGATTTACAGAAAGGTTAATTCGTAGTTGTAACCCAAAATTTTATGCATATTAATTTTCACCCTCAAAACTTCAGAAAGAACCTGAATCTTGTTGTCTGGAAGTCCAAATCAAAACCATTTTCCGTTTCAATTTCACACTGCGATACACTTCCCTGTTTTAAAATTAGGAGGGTGAATTATTATTATTATTATTATTATTATTATTATTATTATTATTATTATTATTATTATTATTATTATTATTATTATTATTATTATTATTATTATTATTATATTATATTTTATTTTATTTTATTTTTTTGGTTTTTTATGAAGACTCAATCAAGACTTTTTCCTTCCAAAGGATAAGTTCAAATCAACCTTAATTATGATACAAGGACTATTTCTAAAGTGATACAAGATCCTCCCCATGCTTGCACCCAGACAACATGATTTAAGAGCTATCATTAGATAAAGTTTGTCACCTGCATCCAATAAGAAACGCACCAAAGGTCGTCCTGAATGAAGTAGTTGAGCAAAGTAATATGATCACCCTTTCTAAGCTTTGAGATACATCCCAGAAGTGCAATCTGGCATTTGAGCGATGCAAGAATAGGGAATTTGTATTTTGAGTCATGGCCATCAAATTCATGCAAGTATATTTAAAGATCCAAAATGGAATGAATGCATTCCTTCTAAGTGATACAACTGAAGGAAAAAGTACAAAAGACCCGCCGAATCTCTTGAAGCCTACAGGGATCAAAATTAAACTTTTATGATTGCATAGCAACAGTGACTAACCAACCTATCTACTGATGAAATAAACAGTGCAACACAACTTAGCTCACCAAATACATAGCTCCCAGAATGCAAGAAGCAAAAGACTGAATGAGGTTACCAAAGAATACATAACATAGTTAAGTGAATTATGCAGGCACCGGTGGAATCATGTTCTTTCATCCGCCCATCGACAACGTATTGCTTCAAGGTGCTCAAGATATTTGTTCTATTTAGTAGTTTCCAATCGCTGCATACCAGATGTTTCAAATCCCAACACACACATTTCTCCTAACAATATACTCCCCAAATTTTTGTAGCTATCTGAAGGCACTCCTTACAGCTCATTGCAGTTGGCAGGGTAAATCACCCTACTGTGTGCTGTTTGCAACCCTTCGGACCATAATGTTGGCTGCTGCGACGAACCAATTTCCTGCATAAATAACAGTAGTGATTTTGGCATGCCCAGCAGAATATATGGTTGTTATTTCCAACCTGTCATTATAACAAAATAGGAAAAGAGAGGGTCAGCTCCAAGCAAATGCGAGGAAGATGATTAAGGTAGGTGATGTCATAAGCTAAGGTTATCACAAGAAATTTGTGTAATGAATCTATTTACCCAAAAAATGACTTGAACAAACAAGTCTCAAAGAAAGCTAAAAAATGCAACCTGCACAATTATCTAAGAAATATCCTGTCCATGTCAAATTTAATGGGAACTAGCAGAGAAGGGACATGTATAAAATGGCATATCCCCCTCCATTAGGTGACTTATTATTGGTATGCAAAATTGGTAGAACTATTGGCATTTTGATATCTGCAGCCAAGGTAGTAGCTTTTGAACCATGGTCGTGGGCCGTAGCCTTTGCTTGCTAAGCCCATACAAAGTTAGTAGTTTCCCACAAAACTTCTTTTTTCCATCCTTCTACCCTTGCTATGCAATACCCCAAGCAAGTAGTAATGTTCTCTTGTACAATGTTGTTCTACTTTTCTTGTTTTGTTTTCAGATATTTTGTCTTCTGTTTTAACTTCTAAGGCAATTCAGAAAACATACATGTTTTAATCAATGTATCCCTAGCATATGGTATCCTATTTTTTTTGGTGAATTTTCACATGTTGACACATCAGTATCGTATCAGACTCATGTCTGTATCAGTACCCCTGAGTCTTAGGCCAGCATCAAACTAAAACATTGAAATAGCAGAAGTGATCTCAGTCAGTCTTTCTATTTCTTTTCCGTATCTTTTCAACATAGCTGCTGTGAACTGGCATTTATCATCCTAAGGAATGGTTCTTTTTAAAACCAGAGAAAAATGTATAGGAAGACACAGATAAGGTTTCTCCAAACAACCCAGAAATGACTTCACTAGAACAACAGCAACTAGTAAAACTAGCATGAAGCACTATTCAATTTGTCATTCTGCAAGAGGAAGAAATGATGATGGAGAGGGTGATTGGAGCCCCTCTTGATTCACATCCCCTCCCCTTCTCCTTCCACATTTCAACACAACTAAGGTAATTCTAAACATACCAACATAAAAGTAAGCTTTTCAAAGAAAAATACATCTGAAAAGAAACATAATGCTCATAACAGATCTCATGGCATGAAACCTCCTAAGTGCCATAAAGGTAACATAATGGGTGTTGTATCTGGTGACTTTGGAGTCAGTGGTTTCATAATATCTCATTTTGTTGAGACTTATTAGCTAGACCATGATACTATCTTGACTTGTTATATTAAGAAGCCAACTGAAAATCAAACAAATAGTTCATGAAGATAATCAGAAAGGACAAATGGTTTTTTCTAAGCAGAGAAAATTCCAACCTCAGAAATAACGTGGTCATCTTATTTGTGTCTAATGCAATTGATGGTCACAAGTGTCAGCTTTATGTATAAGTGTAGGAATATCAAGTAAATGGTGCCATTTCTGTAGGAAATTCTTGGAATGGTGTCAATCTGGACTATTTCCTCAAATCGGTGTTAACGCATTAGTGAAATGTGTCCTTGTTTTTCAAGGATGTATTTTACGAATGTGGAATTTTGGTGGGAGGGAGGGAAAAAAAAAAAAAGGAAAGAGAACATGTGTTCTCATTTTGGCGGAATTTCTGGGAAATGGGGCTGTTTTCATTTGGAATTCCGACAGTAGGGCTGCCGCTGCCGGAATTCCGGAAGTAGTGTGTGAATGTGACCAAATAAAATGAGGTCGCATTCACAAAATGTGATCATAACCCGATTTTAAACCGATAGAAATAAAAAAAAAAAAAAAGCGATGCGACCTAAGGTGGCATTACTGGAATGCGACCTTCAGGTCGCATTAATTCACTTCATAGCCTCTCTGCGCAGTCGTTCTTCATCAAAATTTCAGGCTTCGCCGCCGACTTCCCTTTGCCGCCGACATCCCTTCGCCGCCCACTCAAATGTCCACATCAGGTGACCAATCAAACTTGTTATTCTTCATTGTGCTTTGCTGTGAAATAGAATTGATGTACCTTCTGACATATTTCTGGTTGATCTAAAAAACAAAACTCATTCCTCTAATCTACAAAGTGAACCATCCCACAAACTAGTGCCTACAAGAAATTTAGTAGCCCAATCAAAGTAATGATGCAACAAAAAGATATTCCTATGTAAGGAAATGACTCATTTAGATCTCTTATGTCTAATTTCCAAACAGCTTAGATTACACTTCAAACAAATATGATTAGCTTCAAACATCCTATTTTTAGCCTTTCAGTGGTAAGCTTCAAAAATTGTATATTTCTTTTTCTACTATATTCAACTCACTTTTGTTGCCTCCCTCAAGCTCACACAAGGAGGAAGTATTAGTTTCTTTATTAAGCAAAGCAATTTTCTGATTTATATGGTAACCAATAGAGGACTTCACAAATGAATCATCAAAATAAACCTGGATAACAAGTACCTGAAAGACTATCCTTCACCTTATTTTTTGTTATTAAACAAATGATCTAAAAGAAAAAAAAAGCAATACTACTATAATATTGATTCGATAATTTAAAATTTATTGGTATTTATATTATAATTAGAAAATATAGGAAAGAAAGCTATTTTAAGGGGATATTGATTGATTTCCATAATTTATTACCTAATATTACAAAATTATCCTTTATTTTGTGAGGTGATAAAATTTGTCTTAAAAAAATGGGTACAGTACTAAAATACTATCTTCATGTAGTATGTTAGCAAATCCCTATATTATATATATATGTGTTTGTGTGTGTGTGTGTGTGTGTTTTTTTTTTTTGTGTACTCTTTTCATTTTTCTTACTCAATAGTTGCATATTTACTTGAAAGAAGTCCATACTTTAATTCTCTTTTAAATATAAAAATATACCAAAAGAAAAAATATAAATTGAAAAGGTTTTATAGATCTAAGTTGGGGAATATGCATCTTTTAGAGAAGTGTTAGCAAAAAGATGTAATGCAGGAAACTGAATAAACTGATTTGTGCGGAGCTTTGTTTTTTGCTCTTTGTATTTTTTTTTATCAGGGATTGATAAACTATGTAACTTCATTGAAACTGTAGCATAGTATGAAGCACAAACAACTTAAGATCTTTAACCTTTGAGTGTCTATCATGCGCATAGATACAATCATAGTTTAATTATGTGATCCTAATTTAAATAGGTACAATGGATCACATGCACATAGATATCCATCCGGGGCCTCTCGTCAACAGTTTACTATCTATTCAGTCGAGTTATCGTTCGTCTTTAGTATGGTCTGGTGATCAGCGTACTTGTGAGATTCCATTGGTGTATAGACGATACGATTCCACATTTTAGGAGCATACGCCCATTTCCGATAGAGTTGTGGAGTTAATGGATAGGGCTGGTTTTGGTGGAGTCAGGTGAGCTGGACATATCCAGGTTGATCATGCTCTCGTAACCGCACTGGTAGAGCAATGGCGTCAGGAGACCCATACATTTCATTTCCCTTTAGGAAAGGCTACAGTGACACTGGAGGATGTTGCGATATTATGGGGCCTTAGGGTAGATGGGGATGCGGTGATAGAGCCTCCTTATCACTATAGTAAAGGTGATTGGATTAGCCTTTGCGATAGCCTGCTTGGCATTAGGCCACAGGCCGAGGGCATATGGGGAAATAG
This sequence comes from Voacanga thouarsii, assembly GCA_026120185.1. Taxonomy (NCBI): domain Eukaryota; kingdom Viridiplantae; phylum Streptophyta; class Magnoliopsida; order Gentianales; family Apocynaceae; genus Voacanga; species Voacanga thouarsii. Next base: position 2,863,221 of record JANUWF010001719.1, on the reverse strand, counting down.
GATTAGGAAAGGTCCTATTGAGGAGGCCTTGGATTTTCCCTTGACTGATGATGCGACGACTGATGACATCGTCATGCAGCGTGCTCGATGCCTTATCTTCCTATTGATTGGGGGCCTACTGTTCTCTGATAAGTCAGGGAACCTGCTACACTTGAGATACCTACCTCTCCTCGAGGATTTGGAGGCATATGGGACGCTCAGCTGGGGTAGTGCTGTTCTAGCATTCCTGTATAGATGTCTGTGTCACACTTCCATCGGGTCGGCGTAGGAGATTTGTGGACTGATGGTGTTACTCCAGGTATGAGTTCAAATATGTTTTATATTTTATTTTTATCTTATAAACATGTGTGCTACGAATCTAACACATTTGTGACTACATTGTAGCTATAGGCATGGGAGCATGTTCGGGTTGTACAGCCAAAGCGGAGTATACCTCGCGATGATCTCCCACCCCTTGCACCCTACAGTGCTTGATGGGATGTACCAGTATAGCTTTATCGAACATCTACACATGTTCTCGTGACATATCGTTCCCAACTAGATGTCCTCTCAGACGAGGATGTGAGTATATATAAATACTTTATTTAGAACTCTTTATTTGTTTTGACACTAACAATCACAAACAATGGTATGGCAGTTTGTCTGGCAGCCTTATCAGACTGATTTGGTTAGTCTCCTTCCCCCTAGTTATTTGGAGGGACCCGATATCTGGAGGTCACGCACAACGTTGATCAGTTGGGAGGTCGTCGAGCTATATTTTCCAGACCGAGTGATGCGGCAGTTTGGGGTGCTTCAGTCTATTCCAATGGATTGCAATACGAGGATTGACCTACATGAGGTTGATAGGCGAAGCAATCCATCTAGAGATTATAGAATATATCATGGGCCGTATCTTCAGATGTAGACCAATCAAGTAGACCTTATCCAGACCAGGATGATGGGCATTTCGGTCACACTGGATTATATGCAATGGTATAGGGACCGTACGCATCTTTGGATCGGGAACCCCATTACCCGTGCTTCTTTGACCTCGGGGTATCATCCTATCGGGTCTAGTACAGTGGTCATGGTATGTAATTCATTTGGTGATGTAGGAGTTAATAACTTGATAAGTCTTTTAATTATTCACTAATTTTTTCAAATGATGATTTCAGGCTGTTATTATGCGCTGAGCTATGACAATGGTTGAACGTCACATACACAGTGCCGACTCGGTGTCCCGAAGGGCATTTATTGACATTCAAGATATGTGTGCCTGAGGACTTGCAACATGCCATCAGGAACACGACCGATATGCTGGACCAATATCGGTCGATGCAGGCAAGCCGACCATCGCAGTGAGTCAGCCTATGTCGAGGCCCCAAGATCTTGTTGATGGACGTATGCACCCAGAGTGAGGAGTGGGGGCAGGAGACCCCGAGTTCGAGCGCATCCTCCACCTCCCGAGGCTGTTCCGAAGGTACACCAAGAGCTTGAGATTCAGGAGGAGACGGGAGGTGGCACGCAGACCGAGATTAGGCGAGATGATTTCAGCACCCGGTGGGATGATTTTCACACTGATGTTGCACCAGATGATTTAATTGGTCACGACTTTGTTGTCATTCCGATTCACACTCCGCGTATGACAGCGGGCCTGTTCGATGACGGGGATGCGAGGCCATCATTCCAAGACCGGGTGACAGGCATTTCTCGCATTAAGGAGCTTCCAATACATCCCTTTCATGGTATAGTCTGTCACCAGCGACGCAAACCGGGTGCACCTGAAGCAGGCCAGATTCCCGATCCCAAGCCAGCTTTTGTGCCAGCTTCCTGATCCCGTGCCAGCTCCCTCCAGCTGCCAGATCCAGTAGCAGCTCCACACCAGCTTCCAGATCCTGTGCCAACAGGTCCAGGATCCAGATCATGCGCATAACCAAGGCGATGAGCCAGCAGGTGGTGGGAGACCAAAGTGAAAGATTAAACCTCGCCATCCTTGTGTACTCTCACCACATTAGGTGCACTTGATGTTTGGAGATACTCTGCACTTCATATACCTTTTACGAGCTATCTATGTTGATTTTGGATGATTAAAAGGCCATATTCATTTGTTTTTTGTATCGTTGCTTTTGGACTTTTTTTAAATTTGTATATAGGTTATGGATATGGAGGTTTGTGTGTGTTGAAAAAAAAAAAAAAATTTCAAGGTCGCATTCATAAAATGCCGGCTTCTGCTTCCAAATCTACAACTGTATTTCATTTCGGGCAATCCTTAAAACATTGTAATGCTGCTGCAAAATGGGTGTTTGATAGATAACTCAGATTGGACCTATTGATTTTGGACTTTGATCTACTTAAAAAGGTAACATCAATGCATTCTGGTTGATTTTATTTATAATTTTCCAAGTCATTCTTTCAGCTCCCGTGCACATTTTCATTATTTTTCTCACATTTCTCAGATTGTGCCCACATTGTAACCATGAATGCATTGGATCCCCCTATTGTGCTCTTTCTTTTTTGGGATTGTCAAATTCAGCAGGATTATCGAGAGTCTATATGGTTTGATGGGGCTATTAAAAAAACCTGGATACTCTAACGTCCGATATCGTACTTGAAAAGGTCCGGAACTATCTTGGATTGGGAGGGAGAAACGTGATATTCAAGATTACACTCCGACATCCATTCCTGTATAGATCTGATCAACAATATGCTGCGAATGAGTTGAGCGATGATGATGATATGGAGGTTTTATGGATGCTGCCAAATGAGTTTAAGTCACAAAGCATCCAACTTCATGTTAGCTATTCTAACTTGACATCTCAACACACAGGTCACTTGGTAGGGTTGTCTTCACCAACGGGTTCATTCTTGGCAATGCTTAACCAGGTCACGGGTTTAGGTCACACGATGAATTCATTATCCCAACTTCCCACGGGCATAAAGAAGGAAGACTTGAACAACATACGCCCCTAATCATTTTACCAACCGATGGAAAATACAAGTGCAACATTAAACGTTACCGGAACTGGATACATTAGTTCAACTGGTAGTAATGCTGAGACAGTCGATGTTGGTCACACATCTGAAGGTTTGGTAAGAAGGAATAACTTGATCATCCCCGAGCAACTACTAGTTCAAACACAAAGTCGACGGCAGGTGGATACGTATCCAGCAGACGGCAACCGACTGCATGCTAGCACTACCCCAACAGATATAGCATCTCAATCACATGTGGTCACATGTGCAGTAAATGTTAATTCAATGTTGCATACATCTGACGGTGATTGTTTCACTGGCTCGGAGGGACTAATGAATTGGTATGACACAGATGAGAGTGCAGAAAGTAACATTCCAGCAAACATTCCCGCACCTGAAGTGCAAGATGACATGAATGACATAGCGGGGCCTTCTAATAACATTTCTCAATCAGCAAGATTTCCAATATTTGATAATGTAGGGTCGGGTGCATGTGCTAATGAATCACTCAACAGGCACTCAGTCGATGTTACAAGAAGTTCATCTGACACTAACACTGATTTGCATCTAAACATGAGATTTCAGAACAAGGAGGCTATATATGCAGTAAGAAAGTGGTCTATTCAAGTAGATTGGGAATTCAGAGTCTTGGAGAGTAAGAAAGACTGCTAGTATACTAAGTGTAAGCATTCAAGTGCCGGCAATCCTTGTTCTTGGTATATTCGCATTATACATAAGAAGACTCATGGATAGTGGCAGATAACAGTTTTGAACAAAGAACACACATGCGTCATTACAGTTGTGAACAATGTGCATAGGAACATGGATCATTGGTTCATAGCCCGTAATGTGACACATTTAGTATTAAATGACCCTGAATGCCATGTGAGTGATGTTATTGCTGAAGTTCAGAAACTGTGGAGGACGGGTTGTTCATATAAGAAAGCTTGGGAAGCCCGAAAGGTTGCTATGGAACTTGTATATGGTGATTGGCACTCAACGTGGATTGCCCTACCAAAATACATGCTTGCCTTACAGGATTCCAATCCTGGGACTATTGTGAGGAGGAGACACCATTGGACTAGTGTGGGTGATTTGAAAGCTTTTGGTTTTCTTTTCTGGTCATTCAAACCTTCAATTGTTGGTTTCAAATATTGTCGTCCGGTGGTATCAATTGATGGAACCCATTTAAGGGGACTTTATCGAGGCAAACTGTTGGTAGCGTCCACTTGGGATGCGAATAGTCACCTTTTCCCTCTTGCATTTGCCATCGTGAATGAGGAATCATTAGAGAGTTGGAGCTGGTTCTTAAAACTCCTACGTCAACATGTCATTTTGGACAGACATATATGTCTTATTTCTAATAGACATAAAGGCATTATTAATGCTGTGCGCCATATGAATGAGTGGCAAGAACCTTTGGCTTTTCATCGATATTGCCTCGGGCACATAAAGGGAAATTTTCATGCCATGTTTAAGGACATTAATTTGACAAGTTTTATGTACGCTGCTAGTTTAGAGTGCAAAAGGACCAAGAGTCAATCATATTTGGATGAAATCAGGATCCGAAAAGAAGATGCATTTAAGTATTTAATGGATACTAGTTTGGAGAAATGGACTTTGTCATATGATGAAGGGCACAGATATGTTTCAATGACTACTAGTTTATCTGAATGTATGAATAGTATGCTAAAGAAAGCAAGATCTCTTCCGCTGAAAGTTTTAGTTGAAACTTCATTTCAGAAGTTAGTTAAATATTTTAATGAAAAAAGAGATGAGGCATCCAATTTGAGACACCCTTTACCATCTGAAATGTGGAAGCTATATTCTTATTTTGAGGACAAATCTAGAGGGCATGTTGTGACTGAATTTAATGCACAGGCTAGTATATATGAGATCAAATCGTCTGTTCAACAAGGGGGTAGAAGTCCAAATGTTTATAGTGTCAATTTAACAGAGAGATTATGCACGTGCCAAAAATGGAGTATATATAGTATTCCTTGTTCACATGGGTTTGCAACATGTCGTCACAGAGGTTGGAATCTAATTGACTTTGTTTTGGAGTTCTCTACTAGAAGGAATTATGAGTTGACATATGAGAATCAGTTTTTTCCTGTGGCGGATGAACGATATTGGAAGCCTTCTAATTTTATGCTTGCACCAATGGAAGAAATGATGCGAAATGAAGTTCCTGGCCGTCCGCGAACATCGAGGATACCTTGTGATATGGATTATCGGACACCCAACTCTCCTCCAAGATGTAGCAACTGTCATAGGAGTAGACATACTAGAAGGAATTGTAATAATAATAATTTTACTGTTTCGAGAGACTAGCCCTTGTCATCATTTATTAGTTCATTTTCTATTTAGTTGTATTTTCAACACAGTTTCTCTATGTACTTGCGATATTGTTCTTGTTATTTTGAATGCTTCAATCATATATATTATTATATTGAATGTTATTCATGTGAGAAATGTTGACTTGAATTGCCACAGGAGGATGTAAGTCTTTTGGATTTTACTGGTAATTAACATGCATCCCATAGGACAATGTGAGTCTTTTGAATGTGATTTTTACTTGGAGAACAAATGAATACTATATTGCTATTTTTGGTCTCTTGTATAGCTGGTTGCATGGAATAGCATTTAGCTTGGATTTGTGATGTTTTAGTGAAGTTTTGATGATGTTTGGAGGAGATTTTGATGGCTGAAAATTGAATAAGTTGATGAAGATAGGATTCCAGAAATTGAGGAAGAGGGGGTGTTGCTCAGAGGCTTAAGGTTGCGCATTCACAGAATGAGACCTTAAGGTCACATTTAGAGAGAATGCGACCTTAGGTCGCATCGCATTTTTTTTTTTTAATTTCTATCGGTTTAAAATTGGGTTAATGCAACCTCATTTTATTTGGTCGCATTCACACTACTTCCGGAATTCCGGCAGCGGCAGCCCCATTGTCGGAATTCCGAATGAAAACAGTCCCATTTCCCGGAAATTCGGTCATTTTGGATTTAAAAAAAAAAAAAATCCAAAAACAGCAAGAAACCCCCCACCTCCCAAATTCATGAGCACCACCTCCACCACTCCACTCCAACCACGAACCACCACCACCCCCACCTTGACGCCCTTCCTCCCCTTCACCAATCACCACCACCAACTCCGCCTTCAAACCTTTCATCATCTTCTCCACCCTAAGCCTTGACTGATCCCAGTCTCCCTGCCATCTTTTGTCCGTTGTTTAAGTCAAATTTAATATGAAAGTATGAAAAATTATTGGGAATTAATTCCCACAAACCCTTCACAATAGTATCAATGAGCTTCTTTGCATTGTGTTAATTCCCTTCATCTTTTGCGTCATCAATTGTCTTGAGGTGGATTTGCTACTTTCTGTGGCGCAGGAGTGCTATCTTCAAACAATGAACATAGAAATGGGTTCCAATTAAATAGAAAGCTGAATCAGAAACTGTAATCTCTATTAAATGAACACATTCTCATACAGGGTTCTCTGTTTTCTGCGTTTCACCTACTGAAATTTATCTTCTTTTAATTTATAAATCAATAATTCTGAAAGAACCCAACGCAATGATGAAATGCGTTCACACCAATTGCAGAAAAGTGAAGACAGTTCAAGTTGACACCATTTTGGGAATTTCCATCAGAAATGGTACCATGCCACTGAAATTCCCTTAAAAGCACTATTCCAGGTAATAGAATCCCACTTCCTGGAATGGCATTAACCTTTTTATAACATCAAAAGTACAAATTAGACAAACCAGATAAAACTAAAGTCTGAAAACCTAAAGACATCACCTTTGCATTTGGTTGACGACAATTTGGGCATGTATCACCACGGCCAGCAAACAGTTCAGCATGAACTTGACCAAGAACTTGCCGGGCATTCATCCTTTCTTCCCACGTCTTTATTTCTTCCTGAGGGAAAAGTTCACAACTCCCATCCCTTTGAACAAGAAGAAGCTCGTCAGTGACATTAAAAATAAAAATGTATCGAAAAGAATGTAAGAAGGCATGGTAAAAGTATGCATCTGAAATCCTAAAAGCTTAATGAAATACCGAAAATGGTCATATCCATCAATTGCCTGGTTGCAGCGGTAGCAGAAATACTGCCCACAATTCTCGCATACCATCTTGTTGCAACCTTCAGATTTTGAGATAGCCATCTTACAAGAAGGGCATTGCTTAGCAACTCGATTTATTTCCTTAACACTAAGAAGCTCGTTGATCTTTTCTTGTTCACGACGCCTTTGATCACCTTTAAGTTGAGATGAATTCTGTCGCTCCTATTTCAAAAAGACAAATAATTACCAAGTCATATAAAAGAGGGGGAGAAGATCTAACAGTTACTAACGTAGGAAGTCCCGCCAAGGAAAGATTGGGAAGAGAGAAAGTGAGACTAGAACAAGCACACTTCACAAATATAAAAATGTGTATGTGTGTGTGCATGAGCGTGTGTGTGTGTGAAACTTACATGCAAAATAGGAAAAAAAACCCCAGATCAAGAACTGAATATAAGAAAAGACTTAGCAATTGCTGCAGCTGAGGTACTTATAATTGATATTCACAGAATTGCTAGAACACGAACTTTATGTTAGTGCAACACTTGATACAATGAAAACTGGATGGAGAATCCATAAATTTGGGGTACCACAGTGCAAATCCACAGCCATCTTCGAGATTCTATAAAACATGTAATTTGCAATTTTCAAAGAGGAAACAGGATGTGCGACTTCATATTTTATTTATGCAAGACTGCTCTACCATGAACACTCTAGTTCTTTTCATTAAGTAGGTCATTGTGATTTCCTAGAAAATTAGTTGCAATTGTGTTCTGTGAATATCAATTGGTGAACATATGGCAATGGATGCATGCATACACAGGAGAGAGGGGAGAGAAAGAGATAAAAAATAGGAACGGTGCTAACAATTAAATTGGATTGGAATAAAACCCTAGATTGGAACTTGGTATACAGTTCTATCAATGAGTCTGCCGATGGCTGCAAAGACTTCACAAAAGATAGGAACTCGCTGAAAAGGGTGAATCAGAGAAATTGGAGAGAGAGGAATGTGCAGTTAGGGCAGTGACTCCTCATGGTGTTTTGGTTACAGGAATCTCTGAGTGGAAGAACAGCATATGTGAAGGTCACAATATCTTGTTTTATCATCTCTCTCAACAACCAACCTTGAAGAGGCACGACTGTGAAACAAGAATACAGTCTATACCTGCAAAATAAGAAGCTTCATTTCTGGTTCCATACATTGGACCCCAACATGGCGCCGGTCCCTGCAAAGGGAACAAAAGCTAAAAAAGCATTTTGAACATTGTGCATGATGGTCTTCATCTTCTATGCAAATTGTTTCACATCTTGGGCAGTAGGTCACATCTGACATTGACTCCAGTGTCTTCTGCAATGTCATTGACTCCCAACGCTCAAATTCCTCCTCACCAAGCAATCGTCTCAGTAAACCAGGTGGAATCATGCCCCCACACTTTGCTTCAGGGCACTGAAGCTTATTCACTGAACCTTCTGTTACATGCATATCAGAATATGTTTTCATGCATGTCCAGCAGAAGAAATGCTGGCATGGTAATCTAACAAATTCTGTGCCTGATTATTTGTAAGTTGAAGAGAATGAAGTTGTTAGTCAGCAATACATACACTTAAAATCTTCAAGCAAAACTAAATGCAAACATCTCTCTCTCATTGTAACAAGTGATTCCTCTAATTTGCATAATTCTAGTTATGGAGTGTCAATATGGAAGCATTATACAAGAAAATCAGTCTAAAAAGAGCAGTTTGGGATGTGCAAGAAAGGAACAATGTTTAAAAAAAGTAATGAGTCAATACTCACATGATGAAGGTGATGAAATTCCGACCTTAGACAAAGTGAAGCATTCAAATTAGAATTATTAGTCCTATACAACCATTACCTCTTTAAAATATCGAAACACATTGATTTTTCTGCTTTCCATGGAATAGCACAGATATGTGGCAGTCTCTTTCTACAGTGATTTTCAACCAAACCAGAATCTATGCCATTTTCTGCTAACTGATTCGGGAAAAAAATTTTGAGATGCATAGAATTACTTTGCTAGGAAAAGATTAGGATTGTATCCACTTCTTCAGTTTCTGTTCTTTAAGAACAAGCCTAAACTATACCAAAATCTCATTTGTTAACTTGCAATAATGTTGTGAAACAAATAACATTTTACCCAAAAAATATATATTTATTGAGAAGGGTACTTTAGCGATGCATGCTATTCAACTAATATTTAGTGTTTTTTTTTTTTTTTCACTTAATGCATCTTTCCTCCAAAATTTATAAATTTTGGGACAACCATGGAATGGGATAAATGCAAAGAAAGAGAATTACCAGCAAACTCACTGAAACAAATGCAGCATTCATGGAAGTTTCTGCAAAAGTTCTCTTGGCGTTGTTCATCATTGTAACTCTTCATCAATGGAATATCGAGATCAGGGGAGATGCTTCCTGAAATTGCACGCTTATCCCCATCATTCTTCACACCATAAGGACCAAGAACAATTTCTTGATCAAAACCAAGAAAAGCAAGAGAAGAACTATGTAACCACTCCACCCAATGGTAAATAATCTCCTGGCCCCGTTGATCATCCCAAATAGCATCAAGCATGTCACAGAGATTTGAAATTTTAGCAGCAGCCAACCACTGCACTGAGATGGTAAAATGAGGAGGAGCGTGGCTGGGGTATGATTTAGGCAATGCACATGCCAATGTGATTGGTGGTAGATATTCAAGCTTAAAAGAGTAAGAGAAATCTGCCAGACTATCATTTCCCTTCTCAAGGACACCAGATGATGTCAACTTCGTAGACACAATTACTTCCCTAGGTGTTTCTAAATGTATATTAACCTACAAAAAGAAGATTTTCATTGGAAAACCTCTTTAAAAAAGAAAATTGAGAATTAATCCTTCATTACAAAACCTGGAAAGATCGAAGGCCGATCTGGCTGTCAAGAAAGAAGATGTTATCTCCATAAATAGATTCCACAGCTAGTAACTGCAATGTGTACAGGAAATGAACAAAATCAGAGAGAATAGATAAAATCAGTTCCACACAGAAGATATTGAAGGTTCCCCATTTGCAGTTTCATTTTATTTCTAATTATTGGCGTGTATTTAATTCATTGCTTGTTGATCCAAAGAAAAGAGGATTTCTCATTCAACCTTGGATAAGATCATGAGTTTAGTAAGGCCACGAGCTCAGCGCTTTCCAACTTAACTTTATTCAGTAATGCCTGAATAGAACAAAACACAATGCTTTCTTCCTCTCCACACAATGCGCCATAATTCTTTATCAGACAGCAAAGGTCGGAAGAATAAAAGAAAAACTCAAGAGATCTTAATGTAGCGATGTGCTAACACGGGAACCCCTATTTGTGCCAAAATAAGCATGTATGGCCTTGTCTAGGCTATCTTATATATCAAGCTAGACTTCTGTAGAAGTATGATAAGATTTGTGTAACTAAGATTCCTGTATACGTGTGGCATTGGTTCTCAGCAAATGGCCTACCTTAACTATCATGGTTCTGCAGTTCAACTCAGAACCCTCAAATTGGTAGCAACCACCTTAAAGTGTAAATACTATTTTTATGCAGCTTTTACCATGAAATTTTCTGTAATAAAAATATATCTCAGACCCTCAAACTATATTCAAATCCTTCATTGATAGGAATCTGCCCAGGTATGAAGATCCATCCGAAGAAGAGGGAAGGAAGACCAGCACACAATTCATAGTTCCTTGGAAAACATCTAGATTCAAGAGGTTTCAAAGGGATTTCCAAGATTACAAGCCAAGGACCAAGAAGGTTGTCAGACAATAGGTGAAGGTTCCAACAATTCAAATGGAAGGTCAACGGAACTCAAAGGAAAGCCATGGCCATCACTGGAGACAAATTTCACAAGAAATGTGCAGGAGATGCACGGCTTGTTGCACAACCATGCCACAAGCCGTGCAAACATGCTTCAACCGTGTAGGCTTCAGGATTTCTGTAGTGCATGACGCCGTGCCAACTTCAAAATTTCAAGAAAAATGGCCTGGCACGGCCGTGCCACCCGATGCATTCATTTGTAGGGCTCATAAACTTGATATTGGGCCTCTTAAACTCTAGAGTTTGCAACCCAATTAGTCTAGGTCAAGCTTTGTATTTAAGTGCTCTTATAACACTCAAATAACAACACTGGATTATTATCAAAGATCAAATTTAGGGTTTGAACATCTCAATGAGCAGTTCCTCCACTGTTCTTTCCAAAATCAAGGCCAAACTAAGGACTTAGTCCTACCTTAGTTTAGAGTGTCTAAAATTCAATAATAATTCAATTAGTAACTCTAATTTTGGATCTTAGAATCTTAGTTATTTTAGGGTTCATCCTAGGTTCCCAATTGAGTGCCTACACTTATCTATCCCTCTTGTTCATCCCTCCTTTTTGGGGTTTGGGTATTTGAGTGTTATCATTGTAAACTAATTCTACTAAACTAGGGGTCCTAGTTTGCTAGATCATCTAGGATTCTTAGTTTGTAAATTCATTGGTGATCATTTTCCATCAATTGTTCCCTGTTTTGAGTGGCTAATTGTTTGCTGCAAATTGGGATACATTGAACCACGAAATTGAGTGTGATTGAGCCCAAGGAAGCTCACATCATTCATCCAATCTGTTCCTTAACTAGTCAACAATGTATCTAATTGAGTACTATATACCATGGCAAATCAGTTTGAGATCATGAATAACAAAGAAATCTGTTTTGCTCCTGCTTCTTTGGAACTCATGCCAAGTCACTTTATCCCATTCTAGACCAACTATTCAAGCTCTACTCGAGAATTACAAAAGCATGTGGATCTTTTGCCTTATCCAACCATTGAAATGCCTACAAATGTAAATATAGCAATACTGGAGGTAGAGGACAGCAGGTAGTACCACTTGCAACAGTCTCGTAGTTTCCCAAACTCCAAATGGATCACAGCAGTAAAAGATTATATTTGATCATCATGATGTTCAGAATCAATCATTTTCAGATTATTTAGGTTTCTAATGAATTGAGCTAAAGGCCTCCTTGTTTAGTCCTACATGACCTGATTTTAACTCCTGCTCGTGCAATTTCAATTATATCTCCATGCATAGGCATGTATAATTTGATTACTACCACTCTAAGGTTTACTTTATTTTCTATATCTTTTATTTCATGTGATCAAAACTATGAGACTATGAATTAGCTGATAAAATTAATGAATTATAAGAAACTAGATCAGGAAAGTATCCATATTTAGTGACAACCACCAAATTATAGTGGGTATTGCAACTAAGCATGAGAAAAGACCACAGAAACAATTAGCATAAAATTTCAGCTATCGACCACAGGCAAAATTTACAAAAAGCAGAAACTTTCACATCTTATTCTCCAAACTCCAAAATTAATTATTAATTTTACCTCATCCTTTTGCGCTTGATCATTGATTCTCAGCTGCGCTTCCGATAACTCAGGCTCTTGAACACTCAAAACCAACTTCTCCAACCTTTTCTGGACATCGTCTGCCTCATCCAAAGCAGAACCTTGATGTGTTTCCTCATTGACACCATTCTCTTGAACAACTTCATCACCATTACACTCCTCTAATTTTAAGCAGACTCCATCCCCAGAATCTGCCTCTTTTTCATCGCTCTTTTCATCCCCACCCGAAGAACCCGGCTTAGATTTCCTGATAAATTGATGTTTGACCGTATGAGTGCGCCGACCCCGGGGACCCCACCTTGAATTTCGGCGAGTCTGACGATTTTTCTCATTGTTTTGAATGAATTCAGAGCTGGTTACGGCTGCCGCCGTTGTTGAAGGTGGTTCAAGATTCTCCCGGGAACTTGACGACGCATATTGACGAATTGGTTGGGTGACTTGGGGTTCGTCCAGAACGGGTTCTAGAATCCAGTTTTCGTCTCTTTGCTGAGGTGAATTAGATTGTTTTCCTCTTCTATGGCCACCTTTCCTAGTAGACATGTCTGAGTCTCGACGAGAGCTCCAGCAACTGAACTGAAAGAAGCTCCGAGAAGAAGATTACTAATTTTCAAATTCTGAAACAATCAGAGCAGAACATGCAATCCAAATGACTTCGTTGAATACATGACAGAGAGAGTTCTACATGAATTTATATTTGTTTTAATATGAAAGATTTTTCCTTTTTTTAAAATTTTTGGTAGGCCTTATGCTCCAGCATTATGGAAATTTGGCCCAGTTGTTGAGGCCGAAAGTCACTATACGAGTTATGGTTTTATTAAAAATAAATTATTAAGTTTAGTCCCTAAATTTTTTATATTTGGCAAGATTGATCTTTTTTTTTTCAAATTATTAAGTCCCTTATACTTTTTATTTTGGCAAATTAAGTCATTCAAATCAATTTTTGACAAGTCAATGGTAAGGGTAGACAATTAGTCAACTCCAGCGTTGACCAAATATAAAAGGACAAATTTATTATTTTACTATATAATTGATAAAAAATGATTTTATAAAATAATAAATAATTTCAAGTATAAAAGGTTTTTAAAGTAATAATTATTTTAAAATAAAAAGTACACTTTTAATCTAATTTTTATCACCTCAAATCAGGTATATAATTTTTTTTTTTTTAGCTTGGCATTAATGGATACGATGTAAGCAAATGAGGAGTTAGGTCCCAACTAGTCCTAGATAGGGAGGTGACAATATCTTCCTATATTATAAAGTGTTATAATGTATAATCTATACTTAATAAGTGAAAGTAAATGTATTTCTTTGTATAATAAGAAATATTTATAACTAACAAACTTACTAGATTATGAAAAAAGAAATAATACAAATTTTAGATAAAGAAAGGCTCGGTTGATTTAGAATTGGCCCGTCAGAAATAATCAGAAAGACCTAATGTGCCAAAAGAAAAAAAATAGAGGACAAAAAAAGTTTTTTTAAAAAAAGGGACTAACTATGCCAAAAAAAAGTATATGGACTAAACACAACAATTTATCTATTTTTTAAGTTAGTGTACAATCAAAATGACAATTTTGCCATTCTATATTTGGTCAACATCAGAGTTGACTTATCCTTGACTTTTCAGAAATTGATCTGAAAGATTTAATTTATCAAAATAAAAAAGATAGGAGACTTAATAATTTAAAAACAAAGAAAATGAACCAATCTTGCCAAATATAAAAAATTCAGAGATTAAACTTAACAATTTACCTTTTATTAATTATAATTATAAAAAGTTAAATTTATTTGATAATTGCATTTTAATTGAAATTTTAAATTTTAAATTCTCTAAAATAATCATTATATTTATCTATATAATCTAGTTTTGATTAACCGTTTACATAATTGTGGAATGACTTCATTTTTTTAATTTCTATTTGTATATTTATTGCATGTATAAAAATTATTGGCAATTGAATAATATAAGAAACTTTTTTTTCAGACTCAAGATATTAATGAATATTCAAGATCTATTTTTGAAAATAACTAATCAAGAATCGTAATTGAATTGAGCTCTGGTTTCATAACTTCCTCCAATGGTAGAAAAATTACAACAAATATTAAACGCTTAAGTTATTTTGATTGTTAAATGACTTAAAAAATAGAGTTTAAACCTTAAACACTCATTCAAACTCTGCAAATACTCGTTAAATAGACACTAAGCCTAATTAAAAGAGCATGTTTGTTAATAGAGAGCAACTTCTGCAACAACCTTAAAATTTTACTGTGTTATTTATTATTCTTTTATATATATGAGAAGTCAGCATACAAAATTAATCCAAAATTTATTACATAATGAAAGATTTGCTTACGTATGTGAAAAGGAAAAAAAAGTTTAGAAAGATACCACATCATCACATATAATTTTAATATGTTTACTTGAGATAATATTTGAATTGATTATCAAATATCATTCAATTAACATATAATATATGTTTTTATAAACAGATTAAAAATATGAGCCATATCAATTATTCAACTTGTAAAGCACCTCTTACCCAACTAAGAAGTCTTATATTTAATTTTAATGGTGTATGTTGAAAGAGAATATCGTACAAAAATTTTTAAATATAAAACACAACAAAAATTACATTAGTCCATATTTTTTTAATAGCGGATGAAAGCTCGCAGTCGCTACCTATTGGGTATGCACTGGGTGAACAACAAAAAAGTTTTTAAATATAAAACACAATAAAAATTACATTAGTCATTATTTACTCTAATGTAAAATCCACTTGATATTAGGCATTCCAATTGCTTCTTATTTGGTAAATTAATTAAGTATTTAAAACTAATTAATTAAGTATTTATTTCATTAAGTATATTTGATAACAGATAATATTAAGTATTTACTTAATTAAGTACGTTTGATAATAGATTTTTAGTACTACTTAATTAATTAAGATGTACTAAAATTTTAATATAAATTTTAAATGAATTGAAAATTATTTAAATCTGAAATTTGAATATATTAAATACTCATCTAATTACTAATATTATTTTATATTTAATCTAAATTGTAATAAAATACAATGTAAAAATAAATTATAATTAATTCATATTTTAAATTTCAATTTTCAATTTTTCAACTTTAATTTTCAAAATTCAATATTTAAATATTCAAACTTCAATTTTCATATATCAATTTTATCAAATGAGCCCTTAATGTTTTGAATTCAGTTACTGAAGTTTTATTTTAAATTCATACTCTCTTAATCTCAATCTTATGGCCAATCCACGGACGATCGACCCCTACTCGATTTCTCTACCTAATAGAAGGGGCATTTCGCATCGATACGACATGCTTTTCTCCCCTCGCCTAACCGGGTTAAGTAAGTGCCAAACCTACTAAGATTCTCAGAAATCGACTAAAACAAAAGGTTTATTTATCTACTGGTGTCATTGCTACTAAACTACTTTGTTCATATTCATATATTTGGATGTGACCGAAAACCTCTTTCATTCCAACAGAAATCGTCGACTGTTGAGACTCAAAATATTCACAACAATTCCACATTGACATCTACGTGGACATCCAGCTTAGCATCTACAGTAGCCACATCGGTAGCCAATGCCAGCTCATCTTCTTTCTCTTTTGATCTCGACTGAATTCTATATTTTTGCCTCCAAGATTATGCTGGTTGCCAACTGTAATTATTAAATGTAATATAGTTTTCTATTTTGTTTCAATTTCGTGTAAATGTATATAAGTAGCTGTATTGAATCATTTTGATGAGAAGAAGAGAAATATGTTTTCCCCAAATTTGTTCATTGCTCTCATTGTTCACTGAATGCAATTCGTTTAATTTCTTCTTCACAATAATTCATTTTCTTCATGGTATCAGAGACACTCGACTCAAATTGATGATTCAGTGTGGTGAAGTGTGAAATCTTGATCATCAAACCTATGAGGTAATCGTTGGGTTTCCCATCTTTGTTTATGTTGTTTCTGATTATGGTGTGAGACAATCTTGTTTGATTTGGTTTTGTATAAATTTTGCATAATCTGAGTTTCATGGTTATGGCTAACCAATAAATAGCTGCTTCCAGTCCTTTTTATGTGCATCCGAGAGAAAATCCTTCCTTAATTCTTGTTCAAGCTCCTTTAAATGAGGGAAATTATCATCAGTGGTGCAGAGCAATACGTATGGCTTTAATTTCTAAAAACAAATTAGGTTTTGTTAGTGGTATGATCAAAGCCCCAAGTCGTACACTTAATTCATATGCTACTTGGGAGCAATGTAACAATATAGTCCTATCTTGGATCTTAAACTCTGTTTCATCTCCTATAGCTCAAAGTGTAATTTAGTTAGATATAGCCTGTGATGTTTGGAATGATCTGATGGAACGATTTTCCTAAGGGGATTCTTTTAGAATATCTGATCTTCAAGAAGATATATATAACCTAAAACAAGGATTATCAATTGAATGAGTATTACACTAATTTGAAGACATTATGGGAGGAGTTATTGAATTTGAGGCCACTGCCTATTTGTCATTGTGATCCAAGATGTCAATGCCCAGCTTTGCCTGAGGTTAAGGCAAATAATGATTTTGACTTCATTATTAGGTTAATCAAAGGATTGAAAGAGGAGTTTAATGGAATTAAGTCTCAAGTTTTATTAACTAAGCCTTTTCCTACAACGAACCAAGCTTTCTCCATGGTTTCTACATATGAGAGAACACTTAATTACAATGCTACACACTCTGATTTTTCTGTTAACTCTCAAATGTTTGCTCTAAGAAATTCTCTGGTTGAATCCTTTATGCACACTACAAATGCTTCTAAGAGTGAATGGTTATTAAATGTAGTTGGTAATATGGATGGGAAAGGAGTACAATTTGCTGGGAATCATAATTACAGAAAAGGAAACAATATGAATAGAAAGTTACTTTATACTTTATGTGGATTGCATGGGCATACAGTTGATAGATGCTATAGGAAACATGGATTTCCAACTAGTTATAGAAGTAAGACTAAGTCTTCAGGAGGTCCTGGTTTCATGTCACAGGTAAATGCCATAGTAGACAGTCATGTTTTTCAGCCCAATTCTCATTTTGTAAATCAACCTTCAGGTTGTTCAACTACTTCAATGGATTCACAGTCTTCAAATATGTGACACAAGAGCAATATCAAAACCTATTAAATATGATTCAAGCTCAGCACCTACACTCAAACAATAAATTCCAGGCAGATTCTGAACATACTCATTCTATCAATTAAGCAAGCCTCACTCTAGATTTCTCAAACTCTTCTCAAGATGCTCAAAGTATAGATATAAATTTCCCTATTTGGATTTTAGATTCAGGGGCAACGGACCATATTTGTTCCTTTTTGAATCATTTCATCGAATATCATCCTGTTTTAAATATTTCAGTTAAGTTGCCCACTGGTGACATTGTTCATGTTTCACATATAGGAAAGGTCCAGTTAACACCTCATTTAGTCCTGCATTATGTTCTCTTCATTCTTCAATTTCCTTTAACCTAATATCCATTAGTAAACTGAACCAACAGTTAAATTGTGTCATAATATTCAAAAATGACTATTGTTTTATCCATAATCCTCATCCTAGACAGATGATTTGGATCAGCTAGGATGTCTGGTAGCCTGTACCATTTTGATCTTCATCAGTCAACTTCCTCAGCCCATACAGCTAGTATTGTACCTAATGGTGATTTCAGTAATATGTCTTTATAATAAATCCTTGATCTGGCATTTCAGACTTGTTCATTTGTCTTTTAAGTAGTTATTAGAGATTTATAAAGCAGATTCTTTAGTTGTTTTACCTAATGAAAATGCTTTTTATCCAATCTGTCCTTTAGCTAAACAACACAAGTTATCTTTCCCATTACACCATAGAACTGTTGATACTGCTTTTAATCTCATTCATATGGACATATGAGGACCTTTTAACA
Source organism: Voacanga thouarsii (assembly GCA_026120185.1). Lineage (NCBI taxonomy): Eukaryota > Viridiplantae > Streptophyta > Magnoliopsida > Gentianales > Apocynaceae > Voacanga > Voacanga thouarsii. The sequence continues at coordinate 2,844,804 of JANUWF010001719.1, read as the reverse complement.
TTTCTAGAATACAAGGGCATAGATTTTTTCTTACTATAGTTGATGATTTTAGTAGATTTTGCTGGGTTTTTTTGTTGAAACAAAAATCAGAGGTTAGATCTTTGATACAACACTTTGTTACTTATGTTGAAATACAATTCAATAAAAGAATAAAAGTTTTGAGATCAGATAATGGCCTTGAATTTAAGCTTACTGATTTCTATCATTCCAAAGGAATCATTCACCAAACTTCTTGCCCCTACATACCCGAACAAAACGGTGTTGTAGAAAGAAAATATCAACATATTCTAAATGTAGCTAGGGCTCTTAGATTTCAGTCTCAAATACCACTTTCTTATTGGGGTTATTGTATTCAACATGCAGTTTATTTGATCAATCTTACACCTACTCCTGTTTTACATCAGCTTACTCCATATGAAAAACTCTATCACAAGTTACCAGATTATAGTGCACTTAAGGTTTTTGGTAGCTTAGCATATGCTTGTGTTCTGCAACCTCACAAAAACAAGTTTGATTCTAGAAGCAGACCTTGTGTTTTTCTTGGCTTTTCTCAATCTACAAAAGGTTATCTTTTACTTGAGAGAAATATTCATGTCTAGGCATGTTTCCTTTGTAGAATCTCATTTCCCTCTTATTCACAAAACTTTATTACCTACTCCTAGTACAAATGATCCTATATTACCTTTGCCATATTTTTCTATATACACTCCTTCTCCCATATCCTCTGCACAGATTCCTGAATTTGCATCTGATCTACCAGCCTCATCAGTCTCTCCTATGCCTACTAGAAGATCAAGTAGATAGCCTATTCCACCAACATATTTGTCTGATTATGTTTGTTCTAAAGTCCATAAAGTTACTACTCCTCATCTTCTAACTTCTTCTACTGGTAGCTCAGCTTTTTTATGTAATTCTAATATGCATTCTAAGCCTAAACATTATTTTGAGACTGTGAAATTCAAAGAATGGTGTGCGGTAATGCAAGCTGAAATTTCAGCCTTAGAAGCTAACCATACTTGGCACTTGGTTCCTTTAACTCAAGGCAAGCAATCTATTAGATGTAAATGGTATATCGTATTAAGTACAAGGTTGATAGAACTATTGATAGGTACAAAGCTTGATTAGTAGCAAGGGAGTATACCCAACAAGGGGGAGTAGGTTTTTTGGACACTTTTGCCCCTGTTGTCAAAATTACCACAATTAGACTTATGTTGGCTTTGGCAGCCAAGTCTAATTAGTACATCCATCAGCTGGACATTAATATTTCCTTCTTACATGCGGATTTGTCAGAAGAGGTGTATATGGACTTACCCCCTAGTTTTGTCTCTGTTGATCCAAATCTGGTTTGTAGATTAGATAAATCCTTGTATGGACTTAAACAAGCTAGTAGGCAATGGAATGCCAAGTTCACTGGTTTCTTAATTTCACTTGGTTTTCACCAATTCAAAAGCGATTATAGCTTATTTTTCAAACAGCTTGATGGTGTATTTCTTACTCTTCTAGTTTATGTTGATGATATTCTTGTGATAAGTAATCAGCTAGTTACTATTACTGATATAAAGGTTCAATTACATCATCAATTTCAAAGAAAAATTTTGGGAAGTTGCATTATTTTTTGGGTTTTGAAGTGCATAGAAATACAACAGGTATCATATTGTCCTAGAAGAAATATGTGATTGATCTTTTGCAGACATATGGTTATATAGGCTATAAATCTGTTTTCACTTCTTTAGACAATAAACTTAAACTTGTTGCTGGTAATTCAGAATTGTTTTCTGATATTTCCCTCTACCAAAGTTTAGTTGGGAAACTCTTGTATTTGACTCACAAGCGGCCAGATATCACTTTTGACATCTAGCAGCTTAGTCAGTTTTTGACTGCTCCTATTATCTTCCAAATGCAAGCTGTGTATAGAGTTCTTCGATATCTCAAAGGATCAGTTGAATTGGGTTTACATTTTCCTGCTGATTCCTCATTTGATCTTCAGGTTTATTCATATTTTGATTGGGCAGGTTGTCTTGCCTCTAGAAGATCCATTACTGATTTTTGTGTTTATTTTGGTTCCGCACTTGTCTCATGGAAGTCCAAAAAGCAGTCTGTTGTTGCTCGCAGCTCTGTAGAAGTAGAGTATAGAGCTTTGGCACAATCGATTTGTGAGTTGAAATGGATTCTGTATCTTTTTCAAGAGCTTGCCTTTCCTTCTTCTCTTCCTATTCCAAATTTTTTGTGATAATAGAAGTGCAGCCTACCTGGTTGAAAATCCAGTGTTTCATGAATGAACAAAATATATTGAGCTTGATTGCCACTTCATTCGAGATTTGTACCAAGTTGTAATCATCAAACCGTTACCAGTTTGTTCATCTCAGCAATTAGCAGACATTTTCACCAAGGCTCTTCATGTAGCTTCCTTTCATCTTTTGCTCCCTCACTTAGGCATCTCCTCTACTTCCAGCTTGTGGGGGGCTGTTGAGACCCAAAATATTCACGACAATTCCACGTTGAGATCTACGTGGACATCTAGCTTAGCATCTACAGTAGCCACATCAGCAGCCAATGCTAGCTCATCTTCTTTCTCTTTTGATCCCGGCTAAATTCTGTGTTTTTGCCACCAAGATTATGCTGGTTGCCATCTTTAATTATTAAATGTAATACAGTTTTCTATTTTATTTCAATTCTGTGTAAATATATACAAGTAGTTGTATTGAATCACTTTGATGAGAAGAAGAGAAATATGTTTTCTCCAAATTTGTTCATTGTTCTCGTTGTTCACTGAATGCAATTCGTTTAATTTCTTCTTCACAGTTATACATTTTCTTCATCAACAAACTAACTTTCCTTATATTAGCGCGATCATAGTAACTTTGCCCTTCTTTATTCTCAAAAGAATAATACAAATCATAATTAAGATGAGACAAGATTGAAAGCAAGCATAAAAAAAAAATGCACATTTAGATGAACAACATAAACCAAAAACAACGACTCCCCTACCCCCTACCCCTCTTCAATGGAGTTCAAAAGAGTTTCAAATCAACCATGTGGTGCAAGCTACTTGTTCAACAAGTTATTGACCTACAATTGGCTTTGACCACTGAGTAACTAGTACAATGGATGGCTGGAACCTGGAAACTTTATTACTTGCTACATCTAACGCCCGTGTGCATTCCAGAATCTAGATTGATAAGAGTGTTATTTCCTTCAACTTCAAGATTGAAGGGTAGAAGATGGATCTACTCCATGGACTAAAGGCTTAGAAGGGCGTGCAAGAAAAGCATTAATCATAGGCTTCGCCTTCTCCATGGTTTTGATGATTGCCAAGAACATCAGCTGATATAGAATTACCATACCATAAACAATTGAAAGATCAACCCATTTAGAGTATCCCATCTGCACTTGCCCGAAGTTTCTCAAGATATTATCACCGGTGATTGTTGCAGGTCCATTTACTTGCGTATTTGGGGATGTTAACCCTTTAAACTCATTTTTGTAGAATCCTTGATAGGCATACTTGTGGAAGGAGATATAGTACATTGGATATTTCTAGAATGGCTTTGGAAGATCATCGGGCAACCAAAAGAAGCCACCGTTCAACATCATGACCCCTTGGATTCCAGCTCCTGTGATGATTCCCATGAGAAAGTCTGGGACAACACTTGCAACGATCATCATTAGGCTTTCGACCAACATCATGCATGCGAAAAGCAACAGGAAGAAGTAGAAGAAATGCTCGATTCCCTTTTGAAAGCCAGTGAGATAATTTGCTATTGCTCCAGTGACTAGAGAGATTAGTAGCAAGTAAGGAATGGAAGAACATGTATTTCCAACCACAAATGCTCCAACACCATAGTGTCCATTCAATCTTTCTCGTGTAAAAATCTGATTTTACATGAAGAACAATATGCATAGTCATGCACAATTAGATTTCAAAAACAAACCATAACAGATAGTTCGAGATCATGATAATCAAATTACACAATAGATACCTTCATGTCCTCTACAAATGAATGAAATCCACCAATGGCCATAAAGGTTAAGAATGCAGCAACGAACATGAGCATTGAACCTCTAGCCTGCCAGTCAAAAATGTATAAGCAGTTGGCATGTTAGCATTAGGTTTGTTACTTGCAGGTCTTAGTACATGTCGAAATTTCTCACCTGAATAGAACCGTAGCTAGAGCTAATATCGTGGTAGATGGTTCCTACGCACAAGCACAAGGCAACATATATAGCAAATCGAAGCCAATAGTAGCCTAGATCGCGATACATGTTTACGAAGGATCTCCTTGTTAGAACTAGACATTGGGTAAAGAAGCTAGCTTGGCTTCCTTTCTTTTCCAGGGATCCACCATTCAGTAGATGGTACATGTAAATCCAAATTTTCGTTATATGGGGTTGTTTGAGAGGGATTTTACGACAGTGGGGTGGCGTGGTGAAGAATTTCATTTGTAGTGAGGTAGCATTTCCATAATGCGACCTTATTATAAGGTCGCATTATGGAAATACGACCATAGCAGCCCTCAGTCCTAGGCACTTAAGCAATGACGGAAGGCCTAAAAACATATGGTCGCATTATCATCTACACTAAATACAACATTCTTGTCATCTTACTTAAAAACTTCCGCAACTAAAACCTCTATTGACTGAACATATTCGATTCCTATATAAAAAAAAAATATGTAAAGTGCGAAAACATTTCAAAATATAAATTCCAATATCACAAGTACTATTTAGAAATGATTCTTAAAATACATTACAAATAAAGCAGTTCGATAAAATATATTACAAAGGAACATTTGAAGAAGTGGCCTAATCTCTCGAAACAGTAAAAGTATTATTATTACAATTTCTCCTAGTATGTCCACTTCTATGACAGTTGCTGCATCTTGGAGGAGAGTTGGACGTTCGATAATCCATATCACAAGGTATCCTTGATGTTCGCGGACGGCCAGGAACTTCATTCCTCACCATTTTGTCCACAGGTGCAAGCGTAAAAGTAGAATGCTTCCAATATTGTTCATCCGCCACAGGGAAAAACTGACCCTCATATGTCAACTCGTAATTCGGGCTAGTATAGAACTCCAAAACAAATTCAATAGGGCTCCAACCTCTGTGACGACATGCTGCAAACCCATGCGAACAAGGTATACCATATATGCTCCACTTTTGGCAGCTGCATGATCTCTCCATCAAATTGATACTGTAAACATTTGGACTTCTACCCCCTTGTTGGACAGACGATTTGATCCCATATATGCCGGCTTGTGCATTAAATTCAGTCACAACACGCCTTCTAGATTTGTCATCAAAATAAAAATACAACTTTCACATTTCAGATGGCAAAAGGTGTCTCAAATTAGATGCCTCATCTCTGTGTTCATTGAAATACTTAACTAACTTATGAAATGTTGTTTCAACCAAAACTTTCAGCGGCAGAGATCTTGCTTCCTTCAGCACACTGTTCATGCATTTAGACAAACCAGTAGTCATTGAACCATATCTATGCCCTTCATCATATGACAAAGTTCATTTCTCTAAACCTATGTCCATTAAATATTTAAATGCATATTCTTTTCGAATCCTAATTTCATCCAAGTATGCTTGACATTTTGTCCTTTTACGCTCCAAACCCGCAGCATACATCAAATTTGTCAAATTTGTGTCCTTAAACTTAGCATGAAAATTTCCCTTAATGTGCCCGAGGCAATATCGATGGACAGCTAAAGGTTCTTGCCATTCATTCATATGTCGTACAACATTGATTATACCTTTATGTCTATCTGAAATCAAACATATATGTCTTTCCATAATGATATGTTGACGTAGGAACTTTAAGAACCAGCTCCAACTCTTCAATGACTCGTCATCCACGATGGCAAATACAAGAGGGAAGAGGTGACTGTTTGCATCCCAAGTTGACGCAACCAACAATTTGCCTCGATAAAGTCCCCTTAAATGAGTTTCATCAATAGATACCACTGGTCGACAATATTTGAAGCCAACAATTGAAGGTTTGAAAGCCCAGAAAAGGAAACCAAAAGCTTTCAAATCACCTATACTAGTCCAATGATGTCTCCATTTCACAGTGGTCCCAGGATTAGAATCTTGCAAGGCAAGCATGTATTTTGGTAGTGCAATCCAAGTGGAGGGCCAATCACCGTATACAAGTTCCATAACTACTTTCCGGGCTTCCCATGCTTTCTTATAAGAACAACCCGTCCTCCATAGTTTCTGAACTTCAGCAATAACATCGCTCACATGGCATTCAGGGTCATTTAAAACCAAATGTGTCACATTACGTGCTATAAACCGATGATCTATATTTCTATGCACATTATTCACAACTATAATGACATATATGTGTTCCTTGTTCAAAACTGTTATTTGCTATTGTCCATGGGTCTTCTTATGTATAATACGAATATGCTAAGGGCAAGGATTGCCAGCACTCGCATGCTTATACTTAGCATACCAACAGTCCTTCTTACTCTTGAAGACCCTAAATTCCTGTCCTGCTTGAATAGACCATTTCCTCACTGCATATATAACCTCCTTCTTGTTCTGAAACCTCATGTTTAGTTGCAAATCGATATCAGTGTCGGACCAACTTCTCGTGATATCAATAGAGTGTCTACGAAGCAATTCATTAGCACATGCACCGGACCCCGTGTCCTCAAATATTGGGAATCTTGTATGTTCCCATGTGGTGTTGGAAGGTCCCGCCACGTTAGAAGGTCCCGCCACGTTACCCCCATTATCTTCGAAGGGAATGCTTAGATTGTTGGCTGGAATGTTATCTTCTTCGCTGTCATATCTATCACTCCAATTCATTGGCCTCTCGGAGCCTGTGAAACCCTCACCATCAGATGTATGCACCGTTGAATCAACATTCGCTGCAGCAGTGACCATTTGTGGGCGAGACACTGTACCATGTGATGGAGTGGTGGTGTTACGATGTACCCGTTCCTCCTGATATATACTAGGATCTAGACTGCGTGCAGAACCCGAGAGATGTTCTGGGTTGACCAGGTTGTATGCACCGCCTCCAGTTGTGGGCCCAACATTAACTGTCCCAGTATTACTACCAATTGAACTAATGTGTTCAGTTCCAAACGTGTTTACGGCAGCTCTTGTATCTCCCATTTGTTGGTAAAATGATTGGCGTTGCATGTAGTTAAAGGTGTCCCCTCCAATACCAATAAGGAGTTGAGAAAATGAATGGTGTTGCCCTTGAATCGAAGTACCTAACCCCACCACTTGATTCAACATTGCCACGAATGAACCTGTTGTTGGGGATACATCACATAAATGACTCGGGCGTTGGGAAGTCACCTCGGAATAACTCACATGCAGTTGGATACTTTGGGACTTAAATTTATGCGGCAGCATCCATAAAACCTCCATATCATCGTCATCGCTTAACTCATTTGCAGCATACTGTTGATCAGATCCATAAAGAAATGGATGTCTCAGCATAATCTTAATTGTCACATTTCGCCCTCCCAATCCAAGATATGTACGAACCTTGTCTACTAGTTCTGAGTACGATATCCGATGTCGGAGAATGCAAGTTTTTTTAATCGCTCCATCGAACCATATTAACCCTCGATAATCGCGTTGTATTTGACAATCTCAAAAAAAGCATGGCACAATAGGTGGTTCCAAAACATTCATGATTACCAAATTCGCACAATCTGAAATTACAAGATGATATGACAGTGTAAGTGCAAGCAAAATGATGTGGATGGATGAAGTTTCACAATAATTTAAAAACAAAAAATAATGATGAAGCACATTGGAGGAAAAATGCAAAGAAAATAAGTGTATGTGGATGGATGAAGTTACCTTTTTACTCAAATTAGTAAAATGGCAGCAACACATTCAACATTCGCACAGATTGCCTATTGAGAAATTGAAGGCGCTGGCAGTGGAGATAACAGCTTTCTGTGAAATGACCGCAGATTTGGGGATGATATAGCGACAAGGTCGCATTTTGGAAATGTGACCTTAGTAGATTTCTTTTTTTTTTTAATAAGTGGCAAGAAAACCAACAACCAAACTCCCTGTAAAACGTAAACAAATTTCCTAAATCCAAACTCCCAATCAAAATCCAACAACCAAACTCCCAATCAAAACCAACAACCAAACTCCCAATCAAAATCCAAACACCAAACCATCCAATCAAAATCCAAACGCCAAAACCATCCAATCAAAATCCAAACACCTGAACCAATCAAACACCAAAAACGTCCAAACACCAAAACAGTTCCGCACAACCGAAACACCAAATGGTTAGCAGCGGCATCCTGGTGCTGATGGTCTTATGGAGGATGTGGTCACTCTCGGGGCCTCTAGCCTCCTCGCCTCACCCTGGCATGTGCACAACCATCAATAGGCTCTGGGGCCTCGCAGTCGGCTGACTCACTGCAATAGTCGGCTCTTCTGACTCGATTAGGCCAGGATATCTATCGTGTGGCTGATGACACGCTGTCAGTCCCCGAGCACACATATCCCGTATCTCTATAAACCCCCTCTGGGAAACCGTATCGGCATCATGAATATGTCGCTCTGCCACAATCATTGCACGTCGCACGATATCGGCCTACAAAAAAACATATAAGAACTTATTAAATTATAAGAACTTACCAATACAACTGTACTAGATCCGGTAGGCTAATATCCCGACTGCGATGTATCGCGAGAAACGGGGTTCCCGACCCTAAGACAGGTATAATCCCTATACCACTGCATGTACGCTCCATCAACCGAGATACCTAATTCAATAGTTTGTATGTACTCTAGTCGATGCGCCCACATCTGAACATACGGCCCATGGTAGATGGCATAATCTCGTGTAGGATAGCTCTGCCTATCAATATCATAGAGGTTAATCCGTGTATCGCACTCTACCGATATAGGTTGCAGCATCCCAAACTGACGCATGACCCGATCCGGAAAGGAGAGCTCGATAACCTCTCAACTAATAAGCGCTGTGCGTGACCTCCAAATATAAGCTCCGTCCAAATAGTGCGGGAGGAGGACGCTCACCAAGTCCGGCTAATATGGCTGCCAAATAAACTACAACATAACCAAAACATACGTGGATGTGCGATAGAGGTATAAACCTACATCCACGGTTGTGGGGTCTACCCCGCTCCGGTCGCACAACACGAATACGCTCCCAGGCCCATAGCTATATTGCATTTACAAAAAGGTATTAGAAATATTACATATGTTATCAAGAATTTTTAAAATAAAGAATGGACCAAATTCAAACTTACCTGAAGTAAGACTATTGGACTACAAATCTCCTGGGCGGACCCAATAGCAGCCTGGCACAAACATCTATAAAGGTATGCTAAGACTGCACTACCCCAACTCAAGGTGCCACAGGCATCTAAATCCTCTAAAATAGGCAGATATCTCAAGTGCAATAAATTTCCAAACTTATCAGAAAATAATAACCCCCCGATCAGCAAGAATATAAGACAACGAGCACGCTACTGTATAACGTCATCAGTAGCGTCATCTGTCAGAGGAATCTGCAAGTGCTCCTCAATAGGAGCCTTCCTAATCCTATTCCCCCGAATGTACTCTGCTCGTGGTCTAATACCTAGTAATCTATCACAAAGATCAATCCAATCGAATTTTGAATAGTGAAAAGGTGCTCTTACGACTGGATCCCCATCTACTCTAAGGCCCCATAAAAGTGCTACATCCTCTAATGTAACAGCAGCCTCTCCTACTGGTAAATGAAATGTATGAGTCTCCCGCCGCCATCGCTCTACTAATGCAGTAATAAGGGCATGATCTACCTGTATATACCCAACTTGTCTAACTCCTCTAAACCCAGCACTATCCACTAACTCCATGACTTTGCCTGAAAGTGAAGTATGCTCCCAAAATACAGAATCGTATCGTCTAAATACCAGTGGAGTCTCACAGGTACGCTGATCGCCAGACCATACCAATGAAGAACGGTGATTGGGCTGAAGAGATAATAAACCACCTACAAAAGGGCCGGAGTGGATATCCACGTGCATGTGATCCATCCTATCTATTTAGAGTAAATTGAAACAATTAACATAATACATTGACCATATATACAAGCTATCCAATGTGCATACATTCGAACATTTTCACACTACTCAAATGATCTCAAAACTTCAAGGAACAGATTTAAATGAGTAAGCATTTGATTTCTATCAAAATCACTAGCAAACTATAGCATTAGATATATACTAGAGAATTCTATTTTGCAACACCCAAGATATTAGCAATTCAACTAGCTTTTTATTCAAGAAGATGAATTCAACTTTTTCTCGAACTTTCCAACATCTAAAAAGTATCATATGTACTACAAATTTAATCCAAACTCTCTTTAAAATCTTGGATAACAACTACACAAAAGATAACTCCAAAAAGAAGTACAACTTCAACAAATAATATTGGCATCTCTAGCATGATTGTTTTCCAAATGATATTTTCAATAAGAATCAAGCTTATTGCCCTAGAAGAATCAAAATGCTCAATCAAAGTAATATTCAATTAAAATAATATCGGCATCTCTAGCAAAAAAAATGAATCAAAATATTCAAAAATTGGCATCTCTAGCATCAAAATAATATTCAATAAGAATCAATCAATAAAGTGCCAGCATAATTGCTTAGTAAATGCCCTAATAATATTCACTCAATCAAAATATCACAAGTTTAGGCTAAAAAGAACAAATAATTATACCATTCACTAATCACTTCCATCTTAGAGCTGTGACAATGGTGTTTATAGACATGAAAACCCTAGAACAAATCTATTTCAAGCTAAGAAAACTTTACAGCCACATAAATTGAATCCTATGCAATTTAACAGCCAAAATGTTTAACCCAAAACTATTGTCGGAACATTCGAATTAATTTTCTACATCACAAGATCATTAGAAATCAAATGAAGAAAGAACAAATAATTATACCAAAATGGTCCAAAATGAAATACCCGTCGCTGGAGAGGAAATCCACTGCCGGAACAGTCACTGGTCGCTAGCGCAAATCGTCGTGCAGGTCGCGGAAGAACGCAGAGAAATCTGAATGGTTTCACGCAGAAATAAAAATCGCGACGCGGAAGAGGGATAAGTAATGCGACCTCATTGAGGTCGCATTCAGATAATGCGACCTCCGTCAGCTTCAACTCACTGGTCGCATGGTTATTGTCATTTATGGTCGCATTTCCATAATGCGACCTTATAAAAATAAGGTCGCATTATGGAAATGCGACTTCGCTACATATGAAATTCTCTACCGTAACGCCCCACTGTCGTAAAATCTCCCCCAAAACAACCCCATTTTCTAAAAATTCCGTGTAAATACCATGTCAGAGATCATCATTACAATGCCTTGTGTGGGATTTGTTATTGTGAGGGTAGAGAGTCATACATACCTATTGGCATATTTGAAGCAGTCGTTGTTGAACTTGCTGGGAAACCTCTGATGACTTGTATGACTTAACCAGGATGTCAATAGCTTGCGTAGTAGTTTTGTTTCCAACTAGTCCTTGTGAAATGTCCTAAAGAAAATATACAACAATATCAAGTTCAGCATAACCCTTTTGGTTGGGCAATAAGATTAATAGTGAAAATTTTAATTTCTTACAGCATCAAAGTCCTCATTGATTGTCCGAAGAAAGTGATCGGATGGATTCCTCATAGGTGGACAAGGGAAGCCACTCAAAGCAAAATACTGGTGTAAGTAGCAAGCAGAATTTGTCAGTGACTTCAAAAACATCTAAGCTAAATTAGCAAATATCAATGCCTTAGACCTTGAAGAATGTAATATACCTCATTTGCTGCTGAAGTTGGACTAAAGTAAATCGTTCTTCCAAATGATAAAAGGTAGAGATTGTGGAAAAGCTCAAAGACCTCACTGCTTGGCTGGTGGATGGATGCGATAACAGTCCTCCGAACGTGTTCTGCCAGTTTGATAATTCGATACATAACATGAAAAGAAGTTGCATTATCCAGCCCACTCGTAGGTTCATTGAAGGAAAAGAAGCTTTGGACAAGTCAAGATTTCAATGCAGATGCTGACTTTTCTCTTTTGTCCACCACTAAGCCCTTTGACACTCCACCCTCCAATTCTTGTATTCATGGCATCTTGCAATCCCATGTCTTTGATTGTACTTTCGGCCCTTTCTTTCTTCTCAGATTTTGACATAGAATCAGGAAGTCGAAGTTGAGCCGAGTAGTACACGGCTTCTCTTACAGTAAGTGTAGTCATTAGGATGTCATCTCGAGTCACATAGGCCTAATCACAAAGAAAGATTGAATATGACAGTGAGAAATATACCATCTTCTATTGACGATTAATGATGACCTACTTGGCTATTCAATTAAATATTTAAAATTAATTGAATAAATACTTATTTTATTGAATACGTTTTGATAACAATTAATATTAAATATTTAATTAATTAAGTATATTAAATAATATATTTTTATTATCACTTAATTGATTATGACGAATTAAAATCTTATTATAAATTTTAAGTGGTTAAAAGTTACTTAAGTTTGAAATTTGAATATATTAAATGACAAATTGGCAAATTCAATCCATTGACTTTTTTAGTTTGGCAAAGTTTAGTCTCTAATCTTTATTTTCCAATTTTGAGATCCCTCATATTTGTTTGAGTGAATTATTTGGTCCTTTTGTCCACCTAATGACGGTCAATACTAGTTTATTTTGGGAGTATTTTTTTAAGGAGAAAAATTTTAAAAACCAAACTTTTCAAACGAAAAAAGTTTAGGGAATAAATCTGCCAACTTGTATGTGTATGTGTGTGTGTGTGTGTGTGTGTGTGTATTATTTTTCATCTTCTATTCTTACCTATTCAAAAAAAGACTTATATAAATTTGAAACTTAAATGATGTCAATTCTTAAATAGTATATATTTCATATGTCTCAAATAATTAATTACTAAGTAAACAGCTACTTATGTTTCTATGAAACTTGAATACGTTTGCTCTATTATTAGAGAAGGTACAAAAAAAACCTACCCCAACTCCTAGATTACTATTCAAAGTCACTCATATGTGCAAGGGACAAGTAGTTTTTTTTTCTTTTTTTTTTGTGAAAAAAAGAATATTCTAACTTCTTAAGTATGTTACAAATTATGAACATTATGTTTTAATATCTTGAAAATAAAGAAGTAAACTTTATTTTTGGATGAAGAGAATGTATAGTTAAATTACTAAATTCTTAGGCATGCTACAAATTATTAAAAATGTTCTTTTTCATGGAAAAAACTAATATTTTTTTATAGCAAAAAATCATAAATACACCATAATATAAGACAAATATAGTGAAAATTTGATAATTGTGTAAAGTGTTAAAGTTATCTAATCATCTTTTTCATCTGTAAAACTTGCAAGATAAAGATGCGATACTAAAGATTCTCTTCCGATCCCCCATCCCACTTTCCCTTCTAGGATATATTGTGTTAATTTGAAAAAGATGATCCTTTTGTACTCATCCTACTAAAATTTAAATATTGTATTTTTACTTGATATGTAGATTTAAGAAAATATTTTACTCCAAGTAGTTATTATATTATCGTTATTAATTTAAAGTATTGGTGGTGAGATTTATGAATTAATAAAACTTATATTTTCAAATACAAATATAGATATTTAATTATAATAAAAATATTTTTAATATATAAATGAATAAAAATATAAATTGAACTTTAGAACAATCATATTATGACTCTATTATTTGAGATTGCCTTATAAAAAAAAAGATAAAGATTGTGGAATATTTGTCATTTTTTACTATCCCAAAATATATTTAAAAAATTTTCAAAAATCATACACACACACACATATACAAAAAAGCAAATTGGTGAATTTAGTCCATAAACTTTTTACGTTTGACAAGTTTGGTTCCTAAACTTTTTTCGTTTGGCAAGTTTGGCCTCTAAAATTTTTCTCTTCCAAAAATACTCCCAAAATAAACGTTAATTAGTGTTGACCGTCACTAGATAGACGGAAAAACTAAATATTTCACTCGAAAAAAGATAAGGGACTTAAAAATTTGAAAATAAAGATTAGGGACCAAACTTGCTAAACTAAAAAAGTTAAAGGACTAAATTCGTCAATTTATCTATGTTAAATAATTATCTAATTATTAATATTCTTTTATATTTAATATAAATTATAATCAAATATAATATAAAAATAAACTATAATTAATTTAGAGTTTATATTCAAATTTTAGATTCAGTCTTTAAATTTTAATTTTACAAAATTCAATATTTAAATATTCACACTTCAACATTCAAATTTTAATTTTATTAACGGAGCCTTAAGTATGAAAATTTCAGTTGAAGTAATAGAAGCCTACTGAAGTGCCAAATGCCAGTGCTTGCTTTCGTCCATTTACAAGAATTTCCCCTATCTGCCTCGCGTTTGAATCTAGCCTCCCTGAAATTATTTTCAAATAGAGAGCTCTAGTTAATCAGAGATTCTCTACCTCAGTTACAGATATTCATTACTGTTATACGCCTAAAATTGTTGGAAGTTAAAGGGAGCAAGAAGCTCATTAACTGATTAGTAAGTTGTCTTTTTACGTTCTAAAAGCCAAGCTGACTTTTTACCTGCTAACGTATCAAGAAGGGTTGATTTGCCACAGCCAGGAGGGCGACTTGACCTGGTTCGACATATCCACTGAGTCCCTGCAGGATTGCACGGCATCCTCCATTCTTCTTGTATGTTCCGTTCACCCGCAAGTCCTTCCATATCAAGTGAATACCATTTCCATTTGATTTCATATAAGAAACATTAGACGAGGCAATATTGCTATCTCCTATTGTTGGTAGCCTTGCAGCTTGTTCCAATATCAAGTATCTGTTCATACCATTTCCATCCGATTTCACCGTATGAACATTGTTGTATGCAATCTCCTCGTTCTTATCTTCTATTGTTGTACAACAGCTCGTTCCATTTCTGTGAATCTAGTCAACCTAGAATCAACCCTTACAGATGGAGCTTCAATAGCACCAAGAAAAGGAATTGGTGGAGGAATACTAGTTGTTTTAACGAAGTATGATACTTAAATTTTGTTACATCATAAAGACACACGGTCTATGATGGTCAAATACTAGAAATTCGGAAGACGCAATGTGCAGGTAGGGGTGTGCAAAGAAATTAAAAAATGATTAAACAGTCTAATTAAACCAAATTATATAAGCCAAATTAACTTAAGGCAAAATCACCAATTTAGTCCTTTAACTTTTATTGTCAATTGGTTCTGGTCCCTTTTCTTTTTTTCTCAATTTTTTATATCCCCAAACTATTTTTGGACAAATTATTCAATCCTTCTATTAGTCAAACCGTTAACTTGGCATTCTTTATAGAGATAAATCTAGTACTTCACTATTTTTCTACACTCGAGGATTGCATGCGACCAAAGAAAAAGTGAACAAAAGGATCCTGCCTCCCAACAAAATCCATAAGTTCTGGTGTTCTTTGAGAGGAAAGTGAGTCGATTGTCTCACTAAAAAATGCCTCCTAGCAAGTTCTGGTCACCTAGCTAGTCACCCTCTCTGTCTCTCTCCTTCTTTGTTTCTTCTTACTGCAACAATCTCTCTCTCACTTCTTTTTGTCATTGCTGCTAATTTGGCTCTAGTTCTTCAGCGAAACATCCGACCCGACTTCTGTGATTATATCAGCACCCAAGGCAAGAAGAATGGTGGAATATTTTTCTCAAAGAAGTTGTCATTCAATTTGTAGTGTGTAGACAAAAGTTGCTATTCTTTATTGTTGTCCCATGTCTGCCCAGTATATGGACAAAAGGTGATGCCTTTTTTACTGTTACTTGGTCCCTAATGCATATTCTGTAATGATTTTTAGAACATATATAGTAGTGTATAGGTAAAATTAATGTCTTTTTCTTCACGTATTATCGTAAATCAAGCTTTCAAAACTAAGGGCTTCAAGTAATGTTTACCTATGATAACTCTAGATGTAGCACTTTCCTTAGATATTTAATTTTTGATTTGGTATCATGAATTATGTGACGCATTGCATTGAGTAGCTGGCCATATGTCAATCCATGTCCATTTTCAACAGCTTTAATGAAGCAACATGTCATAGCATCAGTTATTGTGTTCTTTGAAAGAGTTTGGAAAAAGTAACAGTGGATTTGCATAGAAATAATGGAAATAGAGTATAGATAGATTTAACATCTTTTACAAAGAAATTTCTAAACTTGGTTCCTGCTATTATGTGCCAAAATTAGCATGCAAGTGTTTTTACTAATAGTTTAATGGATAGCAAGTCATAGCGTTTAAAAAATTGATCATATAAATATTGTAATAGCTTTGGAAAGAGGGGGCTAAAAATCAGTACTTACCATTGTATCTACTGAAACTTGATGATCATCACAAGCACTAAATGATATAGCAGGTCTACCACTTGTTCCCTTGTATGTGGTTGACATGAAACCATGATCTTCCCATAGATAGTACCCTTCCCTACCATACAAAAAACATGGTGATGTTTTCTGTGGGAAATGAACTAGGATTTACCTATTAATTTGGTCAATTGAAGTTATGGACATGTGAATAAAAATTATTCATTCTACAACACATGAAGAACATTTAAACATATATATTATTGTTTTTGCTTTGCATATTGGGCTTTTTTGAGTTGAAAAGTTTATGGCTTTTATTGAAGTAGCAACTTCATGGGTAATTTGTGCTCTTTGTTCTTATTTAATCATTTATTTTCATTTAGTAGCTAGATGTCCCTTGAATATTAATTAACAATCAATTTATTTTTAAAATTAATATTTTGTAACCATTTCATTAGGTCCTAAAGAATTGATATGCAAATTTGATCCAATTTTTCAAGAGAACAAAAATGGCTATATTGAGGAATCAGAAGTCTAGTAACTACAATATCACGTTAGGAATACTTGACTCAAAAATGTTTGAGCACTATTTTGAGTAAGTTTTGCAAATACTCTACTGCAAATTTTCAGTTGATTTTGCAGCCCAATTACATTACTTAATGAACGACTAATCTTTATCAAATTGATTTGAAATGGCCTATCCGATGAGAAGAAAAGCTCCTTTATGCATATGAACTCATTATGGTTTAGCATTTATACAACACTGACAAAAAGAAAGTCTTAAGTTAGATTAGGAAGAGAAACATTTTTCTCAAAGCAATATGTGTTTGTTCCAATTGTGATATAGTATGTTTTCCATTTCTATTTAAATGAAAACATACTCCATTAACACATGTTAAATATTAATATATTGAATGCTAATGTTGATGTGTTTTTTAGTAGACATTGGGGCTTCTAATTTTATGTTAATTCAATGAAGAGGATGTGGATTTAAAGAATCTTCTATGATGTTATTGGACTCATTTCAATCTACAGAAGATAGCATAGAACCACATATTAGAAAGCAGTATCTTGAATCAATATAGACTATGTTTTATGTTCATTTTAAAATTAATCATTCCACTAATAATATTGCAACCTATTGCAGATTTGTGCTGGACATAATGTGGGTAGGTGAAAGGACTAACTCTAATACATAGTTAAAAAGAATTCCACTATTGATTCTTGCGGTAAGTTATTTGGTCTTGATGCTTTCTTGAAACATTCTCAATGACTCATTTGTTGTATGTTGGTGCTTAACTAAATATAAAGTGAATTGTTGTTTAGGTTCCTCAACGAACAAGAGGTGAAGAATGTGGATTTTATGTTCTATACTATGCCAATTTTTTTATCATTAGTGCTCCTACAAGGTTTAGTGTTGATGATAGTTACCCTTATTTTATAAGTATTTCAATTGAGTTAGTCCTTTTTTTTCCTATTTTGTAACTAAAATAACTAAAATTTTGGAATCATATTCTTATAAGTTGGTTAACGACTTTGAGCTCTCGAGATGTTTGTGGATGAGAAGGGATTGGTTTAGTGAAGAAAAGCTCAATGAATTTAGACAATGCTTGTGCTTACCTACTAAAGATGTTCTAGCTAATGTGAGTGAATCAACTAAGGACTCAATTAATTGAGATAGTGAGATTACTGATGCTCCCAATGTGCAGCTATTGCATGAAAAGAAATATGAGATTGAGTACATTTTTAATCAATGATAACAAGCTTCTAGCAGTGATATCAAGATGCAAGAAGCACTTAAAGAAAGAAATAGAAGTGCTATATTTTGAACATGAGGATATTCTAGCTCCCCATAGGCAGCCAGTACTTGATGTAGAAAAAGAGCATGTAGTGAGTGACCAAAACCATGACAAGTTGGAAGAAACTCTCATTCCAACTGAGGCGGAGCAGATTGTAGAAGATGGAGTTATTGAGGAAGCTGATGGGAAAGATAGGTAGTCCAATTCATGTGAACAATTTTTGAACTTCGATTATGATTTGACTAATGAGGAAATTGAGGAACTAACTAAACAAATTGTTGATGAGGTTATGAGAGATTTTTAAAAAAATATCAAGTTGAAAGTCCAAAGACAAAGTTCTTTGCTTACGCAGGGGGAAGAAGAGCTAACTTAACAATTTCAAGAATAGCAAACTTAGGTAGCATTTTCAACCATTAACCATAACATTCAACAACTTGGCAGCAGAAATAACAAGAAAGAAGGTAAGCCTGGGGTCTGTAAAAAATATTTACTGAGTCCAAATGATTGAGATGTAGAAAACTTGGAATCTAGCAAATTTCCTAAATAGTTACAATGTCCTAGTGATAGTACTAAAGAATCAAATAGAGAATACTTCAAACCCCAGCTATTGAATGAGGAAAAAGTCATGAATGACAACATTATCCATTAGTCAGTATTCAATGCAAAGAGAGATATGGAGGACTCTCAATTTGAAGAATGATTACTTTTTAAGACAAAAGGTGAATTAAAAAATGCTATCATTTATCATAGGGTTAAGTGGGATAGGATG
The DNA here is from genome assembly GCA_026120185.1 of Voacanga thouarsii. Taxonomy (NCBI): domain Eukaryota; kingdom Viridiplantae; phylum Streptophyta; class Magnoliopsida; order Gentianales; family Apocynaceae; genus Voacanga; species Voacanga thouarsii. The sequence goes on along the minus strand of JANUWF010001719.1, from coordinate 2,825,842 downwards.
ATTTGTTCAAGAAAAATGATAGAATTAGAGTAAGGGCTGCTAGCAAGGGGAGGAAATATGACTGGGTGCTATATGCACATAGAGTAGAAGAAACCTCAAGTTTCCAAATCCGAATGCTATAGCCCAAGCATTCATGTGCAAGATCTACGGGCCAACCCGTTGCTTCTACAAGATTTATTGCAATGAAATATATAGATGATTTCTGAAGTGAACAAGGTGTGAATGCAACTGAATTTCAAGACAAGGTGCATGGATAGTTGAATGTTTATGTTACAAGACCCAAGATTTATAAAATCAAGGCAGAAGCTAAGTTGATGATTAAAGGAAGATATAAAGACCAATACAAGCTTCTAATTGATTATTGCGAGGAGATCAGGAGAACTAACTGGGTCACCACCATTTATATTGATATTATTGATGATAAACAAATAGGTAAAAGAGTTTTTTAGAAGAATATATGTATGTTTGGTAGCCTTGAGGGAGGGTTTTCTAAAAAGGTGTGGAAGGCTAGTTGGAACTTTTCTAAAAAGTCCTTATCCTAGTATTTTGTTTACTGCTATTGGCATTGATGGCATTTATCCCATTGCTTATGTCGTTGTGGAAGCCAAAAGAAAATCATCTTGGACTCAGTTCATAGAGGGACTTATTGACGGTTTAAATAAATGTAACAGGAGGATTGGTGCTTTATTTCTGATAGACAAAAGGTACTATGTTTGCTTATTTTTTTCATCAAATAGTTTTTTTAACTCGTTTTGTTCTTCTTCTTCATTTTTAGGGACTAAAACAAGTAGTAGAAAATCTACTATCCTACGTAGAACACAACACTGTGTTAGACACCTGGATAATAACTTCAAGCAAAACACCCGGGGGGCTGCTTTGAAGGACGTAATGTGGAAATATGCAAAGGTTACACACCTCAACAAATTTGAAAATGAGATGCAACTATTAAAAGACTTTGATGAAGCTGCCCATGTTTAGTTGTGTAAGCATACATACCCCTAAACGTTAGGGCATAGGTTCAGAGGCAAAAAGACAAGATCTGCCCAAGGATTAAAAAAAGGCTTGAAAAACTGGTTGAGGAATTTGCCCATTATATCACTTCACATGCTAGTGGTTACAAGTTCAAAGTTAAGGAGACCAAAACTTCAGAGCAATTTTCAATTGACACAAAGAATAGAAGGTGCACCTGCAAAAAATGAGAACTTTCTAGAATCCCTTACATGCATGGAATTTCAGCTATTGGATATGAAGGTAATGACTCAGAAGACTAGCTATGTTGATGATTGTTATAGCATTGCTTCATACAGAAGGACATATGAGCCAATCATAAATCCTTGCAATGGACCAACTAATTAGCCAAAAGCAAATTAGAACTAAAGTCTTCTGTGACCCTGAAGCTTCCAGGTAGACCTAAAAAGAAAATAAAGCCAGAAGAAGGGGGAGGGCTTGTATAGTTACACCTACTGGTGCAAAGAAAATTTCAAGAGTAGGTGTTGGGACTATGAAATGTAGGCATTTTGGTTCTTCTGGACATAATGCCAAAAAATGCCCATAAAAAGACAAGGAAAACAATGTTGATAAAGATGATGGAGCTCAGAACTTGAATAAATATGATAGATGTAGACAATTGGGCTATAATAGAAGGTCATGTAATGTTAAACTATTAGAACAAGTACATGAAAGTTCACATGAGCATGAAGTTGCAAGGGTAGAACTTTTCTACCACAAGCACAGCTACATCAAGCTCCTATTCCAAATGTTGAAAAGCAAGTCTCAATGCTAGTCACTAAGCAAGCAAGATGTTCAAAGGTAATTTGCTAACTTAGTACTCAGTTTTACTATTATTTTTGGTTACACTTGAGACTCACTTTCCATTTCCTTTTTTGTTTTTGGACTCCACTCCTACTATTTCCATTTAAACAGCTTATAGCAAAGAAGAGAAAGCCAACAAGGTGCAGCTAGTGTGCACAGATTGGCCATAACCGAGCAACACGCAAAGTTCCTAGAGTTGAGCTAGATCGAAAGAGAACATATGCAACTATATTGACAAGGGATGATTAAAGGAAATTAGTAGTTTTGTACCTGACATTTTTGTGGTAGTCTAGATATTTTGTAGTTGAATGCATGGGAAACTAATGTTCTTTTTTTGGGTTGTTAATGAAGCTAGGGTAGATATGTTGACTAAAATTCATATTTTTTTATTGTTAATAATGTTGGGTAGATATATTCACTAGAGTGGCTTTAGATGTAGCATTGGTTTCATGAATGCTTATTACCTATATGTAGCAACTATTGATTTGTAACAACTAGTCTTTTAGTTAATGGACATGTTGGTGGATTTATTCTCGTGGTATTTAATCCTTATCATTGTTGTACTATTATATTTTGATTGCATTGAAGATGGTTACAAGATTTTGCTTATATGAATTCATATTCTATGAAGGTGATCATAGAGAATTACTGCTAGTTTTAGACATGATCCTTAAATAAATATATTGGAACTAGTAACGTTACAGTATTTGGAGTGACTGCTAGTGCACAAGTTCTTAGCGGAAGTGATTGCCTAGTGCACTAAAAACTCATTGCACTTGAGTTAAGAGAGAGAATACCTTGGCCATTACTATAGTAAAGCCAATCAGCAAAGAGGTTCAGCAAACACACAAAATATAAATGAAGATTCAATACCAAGTGCTTATGTGAATTCATTGTGGTATTTCCACCTTTTGTCCAATAACTAAGAAACAAAAAACAAAGCTATCAAGAGAAAATATTAATTAAACATTTTGAAATGAGTTAAAGAAGTAAAGATTGTTACAATTTGCTTATTACAAAGGCAAATTACAATATCTAAATCCTTCCAAAATACATACAAAAACACACGGATATTAGCACATCTCGCAGTAATTTTGGGATCAAAACACCCCCTTATCAAGTCTAGTACTTTTGTCCAAATATTATTAACAACATAATGCAAGAAATGACCATCAAAGCCTTCTTCTTGCGAGAAACTTTCTCCTTTCTCATCAAGGCATTTCTTTCCTCTTCAAGCCTGCTAATCCTCCTTAGTAATCCTAGAATCACCACTTTAGATTTGTCGCAAATTTTTGGATCAAGCCAAACCCCAAATCGACATTCACCATTTGCCTACGGTGAAGGAAAAAAAGGGCTAAACAATTATTTTTGCATTCTAATAACAACAGAAGCAGTACATTACATGCCTGAGGCAACTTGCCTTGAAGGAATTGCCTTCTTGCATTTGCATCTATCCAAGAAATTAAAAAGATTGCTGGTCTTTTACAATAGCAATTGGAAGAAAGATTTGAAGTGATTCCTCTCTTTTGCTCACTTGAAGACATGATTTTTTTTGTTAGGAACTAAGTAAACTGTTCTTAAACTTAGAACTCCTTCTTCTGCCCGCAACCAAACCTCTTGAATCCACCACCTCTGGAAGCTTGATTTTCTCCCTTAGCTTGAGTTGTTCACCTGAGATGAGGAAGAGAAGAATAAATAAGTTAGATAAAATGGAGCCATGGGTTTTAGAGCTTAGAAAAATAGTGAAGTACTAAATTTGTCTCTATAAAAAATGCCAAGTTGACAGTTTGACAAATGGAAGGACCAAATAAATTGTCCACAAATAATTAGGGAATCCAAAAATTAAAAAAGAAAAAGAAAAATGATTATAACTGACTGAAAATAAAAGTTAAAAGGACTAACTTGATGATTTTGCCAATAGAGATTTTACACCAGTGTGCACGAAAACACATAGACAACTTGATTTGAATTATTTTTTTTCTTTTATTGAAATGGATAATTTAGTTTGTTTGACACTTCCAAAGGACGTAAATTTGACGATAACGACCAATATAAACTCATCTCGGTCATTGATTTTGACTTGGAAAAACGGATGTCATATTAATGTCTGTCACTCTTCTTCTCGGAATATTCGTTGCACATTAACTCGTTTTTTTTTCTTTTTGGTGTCTAATGACCTTGAATATGGCCTTCAATTTCTTTATTATTTTACATAGATTTCCTCAGAATAATTCATTTATTCGGGGAAGGCTGGTGTTCAATATTCATAGAAATGGATTAGGGCTAGGAGTCCACCGCGGAACGTGATTTGAAGATTGCATGGCAAAAACCTAGAAATGGCAGCTGAGATGTATTAAAAGGTTGAGTTTGTATACCTCTCTTGGTCAAGGATATGAGAAATGAATGTGCATTATGAGGCTTATATAGGCTGCAGAAGAAGTTCTTGGAGTAGAACAAGGAAGAAGGGATTCAGCTTTCAACACAGTGTTTGATCAAGTCTACCACGTAGATATTAGAGTAATTAATATTCCTTAACTAAGATACATCAAGCTGATATTTTAATTAGGGGTTTATTAGAATTTACTCCAATTAATTTAGGAAACAAGTACTTTAGTCCTTTAAATTTAAAAATGAGAACTTTACTCCTATTGACTATTAATCAACTAAATTCTACCATTAAAATGCTAGAGAAATGACATATTACGAGAATGTAAATTAATTTAAATAAGAATTGATTGACTGACTTAACCAAAAAGGATAATAAGTTTTCTATGAGATTCAAACTCATGACTTCTCGATCGTTACACTCTTTACCCGACCAATTTAACTACTTCTTTTGGGACAATGACATACATACTTTTACTCATTAGTTATAGTGTTTTTACAGACCTTACATCCATAAGTTCATGGATAAAACACTTCAGTGACTTGATAAGAAAATAGAAAATGAACAATACTAATTAAAAAAATTAAAAAAGATATTTTAATAATTTACACATGTTAAAAAATAATATTTTGAAAAAAATAAATAAAATAAAATTTTAACTCTCATATACTTTAGTTTGCAATCTTACATCACTTTAACTATTATCTTCCACTTGGAACGAAACTATCCAATGCGAACATTGAACTTTGAGATTAATTAACTCATGTAATTATCTCATTATATTTTTTTCTATGATTATTGACTTGTTTCATGTTAAGAATAAGGGGAAAAAGGAAAAAAAGGAAAAAGAAAAATAAAAAGAAAGAATGTGGAGGCATTTTAGATTTTAATGAACTATATCATAGTAGTAAATTAATTGATAATAAAAAAAGTAAAATTTTTAATTAAGGAATTAGAATATTTTTATTCATGAACTTATGAGAACACAATATATATATATATATATATATATATATATATATATATATATATATATCCTTTCACAAGTACTTTAAGGAGTAAAGAGCTCATTTTTTAAAGTGTTTATGGATTTAATGAGAGTAAATTATAATAAATCTTTTAATTAATTTATTCTGCATATGATGTTCTCTTGAAGTAGTAGAAGAAGAAAAAAGGAATCCAAAAACAGCTTCCAACGAGGATTCTTGATGCATAATTTAATATTTATGTACATTGATGACGATTATATACGTAATTATCACGGCTATATATACATTTTCAAAGTAATATTATTTTATTAAAAATTAATTAGTATACATGACTTATTTTGAACATTCTAATTTTCTTCTTTTCAATTGCGCAAAAACTATAACGACAAAATATGTCAGTCACTTTTAAACTTTTACAAATTTTGATTTATACTCTTGAATTTTAAAATGTGTTATTTTAGCCTTTGAACTTTTAAAACATCTAAAAAATAGTTATTCCATCAATTAAAACTATTAAGTGCTCACGAAAATTCATCACATGACTTATTTTATAGGAATTTTCATTCATTCAACTCTCACAATGTGGTGTCATCCTTCTAATTCTTATAAAGTAATTTATATATATAACAGGAAAAGACTATTGCAACGGTGCATCTCTCACTTCTCTTTTTAGATTTTTTTTTTTAATAATTCACTTCTACTTTCAAATTTATTCTCCCTTTTTATAGAGATGCTAAGAAAATTACTATTCGCCAAAAACTAAATCGATTTTTTTTTCTTTATTTTTATGTGTTAGTTTTGTTTATTAAAGGGTAAATATGTTATTTTTGTTGTATGGTTAGATTCAAAAAAGTACGAAAGAGTAATCTTAAGATTATTGAGTTCCATAAAAAGTTTGAAATTAAATCTTAAAATTGCTATTGATAAATGAAGAAATTCGAAGAGAAGAGAACGAGATTAAAATTGAAAAATAATATTTTAAAAATAAAAAACAAGGGAATGAGAGTTAAAATTTAGAAATTTTGTATTGTACTTAAGTTTTTATTATTGAAAGAGCTATTTTTTAGGTGTTTCAAAAGTTTGAAGGCTAAAATAACATATTTTAAAGTTCGAGGGTAGAAATAAAAATCTGTAAAAATTCAAGGATGGTTAGTATATTTTACCCAAACTATTATATACTCACAACATATTATATTCTCTCCTTTTGACCTCACTTTTAAGTCTTACATAACTCTACATATTTAATACTTTACCCATTTTAAAATAGATATTCATATAACTTTTTTATTTTTCTTCAATATAAATATTCATTTACATATTTTTAGAATCAATAATTAATTTTTTTATTTTATTCCTATTTATTCTAAATCAATTATATAACTTCTCAAAACTCTTCTTTTTCTTATTTCTTAAAAATTTTTACCAACCAATAACTATTATATATTTAATAGAAGTAGCTTTAAAACTCTATCTAATTTATTATATTATTTTTAATACTCTTAATTTGTAAATAAAGAATTATGTGAATATCTATTTTGAATCGAATAAAATAATTTTTTAATTATATTTAAATAAATTATTATCAACCCAATCATTTTCCACTCATATTTCATCTTTTAGTTAATTTATTTTGACGTATTCTTGGTGTTTAAATTGTGCATGGGGACATGGTAAGAGGAAAGCAACATAGAAACAGAAAATGAAAGAGCAGAAATTTCGCACTTTTTCGTTGGGGGAGATGCAAAATGTTGGAGAAGACTTGATTGTGCATGCACTTTATCTCTAAAACATAGATTGATTGATACGGAAGATAATAATTACAAAATGTCATGGGACCATTGACCAAATTTTGGCCGACAATGTGGACTTGACCAAATCTTACTCTAGGCCAAAAAAAAAAAAAAAAAAGGAAACTTTTTCATTCAGATAATTAACCTTAACCCAAGTAATATAGTGTTTCTAAAAATTGTCATTTATTTAGAAACAGAGCACCCTTTCATAATAATCCCATCTATATATTTTTTTTAAATAAAACTTTTCTCAATAAAAAAAAGCCCAAAACAAAAACAATCCAAAAATACACCCTCAACCTCAACAAGACAAAGATGATGTTGATATTTTATTTTAAAGCCTGAATAAGTAACAAAGTGTTTGACGCGTCTGGTTCAAATTTGTTAATCGGATGGGAACGGCTAAGATTCTATGCGGAATTCATTTGGGGATTAAAGGTAAAAATGTCTTTCAAATTTAGTTACTTTTATAATATTACTTCTTGTTTTATAAAATACCTAATTATGTACTTCTAAGTATTAAAACATTTCAATATTGTCTTTCTATTAAAAATTTAACAGTCAACTTTATTATTAACTATTAATAGAGATTTTATTGCAAAAAGGTAAAGTTTAAAGATTTAATTAAAAAATTAAAAAATAAAAATTCTTTAACTAGAAACCTAGAAACCTAAACACATGCAAAAACTCACAACGGACCATATAATGAAAAAATTGAGCACAAAATGACTTGTTAATTGGAGAAGCCACCAAATGTAATAACTGGTAATATAAAAACTATGGTATTTAGCACTAGTCAGTGCGAATGACTGCATACAACAAACCAACATTTTATACAATGGACCTTAACCGTAACCCGATGCAACAATTGTACCAACAGATCATGCAAATTCAAGGTGCCATCACGTTTTTTTGAGCTGAGAAGCTTTTTTTGCCTCCAATTGCTCTATTCGATCATTCAACATAACATTCCCTTTCTTCACTTGTTCCAACACTTCTAAGGCTGTAAGTCGCTGTTGGTTTGAGACTAGGATATCTAAATTGCTAGTCCCCAAAGGGATAGTCAAGTTGGTAAAGTAAAGAACGCGGTGACTGAAAGATAACGAGTTTGAATCTCATAAGATACTTATTAGCTTCTTTAGTTGAGCTAGTCAATCAGGACTTGCTCAAATTGGTTTACATCTTTGTGATTCTTTGCCAATTAAGATCACGAAGCGAGTTTCAACCAGTGCGTACTCAAAAAAGATAACAGTTGTTGACTTCTTCCCGACCTATAAAAGATGTATGCAACTGATACAATTATATGTCCGAAAATTAAAAAAGATCGATCACACACTCTACTGTGCTTCCTTAAAAAGTTCTCATATGTCATTATGTTTCTTATTGGGTTCATTAGCCATAGAATGCACAAGGTCCTACAAGGAGAGAGGAAGAAAAAGATAAAGAAGGTAGATGAATTTATTTACCAAGTCAGCTCAAAGGCCTAAACTGACCTCATGTACATCCAACTCACCATAGTTGTCCATCCTAAATTACAAAAAGCAAACTCAATGCCACGTGACTAGTAGGACTGTCAATGGGTTGGGTATATCCGAACCCGTATTGGACCCGTTTATAACAAGTTTGGTACACCTATTTTCTTACCCGAACTAGACTCGGATTCATTTACCTGTTTACTGTATATAATCGGGTCCGGGTATGGAACTATAATACCCGTACCCGATTACTCGATTAATAAATTATATTTTATATTATATATAAAATATATTATGTTATGGGTTTTTTTTTAGTCTGAGACTAAACTTACCCTAGCTAACATAGAAGCAGCCGCACAACACACACACAAACACACACTACCGTCTTTATCGTTTCATCATCTTCTTCGATTCTCCGACACCGAGCTACCGCCACTACCACCACCGACACCGAGGCACAATCACTACCCACGCCCACGGCAACACACACACAACAGGCAACGCTACCTTCCTCACAATTCACACTGCCTTCTTCACTCTTCGGTTCTTCGAATCACCACCGACATCGAGCCGCCACCACAGTCGCAACATAGACACAAACACTGCCCCATGAAGCCATGCCCATGGGCAACACACCCACCGAGCCACCACCGATCTGACATATCTAATTTGAGGTTAGTACTGCCAAGCCACCGTTCATCATACATAACAGAGTTTTTACCCATTGCAGGTTTCTGTACTTTTTTTTTTTTTTGTAAACCTTTCCAAATCATTTTATCAGTTTCTCCCTGCAAAAGTTAATCACATTTTTTTTTTAATGCTGGAATAAAGTTAATCACATTCTTGAATGTTAGGTTTTTGTTTAGCTTGATTTGCAGTTTCTTGAACTTTTAATATGGGATTGTTGGCTAAATATTCTTTAAAGTAAACGGTTTGATGAGATTTATAAGCAATTAAAACTGAAAGGCTTAAAAGATAGTAGATAGAAGTTAATTTATGACACTAGTGTGTTGTCTCCTTTTACAATCAGAGCATTTTTGGAAAATTTTGTTCTGATAGCCAATGCTTTTATACGAGAAGTGGAAGCATTTGAAGATTTTGCTAAGGAGTTATCAAATGGTTGATTATTCTATTACCCAAAACAGAACAAGAAAATAGTATATAGTTTTGCCAAATTTCCAAGAGGAAGCAAGTAAAGGTTCTGGGTTAGTCCCATTACCTCAATGGAAATCAAAATAAGAATTGGCTTAATGTGCAGAAATGCATGCTGCCAAAATTTTATGTAGTGATATGTCTCGCCAGAATAAGCTCATGAGCAGAATATATATTGTGGTAGATCTCTGAAATGCTTTATTATTGGAGGAAAACTTTCTTTGCACATTGTAAACATGATTCTTGTTGGATTGAATTTGAAGTCAACCGAAAAATCTCATTTCTAAGTTGGCTCAAATGGGCTGTAAAATTTTTCTATGGCTTCAGTCTCTGGACTAGGCTGGATATCTCTATCTCATTTCTTTTTACTGGCAGAAGATGAAGATGTGAAAGAGTCTATTGATGGTTATGAAAAAAGTGAGAAGTTAGATATAGATCACTTAAAATAAAATACAATAAAAAATGTTACAAAGGCAATCCTTAATTTACATATAGATTACTTAAAATTAAAAAAAATCTAAATAATAACATTCATGGTGAGGCCCTATATCTGTGTATGCATATCTATTTTTTTTTTCTATGTTGTCTCACATAAAAGCTGTCAAACTCTTTTTTGAGCTATTGTGGAAAGTGTTGAATCTTAGATTCTTTGGTTATTGTGGAAAGAGCTTTCTATGGTATGGATCCAAAGCTTCACCACATATTGTTATTGTACACACAAGTCTTATAATGTACATTGGATGTTTCATTATACATGGTAGTTAGAAAATTTTCCCCAATGTAAATTTATAAGGTGCAGTTTAATTGAGATCTTTTACCATTTGTGCAATTGATAAATATGTTCTTATTCCTTAATTCTTTGTTCCATGAAAGTTGTCAAATACACCTACTGAAACACCACCTTCAGCTTCAAGTGATGATCCTAATCCTAATAACATGGTAGTGGAGTCACAGTCTGTGGAAGATGATAATGATGGGATTTTGACCTCAAGGATAAGGAAATTAACTTCTAAGGTATGGGATGAAATATCAAGATTTACCTCTCGTTCTGGAGAGGTTATAACTAAATGTAATTGGTGCAAAAAACAGCTTAGTGGAATAGGTAATGCTGAAACTACTCACTTAAAAAAAACATTTGGCATATTTTCCTTTAAGAAAATATAAGCAAGGAGGGCAAATGAATCTCATAAAGGCAAAAAGTCCATTAACTGATTCTTGTGAAGTTCGAAACTATAAATTTGATCAAGAAAATAGTAGACGGATGTTAGCAAAAACAATCATTAAGTATAATTATCCTTTTAATATGTGTGAGCATGAGTGGTTTGAGGAATTCTACAATAGTTTGAACCCAAATTTCAAGCTTGTCTCTCGAAACACAATGAGGTCAAATGTGATTGATTTGCATAAGGAAGAGAAGGAAAAATTGTATAAGTTGTTGGATGATTTTGCTTGTAGATTTACCCTTACTACTGATACTTGGGCATATGACCATTCTAATATTGCATACACTTGTTTGACTACTCACTATGTCAATAACGATTAGGAATTGAAAAAGAAGATCATTGCATATAGACCTATTCCTTATCCTCATGATGGTGAAACATTATTCAGATTTATTAATGACATTATTTTAGAGTAGAATTTGGATAAGAAACTGTTTTCCATGGTTGTTGATAATGCATCTACAAATTATTCAATAGTTAGGCATTTGAGATCATGGTTGTGTGATAAGTCATGGCTTCTTTTAGGTGGAGATTTATTTCATGTTCATTGTAGTCCACATATTCTTAACTTGATTGTGCAAGATAGTTTGGCTCATATTGGTAATATCCTTCAAAAAATTAGAGAAACTTGCACGTATTTAAAAAGATCACCTCATGGTTGCCAAAAAATTGAGTGTGCATTGCAACAATGTAAGCAGATTGATAAAAATTACAAGCATTATCCAAGTGAAGAGGAATGGGAAGTTGCTAGTTTGGTTCACACATGTTTGAAAATCTTTTATGAGACTACTTCTCATTTTAGTTGTAGTCATTTTCCCACATTAAATGTATTCTTCCCTAATGTGTGTAGAATCCAACTTAAACTGAAAGAATAGGTATCTGGTGATAATACTTTTCTTAAAGCCAGGGCTGATCCTATGAAAGTAAAGTTTGAAAAATATTGGAATGAGTGTCGTTTAGTGTTGGGAATTGCTGTTGTTCTTGATCCTAAGTTTAAAATGGATTTGGTGGAATTCTATTACACTAAGATATATGGTGATAATGCTTTTACTTATGTTGAGAGGATTAGGAGTGGGTTTCTTAATTTATTCCTTGAATATGGTGGTTAGTTGGGATCTGATGCAATTAGTGATGAAAGTGATAGTAATCGAAATAATGGGAATTTGAAAGTTGATGTGCTAAATCGGTTTGACCAATGGTACAAGACAGCTAAGTCTTCTACACTTTGTGTGTATCAAAAAATTGAAATAGATCAATATTTGGATGAACTAGTGTATCCTATGAGTGACCATTTTGATATATTAAGTTGGTGGAAAGTTAATTCTTTGAAATACCCAATTATAGGAAAGATGGCATGTGATATCTTAGTTATTCCAGCCACAACTGTTGCATCTGAATCTGCATTTAGTGTTGGAGGAAGGATAATTGATAAGTTACGTTCTTGTTTACTTCCTGATATTGTGGAAGCATTGGTGACTACAAGTGGCTAGATTGAATCGAAAAAAAGAGAAGTAAAAGAATACACTAGTTACATTTTAATTTCCTATATTTAATTTTTTATTGATCTATTGGCTAATTAATTTATCTTTTACAGAGTTAGTTGACTTAGAAGATATGGAAGATTGCTCTTCATTGACAAAGGCACTAAAGACTTCAATTTGATATGTAAATTTGTTTATTCATTTTCTCTCTTGAAGTTTATATTATATTTTAACTTTTTAAGTGATAATTAATATTTTTATTGTTTTTCTTCTTTATGTAATTACATATACTGTTGAGAATTGTTGATGAAGGATGGGAAGGTTGAAGATAACTTATTTGATGAATTGAGGATATTTCATGTTATATAATAGTTATAAACTTATTTATATCTATCACTGTTGTTTTAAAAAGTTATTTAATGTTTAATTCCTATTTTTTATATGTTGTGTGAGATTGTTATTTATGAATTTGGACGCTTCTTTTTGTTGTTGTAAATTTGAAATTTTGAGAAATTGGAATTGTAATTGTTATTGATATTAGGGCTATTTCACATTTTTTAGCTTAAATGTGAACAAAATTGTTTTAAATTTTCAATATAGGAATATTGTTTTAAAAATATTTTTCGGACTAGGTATATTCGATCCGGACCCGATACCCGCATACGTGAATATGAGTCTCTTTATTCCATACTCGTTAGATGTTCGGGTCCGGTCCGGTCCTGCCTTTCTTTAATTGGGCCCGGATTCGAATTCAGGACAAGACTACCTTGACCCGTTTATAGCCCTAGTGACTAGTGACACATTACAAATGTAAATACTAAACAAAAATAAAGACAGGTGAAGGAAAAGTAGGAAAGGAGGAAGACGAAGGATGATTAATGCATTGGAGACTTGTTCAAAATAAGTCAATGCTCTCTTCATCCCTCCTAAAATTAATGATTTCAATCCAAGTCATGAAATACAAAATTTTAAATTTTTGAATACTTTTTTTTATTTTTGAGTTTTTTAAATAAATCTTTCAATTTTATCTTTTTACAATAAAGTCCTTATTAACAGCCAATAATAAAGAGTTGACTTTTAAATTTTTAATAAAAGAGCAGTATTGAAATGTTTTAGTATTTAGAGGAATATAATTGAACATTTTATAAAAATAGAGGTAAGATCACAAAAATGATCAAATTTGAATGACATTTTTGCATTTAATCTTTCACTTGGTTTAGGCTAATTTTCTTTTTTCATTTTCTTTGATTCCCTCTATGCTTCTTCCTAATTGACATCGGAGGGTGGCGGCTCTCATGGTCGTTATCACCTTGACCAATTATTTTGATATTTTTAATTAAAATTTATAAATTAGCTTATCCACGTGCATAAAATTTAGGACAAAATATGTCAATCACCCTTAAACTTTCACAAATTTTAATTTCCACACTCGAACTTTAAAATGCTTGATTTTAGCCCTCAAACTTTTAAAACACATAAAAATAACATTTTCAACAATAAAAGCTCAAGTACAATACAAAATCACTAGATTTTAGCTCTCATTCTTCCATTTTTTATTTCTAAAATATTATTTTTCAACTTTAATCTCGCTCTCTTCTCTTCGAATGAGCTCTTCCATCAATTAAAACTATTAAGTACTCACGGAAGTTCATCACATGACTTCTACATGACCTATTTTATAGGTATTTTCATTTACTTAACTCTCACAATGTGGTGTCATCCTTCTAATTCTTATAAAGTAACTTCTATATATGACAAGAAAAGACTACTACGACTTGTGCGTCTCTCACTTCTCTTTTTAGATTTTTTTTTGTAAGTTCACTTTTACTTTCAAATTTATTTTTCCTTCCTGTAGAGATGCTAAGAAAATTACTATTCATCAAGAACTGAATCGATTTTTTTCTTCTTTATCCTTATGTCTTAGTTTTGTTTATTAAAGGGTAAAATATGTTATTTTTGTTATATGGTTAGATTTGAAAATGTGCGAAAGAGTAATCTTAAGATTATTGAGTCGCATAAAAGGTTTGAAGTTAGATCTTAAAATTATTGTTGATAAATGAAGAAATTCGAATAGAAGAGAGTGAGATTAAAGTTGAACAATAATAATTTAAAACTTAAAAACAGGAGAATGAGAGCTAAAATCTAGTGATTTTGTATTGTACTTGAGCTTTTATTGTTGAAAGAGCTATTTTTTAGGTGTTTTAAAAGTTCGAGGACTAAAATCACACATTTTAAAGTTTGAGAGTGAAAATTAAAATTTGTGAAAATTTAAGGGTGGTTGACGTATTTTGCTCTAAAATTTATGGTTAGTGTTAAAATTATCAAAGTTTTCTATAACGATGAGAGTGACAACTCTACTATATCTCTACTGCAACTTCCTAAAATCACAGATAACTTTAAAAAGGAAAAATGTGATCAATTGGCCAGTGCATTATTAGTCGTGCATTTGTATTAAATTTTTTTAAAAAAATATTATTGTTTTTAAGGCTTATTTTAATAAAAAAGTAGATCTAATGTAAATAAATTTTGTTTGAATAGATTATATTATTGATTTTTATGTTCATAAATTTTTTATAAATTCAAAATCATAATTTTTTTAGTAAAAAACAATTTTATAATGCCAATTAAAGTACAATTTTACGTTTTTAGTTTAATTGTGTAAAAATTTTGAAACTTGTCCACCATTTTCTACCCACTAAGGAGAAGCAGGAAGGGAGGAGAGAGAAGCCAAATTTGGAAGATGGAATGAAGGGCTGGAAAAAGATAAGAGGGTAGTGGGAGGAGATGAAAATAGAGATTGTGGGAACGTGGGGAGGAGGGGTTTGAAGTTGCGCAATTTGTATATAGAAAATGCACAAATAGGTATAAACAATAATCATGATTTGATAAATATAATTCACAATTAAATAAATAATCATTATGATATGATAAATAAATTCTTCTACAGTAGAAAATAATGTTGTTCTACCCAAAAACAAAAAAAAAAATGACATGCGGCCATTCTACACACAATTTCCTTACACAGGTTTCACAATTTTGCTTCCAGGAAGAACATAGTAAAGAGAATGGTTGACGGGATTCGCCCCCCCCCCCCACCCCCAACCCCCAGCCTTTGTTTTTCCCTCTATCATATTTTGATTTAATACAAAAATTTAAAAGTACATTTGACCATGGACAAATTCCTTCTTATCCCCTTTAATGAAATAGGTTAATTATAAAATATTTGAATTGTTTGATCTTTTATTCTTTATATAAAAGAGATTAATTGTAAAAGTTTATAAGAGTACGTGGTTATATATATGGAACCATATTATTGGTAATATTTTTTTAAAAAAATATCTAATATATTATTAATAATGTAGAAGAATTATAAAAAAATATACACATACAGTATGAATATTAAACTCGAAACTTCTCAATATCATAAAGATCAGTGCTTGACTAACTTTTAACTCACTCTTTGTTAGGAAATAAACTAAAAGTGAGCAAAATACCAAGCTTCACCCAAATCGCAATTATATTTTAAGATCAAAACTATTTCCTAAGTGCCAATAAAAAATAGGAATAAACCAAAGATACCAATTAAATAACGCCAGCAGGTAAAAGAAAGTATCAAAGTAAATAATAGAAGACACCAAGATTTTTAACGTGAAAAACCCAAGATGAAAGAAATCAAAAGACCTAGTCTAGTTAAAACTTCCACTATCAACAATAATGGACAATACAAAATATTCTCTAGATAACACTAGAGGCACACCAATAATATATCAATATCTTCTCCTAAAGTTACAACTAAATAAGAATTGAGTTTGGAAGGATGTTACCAAAATCGAAATCTAAACCGTTAGATGAGTAGATCTTGTTGAGAGGATCACGTAGAACTAAATTTCATCTCAATCGGACTTCGAATAACCATCCAAATTGAGGATCAAAACTTGAAGAAGACAAATGGCTTCCTGCGTCTTTCCCCTTGCTGCCTCTCTCAACGAATTCCAGAAATCTCGTGAATCACTTCTGTTTTTGTCTTGTTAGGTTTTTTTATTTTAGATTGTGGGCCTTTTGTTTTTGTTTTCCTTTTGTCCACTAAATGGGCTAGACTTGTTTGGTCCAACAATCTCCCCTTCCAACTCATTTGGGAAATAAAATCAAACCTGCTTCTTGTCTGCAAAATAAGAATTTCTCTTGGACAACACCTTAGTCAGCATATCAAAACCATTATCATCTATGTGCATCTTCTCAAGCATTAGTAGCTTGGAATCTAAAAATTTTCTAATCCAATGATATCTTACATCAATATGTTTAGATTGAGAGTGAAATGTAGAATTCTTACACAGATGAATGACACTCTGACTGTTACAATAAAGATTATACTTTTCTTGTTTCAAGCCCAATTCTTGAAGAAACCTATGCAACCAAAGAATCTCTTTACAAGCTTCAGTAGCTGCGATATACTCTACTTCTGTACTAGAAAGAGCAATACATTTTTTTAACTTATTTTACCACGATATTGCTCCCCCTGCAAAAGTCATTAAGTAATCAGATGTAGATCTTCTCTTATCAAGATCACCTCCCATATCTAAATCAAAGTATTTATCAAGTATGATATTGCCATTTCCAAAGCACAAACATAATTTAGAAGTTCCCTTGAGATACTTGAGAATCCACTTGACAGAATTCCAATACCCTTTACCATGATTAGAGAGATATCGACTAACCACTCCAACTGCAATCGCTATATCTGGCCTGGTGCAAACCATAGCATACATCGACAACCAACTGTTGAAGTATAAGGAACTTTCTTCATATTTTCTTTATCTTTCTCACTTTTCGGACACTACTCAATGTTTAACTTGAAGTGACCTACAAGTGGAGTAGAAACTTCATTAGCATTGCTCATGTTGAACCTGTCAAGTACTTTCTCAATATACTTTTCTTGAGATAATCAAAGCTTTTCATTTTATCTATCTTGAGTGATTTTCATCTCCAAAATTTGTTTAGTTGGGCCCAAATCTTTTATTGCAAAAGATTTGCTTAACTCCTTTTTCAACCTGTCAATCTTCACAGCATCATGGCCAAACAATTAACATTTCATCCACATACAACAAGAGGATAATAAAATCACCATCTGAGAAGTTCTTCACATATACACAATGATCTGATATGATTCTATGGTATTTCTGATATGTTATAAAGGAGTCAAATTTCTTGTACCATTGTCTTGGTGCTAGTTTCAAACCATATAAACTTTTCTTGAGACGACATATCAGATTCTCTTTACTACTTACTTTAAACCCATTAGGCTGCTCCATATAAATTTTCTTTTCTAAATCATCATGTAGGAAGGCTGTCTTCACATCAAGTTGCTCAATCTCAAAATTCAAACTAGCAGCAATTCCAAGAACAACTCGAATAGATGTCATCTTTACCACTGGAGAAAATATTTCTTCAAAATCGATACTTTTCTTCTGACTGAACCCCTTCACAACTAATCTTGCCTTGTACTTAGGTTTTGAGTTATTCTCTTGAGTCTTCAACCTGTAGACCCACTTGTTCTTTAGTGTTCTCTTGCCTGTAGGCAATTTCACTAAGTCATAGGTATGATTTTCTTGTAAGGAAACCATCTCCTCTTGCATAGCTTGAAACCATTCTTCTTTCTTCTCATACTCCAAGGCTTCACTATATGATTCTAGCTCTCCTCCCTCAGTCAATAATACATATTCATTAGGATTATACCTAGTGGAGGGTCTTCTTTCCCTAATAGATCTCCTAGGTTCATCATGTGGCTGTAGTACTTCTTGTTCAATCTTACCACCATCATTATTATCATCCATACTTTCTCCTTGCTCATCCTCAGCTCCCCTTTGATTTGAATTATCTGTTTCTGGAACTGGCACATCAGAACTAGCTAGCGCAGGAACTAGGATCTAAATTAGAAGGAATGTCATCGGAGAATCTTGATTTTGATTTAGGCTTATCACATTTTTCAATATTTTCAATGGTTTGATCTTCAAGAAAAACAACATCTCTGCTTTTGATCAATTTCTTCTCTACTGGATCATACAACCTATAGCCAAACTCTGCATGTGCATATTCCAAGAAAATACACTACTTGAATTTTACATCAAGCTTTGATATCTCATCTTTGGGAATGTGAACAAATGCACGGCAACCAAAGACTCTCAAGTGGTTGAAGGATACTTTTTTACTTGTTCATACTCCCTCTGAAATATTACCATCCAAAGGAACTGAAGAAGAAAGATTAATCAAGTCAACAACAGTCTTCATTGCTTCGCCCCAAAAATATTTTGACAGCTTGGCATGGAAAGCATACATTTGATCCTAGTAGTAATTCCTACTACAGATTGTCTTCCTACAGATTCAGACTATTTTTCTGCAACTACCTTTTCTAAAGGATTTGGGAGTTTAGTAAAATACTTATTACTTAATTCTAAATCCCAACTTCTTCCAGTTTTCATGGCTAATTCTAAATATCTTCTGCTAAATATATCTATGTTTAGCAGGTCCTTATCTACTTGTAACTGTTCAAGATCTTTCATAGCTTGATCCTGCAATTCTGTTTATCCTCTATAAAGATCATATCTTAAGATTATTTGTCTAATCTAACTAGAAAGGTCATTTAGCTTTAGCTTTTCTGAAGAGCCATTTGTCTTTCGACTTTTCGAAGAGTCAGTAAGGATGGTTATAAATAACCATTCATTCTCTCACTAAGTACAACTCATTCAATCGAGAGATTCCGCAAAACTTGGGAGTAATAAAATATTGGTATCAGAGCATAGTTTAGAGTTGGTGTAAATTACTGGAACGGTGTGGATTGCTCCCTTGTATCAGTAGTACCTGAGTCTGTAAAAACATCTATATTGTAATCAGATAATGTAATATACTATGGAGTAGTGAGATCATTGATCTCTCAAGACTCTCCAGTTTGATGTAAACGACTTCTTGGTAAGATTGTGGATACTTAGTTCTTCAATCTATAAACTAATTTTTCATAGGTCCTAACAGATTTTCTATGAAATTAACTACTTCTTCAGCTATCATTATATAATTACATCTCTGCAATCCATTAAGTGCATCAGCTTTCCCATCTATCTATTACATCTTCCCAATTCTGAGGGTGAAAAGATGTTATTGTTAATTCACTTCTTGCTTTATGTTGAGGTAGTAAATTATAAATTACTCATGGAGGTTGTTGGAGTCTTATCTTTCTACTATAGTATGGCTCATGACCTCCTTCTACTATAGGTATAATCCTAGATGGTTCTTTCTTTGGTAACTACGTTATACAATTATAGGGCGGCTAGTCTAACACATGTAGTTGAGTACTCTTTCGGGGTATATCATCGCCTTCTTGCTGAATCCAGGAATATGAAGATCTTTGTAGATGATATTTTCCCTGGGAATGTATATGTCCCTTATCAAAGTTTGTTCAATCAAGATCCAACACTCACAGAATTCTACAGGATGGTCAAAGTCAAAATAAGCACTACTGTGCGAGAAGAAACCATGCATCATGAATATGACCCTCCATTTGACGGAGAATAAAGAATCGATGAAGATCTTGACAATTTAATGGAGACTTAGTGTCTATGTCTAGTCTTTTGTGAATCCCACTTTACTCACTACTTCTAATTGGAAAGAAAAACTGATGGGATGCGTCTTTAGTAAAATGAGTGGAATAATGTCCCACTCTTCATCTGTACAATAACTGAACATACTTGGGCTCCGATAACTGAATATGGTACCCAAAACAGTTATTGAATACTATACGATAGCCTTTTCAGAGTTATGCTCTGACTAAATATATTATTATTAGGTTAAGTCCAATCTATATTAGACAATGAGCCTTATAACCAGTCTACTGAGCTGGTCAGCCCAGAAATTTTAGTTAGCATTAATGTGTTCAATGAAAACTTTGAACCCATTACCTACAAGAAAATCAACAGATAACTTAGAATGTGACATCTTATTGTAAAATGAAACAATAGATTTGCAATTTGTTTTCAAAGTAAATTCTCGTGTGGGATTTCTCAAGTAAATTGAGAATTTCTTTAAGATGAATATGCAGGCTAATATTTCAGCATCTGTAGTGGTTACTTTATGATGTTGTCTTCAGCTGTCATTGTATAATTACATCTCTACAATCCATTAAGTGCATCAGCTTCCCATCTATCTATTACATCTTTCTAATTCTGAGGGTGAAAAGTTGTCATTGTTAATTTACTTCCTACTTTATGTTGAGGTGGAAAATTATAAATTACTCCTGGGGGTTGTTGGAGTCCTATCTTTTTACTATAGTATAGCTCATGACCTCCTTCTACTGTAGGTATAATCCTAGATGGTTCTCTTTTTGGTAACTATGACATAGTTGATTGGGGAACATCATACATTAGTGATGTCTTACTTACGTCGCTAGTTTGACTAGTACTAGGATTCATATTCACCCAAGTTTCAAATTGTGTATTATCTACATGTTTGCTATTTTCTAGGTCAACTAAAAGAGTTTCTATTTTATTTATCCATGCTTCAAACTGTGAATTATCAGTATGGATACTAGGTGTTAAATCTATTATTGGTTCAGGGATAGAATCCAATTCTTCATTCCTATGAATCATTGGATAATCATCTCTAATACCTTGTACTCTCATATACCAATCAGCTTCATCTAATTCTGGTTTTTCTTCAAAATGTTGTCGCCAATCATAATCTATGAGTACTGATTCTAGAGTTTCTTCTAGTGAGATGGTCCTATAAATTGGAATGCCATACTTATTCATGATGTACTACCTAGTCCCCTTGTTCGGATTTCAATGGTACTATCATCATCAGTAATTAAATATTTGGCAAAAATTCCTTGAACTACTCTTTCACCTTTTTCCAATGTTATAGGTATAAACTTATTATTCCTAGGAATGATCTTTATTTAGTTTTTGTAATTAGAATCTATTATTCCGACTGTGTTGGCCAATGAAATTCCTTTTTTATGGAGTGATGATCTATGGACTATTTGTAAATATTCATCTACTTCCATGTCTATAGTTGTTCCGATATCTATTACTAATTCAGATAATGGGTTTATGACCACTGATTGAACTAAACTAAAATCATATCCTGCACTTCTTATAGTCTGTCTTTTAGGAAGTTTAACTTCAGGATTAATAATATTAAACTTTCTAGTCATCTGAAAGATCTTCTTCATTTGAATAGATACTTTTAAATAAAATTTTAATTCTAATTCTTCTCTTTGTCTAATCTTTTTCTTTATCCAAGCTTTTAAGAGAAGAAAAAGTTCTTTATTTTTGTGGTCTTTATAACTAAGTTTGATTTCTTTGTATAACCTTTCAAGGGTATAGAAAGAATTCAATTCTAAATGTCCTAAACTAACTAATGCTTATGTAACCGTACACTGTTCCATTATTTGGTCTCTACTAAACCATGCATCAGATTCTAAATTTTTTAAAGATGAGGTTCTTGGTTTCTTTGGATCAGGTGTATTCATCTTTCTACATCTTCAAAGGAATCTTTCCACTTTCTATATTCCTTTGCATATATTATTTGTTCATTTTGTGAACACCAACTATCTAATAACTTAAACAAGTCTTTATTATCACTTGTTTCTACATAGTACATTATTCTTACCCTAAATTCAAAAATTGATTCTAGATTATTTATGTCTATGTGACTAAGATGGAACAAGGCTAGGTGGATGTTATTACTATTCTTACTCTTCATCCTTTTGTTCAGTTCCTATGTAATTGCTAAACCTACAACTAACATTTCCACTAATTTTAGTATAATACTGAGCACTAGTGGGAACCATTATTGGTTTATCTAAGATTTTGCTAATATTCCAGGTGTCTCCTAGAAGATCATAGTTCTCTACCTTCTTTCCTAGTAGTACTTTTATTCCGCTACTTGCTAGGAATCTAACCATTTCTATTTCTTTAATAGTATAACCTATACCATTTTTTGAGGTTACTTTTCCTATGATATTCTGACAAATCAATAGATTCTCAACATTTTCTACCATGTTATAGCCCTTGCTTTTGACCACTATCTTAAGATGTTCATGCATTTGGTCAATAGGAAACAGGTAGTCTGGCATTATATAAACTATTTGATTATTTTGACTTATGTCAACTTCCATATTTCCTATGATAGCTGTTATTATGTCATTATGCCTTGTATCTAGGAGTGCAATACAAACTTTCGTTCCTAACACTTTCCTATGGATTCTTTTAATACCGATCATAATACATCCTACATGAAATAATTCATTGTTTTCTCTTAACAATGTATCCTTACTTTCTCTAGTTATTAGTGGTAATATTGCTGTACTTTTGTCATTGGGACTTGATATTAAATGTTCCCTGTACAAATTTACCAGTTTATGATTCTTGCTAGGACTATAATTGTATAAGTATTTTGGGGCAATTAGCTGGATTTTATTGTCCCTAAAATTTGCTAATTGTTGTTCTGGATCAACAACTGTTTCTACAATATTAAAGGGTCTAATCTTTTTTGCTTTATCTATTACCCTTTCTATCCTACTATAAGTAACTATGTTCAACTTCTCTTTTTTGTTACTTTTGAAGTTGCCATTCTAAAATTTTTCTATGTGTGCCCATTTATGAATTAATTTTTCACTAATCATGTTATAAATACTGTATATATGTTTAATCTAATATTCTAAAACCTCTACTTCTCCTAAATCTATGGTTTCATGGACTATTGAAATCTGAGGTATTTCTTTATGTACATATATTATTTCAATGTCGTACTTCATGATGATTTCTTGTTCTTTTCTTCAAGTGATACTATTGAGCTTTTCTAAGTAGCAAAGATATGCGATTTTGACTTTCTTACAGGCTTCTTTCCTGTCTCTAAATTTAAACCTTCTAAAGATTTACTAATGGAAGTTAACTTATTAGAGATTTCCTCATATCTTATTGGATCTTCTATTTTTTCAATTATCTCAAGCAACAATAATATTATTACGTTATTCTATCTGATAATTACTTTATCACCTAGAGTTGTGATACTTTTATTAACATCGTCATCTTTATTAAGGATTCCTAGATCCTTCATTAAGGATTCCTACAGATCCTCTAAGTACTTTCTGTTTTCTATTAAAGCAGTTTGGTAACCTGAATTATTTATCAAATCACTCATTATGAATTCCTAAAATCATTCTGCAATGCTTATCTATTGAAGACTGAGTCTCATTTCCATGTTCTAAAAGTTGTCTTATTTCTAAGATTTCTTTCTTACTTTCTTCTAAAATTTGTTTATTCTCTATTTTGGGTCCTAAGGTTCCTAATATTTGACTTAAATCTTCTTCAGTAGGAAGATTTCTAATTTTCTTAATTTGTAGACTATTTTTTATGAAATCTAAATTAAACTTTAATTTTTCTATTTCTAAAACAATTATGTCTCTAAATTCTAAATCCTTTCTTGAAAGATCATTTAAAACTTGGTTTTGTTTTAATTGGTTGTTCAAGACTATGGTTATCAAATCTACTATCAGGTTGAGTTGACTATCTGGTCCGTGATACAAGTGTTCGAATTATGCAAGGCATAACGACAAAATAACAGCTATCATAAGAAATATGGAAGTTGACATGAGTCAAAATAATCAAACAGTTTATATAATTCCAGACTACCTATTTCCTATTGACCAAATACATGAACATCTTAAGATAGTGGTCACAAGCAAGGGCTATAACATGGTAGAAAATAGTGAGAATCTGTTGATTTGTCAGAATATCATAGGAAAAGTAACATGTTCATCCTTTTTGCTATTCCATTCTCTTGTGGTGTTTTTGGTATTGTCTTCTCTAGCCTGATCCCATGAGACTTACAGTACCTTTCAAATGGTCCTCTATACTCACCACCATTATCGGCTCGAACACACTTTAATTGTTTATCAGTCTCCCTTTTGACCTTGCTATGAAATTCTTTAAACGCATTCAAAACTTGGTCTTTAGACTTCAAAGCAGTACACCAGACTTTTCTAGAAAAATCATCAATAAAAGTAACAAAATAAATTGCACCACTAAGAGACCTATCTTTCATGTAGCAGACATTAGTCTGCACCAACTCTAATGGATTTAGCTTTCTAGATGAAGGAAGTCTTTGAAAAGCAACTCTATGTTGTTTTCTATAAATACAATCAACACATGATTTAAGAGAAGTACCTGTTACATTAGGGAAAAGTTACCTACGAACAAGTATTTGAATTTCCTTCTCACTCATGTGCCCAAGTCGCCTATGCCAAAGATCAATAGGGAAATCTTGAATTACATTCACTTCTCCTTTTCCAAACCTGGCTTGCATCAAGTAGAGAGTATTTTGCTTCCTTCCTCTAGCAACAATTAGGTTCCCTTTACTAAGTTTACATTTATCTCCACCGTAAGAACTATAGTAGCCTTCATCATCAAGCTTTCTAGTGAAAACAAGATTAAGACGAATATCAAGAACATGTCTGGCATTCCTCAAAACTAACTGACACCCGGTATCTGTATCTAAACAAATATCACCCTTGCCAACAACTTTGCAAGAAACTTCGTTTCCCATCTTAACGAAGCCAAAGTCTCCTTTGGTGTAGGTTGAGAAGAAATGTCAATGTGGAGTAACATGATATGATGTACCTGAATTAATTATTCAATCACTATCTTGACTGGTAATATTGATATAACCATCTTCGCAAAATTCCAACATATCATTATCGGCTGACACTACTGCTGTAGCATCTTCTTTGTCTCTCATCTTACCATTACCTTTTTTCTCAACAAGTTCCCGTTTTAAGACTCTACAGTGCTTCTTGTAGTACCCTTTCTTTTTACAATGATAGCACTCAACATTTTTCAGTGACTCGTGTCTGCTCTTGGATCTGTCATTCCTGTTGTAAGGATCTCTACTCTTGCTTCTCCCCCTTCCTTCTTTCTTTTGCATAATCAATGCTTGGAACTCATTAAAAGTGCCTTGTTCCTTCGATTGATCTCCTCATCCAACACTGCCTCTTTAGCCATAGTCATGGTTAAGACACCATTTGGAGTTGAATTGCTAACGGATACCACCATTGTTTCCTAGCTATCTATCTAGTAGTGAACTGAAAAATAGTAAAGCCTGTACCTCATCATCCAAATTCAGTTTCAATGAAGCTGTCTGGTTTATCAATCCCTAAAAGGTATTCAGATGCTCACTCATATTAACACCATCTTTGTATCTGAACCGAGTAATATTTCTCAAACAAGAAGATTTATTCATTCCAGTTTTCAGTTCAAACATTCGTTCAAGTTTTTCCCATAACACATCAACTCTAGTCTCTTAAGCAAAGTGTTGAAATATACTTTAACCAATCCACTTTCTAATATTACCCATTATTTTTCTGTGCATGTTAACCCATTTTTCATCACTTATATAAGATGGTTTACCTTTATTCCCTAGAACAGGCTCAAACAATTCTCTACAATACAAATAGTCTTCCATCTAGGCTTTTAATTTGAATAGTTTGATGTATTCACTTTTATCATGCACCCACTATCTAAATCATCCATTTTTAATTAGTACAAATTAACCAACTGATCAACCAGGGCTCTGATACCACTTTGTTGGGAAATAAATTGAAAGTGAGCAAAATACCAAGCTTCACCCAAATTACAATTATATTCCAAGATCAAAACTATTTTTCAAGTGCCAATAAAAAACAGGAATAACCAAAGGTACCAATTAAATAACGCCAGCAGGTAAAAGAAAATACAAAAGTAAAGAATCCAAGACACTAAGATTTTTAACGTGAAAATTTCAAGATGGGAAAAACTACGGGACCTAATCTAGTAAAAGCTTCCACTATCAACAATAATGGACAATACAAAATCTTCTCTAAGATAACACTAGAGACACATTAATAATATATCAATATATTCTCTCAAAATTACAACTAAATAAGAATTGAGTTTAGAATGATGTTACTAAAATCGAAATCTAAACCGTTAGATTAGTAAGTCTTGTTGAGAGGATCACGTAAAATCAAATTTCGTCCCAATCGAATTTTAAATGATCATCCAAATTGAGGATCAAAGCTTGAAGAAGACAAATGGCTTCCCGCGTCTTTCTCCCTACCGCCTCTCTCAATGAATTCCAGAAATCCCGTGAATTACTTCTGATTTTGTCTTGTTAAGTTTTTGGATTTTAGACTGTGGGCCTTTTGTTGTTGTTTTCTTTTCCGTCCATCAAATGGGCTATTTGGCCCAACACTCTTTACTAACTACTGAAATTAATGATAAGATATGAAATTCCTTGATAGGAGTATATGCGAGGGAATTGATAGGTTTTCAAAGCATAGCTAAAGAGTAATCGACTTTTCTAGTTTGACAACAGGTAGCATTTGGATTGAATTTCAAAATGAAAGAAATAGAAAATGCTATTTTAGTCATCGGACGAATTTCTTTGTCTCTATTAAGCGTCGAAAATGTGAATTAGTCAAACTTTTATATCTTATATAAAAGAAATTAATTGTAAAGATTTAGATAAAAGTATATTTATTTTAGAATCCCTTAAAAATCCTCAAATCAAAGGGTGGAAAATTTGAATTCAGATGAAATCACATCGTATATATATAGGAAGTTCCTATCGTGATACATAGCAGCGTCCGCAGCTCCCGTTGTGACAAGTGGCAACATCTTTTATTGACACTTGATGCATTGAATTTAAATAATTTTTTTAAAAAAAAAATGTAAGAGATTATTAATTTAGATAAAAGTTATATAATAAATAAATATTTAATAGACTTTTAAAAAATCGTGAAGTTGTAAATATAAGTTAAATATTATATATTAACTTAATTAATAAAAAAATTTATAAAATTATAATTAAAAATTATTTATTTGATATGTTTTGTTTTACATCCTTTTATGCAACGCATATCAAACTAGAAAACAATAAAAGCACTTCAATACTCTGGGTTCCAGTTTGACTGAGGTTATTCTAGATACATTCCATGCTTGAAGAAAATTCAGTTTCACAAAGTCAAAAAAGAGAGGTTAAGAGGAAAATTAGCCTATTCAATTTTTTACCTTTATGTTTTGGAGGTTTTGGTCATTCTTCTTTTTTTCAACTTGTTAGATCATCTAATTATTATTTTTGTACTGTTTTGGCCATTTTATTAGGCTTCTTTTAAATAAATCGTTATTTGACTAACAAAACCCTAATAAAAGGATCAAAACAACATAAAATAATAATTAGAGAACCTAACAAGTTGAAAAAAAAAATGGATCAAAGTCATCAAAAAATAAGAGTTAAAGGATTGAATTGGTTAATTTTCTAAGTATACTTGTAAAGTATATATAAGTTTTACAAATTAATAATCTAATTGTTAGATTTTTTACAAAAGTTAAAAAAAATTAAATATATTAAATTTTAATCACACCGGATATAATTTATCATTTTATCAAAATATTTAAATAATATTACATTGTGATGTTTGCTTAATTTTAAATATGTGACTATCGAATTAATGATATATCTATTCATTTAACTTGTGTCGTATAAAAAACTTAAAAAAATTGTTAATAAAATAATTATACTAACTATTCTATTCGATCAATTAAAAATAAAATTATAAAATCAACGATGCAAATTAATTAAAATTTAGAAGTATTCATTGATTAAATTATTAATTTTTATTTTTATTAAATAATAGATTTTTTAAGATTTTATTTCAAAATTTCTCCTAAATTTGAGATAGATTTGCGTTGGATTCTTTTATTATTTTTTCTTTTAATTTTTCATTAAACAATAAATTTTCTAAAGAATCTATCCCCAATTCCACTCAAAAGTTGGGAATAATTCATTTATTAATTTCTTTTTGAATTTTTTATTAACTAACTGTCTTTAACTTCAAATGGATTTCTCTATAAGAATTTTGCATGCCAAATCCATCCAAAATTTGGGATGGAGTTGGAATGAATTTTTTATTAATTTATTTTTAATTTTTATTAAATAATATATTTTAAAGAATTTATTCCAAATTTGTTTCAAATTTTAATTAAATTTAGGATCGATTTGCAACAAATATTTTTATTACTTTATTATTTTTAAAATAAAATTTTAAGAATTTTTCTTAAATCCATAAAAAATCCTTCCAAATTTGGAGACAAGTTTTTTAATTACTTTTTATTTAAAAAAATTAACCAATTCAATCTCTTTAACTTTTATATTTTAGAAGTTTAGGTCCTTTTTTTTTTGTAATTTGTTAGGTCTTTTAACAATTATTTAATAAAAAAGGATCAAAATCGCACAAAAATAATAATTAAGGGACTGAAAAAGTTAAAAACAAAGAAAGAGAACTTTCAAAATATAAAAATTAAGGCATTGAATCGATTAATTTTCAGTTAAAAATTGATTTTGAAGTCAAAACAATTTTGTTAAAATTTTAAAGATGGGAGGAGACTGTCACCCCAACCACCGTCTTACCGAGCATACTACACGAGTGAAAACTTAAATGCAAATGACCTGGACGAAGAACATGATTTATTCATTGGTCCTTTGATTACTATAATTCTTTCCATTGGAATCAACGGAAGAGGTTCTATGAGGAAAGGGGAAAGCATTTATTTACTAAAAATGTTTGGTTTAGGTAAGCTTTCCTTTTCATTTTCTTTGATTCCCTATCTCCGCCTTCATAATTAACACTCTAGGCATGATCGCTGTCACCTTCACCACTTATTTTGACATTCTCAGTTAAAATTTATAGATTAGCAGCTTCCCTTTCTTCCTACATAGAATTTATGTTTAGAGTTAAAATAATCAAAGTTTTAATAAGGAGAAAATCAGTCTCGGCAAGTAATAACTCTACTAACCAACAAAAATAGAGAAAAAAGTAATCAATTGGCCAGTGCATTATTAGCTGCGTACTTGTATTTAACCTTTTTTTAAAAAATTACTGTTTACTCAATTGAAAGAGATTAACTCTCTTTTTTTTAGAAATATATTCTTCTTCTTCTTCCAGGTACATCATATTGTTGATTTCTGGATTCATAAATTTTCTATAAATTCAAAATCATAAATTTTTTTAGGGAAAAGCTATTTTATAATGTTAATCAAAATATAAATCCACAAATTTCCTGTTCAAGTATGTAAAAGTTTTGAAACTTATCCACCATTCTCCACACACTAGGGAGAAGCAGGAACAGAGGAGAGAAGCCGAATTTGGAGGATGGATCATGGAACAAGGGGCAAGATGAAGATGGGAAGGTAGTGGGAGAAGATAAAGATAGAGATCACTATAGCGATGGAACAACAACCGGACAAAAACAGTGATGACAAGTTGATCGGATGTCATTAATTTGTTACTGTATTGCAGCGAAAAACCAAAATTTGAAAATTATTTGTCTCAAATTCGTCGCTAATTTGCTACGACATTGTGACAAAAAACTAAAACTTGAAAATAATATATTTTTTTTTAAATTTTCCAACTGCAATAGATTAGCGATGGGCTCATTTAATTATAATTTAACATTAAAAAAATACAAAGCCATTACAAATTCGTCGCTAAAGCAACGAACTCATCTAATTATAAATTAACACTAAAAAATCGCAAGCCACCGCAAATCCTACACTAAATTGGCTCATCATTGATTCGTCATAAAACTGTTGTTAATCCATAAAAAAATATACCATATAATTAATATAAAAATAAATCATAAGAATATCAATAGCCTAACGGTGGATCACGTAGGCTAGGTCGGTACGGTTACTTAATTTTTTAAAAAAATTAAAATTTGTTGGACGACTTAGTGACGACCTTTTATTACAAACTTAATTATAATATTATTAATTAAATAGTTGTTGCAAATCAGTGACGGATTTTGTTCCATCACTATTTATGATAACAGTTTTAGCGACGGTCAAAATCTTTATATAGATATTGTATAAATAATTATAAACAATAGTCACAATAAGATAAATAATAGTCACGACAAATATTACACATAATTAAATAAATAACAAATACAATTTGATAAATAAAATTTTCTACAGTAAAAATGATATTATTCTAAAAAAAAACTCAATACTGTGACCATTCTACATACAAAGTCAATTGATCACGTAATTTCTGTACATAAATTATGTGGTTTACCTTAGAGAAGAGAGTGGGGAAGTGGATTTCGGGGTGTTTTTTTTTTTCTTTTGTATTTCTTCTATTATACTTAGCATAAAATTTAGAAGTACATTTGACCATGAACAAATTTCCTTCTTATCCCTTTTAATTAAATAGGTTAATTGCAGAACATTTACATTGGTAAAACTTTTATTCCTTATATTAAAGATAGTAATTATAAAAAATTTTAAGGATTTGTGATTATATATATGCAACCACATTATTAGTATTATTATTATTTTTTAAAGTGTCTTGCACTATTATAACGAGGGAAGAATAATTATAATAGAATTCAAACGCATTATATCACATGACTATTAAACCCGAGACTTTTCAATAGAGTAATGGTTTCTTGATTAACTCGTATCTTACTTTTATTAATTATCGAAATTAGCAGTGAGACATGAAACTTGTTGAATTGATCAAAACGTCATGTAGTAATAGGAGTATACGCCAGGGAATTAATAGAAAATGCATAGCTAAAGAGTGTTTGGCTTTTCCAGTTAGGGATGGCAACGAAGTCGGGTCAGGTCGTAAAGTGTTTGGCTCGCCGCATACTTTTCATTTCCCTATTCTTGACCCATCCTCTACAAGGGGAAAGGTGGGGAACCCTGTCCTAGATAAGTCGGGGACAAAACAATCTCCAATCTCGACCCAACAGGGAAGCAGGGGTTAGGTTGAGTCCGAGAATATTTTTAAAGTTTAAAAAAAAAAATTGGCTTCCAACATATTTTTATTCAAAACTTTTTAATCATTTAGGAAAGTTTTATGGTGGTTTTTAATGATTTATGTATTAATCATATCACTATTAGTAAGAGTAAAATTGATAATTTATATTTTTCTATTATCTTCTATTTTCTTTTATTTTATATACATATATAATCTATCTATATGCATATATAATTTATCTATATACAAATATAATCATATATAATATATATAATCTATTTATAATTTATATAGTATGTATGTGTGTGTGTATATATATATAAAATATAATATAATATAATATAATATGTATGTGGGGTAGGCCAGATCGGGGGCAGAATCATGCAATCCCCACCCAACTTAAGTAGAAAAATTGTCATTCCTAAGTTTGACTTCACATAGCATTTGGACTGGATTTTATAATGAGGTTCGCGTGAGCTGCATAGCATTGACACTTGAGCTGGCCCACACAGTTTCAGGCCGGGCCCGAGGACCAGCCTGTGGGGTGTGCGGGCTAGTCTGTGCCGGTCCGTGGGCTAGAAGCCCTGGTCTAGGCACGGCTCGGGCCCTTGGCCCATGAGGCCTGCGGGCCAGCCTGTAGGCTTATTCTCTTCTTTTTTTTCCTATTTAATTCGATTAAAAATTTTGATATTCAATTGTTTTTGTAATTTTTTATTATTATTTAAATAACATATTTTTTAAAAATTATAAAAAAGTCACATTGAAGTGGTGGGGGGTTTGGTTTGGACCCCTACTTGTTTTATTAATTAATAAAATAAAGATTACATAAGAGGGGGACTTGATGCCTAAACCTCTTAAAAATATTACAATGATCAAAATTTAAAAATAGAATAAATATCTTAAAATAAAATGAAATACATAATATTACTTATCCTAAATTCATAATTATAAGAATACTAAACTAACTACTTGGCTCCTCCCATTCATCATTTGAGTCATCATATCTTCGGCTGTGAACCAACTACTACAACACATTAACATCTCCAAAGTATGAGGAGCCAATAGAGATCTTCTTTCATCGATAATTCGAGCACTCTCACTGAAGACGCTTTTCGATGGCACTATAGAGATTGATGGTGTCAAAATATCACGTGCCATTTTAAATAAAATTGGATATTGACTTACATGAGCCTTCCACTAACTACAAATATCAAAGTGTTGATTATCATTTTCTACCAAGGGCTACATCTCGTAAATTGCCATCTCGTTGTAGGTAGTAAATGATCTTTTTTAACGCTTCATAATACCTCGTGGATTAAATACTAATGAAATTGAAGAGGTAGATTTTCGTAGTGGTTGAAAGTAACTGCTAAATGATGATGAACCTTACCTACTTAAAGTTAAACTAGGAGAACCAGAATAAGAAGACTCAAACTCATATAAATTATACATGTCAGATAGAGTTTTAGCTATTTTATCTTTTATATCTTTTATCATAATACCCTATGGATTAAATACTGATAAAATTGAAGAGGTAGATTTTCGTAGTGGTTGAAAGTGACTGCTAGATGATGATGAACCTTATTAACTTAAAGTTAAATTAGAAAAACTAGAACAAGAAGACTCAAACATTATGTAGTAGTTAAACGGCATTATGTTTTAGCCGTTTAACCTTGCCTACTTTAATGGTTGAAAGTGACTGCTAGATGATGATGAACCTTGCATACAAATTATACATGTCAGATAGAGTTTTAGCCATTTTATCTTTTATATCTTTTATCATACATTACCTAAGTATTTGAGATTCATCAAAATCTAATGTTTCATATAAATATTCAATAATACTATAAAATCCAGTCATTTTACTCGAAGATCCATACACAATGCCATACAATATAAAATAGGAATATCTTTATAATGTTTTTTATATTTTTTTAAACATACTTCTCATAAAATAACCATATTAGGGTTGGTCCATATACTCACAAAAAATATGTGCTACCTTAGGAAGTGTTGGAAGAATATAATGAGTAATGGGATAATATGATCTCGAAAAAAGTTCAATGACTTTTTTGAAAGTAAATAAAAATGTTAAAAGTGCAATATAATTTTCAAAATGAGTTTCAATTAGTTGAGGTTAAAAATTGTTACTATTACAAAATTCAATAAGTTGGTTTTGAAAAGGTATAACACTTTCAAATATATCTAAAGTTTAGTTTCATCTAATTTTACAATCTAATCTAAATTTTTTAAAAGATATACCTTGTTCTCGGCATAATACTTTAAAAAGTTTGTTATCTAGTTGGGGAGGTTTTAATAAATAAAATAATATTTTTAATTATATTAACAATATCATCAACATATTTATATCATTCCTTAACACACAAATTAAGTGTACGATAAGCACACCTAGTATGAAATAAAATACCATCTAACATAGGATTCATAATATTTTTCAAAATTGCTATGGCGGAATCATTATTTGAAGCATTATCTAAAGAAATAGAAATAATTTTATTTAAATTCTTATATTCACGATATGTTTGAGTAATCATTCTAGCTATACTACTACTTGCATGAGGATATTCAAATAATTTAAAACAAATAGTTCTTTTTTATACTAACCAATCATGATCTATCCAATGATATGTAATGCACAAATAAGACTCATTAGTAATTGCAGTCCAACCATCACAAGTAAGAGCAAATTTTCAATTACAAGAATCAAATATAACAATTAGATACTCTTTCATTTTTTTTTTATATATCTTTATTATACCATTTTTTAACATTGTTCATTTTTCATACTAGTTGACAATTATTTTGCATATATTGTTTATAATGTAAATTTTCTGCAAAATTGATAGGTAATTTAGTTTGAACAATCATTTTAGCAAATCCACTTCTATTTTTTCTATGATCATATTGAAAATTACCAATAATTTGACTTCCTGTAGTACGTATTTGTTGTTGTTTAAGTAAGTTTTTTAACTAATCATTATGTGACCATTTCATATGTCTAACTAACATTCTCGTCCCTCCTCCATTCTTATGTGCATATACTACCCTACAAATTTTACATGTTGTCCTATCATTATCATTATCCTTTTCAAAAAGATTCCAAACCATAGATGTTTTTGCTTTAGCTATAACATCCGTTGTTTCAACATCATCCTCACCTATATTAGATTCGTTATGATTAATAGTTGGAGTTGGTTGTAATTATGAAACACTAACGCTAGGCCTACTAGGGCCTTCATCTTCATTACCTACTTCATAATTTATTAAATTTAAGGCTAGATCTATATTGAAATCAAAATGTGCAGATGATTGTGATGAAGAAAAATGATGATATTGATTTGGATCCATTATTTCTAAAAAAAACAAACAATCAAAATTCAAATAAAAGTTTAAAAAATAAAGTATTAACAAATAATGAAATAAGAGAATTGAAAAATATAAATAACAAATTAACTTAAAAATTAAATAATTAATTAAAACAAATAAACAATTAATAAAGCTAAAAAATGTAAAATTAAGAAATACTAATTAGTTGATGATTAAGAAAAATAACACTTTGTGGAGCTTTACTTTTTGTATCCACTATTCCGCCACTCAACAATCTTCCAAAATATGAAGACTTTTTTGAAGAATTGAAAAAGTATAACACAAAAATAAATTATATTCTAACACTTTTTGTAGAGGAAATGAAGAGATTTGGGGATTATGAGAGAAAAATGAATGAAAATAAGAGAGTTTGAGAGAATTGGAGTGTTTGATGAGTTGTAGGGTGAATTGTTGGTAATTACAGAGTTTTGGGGGTTAGGAGGGCGAATATAGCCGTCAGAGACTAAAATGTAAAAAAAAAAATAATTTCAGCCGTTTTAGGGACTGAAATGTAAAAAAAAAAAATGTGAGAACGACTCTCTTGTGCGGCCGGATTTGTGGTGGGCCAGGGGTTTCTACCCTTGTCCCAAACTGGACTGGGACCTAGGACCGGCCCTAGGCCCGACACGGTGAACAGTGGCCGGTTTGGCCATTGGGCCTGGCCCAGTAGGCCGAACTAGTCCACTGGCCAATGCTACATATGATGTTCTCTTGAAGTAGTAGAAGAGAAATGGAATTCAAAAATAGCTTCCAACAACGATATATATATATATATATATATATATATATATCTATATATATATAAACTAAGCTATTCATTAATGATTCATTTGATAAAATTAAAATTTGGATATTGAAATTCGGATATTTAAGTATTTAATTTTCAAAATTGAAGTTCAAAAATTGAATCTTAAAATATGAATCCTAAATTAATTACAATTTATTTTAAATTATATTTTATTACAAGTTATATTAAATATTAAAAAATATTAATAATTAGATGAATATCAAACTCACATGTCGGGATTAAGTAACTTTTATTTTACGTAAAATTTGTAATAGGATTTCAGTATATCTTAATCAATTAAGTGATAACAAAAATTTATTATCAAACGTACTTAATTAATTAAGTATATAATATTTCGTATTATTAAATGTACTTAATAAAATAAATATTTAATTAATTAATTTTAAATAGTTAATAGAGTTATCAAATAAGCCATAAGTTAATTTTTTAGGATTCATTTTATAAAATTGAAATTTGACTATTTAAGTAATGAATTATGAAAATTGGAATTTAAAGAATATATTCTAAAATTTGAAGTTTAATTCTGAGTCTGAATTAATTATAATATATTTTTACACTATATATTAGTATTATAATTCAGATTAAATATAAAAAATATTATTATTTAAATAAAAAATATTCAAACTTTATATTTAAATAACTTTTAATTCACTTAAAATTTATAATAGAATTTTAGTACTTCTCAAACAATTATATGATAATAAAAATTTATTATTAAATATATTTTATTAATTAAACAATTAATATTATCCATTATTCAAATTTTTTTAATACAATAAGTATTTAATTAATTTAGTTTAAATATTTAATTAAATTATCAAATAAACTGTTAGTTAGTTTATTTTGACGAATTCTTGGCTTGACTGGGGACACAATAAAAGGAAAGGAACAAAGAAACAGAAAATGAAATACTAGAAATATCGTAGTTATTGGTGGGGTAGCAAAGCGTTGGAGAGGACTTGATTGCGCATGCATTTATTGCAATTTGTGTGGCAAAATTAAAATGTAATTTCCATCTTCCGTTTACTCCCGAAGGATGGTATATTTTGATCAAATTTGAAATCTCATAATTTGTCAGTTTCAAATCATTCACTAATATTATATGAACATATTATTTTAGTATTGTATCCATTATTTTTAGATAAAAAATTAAAATACATAATTTTATCACATTATTAAAGTGAATGATAATTTTATAAAATTATTAATATTAAGTAATAAATTTTGGAGATCAGTCAAAATCCTAACTCTGGATCGTCTATTACATACTCTACAACACTTCCACTTGACAGATATTTAACTCTTCTAGTACACCAATAAAAATAGGACACATGTCTAATTACTTAAAATATATTTAACTCCTCTTGACTTGACACTATTAGATAACAATGTCACTTCCTCAAGTACACAGCGTGCCAAGAAGGAAATCGTAATATTCAATGTTTTCTACCTCTATTCCACTACTGATCTCCTTTGAAGAGTAGTCTCCGTCGTAACTTGAAGTCTTGCAGCAATCTCCTCTAAAGCATACTCACAACTGAAATAATTCTTCATTTTTCACCTCTTACAATATCTTCAATGGTACTATGATTTGCAGTTTTTATTGAATTTTTTTTGCCATCATCATTGAAGCCATTCTTAATATATAGAACTTTAGAATTTACCTCAACTTACTTGCTTGATGTTTGTTGAACTGTCACAGTGTAAGAAAATCTCCATGAATTCTGTGTACCAAAAACTCTGTGAATTCTGTGTTAAGATGTGAGAACAAAACTGCAACAATAAGCACATAAGAGTAGAAAATAAAAGTAATTTTAATTTTTCTGTTTATTTATCCTATAATCATTTCTTATTTTTCTTCTTTTACTTCTTCTCTTATAGCACCATATAAAATATCTTTCCTTGTAACTTAGAGAGCATTAATTTGTATCTTACCACTTCTATTGAAACCCAAACAAAAATTCCAACTAAAAGAATTATGCCTAATTTCTTCGTATTGCTTTCTAGAGTGGGAACACTGGAAGGGGGTGCCAATATCTGTCATGCACAAATCTAAGTGTGTGTGTAACCGATGATAGATGTATCTATGAATAGAATCGTGTCTATAGTTTGTGAATGTGAAGGAGCATGAAAATCTCCATGATGAGTTTGTGCTTGGATACATGCAAATAGAGTTTTGAAAATTTGTTTAATTGCAAACATGCACACAAAGTGTTTGTTTAGATTTGAGTGGACTGTTTGTTTCATTCCAGAGCTAGTGCTGAAATGGTAGTTGATGAATAGGTCTACTATCGAATGTTTACCTACAGTTTCTTTTGAGTATTCTTAATACTAGTACCAAAACCATCATTGAAATATACTTTATTTATCTTCTCTTTATTGTAGTTGTAGCTAAAAACTCTACTTTTTCTAGTTGAATGATATAATTCGAACTTAACATACTTTTAGTCTACCATTGGAAATATATATGAAATTCAATGATTTCTTAATTTAATTGGCATTCCTCATTGTAGCTTGCCTTCTCATGGTTTCTAGTGACAACAGCGACTGCTAGGACTACAGTTATGAAATGATAGTTTAGCTTATGCTTGTTTAAGTTGCGGATCAAATTACTAAAATTTTCCTACTTCTTAAAGTTGTGCTAGTCTTTGTACTATTTATGAATCTAAAAAAATAACACTAATTTTTGTGATTAATGAATAGTCTTAAGTAATTCAAATAACAACAATAAAATAGAAAATATAGATTTGTATTTAGAACATCTATACTTCCATTAGAAAATTGCATATTCTTGTTTATTATTAATATTTATATCTCTGTATTTTCTTGTAGGTAATGGATATGAATTCTTTCTCAAGCAAGGATATTACACCATATCGAAAGTTAGATTTTAATACATTTGCAGCAACAAATTCTATTGAGGTGGAAGGAAAAAGCCAAGTAATGATAGTCTCCTGAAAATTGATGGCATTGATACTGTTGTTCCTCTTCTTACTTCAAAAGAAATGATACCAACTTTAGGTATGGAGTTTGAAAGTGAAGATACAACCAACAAATTTGATCAACAATATGCGAATGAAATTGGTTTTGGTACTAGAAAAGGTTGTGGCCATAAAGATAAATATAGCGGTGTCATATTGGATAAGATTTTTTGTTGTTCTCATGAACAAAAGTGACCAAAAGATAAGTGAGACTGCAGGGTTAGAAAATATTAAGATGAGACACAATATTGTTGTGCTGCTATGATGAAGGATTAGTTGTCGAGATGGTGGTAAGTATCGTATTTTTCAATTTGTTGCTGATCATAATCATGAGCTTTCAACTCCAAGTAAAACGAATTTATTTAGATCTCTGATGAACGTTGAAAATATATATATTTTCCTATCATTTTGTGCTATATCTGTTGAGAAATTTGCTTAGATAACTAGTACCTCCCTTTTTACCTTATTTTGTGTAGGAATTAATGAAAGACTATTAAATGAAGAACAATAGTAAAAAAAGAAAGAAAATAGAAACAAAATGGCCTAGAAGACCTGGACCTAGGTAGCCTTACTTAGCAATGGCAACTGGGTCGGGTCGATGTGTCGGGCCGGGCCGGGCCCAGCCCTCTCGGCAGCTCGAGAACTGTTCATCGGTCCTGTCCTAGGGCTTGGGCCAGCCCGGGCCAGGGGATAAAATCCTTGGCCCGTCACGGGCCGGCCCGCCTCTTTGCTTTTTTTAAAAAATTTGGTCCTTTAATTTTTTTTTTTGCAGTTTAGCCCCTAAAACGGCTGAAGTAGTTTTTTTTTTGCAATTTGGTCCCTAACCCCCAAAACTCTATAAATACCCCCCAATTCAACCCAAAACTCATCAACACTCTCCAATTCTCTCAAACTCTCTCCAATTCTCTCTTATTTCCATTCATCTTTCTCTCATTATCCTCAAATTTATTCATTTTCTCTACAAAGAGTATTAGAATAGAATTTATTTTTGTGTTAATACTTTTTCAATTCATCAAGAAAGTCTTCATATTTTGGAAGATTGTTGAGTAGCGGAATAGTGGATACAAGAAGTAAAAAGTTCAAGTGCTCAACAAAGTATTGTTATTCTTGAATTTTGGTCATCAACAATTTAAGAGGTTTAGGCATCAAATCCCCCTCTTATGTAATCTTTATTTTATTAATTAATAAAACAGGTAGGGGTCCAAGCCAAACCCCCCATCACTTCAAGGTGACTTTTTTATAATTTAAAAAAATTATGTTAAGTAGGGAAAAAAAAGAAGAATAAGCCACGGGCCGGCCCGCACCGGCCTAGGTCCCGGTTCGGTCCGGTCCCAGGGCCTCTGGCCCAGGGACCGGCCCGCCCCTATCCGGGACCGGCCCGAAACCGTGCGGGCCGACCCAATTACCATTGCTAGTCTTACTTAGGTCGCATAAGGCAGAGCTACCTAGGCTAGTATTTCAACAGAGGAAGAATATTGAGCCTAGGTAGCCCAACATATGTCGGTTGAGGTGTTGCCGCCTTGGTATGGCATTGAGAGAAAAAAAAAATACCTAGGCAGCCCAGCCTAGGTCGCTTGAGGTGAAGCCGCCTAGGTTTGCAGAAACCCTTACTTTGGAGATTTTAGGGCATTTAAGGGAGGGAGGTTATAAATATCCCTTTATAAGCCTTCAATAGAAGTCTTGGATCTTGGGTATTCATTTAAAACCCCTAGAAAGCTTGGATTGCACATCAAGACGAAGAAGGATCTTGGTTCTCAAGGAAGAAGAGAGGTTGCAAGAGGAATATTTCACGAAGAAGAAAAGAAGGGCTTGCCTATGAATTTTTCTTTTCTCTCTTTTTTTAAATCTTACTTTATTAATGCTATGCTAAACTTTGATTTATAGTTGTAATGGAAGCTTGTACCCTATTTTATGCTAATTGGGTTTATGTATTTTCCTTAGATCTATTGATTTCTCTCTATCATATTTGATTATTTAGCTTTATTGTGTTGAGTTGGGTTTGATTAATTTTCTTCAATTGATTATTCTACTTTAATAATTTTGAGAGATGTAATTAAGGTTTTGAACACCAACTTAGCTAATTTGATATTTGTTGTCTTTGACTAACCCGAGAGAGGGGTAAGAGATTTGAGGTTGATAATTAAAGGGTTAATGAAATTGTCTATAAATAGGGATTTTAAGACTTCCGAATATTTTGGGTAGATGAGTTGAACTTAATACCTCATTTGGTTTGGTTGATTAGGTAGAGATACCAATTAATTGAATTAGGGATTAGAGATTTCACAATTCGAGAGAGAGTGAAATCAACCTTTGAACTTATACTGGTGCTTACAGTTGGGATTAATTGATCTAAGGGGTACTCCTCACTTGGTGTTTAATTGAGAAATTCCTTCTATTACATGGCTTTTCTCCCTTTGTCATAATCCTTAGTAAGCCTTGTGACTTTTCCTTGTTTGTGCTTGAATTGCTTTTTAGTGTAATTATTTAGTTCTTTCACTAACTAATCAATTGGCTAAATAATGATATAAGAAGGAAGTAAGGTACTTGCCACTTTTCTTGAGTGGTACGTTACTTGTTATTATAACTTTATACCACACAATATGTGCACTTATCTAAATATGTGTTGTGTGAGCTAAATTGGTTTTTTAATCTTTAAAGCTTGAGTGATTGTAGATATTGTCGATATCCTTTTCTAATACACTAAA
The DNA here is from genome assembly GCA_026120185.1 of Voacanga thouarsii. Taxonomy (NCBI): domain Eukaryota; kingdom Viridiplantae; phylum Streptophyta; class Magnoliopsida; order Gentianales; family Apocynaceae; genus Voacanga; species Voacanga thouarsii. Next base: position 2,784,803 of record JANUWF010001719.1, on the reverse strand, counting down.
AATGCACTATCAAATTTTTAGTGCCATTACCGGGGAATGAACGGCTATATTATGGAAACGTTGAATTATGTTGATTTAGTCATTTGTACCTGTGAATTTTCTTTTATTTTTTATTTGAGTTTTTACTTTTTTTTTTGTTTTTGTATGATTTTTGTGTATTTTGTAGTTTTGTTATTTATTTTTCTTATTACTAACGTATAATTTTGTTTTGAGATTTTATGTTGTTGGAGAACATCATCATGGCAAACTATTTAAGGGGAAGTATATGGCCATGGGTACAAATTCAAAAGAGTTACAATAGTGATAAGTTGGCAATTTTACAAACTCTTATTGATGTTCTTAATAGGACAAGTAACAATTGGAACGTAACTCTCCTGGATAACTAAGACATGAGCTATAATTCTTATGGGAAAGAACACTACAATCACGACACTCAACATAATGGAGTTGCAAATCAATATAATGGAAGTTTATCATTTTGGAGAACAAAAGCAAGGTGATGTATACAACTTGGAGTGGTGTGATCATTCAAGTACATATTAGAGCGATCGAGAGTATTTTCCATATAACCCACCACTTCTATCTTTACAAGCTAAGCCTTCACTTGAAGATTGGGTAAATACCTTTGTTACCAATATGAATGCATCTCTCAAGCATCAAGAAGAATCATTTCAAAGATTAAGCTACTAAGTTGCACATCAACCAAATATCATTGAGGAGATGCAAGAGAGAACTTCATCACACATAATGAATCAGGATAGCAGTGATAGAGAATTTGAGGTCCTAACAAAGAATATACAAAGAAAAAAGTAAGAAGAAGATGTGAAAAGACAAGGTAAGGATTACGTATTGAAAGAGTAAAGAAAAAACTGCTAAAGTATAAGCCCTATATACCTTATCCAAGATAGTTATAGAAAGAAAAGACTGATGAGCAATTTGGACAAGTCATGGATTCATTCAAACAAGTGGAGATCCCAAAACCACATGAGCACTCAAATGGAACCAAGCATATTTTTATGTGAGAGAGGCCCCATATGAAGTCACTAAAGAAAAATAAGATGAAGTACGAGAAGAAAAAATATGTAACCTGCTATTAGAAATACTTGAGGATAGAGTATGCCCCTTGAATGAAAATTATATCATGGCCTATACAATTGAAGAGAAAGAGACTTTACCTCAACTGGATGAAGATAGTGAGCTTATTGAGAAATCGTGTGAGTCTACAAGAAAGAAATTCCCAAAGAGCCATGAGAGGACATGAGGAGAAAATGCATTTGTTGAAAGAACTTGGGATTGTAGAAGCTATTAGAATTAAGAACATTATCAATGTACTACTTTATGAAGATTCTATTCTACTTTCTACTAATTTTGACTTCTTCTTGTCTTTTGTAAGTACTTCTTGGTTCAAAATGAAAAATGATTCAAATCATGATGAGAAGAACTTAACATGTTGTAAGGAGCTACACTTTTCAAAACCTAATTCATTGTTCTAAATAAAGGGAGGTAACTTACTGATTGTAGACAAATAATTGCAATGTAAGGATTTCTTGAGCCATTTTTTAAGAGATACAATGCTAGGTTTTATATGTTTGAATGAAACTTATGATAGTATGTTCCTCATTTGAATTGATCATGATATGATTGGCATGAAACTCTTTTCATGTATTGTTAGGTTAAATTGCAATCATGCCTGCTTATTGCATTAGACTTTATTTTTTCCTATCAAGAGTAGATGAGAAAATATGATAATGGAAAGAATCTGTGTTAATGTTTTGGATTTGTTTTGTTTTTGTTTTATTTGAGTTTTTATGCTATTGATTTGTTGGCTTGATTTTTCTAGTTGTTAAGTGTCATCTCACTCCCCACTAATAAGGATAATATTATCTTAAGTGTAGGGGAGTGGGTGTATTCTTTCTTTTATGGTCTTTGATTTTATTTGTTTTCTTAGGATTTAAATGAGTCTTTTGTTTTATTTTACTCTCGTATGTTTTGGTGTATTTTATTTTATTATTATTTTCTTTGAACTTTTATTGCATTGTCTGTTTTAGGTTAGTACATAAAGAATAGTTCTTTTCCTACTTCAAGATTCTGCCAAGTTTGATGAGCTTACTTTATTTGGGGAGTATTGCTAATCTTTTCTCTTTTTTCTTCATTCTAGCTCCATTAAATATGTTTTCTTGTGTTAATTTTTTTATCAATTAGGACATTATCCAAAGTGTGGGGGAGGAGTTGGTAATATTCTCTTCAAGTTTCTCTCTATACTTTTAGTATTTTCCTATGGTATTAGTGTGTTCTTCAAAATTGGGCCATTTTTTTTTTTTTTATCATTTTGGCTAATTTCAATAATTTTTGGGCATTGTTGCTAATTTGTGATTAGTTTGATGAAGTTATTATTGCTCTTTCTCTTGCTTTGGAATTTCACTCAACAGTTCTCTAGGAAAGTTGGTTGTATGTACACTGACATATTGGGGGGTGACAGAACCTAAGTCTTGAAAATTTGGTTTAACCTTGGTTATATCTCTATAAATTCTATAGCCTGACACTCCTAGAGAATGGATGAGAGAAGTGTAATACAGTATAAGCATGGAGTTCGGGCTTATCTATACTTTAGTGGTAACTTTATGTTCTATGATTCATGATATACTTGGTTTCATTGCCTATTCATGATGTTCATAATGATTCAATTTCTATATTTATGATGTAATTCAATGTAAAAGTAAGTTTTTGCAAGAGGTAGGATGTAAATTATACATACTGAAGTGAGGAGAAAAAAGGCTCTAGGAATGCAAAATGCATGACCTATGACGAAAAACAACGTGTGAAAGAAATTGTAAAGAATGCAAAAAGTACTCAATTCAAATAATTATAAATGCATTTCCTTGTGGAAGAAAAAAAATGAGAGGTTTCTACTTGCTATTTCAAAATGTGATGCAAAGTATAATGTACTTAATTTTGGAATGTAATGCATATAATGTTGTAAGCCACGAGACTTAAGTAAGTTGGGAAATCCTAACTTATATGAATCACACTCTTTATATTCTTGATTCGAAGGGGCATAATGGAACACGTTGAATGGGTACAAAGTTGTATAATCTAACTTTGATGGCCTTAGGTGTGTCCAACTTAATATGAAAATGTACAATTTAAGATAGGGAGGCTATAAATATCCCTTTATAAGCCTTTAATAGAAGTCTTAGATCTTGGGTATTCCTCCAAAAACCCTAGGAAGCTTGGATTGCATACTAAGAAGAAGGAAGATTTTAGCTCTCAAAGAAAAATAAGAGAGGTTATAAGAGGATTTCAAGAAGAAAAGAAGGTTTGTCTACGCGTTTTTCTTTCTCCTCTTTTTGTAAATCTTTACTTTGTCAATATTATGCTAAACTTTCATCTGGAATATGATATTTTTATTCATCAATCAACATATACAGCTAAAGTTTTGAAGAGGTTTTACATGGACAAAGCACATCCACTAAGTATTTCAATGGTCGTTAGGTCATTAGATGTAAATAAAGACCCTTTTCGACATTGGAAAGATAATGAATAATTTTTTAGTCCTGAAATACCATATTTCAGTGCAATTTGTACACAAATGTACCTTACTAATAACACTCGACCTGATATAATATTTTATGTGAATTTATTAGCAAAATTTAATTCTTCTTTAACACGACGATATGTGAATGGTGTTAAACATGTCCTAAGATATATATAAGGGATAATGAATCTCGGATTGTTTTATTCAAATAAAACCAACTCAATGTTAATTGGTTATGCAGATAATAATTATTTTTCTGATCCACATAAAGTAGGTTTTCAAACTGGCTATTTATTTACATGTGGTAATATTGCTATATCATGGCATTCTACAAAACAATCTATAGTAGCCACGCATTCTAATCATGTAGAAATTATTGCTATCCATGAGGCAAGTCAAGAATGTATATACTTGATCGAGATCCATTATATCCGAGAAAATTGTGGTTTATCTTCTGAAAAAGAAATTTCAACACCTCTTTATGAAGATAATGCACATTGTATAGCACAATTAAGAGGTGGATATATTAAAGGAGATAGAACGAAACATATTTCACCATAATTTTTCTTTACTCATAAACTCCAGAAGAGCGGTGAAATTGATATACAACAGATTCGATCATGTGATAATTTGACAAATTTATTCACTAAGACATTGTCGACAGCTTCATTTGAAAAATTAGTATATAAAATTGAAATGCGTCGGTTGAAAGATATGAAGTCATCTTGAAGATGCTATTAAGGGGGGAGTATGTACACTGTACTCTTTTTTCCTAACTAAGGTTTTTTCTCTCACTGAATTTTTTCTTGATCAAGTTTTTAATGAGACAATGTTCCCTCTAGAATGGAAAGTGTACTCTTTTTTCCTTAACTAGATTTTTATCTCACCGGATTTTTCTTAGGAAGGTTTTTAACGAGATATTTTTCAAAAGTTTGAAAATGAATATACAAGGGGGAGTGTTATGAAAATAATAAATGCATGTCTATATTTCAATGCTATTTATTTATCTTGAAGATATATGTGATTGTTCGTTTTTCTAAAATTATTAATGGATAAGATAATATTATATATATTATATTCATTTTTTATCCTTTTAGATGATATATCTAAACCTCTATAAATTGGGGTCTTATATAAACAAACATAATTCAATCAATTGAATCCAAGTGATTCTCTCATTTCTCTCTTCTTATAATTTCTTTAATATTAGTTTTATATTTTATTTTCTTGATTCTTGATCCTATTTGAAATCAAATTTATTTTGTTTTCTTGATTCTTGATTCTATTTGGATCAATCAAATTTACAATATTAGAAATATTATTGATAAAAACTAATAAAAAATCGTAATTTAATTGAGCTTTTGCCAAAAGTACTTTGGTATCATAACTTCCTCCAATAGAAGAAAAATTATAACTAATGTTAAACGAGTAAGTTATTTTTATTGTTAAATAACTCGAAAATTAGAGTTTAAACCTTATACAGTCATTTGAAAGGGAGCAACTTCTGCAACACCCATAAAATTTTACTGTGTTATTTATTATTCTTTTAAATATACATGAGACGACAGAATGCAAATTAATCCAAAAATTATTACTCAAAAAGATTTGCTTATGAATGTGAAAGGAGAAAAAGTTTAGAAAGATACCACATCGTCACATATAATTTTACCATGTTTACTTGAGATAATATTTGAATTGATTATCATAAATCATTAAATTCAAATTAACATATAATATATATTTTTATAAACAGATTAAAAATATGAGCCATGTCAATTATTCAACTTGTAAAAACATTTCTTACCCAACTAATAAGTCTTATATTTAATTTTAATGATGTCTGTTGAAAGCGAATATCGTACAAAAATTTTCCATTGAGTGCCCATTGGGTGAATAATATAAAAATTCTTAAATATAAAACACAATAAAAATTACATTAGTCATTATTTACTCTAGATAAACAACATAAACCAAAAACAACGACTTCACCCCCTTCAATGGAGTTCAAAAGAGTTTCAAATCAACCATGTGGTGCAAGCTACTAGTTCAACAAGTTATTGATCTACTATTGGCTTTGACCAGTACTGAGTTATTAGTACAATGGATGGCTTGAAACGTTATTACTCGCTACATCCAACACTCGCATTCCAGAATCTAGATTAACAAGAGTATTGATTCCTTCAACTTCAAGATTGAAGGGTAGACGATGCATCTTCTCCATGAACTGAAGGCTTAGAAGGGCGTGCAAGGAAAGCTCTGATCATAGGCTTAGCCTTCTCCACGGTTTTGATGATTGCCAAGAACATCAGCCGATATAGAATTACCATACCAAAAACAATTAAAACATCAACCCATTTCGAGTATCCCATCTGCACTTGCCAGAAGTTTCTCAAGATATAATCACCAGTGATTGTTTTAGGCCCATTTACTTGCTCATTTGGGAATGTTAATCCTTTAAACTCATTTTTGTAGAATCCTTGATTGGCATACTTGTGGAAGGCGATATAGTACATTGGATATTTCCAGAATGGCTTTGGAAGATCATCGGGCAACCGGAAGAAGCCACCATTCAACATCATGACCCCTTGGATTCCAGCTCCTGTGATGATTCCCATGAGAAAATCTGGGACAATACTTGCAACGATCATCATTAGGCTTTCGACCAACATCATGCATGCGAAAAGCAACAGGGCGAAATAGATGAAATGATCGATTCCGTTTTGAAGGCCCGTGAGATAGTATGCTATTGCTCCAGGGACTAGAGAGATCAGTAGCAAGTAAGGAATGGAAGAAACTGTATTTCCAACCACAAATGCTCCCACACCATAGTGTCCATTCAATCTTTCTCGTGTAAAAATCTGATTTTACATGAAAAACAATATGAATATTCATGCACAATTAGCTAGATTGCAAAAACAAACCATAACAGATAGATCGAGAGATCATGATAATCAAATTACACAATAGATACCTTCATGTCCTCTACAAATGAAGGAAATCCACCAATGGCCATAAAGGTCAAGAATGCAGCGACGAACATGAGCATTGAACCTCTAGCCTGCCAGGCAAAAATGCATAAGCAATTGGCATGTTAGCGTTAGGTTTGTTACTTGCAGGTCTTAGTACATGTTTAAATTTCTCACCTGAATGGAACCATAGCTAGAGCCAATATCGTGGAAGATGGTTCCTACGCACAAGCACAGGGCAACATATATAGCAAATCGAAGCCAATAGTAGCCTAGATCGCGATACATGTTTACGAAGGATCTCCTTGTAAGAACTAGACATTGGGTAAAGAAACTTGCTTGGCTTCCTTTCTTTTCCAGGGATCCATTATTCTGCAAATGGTACATGTAAATACCGTGTCAGAGATCACCATTACAATGCCTCGAGTGGGATTTGTGAGGGTAGAATCATGCATACCTGTTGGCATATTTGAAGCAGTCGGTGTTGAACTTGCTGGGAAACCTTTGATGACTTGTATGATTTAACCAGGATGTCAATAGCTTGTGCAGCAGTTTTGTTTCCACCTAGTCCTTGTTCAATGTCCTGAAGAAAATATACAACAATTTCAAGTTCAGCATATCCCTTCTGGTTGTGCAATAAGATTAATAGTGAAAATTTTAAATTCTTACAGCATCGAAGTCCTTGTTGATTGTCCGAAGAAAGTGATCGGATGGATTCCTCATAGGTGGACAAGGGAAGCCACTCAAAGCAAAATACTGGTGCAAATAGCAAGCAGAATTTGTCAGTGACTTCAAAAACATCTAAGCTATATTAGCAAATAATGCCTTAGATCTTGAAGATGTAACATACCTCATTTGCTTCTGAAGTTGGACCAAAGTAAATCGTTCTTCCAGATGATAAAAGACAGAGATTGTGGAAAAGCTCGAAGACTTCACTGCTTGGCTGGTGGATGGATGCGATAACAGTTCTCCGATCGTGTTCTGCCAGTTTGATAATTCGATACATAACATGATAAGAAGCTGCACTATCCAGCCCACTTGTAGGTTCATCGAGGAAAAGAAGCTTTGGACGAGTCAAGATTTCAATGCAGATGCTGACTCTTCTCTTTTGTCCCCCACTAAGCCCTTTGACACTCCACCCTCCAATTCTTGTATTCATGGCATCTTGCAATCCCATGTCTTTGATTGTACTTTCGGCTCTTTCCTTCTTCTCAGATTTGGACATGGAATCAGGAAGTTGAAGTTGAGCCGAATAGTACACGGCTTCTCTAACAGTAAGTGTAGTCATTAGGGTGTCATCTTGAGTCACATAGGCCTAATCACAACGCAAGATTGAATATGATGGTAAGAAATATTCCATCTTCTATTGGCGATTAAGTATGGATATTTCAGTTGAAGTAATAGAAGCCTACCGAAGTGCCAAACGCCAGTGCTTGCTTTCGTCCATTTACAAGAATTTCTCCTGTCTGCCTCGTGTTTGAATCTAGCCTCCCTGTAATTATTTACCAAAGGAGGACTCTAGTTAATCACAGATTCTCTACCTCAGTTACAGATATTCAATACTGTTATATGCCTAAAATTGTTAGAAATTAAAGGGAACAAGAAGCTCTTTAACTGATTAGTAAGATTGTCTTTAGTTCTAAAAAGGAAAGCTGACTTTTTACCTGCTAATGTATCAAGAAGGGTTGATTTGCCGCAGCCAGAAGGGCCCATGATTGCCAAGACTTGACCTGGTTCAACATATCCAGTAAGTCCCTGCAAGATCGCTCGGCGTCCTCCATTCTTCTTGTCTGGTACGTTCACCCACAAGTCCTTCCATGTCAAGTGAATACCATTTCCATTTGATTTCATATGAGAATCTTTAGACAAGGCAACATTGTTATCTCCTATTCTTGGCAGCGGTGCAGCTTGTTCCATCAAGTTTTTGTTCATGCCATTTCCATCCGATGTCACCATATGAACATTGTTGTAGGCAATCTCCTCTTTCTCTTCCTCTATTGATAGTACAGCGGCTCGTTCCATCTCTGAGTATCTAGTCACCCCAGAATCAACCCTTACAGATGGAGCTTCAATAGCGCCAAGAAAAGGAATTGGTGGAGGAACACTAGTGGTTTTAAGTCCAACACGACTAGTACTGCTTTTCTGTCTGGAGTAATTTCCAGAGGGAAGATCATTTTCTTCCGAGTCGAAGCTGTCTGTCTCTGCATCCTGATGTCTCCTTGGTCGCTCTTTGAGTGGTGAGCTTGGCGGACTAGGGCTAGGAGTCCATCGCGGAACGTGATTTGAAGAGGGCATGGCAAAAAGAAATGGCAGCTGAGATATTAAAATTAAGATCAAGTTTGTATACTTCTATTGGTCTAGGATATGAGAAATGAATGTGCATTATGAGGTTTATATAGACTGCAGAAGAAGTTTCTTGGCAGTGGAAGAAGGAAGAAGGAATTCAGCTTTCAACACAGTACTGTTTGATAAAGTCTATCAAATAGATATTAGAATAATTAATCCTCCCTTCATTTTAAACTAGATATTTATAAAAATCTTTACAAATAGATTAAGAGTATTTAAAATAATATTATAATTTAAATAAAATTTTTATTTTATCCCTATTAAACATATGACAGTTATTGATTAGTAGAAATTTCCGAGAAGTAAGAAGGAAAAAAAATTTTAGAAAGTTTTGTAATTGATTTAGAATAAATAAGGATAAAATATAAATAAACTAATTATTAGTATCTAAAAACATACACGTAAATATATATTTTAAAATAAAATAAAATTTTCATGAATATCTTTTTTGAAATAAAGAGAGCATTTCTTAACTAAGATGCATTAAAATGATCTTTTAATTAAGAGTTTATTTACAATTTATGCCTATTAAATTAGAAGAACAAGCATTTGGTCCTTCAAGTTAAAATATACCGTCAATCAACTAAATATACTATTGTATTTGTGAAATGACGTATACCTTTACTCATTATTTATAGTGTTTTTACGCCATACTTTCATAAGTTCATGGATAAAACACTTTAGTGACCTGATAAGAAGGTAGAAAATGAACAATACTAATTTAAAATATTTTAAAAAGAGATTTTAATAATTTAAAAAGGCTAAAAAATAATATTTTAGAAAAATAAAATAAAATTTTAACTCTCAAATACTTTATTTTTCTATTTTACATCGCCTTCAATATTATTTTAAACTTGGAACAAAACTATCCAATGCAAATATTGAACTCTGAGATTATTTGTCTCTTAATTAATGAAACAAAAAAAGGAACAATACTAATTAACTCATGTAATTATCTCATAATATTTTTTTTTTCAATGATTGTTTTATTGTTTCATGTTAAGAATAAGGGAAAATAGCAAAAAAGAAAAGAAAGAAAAAGAAAGAATGTGAAGGCATTTTAGATTTTAATGGACTGTGTATATTAAAGTAATTAATTAATTGATAATAAAAAAGTAAATCTTTTATTTTAATTAAGGGATTATAGTATTTTATTCATGAACTTATGAGAATATATATATATATATATATATATATATATATATATATATATTATATTATATTATATTTCACAATCACTGAATAAGATGTTCTCTTGAAGTAGTAGAAGAAGAAGAAAGGAATTCAAAAACAGCTTCCGACAAGGATTCCATGCTGCATAATTTCATATTTATGCACATTGCAATTACGTACGTAATATATATATATATATATGTATATATATATATGTATATATATATATACCTTCAAAATAATTTTATTTTATTAAAAAATTAGTTAGCATATATAATTTATTTTGAATATTTCAATCTTTTTCTTTCCAATCACAAATGTTAAATGATCTCGCAAGTAACTTAAGTAATCTATTTAATATTATTTTAAATATTAATAATTAGATGAGTATTTAATATATTTAGATGACAAATTTAAATAATTTTTATTTTATTTAAAATTTTAGTACGTTTTAATTAATTAAATAATAATAAAAATTTATTATAAAATGTACTTAACTAACCAAAAATATAATATTTCCACCGTTTCAAAATATTTATTTATGAAACTTTTTGTTTTATTGCATTAGTTTCTTTCTATTTTACTCCTATTTATTTTAAGTCAACTACACAACTTTTCAAAACTCTTTTCTCTTCTTACTTTTTAGAAATTTTCACTAATTAATAACTATCATATTTTTAATATTGATAGAATATGAACTTTATCTAATTTATAGTATTATTTTCAATACTCTTAATCCGTGTGTAAATAGTTTCATGAACAAGTATTTTGAAATGAAATGAGTATTATTTATTATCAAACGTATTTAATAAAATAAATATTTAATTAATTAATTTTAAATATTTAATTAAATTATTAAATAAACCTTAAAAGTGATCGTTTAGTTAGTTTGTTTTCACCGATACTTGGTGTTTAAGTTTTGCTTGGGGACACAGTAAAATGAAAGCAACAAAGAAACAGAAAATGAAAGCGCAGAAATATCGTAGTCGTTGGCGGGGGATGCAAAGCGATGGAGAGGACTGACTTGACTGGAATTTGTGTTACCTAAAACATAGGTTGACATGGAAGATAATAACTACAAATTGTCGTAGGTCTATAGACCGAATTTTGATATTACAGCGGGGCGCCAATGTGGACTTGACCATTACTCTAGGCAAAATTAAATGTAAGTTCAATCTTCCTTCTCCTCCGAAAGGAGGGTATATTCTGATTAAATTTGAAATTGTATAATTTATTAGTTTTAAATTATTATATAAATGTTCACAATATATATAAATATTTTTTAAAAATGTAATTATCAATAATTGAAATCAAAGTGAACCGAAATGGACACTTTGACCGAGGTCTGGCAAGGATTTTATTGTTTAGTAATTTAGAACTATAAATTGTGCCATCTCAAATTTATTTTGATCTATTTGGAGAATCAATTAGCACCAAATAAGCATCCATTACTTTGAACTGCAGAAGCTATCTGTTGAATTGTTCAACTTTAGCTTTTAGCTTTTGAAATTTGATTTTCCGTGATTAAGACCAACTTTTGTAAAACGCACTATTTTAACATAATTGTTAACTTCCCATAATAAACATCAAGTTCAAAGTCAATTAATTATCGCATTTTCTTTCTCAACTTGCACCATATTGATTTATATTTACATTTGGAACAGTATGTGACCATATACAAGTCATGACAATACACACACACACACACTATATATATATATATATATATATATATATATATATATAATCAATTAATTTTGAACCAAAAATACAACATTAACCGTCTCATTTTTACACTTTTATGGAATGTAGACAAGGAAATAAAACATTAATACTATTAAATTTTTGCTTTCTGCGCTGCAGCAATGCCTTACAATATTTTTAACCAAAAGTCATTGACTTGATCAAAACAGGTAGCAGTAATATGAGTATAGTACCCGGAATTTGATAGGTTTTTAATGCATAGCCAAAGAGTAGTTAGCTTTTCTAATTTTGACTGCAGTTAGCATTTGGATTGAATTCCAAAATGAAAGGAGAGGAAACTTTTTCATTCTGTACAAGAAAACTAATTTTTAACCTAAATAATATACCATTTCTAAAAATTGTCATTTAATTAAAAACAGCACACCATAGCATAATAACCCCATGTATTTGTTTTTAAAAAAATAAAAATTTTCTCAATTCAAAAAAATAATCCCAAAATTCCAAAACATAATTCAGGGTATACTTAGATAATAATTATTTTTTAGATAGGTGTGTTTAAATAAAAAATTATAAAATATGTGAAATCAGGACTCGAATAGAGCTAAAAAGAAAATATAAAATATTATAAATATATGATAATTTTTTAAAAATAAACATTATTTAAATTATAATTATTTTAAATTAAATTAAAATTTTTAAATCGAAAAGAATCTCAATCCAATCACCCTTAAGAAGACAAAGACGACGTTGATATTTCATCTTAAAGTCAAGAATAATTTTTCATCCAAACGTCCCCACTTGGAAAACTAAGGAATCGTTGAATAACTAACAAAAGCGTTTAGCCAAAAGAAAAAACGCGTTTGGTTCAAATTTGTTAATGAGAATGGAACGGGGAAGATTCTATCCCGAATGGGGAACACACTAAGTATTCATTTGGCTTGGGGTAGTTTTCTTTTTCATCCTCTTTGATTCCTATCTCTTCCTTCCTAGGGTTTCGGATTAATTATTTTAACCAAAATAATCCGTGCCATATTTTCACAGTTGGCTTCGTGCCGATTGTGTCACTAGTAATAAACATGGATTCGGGACCAAACAAGTTGTCATACGGTAACTTGTGCGATCATTTGAGTTTACATGAATATTTGATATAATTATATAAATATTAAAACGACGTCGTTATATTAAAAAAATTTACACGCGATCACTTTTCAAACGTTAAATTTTTATCATTTTTAATCTGAAATATAAAATTACTGTGTAAGTTATCGTACGCAACTTGCGTGTCCGAGAGATGCAATTAACATCATCATAGGGTGGCTGCTGCTGTCATCAACGGTCGTTGTCACCTTGACCAATTATTTTGACATTTTCAATTAAAATTTATAGATTAGCCTCTCCGCGTGCATAGAATTTATGCTAAAAGTTAAAATGACTCAAGTTTTCTTTGGTGAGGAGGGAATCAACTCCGGTCAGGGACAACTCTTCTCTTTTTCCAATTCAACTTCTTAAAATCACAAATAACTAAAAAAGACCAAAAAGGTAATCAATTGGTCACTGCATTATTAGTTGTGCACTTGTATTAGCTTTTTCAGAAAAAAAATATTACTATTTTTTAAGACTTATTTTAATGAAAAAGTAGATTTAAAGTAAATGAATTTTGTTTGAGTAAATCATAACATTGATTTTTTGGTTCATAGTTTTTTTTGTTAATTCAAAATCATAATTTTTTAGTTAAAAACTATTTTATAATGCCAATTAAAGTACAAATCTACGTTTTAAAGTCAATTGCGTAAAAATTTTGAAACTTATCTACTTTTCTACCCACTAGGGAGAAGGAGGAGGGGAGGAGAGAGAAGCCAAATTTGGAGGATGAAAAGAAGCGCAGGATGAAGATAAGAGGGTAGTGGGAGAAGATGAAGATAGAGATGGGGTGAGAGTGAGAGTGAGGGAGGAGGGGTCTAAGTCGTCCACTTTGTATATAGAAATTCCACAAATAATTATAAATAATAATCATGATTTAATAAACATCATTCACAATTAAATAAATAACAATCACAATTTAATAAATAAAATTTTCATCTTATCCCCTTTAATTAAATAGGTTAATTATAGTACATATGAATTGTTTGATCTTTTATTCTTTATATGTAAGAGATGAATTGTAAAAATGTCTTACACTATTATAAATAGAGGAGAAGAATTATAAAAAAAAAAAAAACATATAGCGAATAGTTATTGAAATGGAAACTTCTCAATATAGTAAGAAGTTCTTGACTAACTATTATCTCATTCTATACTACTTACCGAAATTAGCGGTGACACATGAAACTCCAAGAATTGATCAAAACGTTTAGTGGTAATAGAATTATTGCCAGGGAATTGATAGGTTTCTTACACATGGTCAAAGAGTAATCGGCTTTTCCCCACGTAGCATTTGCACTGGAATGGCAAACGAATTATTCATTAAAAATGTTTGGTTTAGGCAAGTTTTCTATTTCATTTTCTTTGATTCCCTATCTCCTTCATAATTAAAATTATAGGGTGGCTGCTGCTATCATCCATGGTCGCTGGTGCCATGACCAATTATTTTGACATTTTTAATTAAGATTAGCTTCTTCATCGTACCTAGAATTTGTGTTTAGAGATAAAAAAAATTATCAAAGTTTTCTTTAATGAGGAGAGAATCGTCTCCTCAAGTGACGGATCCACCATGTTTATAATTTAGTTTCTTCAAAAGTGCAAATAACATCAGAAAATAATAATAATTAATTAACGAGTATATTAACTTAATAAATTTATTACGATTATATTATTCAGTTGTGCATAATTTTGAAATTCATCCGCCATCAATTATATGATATGTTGAATTTTTTTTTCTTTTTTATTTCCTTTGTCATATGTTGACCATGGACAAATTTTCTTAAGCTTTATTAATTAAATAAGTTAATTGTAAAACATATGAATTAGTAAAACTTTTATCTCTTATATAAAAGAAATTAATTATAAAAATTTAGATGAAAAATATCTATTCTAGAATCCCTTAAAATCCTCCGATTAAAGGGTGGAAATTTTAAATCCAGACGAAGTAAACCATGAAGGCGACTTCCACACTCTGTGGGTTCCGGTTTGACTACGTTTATATTTTAGATACATTCTATGGAATTCGGTAACACAAAGTCAAAAAAGACAGGTTAAAGTTCATTTTTTGGAGTCAAAACAATTTTGTTAAAATGAAAAAAGAAGTGTGAACAGTTTTTCATCCCAATTTCCACATCCGAAGAATCTAGGAAGGATTGACTCACATCAAAGGGAAATTCTTATGTGGACCGGGTCCACCGTGGATCGATACTTTAAAGTGTTGTACTTTTCTAGAAGTATACAATATACAAAGCACGTGGTATAACACTCAAAGCACTTGATCTATGGTGGACCGGGTCCACATAAGAATTTCTCACACATCAAAACGGATATTTTAAAAAAAGAAAAAAAATAGAAAGTTAGTATATGAACCAATAGCTCTAATATATATATATATGTATATATATATATATATATACACATTTTTTACTGATTTCGTATACCTATATAGTTTCCCATCCATCTGAGCTGCTGGCGAATGAAAGAATAAGTGAACGAACTATTATTTGGTAGGACTTTTTAAACTTTTTTTTGTTATTCCTTAGTTATTACTTATGGTAACTTTGTCAACCCGTTACTATTACGCTTTACAAGAATTAATTACTTCTGGTAGCTATCATTACTTTAAAAGAACTATTAACTCCATATAAGTACAAAAGTATTAGATTTTCTTGATAAAATAGAAGACACAAAACAATTACAACCGTTTTTAGGAATATTAAATTATGCAAGACCATTTATTCAAGACTTAAGTAAATGGTAATGTAGTAATAAACATAGGCTTAGTCTAGCGTGAGCTATCCTGGTGAATGAAAGAATAAGTGAACGAACTATTATTTGGTAGGACTTTTTAAAATCTTTTTCTTATTCCTTAGTTATTCCCTGTGGTATCTGAATCAACCCGTTACTATTACGCTCTACAAGAATTAATTACTCCTGGTAGCTATCATTACTTTAAAAGAATCGTAAATTCCTTAGAAATTATTGAACAGTGTTATGCATATCTTGATATTGTAGAATTTGACCTTCGCCAAATTAGAATATATCATCTATGGTCTTATTATATATATATTAATCAAGCTAAAATAGACTTAATTTGGCAAAGGTATTTTGAAATAAAATCTGGTATCTAATTTAAACCCTTTTGGACATAACTATATTATTCCTGTGATAAATATATCTATAAAAGTTTTATATAGGTATATAGAAACTTTATATAGTACATATATATATATATATATATATATATATATATATATATATATATATATAGAAACTACAATAGTTTATCTAGCTCCTAGAAGTTCCACTACAAGTGTTACTATTTCCTCCACTAAGTACCTATTTGCTCTTATAGATATAAAAACTTATGTTTGTAAAAAGGTTTTCATATACATATATATATATCTTCCTACTTTTCCCACTATCAACTTCCACCATTAAAATACTATTCACTATTCACATTCCTTAGATTTTCCCAAATTAAGTCTTGAATAAATGGTCTTGCATAATTTAATATTCCTAAAAACTGTTGTAATTGTTTTGTGTCTTCTATTTTATTAGGAAAATCTAATACTTTTGTACTTATATGGGGTTGTAATTTTATTTTACCTTGGCCTATTTCTGTCCCTAAGAATTCTATATTTTTCTTAAATAATTGAGCTTTTTTGCTACTAATTACAATACCGTGTTTTAAGAATTCAGACAAAACAATTTTTAGTGACTAATATGTTCATTTTTATTTTTAGAAAAAACCAAAATATCATCGATGTATACTAAAACAAACCTATTATATTTATTAAAATTTGTGTCCATTTTCCTTTGAAAAACTGCAGGTGCATTTTTTAATCCAAAAGGCATCACTAACCATTCAAAATGTCCCAAAGGACAGGTAAAAGCAGTCTATGCTATACTATCTGGGTGCATTCTAATTTGCCAGAATCCTAATTTACAATCAAACTTACTAAATATATAGCATCCTTGAATTCTATTTATCGATTGTTCTTTATCTGGGATATTATAACTATCTTCTAATGTATTATCGTTTAATCTTTTATAATTGATGACTATCCCACTTTTTCCTCTAACAATTTCACTATGTTTTCTAACAATAAAGGCGGCACTTCTATGGGGACTACTACTATTTCTAATTACATCTAATTTTGATAAGTCTCCTATATTCATTTCAAACTCTTTAATTTCCTCGTTACTAGCATCAATTTTAGCTGTAGTAATTTGTAAATTTGGATTTAAAATTTCTAGTTTACAGTATAATTTATCTTTCTGTCAATGTTTTGTAGGATTTTCTCCAATTATTTCTTCTTTTTCTAATTTACTAAGTATGTTATCTATATTATAAATCCCTGTTTCTAAAAGATTATATAATTTTTCTAAATGTAAATAATTAGTTTGTATATCCTGATCTAACCAATCTATTTGAGAATCTATTTGTTCCAAAAATTCACGATGATCTGTGTCTAATAATTGATCTACTTTATTTTGTTTACAGTTACCAAAGAGAGAACATTTACAAATTTCAATTTTATCAGGCTGTGGAGTTTCTATCTCTATACGAGTTTTACGTGGGTGATAGGGGCCACTATGCTTCTCAACGCACTCTGGAGTATTATAAGGTAAAGTACTACTTTTGAAAAAACGAAGACCATTACGGGTCAAAACTAAACTATGATAATATTGGAGTATAAAATCTAAGCATATAATTAAATTGTACTGAGTAGGTTTAAGATAAATTTCAGGAACATAGTAAGGTTCTGTATAAGAAGTTGAAGAAATTTTAAAATGAAAAACTACATTTTTTACTGATTTCGTATACCTATATAGTTTCCCGTCCATCTGAGCTGCTTCAGCTATAGTACTAGCAATTGTATGATATTTTTTAGGTATTATAGTAGTATTAAGAACTGAATTATTACAACCCGTATCAATTAAGGCTGGTACTTCTATTTTTATATTTCCTATTTTGATTAAAACAAGAATATATAACCTATTAGTTTTATTACTTTTCTTTCTGTCTAAAATTTCTATATTAGGAGTATAACTATTTTCTATTATCTGAACTTGTTCAATATTTGTTTTATATACATGATCTTCTAGTTGGTCTATCTTTTGTTTTATTATCCTAATTCTTCGTTCTAAATGATGCTCTAAAGGATCCTCTCTTTGTTTTTGTTTTCCTTTATCTATTAGTTTTAATTCTATATTTTGTTTTTCTAGACAAAATTTACAGGCTTCTTGCAAACAATTACTACATTTCCATCTAAGTGCTAAAAAGGGATATCTTTCACATAAATAACAAGGTTTACTATCAGATCCTTTTCTATGTATCCATTCATGTTCACAATTTACAAGGACTAATTCTTGAAGGGTATCTGTTACATTATCTAAATGAGATAAATAAGACGATTGATTTTTTGGTGACCGAGGATTAATTATTTCTTCTACAAAATCTAAATCTTCGATTTCCTCCTCGGACTCAGGTTGCTAAGAGTCTATATCCTCAACAGAGATTATGCTATATACACTTTTTGAGTCTGACATATATTTATCTACATCAATAATATCTTCGTTTACACATTCTACTAATGCAGTTTGCTTATTATATAGATCATTTTTTCTAGGACAGTCTCTTGCTAGATGATTAGGCTGACCACAACTATAACACTGTAATTTATTTTTATAAGTTCTATACTAAATTTTCTTACATGCCTATCTTTGTTTAGATAAGGTTTTCTAGCTGAAGACTTTCTAAGGTAATATTTTTTCTTATAATATTTCATATTAGGTTGTCTAAAGCTTTTTCTAGAATTTTGTTACCCATAATGCTAAGGAGTATAAATATTTTTACAAAAACTATACTCTCCTTTTAGTTGTTTCTGTATTTGTATGAATGTACATTTTTCTACTAACTTCATAACTATAAATTTTATACAGGTAGCTATATTTTTTATATGTGCCACATTCTAATCATAAGATTTATAACTTTTATATATTTCTTCTCCTAAAGGTCCTGATAATTTTAAGAATAATTTTTCTAAAATTGATTTTTCGTAAAAACATCCTGTTAAGGTAGTATAATAATAGTAATCTTGTAAAAAAGGTTTAATAAATTTCCAATCTTTTATAGATAGTTGTTCTAGTTTTCTAATGGCTTCTTCTTGTTGAATTCTGCTCCCATAATTAGGACTTTGAGCTGTTAAAATTAATTGGATTTTATTTGTAAAATTATGTGGATTGGGTCCAAAGGCTAAATCATTTGCTAATTCTAATAGATTTTTTTTTATATTTTTCCCAAGCTGCTCTAGCAGTTTCTTCTAAAAAAGTTTCTAAATAACTATACATTTCTTCTGCTGTATGATCAAAATTTTGTTGAATATAATGTTGTACTACTAGATATTTCCAAGTATCTATTACCCCTTCCCATAATTGTGGGTCATGAACTGCTAAATTTAGCATTCTACCATCATCTATTAATTTCTTATTATCTATTGTTTCTAAAGGTTGTCTTTTTCCCTTGGGTGTTGTTTCTAATTGCATTTCTCTATAATCACTGTATGTCATTCTAGGTAAATTTCCTAAACCATAATGTCTTACAACTTGTTGTGGTACTACAGGCTGTAGGGGATGATAAGGATTACTAGAGGCAGTAGAGGGAGAAGTAATATCCATATATTCTACACATGTATTATTTTCTTCTATATTTCCAATATATTGTTCAGTTTTTACTCTTATATTTCTATCCAAATCATAATATAGATATTCAGTATCATCTATTTGTCCATTTTGTTCTAATTCTATTTCTAATCTCATTAAATCATCTTTTGTTAATTCTAAACCTAATTCTTTAGGGTACATTATTCTATTTTTAGTTTCCATAATTTCTATGCATACATTTTATATTCCTTGTCTTATAGATTCTGTATCTTCATCTTCTTCTGTTCTTATATTTGTATTAGAATAATTTAAAAATCTGACACTAGTTTCTTTTCTATTTTTTTGATATATTACACTATCTCTATGTACTAAAGGAGTATCTAATTCTAAGAATTTGCTAAGATTCCATTCTTCTCCTATTAGAATTTCTGGATTAACTTTTACTGATTTTATTAGTTGAATTCCTTTACTAGCCATAGCCTCTATGATAGGTTTTATTTCTATTTTATATTTTGTTCTAGAACCATTGGTTAATCTTCCTATAAATCCTAAACTTATAATCAAATTTTCACCACTAAATTCTTCATAACCCTTAGTTTGAATGCCTATTTCTATATTTTTTGCAAAATCCTCTAAAGTTATTAAAAAATTTGGACTACAATAAAAAATTCCTCTATTTTCATTCGTGTCTACTTCTGTTGTTGCAATTAATGCTTTTTTAACATCTTTCCATCTTTTATCTAATATTGTTGATAAGACTTTAGTTCCTAAGCCTGATCTTGCTAATCCTTTAATTCCTACTATTATTAATCCTAAATGCATATAAGTATATGTATTTGTTAAATTTTTAAGACTTTTAGTTGTGACCAAATTTAATGTTCTAGGTTCAGTAGTTACTGACAGATGTTCTTCTCTACTAGATCTAAATAAACCTGTATGAGATTGTAACCAACCTACTTGGTATAATATTCTAGGATTTAATAAATCTATATCGTGATTTGTATAAATTTCTACATCTCTATTTACATCTATAATTTCTTATAACTGAACTTGTCTATTTTCTCTAGATTGTCTAATTTTTCCTAAAAGAGAAGTTTCTACGCTGGTGTTTTCATTTAGAGTTCTACTTGGTTCTGAAAATGATAATCTCCTCATATCTTTATATTTTTTCACTACTTATTTTTTCTGAAGATAAATATCCAAATTTATAAGTTATTTGTTTTCTGTGTTTTCTTTCTATAGGAATTTTACTAAATTCATCTGTTAATTTATCTATTTCTTTTTCTAGGCTTAAAGCCGCTAATCTTTTTCCTAAAATATCTAATTTTTCACAAATTTTAATTAATAATGCTATTTGAATATTATTTTGTTTTGGATACATTTTGTCAGAATTAACAGTTCCTAGATAGTCCGTAAGTCCTAATGTTTCCGAATGATACTTTTTTAATTCCAAAAGGCACTTTTTATAATTGAAATTATCTTCTAAAGACATTAACTAGGAATAAGTTTTTCTAATCGAAATTATCTTCTAAAGACATTAACTAAGAATAAGTATTTCTATATTTTTTAATATTTTATTTATGTCAAAAATAGATTCTTCTAATTTCTGAGAGTGTTTTCCAAATTTGACTAGTATTTCTTTATATTGACTAGATTCTTCTATTAATGGTTCTAGGGTTTTTACTCTTCGTATTATAATATTATTTTGTTCCTTAATATATTCTAAATTTTCTGCTAATTGTTTTAATATCTTATTTTTGTCTTTAATATGTTTTACTATAATGTCCCAAATATTAGAAATTTTCTTTTCTTGAGCTTCTAATTTTTCTCCAAGGCTAATTACTAAATCAATAAGACTATTAAATTGTTGATTCTCACCATGTAAATTATGTAAATATTGGGAAGAGAAATAACAAATATGCCTATGTTTATTACTATAAACTATGTTTTTTTGTTTTTCCTATAAGTTCAAGATTTAAATATTCTATTCGTCTAATATCTGTCATATACTAGGCCGAATTTAATATTTCTAATTGTTTTATTAACAAGCTATTTTCTATAGTGAGATTAAAGATTCTATTATTGAGCTGAAAAAATTGAAAAGAGCTGAACTTAATAATGCCAGTTGTCTACAAATATCAGTAAGTTCTAAGTTTAATATATAAATAGTGTAAATATATAACTTAACATTAGGATTATAGGGATTAGTGGTTCGAAACAGGTTTTTATAAATTGCAAGAAGTTTCAATGTACTTTTTAACTGGACTTTTAAATCACTTAAACAAAGCATAAATATTTAAGCTGTAAAAATTAAAATAAAGAAATGGCTCTGATACCAAATTAGGAGGGGGGTGCCCTTTTGGAACTTGAGCCGGTTGAAGAAGCTATAGTCTAGCGAATGGAAAACTTGGTGGAAAATCTAAGAAATGTGAATAGTGAATAGTGTTTTAATGGTAGAAGTTGATAGTGGGAAAAGTAGGAAGCTATATATATGTATATGAAAACCTTTTTACAAACGTAAGTTTTTATCTCTATAGGAGCAAATAGGTACTTAGTGGAGGAAATAGTAATACTTATAGTAGAACTTCTAGGAGCTAGACAAACTATTGTAATTTCTATATATATATGTGATATATAAAGTTTTTATATACCTATATAAAACTTTTATAGATTTATTTATCACAGGAATAATATAGCTATGTCCAAAAGAGTTTAAAAACTCAAGCTTCTTCAACCGTCTCAAGTTCCAAAAGGCACCCCTCCTAATTTATATATATATATATATATATATAACACTGATTTATAAAAATATAATCTTATTACAACATATATGACCGTCTATATAAATTGATTTGTGTAATTCAATATCACACACATCGCAAGAATGGTTCCTTTCTAATTTTATATAAATTGAAGATTTTTATTATTTTAATTATATTAAGAAACGTTTATAATTTAGAAAGATACAATAAAGAATAATGCAGTAAATTTATTATTAAAAATTAGTAAATAAAGATAAATTTTAAATAAAAATTTTTAAACAAAATAGAACTTTTTTTAAAAAAAAATTCTTAATTTTTTAAAAAATATTGCAGATGGGAGTAGAGGTGACGCCAGCCAGCTTCTAGATCTGTCCTACGTCAATTATTTCTTGCGGAACACACCACACGAGAGGAAAATAAATGCAAACAATCTGGACAAAGACCGTCATTTATTCATTTGTCCCTCTTTATTACTTTCATTTTCTTTCATTCCCTTTCTCCGCCTTCCAAATTAACATTCAAGGCACGGTCGCCGTCACCTTGACCAATTATTTTGACTTTTTAAAATTTATAAATTAGCTGCTTCCTTTTCTTCCTACACTACATGGAATTTATTGGAGTTAAAATAATCAAAGTTTTTAATGAGGAGAAAATCAACAAGTAATAACTCTACTATTTTTCTAATTCAGCTTCCTAAAAATCACAAATAACCGAACCAAAAAAAAAAAAAAAAAGAGAGAGAGAAAGAGAAAAATGCAATCAATCGGCCAGTGCATTATTAGTTGTGCACTTGTATTAAGTTTTTTTTTTTTTAAATTACTGTTTACTCTTATTCCTGAATTGGAAGAGATTATCTCCTTTCTTAGAAACATATTATTATTATTCTAAGTAGATCATAATATTGATTTTTGAGTTCATAATTTTTTTATACATTCAAAACCATAATTTTTAGAAAAAAAAAATTTATTTTTGTAATGTTAATCAAAGTATAATCAACGTTTTTTCTGTTCAAGTGTGGAAAGGTTTTAATACTTGTCCACGATTCCTACCCACTAGGGAAAATCAGGAGGGGAGGAGAGAGAAGCCAAAGTTGGAGGATGGAAAGAAAGGCAAGATGAAGATGAGACGGTAGTGGGTGAACACGAAGATAGAGATGGTGCGAAGGTTCGGGAGGAGGGGTTGACGTCCGAAGTCATGCAATTTGTATATAGAAATTTTCCAAATAGTTATAAATAATAATCACGATAGATAGAATGAATAATAGTCACAATTTGATAAATATAACTCACAATTGGATAAAATAACTTTATAATTTGATAAATAATTTTTTTGGTGATAAAAATGACATTATTCTATCAAATAATTTTGATATGTGACTATTCTACATATACTATAGTATTTTCACTTTTTTTTAATTTGGTTCGTCAATTTGTTAGGTAATTTATATACACAAATTGCACAGTTTAGAGAGAGAGAATAGTAGTGGAGTTTTTCATTTTTTATTTCCTCTATTATATTTGACTTAACATAAAAATTTAGAAATACATTTGACCATAAACAAATATCCTTCTTATCCGTTTTAATTAAATAGATTATATAGTTGAGTAGAATTTTTATTCTTTATATAAAAGAGATTAATTATAAAAAATTTATGAGAATATGTGATTATATATATGAAATCACATTATTAGTAATATTTTTTAAGTGTCTTACCCAATTATTATGTGAAAAGAAGAATTATAAGGAATATACATACATTGCATGACTATTAAACTCAAGAATTTTCAATATAGTAAGGAGTGCTTGACTAACATTTATCTCATTCTTTCTGAATTACCGAAATTAGCTGTGAGACATGAAATTCATTGAATTGATCAAAATGTCTAGTAGTAATAGAAGTATATGCCAGGGAATTGATAGGCTTTTAACACATAGCTAAAGGGTAATCGGCTTCTCCAGTTTGACTGCACGTAGAATTTGGACTGGAATGGCGAAAGGCATTATTCAAGGGAAATGTTTCGTTTAGGCTAGTTTTCTTTGATTTCTATCTTCTCCTTCCTAGTTAACATCATAGGGTGGCGGCAGCTATCATCCATGACCAATTATTTTGACATTTTTAATTAAGATTAGCTTCCTCATCGTACCTAGAATTTATGTTTAGAGTTAAAAAATGATTAAAGTTTATTTTAATGGGATTTTTGATCAAAATGGTTTTCTTTTAGAATCCCCACCCGCAACCGAGTTTCAAAGCGAACCCTACCCGTAGAATGAGTTCCTCGCATTTCCGAGACGCGAGGTGTGCTGACACATCGCGTCCGAAAGACGCGACGTGAATTTTTTCTTGTGCAGAGGTGTCCTCGCGTCTCGCAGACGCGAGGTCAGTAAACCTCGCGTTTGGCAGACGCGAGGTGTTGTCTCCTCGCGTCTGCTAGACGCGAGGTCAGCACATGATCCTCTCGCTGCTATGCCGACAGTCTCCTCTTTTTCAAGAAAATAGCTTTTTTAGTAGCAATCACGGGGAGCAAACATGATTTCTCCTTCTCCATCGACAGCTCCTCTTTATCTACTTCTTCTCCACGACCATTTCTTCTCTGCTTCTCTTCGCCGGCCGAAATATCTTCTACTTCTCTAACTCCTCTTCTGCTTCTTCTTATTGTCATCCTTCATATATGCTTACAACATAATGCAGTAGAAGAGAAAAGGAACCTGGGTAGCAACTAAAGCCATCGCTTGGAGTCCACTACCTTACAGGTTTTTTTTTTTTTTAATCATATTATTAGAGATCGGCGGTTTTATGAAATTATCTGCTACCATCTAAGCAAGTAAAATTGCTTTAAAAAAATCATGTTTTTCTCCATTTCATAGAATCAAGACCACAAGGAGGAAGAGCTTGAGGTTCCTCTTTGTACGGTTGCATCGAAGTCAAAAGTAGAAATTGTACCGGGTATTGTACTGTCACATGATCTGTTCCATAAAATCTTTACTTAGGAAGAAGAAATTTAATAGTAGTACATTTTCATTCCACCATTGATCACAAGTTCCTACAATGAATAAAAGAATTTGTTATTGTTAGTGAATTATTATTTTATTATATTATATAAACTGTTTAGATATATATTTTGTGAAAATATGAAAATTTTTAAAAGTTATTGTTGTTTATGTCAGTGAGTATTTGCTGTAATTTAATTTGATTATTTTGGTGAGTATGAAATTATTGCAATTTACGGACTGCAATTTGAGTAAGATGTGGGAGCTCTCCATTTTTTTCAAGCGAAATTGAAAAAAAAAAACATATAGTGAATTTAGAATAAAAAATTATAATAAATTTAGAATAAAAAAAATATTTGTATGAAATAAATCTGGGAATGATGTTGGGCTAGAATTATCTAATGGTTTGGAACTTTCAATTTAATCCGTTTGGAATATATATTGAAGCGCATAGATAGATATAGTTTTATCCATCCTTTTAGAATTTTTCAAACATTAAATTTGGATACAATTAAAAGACCTATTCTTATTTTTTTTAGATACAATTAAATTTGAAATATTAATATTTTAAAATTTTTTTAAAAATTCAAATATTAGTGAATTTGAATAATTTGAAATAGTTGTTTGAATTAAATAAATATTAAAATATTATGTAATTAATTTCAATTTTTTTAAATTAAAACCAAAAATAAATATTTTATATACAATTTGAAGAAGACTTAATTTTGAATATTGAATATTAAGAAGAGACTTAAATTTCTTTTCCAAAATTTTTTAGATATATATTTTATGAAATAAAAATTAAACAAGAATATTTTTCTAAATAAATTAACATGAAGATTAATAAATTTTTTCATGCAATTTACAACATTAATTTTGTAAATTTGTAATGTCTAACTAAGAAAAAAAAAATTAATTTATTCATTCAAGTATTTAGTTTTAAATAAAATGAAAAAAATTAATGTTGAGTGAAAGATTTTTTTTTAAAAAAAAAGTCCTTTCATTTTTATATACAAATTAAAATTAAAATATTAAAATAAAATGTATAAAATTATCTAAGATTTTAATTTTTGAAATTAAAATTAAACGATGGTATTGAAATAAAATTAATTTCAATAATTAAAAAATAATATAAAATTAATTTATGGACAATAAGCATATGAAGTTAAAGAAAAAAAAATAATATTTTACCATTTTCAAGTATTTAATATTAATTTTTTATGTAAAAATTAAGTAGAAAATATCAAATCGTATATTAATTTTTTTATTATTGTAGCTGTTAATTATCTTAATTAGTTCATACTATATTTCTTTGTAACTGTTGTCAAGAAATAAAAATAAAACTTTTGTTAGAATTTAATTGAGATGCGAGGAAGATTTGAGATTTATATGGACGTTATGAAATTCGATTATTTTTATTGTAATAAAAAATTAGTTAATATAATTAAATTTAAATTGTTAAATATTTTTTATTTTTATTTACGTTAAACGAATAAGAATATTAATATTTGAATTTTACATGAAAATATAGTTGGATGCGAGAGCATTTCAGATTTTTTCAAGTAAACCCCAACCACTCAAAGTTAGAGTGAAATTATAAAATAAAAAAAAACTAATTAAATTTAGAATATTAATATTTTCAAATTTTCAAATATTTGAGAATTTGAATATTTTGAAATAGTCATTATTTGAATTAAATAAAAATTATCTAATTAATTTCAATTTCTTTAAATTAAAACCAAAATTGAAATTTTATATACATCTTGAATAAGACTTAATTAAGACACGAGAATATTAAGAAGACACTTAGTTCATGCTGAATTAGTTCGAATTAGTTCATGCTATTTTTTTTTGGTAATTGTTGTCATAAAATAAAAAGTATAGATTTTGTTAGAATTTAATTATTTAGTATAAAGCATAGATTTTGAGCTTGTTCTGATTAATTGATTTATCTAATATTGGTTGGTATAGTATAATATTTATAACATTTGTTAGAATTTAATTATTTAATAGAAAAAATATATCTAACTTATTTAGGTACAATGTCATTGGAACAACTTGTAAGATTATGGTTCTATTAGAATTGTGAGAATATTCGCACCGCAAATGGTGATTTTTTTGACGGTCCCTATCGCAAGACATTACTTGTTAGAAATCGAGTAAATTATGCTGCCTTAGTCAATAAAATATGTGCGATTCGAGGCTTGGACGTGTCTACTGTAAAGTTGCAAATCATGATGTGAGAAGACGCTTCCGTTGGTAATGTCGGGAGGTCTACAATAGGAAATATTAATGATGATGAGGATATGGAAAATTTATGGTACTATGCATCTATTGCGGGGGAACAACTAGTTGATTTGCATGTGAAGTATGAGATGCTGCAAACCCCTACAGTTGCTCCAAGTGTTGAAGTTCAAGCCAATCCTATGCCAGCTCCGTATCTATAAATACCACCGTTACCAAGTAGTTCTCTACCTATGCATCATGATGTGTTTCAATCGCATTATAACTCCCCAATGAGATTCAGCTAACCCGAAGCACATTCGATACAAGAATATCGCAAGAACATTCAACCATCCCATACCTAGGCAGTTTTGCCATTATTTCCAGGTGCTGATTTGGGTGTTCTGCAGCACATCACTTCAGTTGATGATTGGGTTACTCGAGAGCCCGTTTGGGTTGGTACTCCTGAGGTGACTGTAGATCTTTTAAGACCTACATCGGATATGGAGAGACCTGTTACTGATGAGAGTCCTGACGAGGAAGATGGAGACGATGATGTTGGAGCTGAAATGGTCGGTCCTTCTGCGATGTCGGGTACTTCTGCATTCCCTAGTCCTTCTACGATGCCCAATACTTTTGCATTCCCTGGTCATTCTGTAATACCTCAGCCTGCTTATGGGGTCAGCATATCGGAGTGCTTATACAATCCACCGTATTCCGAGTACCTTGATAGGTTAAATAATTCTCCAGATAGAGAATATGATAACGATGGAATCGCAATAGGTGGTTCTGGAATGAATTTCTGGTCAGAATCAAACAATAATTTGTGTGTCGGAATGTGGTTCAAGGACAAGAATGAGCTAATGTGGGCTGTTAGGTCATGGTCCGTGCGAATGGGTTGAGAGTTTACAGTCCTAGAAAGCAAGTCTACACTTTGGATTGTTGAGTGCAAAAATTCTACTGACGAACATCGATGTTATTGACGGATCCGTGTGCGAATGAAAGCAAAGTACAATTTATGGCAAATTACTCGCTGGCACGGAGAGCATATTTGTTTAGTTTGGACAGTCGATGGAAACTATCACAATATGAGTGCCAATTTTATGGCAAAAGCACATTATGACTATGATACACGATAGGCCTGAGATTACAATGCGCGAGATTAATAGTCATATTCAGAATGTATTGCATTTTAGTTCATCTTACAAAAAATGATGGAATGCCAGGAGGATGGCTATTGAGATGGTTTATGGGGATTAGCTTTCTTTATTCGAGCAGTTGCCACGATTCATGCTTGCACTGTAAGATTCGAATCCAGGGACGGTAATTAAGTGGCAACATTTACCATTTGACAGCAACGGTGCCAAGACTTTTGGATCTATTTTTTGGTCTTTCAAACTATGTATTGATGCATTCATTCACATGAAGCCAGTAATCAGCATTGATGGGACATTCCTTAGGGGTATATACAAGGGAAAGCTTTTGATGGCAATTGGTCAAGATGCAAACAATCATATATTGCCCCTTATATTTGCAGTTGTGGATGAAGAAACCAATAAGAGTTGGGGATGGTTTTTGTGGTTACTGAGGGCACATGTTCTGGGGATCGTAAGGTATATTTGATATCAGATCGGCACAAGAGGATAGTGAACGCAGTACATCGACAGCCTCTCTGGTAAGAGCCATTAGCAGTGCATAGATTCTGTCTCAGACATATTCGGAGTAACTTCAATGCGAAGTTCAGGAACCACCAACTGAAGAAATTGATGTATACGGCTGGTACTCAGAGTAAGAAACGTAAATTTTTGAGAATTATGGATGAAATAAATATATTAAGTTCCCTTGCAAAGGCATGGCTTGATGCGATTCCATTGGAGCAGTGGACTCTTGCTTATGATGGTGGGTATCGATACGAGAATATGACAACAAATTTAGCAGAATCATTCAACAGTGTTATCAAAGGCATACGTGCTCTACCCATCAAGGTGATCATCGAGTCTTCATTTAAGAAAATAGTCAAGTACTTTAATGACCATAGACAGGAGGCCAATCACGGTCGATATCACTTTCCTTCTAAGATATGGTCCAAATTTATATAGAATAAGACAAAGGGGAGAAACCATCGTGTGCAGGCTTATGACTAAGGTCGGGGCATTTTTGGTGTTGTGTCAGGATATCATGAGTATGGTAAAGGAAATAATACATATCAAGTTGATTTTGGTTCGAGAACATGCAGTTGCGCCAAGTGGGAAATATATGGAATACCTTGTTCGCATGCATTTACAGCTTGTCAGCAGGTAGGGTTGAATCTTGGGGATCTCGTGTCACCCTTGAACACGACGCCGTACTACAAAATGACATACACATGATAGTTTAGACCTATTCCTCATGAGGATTATTGGCGCACTCCCCTTTTTACGTTGGCACCGAATCCGTACTGGTTCAAGAACTGTCGTCGGGGTCGTATGAGAACATCAAGGATTAGAAATGAGATAGACGAACGCAACCCTGATTCGCCGCCACGTTGTAGGAACTGTCACCAGACTGGATACAACAGGAGAAATTGCCCCAACAGCGCCATTCAACGGGGTTGATATGTTTTCTGTAGTTCCCTGTATTATCTTTAATTTATGTATTGATGTATCAAGTTTCAATGTTGTATTATGTACACCTTGTGCATTGCTATATAACTTGTGCATAAAATGACATTTGGGGGAAGTGTTAACCTTAAATTGATGTATTGAGTACTCTGTTTTAATTTGTCTTTACTTTATTCTATTCGTTTACTTTATTCTACAAATTCATTTCATGCCTTTACTCATTTCCATTTATAATATTTTTCTATATTTTATATCGATTAATAAAATGACAAATTATTTACTGTCTTTGTTTCAGGACATCATGTACAAGCCTAAACCTGATGGAGTTAACCCCGGCCCAATTATACCAGACGTGTTAACCATATAACATAGACATAGATCTACACATATTTGGGCAGGACAATTACCAGATACTGTCCTTAGTGCAAGGCGCAATGACAGCGCCTTTTGGGTTGCTTGGCTACTCGATCCCTAAATCCAGCAACTTATGGAGTTGGCCGGGTTCGGTGGGGTCATTCGTTTACCATACACGAAAATTGATCGTCCACTTATTACAACGTTGGTGGAGAGATGGCGTCAGGAGACGCACACCTTCCACTTACCAGTTGGAGAGGCCACAATTACCCTACAAGATGTAGAGGTCCTCTTCGGCTTACGTGTGGATGGTGAGCCAGTTATTGGTTGTGGATCGACTTATTCGCAAGCAGAGTTGTTAAACATGTGCAAAGTACTGCTTGGTTTTCGACCCATGGGCACAGACCTAAACAGGTCTCGTTTGAAATTGAGCTCTATCGAAAGAGCCCTTACTCAGCCGCTCCAGCCATACGCAACACTAGATATGGTTGCACAGCATGCACGGTGTCGCATCATGCAGCTTATTGGTGGATTTCTGTTCTCAAACAAATCTGGAAACCGAATTCATTTACGCTTCCTACGATATATACGTGATCTACAGTTGTCTGGCACAATTAGTTGGGGTAGTGCAGCATTAGCTCATTTATATCGATGTATGTGCAATGCAACAAACTATACGGTGCATCAAATAAGTGACCAACTTTTGTTGATTCAAGTTCGAAATAAAATCAAATTTAAGTTAACTATTTTTTTCAGCTTTTATTCAAAAAATGATCGTGGGATATGGGGTTGAAACTAAAACTCTACTTATATTGTGATAGTTATGGGTTTGGGAGTGCATTCCAACCATTAGACTGGATAGAGTACGGTCGATAGAGGATATACCCTCCGACGCACCTAGAGGTTCAGCATGGCAGGGTCCACTTGAGCTTTCCCGCACTCCAACACATTTTCTACTTGCATACAGGGATCAGTTGGATCGGATGCGATATAATCATGTAAGTATAACTATTATGAATTTGCAATCAATTATAATAAATATGCATTGATTTACTATTTACTGCTATATATCTCATTTCACAATTTAT
The DNA here is from genome assembly GCA_026120185.1 of Voacanga thouarsii. Classification (NCBI taxonomy): domain Eukaryota; kingdom Viridiplantae; phylum Streptophyta; class Magnoliopsida; order Gentianales; family Apocynaceae; genus Voacanga; species Voacanga thouarsii. The sequence goes on along the minus strand of JANUWF010001719.1, from coordinate 2,753,255 downwards.
ATGGTGTCCTTATGACGTGCACATGTTAGCATCCCTACCCCCGTATTGCACACACGGGAGAAATATTTGGATGTCTGTTACATCTCTATTGTGTTGGGAGATGATAGAGTTATATCGCCCTGATCGAGTCCAGCGGCAGTTTAGATTGGTGCAGCCAATTCCTGATATCGTTGACACGGGGGTAAATTTGCATCATCGTAACATGTGGACGACTGATGGTGGGTGGGATGATGTTGATGCACTATACCTCGCTAACTGGATAAACCGCCAGGCATATGTTTTGATAGGACAGTCCACTTTTGGTGAAAGTGTGGTCTCGAATGGATATGCTGAGTGGTATTGGAAGCGCACACGACGATTGATTGGCAATCCGACTATACAACAACTGAACCCCGTGGGCTATCAATCTAATAGTACAATAGCTGAATTATGTGTAAGTAAAATTTTTTCTCATGTGTATATATATAGAGAATTTCTAATTTTGTTTGTTTTTATTAACAATTTATTAAAATGCATATGCAGACTGATGCGCTCCACCAAATTTTACATCTAAGCAACACTGCACCAACTCAACGTGCTGAACCATTGCTGGCACAATCAGTCAAGAGGATATCAGATATTGTCAGGTGTACGTTGACTGCTGTTGGTGAGGCAGATCGCATACAGCGCAAACCATACTAGCCATCAAGACGATCTTATACTTCCGATCCGATACCGCCGATTCCACAACAAATTCTTTGAGAAGTACCACCAATTCGGAAAGGTGGTAAGCGGGCACATCGTTGTGCTGCGGCTGACAAAGTCCCTCAGCAGGATCACTATTCATCTGTGCCAGCAGATGAAGGTAATTATGTGACAGGTGATCTTGCAGCTATTGATGAATTCGTCACTCCACATCACCTAATTTTCGATACTAAGCGTCATTCTTCTGTTGGTGAGTATGATATTGGTCCCTCTACTGAGTGGTCTCGTAGATGGTATATACAGTTTGAAGAGATTGCAGGTCCCTCATACGCTACAGAAGAATATAATGAGGTACAACCTGAACCACAACCTCAAGAACAACTTCGAAGACGGGTTCAACCTCCGAAGAATCGTCGATGATTTCATTGTGGGACTAGCTTTCATCCATTTTTTTGACGAATTCATATGTAATAAAGTTTTTTGGTAAATCGACTTATTTTTACTAAAATATTCAATTATAATTATCGTAATTCAATCACTCTAGTATTATGTAATAAATATTAATAAAAGATTCACGACTTACTTTTCACTAGAATATTCAAGAAAATATTCAATTATAATTCAAATTATTATTCACTAGAAATAAAATTTAGTATTCGCATGTTTTCTTTAATTTTTCACATATTATTGAATTTTGGTTAAAAATAAATTATTTGAATTAAAATATAAGGGGATTATAGATTTTCATAATTGAGATTTAAATTTGAACATAGTTTGTAGATAATGGAGTTTATAAAATTTAGATTATTGATAATTGAAATATTTATACTTTTTGCAAATAATTGATATTTATAGTATCAATAATTAAATATTATAATTAAACTCTAACTAACAATTAAATTTAAAACGTGTGTTATAGTTAAATTTTAATAATTTACTGACAATATTTTAAAATTTATTTAGAAATTATAATTATTTCTATCCCTATTTATAGAAAAAAATTTGGCAAATTTCAAAAATACAAAATTAATTGTGAATCCATAAAAAAAATTAATAATAAATATTTAATTAATGTAAATAAAAATAAATTCGTATAAATACTTAAAATTAAAAAAATTATAATAATTGCGATGAAAATATTCTGACAAAAAAAAAAAAGCGCCATAACGAAATATTAAATAGTAATTCAATCACTCGAGTATTATATAATAAATATTAACGAAAGATTCACGACTTACTTTTCACTAGAATGTTCAAGAAAATATTCAACTATAATTCAAACTATTATTCACTAAAAATAAAATTTAGTATTCACATATTTTCTTTAATTTTTCACATATTATTGAATTTTGGTTAAAAATAAATTATTTGAATTAAAATATAAGGGGATTATAGATTTTCATAATTGAGATTTAAATTTGAACATAGTTTGTAGATAATGGAGTTTATAAAATTTAGATAATTGATAATTGAAATATTTATACTTTTTGCAAATAATTGATATTTATAGTATCAATAATTAAATATTATAATTAAACTCTAACTAACAATTAAATTTAAAACGTGTGTTATAGTTAAATTTTAATAATTTACTGACAATATTTTAAAATTTATTTAGAAATTATAATTATTTTTATCCCTATTTATAGAAAAAAATTTGGCAAATTTCAAAAATACAAAATTAATTGTGAATCCATAAAAAAAAATTAATAATAAATATTTAATTAATGTAAATAAAAATAAATTCGTATAAATAATTAAAATTAAAAAAATTATAATAATTGCGATGAAAATATTCTGACAAAAAAAAAAAAGCGCCATAACGAAATATTAAATAGTAATTCAATCACTCGAGTATTATATAATAAATATGAACGAAAGATTCACGACTTACTTTTCACTAGAATGTTCAAGAAAATATTCAACTATAATTCAAACTATTATTCACTAAAAATAAAATTTAGTATTCACATATTTTCTTTAATTTTTCGCATATTATTGAATTTTGGTTAAAAATAAATTATTCAAATTAAAATATAAGGGGATTATAGATTTTCATAATTGAGATTTAAATTTGAACATAGTTTTTAGATAATGGAGTTTATAAAATTTAGATAATTGATATTTGAAATATTTATACTTTTTTGCAAATAATTGATATTTATAGTATCAATAAATAAATATTATAATTAAAATCTAACTAACAATTAAATTCAAAACGTGTGTTATAGTTAAATTTTAATAATTTACTGACAATATTTTAAATTTATTTAGAAATTATAATTATTTTTATCCCTATTTATAAAAAAAATTTGGCAAATTTCAAAAATACAAAATTAATTGTGAATCCATCAAAAAAATTAATAATAAATATTTAATTAATGTAAATAAAAATAAAATTTAGACAAATAATACATAAAAATAAATTTGTATGAATAATTAAAATTAAAAAATTATAATTATTGCGATGAAAATATTCTGACAAAAAAAGTGCCGTCACAAAATATTAAATAGTAATTCAATCACTCGAGTATTATTTAATAAATATTAATGAAAGATTCACAACTTACTTTTCACTAGAATATTTAAGAAAATATTCAACTATAATTCAAACTATTAATCACTAAAAATAAAATTTAGTATTCGCATATTTTCTTTGATTTTTCATATATTATTAAATTTTAGTAAAAAATATATTATTCGAATTAAAATATAAGGGGATTATAAATTTACAATAATACATAATTAAATTTGAACATAGTTTTTAAATAATAGAGTTTATAAAATTTAGATAATTTATATTTGAAATATTTATATTTTTTGCAAATAATTGATATTTATAGTATCAATAAATTCTAAATTTGTTATAATTAAATTTTAATATTTTATTGATAATTTTTTTAAATTTTTTAAAAAAATTATAATTATTTTTATTCCTATTGACAGAGTGAAATAGAAAGTAATATTATTATTTGAATCTTTTCAACACATTCACGGGCAATAGTATTTCTTTCCTGGAAATTAACAACTGAAGTTCCAGCAACTGAAGAAAGAACTAGAGTACTTTTCATATTTTTGTATGGTCACGCCGTTAAGAGAGAATTTAAACTATTCTTGTGATATATTACTCTACTGAATTGTTTGTGCTTGTGCATTTTTAAGGAAAATTCATAACCTATTGAAGTTGATAGAGATTAAAAAGGTTATGAATTTCATCCAGACGGCAAGAGACAGCACCTCGCGTCTGGTAGACGGAGGAGACAACACCTGGCGTCTGCCAGACGCGAGGTTTGCTGACCTCGCGTCTCGCAGACATGAGGACACCTTTGCACAAGAAAAAATTCATCTCGCGTCTTCCGGACGCGATATGTCAGCACACCTCTTGTTTCGGAAACGCGAGGAACCCCTTCCACGAGGTAGGGTCTGCTTTGGAACCTAATTGCGGGGTGGGGATTCCAAAAGAAATCCATTTTAGTCAAAAAGCTATTTTAATGAGGAGAGAATCAGTCTCATCAAGTGACGATTCTATCATTTGTATAAATCAGTTTCTTCAAAATCACAAGTAACATTTAACCAAAATAATAATAATAACTAGTGAATTTGCTTAATAAATTTACAGTTTTATTGTTCAATTGTGTAAAAGTTTTGAAACTCGTTCACCCTTCTCAACCCACTAGAGACAGTGAGGAGGGGAGGAGAGATAAGCCGAATTTGGAGGACAGATCAAAGGGAGGATGAATATGAGAGGGCAATTGGGAGAAGATGAAGATAGAGATGGTGGGAGGGTGAGGGACAAGAGAGTAGGGAGATTGGTTTGTGGAATTGACTATAGACAAAAAATTTTAATCCCTATTAATTAAATAAATTAATTATAAAACAAATGAATTAAAAGAACTTTATCCCACATATAAAAGAAATTAATTTTAAAATTTTATATATTTTATTCTAGAATCCCTTAAATTCTCCAATCAAACGGGTGGAAAATTTAAATCCAAACAAAACAAACCATAATAAGCAATTCATTTGAAAAACCAATGTGTATTATGAGAGAGAGTCACGCTAACTGAAGAAGCGACTTCAATACTTTGACTACACTTATTTAAGATACATTCCATACTTTACAAGAAAATTCACTAAAAGAAAAAGTAAAAAAAGAGAGTTTAACAATTGATTTTGAAGTCAAAACAATTTTGCTAAAATGAAAAAAAAAAAAGAAAAGAAAAGAGAAGTCTGAACATTCTTTCATCCCAATATCCACATCCGAAGAATCTGGGAAGGATTGATTCACATCAAAACGAATATTTTAGAAAAAGAAAAAGAAAATAAAAACTAATATATAAGTTACAACCTCTCTAAAAAAATAATGTAGTCTATCACTATTTTAAAAAAATATATAATATTGTTACATTATTATACTATCTATACAAATTCAAATCCCACATACCGTTATTATCAAGAATCAAATTAGGAACCTAAGCTTTATAGAGGCAAAACCGCAAAAGCACAAGAAAAGTATATGATAAGGAATAATGTTATAAAATATTTAAAAATATTAATAAATGAAGGTAACATTTATATAAATTTTTCAAAAGAAATATTAAAAATTTTTAAAAAATATTTAATTTTTTAAAATTTTGAAGATAGGGCAGACGTCACCCTTCACCTTCTGAATCCGTCCCTACCTCAATTGTTTGCCTCTTAAAAAGACGCCACACGAGAGAAAAATAAATGCGAAGAAGAACGTGTTATGAATTATTGGAATCTCTATTAATTAGTGGAGGCTCCACTAATTATGGATTTATGTGAATTATTAGAAGATTTTTATGGATGTCCACCATTTAGTGGAGACACCATTAATTGAGATTAGTTGAAGATGATGTATGCCATGATGTATTCTACTAATTAGAGCTCTATAAATAGAGCTATTCTCTAAGCTTGCAATACACCATCATTTTGTGAAAGAAAGATTAGTGAAAGAAATATTAGAGAAAGAATTGTGAGAGAAAGAAAGAGAGAAGTTTGAAGAGAAATTTTTGTGCAAAGAATAATTAGAATTTTCTTAGTGTGTAGTGTGTAGATTTTATTCTAACACTACCCTAATTTTATAACACGTTATCAGCACGAGTATCTGCCGTTATTAAAGCCAGAAGACAGGTACGCATTTATTGATCTCGCTAAATTCGAATTTGTAACCCTTGATATTTCTGAAAAAAAATTATATGTCATACAGAAATGCATCTAAATGCTAAAAAAAAAAAGAGATCCATATGTTATGTGGATAAAAAGAAAGATTTGACCACCTGAAGATAGTCGTACTACCCACTGCACGGTATGAATGGTTGCACCTGAAGTTGCAAGATTGTAAAACCGTGAACTCCGTGATGTATAAAACTACATCTTAGTTAAAAATTTTACGGAGAAAAAGTTACTGATGAAGTTATATTGGAGAAGACATTCTCCACTTTTTATGTTCTACAGTAACAATATCGAGAAAAAGGGTATCCAAAATTGACAGCTTTAACATGAGTTATTATTGAGAAATCATGAAGCCAAATGAACTAGCTCAACAGCACTCCCAGAAGTGAATGTTGTTGGCTCCAGCAGAAGCCATCGTTATAGTCGTAGTTGTGGCAGTGGCCGTGGTTATGGTCATGGACACACTCGATATTTCCCTTATCACAGAGAAATACTGGCCACCTGAAGTGGAACAGAAAAGATAATAAGGGAAAAAGATATTTCCATTAATAATAAGCATCACATCTTTTATTCATATCACTAGTGTTCATATGAACTTGAGGATACATGCTTATAGTTGCTCTTTTGTAATTGAGTTGACAAATGTAAGATGAAGGTTTGTAATTGTTCTTTTTCAATATTTACATTAGAGGAAGACAAACAATTAGTAATTATGGACTTCAGCTCCTTTTTTTCGACATCCTCCTCCTTTTCTTTCCCCTTTGAGCCAACATCGAGACTAGCAGTAGAATTAGCGGTAAAATTACTGCAAAATGAGTCTTGAGATTTTATGATCTCCTTAAGTTTATTATAATTAAATTTCTTATTATATTTGGTATTGAAGCATGCTTGTCTCAATTTCTGTGTTTGGTCATCTAACTGCGTATTAGGACTTTCTTCCACCAACTGTTTTTCACATTCCAGTATCGCAATGGCTTCTTTCAACTTCTTCTCAGCCATATGTCCTCCTTCTTCTTTATTTTGCATCTCCTGTAAATCGAAGTGATATCATCGGTTATTTATTTATAAATCTTTCATAGTTTCATACTTGCAAATTATAATTATGTATGAGAGAGAACCTAAACATTCTTGATTATGGTCTCCAAGCTCACCAATTTTCTGTGAGGCCATCGACGAATTCCTAACTCCCTACATCTTTTCTTGAGACGGGTTATGCCAATATTCAGTTCTTTGGTTGCGCTCTTGATTGGTAGGTAAAAGTACTGCGAAATTGTTTCTCTTGATAGTGTCTGGGAGTTATTGCCCTTCTTCTCTCTCTGCCTCTTAATCATCTTCTTCTCCCCAGGAATTTTGTCTGCAATAATATCTTGAACTTCGATATTATGCATTTCATGAGTACTTACTCCGACTTCGTTGCCAAGACCACTCATTATTTCTCCTAGAAAAAGAAAATAATATCAGTAAAGGTAATACCATTCAAAATCCATATTTAAATGTATAATAATCTGGAAACATATTCTGACTTTGTTCAAAATCCATTAGAGAGTAGAAAGGATCATGCACAAGCATATCCTCATTCAAAGGAATAGCATCAAGAGGAACAGTATCAAAAGCAGTCTCTTGTAGGGGCAGATCAACTTAGTCCAAAGCAGTATGTTCAAAACTTCTACTGATTTACATCAAAAACAAACCAAAAGAGAGTTTAATTTCATTATCAAGCATACTAAAAACAAATGGAAGCCCTCAAAGGTATCTCACCTGAAATTAGGAAGAAGCGGTTGGTTTGGAAAGGAAAACATATCAAAATCTTCTGCGTTCGAATTAGGCAGAAGCGGTTGGTTTGGAAAGGAAAACATATCAAAATCTTCTATGTTCGAATTAGGCAGAAGTGGTTGGTTTGGAAAGAAAAATACATCAACATCTGCTGCAAAAACCGAGTCAAAATTTGACCATATCTTAAATGAATTACGAGTCTTCATATCTGCTTTGTGATTTTTGTTTTTGATGTTTACTAATGACTGATAACTGAGATATATATCGATACATATATATATATATATATATATATATACTGTATGAGGAAGAAGAAGAGGTAGATGGTAGGTAGAGGGTCGGAGGAGAAGAAAAGACAAGAGAGGAAGAGGAAAAGTCGGTACCGGGAAGAGTGAAAAAAAAAGGAGATATTTTTCTTGGCATTTCCTGCTTGTCATCATTTTCTTATATTTCTTTTCTTATTCTCTTGTGAAATCATTATTCCCTAAATTAGGGGGAGAACAGAAACAGTACAAGAAAGATCGTGATTGAACAACATCATTAAATTATCTTGATCCGCATACAAGCGCGTGTGAACTTGAAGTTCAAAAGATAATTCATTTGTAAAGCATTGCAAATCAAATGTCAGACGCTTTTGTTGACTCTAGAAGAGTAACAAAATCGCATATGCCAGCTATAAATGCTCCTATTCGAATTGAAGTTCCAGCAGAACAAAATATTATACATATAGCTGCTGAGCCAAAAGCATGCCAGAAGCATGGCCGACTTCTTGGTTCTAAAGATAAAAATCCTCGAAAAAAAAGAGGATTAACTGATCCAAAAGATCATATTGAAGAAAAGAATGATAAAGACCAAGAGAGAACTGATGACAAAGAACCAGAAGTTCATGAAAGTAACACTGAAATTTCTATCCATTATACCACTTTCGGTAGAAGTTGGAATCGGATAGAAATAATTATTGATCATATATTTTCATATAATATCTCTTGATATTACACAGGATAATGATGATCCTGAACCAATATCAATTGATGAATGTCGGTATAGAAAAGATTGGCTGCAATGGAAAGATGCGATTCAATCGGAGTTAAATGCACTAACAAAACGTGGAGTCTTCAGACCTGTAGTCCGAACACCAGAAGGTATAAAATATGTTGGCTACAAATGGATATTCGTGCGAAAGCGCAATGAAAATAATGAAATCGTTCGATATAAAGCGCGATTAGTAGCCCAAGGTTTTTCACAAAGACCAGGTATTGATTATGATGAAACTTATTCTCCTGTTATTGATGCTATTACACTCCGATATCTTATCAGTTTGGCAGTACATGAAAAGATAGATATGCGCCTATTAGATGTTGTCACTGCTTACTTGTATGGAAATTTAGAAAATGATGTTTACATGAAAATCCCCGAAGGATTTCATATGCCTGAAGCATATAAACATTATCCTTGTGAAAATTACTCCATCAAGTTGCAGAAATCATTATATGGCCTGAAGCAATCTGGGCGCATGTGGTTCACACGTCTTAGTGAATATTTATTGAAAGCGGGATTTAAAAATGACCAGGTATGTCCATGTGTTTTTATTAAGAAATCTGGTTCTAAATTTGTGATATTAGCTATATATGTTGATGATATTAATCTTATTGGAACTCCTGAAGAGCTCCAAGAAACAATTGATTATTTAAAAAGAGAATTCGAAATCAAGGATTTTGGTAAAACCAAATTTTGCATTGGTTTACAAATTGAACATCTGGAGAATGGAACATTTATTCATCAATCAACATATACAACAAAAGTGCTAAAAAGATTTTACATGGACAAAGCACATCCATTGAGTATTCCAATGATCGTCCGATCATTAAATGTGGATAATGATCCTTTCTGACCTCAAGAAAATGATGAAGAACTCCTTGGTCTTGAAGTACCATATCTCAGTACAATTGGTGCATTGATGTATCTTGCTAATAATACATGACCTGATATTGCTTTTGCTGTCAATTTATTAGCAAGATTTAGTTCTTTACCAACACGACGACATTGGAATGGAATTAAACAAGTCATTCGATATCTCCAAGGTACAATTGACCTTGAATTATTTTATTCAAATAAAACCAATCCAACATTGATAGGTTATGCAGATGCTGGTTATTTATCTGATCCACATAAAGCACGTTCTCAAACGGGCTATCTATTTACATGTGGAAATACTGCTATATCATGGCGTTCTACGAAACAATCTATAGCAGCTACTTCTTCAAATCATGCTGAAATTATAGCCATTCATGAAGCAAGTCGAGAATGTGTATGGCTAAGATCCATGATTCATTATATCCGAGAAAGTTGTGGATTATCATCAATCAAAGATATTCCAACTCCTCTTTATGAAGACAATGCAGCTTGTATAGCTCAATTACGAGGAGGATATATTAAAGGAGATTGGACAAAACATATTTCACCAAAATTCTTCTTTACTCATGAACTCCAGAAGAAATGTGAAATTGATATGCTACAAATTCGGTCATGTGACAACCTCGCAGATATTTTCACGAAGACTTTACCGACTGCAACATTTGAGAAGTTGAGATATAAAATCGGTATGCGTCGGTTTAAAGATTTAAAGGAATCATCTCATCAGGGGGAGTAATAAACAAATATATAGAATAATGTACTCTTTTTCCTTCACTAGATTTTTTTTCCCACTGGGTTTTTATCTAGTAAGGTTTTAACGAGGCATATTCTTTATGTATGGATGGACATCCAAGGGGGAGTGTTATGAATTATTGGAATCTCCATTAATTAGTGAAGGCTCCACTAATTATGGATTTATGTGAATTATTAGAAGATTTTTATGGATGTCCACCATTTAGTGGAGACACCATTAATTGAAGATGATGTATGCCATGATGTATTCCACTAATTAGAGCTCTATAAATAGAGCTATTCTCTAAGCTTGTAATACACCATCATTTTGTGAAAGAAAGATTAGTGAAAGAAATATTAGAGAAAGAATTGTGAGAGAAAGAAAAAGAGAAGTTTGAAGAGAAATTTTTGTGCAAAGAATAATTAGAATTTTCTTAGTGTGCAGTGTGTAGATTTTATTCTAACACCACCCTAATTTTATAACAGAACGTAATTTATTCATCATTTGTCCTTCTTGAAATTGATATTAATGGGAATGGAATGGGAGAGATTCTGCGGGGAACGCATTATTTATTAAAGCAGTTTGGTTTAAGCTAACTTTCGTTTTCATTTTTCTTCGATTCCTATCTTCCTCCTTCCTAATTAACATTCTAGGAGTGGTCCCTATCACTTGACCAATTATTTTGACATTTTCAATTAAAATTTGTAGATTAGCTGCTTCCTTACACAGAATTTACGTTTAGAGTTTTTAATGAGGAGAAAATCGATCTTGACAAGTATAACTCTACTACTTTTCTAATTCAGCTTCTAAAAATCACAAATAACCTATCAAAAAACAAAGGGAAAAATGTAATCAATTGGCCAGCGCATTATTATCTGTGCACTTGTATTAATTTGTTTTTTGAAAAAAAAATTACTTCTTACTCTTAGTCCTGAATTGGAAGAGATTATATCTTTTTTTAAGAAATATAATAATAATAATAATAATTATTATTATTCCAAATATATTATAATGTTGATTTTTTGAGTTCATAAATTCTTTATAAATTCAAGATCATAATTTTTTAGGGGAAAAACTATTTTATAATGTTAATCAAAATATAAGTCCACCTTTTTACTGTACAATTGTGTAAAAGTTTTGAAACTTATCCACCATTCTCTACCCACTAGGGAGAAGCAGGAGGGCAGGAGAGAGAAGCCAAATTTGGAGTGTGGAATGGAGGGCAAGATGAGCATGAGGTCCCCCCCCCCCCCTCCTTTCTCCAATTCTATCCTTTCTGGCTTCTCTTTTTATTTTTTTTAAATAAAAATTTCTTTAATAATAACAATAATAACTTTTATTTAAAAAAATAAAAAAAGAAGATGAAAAAGATACTTGGCTGCTTCTTGAGAGTAGAAGAGAGGATGGGGGAGAAGATTCATTGCTGAAGATGAGAGGTAAACAATTGATTTTGAAGTCAAAACACTTTTGTTAAAATTAAAAAAAAAAAAAAAAGAAGTCTGAACAATTTTTCATTCCAATATCCACATCCGAAGAGTCTTGGAAGGACTGATTCATATCAAAACGAAAATTTTATAAAAAGAAAAAAGAAATGAAAGTTAGAATATGAACACAGTTGCTCTAAAAAAATAATATAATCTAGTACTAATTTATAAAAATATAATCTTATTACATCATATGTGACGCTGTCTGTGTAAATTAGAAACCTAGGCTTTAGAGAAGCAAAAGCATAAGGAAAGATATGATAAGAAATAACATTATAAATCTATATAAAATTTTCAAAGAATATTAGAATTTTTAAGCAAATATCTGTTGTGAATATGTTATAATTAGTGGAAGCTTCACTAATTTTATTAGTGAATATGGATGTCCACCATTAAGAGTTAATAGAGACATCACTAATACATATTAGTGGAAGATGATTAATTCCACTAATAAAAACTTTATAAATAGAGTTTTTTCCAAGTTTGAAAAATATACCAATTGTGAGAGAATTGTTAGAGAAAAAAGAGAGAAGTTTGAAAAAATTCTTTTCAAATAATAGTTAGAGATCTATTGTGTGTAAATTTTATTCTAACACTATCAAAATTTCATAACACGTTATAAGTACGAGTCTCTACCGTTACAAAAGTCAGAAGACTAAAGCACGGGTCTCTACCGTTACAAAAGTCAGAAAATAGGTATACATTTATTGATCCCTATGGTTAATCTTACTAAACTTGAATTTGTAACTCTTGATATTTTTGAAAAAAAAATTATATGTCATGGATTCTCGATGTAAAAATGTATCTAAATGCCAAATGTCTTAGTGAAACTTTCAAGAAAAAAATAGTGCATCTGCACAACAAAAGGTCAAAGTTTTGATTTTTATTCGTTGTCATCTAGACAAAAATTTGAAAATGGAATATCTTACTGAAAAAGATCAATATGTCTTGTGGGTAAATTTAAAAAAAAGATTTGACCACCTGAAAATAATCGTACTATCAATTGCACGGTATGAATGATTGCACTTGAGGTTATAAGAATTTAAAATCGAGAATGAATATAATTCTGCCATGTATAAAATTACATCTCAATTAAAATTATGTGGAGAAAAAGTTAATAATGAAGATATGTTGGAGAAGACATTCTCCACCATTCATGCCTCGAATATTATCCTGCAACAACAATATCGAGAAAAAGGGTATACAAAATTTACTGATTTAATTATTGCCCTCCTCATTATAGAGAAAAATAATGAGTTATTATTGAAAAATCATGAAGTCAGGCCACCTGGCTCAACAGTATTCCCAAAAGTAAATGTTGTTGGCTCCAGCAGAAACCATAGTCGTAGTCGTAATCGTAGCCGTAGTTGTAGCCGTGGTCGCTGTTATGGCCGTGGATACGTTCGATATTTCCCTTATCACAGTAATAATCAAGTTGTGAGAAATATTGACCACTTGAACTGGGAGAGAAAAGATAATAAAGGAAAAGAAAAAAAATGCAAAAAAAATTATAATGATAAGTGTTATAGATGTGGCATGAAAGGTTATTAGTTACGTAACTGTCGTACGATCAAGCATTTAGTGGAATTATCAAGTTTCACTGAAAAAGAAAAATAAAAATGTTGAAGCAAATTTTTCTCAACATCCAATGAATGATGCTAACGACAATGATATTGATTCTGAAGATCTTAATATTAATATTACCTATATGGATGTATCTAATTTTTTCAAACACTTAGACGGTAGGATAGACCATTTAATTGGTGATGACAGTGTCTAGAAGAACTAATGCCTCACCCTAATATTTTAAAATTTTTATTATATTCTAATAATATTTACGTTTGTATATACATATTTTTATTCAGATGGCTGTTGTTAATAATGATGTATGTATTATTAATAGTGGAACTACACACACCATACTAAAAAATGAGAAATATTTTTCTTATCTCACAATGGGAGAAATAAATATTTTCGATAAACACTAGTACAAATTTCATTGAAGGCTCCGGAAGAGTTAGTATATTGTTGCATAAAGGAACAACAATTAATATTGATAAGGCACTATTTTTCTCAAAATTTAGAAGAAATTTATTAAGTTTTAAAGATATCCGCAAAAATGGGCATCATGTTGAAACAAATAAGGAAAATGGTATTGAACATCTTTATATTACTCAAATTAATTTGGGTAAGAAATTTGTATTAGAAAAATTATCGTCTTTTTCTATTGACCTATATTTTGCAAAAGTATGTACAAGTGAAATTCATTATTTAATAAATCAGAAGTTTACTGATCCTACTACTTTTAGCATTTAGCATGATCGGTTGGGTCATTCAGGATCTACCATGATAAGAAGAATAATTGAGAATACACATGGTCATCCATTAAAAAATAAAAAGATTTGACATCAGAAAAATTCTCATGTGCTACATGTTCCTTAGAAAAATTAATTATTAGACCATCACCAATAAAAGTAGGAGCTGAAAGTGAAGGTTTAAAATGACAAAAATCATCAAAACGAAAGTATATTAGGAAAATGAAAATTTTACCTCTTTAATTAAATAGCCCTCTTCATACTGGTATAGATATCTGTATAAGGATATTTGAGGCAAGTGGCTCACGTCCTTGCAAACGTCTATTACGTCTCATCCACGTAAAGTTTTCGATCTTCCGAAATGGTGCTCGTAGTACAGTTGGTGAAGGCTTAAAGTTTGGGTTTTGATAAGTCTTGAAATGGGTTTAGTTTTTTGTAAATAAAGTTGAACTTTGAAGGCTTCTGTTTTCTTTGCTTTTGCTTTTGTGAATCACCCACACACAGAATAGTCCAAAAAAAAAAACACCAAGCTCCTTCAATTCATTTCTTATCCATTTCAATCCATCTCTGAGAGAGAATACAATTGCGTGCAAATAGAAAGTATCCATACCTTCTGTTATTCAGCACGCGAAACAACACGAGTTCCATCCCGTGTTGTTTTTTAATTATTAATTTTTTATTTTATTTAATCAATCAATTAATTTAATTTAATAAAAAATTAATTAATTTAATATATATATTTTTTAATAAAATTTATTTTACCTTGGTTTTATTCATTGGGCCAGATAAATTATTTATTCTTAGGTTTGAACACCCAAAAATAATAAATCTCAAATATTTATTTTTTGAATTTTATTAAACAGCCCAATAAATAATCAATAAACCCAAATAGATCAAATAAAATTTCATACATTTTATCTAGTTCTAGATGAATTTTCTAATTATTCAATCTGAGCCTTGGACCTTGAATAATTAATTAACCAATTAAACTAGATAAAATAAATATTCTCTCTCGGACCTTTTATTTTATTCTAATCTAATAATAAATTAGACTAATAAAATAAAAATCCATAATTATCAAAACTAATTTCTTAATCCAAATTTTTCATGACTTAAGGGTCATTTCAGATACCAAAACACACATTGTCTTGTTTACTAAAATGACCAAAATACCCCTACTATATAAATAGCTGTATTTTATATTTTAAATATTTTTTAATATCACCATAAGAAAATATTTACCCTAAGGATAATGTTGCGTAAGCAAAGTCTTCGACCTACAAGTGTAATGACTAAAATATCCCTCTACACATCGTCGTGCAATTAGAGAAGAAGAGTGTCCTAACACCTCTCTAATAAACATCTACCATCCTTACACCTTTGGTCCAATGATTTACGACTCCTAGAATATTTTCGCTTTTCAAGAGATCTACCCTAAAGTAAACATCCAAGTCATGTTCTCCAGGGCCCTAAATAATTAGATCATTCGAATAGTCACAATGGACGATATAGCGTAGAAGCTATCTTGTACAAGTCTGTCTTAACTAACTAGTCACATTTACCCAACATACAAATATATTGGTTCTACGAAAGAACCTTAATTACAGTATATCAAAGTATATGCTTCTTGCTTCATTAGACTACCAACTCATACTCACGCGGTAGAGTATTAGTCCACATTGTAGCAGTAATAGTTTGGGTTTATTTTAAATAGTTTTTTTAAAAACTACTATTACAGATCTTGTTCTACGTATTCGAAATACGCTTATGTTATGAAGTGAGTGAACTACTCACTGGTTAAAGGTAAGCCATTCCCCATTTAGAATTTATAAAACAATAACTTATACATGATGAGATTCTCATTCTCATCAATCAGTTAAAAATAAACATTTATGTGTTAAGTAACTCGTGATCCATACCTTACTGTGAAAGACCACCATTCACATGAATCACTTACCTAAACACAATGGGTCCTTTCCAAACGAATATCGTGCACAAATAAAATGTAAATTCACAAATAAATTTTGAGAAAAAAATAATTTATTAATAAATTCGATAATTACATCAGATAAACTAGTCTAGAGGGCATATATTCCAACAATCTTCCACTTGCACTCTAAGATTAAGAAAGTCCGTAGGTACTCACCCTTATGGCGTCTAAGTGTCTCTTGAAGACTCTCTCAACCAAAGGTCTGGTGAAGGGATCTATTAAGTTGTTCTCCGAAACTATCTGTTCTACCACGATTTCCCGTCTCTGAATGAAATCTCGGATCAGATGGTACTTTCTCCGGATGTGCTTCCTCTTCTTGTGGTTCCTGAGTTCTTTGGATTGCGAGACTGTTCTAGAGTTGTCACAATACACCACAATCGGTCTGTCCATGTATAGCACAACTCCAAGTTCTAAAAGGAATTTTCGGAGCCAGATTGCTTCCTTAGACGCTTCCGAAGCTGCTACATACTCAACTTCCATGGTTAAGTCAGCAATACAAGATTGCTTGATACTCCTTTATGAAATAGCTCCTCCAGACAAGATGAAGACATATCCACTAGTGAATTTTCTCTCATCTTTATCCGCCTGAAAATTTGAGTTTGTGTATCCAATAGGAACTAAGTCATCATCCCTATAAATCAATATATAATCTTTCTTACCATTGAGATACTTCAGAATATACTTTACAGTTTGCCAATGAACCTCCCCAGGGTTTGACTGATATCTGCTAACTAAACCTATAGCAAAGCAGATATCTGGTCTAGTGCACAGTATGGTGTACATGAGACTTCCCATAGCTGAAACGTAGGGAATCATACTCATCCTATCTTTTTCTTCTTAAGAACAAAAAGACAACCCATGTCTACAAGGGATTATAGCTCCCTTGCATAAGTCCATGCTAAACTTGGCCAGCATCTTGTCAATGTATGCCGCTTGGGATAATCCTAACATTCTCTACTTCCTATTTCTAAGAAGCTTAATCCCGAGAAGGTAATTGGCTTCTCCTAAGTCTTTCATACTAAATTAACTAGACATTCAAATCTTAGTAGATGACAATGTCCCTACATCATTCCCAATGAGTAGAATGTCATCCACATATAGGATAAGAAAAATCACATTTATGCATTCCAATTTCCTGTACATGCATGGTTCATCCTCGTTTTAAATGAAATCGTAAGACTTTACAGTCTCATCAAAATGAATGTTCCATATTCTAGATGCCTGCTTAAGCCCATAAATGGACTTCTTAAACTTGCGGATCATAAGTTCTTGGCCTTTAGCAATAAAACCTTCTGGTTGGGACATATAAATGTCTTCGTTAAGATAGCCATTAGAAAATGTCGTTTGACATCCATTTGCTATATCTCATAGTCGTAATGACATATAATGGTAAGAAGGATACGGATGGACTTAAGCATGGCTACCGGAAAAAAGGTTTCATCATAATCGATTCCCTCTTTCTGAGTATACCCTTTCGCCACAAGCCTAATTTTTGAGGTTTTCACCTTCCCATCCGCTCCTCTTTTCCTCTTGTATAACCACTTATACTCAATAGGTTTTATCCCTTCAGGTGAAGCTACAAGATCCTAAATCTGATTGAAGTACATAAACTCAATCTCGACTTTCATTACTTCATGCCATAGATCTGCATTGGCATCAATAATAGCTTCTTTCTATCTAGTGGGATCTTATTCCTAATGGTCAGAGACAAACTAGAAAGCCTCTCCGGTCCATCTTTCTAGAACTATAGATATCCTCCCACTATAACGAAGCTCCGTTTGTACAAGTTCTTGAGGCTGTGCCTTTTCTTGTTCCATAATTGGTTCTGAAGAAATTGATTCCAAAGATAACTTTTCCTCGAGCTCCAACCTTGTTGAACCTTTGGTGGAAGTACTTTGATCATCCTCCAAGTATCTAACATTAGTACTTATCAGTATTTTCTACTCCTTATGATGATAAAAGTAATCTCCTTTTATCCTTTTTGGATACCCAATAAAGTAGTATAATTCTGATCTTGATTCTAGCTTATCTCCCTTGATCAGTACATAAGCTGGACAGCCCCATATTCTGAGATGATTTAGACTTGGCTTACGCCCATTCCACATCTCATAGGGTGTCCTAGGTACTGACTTGGAAGGCACCAAGTTTAGAATGTATACTACTGTTTCCAAGGCATATCCCCTAAAAGAGACTGGAAGAGTAGTATGAGACATCATACTTCAAATCATTTCTATTAATATCCTATTTCTTCTTTCAGCTACTCCATTCTGTTGGGGTGTACCCGATGCAGAGAGTTGGGATATTATTCCCTGACGTACTATGTAATCCTTAAACTCACCGAGAAGGTATTCTCCACTACGATCCGATTGTAAGATTTTAATTAATTTATCTATCCGACACTCCACTTCAACCTTAAACTCTTTGAACTTGTCAAAAGAGTCAAACTTGTGTCTCATTGGTAGACATAACCAAACCTTGTACAATCATCCGTGAAAGTGATGAAGTTCTCAAAGCCCCTTCTAACTTGAGTAGACAAAGGATCACACATATCAATATGAACAAGACTCAATATCTCATTGACTCTATCAGCCTTTTGGGTAAACGATCTTTTAGTTATTTTTCACAAAAAGTAGGATTCACACTGAGGCCAACTTTCCAATCTTAATGCGCATAAGGGCCCATCATAGATTAACCTTTGAATCCTGGTTAAGTTAATATGACCTAACTTTAGATGCCAAAGATATGAGTCATTGACATTGGTCTTTCTCTTCTTACTTAAAGGTTCAAATTTAGTGTTATTTATTTGATTGTTTGTAGGATTTATAAAGAATAAGTTTTTATACATGTGCCATGTACATAAAACTTCTCCATTTCTACTAATAGTAATACCAGAATAGAAAGAAATAGAATATCCATGATTTATTAGTTTTGCAACTGAAATCAAATTCTGTCTAAAACTGGATGCATATAAAATATCTTTTAATACAACTACTTTATTACAATAAAAAAAAAAAATCTAGCTCTCCTACTACAAGGGCCCATACTTGTGTTCTATTTCCTACTCGTAGTCCATGCTCACCCTTTTGGAGTCTTCTTATCTTCTTAAACCCCTACAACGAGTTACAGATATGATCAGTGACACCAGAATCAACAATCTAAGTGGAAGTTGATCCAACCATTGAAATAAACTCTAGATAGAGAACAATATCTGTAGGATTTTTTTGGCCTGAAGTTCTAGACACTTGTTTTTCCAATGTCCCTTCTGCCCGCATTTGAAACATTTGCCTTTGGGCTTGTTGGACTGGTTCTTGGGTTGGGCTTGTGCATTTCCCTTCTTCTTCTTGAACTTCCTGGGCTTAGACCCAGTTTTAGAAGAAAAAGTATCCTTGGACTGTGGCTTCATGACCTTCTCCGCCACCTAGAGCTCTTTCATTAACTCAATTAAAGTCATGTTTAATTTTTTCATATTGTAATTCAACTTAAACTGAGTGAAAGAGCTCGATAG
This sequence comes from Voacanga thouarsii, assembly GCA_026120185.1. NCBI lineage: Eukaryota > Viridiplantae > Streptophyta > Magnoliopsida > Gentianales > Apocynaceae > Voacanga > Voacanga thouarsii. The sequence continues at coordinate 2,733,661 of JANUWF010001719.1, read as the reverse complement.
AGATTCAAGAACTATATCCACTTGACTCTCGGGGTCAATAACAACCCATAAGACTTTCGCTTCCTCGAAAACAGCAATCATTTTGAGTATATGCTCCCTGACTAATGCTCCTTTAGCCATCTTAGTGTTTATAATCGTCCTAAGAGCTTCCTGCCTTGCGGGTTAGCTATTATCGGCGAACATCGTGGCTAATGTCATATGTAGTGGCTATGTAATCATGATTTGACTAGAGCACATTAGACATGGAGGCCAACATGTAGCATTGAGCCATTTCGTTAGCCTTCTTCCATGCTTTTTCAGCCTCACGCTCCTTCGCAGTGGAACCCTCCTCGATTGTAGGGCATGTTTCAAAGAGGACATACTTATACTTTTTAGCAGTGAGTATTATGTCCAAATTTCTTTTTCAGTCCACATAATTTAGACCCGTTAACTTTTTCTCACAGAAAATAATGACCAAATGACTGAAAGAACATCCACTAACCATTTCTAAAAAAAAAAAAATCAGTTTGTGAAAAATAAAATAATTTTTGACTTTATCTTCATATTAAATCCGATAATAATTAACCCTATCACTATTATCTTTAATATGATTAATTTGGCTCTTAGAAAAGTTGACATAACTTCTTGAAAAGATTAACAGTTTTCTAAGTTAAGTGTATTAACCACCACAAATTAATTTTCCTTTTAGGTAATGATCTAGAAGATAACTCCATTGTGAGATGATCGTTTCTTCTAATTTCCTATGGACATTCCCTGCACTATTACCTCCAATGTGAGTTAGCCGATCATAGCACTTGTCCCGGGCTATTAATTACATTCATCCATTAGTTCTAGATCCTTGTGGTATCCCCATCCTATACGGGTTCACTCCCAAGATGACACGAGAAGACCTACGATCTCTAATGAGAATCGTGATAGAAGCCATGGAGCCATTGGAATTCCTTTCTCACTTAATATTTTAAAATAAGAGTTTTTCTTGAAAAATATATTTTAAAATTTTTAATTAAATTTTCTTTTAACTCAAAATAAAATATCTAAACCTATAAAATTTCTATGTCAAGGTTTATACTTTTTGAGAAATATTTTCTTGGATTAATTTTATTTAAATTAATAAACTTAATAATTTAAAAAATTTTCAAAATTTTGAGAGATTTTGATCTCTAGATTAATTTGAGAAAAACAATTTTTCTTGTTAAAATTCAATCAAAATGGTTTTCTATTTTAATTCACAAAAATATCTAAATCCAATATATTTTCTATGTTAAGGATAAAATCTTTTGAGAAAATATTCAAGAATTAATTTTTGTTCGAATTAAAATTAACTATTTGATTTAAGAAAAATATTTCTTTATCAAAAATTCCCAAAGACTTTGGTCTCTGAAAAAACGCGCGCATATGGTACAAAAAATAATAATAAATAAACATGTTAGAAAACTATAAACGTTTTCATGCTTTTATATTCTTTTAACCTAAGTGTGCAAATAATAGAATTAAATACATTAATTAATTAATGGTCTTGTTTAATTCTAAATTTTCTTTATTATTATTTTTCATGCAAAATATTCAGAAAATATTAACTATTACAATAAAAATAACTTCACCTAGTATGGGACAAAAAAAATTATTTTTTATATTCGGTTAGGTCCATGCACCCGCCACACTGGATCACGGCCTATGGGATAACTTATAGGCCGGATCCGGGCGGGTGGACCCGGCCTGCCCTCGCCCACCCAGTTGCGTGGTCAAAATTACACGCGGCTTTAGCAAGGAAGGCTTTAACAAGACTACAATAACAAGGCTTTAGCGAGGAAGCCTTCCACGCGGCTTGGAGCCGCGGCACAGCGGCTCCACACACAACCAGAGGCGGCTTGGCTCCTGTGATGTGGCTCGGCTTCTATGGCTTCAATAGTTCTTTTTCTCCAGAATGCACATCTGTGTGCAAATTTTGATTTTTCTTCCATTTTCACTCAAAAATTATCCAAACAATCGCCTATGCCCTTAAAAAATACTAGACTTACACGATATCTATAAAAGTAATCAAAATACATTGTTCCTATGCTTCTACTCGCGAAGCTTACAGTGAAACTACTCCTACCATTAAATACGAAGGATTACAGATTTCAACCAAAATAAATATTTTCGTGTTTTAGTTAAGCCTAACATGCTTCTTACATTTGCCAAACCATAGCTGTAATGCCAAGTGAAGCCTAACATGCTGTTAAGAAAATGAAAATTTTACCTGTGTGATTAAATAATCCTTTTCGCACTGGTGTGGATGTTTGTATAAGGATATTTGAGACAAGTGGCTCACGTCTTTACAAACGTCTACTGCGTCTCATCCACGCGAAGCTTTTAATCTTCCGAAATGGTGCCCGTAGCATAGCCGGTAAAGGTTTAAAGTTTAGATTTTGATAAGCCTTGAAATGGGTTTGGTTTTCTGTAAATGAAGTTGAACTCCGAATGCTTCTGTTTTCTTTGCTTTTGTGTTTGTGAATCACCCACACACAGAATAGCCCAAAAAAAAACACCAAGCTCCTTCAATTTATTTCTCATCTATTTCAATCCATTCCCGAGAGAGAATACAATTGTGTGCAAATAGAAAGCATGTTTTTTGTTTATCCTGCACGCGAAACAATATGGGTTTCATCCCGTGTTGTTTTTTAATTTTTAATTAATTAATTAATTAATTAGATTAATAATTAATTAATTTAATATATATCTATATTATAAATTTTATTTTACCTTGGTCTTATTCATTAGGCCAGATAAATTATTTATTTTTGGGTTCAAACACCCATAAATAATAAATCTCAATTATTTATTTTTTAGACTATATTAAGCAGCCCAATAAATAATTAACAAGTCCAAATAGATCAAATAAAATCTCATACATTTTATCTAGTTTCAAATTAATTTTTTAATTATTCAATCTCGGCCTTGGGCCCTAAATAATTAATTAATCAATTAAACTAGATAAAATAAATACTTTCTTGGACCTTTTATTTTATTCTAATTCAATGATAAATTAGACTAATAAACTAAAAATTCATAATTATCAAGACCAATTTTTTAACCCAAATCTTTCATTACTTAAGGGCCATTTCGGGGACCAAAACACACATCACATTGGCTGCTAAAATGATCAAAATACCCCTGTTACATAAAAAACTATATTTTGCATTTTAAATATTTTCTAATATTACCATAAGGAAACATCGACCCCAAGGACAATATTGCATTATTAAAGTCTTCAACCTACAGGTGTAATGACTAAAATACCCCTCTATGCATCGCCGTGTAATTAGAGAGGAAGAGTGTACTAACATTTCTCTAATAGATATCTACCATCCTTACACCTCTAGTCCAATGATTCACGACTTCTGGAATATTTTCACCTTTTAAGGAAACTACCCTAAAGTAAACATCCAAATTATGTTCCCCAGGACTCTAGATAATTAGATCATTCGAACAGTCACAATGGGTGATATAGCGTAGAAACTATTTTGTACAAGTCTGTCTTAACTAACTAGTCATATATACCAACATACAAGTATATTGGTTTTACATGAAGGCGTGGAAAGCGGGAAAACATGGAGCACACAGCAAAAGCGAACATAAAAAAACTGAAAAAAACAAGAACAGGGAATCCAGGGCAGGGCCGGCATCGGCTCCGGCAGCCCTAGCTAGCGCCGATTGCGCCCTGTCCCAATCCCGAGGTTTTAAAAATTTTACCTTTTTTCCTCGTTCTAAGTGTTGGCTGTACTGGAACATGTGCAACCGGTATAGGTGTGCTAGTAGAAGCCTCTGGTGCAATTCTTGTAAGTCTCCTACTTCGCCTTTGCATGTATGTTGACGCCAAACTCTCGGTCTTCCAATATATGGCCTGCCTAACTGCCGTTTGGTGAACAACTAACGAGCTAGGGAATTTTCTGGAGAGAGAGAGTGTGTGTGTGTGACGTCTGGCTTTTCCACAGAGAAGAAGCCGTCTCTCTTGTGTGTCTGATTTTTCAACAACGTTGTTTCCAATCCTTCTGTTTAACCTAAATAAAAAATCCTAGGTTAAATTGGATTGGGCCATTAGACTCTTCGGTTAACCTATTGGGCTTAATTAATTATTCTAGTTAGAACCAACTCAAAGGCCCAACAAATAATTAACTTTTCAGCCCAAATAAACCAGTCCAATTAAATAAGCCTAAATCAGTTTAGTCCTAAATTAATCCATAATTATTCAAACTGGGTCAAAGCCCTGAATAATTATTTAACTCACCAAACCAATTTAATTAATTCTCTCTCCATGGACCTTTATTTTATTTTAACCCAATAATTAAATTAGGCTACTTAAATAAAATAATTCCATTTAATTTAAGATCAATTCCTTAGCCCGTATTTAATTAGGACTCACGGTCTATACTGGGACCAAAAGACACACCGCATTGGTTACTAAAGTGACCAAAATACCCTTGCCATATAAATAGCTGTATTTTACATTTTAAATATTTCCTAATATCACCATAAGGAAATATTGACCCCAAAGAGAGTGCTGCGTTAGTAAAGTCTCCGACTTACAGGTGTAATGACTAAAATACCCCTCTATACATCGCCGTACATTTAGAGAGGAAAAATTGTACTAACACTTCTATAAATGACATCTACCAACCTTAAGCCTCCAGTCCAATGATCTACGACTTCCTGAATTGTTTCCGCTTTCCAAGGAAGCTACCCTAAAGCAAACATCCAAGTCATGTTTCTCAGCACCCTGGATATTAGATCATTCAGACAACCACAAGGGGTGATATAGTATAAAAATTATTTTGTACAAGTCTGTCTTAACTAACTAGTCACACATACCCAACATACAAGTATATTAGCCTTACGATAGAACCTCAACTATAGCATATCAAAGTATATGCTTCCAGCTTTATCAGACCACCAACTCATACTCAAGTCGTAGAGTACTAGTCCACGCTATAACGGTAGTAGTCTAGGTTTCTACCATATAGTACTTTTAAGAAACCACTACTACAGGTCTTGTTCTACATATTCGAAATACGCTTGTATCATGAAGTGAGTGAACTACTCACTAGTTAAAGGTAAGCCATTTCTCATTTGGAATTCACAACATAATAACCTAGACATGATGAGATTCTCATTCTCATCAATTGGTTAAGAATAAAAGTTTATGTGCTAAGTAACTCGTGATCCATACCTTACTATGAACACTTACTTAAATACAATGGGTTTTTTCCAAACGTAATTGTGCACACATAAAATTGTAAATTCACAAATAATTTCTAAGAATAAATTATTTTATTAAAACATTCAATTTTTACATCAGAAACCTAGTCTAAGAGAGCATATATCCCAACAATCTCCCACTTGCACTCTAAAACTAAGTAAGTCCGTAGGTGTCTATCCCTATGGCGTCTAAGTGTCTCTTGAAGACTCTCTCAGACAAAGGCTTGGTGAATGGATCAGCTAGATTGTTCTCGGGGGTAATCTGTTCCACCACGACTTCCCGTCTCTGGATGAAATCCCAGATCAGGTGGTACTTCTTCTCGATATGCTTCCCCTTCTTGTAGTTCTTAGGTTCTTTTGATTGTGATACTACTCCAGTATTATCGCAATACACCACAACAAGATTGTCCATGTGTGGCACGACTCTAAGTTCTAAAAGGAACTTTCGGAGCCAGACTGCTTCCTTGGATCCCTCCGAAGCTGCCACATACTCAGCTTCCATGATTGAGTCAGCAATGCAAGATTGTTTGATACTTCTCCATGAAATGGCTTCTCCAAACAAGGTGAAGACATATCCACTAGTGGATTTTCTCTCATCCTTATCCGCCTGGAAGTTTGAGTCTGTGAATCCTGTAGGAATCAAGTCATCAATCCTGTAAACCAGCATATAATCTCTCGTTCTCTTGAGGTACTTGAGTATATGCTTTACAGCTTGCCAATGAACCTCCTCAGGGTTTGACTGATATCTACTAACCAAGCCTACGGCAAAGAAAATATCTGGCCTAGTACACAGCATGGCATACATGAGACTTCCTACAGCCGAAGCGTAGGGAATCCTACTCATCCTGTCATTTTCTTCTTGAGACTTAGGACAATCCCTTGAAGAAAATGACAACCCATTTCTGTAAGGAATTAGAACTCCCTTATTTGAGTCCATGCTATACCTGGCCAGTATCTTGTCAATGTATGCAACTTGGCCTAGTACACAGCATGGCATACATGAGACTTCCTACAGCCGAAGCGTAGGGAATCCTACTCATCCTGTCATTTTCTTCTTGAGACTTAGGACAATCCCTTGAAGAAAATGACAACCCATTTCTGTAAGGAATTAGAGCTCCCTTGTTTGAGTCCATGCTATACCTGGCCAGTATCTTGTCAATGTATGCAACTTGGGATAATCCTAACATTCTCTACTTCCTATTTCTACGAAGTCTAATCCCGAGAATGTAGCTGGCTTCTCCCAAGTCCTTCATACTGAATTGACTAGACAGCCAAACCTTTGTAGATGATAATGACCCTACATCATTTTCAATGAGTAGAATATCATCCACATACAAGACAAGAAAAATCACATTAATGCCTTCAAGTTTTTTGTACACGCATAGTTTATCCTCATTTTGAACAAAACCATAAGACTTTACAGTCTCATCAAAACGAATGTTCCATACCCTTGATGCCTGCTTAAGTCCATAAATGGACTTTTTAAGCTTGCAAACCATATGCTCTTAGCTCTCAGCAATAAAACCTTCCGGTTGGGACATTTAGATGTCTTCACTACTTTGGCCATTTACAAATGCCGTCTTGACATCCATTTGTCATATCTCGTAGTCATAATGACATGCGATGGTAAGGAGATACAAATGGACTTAAACATAGCTACCGGGGAAAAGATTTTCTCATAATCGATTCCTTCTTTCTGAGTATACCCTTTCACCACAAGCCTAGCTTTGAAGGTTTCCATCTTCCCATTTATTCTCCTCATTCTCTTGTATACCCACTTACACCCTATGGGTTTTATCCTTTCAGGTGAAGCTACAAGATTCCAAACCTGATTGATATATAGACTCAATCTCGGCTTTCATTGCTTCATGCCACAGATTTGCATCAGTATCAGTAATAGCCTTTTCGTATCTAGTGGGGTCTTGTTCTTGATAGTCGGAGACTAGCTCGAAAGCTTCTCCTGTCCATCACTCCGAAACCCTAGACACTCTCCCATTACGACGAGGCTCCATATGTATAGACTTTTGATGCAGTGCCTCTTCTTGTTCCACAATCGGGTCAGAAGAAGTTGCTTCCGAAGATCATTTCTCCTCAAGTTCCAACTAATTGAACCTTTCGTGAAAGTACTTTGATCATCCTCTAAGTATCTAGCATTGGTACTTACCAGTACCTTTTACTCCTTAGGATGATAAAAGTAACCACAATTTATCCCTTTTGGATACCTAACAAAATAGCATAATTCTGACCTTGGTTCCAACTTATTTTCCTTGACCAATACATAAGTTGGACAACCCCATATCCTGAGATGATTCAGACTTGGCTTACGCTCAGTCCACATCTCATAGGGAGTCCTAGGTACTGACTTGGAAGGTACCAAGTTCAGAATATATGCCACTGTTTCCAGGGCATATTGTTGGGGATATGCCCTAGAGTCAATTTGTACTTATACTATTGTCATTATGTTTTATATAATAATATGAGGCTTTCCTTTCCATGAACAGTGCGTTTTGTTTTGTGGTCATCAAGTACGTGACTTGATAGTAAAACCTAACAATGAATACAATGACTATTCTAAATCTGTCCCTGATCGTTTATTATTATTGGAACAATAATAAATTAAGATTAGTATGTTTGTGATTATATGACTATGTTTTATTGGTCATGGATATTTGTGATATCAAGTTAAAACATAAATAAATGTTAGAGAACATTGTATTGGATATGATCCACTGTGAGAGTACTTCATGGAACATGTCATAAGTACTTTCTAGCCATAATATTATTAAAAGTCCTTCGACCTAAATTCATCATAATTTCCTACTTGATAAATTCTGCATTTTGACGTTGTCTAAAGTTGTCTTTAACCAGATAATAAATTATACTACTGTTGGATATAGAATAAATAAATGAGAGGAATATGATTGATAGTGAAGGAATTTGTCCTTCTCAATTATGGGAGAGATATCCATGGGCCCCTTGATAAGTTAGATTGTTAAAATGCATGGTCGTGCTCAAATATATCAATCTAAAATATTGATATCATTTGTTTGAAAAGTCTACTATGAAATCAAGAAATAATTGATTAAGCTTAATAAGGATGACATGCTCCGTGCCTTATGCTTAATTTGGATATCGTGTGACAAAAGGACTAAATATAAAATTATGATTTGGTTCAAAGAGATCGCCGATCTTCATTTAACCTGGATAGTTATAATGTTTTGCTAGAAATCGCTTATAACTTGTGGGCCATTTAAAGATGATTTAGGCACACTGCCAGTGTTAAATGAACCTATAGGGTCACACAATAAGCGAACTTGTTAGGTTATTTTTCTGGTGACCAGATTCGATGAATCTGAAAATATGTCTAAGTTAATCGAACTTAGAAAATTTACCAGATACAATGAATTTGGAAATATGTCCACATTTGATATATCTGGATAATGTCCAGATTATAAGAATCTGACTTGGTAAATTAATTAGTTAAATTACCGAGATAATGACAGAATCTTATCATATCAGTTTTAATTTAATTTGAATTTAAATTAAAATACGACAAGATATTATTAGGGTTGGACTTTAAGAGGTTCGGAGTGGGTTTTAAGAAAACCCTAGCCGTCTTCTTGGGTGTGCCAATTTCTGTTAAGAATATTCGTGTCTCCATTGATCAGAAAAAAAAAAAACGTCTCAAATCCTAGGCGCTAGCACTTCCCAGGTAACGAGTGAGTTCGCGGTGTGCATCCGATAGAGGACGTTCGCACACTGCAGCGTTTGGTGATCGTTCGGGTTGCACGTACGTGACAGAATCGGAATCGAATGACTTCGATTATACCAAACAGAGGTAATTCTACAAACCTACGATCTTCTTAATCTTTTACTTGGATCCTCGGAAGGGATTCGTGGATGTTTTTCGTGTTTAAGAGTCCACGAATCCTAACACATATCCCCAAAAGGACACCGAAAGAGTAGCATGAGATATCATGCTTCGGACCATTTCCATCAATGTCCTGTTCCTTCGCTCAGTTACTCCGTTCTGTTGGGGCGTCCCCGGCGCAGAGAGTTGGGATACTATCCCATGATGTACCATGTAGTCCTTGAATTCACCAAGGAGGTATTCTCCATCACGATCCGATCTTAAGGTCTTGATCAATTTATCTATCTGATGCTCCACTTCAACCTTAAACTCTTTGAACTTGTTAAAAGATTCAGACTTGCGTCTCATTAGGTAAACGTAACCAAACCTTGTACAATCATCCGTGAATGTGATAAAGTACTCAAAACCTCCTTTAGCTGGTGTAGACAAAGGACCACACACATCAATGTGAACAAGACTCAATACCTCCTTGGCTCTATCCGCCTTAGGGGCAAATGACCTCTTGGTCATCTTTCCCATTAGGCAGGACTCACACTGAGGCCAATTTTTCAATCTCAATGAGCCCAAGGGCCCATCATGGATCAACCTCTGAATCCTAATTGAGTTAATATGATCCAACCTTAGATGCCAAAGAAAAAAGTCATTGGCATTGGTCTTTCTCTTCCTTGTTAAAGGTTCAAATTAGACGTTATTTAATTGATTGTTAATAGGGTTTAAGAAAAATAAATTTTCATACATGTGCCCAGTACATAGAATTTCTCCATCTTTATTGATAGAAATACCAGAATGGAAAGATACAGAATATCCTTGATTTATTAGTTTTGCAATTGAAATCAAATTCTATCTAAATCCAGGTACATATAAAATATCTTTCAAAACCACTATTCTATTACAATAAAAAATAAGATCCAGCTCTCTCACTGCAAGGGCCCAAACTTGTGCTCTATTTCTCACACGTAGTCCATGTTCACTCTTGTGGAGTCTTCTAATCTTTCTAAATCCCTACAAGGAGTTACAGATATGATCAATGGCTCCTGAATCAACAATCCAAGTGGAAGTTGATCCAACCATTGATATAGACTCTAGATAGAGACATTATCTGTGGGGTTTTTCTTAGCTTAAAGATCCGGACACTCCTTTTTTCAGTGTCCCTTCAGTCCACACTTGAAGCACTTACCCTTGGGTTTGTCTTTGGGCTAGGTCTTACCCGCTGCGTTCCCCTTTTTCTTCTTGAATTTTCTGGGCTTGGGCCCAATTCTAGAAGATGAAGTCTTGGCAATCATAGCTTTTGATTATGGCTTCATAACCTTCTCCACCATCTAGAGCTTCTTCATCTACTCAGTTAAACCCATGTTCAACTTATTCATGTTATAGTTCAACTTGAACTGAGTGAAGGAACCCGATAGAGATTCGAGAACTATGTCCACTTAGCTCTCAAGGTCAATGACAGCCCCTAAAATTTCTGCCTCCTCGAAAGCAGCAATCATTTTGGGCATATACTCTCTGACTGATGCTCTCTCAACCATCTTAGTATTAATGATGGTTCGAAGAGCTTCATGCCTTGCGGACCGACTCTTATCCACTAATATCGTGGCTAATGATTAGATTATGTCTACGCAGTGGTCATGTACTCATGTTTGGATTGGAGCACATTAGACATGGAGGCTAACATGTGACAACGAGCCATCTCGTCGGCCTTCTTCCATGCCTTTTCGGCCTCACGCTTCTCGACGGTGGAACCTTTCCCGATAACAGGACAGGTTTCATACAGGACATACTTATACTCCTCGGTTGTGAGTATTATGTCCAGGTTCCTTTTCCAGTCCATATAGTTTGGTCCCGTTAGTTTATTCTCTCGGAGAATAACGGTCAATGGACTAAAAGAACCTCCCACCATTTCTGAAAAATCGAAAAATAAAAGAAAAATTCAGTTTGTGAAAACAAAACAAATATGTACAGTTTATCCTTATTATCAAAACTGATAATAATCAATTTGGCTTTTAGGAAAACTGGCATAGCTTCTTGGGAAGATTAATAGTTTCCGAAGCTAAGTGTGTTAACCACCACAAATTAATTTTCCTTTTAGGTAATAATCTAAAAGATAACTCCATCGAGGGAATGGTCGTTTTTTCTCATTTCCTATGGACATACCTCGCACTATGACCTCCAACGAGGGGCTGGCCGATCATAATACGTGCCCTGGATTATTAATTACATCCCACTATTAGATCTAGATTCTTGTGGTATCCCCATCCTATACGGGTTCACTCCCAAGGTGACGCGAGGGGACCCACGATCTCTAATGAGGATCGTGATGGAAGCTGTAGGGCCGTTGGAACCCCTCTCCCACTTAGTCTTTTAAAACAAGGGTTTTCTGAAAAATATCCTTTTAAAAATTTCCATCAAGTTTTCTCTTAATTCAAAAATAAAATGTCTAAGTCCATAAAAATCTCCATGTCAAGGCCTATATCCTTTGAGAGCTTTTTCCATGGACTAATTTTACTTAATGATTTCAAAAATTTTCCAATTAAAACTTTCTAGAGACTTTGGTCACAAGTTTATTTGACAAAATATTTTTCTTGTGCCAAAATTAAAACAAAATGGCTTTCTATTTTAACTTACAAAAATATCTAAATCCAATATATTTTCTATGTTAAGGATTAAATCCTTTGAGAAAATATTTAAGGATTAATTTTTGTTCAAGTTAAAATATCCACTTAATTTGTAGAAAAATATATTTCTTGTCAAAACATTCCCAAATGCTTTAGTCTTTGAGAAAACGTGCACATAGGTACCAAAAATAAATAGCATGTTAGAAAACAGTAGACGTTTTCATGCTCTTCTATTTTCAAATCTAAATGCCCAGATAATAAAATTAAATATATTAATTAATTAATTAATTGTCTTGTTTAATCCTAAAATCCATTACTAATATTTTTCATAAAAAATATTCCATGAATATTAACTATTGCAAAAATATGAATTTCGCTTGGTATAGACTCCAAAACTAAAATAAAATGCAAGAAAAATTATAAGGAAAAATAAAAATAATTTCCTTAGTCCACTGCATCCGCTGCATTGGATCATGCACTCATCTGCACTGTGGTCCACTGCACCGCCACAGAGATCCAAGACCCACTAGAGACCAGCGAGCACGGACCGGCTTTCCAGAGCCAAGCCGGCGCCGGTTCCAGCACTCCAAGCCGGCGTCGATTTCGTTCTAGATGCCGGATCCTACAGTTTTTTTTTTTTTGGCGAATTTCCTCTGCGAATTTCCTCTGTTTTCTGCACAGCTTCTGGTATCCATGGCTCTCCGATTCCAATCCAAATACAATGAAATCAACCAAAACTAACAACCGTCTATACCCGTAAACATTGGGCTTATAGATTTACTAAGAAAAATAGTAAATTACAAATTCATATACCTCCACCCGCGAGGTTTAATAGAGAATCTATCCATACCATAAACAGTGAAGGATCACAATTTTAATCACACATATGTGTTCAGTTTTATTCATCTAGATGCATGCTTCCTATATTTTCACAAAAACCTTCATGCTCTGATACCAATTAAAGGCGTAAAAAGTGGAAAAATACGGAGCACGCAGCGGAAGCGAACATAAAAAAATTGGAAAAAACAAGAATAGGGAGGCCAAGGCCGGCACCGGTTGCGCCCTGTCCCAATCCCGAGATTTTAAAAATTTTACCTCTTTTTCTCGTTCTAAGTGTTGCTGTACCAGAACGTGTGCAACCGGTGTAGGTGTGCTGGTAGAAGTTTCTGGTACGATTCCTGCAAATCTCCTACTTCGCCTTTACATGTATGTGGATGCCAAACTCTCGATCTTCCAGTATATGGCCTGCCTAACTACCGTTTGGTGAACAACTAACGAGTTAGGAAATTTTCTGAAGAGAGAGAGAGAGAGAGAGAGAGAGACGTCTGAATTTTCCACAGAGAAGAAGCCGTCTCTCTTGTGTGTCTGATTTTTCAACAACGTTGTTTCCAATCCTCCTGTTTAACCTAAATAAAAAATACTAGGTTAAACTGGATTGAGCCATTAGACTTTTGGTTTAACCTATTGGGCTTAATTAATTATTTTAGTTAGAATCAACTCAATGGCCTAACAAATAATTAAATTTTCAACCTAAATAAACCAGTCCAATTAAATAAGCCTAAATTAGTTTAGTTCCAGGTTAATCCCTAATTATTCAAACTGGGCTAAAGTCCTGAATAATTAATTAACCCACCAAATCAATTTAATTAATTTTCTCTCCATGGACCTTTGTTTTATTCTAACATAATAATTAAATTAGGCTACTTAAATAAAATAATTACATTTAATTTAAGATCAATTCCTTAGCCCGTATTTAATTAGGACTCACGGTCTATACTGGGGGCCAAAAGACACATCGCCCTGGCTACTAAAATGACCAAAATACCATTGTTATATAAATAGCTGTATTTTGAATTTTAAATATTTCATAATATTACCATAATGAAATATTGACCCCAATGACAGTGCTGCGTTAGCAAAGTTTCCAATCTACAGGTGTAATGACTAAAATACCCCTCTATACATCGCTGTACCTTTAGAGATGAAAAAGTATATTAACACCTCTCTAAATAATATCTACCATCCTTAAGTCTCTAGTCCAATGATCCACGACTTTTTTGATTGTTTCCGCTTTTCAAAAGAAAATATCCAAGTCATGTTTCCCAAGGCCCTGGATATTAGATCATTCAGACAACCACAAGGAGCGATATAGTATAGAAGCTATCTTGTACAAGTCTGTCTTAACTAACTAGTCACACATACCCAATATATAAGTATATTGGCCTTACGATATAATCTCAACTATAGCATATCAAAGTAAATGCTTCCAGCTTTGTCAAACCACCAACTCATACTCAAGTCGTAGAGTACCAGTCCATGCTGTAGCGGTAGTAGTCTAGGTTTCTACCATATAATACTTTTAAGAAACCACTACTACAGGTCATGTTCTACGTATTCGAAATACGCTTATGTCATGAAGTGAGTGGACTACTCACTGACTAAAGGTAAGTTATTCCCCATTTAGAATTCACAACATAATAACCTAGATATGATGAGATTTCCATTCTCATCAATCGGTTAAGAACAAAAGTTTATGTGCTAAGTAACTCGTGATCCATACCTTACTGTGAAATGCCTCAATTCACATGGACTACTTATTTAAACACAATGGGTCTTTTTCAAACGTAATTGTACACACATAAAATTATAAATTCACAAACAACTTCTAAGAATAAATTCTTTTATTAAAACATTCGATTTTTACATCAGAAACCTAGTCTAAGAGGGCATACATTCCAACATTACGAAAGAACTTCAACTATAGTATATCAAAGTGTATGTTTCTAACTTCGTCAAACTACCAACTCATACTCAAGCGGTAGAGTATTAATATACGTTGTAACAGTAATAGTTTAAGTTTCTTTTAAATAGTACTTTTAGAAACTACTATTACAAGTCATGTTCTACGTATTTAAAATACGCTCATACTATAAAGTGAGTGGACTACTCACTGGCTAAAGGTAAGCCATTCCCCATTTGAAATTTATAACACAATAACCAATACATGATGAGATTCTCATTCTCATTAATTGATTAAGAACAAACATTTATGTGTTAAATAATCCGTGATCCATACTTTACTGTGAAAAACTACCATTCACATGGATCACTTATTTAAATACAATGGATCATTCCAAACGAATATCGTGTACAAATAAAATGTAAATTCATAAATAAATTTTGAGAAAAAAAAATTTATTAATAAATTCGATAATTATATCAGATAAACTAGTTTAGAGGGTATATATTCCAACAGAAAGTTCTACATTTCTTGAACGGATTCACAGAGACATTTGTAGACCTATTCATCCACTATGTGGACCGTTCAGATATTTTACTGTCTTAATTGATGCATCATCCCGATGGTCATATGTCTGTTTATTATCTACTCGTAACCTGACGTTTGCAAGATTACTTGCTCAAATAATTAAATTACGAGCACAATTTTCTAACCATCAAATTAAATATATCCATTTGGATAATGCTGGTGAATTTTCATCACATGCTTTTGATGCATATTGCATGTCAATTAGGATTAATGTTGAACATCTTGTAGCTCATGTTCATATACAAAATGGTCTTACTGAATTTTTTATTAAAAGATTACAATTAATTATTAGACCATTATTAATGAAAATAAATCTCCCAACATCTACTTGGGGACATACTATTTTACATCCTGTAGCACTTGTACGTATAATGCCAACTAATTATTATAAATTCTATTCTTTGTCATTAGCTTTTGGTTTAAAACCAAATATTGCTCATTTAAAATTTTTTTGGTGTGTTGTATATGTTCCAATTGTACTAAACCAACGTACAAAGATGGGTCCTCAATGAAGAAAGGGGATATACATTGGATATGATTTTCTCTTTATTATCAGGTATGTTGAACCCCTGACAGAATGTATTCACAACAAGATTTGTTGATTGTCATTTTGATGAATCATTATTCCCTACATTAGGGGAAGAACGTAAACAGCATAAGAAAAATCTTATTTGAACAACATAATTAAATTATCTTAATTCGTGCACAAGTGTATGTTAACTTAAAGTTCAAAAGATAATTCATTTGCAAAGTATTACAAATCAAATGTTAGACGATTTTGTTGACTCCAAAAGAGTAACAAAATCGTATATTCCAGTTATGAATGCTCCTATTCGAATTGAAGTCCCAACAAAATAAAAGATTATCTCTATAGCTGCTGAGTCAAAAGCAAGCCAGAAGCGTGGCTGACCTCTTGGTTCTAAAGATAAAAATTCTCGAAAGAAAAGAGGATTAAATGATCAAATGATCATATTGAAGAAAAGAATGATAATGACCAAAAGAGAACTGATGATAAAATAAAAGAATCAAAAGTTGATGACAGTAACACTGAAATTTTTATCAATTATATTACTTTCAGTAGAAGTTGGAATCGAATAGAAATAGTTATTGATAATATGTTTGCATACAATATATCTCTTGATGTTACACAGGATAATAATGATCCTGAACTAATATCAGTTGATGAATATCGGTATAGAAAAGATTGACTACAATGGAAAGATACGATTCAATCGGAGTTAAATACACTTACAAAACGTGAAGTCTTCGGACTTGCAGTCCGAATACTGGAATGTGTAAAACTTGTTGGTTACAAATTGATATTTGTACGAAAACGTAATAAAAATAATGAAATCATACGATATAAAGCATGGTTGGTAACCCAAGGTTTTCACAAAGATCAAGTATTGATTATGATAAAACTTATTCTCCTGTTATTGATACTATTACACTTCGATATCTTATCAGTTTGATAGTACATGAAAAGATAGATATGCATCTATTAGATGTTGTCACTACTTATTTGTATAGAAATTTAGAAAATGATATTTACATAAAAATCTCCGAAGGATTTCACATGTTCGAAGCATATAAACATTATCCTTGTGAAAATTACTCCATCAAGTTGCAGAAATTACTATATGGCTTGAAATAATCTGGACGCATGTAGTTCAATTGTCTTAATGAATATTTATTGAAAGTGGAATTTAAAAATGATCAAGTATGTCCACGTGTCTTTATTAAGAAATCTGGTTCTAAATTTGTGATAGTAACTATATATGTTGATGATATTAATTTTATTGAAACTCCATAAGAATTTCAAGAAACAATTGATTATTTAAAAAGAGAATTCGAAATCAAGAATTTTGATAAAACTAAATTTTGCCTTGATTTACAAATGGAACATCTGAAAAGTGGAACATTTATTCATCAATCAATATATACAACAAAAGTTCTAAAAAGATTTTACATAGACAAAGCACATCCATTGAGTATTTCAATAATCGTTCAGTCATTAGATGTGAACAAAAATCTCTTCCGATCTCAAGAAGATGATGAAGAACGCCTTAGTGCTGAAGTACCATATCTTAGTACAATTGGTGCATTGATATATCTTGCTAATAATGTACGACTTGATATTGCATTTGTTGTTAGTTTATTAGTAATATTTAGTTCTTCATCAATACGGCGATATTGGAATGAAATTAAACAAGTCCTTCGATATCTCCAAAATATAATTGATCTTGAATTATTTTATTCAAATAAAACTAACCCAACATTGATAGGTTATGCAGATACTAGTTATTTATTTGATCTACATAAAACACGTTTTCAAACGGACTATTTATTTACGTATGAAAATGCTGCTATATTATGACGTTCTACAAAATAATTTATAACAGTTATTTTTTCAAATCATGCTGAAATTATAGTTATTCATGAAACAAGTCGAGAATGTGTATAGTTAAGATCAACGATTCATTATATTTAAGAAAGTTGTGGATTATCATCTATAAGAAATATTCTAAATCCTCTCTATGAAGACAATGCAGCTTGCATAGCTCAATTACGAGGAGGATATATTAAAGGAGATCGGACAAAACATATTTTACCAAAATTCTTCTTTACTCATAAAGTCCAGAAGAAAGGTGAAATTGATATATTACAAATTCGATCATGTTACAACCTCGTAAATATTTTCATGAAGGCTTTACCGATTGTAACATTTGAGAAGTTGAGATATAAAATCAGTATGCATCAATTCAAAGATTTAAAAGAATCATTTCATAAAAAAAAAAGTAATAAACAGACATAAAATAACGCATTCTTTTTTCTTCACTAAATTTTTTTTCCCACTGAATTTTTATCTAATAAGATTTTAACTAAACATATTCTTTATGTAATAAACATTCAAGAGGGAGTATTGTGAATATGTTAAGAATTCGTAGATGCTCCACTAATTCTATTAATGGATATAGATATTTACCATTAAAAGTTAGTAAAAACACCACTAATATATATTAGTGAAAGGTGATTAATTTCACTAATAAAAACTCTATAAATAGAATTCTTCACAAACTTGAAAAATATACTAATTGTTAGAGAATCATTAGAAAAAATTATAAGAGAAAAAAAGAAAAAAATTTTAAAAAATTTTTGTACAAATAATAGTTAGAGATCTATTATGTGTAAATTTTATTCTAACACTATCAAACTTTCATAACAATATATAATTTTTAAAAATTTTGAAGACGGGGCAAAAGTTACCTCTGTCACCTTTAAAATCCGTCCATGGCCTCAGTTGTTTCTTACAGAACACACTACACGAAAGAACATTAGCATTCAGTTCTATGGTACTTTAGCCAGTGTAACTCCTAAGTAAATTTCCTGGCTTTCTTCTTTTGACTATTGCTATCAGGGGTTTGGTTCTCGGGTTTGCGTTTTATCCCAGCTTGTTTTGCCTTTAGTGCTTTAGCCTTTCGGTCTGCAACTGCAGGCCTCTTCTGCTGGCGCTCTTTTGGCTTGGGAACATTCTGAGATACCAGATGATTCTTGGAATGTGTTTTCTTCGGGATGCCAGATTTGTTAGCCCGGAGGCCCTGGTAAGACAAAGCCTTCTTGAATTTCATACTATTTTCCTGACCAGGAAATCCAGCTTCTACTCCAGACTTTTTGGCCGGAGACTTATTTGTTGTCTCTGGTGGCAATGGGGATTTCCTCTTGGATGGGGTAGCATTTGCTTTGGAATGAGCAAGCCTCAGCTCACGATCCCGGAGCTTCAGGTTATGTTTTCTAGCAGCCAAATTTGCTGCATCCTGCATGCCCAATAAACAATATTTGGTGAAGTGCAGACTTACAGAAATAAAGATGGAAAGCCAAACATGACTCGAAAAGATTTACAAGCAATTTTAACTAAATGTAAGCAGCTTGATGCAACTCTTAAAAACTGACTGTAGTCTACACCGGTCTCTCTACATTCAGAAACACAATGGTGTGGTGTCCAGCAGGATCACCAGGAATCAAGACTAATATATTTAGGGTAATTTTCTTTTCTCTGATTTTTTTTTTTTTAATAAGGAGGACCTACTATTTCCATATCCAATTGAAATACAATTTGAAACTGTGAAACCAGGCAAAGAAAAGCAATCTGATGTCTGAACTAGAAGGCAGTCAAAGACAAAGGACAACCTGCACTGTACAAAATTCAGTATCCCATACCATCTGAAGCCGCTACACTTTATCTAGGATGCATATATGGTATCATATCAATAGCATCCTTTTTAATAATTAATCCATCTTGATTTTTCTCTTCTTTACTAGTTGTCTTTTTTGGGTTATCAAAGCAACTTTCCTCTTCTTCTAGTGCTAACAAAACTATAAATACTTTTGTATTATTTAAAACAAAAGTATGCTTTAAATACTTTTTCTTTAAAACAATAAATACGCGTGTATTATCTTTCTCTTAACTAGTAAAAAACATCTAAAGCACTTTTCTTGCATTTTATCTTCTACACTTGAAAAGTTTAGCATCATAAGAAGTTCTTGATTCCTCAACTAGCCATTTCTCTTCCACCAGATTTCCATCTAAGTACTCTCTTATTTACACAATATTAACGGCATTAATGAAATGCTTTTCAGTAACCAAAAATTCAACCGTGTATGACATGGCCAACCTTTTGTTGTTATTATAGTGGATTATTGCACTTCTCCCTTCCCCATTCCCCAAAACAAACAACAAACAAAAAACTAAAGTTTGAGAATGAAGTTTACCTTCCATAAGTTATTTAAAATTTGAAAAATTAAAAAAAAAAAAAAAAAGCGCAATTCAAACCCATCCATTAGGATTCGGATAAAATAGCCGACTTCAATACAAAAGTATTCCGATTATCAAGTGTTTTGCCATTGAAAATTGCAGATAAAAGTACACCCGCTCTTCTAGTATCTTGTTCATCTTCTTTATCTCTGGCACAACCCTCTTCAATTTTTTTGCTAAACAGATAACCAAAAGCCCCTGCTCCATTCTCCATTGGGATTCCAAATTATCATTTTAAGAAGGCCCTAATTTTATATTCCCATTCAAATTGGGTTAAATTACCCTCCTCTTTGTCACAAATTTCATCGCTCCCCTCCCCCCCCCCCCCAACCCCCCCTTCCCTTCAAATTCTTCAAAACCAACTTCACTTCCCAATTTCACCACAATTTAACATTTTTACTCACTTTGTCATTCAGACCCTTAGAAATGCCTTTCCACCAAAGAAATCCCAGCAACTCTAAAATCTCAAACCCTCCCAAAAATAAATAAATAAATTCTTGTCCCAACCTCTTTGCACCAACACTAACAACATGAACCAGACGTGGGTTTTGTTTAACCAACAGTTGATTTATTTGAGGGTTTTGTATGCCTATGGCAATTATAGTTCCACCATCTCCACCATGCTTGTTAAACCAACAGATTATTTAAGGGTTTTGTGCGTCTTGGATGGTGCAAAGTTTCACCATACACGTAGAAAAGATGTTTTCCATCCAGTTCAAAGGGCATTTTGTGCAAGGAAGTCAGCCAGTGGGTACAGTTAAGGGCATGCATATCGTTTCATGCACAATATAACAGCCATTAGTACCAAGTTATTTGAATAAACGCCAATGGATATATAGTGCAATTTCTTCAATTTGCAAGGGTAAAGTGCTTTTGCCCAAAAACTCAGTGGGAGCAAAAGAAAATAAACCCAAATTTCCTTCAATTGATAGGTTAAGTCTAGCCACTTGACATCTTGGCTGCCACAACTCTCAACCTATTATAGATCATCTTCTTCTCTCTTTTCCCAGGCAAAATATTGTGTAGGCATCTAAATCTATCAATAGTATATACTCGATTGTCCTTGTCATTTGCTCTTCTCTACTTCTGTTTGCACATTGACTAGAATATTATTCCATGACTATGAAGTACATGACCTAAGTTAGATATCCTACTCTATGTTGATATATCAGATATATTCAAAATCCCAAATGCTTGGAATATGGGTGCCTACATGTATTTGCAATTACACATGAATTGATAAATCACACCTTTTCCCCCCTATATAACTGTCTAGAAGACAGTACAACATAAATAAGAATGTGCTAGAGCATGTGAAGGAAAAATTGAAACAAAAATCTTAAGTCAAACAGGATAGATATATTAGGCGGAAAGTTACTACTCATACCCTTGTTTTGAACAAGACATATGCAATGCCTTTCCCCAAGCCTGTACCAGGATCTCTAATAACCCGAATTGCCTCAATGCTAGACTCCAGATCTTTGACACCGCTAAATAAACAATACATCTCTTCATCCTAAAACAAAAAACAACAAAAATGTCTACATTTTAAACGCAATTGAAAAAGTGCAACTCCTATTAAGACTTGTTTAAACAAGACACTTACCTTCACATCAAATGGGAGGTTACCAACAAAAACAGTCCTCCTGTTGTCATACAATGGGGCCTCACCTTCCTTCAGTTTCTTGCGGGGTGGACATGACCTGTCTACACGGATGTGATTTCCTCCAACCTGAATCCACAAGGACAAAAACTCACGAAGGACTCAATGACACTGGTGTGCATATTTGTTTTCTACCATAAAGTAGATATGCACTCGCAGGAAAGGGACCTACCACAGACATATTATGGGCCAATGAAGCCTGAGCAGATTCCTCTGTTTTGAAAACCACATAAGCATGAACACTGAAACAATTACCATAATCAGTTAAACAGAAACTGCAATATAAGACATTGATACTCAACAAAAATCAACCCACAAGGGGAAAAAAAAAAGGAACGAGGAAACATAGGGTAAAAAATCATTTGCTTATCTGAAAGACCAAAATTCATTATTGCAAGGACTGCAATCCATTTCCACATTCGTCACCTATATGACATCTGAGTTTCAAATGGAACATATTCATAGTATTCTCTAGGAAGTTGACAAGCATATATCTGTAGATATTTTGTAGTTCAAAACGAATGAATAACTGTAACCCTCAAGAGACTTCTTTAGTTACAACAAAAGCTACAAAAGGCATATATGGAATAAAACGTGACGACTACCAGAAGAATCCAGTAACCAGAATTTCCATGCAGATTCACCGCGTAAAGCCAAATAAATCAAGAAAAAACACGTAAGACCTCTTATTTAGTAATAACAAACCTGTCAGCAGCCTCATTGATCTGCTTCTTAAGGATTGCACCCTTCCTAGGTATTTTGCTCTGAAACAAATTCAACAAATGTGTCAAAAGGACACATAAACCACAAGGAGGGAACAAAATTCAAAACCACAGCAAAACCACTCACATCAGTTAGAGGAACTGATCGAATCCTCACAGACTCGACCTCACCAAACTTTCCAAACTCCTTAACCAGCAGCTTTTTCTTTACCTTCAAGGGCAAATTCCCAACAAACACAGTCCTTAAAAGCTTACTTTCATCATCAAAACCTTCTTTTGAAACCAATATATCATCCACACTCTCCATTTCCTTCCTCTTTCTTCCCACAACGCCACTTGCCTCCCCTTTGTCCTCCTCTTGCTCTGTCACCCCATATTTCTTGGCCTCATACTCAGCTTCTACCTCATCCCTCTTCCTCTTCTTCTTCTTCTCCTTCCCTAACACAAGTTCGTTTACTTTACAAGCTTCGGAGTTTTCTTTGCTACCCAAATTGACATCTTTTTCTCCTGAATTTCTCCCATTTTCCCCTTTCCCAGATACCAAATCCCCAATTTCAACCCTTTTCAATTTCTTCCTCAACTCCGCCTCATTCTCTTCAGACAGCTTTATTTCCACCTTAGGATCCCCATTTCTGTCTTTCTTCCTCTTCCTCTGCTTCAGCTTAGAAGAACCCTCGGAAGTTTCTAAATCCCCAGCTGTTTTAGTAGAAATTTCAGGCCCTAATTCAACCTGTTGTCGACTTGGCGGTGGTTGGGAAGAATCACTGGGTTTCCTTCGGAAAGGATTATTTTCAGAAAAGATGGAACCAGCTGCATTCCCTTCTGGGATTTCCCCGAAAAGGGAATTGAAAAGACTGGAATTTGTATTGCTAGCGCTATTATTTTGCTTTGAAATTGAATCGATTGGCGTATTTGATTCGTTCTGTGTAGGATTTTTCTCCTTGTGTTTCTTGGCAGACTTCGCCATGGGAAAGGAAAGCGTTGTTTGGGGTTTTGTAAACCCTAGACATTTAAATTTGAATCACGTACCAATTTAGACCCTCCGTAAGGAACACTTTTTCTCAAGAAAATATATATATATATATATATATATATATATATATATATAAAAGTCGAAAATGAAACTTATCATTACGATGTATTACGATATATGAAAACATACGTGGTTAAATAAAAATTATATTTAAATTTATTTAAAATTTTAATTAATTAAATTAATTATTAAAAAATATATATTTAATATTAATATATTAAAATATATAATTTTTTAAATATTATTTATAAATATATTTAATATTAATACATTAAAATATATAATTTTTTGAATATTTTTTAAATTTATTTTAAAATCTTAACTAATTAAATAATTAATTAAGTTAATTAATAATATTTATTTAATATTAACATATTAAATCTTAATAACATAACAATTCGTGCAACGCACAAGACATCAACCTAGTCTATTTTAAAACGTAAGGAATTGATGGGGGATTATTTTTAATGGTTCTATTTTTAAAGGGGTAATTGTAAATAATCCTCAACTTGTATAAGTAACAGTGGTAGGTGGGCAGCGTGCACGGTTTCGGACTGTGGGGCCAGTTCTTGGGCCATGCAGGCTGGTCCCTGCCTCATGCGTGCTATACCGGGCCCAAGGCTAAAAATATTGAGCTTGGCACGGTTTGACTCACGGTCTTTGTGGATCGCTCATGTGGACTTTTTTTGTTTTTTAATTTAAATTTTATGTTATGATATATTGTGAATTAGTGGAAGCTTCACTAATTATGAATTTTTATGGATACCCATCATTTAGTGAAGACACTACTTATTAAGATTAGTAGATAATGATGTATTCCATGATGTATTATGGAAGATGATGTATTCCATGATGTATTATAGAAGATGATGTATGTCATGATGTATTCCACTTATGAGAGCTCTATAAATAGAGCTATTCTCTAAGCTTGGAATACACCATCATTTTGTGAAAGAAAGATTAGAGAAAGAATTGTGAGAGAAAGAAAGAGAGAAGTTTGAAAAGAAAAATTCTTATGCAAAGAATAGTTAGAATTTTCTTAGTGTGTAGTGTGTAGATTTTATTCTAACACTACCCTAATTTTATAACACGTTATCAGCACGAGACTCTACCGAAGTATTGAAGGTTATAATCACGGTGATACTATTGAAGTGTTCTTGAACAAAAGAGGAAGGTAAGTACTTTTTCTATTTGATTTTGTATCTACATGGCAAATCTTACCAAATTCGAGTTCGCAGCTCTTGATATTACTGAGAAAAACTATTTATCTTGGATATTAGATACTGAAATGCATTTAGCTGCAATGGGTCTGGAAGATACCATTGTAGAAGGAAATCCATCATTATCACAAAATAATGCTAAAGCTATGATTTTTCTCCGTCATCATCTTCATGATGACTTAAAGGTTGAATACCTTACCGTGAAAAATTCACTTATTTTGTGGACTAATTTGAAAGAAAGGTTCGATCACCAAAAGATGGTCGTCCTTCCAAAGGCACGGTATGATTGGATGCATTTGCGATTACAAGATTTTAAATGCGTTAGTGAGTATAATTCTGCTATTTTTAAAATTAGCTCGCAACTAAAAGCGTGTGGAGAAAATATTATCGATGAGGATATGTTAGAAAAAACTTTTTCTACTTTTCATGCCTCGAATGTGCTCCTGCAGCGACAATATCGAGAAAAGAGATTTAAGAAATATGCGGAATTGATATCTTGTCTTCTCAGTAGCTGAGCAAAATAATGAGTTATTAATGAAAAATCATGAAACTCGACCAACAGGTTCTACTCCATTCCCGGAAGTGAATGATGTTAGAACTCGTAATTTTGGTCCTGGAAGAGGTCGTGGTCGTGGATATGGCCGTGGCCGTGGACATATATATAGTCGTGATAAAAATATTCATTATGATCGCAATGATCAAAATAAAGTTACGAGAAATAATGACAACCACCGAAGTGGCAAAAAACTAACGTGAAAGGAAAAGGAAATGATGTTCCTAAAAATTATGAAGATAAATGTTATCGCTTGTGGTATAAAAGGTCATTGGTCTCGTACTTGTCGTACGGCTAAGTATTTAGTTGAATTGTATCAAGCTTCATTGAAACATAAAAATGTGGAAGCAAATTTTTCTCAACATCCAATAAATAATGTTGAGGATGATGATATTGATCCTGAAAATCTTAATATCAATATTACCCATATGGATGTATCGGATTTTTTTTTGAACACCCAGACGGTAGGATAGACCATTTAATTGGTGATGGCAGTGTCCAGAAGAACCAAAGCCTCACCCTAATATTTTTGTATTTTCATTTTCATTCTATTCTAATAATATTTACATTTGCATTTATATATTTGTGCCCAGATGGCTATTATTCCGCTTACTGGATACACAAATGGCATTGAAGATATATGCCTAATTGATAGTGGTACAACACACACCATATTGAAAGATAAAAAATATTTCTCTTACCTGCAGATGGGAGAAACAAATGTTAATATTATAGGTGGTAGTGTAAAGTTGATTGAATGCTCTGGAAGAGCTAATATTGTATTACCCGAAGAAACAAATGTTGTTATTCCTAAAGCGTTATTTTCTTCAAAATCTCGAAGAAATTTATTAAGCTTTAAAGATATTCGCCGAAATGGATATCACATTGAAACAATGGAAGAAAATAGTTTTGAGAATCTCTGTATTACTCAAATAATGTCGGGTAAGAAATCTTTATTAGAAAAGCTACCATCTCTTTCTTCTGGCCTATATAGCACAAAAATCCATGCAATTGAAATGCATCATTCAGTAAATCAGAAATTTACTGATCCTGTTACATTTATCATTTGGCATGACCGTTTAGGTCATCCAGGAGCTATTATGATGCGAAGAATAATTGAAAATACGCATGGTCATCCTTTGAAAAGTCAAAGGATTTTGACATCTGATAAATTTTCATGTGCTACATGTTCTCAAGGGAAATTGATTATTAAACCATCTCCAACAAAAGTGGAGTTTGAGTCTCCAGTATTTTTAGAAAGAATTCATGGTGATATATGTGGACCAATTAATCCACCATGTGGGCAATTCAGATACTTTATGATTTTAATTGATGCATCGACCCGATGGTCGCATGTTAGTTTATTATCAACTCGCAACCTGGCGTTCGCGAGATTGCTTGCCCAAATAATTCGCTTAAGAGCACAATTTCCAGATTATCCGATCAAAAGGATCCGTCTAGATAATGTTGGAGAATATTCCTCCCAAGCTTTTGATGCTTATTGCCTGTCAATTGGCATTACTATTGAACATCCAATAGCTCATGTTCATACTCAGAATGGTCTAGCTGAATCATTCATTAAACGGTTACAATTAATTGCTAGACCGTTATTAATGAGAACAAATCTCCCGATAACTGCTTGGGGACATGCTATTTTGCATGCTACAGCACTTGTACGCCTAAGGCCAACAAGTTATCACAAATTTTCTCCCTTACAATTGGCTTTTGGTTCCGAGCAAAATATAGCTCATTTAAGAATTTTTGGGTGTGCTGTTTATGTTCCAATTGCACCAAACCAACGTACAAAGATGGGTCCTCAAAGAAGAAAGGAGATCTACATTGGATATGATTCTCCCTCTATTATCAAGTATGTTGAACCCCTGACAGGAGATGTATTCACATCAAGATTTGCTGATTGTCATTTTGATGAATCATTATTCCCTAAATTAGGGGGAGAACCAAAACAGTATAAAAAGGATCTTGCTTGGACAACATCATTAAATTATCTTGATCTGCACACAAGCGCATGTGAACTTGAAGTTCAAAAGATAATTCATTTGCAAAGCATTGCAAATCAAATGCCAGACGCTTTTGTTGACTCCAGAAGAATTACAAAATCGCATATTCCAGCTATAAATGCTCCTAGTCGAATTGAAGTTCCAGCAGAACAAAATATTATATCTATAGCTGCTGAGTCAAAAACACGCCAGAAGCGTGGCCGACCTCTTGATTCTAAAGATAAAAATCCTCGAAAGAAAAGAGGATTAACTGATCCAGAAGATCATATTGAAGAAAAGAATGATAAAGATCAAGAGAGAACTGATGACAAAGAACCGGAAGTTGATGAAAGTAACACTGAAATTTCTATCAATTATACCACTTCAGGTAGAAGTTGGAATCGGATAGAAGCTGTTATTGATAATATATTTGCATACAATATATCTCTTGATGTTACACAGGATAATGATGATCCTGAACCAATATCAGTTGATGAATGTCGGCATAGAAAAGATTGGCTGCAATGGAAAGATGCGATTCAATCGGAGTTAAATGCATCGACAAAACGTGAAGTCTTCGGACTGCAGTCCGAACACCGAAAGGTGTAAAACACTGTTGGCTACAAATGGATATTTGTGCGAAAGCGCAATGAAAAGAGTGAAATCGTTCGATATAAAGCGCAATTAGTAGCCCAAGGTTTTTCATAAAGATCAGGTATTGATTATGATGAAACTTATTCTCCTGTTGTTGATGCTATTACACTCCGATATCTTATCGGTTTGGCGAGTACATGAAAAGATAGATATGCGCCTATTAGATGTTGTCACTTGCTTACTTGTATGGAAATTTAGAAAATGATGTTTACATGAAAATCCTCGAAGGATTTCATATGCTCGAAGCATATAAACACTATCCTCGTGAAAATTACTCCATTAAGTTGTAGAAATCATTATATGGCACTGAAGCAATACGGGCGCATGTGGTTCACACGTCTTAGTGAATATTTATTGAAAGCGGGATTTAAAAATGACCAGGTATGTCCATGTGTTTTTATTAAGAAATCTGGTTCTAAATTTGTGATATTAGCTATATATGTTGATGATATTAATCTTATTGGAACTCCTGAAGAGCTCCAAGAAACAATTGATTATTTAAAAAGAGAATTCGAAATTAAGGATTTTGGTAAAACCAAATTTTGCCTTGGTTTACAAATTGAACATCTGGAGAATGGAACATTTATTCATCAATCAACATATACAGCAAAAGTGTTAAAAAGATTTTACATAGACAAAGCACATCCATTGAGTATTCCAATGATCGTCCGATCATTAAATGTGGATAAAGATCCTTTCCGACCTCAAGAAAATGCTGAAGAACTCCTTGGTCCTGAAGTACCATATCTCAGTGCAATTGGTGTATTGATGTATCTTGCTAATAACACACGACCTGATATTGCTTTTGCTGTCAATTTATTAGCAAGATTTAGTTCTTCACCAACACGACGATATTGGAATGGAATTAAACAAGTCATTCGATATCTCCAAGGTACAATTGATCTCAGATTATTTTATTCAAATAAAACCAGTCCAACATTGATAGGTTATGCAGATGCTAGTTATTTATCTGATCCACATAAAGCACGTTCTCAAACGGACTATCTATTTACATGTGGAAATACTGCTATATCATGGCGTTCTACGAAACAATCTATAGCAGCTA
Organism: Voacanga thouarsii; assembly: GCA_026120185.1. Classification (NCBI taxonomy): domain Eukaryota; kingdom Viridiplantae; phylum Streptophyta; class Magnoliopsida; order Gentianales; family Apocynaceae; genus Voacanga; species Voacanga thouarsii. The sequence goes on along the minus strand of JANUWF010001719.1, from coordinate 2,704,894 downwards.
CTTCTTCAAATCATGCTGAAATTATAGCCATTCATGAAGCAAGTCGAGAATGTGTATGGTTAAGATCCATGATTCATTATATCCGAGAAAGTTGTGGATTATCATCAATCAAAGATATTCCAACTCCTCTTTATGAAGATAATGCAGCTTGCATAGCTCAATTACGAGGAGGATATATTAAAGGAGATCGGACAAAACATATTTTACCAAAATTCTTCTTTACTCATGAACTCCAGAAGAAATGTGAAATTGATGTGCTACAAATTCGGTCATGTGATAACCTCGCATATATTTTCACGAAGACTTTACCGACTGCAACATTTGAGAAATTGAGATATAAAATCGGTATGCGTCGGTTTAAAAATTTAAAGGAATCATCTCATCAGGGGGAGTAATAAACAGACATATAGCCATTCATGAAGCAAGTCGAGAATGTGTATGGCTAAGATCCATGATTCATTATATCCGAGAAAGTTGTGGATTATCATCAATCAAAGATATTCCAACTCCTCTTTATGAAGATAATGCAGCTTGCATAGCTCAATTACGAGGAGGATATATTAAAGGAGATCGGACAAAACATATTTTACCAAAATTCTTCTTTACTCATGAACTCCAGAAGAAATGTGAAATTGATGTGCTACAAATTCGGTCATGTGATAACCTCGCATATATTTTCACGAAGACTTTACCGACTGCAACATTTGAGAAATTGAGATATAAAATCGGTATGCGTCGGTTTAAAAATTTAAAGGAATCATCTCATCAGGGGGAGTAATAAACAGACATATAGAATAGTGTACTCTTTTTCCTTCACTAGATTTTTTTCCCACTGGGTTTTTATCTAGTAAGGTTTTAACGAGGCATATTCTTTATGTAATTGATGGACATCCAAGGGGGAGTGTTATGATATATTGTGAATTAGTGGAAGCTTCACTAATTATGAATTTTTATGGATGCCCATCATTTAGTGGAGACACTACTAATTAAGATTAGTAGATGATGATGTATTCCATGATGTATTATGGAAGATGATGTATTCCATGATGTATTATAGAAGATGATGTATGCCATGATGTATTCCATTTATGAGAGCTTTATAAATAGAGCTATTCTCTAAGCTTGGAATACACCATCATTTTGTGAAAGAAAGATTAGAGAAAGAATTGTGAGAGAAAGAAAGAGAGAAGTTTGAAAAGAAAAATTCTTGTGCAAAGAATAGTTAGAATTTTCTTAGTGTGTAGTGTGTAGATTTTATTCTAACACTACCCTAATTTTATAACATTTTAGTATTTTTTTATTTTTTATTACATAAATAATACGATGATTTAAATTTATAAAAAAATTATCTTAAAGTTGTGGGGAATTGACTTGGATCTTTATCAATTTTATTAATTAATAAAATAAAAATTAAATAAGAAAATGACTTGATGTCTAAATTTTTTAAAAAAGAATTACAATAATTAAATTTAAATATTAAAAAAAATATCTTTAAAGTAAAATAATAATAAAATTAAATAATTACATAATATTACTTAATCTAATTATTCGAAATACTAACTATTACTTGGTTCACTCAATTCTTAATCTGAGTCATTATCAACAATATACGAATTGGTCATCATATTTCTCAACTATGAACAAACTTGTGATGCACATTAATATTTCTAAAGTATGAAGAGTTAATGGAGGGTTTCTTTCATAAATAGTTCGAGCGCTCTCACTAAACATGTTTTCCGATGACATTGTGGAGATAGGTGATATCAAAAGATCATGTGCTATTTTAAATAAAATTAGATAGTCATTTATAGCAAGTTCTCCACGATGTTGCTTGCGCTCATACTCAGGTGTTGCATCTTATAAATTCATCTCATTTTAGGTGGTAGTTGATCTTCTTTGATACTTCATAATACTCTATAGATTAAATCTTGATGAAATTGAAGAGGTGGACGTCGTGGTGATTGAAATTGGCGGCTAGATGATGATGTTAATGTAAAACTCCACCCTAAGTTATCCTGGGTAGTATGAAGACATGCATTACATTATTCATATGCCAGCATAATTATATTTGATTTTATGATTTTATGTGCCTTATGTGTATAGCTATTGATTTAAGTTATCTTAATTAGTTTGTATGTGATATCTGTGTACATGATCGTATTGCTTGATTTTCACTTTAGAGGGAACTTGAGAAAAAAGTTTTGGAATATGGAGATTTTGATGTTAGATTATAACACAAGAGTTATGTGGTTTAATGGTTAAGAGTATTTTAATAAATTAATTGAGAGTTCAAATAATAATTTTTGTTTGAACATTCTTTTATTTATTTATTTATTTATTTCTCTTTGGGGTGACACCTACAAGAAACCTAGCCGCCATTTGCACAATATGATAGGAGGATTTTCCACCGAGATCTATTGCTAAAATCTCTACACCTATTATACCATTATCTTCTTGCAATTCCATCATTCATGTTATTCCTTTTTACTTAAGGCAGCCGACCGTATATATATTTCTGTATAGCATAGCTTCCTTATATTTCTCTGCAATTATAGTAACATGATCAATGGTGAATAAAGTTGCTGCCAAAGCTAGATTTTATTCCTTCTTATGTTGTCTGAAATTAGGAAATTCCTAAGCATAATTCTCCTTCCTTTATTTTAATTTCAATTTTCAGGCCGTTCCCTTCGGGAATCCGAACTAATCAAGCTTTGATACACCTATTTTGGCAACTAGATTGATGGAAATTTATTTTGTTTCCAAAGCTGGACGCCCTACTCTATTTCTCTTTGAATTCAAATCTTAAACTCCTTAGATTTCTCTCCCTTATATTCTACTTTCCTTAATTCATAAACTTTCCATGGAAACCTTCCTTCCCTTCCAAGATTTCGAATCCAAAATTCCAGCACTGGCAGCTGGGATTATCACTTGCCAGAATCAGTTTGATATCCTCTAATACTCTCAATCACGCGTCATTTAGCAACTAAATTAATAGGGGATTATTTCTTCCCAAGCTGGACGATTCTTTCCATTCTTTAGCAGCTGTAAAGATTTCCATTTGGTGCTGGCCGAAAAGCTGGAAGGGAACTAAGAAAGGAAAATTCCTTTCGTTTGACAATCAGATTATCTGCTTCCCTTCTCCAACTATAGAAGTTACCGTACAGCTTTTCCTTCTTCAGAAATTCTAGCAATGTCTTCTATTCTATTCTCCCTTCCTCTCTTACACGAATTGAGCCTTGAAACCAGCCAAGGGTTTCGGCCACCTTTCTCACCACACACCAAAACCAAAACAGTTTGGACACACTTACAACTAAGCTGTTTACCCAACCCCAGCAACATCAAGGCCGAAACATACAAACCAAAAGGCTTTCGGCCTCTTCAGCACCACCAAACATCCCTTTTGAGCATGAGAAACCAACTCTCCCTTTGTCCCTCTTCACTGTCACAACCGAAAACACCAAACACCATCAGGCCATTCGGCCACTGCTAACAGCAATAACACCAAAAGAAAACAGCCTCCTCTCAGTAAACCAAAGTAACCTTGCACCATCTTCTCATCATCTTACCCGACATACACACAGCACAAAGCTGTTTGGTCTACTTCAGCAGCAATAAAACCGAAATAATTTTGCTCACCATCCTTCTCCATCCTCTCCCACCACCATAACCTAAGCACACCTTCCCAATCACCTCCTCAAAATCTGAACACTTTCCTTCTTTGATCCCTCAATCACTCTCTCTCATTACACCATCAAAGGAACCGAAATCCTCACACCTTAAGCTTCCAATCTCTCCGCCTTCTTCTCATACTAGCTTTCTCTCCAACCGAAACAACACACACACACAAAGACGTTCCTCTCGGCTACCTCTCCTACCTTTTACTTTCTCTACAGAAGCAAGACACATCACTTCCTCTACAAACCGAGATCACCAAGAATTCTGGTAAGCACTCAATCTCTTCCTTCTCCCTATTCATACAAACCCCCTTCATCTCAATCTCCTAAACTGCCGAGACCCTATGGCCCGGCTTTCTCCTTCCATCTTTTGGTTTGATCTTCCATCCTTGTTCGTGCTACGGTTGAAGCGTACCAATCCTCTTCACGGCAGCTAGCATATTCGGTTTCTTCAAGAACAAACCGAGACTGCTTATCCCTCAAGTAAATTGTTGAAGCCGGCAATGCAGAGACAGATGTTGCAGATACAGATGACACTTCAGCTGCCACGTTGTTGTCTACCTCAGCTTCCAACTCAGCTTCCACCTCAACTATTTCTGCCAACGTGGCTGCCATATCATTTCATGGCAGTTATCACCAGCAGACATCAGCTTCTGTTTTTGTTGTTTCCTTTGATCCCGGTCGATGCCGCCATTTCCTTCCCATTGTTAATTATAGCTTCTTTGTACTTCATTTTCTTATCTTATGTAATTAATTCTTCTTTGGATTCTGGATGTGTATAAAACCAGATTGGTGATCAATATGATGAATGAATGAGTTTTTCCTCTTCAGCAGTTTTCATTGTCTCATCTTTATGATTGTTCTTCATCTTTAAATTCTGCTGCTTCCACTTAATCAAATTCTACATGGTATCAGAGACTATGATAAATCAATGTGAAGAGATTGAATTCTGATTTCCTTAAGCTCGTGGAGGTAATCATCAACCTCACTTTCCTTATCACAGAATTGCTGATAATATGAATTTGTTGAATTGTGAATTAGTCAAATCTCTTGATTGAATTGAATCAGTTAATTGGATCTGTTGTTGGAATTGTTGATTGTTGAAATGATGAAATCTGAAGTTGTGGATTTATGAATGAATTGATAATATGATCATGGCTAATCAAGAGATAGTGGTTCAACCTTCCTTGAATGAAAGAAATTATCACCAATGGTGTAGGGCAATGAGAATGGCCTTAATCTCTAAAATCAAACTAGGTTTTGTTACTGGAACAGTCAAGGCACCAAATCAAACACACACTTCTTATGCTGCTTGAGAACAATGCAACAACATAGTTTTATCCTAGATCTTGAATTCTCTCTCACCTTCCATAGCACAAAGTGTGATTTGGATAGACACAGCCTATAATGTGTGGAAAGATCTCTGTGAACGTTTTTCACAAGGAGATTCTTTCAGAATCTCTGATCTTCAAGAAGACATTTACAATTTGAAGCAATGCTCTTCAACTATGAACGAATATTATACTGGTTTAAAGACCTCGTGGGAAGAGTTATTGAATCTAAGGCCATTGCCTATTTGTCATTGTGACATGAGATGTGAATGTCCAGCCTTAAATGAGGTTAAGGTTAACAATGATGCAGACTTTGTTATACGTTTTATCAAAGGTTTAAAGGAGGAGTTCAATGGAATTAAATATCAAGTTTTACTGACTAAACCTTTTCCTTCAGTAAACCAAGCTTTTTCTATGGTTTCTACTCATGAAAGGTCTCTCAATTACAATTCAGCACACTCAGATCTTCATGTTTCTGCTAATCCACAAGTATTTGCTACAAGAAATGCTGTGGTTGAATCTCATGAGTAGAACATTAATGCAGCAAGAAATGAACAAATGTTGAATGTGGTTGGAAATGTGAATGGAAGAAATGTGCAGTCAGCAGGAAGTTTTACTTACAGAAAGGGAAATAACCTCTGAACATGAGAATGCAGTGCACTTTTTGTGGTTTGCAAAGTCATACGATTGAAAGATGTTATAGGAAACATGGATTTCCAGCTGGATATAGGAACAAGAACAAAAATTCAGGAAATCAGGGATTTGTGCCAGGAAATCAAGCTTACACGCCACAGATAAATTCTATTGAAGGCCATGGTGTGAAATCAGTTTCTGATGCTGCAAATCAAGCTTCTGCTAGTTCACATATTTCAGGGGATTTTCAGACCTCAAAATTTGTAACTCAAGAACAATATCAGCAATTGTTGAACATGATTCAGGCACATCATCTTCCTTCCAATACAAAACCCCTTGCTGATCCAGAACACATTCATTCCATCAACCAAGCTAGCCTCACACCAGCTTTCTCATACTTATCTCAAGGTGCTCAAAATACAGGTACCAATTCTTCAATCTGGATCTTAGATTCAGGAGCAACAGATCATATTTGCTCATGTCTAGAATATTTCACTGAGCATCATCCCACCAAAGATACTTCTGTCAAACTGCCTAATGGAGATGTAGTTGACGTTTCACATATAGGCAGTGTTCAGTTAACTCCTCATCTAATTTTGCATCAAGTTTTATTCATTCCAAAATTTTCTATTAATCTGATTTCTATCAGCAAACTTTATCATCAAATGAACTACATTGTAATTTTCAAAAATGGATGTTGTTTTGTCCAGGATCCTCATCTTGGTCAGATGATTGGATCAGCTAGGTTATGTGGAGGACTTTATCATTTTGATCTCCATCAAACCACTTCTTCTGCCAATACAATTTCTGCTTTTACTCGTGATGAGTTTTACAATAAATCTTTACTTTGGCATTTGAGACTTGGTCATATGTCTTTTAAGCAATTAGCAGAAGTACACAAAAATGATTCTTCTGTTGATTTACTTGCCGAAAATGTATTTTGTTCTGTTTGTTCTTTAGCTAAGCAGCATAAACTGCCTTTCCCTTTACATCAAGGAACTGCCAATGCTATTTTTGATTTGATTCATATGAATATTTGGGGGCCTTTCAACACTGCTACAGTTCATGGACACAAATATTTTCTTACTATAATTGATGATTTCAGTAAGTTTTGTTAGGTTTTTCTTATGAAACAGAAATCAGAAGTAAATTTTTTGATACAACATTTTGTTGCTTATGTTGAAACACAGTTTGACAAGAAAATTAAAATTCTGAGATCAGACAATGGTCTTGAGTTTCAGCTTATTGATTTCTATCATACTAAAGGTATCATTCATCACACTTCTTGTCCATATACCCCTAAACAGAATGGCATTGTGGAAAGAAAACATCAGCACATTCTCAATGTAGCTAGAGCTCTTAAATTTCAGTCTCAAATACCATTAGCTTATTGGGGATATTGTGTTCAGCATGTTGTTTATCTCATAAATATCACTCCTACTCCTGTTCTAAATCAACAAACTCCTTATGCAAAGTTATATAACAAACAACCAAATTACAATGCTTTAAAGGTCTTTGGCAGTCTAGCATATGCTTGCATTCAGCAGCCTCACAAATATAAATTTTCTCCTAGAAGCAGACCTTGTGCATTTCTTGGCTATTCTCAATCTACAAAAGGGTTCCTTCTTCTAGACTATTTTTCCAGAGAAATTTTCATGTCTAGAAATGTTTCTTTCATTGAAACCTCTTTTCCCTTCATTCACAAGCCACCCTCTTTTCCTTCTGATTTGAATTTACCTGTGTTAGCAATGCCTTATACTTCACCTTACAATTCATCTCATCCTTCTTCTGACCAACCTCCTACATCTGATTCTCATCAATCTTCTGCCTCCCAATCAGATCAGCCACATTTATCTTCTTTACATTTTCCTACTAGAAGATCCACTAGGCATATTATTCCTCCATCTTATCTTTCTAACTATGTCTGTTCCAAGATTAATAACATATCTACACCTCATCTTCTACCAGCTTCTATCACTAGCTCCCTTCGTTTATGTAATGTCAGTTCACATTCAGAGCCTAAATATTATTTTGAGGCTATGCAATCCCAGGAATGGTGTGCAACTATGCAGGCTAAAATTTCAGCTTTAGAAGCCAATCATACTTGGCATTTAGTTCATTTACCTGCTGGTAAAAAGACAATTGGCTGTAAATGGGTTTATCGTATCAAATATAAGTCTAATAGTTCTATAGACAGATACAAAGCCAGACTTGTAGCAAAGGGGTACACACAGCAGGAAGGCATACTTTTACTCCTATAGTTAAAATCACTACCATTAGACTAATGCTGGCCTTAGCAGCTAAATCAAATTGGCATATTCATCAATTGTACGTCAACAATGCTTTCTTACATGGGGATTTATCTGAAGAAGTTTACATGGATTTACCACTTGGTTTTGATACTGCAGATAAGATTTTGGTGTGCAAATTGGGTAAGTCTTTATATGGTCTTAAGCAAGCCAGTAGGCAGTGGAATGCCAAACTCACTAGTTACTTAGTTTCTCTTGGCTTCCAGCAGTCTAAATGTGATTACAGTTTATTTTTCAAAAGGACTGATGATGCATTTGTTGCCTTGCTTGTTTATGTGGATGATATACTGGTTTTAAGTAATCAATTGGCTGCCATTGCTAATATCAAAGCTCTGTTGTATTCTCAATTCAGAATCAAGGATTTAGGGGACTTGCATTATTTTCTTGGATTTGAGGTTCATAGAACTGCATCAGGTATCATTCTATCTCAGAAGAAGTATGTGCTTGACTTGCTTCAAACTTACGGCTACATTGGATGCAAATCAGTATCAACTCCTCTTGACAGTAAAACTAAGCTTGCTGCTGGAGATTCAGATATATTTTATGACAGTTCTCTTTATAGAAGGCTTGTTGGGAAACTGTTATATTTGACTTATTGTAGGCCAGACATTACTTTTGCTGTGCAGCAGCTTAGTCAGTTTCTAACTGCACCTACTGCTTCTCAAATGCAAGCAGTATATCGAATTCTTAGATATCTTAAAAGTTCTATAGATTTTGGTCAAAATTTTCTAGCTGAATCCAATTTCAATCTTCAAGTATTTTCAGATTTTGAATGGGCAGGATGTATTGAATCTAGGAGATCTATTACTGGTTTCTGCATTTATTTTGGTTCTGCACTTGTGTCATGGAAATCTATGAAGCAATCTGTTGTTGCTCGAAGCTCTGCAGAAGCAGAATATAGGGCCCTGGCACAATTTGTTTGTGAACTCCAATGGATTCTTCACTTGTTCAAGGAACTTCAATTTCCTTATCATTTTTCAGTTCCTGTTTTTTGTGATAACAGAAGTGCTGTTTACCTAACTGAGAATCCAGTTTTCCATGAGAGAACTAAACTTATAGAACTTGATTGTCACTTCATTCGTGATTTATATTAAGCTGGAATCATTAAGCCTCTTCCTATTTCTTCTACTTAGCAACTTGCAGACATTTTTACCAAGGCACTTCCACCAGCTTCCTTTCATCTTTTATTATCTCATCTTGGAGTTTTATCTGCTTCTAGCTTGCGAGGGGCTGTTGAAGCTGGCAATGCAGACACAGATGTTGCAGATACAGATGACACTTCAGCTACCACGTTGTTGTCTACCTCAGCTTCCAACTCAACTTCCACCTCAACTATTTCTGCCAACGTGGCTGCCAGATCATTTCATGGCAGTTATCACCAGAAAACATCAGCTTCTGTTTTTGCTGTTTCATTTGATCCCGTCATTTCCTTCCAATTGTTAATTATAGCTTCTTTGTACTTCATTTTCTTATCTTTTGTAAATAATTCTTCTTTGGATTCCGGATGTATATAAAACCAGATTGTTGATCAATATGATGAATGAATGAGTTTTTCCTCTTCAGCAGTTTTCATTGTCTCATCTTTATGATTGTTCTTCATCTTTAAATTCTGCCGCTTCCACTTAATCAAATTCTACATAAATCCCGACACTCATTTATTAATCTATGATTTCCTTCTCTTCCATTAATAGAAATTATTTGACTTAGGGTTTACTTTGTGAGTAGTAGAAATGGTTCGGGATGTTAGCATGCTATTCATGGTTGTGATTCCATGGGAATTTTGATGCTTAATTCTTGTAGTCTTGTATGTAGCAATGGCTAATGGGCCGACCCGCATGGTTTCGGGCCATGCCGGGCCGGTCCCGCAGAGGGGCGAGCTGGTCCAGACCGGACTGAGCCCTTGGCCCGTGGGCCAGTGCAGGCTGGCCCGTGGCTTATTCTTTTTTTTTTCTCCTACTTAACATAATTTTTTTTAAATTATAAAAAAGCCACCTTGAAATTGTGGGGGGTTTGTCTTGGATCCCCACCTGTTTTATTAATTAATAAAATAAAGATTACGTAAGAGAGGGTCTTGATGCCTAAACCTCTTAAAAATATTACAATGATTAAAATTTAAAAATATAATAAATATCCTAAAAATAAAATTAAATACATAATATTACTTATCCTAAATTCTTAATTACAAAAATACTAAACTAACTACTTGGTTCACCCCATTCATCATTTGAGTCATCATCAATAATTCACGAATCAGTCGTCCTATCTTTGACTGCAAACCAACTACTACAACACATTAACATCTCCAAAGTTTGAGAAGCCAATCGAGATCTTCTTTCATCGATTATTCGAGCACTCTCACTGAAGACTCTTTCCGATGGCACTGTAGAGACTGGTGGTATCAAAAGATCACGTGTCATTTTAGATAAAATGGGGTATTGACTTACATGAGCCTTCCACCAACCACAAATATCAAAATGCTAATCTTCATTTTCTACCAAGGGCTGCATCTCGTAAATTGCCATCTCGTTGTAGGTAGTAGTCGATCTTTTTTGACGTTTCATGATACCCCATGGATTAAACACTAATGAAATTGAAGAGATAGATTTTCACGGTGGTTCTAAGTGACTACTACTAGATGATGAAGTTTGCCTACTTAAACTAGGATAACTAGAACAAGAAGACTCAAACTCATACAAATTATACATGTCAGATAAACCTTTAGCTATTTTATCTTTTATGTCTTTTATCATACATTGTTTAAGTACTTGTGATTCATCAAAATCTAATGTTTCATATAAATATTCAATAATACTATGAAAACCAGGCGTCTTTACTCTAGGATCCATACACAATGCCATACAATATAAAATAGGAATATCTTTATAATATTTTTTATATTTTTCAAACATACTTCTCATAAAAAAATTATATTGGGGATGATACATATATTCACCAAAAATATGTGCTACCTTAGCAAGTGTTGGAAGAATATGATGAGTAGTGGGATAATAGGATCCCAATAAAAGTTCAGTAGCTTCTTTGAAAGTAAATAAAAATGTTGAAAGTGCAGTACAATTTTCAAAATAAGTTTCAGTTAGTAGAGGTTGAAAATTATTACTATTACAAAATTTAATAAGTTGGTTTTGAAAAGGTATAACACTTTCAAACATATCTAAAGTTGAGTTCCATATAGTTTTACAATCTAATTTAAATTTTTTAAAATTATACACCTTATTCTCGGCATAATGCCTTAAAATTTTGTTGCCTAGTTGGGGAGGTTTTAATAAATAAAACAACATTTCTAATTATATTAACAATATCATCAATATATTTATATCCTTCTTTAACACATAAATTAAGTATATGACAAGCACACCTAGTATGAAATAAAATACCATCTAACATAGGATTCATAGTATTTTTTAAAATTGTTATGGCGGAATCATTATTTGAAGCATTATCTAAAGAAATAGAAATAATTTTATTTAAAATCCTATATTCACGACATGTTTGAGTAATCATTCTAGCTATACTACTACCTACATGAGGATATTCAAATAATTTAAAACAAATAGTTCTTTTTTGTACTAACCAATCATGATCTATCCAATGACATGTAATGCACAAATAAGATTCATTAGTAATTGCAGTCCAACCATCACAAGTAAGAGCAAATTTTCAATTACAAGAATCAAACATAACAATTAGATACTCTTTCATTTCTTTATATATCTTTATTATATCATTTTTTAATGTTATTCTAGGAATTCTTTTCCATGCTGGTTGACAATTATTTTGCATATATTGTTCATAATGTAGATTTTCTGCAAAATTAAAAGGTAATTTAGTTTGAACAATCATTTTAGCAAATGCATTTCTATTTTTTCTATGATCATATTGAAAATTACCAACCATTTGACCTCCTGTAGTACGTATTTGTTGTTGTTTAACTAAGTTTTCTAACCAATCATTATGTGACCTTTTCATATGTCTAACTAATATTCCCGCCCCTCCTCCCTTCTTATGTGCATATACCGCTCTACAAATTTTACATGTTGCCCTATCACTATCATTATCTTTTTCAAAAAGATTCTAAACCATAGAAGTTTTTGCTTTAATTGTAACATCCGTTTTTTCAACATCATCCTCACCTATATTAGATTCGTCGGGATTAATTATTAGAGTTGGTTGTGATTGTCAAACACTAACACTAGGCCTACTAGGACCTTCATCTTCATTACCTATTTCATTATTTATTAAATTCAAAGTTGGATCTATATTAAAATCAAAATGTGCAGATGATTGGGATGAAGAAAAATGATGATATTGATTTGGATCCATTATTTCTTAAAAAAAACAAGCAATCAAAATTCAAATAAAAGTTCAAAAAAATAAAGTATTAACAAATAATGAAATAAGAGAATTGAAAAATATAAATAACTGTTATGAATTATTGGAATCTTTATTAATTAGTAGAGGCTCCACTAATTATGGATTTATGTGAATTATTATAGAAGATTTTTATGGATGTCCACCATTTAGTGGAGATACCACTAATTAAGATTAGTGGAAGATGATGTATGCCATGATGTAATCCACTAATTAGAGCTCTATAAATAGAGCTATTCTCTAAGCTTGTAATACACCATTATTTTTTGAAAGAAAGATTAGTGAAAGAAAGATTAGAGAAAGAATTGTGAGAGAAAGAAAGAGAGAAGTTTGAAGAGAAATTCTTGTGCAAAGAATAGTTAGAATTTTCTTAGTATGTAGTGTGTAGATTTTATTCTAACACTACCCTAATTTTATAACACGTTATCAGCACGAGTCTCTACCGGTACAAAAGCCGGAAGACTAAGCACGAGTTTCGCCGTTACCAAAGCCGAGAAGACAGTACGCATTTATTGATCTCTATGGCTAACATCGCTAAACTCGAATTTGTAGCCCTTGATATTTACGGAAAAAATTATATGTCATGGGTTCTCGATGCGAGAAATGCATCTAAATGCTTGAAGGCCTTAGTGAAACTATTCAAGCAAATAATAGTGCATCTGCACAACACAAGGCTAAAGCTTTGATTTTTATTCGTCGTCATCTCGATGAAAATTTGAAAATGGAATATCTTACCGAAAAAGATCCATATGGCACTGTGGGTAAATTTAAAAGAAAGATTTGACCACTGAAGATGGTCGTACTACCTACTTGCACGGTATGAATGGTTGCACTCGAGGTTGCAAGATTTTAAAACCGTGAATGAATATAGCTCTGCAATGTATAAAATTACATCTCAATTAAAATTATGCGGAGAAAAAGTGACTGATGAAGATATGTTGGAGAAGACATTCTCCACCTTTCATGCCTCGAATATTGTCCTGCAGCAACAATATCGAGAAAAGGGGTATACAAAATTCTGATTTAATTACTGCCCTCCTTATTGCAGAGAAAAATAATGAGTTATTATTGAGAAATCATGAAGCCAGACCAACTGGCTCAACAGCACTCCCAGAAGTGAATGATGTTGGCTCTAGCAGAAGCTATCGTTATAGTCGTGGTCGTGGCCATGGCCGTGACCGTGGTCGTGGTTATGGTCGTAGACACGCTCGATATTTCCCTTATCACAATTATAATCAAACTGTGAGAAATACTGGCCACCTGAAGTGGAACAGAAAAGATCATAAGGGAAAAGAAAAAGAAATTGAAGAAAAGTATGAGGATATATGTTATAGATGTAGCATGAAAGGTCATTGGTCACGAAACTGTCGTACGGCTAAGCATTTAGTTGAATTGTATCAAGTTTCATTGAAAAATAAAAATGTGGAAGCAAATTTTTCTCAACATCCAATAAATAATGCTGAGGATGATGATATTGATCCTGAAGATCTTAATATCAATATTACCCATATGGATGTATCGGATTTTTTTGAACACCCAGACGGTAGGATAGACCATTTAATTGGTGATGGCAGTGTCCAGAAGAACTAAAGCCTCACCCTGATATTTTTGTACTTTCATTTTCATTCTATTCTAATAATATTTACGTTTACATATATATATTTGTGTTCAGATGGCTGTTGTTAATGATGATGTATGCATTATTGATAGTGGAACTACACACACCATACTAAAAAATGAGAAATATTTTTCGATCTCAAAATGGGAGAAATAAATATTTATACGATAAACGGTAGTGCAAATGTAATTGAGGGCTCAGGAAGAGCTAGTATATTGTTGCCTAAAGGAACAACAATTATTATTGATAAGGCACTATTTTCCTCAAAATCCGGAAGAAATTTATTGAGTTTTAAAGATATCCACAGAAATGGGTATCATGTTGAAACAAATGAGGAAAATGGGATTGAGCATCTTTTTATTACTCAAATGCATTTGGGTAAGAAATCGGTATTAGAAAAAGCTGCCGTCTTTTTCTATCTGGTCTATATTTTGTAAAAATACGTACAATTGAAATTCATCATCTAGTAAACCAGAAGTTTACTAATCCTATTACTTTTAGCATTTGGCATGACCGGTTGGGTCATCCGGGATCTACCATGATGAGAAGAATCATTGAGAATACACATGGTCATCCTTTAAAAAATAAAAGGATATTAACATCAGAAAAATTCACATGTACTGCATGTTCCCTAGGAAAATTAATTGTTAAACCATCACCAGTAAAAGTAGGAGCTGAAAGTCTTACATTTCTCGAACGGATTCACGGAGATATTTTTGGACCTATTGATCCACCATGTGGACCGTTCAAATATTTTATGGTCTTAATTGATGCATCATCCCGATGGTCACATGTATGTTTATTATCTACTCGCAACCTGGCGTTTGCGAGATTACTTGCTCAAATAATTAAATTACGAGCACAATTTCCGGACCATCACATTAAAAATATTCGTTTGGATAATCTTTGGTGAATTTTCATCACATGCTTTTGATGCATATTGCATGTCAATTGGGATTAATATTGAACATCCTGTAGCTCATGTTCACACACAAAATGGTCTTGTTGAATCTTTGATTAAACGATTACAATTAATTGCTAGACCATTATTAATGAAAACAAATCTCCCAACATCTCGCTCGTGGACATGCTATTCTACATGCTTGCAACACTTGTATGTATAAGACTAGCTAGTTATCATAAATTCTCTCCTTTGCAATTGGCTTTTGGGTCAGAACCAAATATTGCTCATTTAAGAATTTTTTGGTGTGCTGTATATATTCCAATTGCACCAAACCAACGTACAAAGATAGGTCCTCAAAGAAGAAAGGGGATATACGTTGGATATGATTCTCCCTCTATTATCAGGTATGTTAAACCCACGACAGGAGATGTATTCACGACAAGATTTGTCGATTGTCATTTTGATGAATCATTATTCCCTAAATTAGGGGGAGAACCAAAACAAGCATAAAAAGGATCTTGCTTAGACAACATCATTAAATTATCTTGATCCGCGCACAAGCGCATGTGAACTTGAAGTTCAAAAGATAATTCATTTGCAAAGCATTGCAAATCAAATGCCAGACGCTTTTGTTGACTCCAGAAGAGTTACAAAATCGCATATTCCAACTATAAATGCTCCTATTCGAATTGAAGTTCTAGCGGAACAAAATATTATACCTATAGTCGCTGAGTCAAAAACACGCCGTAAGCGTGGCCGACCTCTTGGTTCTAAAGATAAAAATCCTCGAAAGAAAAGAGGATTAAATGATCCAGAAGATCATATTGAAGAAAAGAATGATAAAGACCAAGAGAGAACTGATGACAAAGAACCAGAAGTTAATGAAAGTAACACTGAAATTTCTATCCATTATACCACTTCCGGTAGAAGTTGGAATCGGATAGAAACAATTATTGATCATATGTTTGCATATAATATCTCTTAATGTTATACAGGATAGTGATGATCCTGAACCAATATCAGTTGATGAATGTCGGCATAGAAAAGATTGGCTGCAATGGAAAGATGCGATTCAATCGGAGTTAAATGCACTGACAAAACGTGAAGTCTTCGGACCTGCAGTCCGAACACCAGAAGGTGTAAAACCTGTTGGCTACAAATGGATATTTGTGCGAAAGCGCAATGAAAAGAGTGAAATCGTTCGATATAAAGCGCAATTAGTAGCCCAAGGTTTTTCATAAAGATCAGGTATTGATTATGATGAAACTTATTCTCCTGTTATTGATGCTATTACACTCCGATATCTTATCAGTTTGGCAGTACATGAAAAGATAGATATGCGCCTATTAGATGTTGTCACTGCTTACTTGTATGGAAATTTAGAAAATGATGTTTACATGAAAATCCCCGAATGATTTCATATGCCTGAAGCATATAAACATTATCCTCGTGAAAATTACTCCATCAAGTTGTAGAAATCATTATATGGCCTGAAGCAATCTGGGCGCATGTGGTTCACACGTCTTAGTGAATATTTATTGAAAGCGGGATTTAAAAATGACCAGGTATGTCCATGTGTTTTTATTAAGAAATCTGGTTCTAAATTTGTGATATTAGCTATATATGTTGATGATATTAATCTTATTGGAACTCCTGAAGAGCTCCAAGAAACAATTGATTATTTAAAAAGAGAATTCGAAATTAAGGATTTTGGTAAAACCAAATTTTACCTTGGTTTACAAATTGAACATCTGGAGAATGGAACATTTATTCATCAATCAACATATACAGCAAAAGTGCTAAAAAGATTTTACATAGACAAAGCACATCCATTGAGTATTCCATTGATCGTCCGATCATTAAATATGGATAAAGATCCTTTTCGACCTCAAGAAAATGATGAAGAACTCATTGGTCCTGAAGTACCATATCTCAGTGCAATTGGTGCATTGATGTATCTTGCTAATAACACACGACATGATATTGCTTTTGCTGTCAAGTTATTAGCAAGATTTAGTTCTTCACCAACACGACGACATTGGAATGGAATTAAACAAGTCATTCGATATCTCCAAGGTACAATTGATCTCGGATTATTTTATTCAAATAAAACCAATCCAACATTGATAGGTTATGCAGATGCTGGTTATTTATCTTATCCACATAAAGCACGTTCTCAAACGGGCTATCTATTTACATGTGGAAATACTGCTATATCATGGCATTCTACGAAACAATCTATAGCAGCTACTTCTTCAAATCATGCTGAAATTATAGTCATTCATGAAGCAAGTCGAGAATGTGTATGGCTAAGATCCATTATTCATTATATCCGAGAAAGTTGTGGATTATCATCAATCAAAGGTATTCCAACTCCTCTTTATGAAGACAATGCAGCTTGCATAGCTCAATTACGAGGAGGATATATTAAAGGAGATCGGACAAAACATATTTCACCAAAATTCTTCTTTACTCATGAACTCCAGAAGAAAGGTGAAATTGATGTGCTACAAATTCGGTCATGTGATAACCTCGCAGATATTTTCACGAATACTTTACCGACTGCAACATTTGAAAAGTTGAGATATAAAATCGGTATGCGTCGATTTAAAGATTTAAAGGAATCATCTCATCAGGGGGAGTAATAGATAGACATATAGAATAGTGTACTCTTTTTCCTTCACTAGATTTTTTTTTCCACTGGGTTTTTATCTAGTAAGGTTTTAACGAGGCATATTCTTTATGTAATGGATGGACATCCAAGGGGGAGTGTTATGAATTATTGTAATCTTTATTACTTAGTGGAGGCTCCACTAATTATGGATTTATGTGAATTATTATAGAAGATTTTTATGGATGTCCACCATTTAGTGGAGACACCACTAATTAAGATTAGTGGAAGATGATGTATGCCATGATGTAATCCACTAATTAGAGCTCTATAAATAGAGCTATTCTCTAAGCTTGTAATACGCCATTATTTTGTGAAAGAAAGATTAGTGAAAGAAAGATTAGAGAAAGAATTGTGAGAGAAAGAAAGAGAGAAGTTTGAAGAGAAATTCTTGTGCAAAGAATAGTTAGAATTTTCTTAGTGTGTAGTGTGTAGATTTTATTCTAACAGTACCATAATTTTATAACAATAACAAATTAATTTAAAAATTAAACAAATAACTAAAATAAATAAACAATTAATAAAGCTAAAATAAAAGAATGTAAGATTAAGAAATACTAACTTGTTGATGACTAAGATTCAAGAATAACAATACTTTGTTGAGCTTTTTACTTCTTGTATCTACTATTCTGCTACTCAACAAACTTCCAAAATATGAAGACTTTCTTGAAGAATTGAAAAAGTATAACACAAAAATAAATTATATTCTAATACTCTTTGTAGAGAAAATGAATAAATTTGAGGATTATGAGAGAAAGATGAATGGAAATAAGAGAGAATTTGAGAGAATTGGAGAGTGTTTGATGAGTTTTGGGTTGAATTGTGAGGTATGTATAGAGTTTTGGGGGGTTAGAATAGAGAATATAACCGTTAGGGACCAAATTGCAAAAAAATAATAATAATTCAACCATTTAGGGGCTAAATTGCAAAAAAAAAAAATTGAAGGGCTGAATTGAAAAAAAAAACAGAGAGAGCTGTTGGGTAACAGGCGGGCCGGCCCGGACCGGCGCATAGTGCGCGGTTTGCCCCGGCCCACTTGCCATTGCTACTTGTATGTATTTATTATAATTATATGAAGGGTGGCATAATTAATTAACTTACGCAGTCTAATTGCACATTGAGAGTCGATGCTTTTCTCTTTGAGATGAAATTTCCTTATATCTATTAGTTCTTTTATGGATGACAATTCAGTACCAATATGTCCAAGTAAAGCAATTATTAAAATTATTTTTCCATTTTAATCTCTATAGTACAATCTAGTACAAGTTAATAAGGTTATTTAAATATTTATTATCAACAATATTTTATTGAATTAAGAAATCATTTACTTACTTAGTTAATTATTTAATTCATTTACTTTACTAATTAGTTGTTTATTAACTAATTCATTGAAATATTTATTCACCTATTTAAATATGGTACTAAAAGTTATTATTCAATATTTAATACGGTTAGACATACCAAAAAAAAAAAAAAATGGTTATCCACTATTTACTATATATTAATTGGTTTTGATTGATGGATCTGCTTAATTATTATTTGCACTTACTATTATCTTTTGTATATACTTATGTACCTATGTATTTCCCATTCAATATTATTTATAAATTATTCGTAGGGCAATATTTATTTATTTGTTTAATCACATGGTTATTAGTGAAATCTATATCACATATAGATAATTGATGCATTATGTGTATGATACTAGATGGTTAAAGTTGATGCTAAGGGATTGTGGGTGATGTATGTTGAGACTTATTATACTTCAAATCTTATGAGTGAGAAGGGTTGTGATTTAGACTTTTAATTTCTTATTAGGCCAAGTTGCACTTTAAACCCCTACAATCCAGTAGTTTACTTTACCAAGTGATTCCAACAAGTAAGTCCTTGCATAATTTCTTTTGATAAATGTTGCACAAATTTTCAAGTCAAAACTTTCTATGTGATGTTATCTCAGCAATGCAAATTTGTTGATCAAACATTGATAAGCCACTTCTTTGTGCACTAAACCCTATTTTCTGATCAAACAAATGTTTTAAAAGATGCAATATACTTTTAAAATCATTTTGAACACAATTTACACTTCCATATTTAAGTAAATGCGCATTTCTAATGAATTATTTTTACACACCCTAAATCGGGTAATAGATGTGTTGAGTACTCAATTAAAGTAGGCTACTAATACTAGCTTCTGAGAGTTAAGGCTAGTCTCCTGATAGGCGGTCACCTTCGGGAGATGAACTCTATCAGGAAGAGGCACTTGTATTGGTAAATCAGGCCAGTCTACATTAGTATCCAATCATGGTAAGACTGATTCCAAATATGGACAACTGGTGTAAAACCTCACCTAAGAGTACTTTAGAAATAGAGGGAATGATTGCATTCCATGGCATATTGCATGAATAAATTCTTTATGGGCGAAATTGTGCATTTTTAAAAAATTGCTATATGTGATTTTTGTGAATTATTTATCTAGATATGTGTTGGGGGCAATTAGAGAATTTTGCTTAGGGATGAGAGAAGAATAGACTTGGGTTTTAGAAGGGAAGAGAATTAGGTTGGGAAAATAAGAATAAGAATTAATGTGGTTAAGTGGATAGAGCTTTGTGGCTAATTCCTAAGGTGTTCAATTCAAATCCCATCAACTGAGTATTATTTTTAATTATCCTAATTAATGTTTGAATTTTATTTCTTACTTTCCAAGAAGCTAGGAATGTTATCTTAAGGGAGACACAATGGTAATATTTTAACCATATGATCTTATCTTAAAAGAAAATCTAGAAGAGTTTTAATCTCCGTTATTTTAGCAACCCATATCCTATCATATTTGAATTTAAAATATTTTTATTTCTTTAATTCTTTTAATTTTCTTATAAAATATTTTGAATTATCTTGGACTTGAATTTTCTTAACAAAAATTTCAGCTCTTGGAGGTTAGTTGGCCGAAACTTAGGAGACATAATAGTGTGGTAGTTTTCCAAGATTAAATCACCATGGTTTCTTCTCTAGAGAACTCTATTTTGTTTATACTTATTTTGGTGCAAAGCTGGAATTATTTTTAGCACTTTCTGTTGGCTAAATTTCCCAACCATTTCGTGTGTGTAGCATTGACACATAGGCCGGCCCGCATGGTTTCGAGCCGGGCCCGAGGACCAGCCCACGTGGTGTGCAGGCCGGTCCTAGAAGGGGGCGGGCTAGTCCGGGCCGATCCTTGGGCTAGAAGCCTGGGACCAGCACGGGCAGGGCCCTTAGCTCGTGAGGCCTGCGGACCTGCCCGTGGGCTTATTCTTTTTTTTCTCCTACTTAATTTGATTAAAAATTTTAATATTCAACTGTTTTGTAATTTTTTTATTGTTACTTAAATAACACAATTTTTTAAAATTATAAAAAAGCCATCTTGAAGTGATCAGGGGTTTGGCTTGGACACCTACTTGTTTTATTAATTAATAAAATAAAGATTACATAAGAGGGAGATTTGATGCCTAAACCTCTTAAAAATATTATAATGATTAAAATTTAAAAATAGAATAAATATCCTAAAAATAAAATTAAATACGTAATATTACTTATCATAAATTTCTAATTATAAGAATACTAAACTAACTACTTGGTTCACCCCACACTACTAGAAAGTCAGCAAATTGCGACGGATTTTTGCGACAGAAAAAATCCATCGCAAATTTGCGACGGCTCACTGATGGAAAAAGGGTTAAGGGATCTAGCTGATCGGCCCTCGCAAATCCGTCACTGATTAGTGACACATTAGCGACGGACATTATTTGAGATGGATTTGCAACGGATTTAAAGATGCCGTCGCAAATCCCTCGCAACAATTTGCAAGGGATTTGCGACGAAAATTATTTGAGTCGGATTTGCGACGGATTTAAAGAGGCCATCGCAAATCCCTTGCAACAATTGCGAGGGATTTGAAACAGAATTCAATTTTAAAAAAAAATTAAGCAAAAAATAAAAAAGCATACTCTAGCTAATCCGTCACAAACTTAGAGATGGATTTACGATAGAAATTATTTAAGACGGATTTGCGACGGAATTTGCGACGGATTTAGTGATTCCGTCGCAAATCCCTTGGAAAAATTGGGAGGGATTTGCGACGAAATTCAATTTTTTAAAAAAAATTTAAGCAAAAAAAAAAAAAAAAACATGCTCAAGCTAATCCGTTGCAAACTTAGAGACGGATTTGCGATGGAATTTTTTTTTAAAAAAAAAATTGAAGCAAAAAATTAAAAAGACTTGCTCTAGCTAATTCGTCGCAAATTTAGAGATGGATTTGCGACAGAAAATATTTGAGACGGATTTGCGACGGAATTCAATTTTTTTAAAAAAAAATTAAGCAAAAAATAAAAAAACATACTCTAGCTAATCCATCGCAAACTTAGAGATGGATTTGCGACAAAAATTATTTGAGACGGATTTGCGACGGAAATTATTTTTTTAAAAAAAATTGAAGCAAAAAAATTAAAAAACTTGTTCTAGCTAATCCGTCGCAAATTTAGAGACAGATTTGAAACGGAAATTATTTGCGACGGATTTAATGACTCCGTTGCAAATCCCTAACAACAGTTGCGACGGATTTGGACGGATTAGTGTTTTCTATAAAATGAAGTTAAAAAAAAATTATCGCTCTAAATAATTTTAATCTAAATACATTTAAAGTTACTTATTAAGACTTTTTTGTATAATTTTGTATACTATATACACATGAGTGTTCTTATCATAGAATATGTCCATGATTTTCTTACTAATATTGCTTATTATATAAAATATTCTTACATGTTCTTTATAGATAATTTTCTTAGAGTTAAAATATATATGATTACTATAATAAGAACAACTTACGTGTTTTATAAGTTGAGTAATAAGGAGTTCCATTTATTACTAAGAAAATTTCATTAATTATGTGTGTGTGAGTGTGTGTGTGTGTACACACACACACACACACACACACACACACACACACATATATATTCATATATATATATATATATATATATATATATGTAAATAAAATATTTTGATTAAAATGGTCAAATATTTTTTAAACATTATTTTTTTTCTCTAACTTAATTATTCTTGAAAAAGAATTGATACGAATTTAAAATAGAATGTAATATTTTTGTATAGAAATATATGTGTGTATTAAAAATTTTTTTGAAGATATGATATATATTTTTTCTTTTTTTGATAACAATATCAATGCAATTAACTATATTATTGTTACATTAATTAATAAAAAAATTTCATTAATTATGTGTGTGTAAGTGTGTGTGTGTGTGTGTGTGTGTATATACATATAAATTTGTATATATATATATATATATATATATGTATATGAATGTGTGTGTGTGTACACACACACACACACACATTTGTTCATGTATATTTATGATTATGATTGTATATGTGTGTGTGGGTTATATATATTGTGTATGAATATATGCATATATATATTTATATATATACATATATATGTAGAAATCATTTAATAAAAAAGATAGTATAATTGATAGTATATAAAGTTTTAAAATTATAGAAATATACAAAATATTTTTTTATTTTGAATAATATAGTTTTATATTGAATATAAATATACAAATTTTTGTTGTGTGTTCTGTGGCTAATCTGTGACTATTTGCCACGAAATCAAAAAATTGCTATTAATCCCTAGCAAATTCTTGGAATTTTTTCATTTTTTTGGGATAATCTACCAAAAATAAAATCATTTTTTTTTCAAACACTTTGAAATTTTTTTTTTATAGTTGTTTCAATTGCTTCTTCTTCCCCCTCCCTCTTTCTAGCCTCTCGCTACCCCCCCCCCTAGCCGGCGCCCCGTCCCAACTTCCCCTCCCCCCCAGCGCCCCCGTCCCGACATCCCCCCTCGGCAGCCCAACCACCCCCCAGCCCCCCTTTTCCGTTCCCCCCTCCACCCCATCTGCCGACACCTGCCCTCACCCCCCCCTACCGGCCCCCTTCCCCCTTCCCAAGTGTATATTATTATTCTTCTTGCTTCCTATTTTTCTCTTTCTGCTCAGAACACTTAAAACCTTCTTCTTCAAACTCTAATTTCAGAGCATTCTCCACGAATTAGAGAATCAAGAAATTCAACCAGAGAAGACAAAGGTTGAATCCTCATAGCATATCAGAGGCCTTAGTCATCATTCATCATCAGTCTCCAAAATAAGTAAATATCATTCTTTTTTTAAACTCTTACATCGTCTTTGATTTTTATAATGCTAGTAGCAGGTGATATTTTATGATGGAGAATGGAAGAATATATTACATTGATTTGTTTTCGTACAAGGATGGGATAAAAATTGTAATGTGGAGATATATTTGGTATAATAAGTAGTTCAACGTGATATAGGGCATGTTTATGTGCTTAGCAGTGAATTTTTTATGTGGTATGTGATGTATATTACAAGCAGTGAATTTTGTTGCTTGTTAACTACTATGCTAACTATTAATAGTATTTCCTAGTATGATAATTATTAGTTCTTATTACTTGTTGACTAATAAAACTGCTATTCAATAATATTAATACTTGTATTCATATTTTTATCTAATATTATTATTTACTGTGTTATTGGAATTGCTATTTATTAAATATTAGGGGGACAAAAAATTATTTTCAACATTATATTATCATTACTACTAATATTTTTTTTATAGCATTATTTTTTAATATAAAATTATTTGATAATAATTACTATTTAACGTTTGGTAATATACTGCATGTCAATAATTAGTACTTACTATTTGTTAATTGTAAGTTAGCTACCAACGGATATCAATTGCATCTTTTTTTCTCTTTTCTTAACTTATATGAATGGATCCTCGTGATTGATGGGTTATCATTCCTCGTGAGTGATAGGTGATCATTCTCTATGGGTAATGGATGATAACCCTTACATTAGTTCTATTGAATAATTGTTTTGACAGTTAATAATTTTTTTTTTTAATGTTGTTGATTTTGTGGTGGCTTGGTGCCTAGAAACGTCCAATATATAAGGAAAACTTTGCCGAAATCCCTAATGGATTTTGTACTGGTGGTTGTGTTTGTGGTTGTTAGTTTAACATTAATTTTGATTGTAAATTGGTGGCTGAGTTGGTTGATGCTTCATGGTTTAAATCTAGTTGCTTATTAAGGTATTGTCAGAGAGGTTCATAATTTTAATTCTATGCTAAATATATTGAGTGTTTATATAAACATGATTGGGAAATCGATTGGTGTTTTGCGACGATGGTTCACCATTAGAAGCCCACGTATGATGCATGATAAAGAAGTATATATAAATTACTAAAAAAGTATTTCATGAAACATGTAGTTAGTTATTCAAGTATTTATAATTGTTGTTTAAAGTATAATGAAAATGATTATCCTTAAGCTTTCCTAAACCTTTTACGCAAACATGAATAATAAACTCACAGTCAAACCTCTTTGTCGCATAATATGTTGAATATATAAATGGAAGATCGCGGTTGGATGTATAGAAGGCGGTTGCCCAGTAAAGGGTTTGCTATTGAATTTGAGTAGGGGGTGTAGGGATTTATTGCGTTCGTTTTATCGAATTCCAAGTCTGGTAAAATCAGATGTCCTTGCACAAAATGCAAGAACATGAAATTTGACTCTCTAGACCAAGTTGAGATCCATTTGTACAGATATGGGTTTGTTAGCAACTACCATCGATAAATTTGTCACGGTGAACCTTATTATGTAAATCAAAGCATGTCTACCTCAACATCTAGGACAGTTCAAGTTGATTCAGGTTCTAGAAATCTGTATCTGAAAATGATCATTGATGCGGCGGGCCCTAATTTTAATTTGGAAAGAGCGTCGGATGAGCAAGTTGAAGAACCTCCTAACACAGAAGCGCAGAAGTTTTATGATATGCTGGATGCAGTAGACACTCCCATATGGGAAGGGTGTACGAACCACTCGGTACTTTCGTTAGTTTCAAGACTACTAAATGTTAAGTCTGAAAATAACATATCTGAAAAAGCTTTTAAGTAAGTGGTGTAGCTTATGAAAGAGGTGGTTCCAAGAAGTAACAAGATACCTGATGATTTTTATCAAATGAAGAAGTTAATATCTGGGTTGGGGTTGCCTATTCAAAAGATAGATGCATGCACTAATGGATGCATGCTTTAATTGAAGGACGATATCAATTTGAAAGAATGCAAATTTTGCAGACATGCTCAGTACGTGCCTAGAAAATGTGGGAAAAAAAGAAGGGTTAGACTCGAAATCCCTTTGAAAAAAATGTACTACTTTCCGATTACACCAAGGCTGCAGAGGTTGTATGCATCTAAAACTATAGCTGAACACATGAGTTGGCATGCAAAGGCTAAGGTCGAAGATGGAAACATGAGCTATCCAAAAGATGGTGAGGCTTGGCAGCACTTTGACCGGATTCATCCAGATTTTGCAAAGGAAGTGTGGAATGTGAGATTGAGACTTTGTACTGATGGTTTCTCACCGTTTGGCATGTCACGAAAGCAGTATTCATGTTGGTCAGTTATTGTCACTCCTTATAACCTCCCACCGTGGTTGTGCATGAAAGATCCTGTGATGTTTTTAACAATCATTGTACCGGGATCAAAGAATCCGAAACATAAAATTGATGTTTATCTTCAACCATTAATAGAAGAATTGAATCATTTGTAGACTGAAGGTGTTACTACATATGACATAGCAAAGAAACAAAACTTCTAGATGCGTGTTCTACTAATGTGGACTATTAACGACTTTTCTGTCTATAGAATGATGAGTGGATGGAGCACAGCTAGAACATTAGCGTGTCCATATTGTATGGAGATGTCAAAGTCTTTTCATCTACAACATGGTGGTAAACACTCATGGTTTGACTACCACCGTCGCTTCTTACCCATGGATCACCTATTTTGACGGGATACAACATCATTTAAGAGAAATAAGGGTTCTAATATGTTACAACCTATTCTACGTCCCACTGGGGATGACCTGTGGAGCAGTGTTTGTCAGTATTCAAAAATAACAGAGTCGAAAAGAGAACTTGGGAGATCAGAAGGTAGATATGTGAGTCATAATTGGGCTAAATGGAGTATTTTTTGGGATCTGCCGTATTAGCGAACGCATTTGGTTTGTCATAATGTTGACGTAATGTATAATGAAAAGAATGTGTTCGATAATATCTTCAATACAGTTATGGATGTGAAGGGCAAGACTAAAGTGACGTTGAAGTATATTGCAATAGGCCAGAATTACATGTGTGTAACGTCGGAGAAGGGAGGATAGCAATACCTAAGGCATGTTACAAATTGACAGTAAAACAAAAGAAAATGTTGCTTGAGTGGTTGAAATGATTAACTCTTCCAGATGGATACGCATCGAATTTTTGTAGATGTGTTGATTTTAATGAATTGAAACATGAAAAGCCATGATTGCCACATCTTCATGGAAATATTACTTCCGATTGCCCTTAGAGAATTCCTTCCAACTAATGTTTAGGGAACTTTGATAGAATTAAGTCTATTTTTTCAGGACATTTGTGCTCCTAAATTGTCTATATCTCATATGATGAAGTTGGAGCAAGAGATACCGGTTCTTCTATGTAAGTTAGAGAAGATTTTTTCTCCAGGTTTTTTCAATGTTATGGAACATCTCTTGGTTCATTTGCCTTACGAAGCAAGGGTTTGTGGTCCTGTACAATATAGATGGATGTATCCTTTTGAGAGGTAGTTGTCATTTTCTAAATTATGCTACGGTTAGCTGTAGTCATTGCATAATACTTATTAAGTATCATACTTTGAATTATGCCAGGTTCTTGTTTCGTTTAAAGTTAAAGGTGAAAAATAAGACACGAGTAGAATGGTCAATTTGCAATGCTTATCTTGTTGAGGAAACATCTACATTCTTCTCCTATTATTTTAAGGCACATGTGCAGACAAAACATGTCTCCATGGCTCGCAATGATGAAGGTGAAGTCGGGTAAGAAGTAGATGAAGCTTCATTGTCAATATGCAATATTTATGGAAAGATATTAGGAAAGATTCAAACTCAATTCTTCTCTCATGAAGAATACAAAGTGGTAAGAAATTATATATTACTTAACTATGAAGAGGTTCAACCATATATTAGGTGAGATGCTTGCCCCTCTATTGATATTAGAAATAAGATCCACTGGTGATTGTGTCATTTTCTTCTCTACAGTGAGTTCACATCTCGTTTACAGTCTTTAGTCCAAACACATCGGAATTAGATGTACAAAGAAGGATAGAGAATGAGTTCACAGGATGGTTTACAGATTATGTATGCTCTTCAAAAATCAGTTAAAATTTTGTACACGTGAACATATGTTGTTAGTTAATGCATGTCCACCTGAACATTTCATATGCTTTATAGGTGAACGATTCACAAAACCATGTGTCAAATATGTTTGAAGAATCTTGCTTGGGGACCTTCGAGAAAAGTAAAAACATATACTGGGTACATTATTAATGGCTATAGATTTCACACTCACGAACACGCCGAAGGAAAGAAAACAGTGAATTCTAGAGTTTGTGTTAAGGGGGTGAAAAGGACTCAATAGAAAGTGATTATTATGGGGTTCTTAAAGAGATTATTGAAGTTGAGTTTCCTGGTGATCCATCACAAAAAGTTGTGCTTTAAATGTGATTGGTTTGATCAAACAACAAATCGCGGTGTGAGAATACATAAGGAGTATAAGATTGTTGATATTAATTGCAAGAAGAGCTATCCAAAATATGATCCGTTTGTGTTAGCTCAACAGGCATCTCAGGTGTAATATGCCTCATATCCAGGATGCAAAAGACCAAGATCCGATTGGTTAGCTGTGTGTAAAGTAAAAGCTCGACATGTGATTGATGCACCTGTGATTGATAAAACTTACCAAGAAGAAGTGGATATTCACAATGCAATGAGAATTTCCTTAGTTGTTGATCTTGGTCCCTTAGCTCATAAATTGGGCACAAGTGATTTGTTGGATGTTCAAGAAGAAGGATTATTTAGGGATACAAATGAACTCGAAGATGAAGATGAAGACGAAGGTAATTGGAATACAGATAGCACGACAGAGATGGAAGAAGAAGAATATATATCAGAGGATGACTCGAATTATTAAAGTACATTTATTATACTTTCGTGATGTAAAGTTTAAATCACTTATGATGGTTGCTTATATTGTTAATCAATAATCTATGTTAAACTTTCATGTTTTACTAATTTATTGGATGATCAATTATTATACTATTTTTTGTCCTTTTTATTATTTTAAATACAGTTAAGTACGAATCAATGCTGACTATTTTTTTTTCCATAGGTGTTCTTTGCCTTTCCATAGGTTTGCTTCTTTTTTTTTTTTAAATACAGTTAAGTGTTAGGAGAGACTCTAACTATTTTTTTTTCCACAGGTGTTCTTTGCCTTTCCACAGGTATACTTTTTTTATAAAAAAAAAAAATACAGTTAAGCATGAGTCAATGTAACTATTTTCTTTTCGACAGGTGTTCTTTGCTTTTCCAAAGGTATATTTTTTTGTCTAATATATAAACTGGATCCCCTTGAGTGATGGGTGATCATTCCCGGTGAGTGATAGGTGATCACTCCTCCTGGGTATATAGGTGATTACCCTTAAGTTAATTGTTGTTGTTGACATTGACTTTTTACTATAAATGTCTTCTTTGTTAGGAAATAAAACCTGTATAAAAAAACACACATTTCATTATCTGATGGCTTTGATCCATTGACAAAGGAAAAATCATGCACTCACCTTTCAAAATGCTTGGAAAAGGTTAGAGACTTATGTGCAAGAATGAAGCCATTTTGAAAGAAAACAAAAATAACAAACCTTTTCTTTCTTAAGTTGTATAAATGGCTAAGTTTCTACATATTCTAGTTTATCTATTGGCAGTTAATTTTTTGTTATGGAAAATGTGTTCTTTGATACAGGTTTTGTTGTACATGTTTTGTGTGTTTAATGTGTTGATACTTGGAATATGTTTAAATGTGGCATTAATGCCTGGAAAATGACCATTTTATAGGGGAGACTCTGTTAATTTTTTTTTATAAATTTGCATTTATAACTTGTTCTACATATATATTATATATATATTTGAAATTTAAATAATTTTATTTCAAAATTAGGATGTCTGGCCATGGACAATCTTCTGGAGGTGCTGGAATGGACTAACATACTCATCCTCCTGACACCTCATTACCATCACACGTACTGCGTCTTTTCGTACCATGAACGATTTCTGGTTCACCTTCGCAATCAAGAGGTGCTTCTCTAGCAGAAGCTCCTACTTCTTCAATACACCATATAGGATCACAGGCCACAGACCACTGACCTGTGATTATTCCTCGAGGAAATGAGTGTGTTATTTATAATTATTAATTAATTTTCAATTCAGTATATCTTCTTTAATAATCATATTACTTTCCTTTCTGGTTATATAAAATAGGTTTGCTAGTTCAGATAAATGTGTGGGAGAGATTCAAGGCATATTCAAGAGACAATTCAATGGTTCATACACTACATACTCACATGTCCCGTTACACATTGGGGACATGTGGTTCGACGAGTGGGGAGTATGTTTCTTTTACTTTCTTACAAATGTAATCTCATGTATATGTTATTGAAACTTATATGCTCAGATGTCATTTATTGTATTTGCAAACAAATTTACTTTAAACTGTTAATTTAAAATTTAACGGCGATAGTTTACTGTATTTGCAGAAGTTAATGCATTGGGCTCCTGAGCATGGTCCCCAGATATGGAGAAATTGGGAAAAGAAGTGTGCAAGAAGGCTTTCCGATACTTTGTCGAGGACCCAAAAGATCACACCTGTTAATTTGTGTCCAACTTGGATTGATCCAACTAATTGGTCGGATATGAATAAACATTGGTTAGATCCCAAGTATCAACAAGTCGTGCAGTCTACAAAGGAATATCGGTCTCGTTGCGGTGTCACTCACACAGAAGGTTCCATCGCTTTCATTGAGCAAAAGGAACGCATGGTAAATTCAATTTTCTTAACTTTTGTATATTTCATAATTGTTTCAATCTTCTTTATCGCATTCGAAATAATATTCTTTTCTATTAATTTAACTGCAGAGGAGACGTGAAGGGGACATATTTAGCTATCTGGACATATTCAAAAAACTACATATGTTCCAGAACGGGGAAAGACATGGTCAGTTTGTGGGCGAGCGTCCGCATAAGATATTGGTAAAAATAATTTTTTCTTACATTACTTATTGTAATAGGTCTTCTTTTAATTTTTATAAACTCACGTTATTTCAGGAGGAGACAAATGTCACCAAGGAGTGCTACTCTCAAATGGAGTCTAGCGGGTCCGTCGACTCCGTTGCTATGCCAAATGACAAGGCCATTATCATTGAGGCAGCTGGCGGATTCAACAAGGGTTGTGTCTACGGATTGGGATCAGAGGCTACTCGCATTAAGGAGCAGATGCATCAGTCTCATCTATTAGGATCATCTTCATCCACTGCTGTTGATATTGACCAGATAGTTGAGACTAGGGTTCAGCAAAGGATTCAGGAGATTGAGGATCGATGGAGGTATCGTGAGAAGAGTCGCGAGGATAAGTACAAGCGTCGTGAGGAGAGGATTAAGAAGAATTTTGAACATAAAGTTACGGGAATCACTTCTTAGATGGCACTTATGTCCAAGAAGATGGGGGTTGCTGTGCCACAGCTGTCTTCGGTATTTGAGGACGAGGACGTAGATGAGGATGAGGACAAACACAAGGACGAAGACGATCATTTATTTGTTTCCCCACCTGATCATCATCCCAATCCTAGTACTGGGTTTGATGGTCCTCCCTCTCCTCCTTCAGTCAGTGCTCTTAATCCTTTAGCTACATGATTGTGTTTTTAACATTATTTATCTATTGTGATACTTATGTGTATACATATGTTTGGTTTATTGTAGTTTTACTTTATGATTTGGCATGTTGTAATTTATTATTGGTTTCAAAATTTTATTTGTTTTATTAGATTTTTTTCACATTAAAAAATATTACAGACTTGATATTTATGAGAAAATTTGCTTAAATATTTGTCACAGGTTTTCTAAAATTATTTTATTTAAAATTAATTTTGACAAATTCGGTCTTAGCTTGCAGCGGATTTGCGACGGATTTTTTTTAATTTTTTTAATTGTAACTATGCCGTAGCTATTTGCTATAGATTTGCGACGGCATTTTCCACGTTTTATTTTAATTTCGAAAAATTCCGTTGCAAATCCCTCTTAAGTTATAACGGATTTGCGACGGATATTTTTTTGTTTATTTTAAATATGTAATTACGCCGTCGCAAATCCGTAGGTCTTTGCTATGGATTTGCAACAAAATTATTTTCCATTGTATATTATCCGTCGCACATCCAAAGCAATCTGCTACGATTTTGCGACGGATTTTTTCACAATTTATTTTATTTTTCAATTATGCCATCACAAATCCCTCTCAAGTTGCGACGCATTTGCGACGGATATTTTTCCTTTTTATTTTAATATGTAATTATTTCGCCACAAATTCATAGCAATCTACCATGGATTTGTGACGGACGTTTATCCATTTTATTTTTATCCATGAAAATATTCCGTTACAAATCCTTCACAACTCGCTACGGTTTTGTGACGGATTTTTTCCACATTTTATTTTATTTTTCAATTATTCCATCGCAAATCCCTCTTAAGTTGCTACGGATTTGCGACGGATTTTAAAATCCGTCCGTAGCAAAATGTAATTTGGTTGACCAGAGATTTGGTCGTTGCAAATGTGTCGTTATTTGCGATGGATTTAGTTTTCCGTTGCTATTTGCGACGGCCAAATCTGTCGCAAATCCGTCACAACACTGGATTGCGACGGATTTGGCAGTTGCAAATAGCGTTTTTTTTTTTTTTTTTTGGTAGTGCCATTTATCATCTGAGTCATCATTAATAATCCATGAATTAGTCATCCTATCTTCGGCTGCAAACCAACTATTACAACATATTAACATCTCCAAAGTTTGAGGAGCCAATCGAAATCTCCTTTCATCGATTGTTCGAGCGCTTTCACTGAAGACGCTTTTCGATGGCACTGTGGAGACTGGTGGTGTCAAAAGATCACGTGCCATTTTAGATAAAATAGGGTCTTAACTTACATGAACCTTCCACCAACCACAAATATCAAAATATTGTTCTTCATTTTCTACCAAGGGCTACATCTCATAACTTGCCATCTCGTTGTAGGTAGTAGATGATCTTTTTTATGTTTTTTAATACCCCGTGAATTAAATACTGATGAAATTGAAGAGGTAGATTTTTGTGGAGGTTGAAAGTGACTGCAAGATGATGATGAAGATTGTCTACTTAAACTAGGAGAATTAGAACAAGAAGACTCAAACTCATACAAATTATACATGTCAGATAAAATTTTAGCCGTTTTATCTTTTATATCTTTTATTATACATTGTCTAAGTATTTGTGATTTATCAAAAATTTAATGTTTCACATAAATATTCAATAATACTATGAAAACCAGTCGTCTTTACTCTAGGATCCATACACAATGCCATACAATATAAAATAGGAATATCTTCATAATATTTTTTATATTGTTCAAACATACTTCTCATAAAATAACCATATTGGGGATGATCCATATACTCACCAAAAATATGTGCTACCTTAGCAAGTATTGGAAGAATATGATGAGTAGTGGGATAATAAGATCTTGATAAAAGTTCAGTAGCTTCTTTGAAAGTAAATAAAAATATTGAAAGTGTAGTACAATTTTCAAAATGAATTTCAGTTAATGGAGGTTGAAAATTATTACCATTACAAAATTCAATAAATTGGTTTTGAAAAGGTATAACACTTTCAAACATATCTAAAGTTGAGTTCAATCTAGTTTTACAATCTAATCTAAATTTTTTAAAAGATACATCTTGTTCTCGGCATAGTGCCATAAAATTTTGTTGCCTAGTTGAGGAGGTTTTAATAAATAAAATAACATTTCTAATTATATTAACAATATCATCAACATATTTTTATCCATCTTTAACACACAAATTAAGTATATGACAAGCACACCTAGTATGAAATAAAATACCATCTAACATAGGATTCATAGTATTTTTTAAAATTGCTATGGCGGAATCATTATTTGAAGTATTATATAAAGAAATAGAAATAATTTTATTTAAAATCTTATATTCATAACATATTTGAGTAATCATTCTAGCTATAGTATTACCTACATGAGGATATTCAAATAATTTAAAACAAATAGTTCTTTTTTGTACTAACCTATCATGATCTATCCAATGACATGTAATGCACAAATAAGATTCATTAGTAATTATAGTCCAACCATCACAAGTAAGAGCAAATTTCCAATTAAAAGAATCAAACATAGTAATTAGATACTCTTTTATTTCTTTATATATCTTTATTATATCATTTTTTAACGTTGTTCTAGGAATTCTTTTCCATACTGGTTGACAATTATTTTGCATATATTGTTCAAAATATGGATTTTCTGTAAAATTAAAAGGTAATTTAGTTTGAACAATCATTTTAGCAAATTCACTTCTATTTTTTCTATGATCATACTGAAAATTACCAACAATTTGACCTCATGTAGTACGTATTTGTTGTTGCTTAAGTAAGTTTTCTAGCCAATCATTATGTGACCTTTTCATATGTCTAACTAATGTTCTTGTCCCTCATCCCTTCTTATGTGCATATACCACCTTACAAATTTTACATGTTGCCCTATCATTATTATTATCATTTTCAAAAAAAATCCAGACCATAGATGTTTTTGTTTTAGCTATAACATCCGTTGTTTCAACATCATCCTCACCTATATTAGATTCGTTAGGATTAATTGTTGGAATTGGTTGTGATTGTGAAACACTAACGCTAAGCCTAATATGACCTTCATCTTCATTACTTATTTCATTATTTATTAAATTTAAGGCTGGATCTATATTAACATCAAAATGAGCAGATGATTGGAATGAAGAAAAATGATGATATTGATTTGGATCCATTATTTCTGAAAAAAAATAAGCAATCAAAATTCAAATAAAAGTTCAAAAAAATAAAGTATTAACAAATAATGAAATAAGAGAATTGAAATATATAAATAACAAACTAACTTAAAAATTAAATAAATAACTAAAACAAATAAACAATTAATAAAGCTAAAATATAAGAATGTAAGATTAAGAAATACTAACTCATTAATGACCAAGATTCAAGAATAACAACACTTTGTGGAGTTTTTTACTTCTTATATCCACTATTCCACTACTCAACAATCTTCCAAAATATGAAGACTTTCTTGAAGAATTGAAAAAGTATAACATAAAAATAAATTCTATTATAATACTTTTTGTAGGAAAAATGAAGAAATTTGAGGATTATGAGAGAAAGATGAATGAAAATAAAAGAGTTTGAAAGAATTGGAGAGAATTTGAGAGAATTAGAGAGTGTTTGATGAGTTTTGAGTTGAATTGGGGGGTATTTATAGAGTTTTGGAGGTTAGAATAGAGAATATAACCATTAGAGACCAAAATGTAAAAAAAAAATATTTTAGCCGTTTTTTAGGCTGAAATGTAATTAAAAAAAATTGAGAAAGCCATTGGATAACGGTTCTCTCAGGTGGGCCAAGGGTTTTTATCCTTGGCCCGAACCATACCAGGACCGGCCCTAGGCCCGGCCCAATGCGACACGCCGGCCCACTGGCCATTGCTACGTGTGTATAGAAATCTGAAAAATCCCTTGGAAATTCAGAGCTAGCATAGCTTCAACAAACTAGAAAAATTTTCAGCAAACCACAAAGTATTTTAGCCATAGGAGTTTAGCATTCAACACATGCATAACACTACAAGAAAATTGTTAATCTGCTACGGATTTTTGCCATGGAATATTTTCTGTGGCAATCAGCGATGGATTTCGCTATGGAACAGAACAGCAAAATACAAGCAACTTGCGAGGGAAAAAATACCCTAGCAAATTCATGGCAATTTGCCACGGAATTGCGATGGAAATAATAGCAAGTAGCGATGCAAACATATTTTGTTACAAATCGGTAGCTAAAAAAAAGCGCCAAAAAATTATGCCAAATATTAGCCACCGATTTGCAATGGAAACATTTCCATGGCAAAATTATGTCAAACATTAGCCACGGATTTGTTACGGAATCACAAATTAGTGATAAAAAGAAAGGACTAAATTTTTGTTGTGTGTTCTGTGGCAGGTTGCCACGGCATTTTTTTCTTTTTTTTTTTTTGTTCTAATTTATTAATTATAATGGTTTTATTAATTTTTGTTCCATATATTTTAAATAACAACGACGAAATATTTTGTAAGTATCTTGATTTATTTATTTTCTAATGTGTTCATTCTTGAAATGGAATTGAAAATAAGCTATATTATTTTTTAGTATCGAAATATACGTTTGTATTAAAATTAAAAACTTTAAAGAAACAATATTATTTTATTTTATTTCGACTGTAAAAGCCATTGAAAATTATTTTGAAGAACTATATTGTCATTGAGAGTATATAAAAAAGAATGTTACGCAAAGTAATGATTAAAAAAAAGGTTAAATTTTTAGTGTGTGTTTTGTGGCAAATCTGTGACTATTTGCCATGCATTTGCCATAAAATCACAAAATTGCCACTAATCCGTGGCAATTTCGTGGCAGATTGCCACGGATTCACCACAACATTTTTTTCTTTTTTTATTCTAATTTATTAATTATATTGGTTTGTATTAATTTTTGTTCCATACATTTTAAATAACAACGACGAAATATTTTGTAAGTATCTTGATTTATTTATTTTTTAATGCGTTCATTCTTAAAACTGAATTGAAAATAAGATATATTATTTTTGAGTATTGAAATATACGTTTGTATTAAAAGTATAAATTTTAAAGAAACGATATAATTTTATTTTGCTTCGACTGTAAAAGCCATTGAAAATTGTTTTGAAAAACTATATTATCATTGAGAGTGCCTAAAACTGAATATTTCGCAAAATAGTGATAAAAAGAAATGACTAAATTTTTGTTGTGTGTTCCGTGGCTATTTGCTCGGAATCACAAAATTGCCACTAATTCGTGGCAATTATGTGGCAGATTGCCACGGAAATTTTTTTTCTTTTTTTCTAATTTATTAATTATATTGGTTTGTATTAATTTTTGTTCCATACCTTTTAAATAACAACAACGAAATATGAATATATGAATATATATATATATATATATATGTGTGTGTGTGTGTGTATGTATATGAATGTGTGTGTGTGTGTGTGTATGTATATGTACTTCAATATGCATGGCGTGTGTGTATGTTTGTATGCATGGCGTGTGTGTATGTTTGTCTGTGTGTGTGTGTGTGTGTGTGTGTGTGTGTGTGTTCATGTATATTTATGATTATGATTGTATATATGTGTGTGGGTTATATTGTATATGAATTTATTCATATATATATATATATATATATATATACATATATATATGTATAAATCATTTAATAAAAAAGATAGTATAATTGATAGTATATAAAATTTTAAAATTATCTAAATATACAAAATATTTTTTTATATTGAATATAAATATACAAATTTTTATTGTGTGTTCCGTGACAAATTCATGACTATTTGTCACGAATTTGCCACGGAATCACAAAATTTTCACTAATCCGTGGCTGATTGCCATGGATTTGCCACGGTAATTTTTTTTCTAATTTATTAATTTTTTTTTGTATTTTTGGGCAAATCTTTTACGGAGGACTTGTTGTTCTGGCTCCTTACTTGAGTAAGATATGTTATAATTTGTCCTAAAGGCATAGCTGGATCCTTCCCCGACAGACACTTCCCCCTTCTGCCGACACCTGCCACGCCTCCCCCCCCCTGAGCCTTTCTCCCTGTCCCCCACCCCGCGAGCCCCCTCTCACCGCAGACCCTCCCCCTTTTGTCGATTGATCCCCACCCCACAACCCTATCTCCCTTCCCCCCAGCCCGCGCGCTTCTCCCCGCAACTCCCCTCGCGCCCCCTTCCCCCACCCCGCTCCCACCTCCGCCCACCGCAACCCCATCTCCCTTCCCCCAGCCTGCGCACCTTTCCCCGCAACAAGGAGGAAGGGAAAAAGTCAATTTTTGAGTTCTCATCTTATTGAATTCTTTGTTCAATTCTCTGTCCAGCTGTCAAATTCATGCTTGGAGGTTTTGCTTGTTTTAGTCCAAATTTGAAACAGTAATAGACATGAAGAAACTATCTTTATAAATTGCATTATTATATTTTCTGTATTTTAGTGTTTACCATGCACAGAGTATTGCAATTATTTTCTGTTCTTAAGCAGCTTGAAGTTGTTAACATTGAGGATGATAATTGTGGGTGCATGTTAGATATGTAGTCATTTCTGTGGCTTTTCTACTGATCATTACAAGTTCCATACAAAATGTTAGTCCTCGATCTATCTCACATAATCTGACTCAAACTGGATCAGGATGAAGGTTTAGATGTCATCTCTAATGGGCTGGATACACTAAGAAACTTGGCTAGATACACTGAGAAATTTTTTTGTTCTATAATTTTTCCAGATAAGGTCCAATCAGAGCTTTTGCTTCTGAACTGATCTTCTGAAATGTGGTACAAGCTGTGAATTTTTTTCCTTCTTGGTAATTTCTGATACCCTTTGTACTCGTTTCTGTTGTCATCTTACTGAAAAGTGGATCGTTTTACTTCTGCGGATTGAAAGAGTTATAGATTTCAACTAGATTATTTGTACCATCTTCAATTTATGTAATGTAAAAGAACATCTGAAAGATTCAATGAAAACTTTGTATGAATCGCTACTGATGGAAAAATGTAGAAGTTCAATATTAGCTATTAGTTTTTATTTTCATGAACTTCTGATCATGTTCTTTTTAAGTTCCTTGCTTAGTTTGTATTGAGGTTCATATCCCATTTTGTAACAAATTCTCATTCCCTAAATCAGAGGTTTTGTAAATTTGTTACCTTGAAAAAATGAGGCAATTCACATAGCAAATTTGTTCTTTGCCAATCAAAATTATCACAAACTGCTCTACATTTTTAGTGAAACTAGTTATTTCAGAACTTGCCCCATCATATATATTCCTCTTCTTGTTTCTTAGTAGACAATATGTGTGTATGATGATCCTTGTTGATTTCATAGCAGGCTTCACCATATAAAATGCATTATTGTAGAAATCTTTCTGTAAATGCAGACACATCAAGCTCCTGTAAGTTCATGATGGCATTCGACAAGTTATGCTTGAATACATCTCCATAAGACTCGTATTGATCAAAGAAGCTTGCATCATTCGCAGCAAGCATATTACTGCTTAGTATATTATATGCTTTATTTATATGAATGGATTCCCGTGAGTTATGGTTTATCATTCCTCGTGAGTGATGGATTATCCTTACATTAGTTCTTTTGAATAATTGTTGTGACGGTTAATGTTTTTTTTTTCTTTAATGTTGTTGATTTTGTGGTGGCTTTGTGCCTAGAAACGTCCAGTATATAGGGAAAACTTTGCCGATTTTTTTTTAAGTCATTTTTGTATTGCTTTTCTTTCTTTACCTAACTCGTTGATGATGTATTTCCTTTTCTTCTTACAATATTTTCCTGTGAAGCTCTCAGGTGGTGAAGCAATTTGTGAGAAACACAAAGATGTTGGGAAGTTTGCATGTTTTACGAAGCTAATAAGTGTAGATATAAAGGCTTGCAGATTAGTCAAGTAGTTCTATAGGAAAAGTAGTTCTATACAATTGTGGGTGTGTGTTAGATATGTAGTTAAATGATATGTAGTTAATTGATTTAGTAATTGACTTCAAATGAGAAAATTGTGTTTTATTATATTTGGTGTTGAATGAGTTGATTCTATGGTGTTTGGCAGGAAATTGTACATGTGTAGGGTCAAATTAAAAAATTTTAATTTTTAATAATTTGTAGCAAATTCGTGACAATTTACTATGAAAAAAGTAACATTTTATGGCAAATTTGTAGCAAATTATCACAGACTTGCCATAGGCAGCCTATATTTCATATTATTTCTGTGGTAAATTCATGGTAGATTGTCACGAATTTACCACAGACGGTACCTACTTGAGAAATATTCGTGGCAAATCTGTGGCAATCTGCCACGGATTTGCCACAGACAACATATGTTCCATATCGTTTCCATGACAAATCTGTGACAGATTGCCAAGGATTTGCCACGGATTGTACTTGTTTGAGAAATGTCTGTGGCAAATCCATGGCAATCTGTAACGGATTTGCCACGAACAGCCTATATTCCATATTATTTTCGTGAAATTTACCACAAATTTACCACAAACGGTACCTGCTTGAGAATCGTTCATGGCAAATCCGTAGCAGATTGCCACGAATTTGTCATGATTCCCTCGCAATATTTCTCCCCAAATGTGATACCAACTTGAATAATTCGTGGCAAATCCGTGACAAATTGCCACGTAAAAAAAGCTCCATCACAAAAAATGCTTAGTGACGAAGGTATTTGCCACGGACCAATTCCGTCGCAAATCCGTGGCAAATTCCAATTTAGCCACGGATTTGCCACAGATTTGTCCGTGGGAAATTGGCAGATTTCTTGTAGTGTTCATCTAAAGTTCTATTTTTTTTCCTTCAAGATGATGGCTGAAAACCACCATTAATAGATCTTGAAACTCTCCTATTTTATAGCTGCAAATCCATTCAAAATAATTCAAATTCGTACTAAAAATCTATCCTAGATTTTATGAATTCTTGTAGCTATGTTATCAGAATTTTTCCAGCCTTGTTAGCAAAGATAAAAATCAGATTTCTTCTCTATTCTTGTCATCATTTTCAGCCACCTTGAAGCTATAGCTGAACACATCTTACCTTCTTCACCAACCTTAGCCCTTAGAACTCCATTAAACCACCTCAAACCTCTCCTAACTTCACTCCATTCAAAACATTTTGAACTTGAAAATTAAACTCCATCTTTTGTTCCATTAAACACTCACCTATAACTAGGCTAGTTAACCAAAATGTTCACTCCTCTTGTATAGCCATTTTCGGCCAGCACTAAGGCTAAAAGAGTTCTCCATTTCAATTCCAAGACTTAGCTAAATTAATAACCACCATTAAAGGGTTAGAAACCTTTAAGAAGAAATCACAATTAGCAAATCCTACACCTCATAGACCTCCACTTTTTCTTCATTTTGAAATTCAAATTAGCTCTACTTTTTCTCTCCCTTGGCATAACCGAAACCTCTCCCCTCTAGCGAGGCCATTCGGCCATCACTCACCGAAGTAGACTCTCTCTTTTCTCTCAACTTTCTCTTGTGTTCTCAAGAATACCAAGAACACACACTACACTTCTTCAACATTTAGCTAGTTCTAATCATCCCAAATCACTCTAAATCTCTTAAATCAACTAGGGTTCAATCTATAGTCATCCTTAATATCCTTTATAACACTAAAACAACCAAAGTTGATCTTTCTTTCAAATCACATGAGCTTTTTTGTCCAAGATAAGAAGAACACCAAAAAGGTAAAGTAAGTTCAACCATCTCATTCTTCTTCTCTCCTTTATCGTCTTCTCTTCATATCTTTCCCTCCCTCACACACTCTCTCTCTTAGCTGAACCATTAGCGGCAATCTTTGGACAACTTCAATCATTAAAGGACTCATTAAAGCACTCAAGGGCCTTCATTTGTCAAGACAACACCTTCAACTCCAACGATCAGCAAACAAGTATTTTTGCTATAACTTCCTTATTTTCGAACTCAATATTATTAGGAGGATGAAATTGATGTGTTGATTTGATATTGTTGGGATGCAAATATGCATGTGGGTTTGAAGAGAATAATTTTATGATATGAAGATTGAGTTTGGTTTTAGGGCTTATGAATTGTTATTGGATTATGATTTGAGAATTAGAATTATTATATGTTCATTAATAGATTGAGATTTGAGACTTTATGTCACTAGTATGAGATGTCTTGATGAATGATGGAGATTGCTACCACTATTGCTTTGCTTATGCTCCTATATTATTATTTTTGACATCGAATACCTTTCTAAAATTATTATGGGTATAGTACCACCCTTGTTGTGATAAATACTATTACAATTCTATTTTTTCCACAAATCAACATTCTATTTATTGAATATATATATATATATATATATATATATATATATATATATAAATGCATTATCCTTTCTAAAGTTTTAATACTAGTAATATCACTATGGTCATTAAAAATTATTAACAATGCTACTTTTACTACTATTATTATTATTTTATTTATTAATATCATGATTATTATTATTATTATGTAGTTATTAAATTTAATTTATTAATATTTCTATCAACATTAGTATTTTTTAAATTAATAATTACCTTTAATATTATTATTTTGTTAAGAAAATAAATACTAATATCTTTATTAAACGTTATTAAATATAAAAAATATGTATGTATGTATATATTGAATAATATGCGATTTTAATAAAGATAAATGGGTAAATTAAGCATCACCCATCATCCTGTTCTTCTCCCAAACATCCTCACAGTTGTAGGTTACCATCATCCATCATGAAAATTTTTTGAAAGGCAAATGGATGGTGGCATTGTAGGAGGAGATGGAGGAGGTGAAGAAGAAGGTAGTGGTAATTGCAGTAGGGATGGAGTGGGGCAGCAAGAACTATGGGGGGAGGAGATTGAAGAGCTGAAACTGAAGAGTTTGAAGGGGTTGAAGGAGGTGGAGTTGAAGAAGTTTGATTAGGCTACTATCCATTAAGAGGAGGGGTAATCACTGAACTATTAAAAGGAAAAGATGGAGGGACTGCAATCAGAGAAGAATTTGGAAAAGGTAAAATTGATGCCATCTTCAAGACAAAAAACTTTAGTTTATGCTGACCAGCAAAATCAATGTTCAGTCCCTAGCTAGAACTGTTAGGAAATATGCCCTCTTAGACTAGGTTTCTGATGTAAAAATCGAATGTTTTAATAAAAGATTTTATTTTTAGAAATTATTTGTGAATTTACAATTTTATTTGTACACAATTATGTTTGAAAAAGACCCATTGTGTTTAGGTAAGTGGTCCATGTGAATGGAGGTCTTTCACAATAAGGTACGGATCACGGGTTACTTAACACATAAACATTCGTTCTTAATCGATTGATGAGAATGGGAATCTCATCATGTCTAGGTTATTATATTGTGAATTCTAAATGGGGAATGACTTACCTTTTGCCAGTGAGTAGTCCACTCACTTCATGACATAAGCGTATTTCGAATATGTAAAACAGGACCTGTAGTAGTGATTTCTAAAAGTACTATATGGTAGAAACCTAGACTACTACCACTACAACGTGGACTAGTACTCTATGACTTGAGTATGAGTTGGTGGTCTGATGAAATTGGAAGCATATACTTTGATATGCTATAGTTGAGATTCTATCGTAGGGCTAATATACTTGCATGTTGGGTATGTGTGACTAGTTAGTTAAGACAGACTTGTACAAGATAATTTCTATACTATATCGCCCATTGTGGTTGTCTGAATGATATAAATATCCAGGGCCCTGGGAAATATGACTTGGATGTTTGCTTTAGGGTAGCTCCCTTGGAAAGCGGAAACAATCCAGGAAGTCGTGGATCATTGGACTAGAGGCCTAAGGATGGTAGATGTTATTCAAAGAGGTGTTAGTACACTTCTTCCTCTCTGAATGTACGGCAATGTATAGAGGGGTATTTTAGTCATTACACCTGTAGGTCGGAGATTTTGCTAACGCAGCATTGTCCTTGGGGTCAATATTTTCTTATGGTGATATTAGGAAATATTTAAAATGTAAAATATAGCTATTTATATGTCAAGGATATTTTGGTCATTTTAGTAGTTAAGGCGGTGTGTCTTTTAGTCCCCAATATAGACCGTAAGTCCTAATTAAATACGAGCTAAGGAATTAATCTTAAATTAAATGAAATTTATTTTATTTAAGTAGTTTGATTTAATTGTTGGGTTAGAATAAAATAAAGGTCCATGGAGAGAGAATTAATTAAATTAGTTTAGTGGGTTAATTAATTATTCAGAGCTTTGGCCCAGTTTGAATAATTAAAGATTAACCTGAAAGTAAACTAATATAGGCTTATTTATTGGATTAGTTTATTTGGGCTGGAAAATTAATTATTAATTGGGCCATTTATGTAGTTCTAATTAGAATAATTAATTAAACCCAAAATGTTAAACTAAGAGTCCAATGACCCAATCCAGTTTAGCCTAAAGTTTTATTTAGATTAAATAGGAGAATTGGAAACAACGTTGTTGACAGAACATACACTCTCTGAGACGGCTTATTCTCTGTGAAAAGCCAGACATCTCTCTCTCCAGAAAAAAGGTTCTTTAGTCTGTAGTTGTTCACCAAACGGATTTAGGCAGGCCATATACTGAAAGATTGAGAAATTGACGTTCACCTACATGCAAAGACGGAGAAGAAGGCTTGCGGAATAGCACCAGAGGCTTCCACTAGCGTACTTACCCTGGTAGTACACATTTCGGTCCAGTCAACTCTTAGAACGAGGAAAATAGGTAAAAAAACTTTAACCTCAAAGTCCCGCCAGAGCACAACCGGCGCCGGCTAGGGCTGTTGGAGCCGACACCGGCTCTGATCGGGATTCCCCTATTCTTTAATTTTTTCAGTTTTTTTATCTTCGCTTCCGCTGCGTGCCCTGTGTTTTCCGCTTTCTATACCTTCAAGAAAATCCATATGGTAATGTTGTATTATCTACTACGCCTAAATCTACATTATTTTCCAACGACAACGGAGAAGAACTCCCCTT
This sequence comes from Voacanga thouarsii, assembly GCA_026120185.1. Lineage (NCBI taxonomy): Eukaryota > Viridiplantae > Streptophyta > Magnoliopsida > Gentianales > Apocynaceae > Voacanga > Voacanga thouarsii. The sequence continues at coordinate 2,660,460 of JANUWF010001719.1, read as the reverse complement.
CTATGTTATAAAAATTATAATTCTAACAGAAGCCAACAAATTATTGAAGTTCCCAAGTTCTCCTAAAGCATTAACCAATTTCTTAAAAACTCAAACTTTCTAATAGTATCAGTCAGTTTAACAAAATGCAAGCTAAACCCTGATATAGGCAAGACCCAGATCAAATAAATTTCAAAATTAGGAACAAACAGATAACAAGGAATTAAATTGTTGCAAAATCCACAATTCCCAGATGAGCAAAAATGTTTCTATCATCAAATGAGAATAGATAGAAAGCTCACCGATACAAAACTCCAACCAACCTCTTACATCTACTTCAAAGTCAACTCCTTTACAGGTTGGAACTTTAACTTCCAGAATGTTTCTGAATGAATCTTCTTTCAACCACACAGGCTAAAGATGCACCCACAAAAATGCTAACCCTTTTGCCATCTTCTGGGATTGAAAATTTTGAGAACTAGGCACTACAATTAATGGTGGCAGAGTATCAAGTATTTGGTTGAGGCGGCGGTTTGCCGTGGTTGGTAGTCGAAGAGAAAGATGGGGAAGATGTGATGAAATCAATAAAAAAATCCTTCAATTATTATTATTACTAGGTTGATGCCAGTGCGTTGTATGGAATAGTTTCAGTAGTTTTCTTTTTCTTCTTATTCTCCTAATTTTATCAATTGATTTTTTCGGTACAACAATTAGACAACAGTACGCAACTTGATTTTTCCGATACAACAATTGGACAACAATATGCAACTGAATGTCACTACATTCTGTTTTCCTTTTTCAACAGTAGAACATTGAAGAAGTAGAGTCCTGTAATCTTCTCTTTTGAAATTTAAAGCTTTGAAGGTGGTACTTTTAAAGTTTGTAAACTTTTTCATTCTTATGATTTTACTATTGTTCTACAAAAATGTTTATTCATCATTCTCCCCTATATATAAATTTCCTAAGCTTGAGCTAAAGCAAAGTTAATATTTCACTTCTAGCTGTTAAAATAAAGTTTTACAAAATTTATATGGTTCATCAAATTCCAGTTAAATGGTTTGAACAATATGAATTTGAAACTATCATACTTGTCTCTTTTGTCCTGAAAAATGTCTTTTACTGCCTTGAGGTATGCCAACGCATCATTTGTAGTTAGCTTCTATGCACTGCTTCCAGCTATCATCTGGGAATGCCCAGAGCTTCACCGTACAAAATGCAAATAGCAAATAAATAGAAGTAATTGGAATCACTCAAAAGAAAACATTCCAAAACTATAAAAGTAATCAGAAACAAAGAAACTTTTCATTTCTGGCTCAAAAGTATAACTTTAACTCTTAGAGAAAGATCCATATAGGGATCCATGTGGAAGCACAATCCCCATTTTCACAATCAAGCAAATGAAAGGTTTCAAAGAAGTCCATTGTTTTCTTTTTAACTTAGTAACCTACAACAACTACCATAGCATAGATGGATTTTGAACATATATATTTCACACATAATAGAAGTAGGATTGCTAGAAGCCACATATGAACACCTTCAAATTTGTAGCCACTTACCAAAAAGAGCTATAATTAGCTCAGAAAATTTACAAACCTCAAAATTTTTAAGTAGATTTATTCTTTATTAGCAAAACAAATCCTTAAAAACCTAATCAAAAAAACTCTGAAACTAAATATTATAATAATAGATACCTTAAACAGCAATGCCAAAAGGCATTCAAAATTGAAGCCAATAAAAGATAGCAAAACTTACAATTCAGCACGATAAGACACCAAAGGTCGCTTAAGTTGAGAAGTCACATACGCATCATCTCTAGACCTCTTCATCTATTCGTTATTGCCTCTTTAAATTCTCAAAAACGCATCCTTTTTTCTTATTCACTCCAATTAAAAGAATTAATCAAAATTTTCTACAACGTCAAAATTCAAACACAAAAATTAGATTAGAAACAAATTCACAGACTCACTCATTCAACACATAGATCTAACAAACCACGTCCAAAACTCAATTATTCAACATAATTAACCATAATCCACACATTTGCAGAGATCACCTTCAAAGTATCATCAAATCATGCAAATTTCCATACCAAAAAAATAAATAAATAAACAAATGCTTAATTTGCAATACTTGAAATTCACGAAAAGCATAACCACGTTTTCATCAGCAAAAACCAATATTTCAACAAAAACATCAAATTTACACGAAGATCTTCAACAAGTCTTCTTAAGGGCAGCAATAGCTATACCTCAAGATCACTCTATCTCCCCCTCCCTCTGTGTTTGTATATATGTATGTATTGCTATAGTATGAGCAAAAGAATTTGTATAGATTTTGCGAAGGGGAAAAAATCACATATTACAATACACCCCATAAAGCATCAATAGCAGTAGACCATTACAATTCCAAACTTTGATCAGTCAAAGCCCTTTTAACATCCGTAGCAACATCAAAGACACATCCTTTGTTCAGTCTAAGCTCACAATCAAATGCACACATTTGTTCACCTCCACCGTCTTCGTCACCGGTTCCAAAATTTTCACATGCACACATTTTTAGTAATCTTATTCCAAAATAATTAAAATAAAATTTCGTCCTAAATATGTTACATTATCTTTGAAAATTTTATTTAATAGTAAAAGATTTAGGGAGGGTTTTTAAATCTTTTAGGCAATGAGATTACAGTTTGTTCAGCAAATGCAGAGATAAAAGAAAAGGAGCACTCGAGGCGGATGACGAAACGATGCCATAAATATTCAGCTCTGCCTATGTGGCCTTTGCACTCTACCCATTCAAGGGCCAACCCCTCCAAGCCCAAATCTGTAAGAGGATTAGATAAACATTATGCAAAGTCCACCTATTGTTGACCATTTCCTACAATATACTCAGTGTCCAACCATCGATAAAAGAAAAATAAAGAAGAAAATTCACGTGCTATTTTATTTGGACTAAGACTGGTAAACAAATACAGCCAACAAATTAAAGAGACAAAAATTAGCTAAAACCCATTTCAGATTTCTAATACGAAAACTCAATCTGAACTTCAGTACTTATCTCATGCTGCTACAATCTGAGTAGAACTTCACACGTTTCTAAACTACTTCTGATTTCAAGAACTTGACATAAAGTTAAGGCGGAGATTAATGGAAAAGAAAGCAAATTATGAAGGAGAGTAAGTTCTACCCATTCCCTGGAACACATTGATCTATAATACTTTGCAAACTTTTGATATTCAGGATCGCCATGGCCCTTTACAGCTATGCATCTACATTAACCAAAAGTAAATCAATCAATGATCAATAATAGATGAAAGGCTGGGCAAAAGAGAAAGTTAGTTTCCCGGAGATAGTTTTGGGGAATGAAGACCTACAATACTCGATGTAACGGGTGTGGCAATGGCGTGTTTGGTTGGCAGTTGGGAAACGAATATCTGCTGGTGCTGTGTCAAACTAAGATTACCAAACAGTTAAGGAAACAGAAAATTCAAAATCCATATAAATTTGAAGATTATTTTATTCAGCTTCATCATTTAATTCTTCTTGCTTGGAAAGTTTCATGTCATCTTCCACAGTAGAAGAGGTATCCTCTGCTTCATCTATGGTATTACCTTCTTCAACAACACTAGCTGATAAGTTTGGGTCTTCGGACTTGTTTGCAGAAGCTTTTACCTATCAAGGCAAAAGGAAAGTATTGTAAAACATAAAGTTATTGCTCAGATCTAAGAAATAAACAGCATAGTTGAACAGTTAATAGAAAAAGAACAAAAGAAAGCACATCCAAGATACCATATTTCCTACCAGTGGAAGTAATAAATGATGGTACACTAACAGAAATAATATGCAATAATTGCCATAATCTGATGCACATGCATATGTCCAGAAGTGACATCATTTGAACATAAGGGAGAAGCAGCAAAATGCTCAAATGTGTATCTTAGAATTACGTCAATTAAAGCAGAGTTTCATCAACATAGTCCTCTTTTCCAATTTGTTCTGGGATAGTTTGTCCATCTCAGTCTACAAACCTTTCCACACCTCAAAATCCCTACAATCTGTAAATACACTCAATAACAAAAAACAAAAAAAAAAAAAAAACTACCAAACATGTACCAAAACAATCAATGTTTTTCTTCAATTTCCCACCAAAACCATACCTACATTATTAAGATCCAAGTCCTCTTATTCATGATAAATTTTCTTTCCATTTGTTATCTTCTCTCAATCTCTACCACGTAGCGATAGAATTTCTATATCTTAAACATCAACCGTAAACCATTTGCCTTATTATACTTCTACAACTAAGATTGTTTTTTATATTGACACTATTATTCTAAAACATAGTGTCAAGAACATTTCTCCAAAATATGAAACATAAAAAAGGTTACCTCCTCATATAAATAATCTTGTTCACTCCCCTCCTATGGATAATGTTGTAGGATCATTTCCCCAAATAATTTTGCACAAGAGGTAGTTAGACCTTGCACTTCCATATGGGGTAAAACAATTTATATGTGGGATATCTTAGAGATAACAAAATGTCAGCATCACTTCTCTAAAAGCAGGAAAGGAAAATAAATATTCACCAACATTGTTGACCATAAATATTTAAGAGATGCTTAAATGATTTATACACGTGGTCATCAGCTTGAAATCTAGTCTGCAAGAATAAAGTCCATTGCATGAAAGAATGTTAATAGTAAAGACATAGAATGCAACATTATACAAAAGCACAGAACTTTCACCGTAATTTTATTTACAAAATTGATTGCTTCTTCAAATTCAACTGGGCTTCTTTGTAGTAGATGGTTCATTCTCAAGTGGGAAGGTAATTTCATATCCCTTTGGCTAAAAGGCATTGAAACCTAAGTAGCATATTAAACAGAAGAAACATTGAGCAACCATCTTATGAGTCCAAGTAGCACATTAAACAGAAGAAACATTTAGCCTATCAAAACATTAAACATCAAATAAATCTACTAAAATCTTCTATTAATCTCCAAATATAATTCATCAAAAAGAGCAAAGTATACTCACTTCTAAGGTGTTTTTCTTTGGGTGGACATTGAACATGATTCGTAGCTTTAACAATTTTCATACAGAAGATGAAATTTGTAAAACATAAATTTATTGCTCAGATCCAAGAAATAAACAACATAGTTGAACAGTTAATAGAAGGAGAACAAAAGAAAGCATATCCAAGATACCATATTTCCTACTAGCGAAAGTAATAAATAATGGTACAATAACAGAAACAATGTGCAATAATTGCCATAATCTAATGCACATGCATATGTCCAGAAGTGACATCATTTGAACATATAAGGGAGAAGCAGCAAAATGCTCAAATGTGCATCTTAGAATTACGTCAATTAAAGCAGAGTTCCATCAATATAGTTCTCTTTTCATGATCAGATAACAGTCTTCTTTTCTAGTTTGGTATGAGATAGTTTGTCCATCTCAGTCTGCAAACCTTTAAAAAAAAAAACACTACCAAACATGTACCAAAACAATCAATGTTTTTCTTCAATTTTCCACCAAAACCATAGCTACATTACCAATCTCTATCACTTGGTGATAGAATTTCTACATCTTAAACATCAACCGTAAAACATTTGCCTTATTGTACTTCTACAACTAAAACTGTTTTTCATATTGACACTATTATTCTAAAACATAGTGTGAAGAACATTTCTCCAAAACGCGAAACATAAAAACAGTCAAAAGAAAAAACAAAGAAAAGAAATATCCAGGAATTTCAATCTTCAAACTGGTTCCACTTTAGTTCATAGATAGATAGGGATATGACTATCTAAAAGCAATTGGGTACCTAAGTTGGTGACATCTCAATATAGTAAAGAATGTTTTATATTTTTATTCATGAAGGGACTAATAGTAACTTTGGACTCGCAACAGTGCTCATCTTCAAGATGCGAGTAAATGGAGGAATATCAAAATCTTCATAACAATATGGGCAGGGGAAATCGGGTTGGACGTCCTCTTCAACCTCGAAATCATTAATATTTAACCAATCTGAAAATTGCCAAACATCCCATGGTGCACATAAAGGTAAACCAACATCAAACGCAATTAGAAAGCCATCAAAAGGAAAACAAAGAGTAAAAGAAGTAAATAGAAACTTACGAATTGCGAGATTTGATAATGGCTGCTATGGTTGTGATGGTGGTGGTGCTGCAAATTAAATTGGCGCTTTGCAGCAGCAAGGCGAGAGGTCCATAAATCAAAGCCATCAGAAGGAAAACAAAGAATAAAAGAAGTAAACAGAAACTTACAAATTGCGAGCTTTGATAGTGGCTGCTATGGTTGTGATTGTGGTGGTGCTGCAAATTAAATTGGCGCTTTGAAGCAGCAAGTCGAGAGGTCCAGAAATCAAAGTCCATGAAGAGCGAGAAAAAAGAGGGAGAGAATGGGGTTTGATGCCGTGCATTTGTGTCAGATTTATCTCAATCCATCTGAATTCAATGAGATAACCTTATCTCAATTCATCTAATTCATTGAATTTATTTTAGATAGAATTGAAAGGACATTAACGTTCTGCAGTCCCTAGTGTGAAGTAAGTAACTGGTTAGTCAAAAGCCTCAATGAAGTAATGGATTCTTGGATGAAGAGAGAGGCATTGCCATTTTTAACCCAAAAAAATATATGTTTTTCAATTTAAAACAACCATTTGTCAACATAATAAGCTGTTAGGTGTCACAATAGCAATCTTCTACAGCTACTTATATATATATATATATATATATATATATATGTATGTATTTAGAATTTTTCAAAAATAAAAAGTTTATTATTTAGTTTTTTTGTTGAATTTGAAGGGATGCCATTTTGTCTTTTTACAGTCATTATGATTTATTCATGGTAGCTAATGGTGTTGACTGATGATCAATTTAAAGATGGAAAATTAAGATCATATTGAAAGTTGAGATACCAATTGGACTCAAAACAAAGTTTAAATGGTAATGCGGGATTTTGTGAAAAATTTAGATGACATAGAGAATTTGTTTTCTTAATATGATTAGTGTTGAAGTGGTGTATTTTATATAAAAATATTGTAAAATCTCTAATATTATTAAAATTAGAGAGGAACCTTGCGCTTTCTTTTTTTTTTCCCCACTGCTATAAGCCTATGCCTTCTTCCACCTATGGCTGACGAGATTACAATTTGAGTGGAATAAAAAATAATTATCATAATTAAATAAAAATCTAACATATTTAAAGGGTATATTTATACCCTAATTAAATAATTCTTAACAATATTTATTGTCAAACGTACTAAATAAATAAGTGCTTGATTAATTAAGAGTTGATTTTATAAAATTGAAATGTGAATATAATTATTAAATTCTCAAAATTAAAATTTATTGACTAAATTTCAAATCATAAGACCTTATTTAAAGTTAAATTTTAAATATTTAAATATTGAATTATGAAAATTAAAATTAACTGAATTCTACAAAGTGAAATCAGAATCTGAAAATTAAATTAATTATAATTTATTTTTGTACTATATTTTATTATAATTTAGATTGAAGAATAATAATAATTATTATTTATTTTTACACTATATTTTATTATAATTTAGATTGAAAATAATAATAATAATAATAATAATAACAATAATAATAATAATAATAATAATAATAATAATAATAATAATAATAATAATAATAATAATGAGTATCTAACACATTAAATTTCATATTTTAATATGTCTTAATAAATTAAGTGATATAAAAAAATTGTTACCAAAAAAATTAAAATAATTAAATATTTAATGTTATTTATTTTCAAATACACTTAATTAAATGTGTATTTAAGTAATTAATTTTAAGTTTTTAATAGAATTTAAGGGTCTATTTGATAGCCATTTAACTTAAAATTAATTAATTAAGTATTTCAAAATGAATAATATTAAATCCTTAATTATTTAAATGCATTTGATAATATTATTTTATTACTTAATATTGTAAATTTGAATTCAAAATAGAATTGTGAAATAAATTGTAAGAAAATTGAAAGTAAATAAATTGATTCAATTTAATATTCGTTCACACGAGGTCCTTATTTATAAAGGGGTAAATATATCATCTTAAAAGATAAAAATAAATATAATAAATATGATTTTATCTTATCTATAAAATTAATAACATTAGAAAAAATAACAGTCGAATTTATCTTCCGAATAAATGAATAATGCAGTCACATCTATCTTCTAACTAAATGAATAACATCAAAAAATAAATAGTCACTTTTTTTTTTTATTGATTTCATAACATTTCTCCTTAGATGGTCATTTTCAAAATCTTGAAAATGCCTCATTAAAAACCTTCTTAAGAAAAATCTTGTGACATAAAACCTAGTGAAGAAAAATAGTATACTTTTCATTTTTGTGGAAATGCTATCTTGTTAAAAAAATTGACCAAGAAAAATCCAATGAGAAAAAAAATAGATTAGAAAAAAAAAAAGAAAGTATAGTGTATACATACTCTCCCTCTTGATGGCATCATTCAAGATATTTCATATCTTCAACCAACGTATCTCAATTTTATATACTAATTTTTCAAATGTAATAGTTGTTAATATCTTAATGAATAAATTTGTCAGATTATTATATGATCGAATTTGTTACACGACTATTTTATATCTCTTTTGAAGTTTACGAGTAAAGAAATTTTTGTTAGAATATACTTTGTCCTATCTTTTTTCATATATCTCCATCTTAATTGAGTTATACAAACTGCATTATCCTTATAAAGAGGTGTTGGAATTTCTTTCTCAAAGGATAAACTATAATTTTCTCCAATATAATGGATAATTGATCTCAACTACATTTATTCTCGACTTGCCTCATAAATAATTATAATTTCAGTATTATTAGAAGAGATGACTGCTATAGATTATTCTATAGAAGTTATGATATAACAATGCCACAACATATAAATAAACAACTAATTTGAGAATATACTTTATGTGGTCGTGTAACACCCTACGACCACGAGATCTGGTGGTTTGCGGATGTCACCCCATCTAAGTAACAAGGAGTCTTTATAATGAGATAATTAAATAAATAAATATATAAAATTGAAAACTTAAATGGATCCAATAAGAACCTGATTATAAACTTAGTACATAAGTCAGCATAAGTTTTACAAGTCTTCTAGGACATGGCTTCATAAAACCCGAATACAAAATACAAAGAGTTCGAAAATACATTGATTATCCTCTTTCAGGTCTTGAGTTTATGCAAGTCTGTCTAAAAACATGAATAAAACTGTGCGAGATATAATCTCAATAAATCCCATAGTATGCTACGTAAAGATTTTGACAAAAACACTTTTCATGATGCATGCTTAGTGTATTTGAAATGATTGTTAAGTATGTAACTGATAACATGTTTACTAAAAACGAGTTTCTCTTTCTTTTTGGGAAAAATATGCCATTATGAAATCTCATAACATTGTGGCATTGTATTGAGCTTTCAGAAACAATGTATACCGTATTCTCAAAATACAATTTCCATATACAACACCCACATTGCGATATCACACGGAAGGATCTCAATCCAATTGAAAACATCAACACCATAGGATTTTAATCCTATGAACATGATAAAATGCATGATTAACCTGGCACATATAATGTAACCAATCACACTCTGACCATCATCATGGTTGCCCTCAATGGCCCCGGTGTCCCACACCCTACCTCCGTTTCCACCATTGAAAACCTGTTGCTAGCTAAGGAAGGCAAATTCTAGTTTCCTGCCGCTTCATTTAAAGTAAGATAAATCCCATAACTGATCAGGTTACTTGGGACCATCCATTTCTAACGTAAACTAGTACAGTGGTCAAAACCCCCACTGAGTACTTAGCGCTTGATCAACGCAATGTCTCAATACAACTTAATATTCTTCAAAATCAAATCCTTTCTTGAAAATATTTGAAATATAATATATTTTTATGTGTTAACATCTATTTATAAATATTGCACTCGTTCTAAAGTTTTACATTCAAAATCATATTAGGGTTTCGCAATTCATTTTAGGCATGATCATTTAAATTCTATATGCTAGCCACAAAACATTGCAAGGTTTTATATTCATCTCATTATAAATAAATTATATTCATGATCATATCAAGTTTTTTAATAAACAACATTCTTCTGTTTTCCATTTGCTAGCATTTTGCATAAAATATTCATTTTTAAAATAATAACTTTCATGTGCATATAAAATCACCTTATGAAATTCATCCTACATATAAAAATAATTTTGAAATGTAGGGGCTTACCCTAAGTCCTAGCAAAAGATAACTTTTGTGTTAAGTCCAAAATTCCAAATATTCTCCGCCAACGAAATCTAATACATAAATTGAATACTCATCAATTCTCTATTATCAATCGCAATCATATAATTCATTCCTTCATACTATCCTTATACCCTAATCATACTAATATTCAACTTCTATCTTACCCTATCCTTCATTAAGAAACATCAAATCATCTAGCTACTAACACATATAAAAATATCACTTTTCACATAATCATATAACAAAACCAAGTGACTAGCAATTTAATTTACTCAAATAAGCATATAGCTTCACATAGCATATTAAATTTTAGCAATCCTTATTCCTCCTACCAACTAGTCACCACTTCTCAAATCACAATTTCACCACTAAATATGCATCACAATAATCCCTATTATGCTTAGAAAAAATTTAATCCAAGAGAGGAAAAGGTTTTACCTTTCCTAGTTGAGCTAACTAGGTATTCTCAAGTTGCTACTCTATTATTCTTCTCTCTCTCTCTCTCTCGGCCTCTCCTGCCTTCTCTCTCCCTTTTTTCTTCTTTTTTCAGTTTCTTCCTCTTTTTTCTTCCTTATTTCTTCTCTCTCTCGGCTACTTTCTTTTTCTCTCTCTTTTTCTTCTATTTTCACCACCCTTGAACTCCTTTCCTCCTATTTATAGTTTCTCCTAATAGCTAGTAATGATTTCTATAACTTAGTCATCATAAGAAGAATATGGAAGTTTATGAAACCTAAAGGAAACTAATGGAAGAACATAGAATGTAATAGATTGTTATGGAAGCTTATAGAATAAAATAGAATATCATGAAATATAGTGGAAGATTATGGAAGGAAATTGAAGACTTTAGAGACTTTTAGAAACTAGTGGAAGGCTTTAGAAGCTTTTAGAAACTTATGGAATAAAGTAGAACTTCTAGGAAATTAATAGGATAATTTAGAAGTTTTAAGAATCTAATAAAATAATATAGAAGATATTTAAACTATAAAAGAAAATAATATATTATTTTAGATTATATATTTAAGAAATAATGAAGATGGACCATCATCTAATATAAAATAGGTTACTTAAAAATTTTGAATTTCTCTTCCTAATATAATATTTCTTTATCAAATATAATATATATATATATATATATATATATATATATATATAATATGGTAACTTAAAATATCTAAAGTTTAATAAATGAAGTAGGCCACCCTAACATAGTTACTATTCATCCCCAGATGGAAAAATTTTTTATTCTATCAATACGATCTATACATTAAATTGAGCATTTTGGTATTATTCAGGGTTTTCATAATCATTTTCGATTTTTTCCTAATATGCAATCGAAAATTCCTTCGACACCCCTTAAAATTTTTATTTCACCAAAATGTCCTTCTATTAAATTGATCATTTTTTGTTCTGAGCCTTCAAACATATACTCGCTCAGTAAAAAGTAGTCGCTTTTTCAAAGTACATAAATAATAATAATAATAATAATAATAATAATAATAATAATAATAATAATAATAATAATAATAATAATAATAAATCCTAACTAAATTATGCATCACATAATTCATAATTTATCTTCTAAATGAACAAGTACATATAGCCAAAACAACATATAAATAAAGTTAAGTATGCACATCAATATAACAAGAAGAACATATGCAAACAATGAATAATTTTAGACTCGCGGAATAGCTCTCTGGCTAACATTTTTCTAGATAACTCTTTTTCTGCTTTCACCAACTCATCCATCCACACTCTACCAATGATATTCACAAGGATTCATCGGGATTCACAAGGAGGGTAATTACAGGTCGGATAGATAAACAATATTTGCATAACCAATCAATATTAGATTGGTTTTATTTGAATAAAATAATTTGAAATCAATTGTTCCTTAGAGATATTTTAGGACATGTCTAATACCATTTAAATATCATTGTGTTGGAAGATATAAATCATATTAATAAATTTATAAAAAATACTATGTCAAGTCGAGTATTATTAATAAGGTATATTAGTCTACTAATTACACTGAAATACGGTACTTCATGCTTAAAAAGTTCTTCATCATTTTTCTATAGTCAAAAAATATCTTTATTTACATATAATAACCTGTCAACTATTAAAATACTTAATCGATATGCTTTGTTCATATAAAACCTTTTTAGAACCTTCTCTATATATATTGATTGATAAATAAAAATAGTATCCTCTAGATGTTTAATTTGTAGACCAAGACAAAATTTGATTCTTTAAAAATTTTTAATTTCAAATTATGTTTGTTGCCTTTTCAAGCTCTTTTGAAATTTTAATAAAATTGATATCATCAACATGCATAATGCGTATTACAAAGCCAGATCTAGATTTATTGATAAAGATGCATAGATATATTGATTATTTTTATATAATGATTTTGATAAATATTTGTAGGATCAATATTACACAAGCGTAGTGAAAAATTAAAATTTTTATTAGAGTTTAGGATTGAATACTTACTTTTTTCTTTTTAGATTAGAAGAAACTGTAGTAGTAACTAGATTTGACTTACCAGTAGGTTGTCTAGAACTTATCTGAACCGTGAACTCCAGAGATGTACTAACTAAAAGACATGTCAATTATCCACTCCTACGTATGAAACATGTGTAATGCTGAAACTTTTGACCTTCAAGGTATTCTCTCAACTTTACAAGTTAAACTACCGATGAAAGTATGTTAGGATTATTTTTCTAAAGAAAAACTAAGAGATAGTGATATTAAGGAAACTAGCAGCACTTGGCTAGACTTTCCCTAGCCTACTTCCATCAGGGTTTCTTATGACCAGCTAACCCTAATCCAACACGAGTTAGAGTTTAATCTACCAATTAAGTCTTTTATTATTTATTTTGGGTCTTTTATTAAAACTCAAAATAATAAAATATTAATCCACTTTATTTATTATTTTATCTGGACCTTTAATTTAATTTAAACTCAAATTAATAAATAAATGACTAAAATAATTATTAGGTCAATCCTTAGTTATTTTATTCAAACCTATATTAAATTAAACTTTCTAGAATTAATGAATTAATCTAGCACATGAATAAATCTTGAACTCAATTAATTATTTTAATTCAATAAAATTTTCAAATAAAATAAATTCTTTCATTCTTCAAATAATTAAAATAATTTGTGGAATAACTAAAATAGCTATTTAAATTTCTAGAGTTACATTGGGAACCAAAAGACATATTATCCTTGGCTATTAAAAGAACCAAAATACTCATGATAATTAAATAGTTACATTTTTCATTTTAAATATCTTCATTCATCATCATATAAAGATCCTGACCTCGAGGTTAATATTGCAATAACATTATCTTCGACCTACAGATTTAGTGACGAAAATAACCCTTTATGGAACACCCATCATTGAGGTAAGATTGATTGAACTATCACATTTTTCAATAGCATGTAATATCTTTTGACTTCTAGTCTATAATCAATTACCTCCAAAATGTAACCACTTATGTAAAGGATGCAACTTTTAAAGCAACACTCTTAGTTATTTTCTAGAGTCCTAAATTTTCACAAATTATCTTAAACTGTCACAATAAAGTAATCACCCTTTTCATCAAGAAAAGAATAGAAGCTACATTGTATAAATTCGTCTTGGTTGTCTAAAGATATATGCTCAACATACAAGGTAATTGATCTTATAGAGGAAATCTCACCTATAATATATCAAAGAATATACATTTAGCTTTACTAAACTGACATCTTATACTTAAATTATAGACTATTTGTCCATGAAATAGTATTAAGAGTCCAATTTTTATTTATTATAGTACATTTATAAAGACTACTATCACGTATTTTAATTATACGTATTCTAAATACACTTATACTATTGGGATGAGAGCACTATTCACTGGTTAAAGGTAAATCATTCTCCACCCATAAATTATAGTGTAATAATTTAAATTTTGATGAAATACCCAATTTCATCAATCGATCAAGAATTATTTTACCTATATGTTATGTGACCATAATCTGTATCTTACTGTGAAGTCCGACCAAATACATAAATCACTTACAAGTATACTTGAACCTTCATATATAAAAAATGTTAATATAAACTTGTTAAATAAAAATACTACTATTATTGCAAAATGTTTTTATAGAATTTCTTAGTCTTTTAGGGTATATTTTTAACAATCTCCCACTTGAGCGATAAATACTAAAATAGCCTATATGTATGTTAGCCCTAAGAGTATTCTCCTGTGTTTTGATTTATGACAAATATTGATGATGACTAACTTATGTGATCTATATATGATAGAACATGTTTGACTTCAATTCTTCCAAAGGCATGCTAATGAGACTGCTAAGAAACTCTTGAACAATGGAATCCAAGAATGAGTGGTCAAATACAACTTCATCTTAAGAGATTGCATACCGTGAAACCCTTGTGAAGAACTATAAATTAGGAATTGTTATTAAGGTATCATTTGTAAATTCCTATATCTCTTTACCTTATGTTCAATTTGTTTTTACCTTGAAGCACTTACAAATGTTTTCGAAAAAGAATATTTCTAAATCCGAATTTTCGATTGAAGTAGTTTTGGATGGACCCTTGAATCTAAAACACCATCAAATAATTTGTAGCATATTTTTCAAAATATATCCTTCAGCTACAGTACTGTTTTGGGCTCACCTTTTGGATGGAGATCCTTCCACTTTATGAATCCAAAATCCTGAAAATCCTAACAGAAATTAATTAACCATTGGGACTTCGGGTTTGGCTCCTATAAAAGCTTTTAGAACTCGATTTTGAAGTAGATTTTTATGTTATCTTTCTCAAAAACATTCTTACACTTCAAAATACAAAAATCTCCCTTTTTATTTGTGCTTCAAAGTGAAATAAAATTGATCTACAGGTAAAAGGTATTGTGCTCAATTGTTCATAAAAGATATATTATCATTGGTTAGTAAAAAGACCAAAATGACCCTACCAAATTAGTAACTATATTTTGTATTTTAAATATTTTCATTCATTACCATATGAAGATATTGATTTCGAGGATAATATTGTATTAGTATTGTCTCTAACCTATAGGTATAATGATGAAATACCCTTTTATATAACACTCATCATTGAGATATGACTAATTAATACTATCATATTTCTCAATGATATCTACTATCCTTAACCTCTGGTCCATAATCTATGACCTCCAAGAGTATAACCACTTATCTAAAAAAAGCAACCCTTAAAGTAATACTCTTAGACATTTCCTAGGGCCTTAGATTTTCATATCTTATTTTAGATCGTCACAAAGAAGTGATCAATCTTTTCGTGAAAAAAAGCATAAAAGCTCTATTATACAAATTCGTCTTGATCAAACTAAAATTATATGTCCAATATATAAGGATATTGATCTCATATTGAAAATCCGACCTACAATCTAACAAAGCATATACGTCTAACCTTACCAAACCGCTAACTTATACTCAAACTATAAAGTATTCATCCATGTAGTAGCAGTGATAGCACAGTCTTTATTTATTATAGTATTTTTTTTATAAAGATTACTATCATGTGATCCAATTTTATGTATTCCAAATACTCTTATACTATTGGTGTAAGAGGACTACTCATCAATTAAAAGTAAACCATTCCTAACCTGAAGACCATAGTATAATAATCTAAAACTTGATGAAGTGCACAATTTCATCAATCAATCAAAAGCTCATTTTTGCTACATATTAAGTAACCATGATCTGCATCTTACTGTGAAGCAAAACCTAATATGTAGATCACTTACTAATATACTTGGACCTTCGTGTATAAAAAATGTGAATGCAAACAAAAAAAGCTTTTATTATTACAAAATAAATATCTTTACAAAATTTCTTTGTCTTTAAAGGTATATTTCCAACAAAATGAATAATGGACAATCTAATATTATAGACTCCAACGTAGGCTCACTAAATATAACACTTACCCTAAATTAATTTTTAATTGAATCTGTTAAATCTGAATTTTTATAGAATTTAATCCTATAAGGGGTCACTCCCAAGGTGACACGAGAAGTCCACAATTTTTAACATCGAATGAGATGGAAGCCATGAGACCATTGGATTCCCTCTCGCACTTAATATTTTGTGTAAAGGGTTTTACTTGTGTTTTTTAAAGAAATAATCCACGTAATTAATTTTAAAGTTTTTATATTTAAAATATTTTATTATCTCAAAAACATAAATCCTTTAAAAATAAATCGTAAATCTCACTTTTAAAAAATTTAAATTATTATATTTACTTTTGAAACCCAATTTATTTATTATTCATAATAAAAGAATATAGTATGTGCAAAATACAATAAATTATTTTCATATTCTTCCTATTCTTTTGACCTATGTGACCAAATAAGGTAGGATTAAACATCATATATAATAGATAATCTCATTTAATCTTAAGGTGGTTCCAACTGCCTTTTTCAAGTAATTTATTTATAAAAGTAAATAAAATTTATGCATAAAAATAAAGATTGCGTATGATTAGTTTTCAAAAAAACATAAGAAAATACCCAGAAGACTAGAGAATGAATGACATTGCTTAGAACATGGTGGGTGGTGTTGCTTGGTGATGGGGCCTAAATTTAGTTACATTTTCCTAGTTATTTGTGATCATTTTTTGATACTTTTGATACTATAACTAACCAATTCCCTTCATATTTGATATTTTGCTTGTGCAAAGGTTATTCTAAGTTTTCATACAGAAATTGATAAAATTTGAGCAAAAGTGAAGCATTCCAGCATAGACTCAGCGCCTGCTCGAGAGAAGCTGCCTGGTGCCAACCCAACACTGGGAGGAATTAGAGAAACAAAGGAAAATAGAGAAAAATCGGATTTCCAGAGAAGAACCAATGCCGGCTCTTAACTATTTAGTGGCGACGGAGATTCCTTTTAATATCAGAATTTGGAAGTTGCAATATAGATCTTTTGGAAATTGAATTGGACATGGAAAAGGACTCTTGTAGGTACTTTTTGGCAATCTAAACTCCTATAAATACAAGAGATTAACACTCATTACACTAGTTTTTACCTTTAGGACTTGCAAGCGCATAAGAAACTCCTAAAGAAATGCCAAGATTTAGGAAGATCAAGGAAATTTTTGGAAAAGGAAATGAGGTTGATCAACAAGATTTCAAAGAAGAAGAAGAAGGCTTACTTTTCTTTGAGTGGTTTCTTTGTACTTTATTGGCAATTTGAGTTTTAGTTATTTTAATTGTATTTGGAGGCTGTTTTTTGGATTCATGACTTTGTATTGATTTTAGTTTTTTGATCAAGTGATTGTCTTGGTATTTGATTACTTACTTTCATTGGATGAATTAGTTGATTGTTTCTTTCTTCTAATTAACATGGAAAATGATATTAGGAGTTGGTTTCAATTAATTAATTTAATATATGCTATTTCTTAATGAAATTGGGAAAGGAAGTTAAGAATTGAAGTTGAATAATAAAAAATTAGTTGATTTCACATAGAGTATATGTCATTGGTTAATAAAAATTAGTTGATTCGATACTTGCTATTCCCTATACTATATGATGGATATTATTGCCCGTGTGTGTGGTTTTATAGTTAGTATTTTATTAAAACTTGATTAATTGTAGCCCCTTGCCTTGTTATTAATTTTTCCACCACTAAAAAAATGCATCACCTAGTGTCGAACATTAGCAAAAAAAAAAATCAGACAAAATGTGGCTCTGTTTGGCCTAGAAAATGTGGCACTACCTGGCTTTTAATTAGTTCATTGTGGGGAATGTTTTAATCAATTTTGGCAACTCTGATTTTGATTGCATTACCTTTTTCTGCACCTTTTCTTTAATATATTACTGGTAATAATTTATTCTTGATATCTAGAACCTAAATCATTATGAAAGATAAAAAATTTCATGCAAACTTATTATTTTACAATCGTATATACCTCCACATGTAATGTATACATTAGATTCTAAAAAAAAACTTGAAAATTAGAAAATAAAGAAAAATAATGATTACAAGATTTTATGCCTCCACTCGCAAAATTTACAAATAATCTAGAAATCAATCATATGGATCACACAAATCAAAAAAATTAATTTTTAAAGAACTACCATTGGTTATTAGCCTAAAGCATGCTCATGGGTGTTAAACAAAAACTCTTATACCATTTGTAAGATCAAGGATCACATAAGCGCAGCAAACAATTAAAATTTTAGTTAGAGTTTAAGATCACATGCTTGCTTTTCTTTCTTGGATTATAAAAAAAACTATGGCAATAACTGGATTTGACTGACCAGTAGAGTGTTTGAAACTTGTCCGAATCGTGAACTCCAGATATGTATTAAATAGAAAACCTGCTAAACGTCTACTCGTACACATGAAGCGCTTGTAATGCTGAAACTTTTAACCTTCCAAGGTATTCTCTTAACCTTAAAAATTAAACTATCTGTGAAAATAAGTTATGATTATTTTTCTAAGGAAAAAAATAAAAGAGAAGAAGCTCAAGAAAACTGGCGGTAATTGGCTTGACTTTCCCTAGCCGGCTTCCAAGAGAGTTTAAAATAAACTTTTATGGTCAGCTAACCCTAGTCTAATACGGGTGAGGGCTTAATCTACTAATTGGACATTTTTATTAGTTGTCTTTGATCTGTTATTAAAACTTAAAATAATAAACTTTAACCCAGTTTATTTATTATTTTTATCTGAACCTTTTATTTAATTAAAATCCAATAATAAATACATAACACAATATAATTATTAAGCCAATATTTTATTCAAACCCACATTAAATTGGACTTCCTAGAGTTAATAATCAATCTAACCTATGAATAAATCTTGAACTTAATTAATTATTCTAATCTAATAGACTTTCTAGAATAAAATAATTATCTCATTCCTCAAACAATCTAAATAATTTGTGCAATGATTAAAACATCCATTTAGATTTCTAAAGTTACTTTAGGAACTAAAAGACATATTATTTTAAGTTATTAAAAGGACCAAAATGTCCCTACTAATTAAATAATTGCATTTTATATTTTAATAATCTTCATTCATACCATATAAAAATTTTAACCCCAAAGATAATATTGTAATAGTATTGTCTTTGATCAATAGGTGTAGCGATAAAAATATCCCTCTATATAACATCTATAGTTGAGATAGAATTGATTAATACTATTACATTTCTCATTACATCTAGCATCTTTTAACCTCTAATTTATAATCTATGATCTCAAAAAATGTAACTACTTATTTAAAAAGTGTGACCTTTAAAACAACACTCTTAGTCATTTTCTAGGACCCTAAATTTTCACATATTATTTTAGACTATCACAAGAGAGTGATCACTCATTTCATGAAGAAAGACATAGAAATTCTATTGTACATGTCCGTCTTGATTAACTATAAATATATGCCCAATATATAAGGCAATTGATCTCGTGGAGAAAATCTTTCTTATAGTATATCAAAGCATATACGTCCAGCTTCACTAGACTGCCACCTCATACTCAAATTATAGAATATTTGTCTATGCAGTAACTGAAATAATCCAATCTTTATCTATTATAATACTTTTTATAAGGACTACTATCACGTAGTCCAATTCTATATATTTTAAATTTGCTTATTTTATTGGTATGAGAAGATTACTTACTGATTAAAGGTAAACCACTTTTCACTTGACAACCATAATGTAACAATTTAACTCTTGATGAAGTGCCCAATTTCATCAATCAATGAAGAATCTTTTTACCTATATATTAAGCAATTATGATATGTATCTTACTATAAAGCACGACTTAACACATAAATCATTTACTGACATACTTAGACATTCATGTATAAAGAATGTGAATACGAACTTGTTAAATAAAAATATTATTATCTTTACAGAATTTCTTAGTCCTTTAGGACATATTTTCAGCAATATTCACTAAGATAATTATACCACATATGTCCAAACTATTTTAAGCAGTGCAATGATTTTTGTAATTTAATTTATGATGGCCAGAATTATATGCTTCATGTATACTAATTTCTTCTAAAAATTTTAATATAAATATCATTATCAAAATCTTCCACATGAACAAGCAATAATTACATCTATTAGACATAATACAATTTTTTTTTGTACTATCATACTCATAATGTATTAGAGTATAATTGTGTCTATCATGTATGTCTTATCTTAGTTAACACTCGGTTTTTCAAAAAGCCTTGTATTACAAGTCATGATTCATATCTCATGGCTGCATAATTTTAATTTTACTTTCTCACATATACCCATTTTTAACTAATTGACTTTACACCTTTTGGTGTTCTGATTGAATCACGTCTTTTTATTTTAACTAGTCACTTCTATGATGATATCTTTCAACCTATGTTGGTTTAAAATCCTCATTATATTCTAAAATATCAAGTGACATATTATATACAAAAACATCACCAACAGTTGTTTTCACCCGATTCCAACTTCTGTCAGAAGTAGTATAATTGACAGAAATATCAATATTATTTTTACTACTTTTAGAAATTTAGATATTTTTATCAGTTGTTTATTAGTCCTTATTTTCTAATTCTTCAACTTGATTACTCTAATCATTTAATCCTTTTTTTCATAATTTTTTATCTTTTGAATTAATGGGTCATCCATACTTGTGGCATGATTTTGATTCAATAGACAAAGAATTTTCATTTTATCCTATTGAGACTTTTATCCAAATAAGATTATTTATAGTTGGAATATGCGATTTGGTAACTCCTGTGGAGTTAAGAATAAATGAATCTGACAATTGATTTGTAAGTCTTTGTAACATAAATTTGCTTCAATATTTTTGTTTTCCTTTTTAATAAAAGTCTAATAAAGATCCATAAGATATTTTGTCATACAACAGGCATATGACCAATGACCTTTCATATGATATCAATAACATTTATCTTCATAATTTACCAAAACAACATTATTTCTTTTCCTTTTTTTCATTATTTCTTATTTACTTCTGGTAGTTATCATTATTTCTTATAACATTATTTTGATTATTACGATCATAATGAATACTTCTATCATGGCCGTGTATATGTCTATAGTCACACCCATGGCCATGACCTCTTTTGGAGCCAAAGTTAAAAGTTTTAATAGCATTTACTTCTAAGAATGGTATAAAACCTGTTGGTTGGGCATCATTATTTTTTATTAATAATTTATTATTTTACTCAATTACGAGAAAACAAGATATCAATTCTATATATATTTTTAATCTATCTTCTTAATATTGCTGCTACAGGAACATATCTGAGGTATGAAAAGTAAAAACAGTATTTTCCAACATATCATTATCAGTAATATTTTCTATATACAAATTTAATTGTGAGATAATTTTAAATATAATTAAATTATACTCACTAACGAATTTAAAATTACAATTTCAAATGCATCCAATTATACCGTACTTTTCAAGGACAATTGTCTTTTGGTGGTCAAACCTTTCATTTAGATTATTCCATAAAACAAGTGAATCTTTTACAATTATATATTCTGCTTTTAAATCATCATAAAAATGATGAAGGGGAAAAATCATAACTTTAGCACTATTTTGTGATAATGATTTGAACTTTCCTCAACAATAGTATCCGCCAAACCTATTGCAGTTAAATACATTTCAGCATTTAGTATTTATGATAAATAATTTTTCCGGATAATATCAAGAGTTGCAAACACAATTTTGGTGAGATTCACCATGCTACTACAAAATTAAGTAGAAAAAGTACCTTTCTTCGTCTTACTTATAAATTTCAAAAAACCAAGCTACTTACTTGATTATAAGGTTCAGCGGAGTAATTTTGATAACATCGACTTAATTGTAAGTTTCAGCAGAGTAACTTCGATAATTTTGACTTGATTGTAAGCTTCAATAGTAATTTCAATATAATCTCGTGCTGATAACGTATTGTAAATTGAATTCAAAATAGAATCATGAAATAAACTGCAAGAAATCTATAGCGTATAAAAATTATATGAAGTAGAGAAGTCACTGAATTACTTAAGTTGATTCAATTTGATATTTTATTAGTTTACATAAGACCCATATTTATAAAGGGTCAGATACACTATTTTAAAAAATAAGAAATAAATCTATTAAATACAATTTCATCTTATCTATAAAATTAATAACTTTAGAGAAACAAACAATTGTATTTATTTTTTAAATAAATAAATAATCTCAAAAAGTGAACAGTCACATCTATCTTCTAAACAAATGGATAATATAAAAAAAATGAACATCCGCTTTTATCTTATTGATTTCATAATATTAATGGGTTAATATGCACTGAAATCTTATTAAAAATTTTAAGTGAAATAAAAATTACTTAAATTTAAAATCTAAATATATTATATATTCAACTTATTGTTATTATTCTTTTCTATTTAATCTAAATTATATTGTAATAAAATATAGTATAAAAATAAATAATATTTAAGTCAATATTTAGATTTAGACTTTAAATTCAATCTTCAAATTTTAATTTTCAAAATTCATTGCTTAAAAATGTATACTTCAATCTTCGAATTTCAGCTTTATCAAAAAGATTCTTAAGTCTAAATTTGAAAACTAAATTAATTATAACTTATTTTATATTTTATATTATTATAATTTATATTGACTAAAAATAGTAATAATTAGATACATGTCTAATCTATTCATATTTCAAATTTTAAGTAACTTTTATTTTGTTTAGAATTTATAAGAGGATTTAGCATATTTTCATCAATTAAGATAATAATAAAAACTTAGTATCAAACATACCAAAATAGTTAAATATTTAATTATTATATATTATAAAAATTACTTAATTAATTAATTTTAAATATTTAATTAAGTTATACATATATCATAATTTTAATACTTATTTGAATTATCAAATAATTCTTTTATCTAACCGACTTAAGCTACTACCATCAAATGAGTCCATTCTGAAACTATAGGTTTAACCGTTTAAGTACACTTTAACTTGTGATGATTTTTTATTTTGTTATATATATATATATATATATATATATATATATATATATATATATATATTTCAGTTGCTAAATTTTGATACATTGTCTTAGGAGTTACAAACACGCACTCAACCATGTTATTATCTCAGAAATTTTAGAATGAACTCGATTTACGTTGACACATGCATTGAAAAGTTATACTTCATGTAATAAAATATATATAATACAACTCATTAATATATATAATTCACAAATCTACGGTTCATACAAGAATTTCTCCCCATTACTTAATCGGCATATGAGATTTAAGGAATGGCTGCCCTTGAAGAATCCAAAATTAGCATCCTGAAGATTTTCAGGTTTCCACATCAACATGATTTTTTTTTTTTTTTCTCCAAAGTAAAAATAAATAAAAAAACAAACTGTGACAAGACTATTCAATTGTGATCAAGTGAGAATTATAAACAACAATCTTGCAGTTGCATTAAAAACTTACTTACAATTGAAACAAATCTCCCTGAAGATAACACAGTCTACTGCAATCATGAAATTCCAATAGGTGAATGCAAATCAAATCTAAGAATGCTACAATTCAAATCTCACTAGAAAAACAAGATACTATATGGTCATTTGGTCTACAATACTCTAAGGAACTCTGATTTTTCTTCTTATTCCTTTTCAATGATCACCCGCTGCGATGCTCGGGGAATATTTTTGGCTGATTGCTCAGAAGCAGCAGCAAGGCCTTGCAACATTCTCAGTATCTCGGGTGTATCCTCTAAGTAGTATTTAGCCTTGCTGGGTTTTTGGCCAACCGTACAAGCAAAAACCTCGGCAAATGGGGAGAGCGAGGCATTCGCAACTGCACCCATTATCACCTCAAACATATCCTCATCCGATCGATCATCACCTATGCAGAGAACAAATTCTGGAAGAATTTCCTTTTGCCGCATTGTTGCTAGGAGGCGTTCTGCTATAAGGCCCTTGTTTACACCCTAATGCGGATAATGGATAAGTGAAGGATCAGTAAAAGACCATCACGGGGACGGGAAAAGAATGTCAAAATGAACAAGTAGCCAAATTTAAAGAATCATCATATATGCTCAATTTTAAGAAGAAAAGTCACCAAGAATATGTTATTGTTGTCTTGTCCCGTTTGGGTTTTTAAATTCCAAAAGCACGTTAAATTCATGGTATCAAACATGAAGTGAAGAATTGCTGGTTAGAAACTGCATCTTGATAGCGACCAGACCTCCAACCTATGTTTTCCAACTTAGAGAGTACCCAAAAACTAAGCTATGCTGATACTACATCCTTCATTTTCAAGCCTGTTTGCCAGATAATTTACATCACTCGAATATTTGATGACATTGTAATGAAAAACTAAATATAACACTTTATCACTTCAATGATGATCAAGTAATGGATTGCCTAGAGCCATATTCCCAGACAGGATGATTTGACATCTGAGAGGTGAGAAAGAAGAAACAATGCCAGTTTTCTATTATACAGTGGCATGGTGTTGGGGAGAGCAAAATCCTGAGATAAAACTGTTCTATTCACATCTCTTAAATATAAGTGTTTAACTTATTATTTCAAGTGAAATAGCCTGTCATAGAAATATGTCGGGTAAAGGACAACTAGCTGTTGTCTTTTTAAACCTTTATAGCAAAAATATATGCTGACCATTTCAGACAGAATAAAAAATTGGAAAGAGAGGACCTGAAAAAAGAACAGAGGAGATAATGTGGTTCGAATAATTGAAAAGCGTGCCAAATTCTTTTTAATATTCGGTCATGATTTCACCCTTAAAAAGGAGAAAGAATTCTAATAAATTTTAAAACCCACATAAACTAGCTCATGCATGCTAACTTTACAACAATAAAAACTAAGCAGCAAATGATCTATCTAGAACTCAAATTCTATCTAGCAAATATATGAAGGGAAAAACTACAATAAATTTTAGTTTTAAGTTCAAGCTCACTTTCACTTCAGATCACTCTTATCTAATAAACATAGTACAGAAGGTATATTTATTGGGTTATTCAAAGAAGCCTAGTTGTAGCTACATTCACTGCTAATGGTAAACCTAAACATGAGATTAAACTCAGAAAAAACTATAAAAGTCTAGTGTTTCTGGAACTACATCACTCATATCCAAACGAATTGGAGCAAACAAATACGCTACTACTAACCTGAGGTTTAACTTCAACAATGTTCTGACCACTCTTGACAGAAACTGGTTCATTAGCAAGAACACTTTCCAGGTGATCCAAAAGCTCCTTGGCCTGGCAGGAGCCAAAATCTGGATCTGCATACTGGTAGTTCCAAACAAGAGCACTTTCTTTGGTGTCTATGAAAGAACCATCAGTTGTTTCAGTATACAGTTTCATTACGGGTTCAGCAATTTGTTTCCAGTAAAAATCCGGAACAGAAATACAAGTTTCCCATTCTGCATTCAAATCTGGCCTGAAAAAGAAGTGAGGATAAACTCAGCTTTCAAAGTCTAATACAAAAAATGCCGAACCTTGAAGGCAGGTCCAGAAATGCTGAGATGGGGTTACAAATGGGCTATCAAAAAAAAATAAATAAGAAAAAAAAATCCCCGTAATCCTAAGTGTGAGCATATTTGTGCACAAGCTCAACAAACTTATATTGAATTTCTGTAGCAAGTTGGGGTAGAAACAGAGACACAGAGAAGAAGAAAGAATGAAATATGAGATAACAACTCAAGCAACAGTTGTACTCCTTTCAAGGTACAATTATGCAAAACGCATCCTGGATATACATGATGAATTCAAAATCCATGAACATGCCTGTTTTCAATTTTTCTTTGTTATGCACATTTTGCAGATGTGAAAGCTAAAACAAGGAAGGCTAGAAATAGAGAAATGATACCTCACAAAATAACCATGTTCTGCTGCAATTCCTAATCTTTCACAAGAAGAAAACCATTGTGTTAGAGTCTTTCTGTCATTCCCACTAACAATGAACACTATATTCTTGGGATCCCTGCACAAGTTATTCAAGATTTCAATGTTCTCTGCTTTTGGACTCGTACTGATTGAACCCTGCTGTGTCATAGTACCATCATAGTCCAAAAGAATTGCCCGGTTCTTTGTCCTCTTATATGAAGATACAATATGTTCAACAGATAGCTTTCTGAAACTTGGATCCAAGGCAATAACACGGAACCCCAAACCAAAGCCAATACCCCAGCACCTCCTCCTTACATGATCTCTACAAGCCCTTTCAAGATCTTGCAAAAAGCTGTGAGCCCAATATGCAACATCATGTGTACTTACATATCTATAGTGCTTCTCATGGCGCATTTGCTTCTCTGCCTCAGACACTATTAGGGCAGAATCCATAGCTTCAGCAACAGAATCGATGTTCCATGGATTCACCCTAATTGCCCCACTAAGAGATGGAGAGCATCCAATAAATTCAGAGACCACCAACATGCTTTTCTTTGGTGCTGATGGACTCATGCCCAAGGTTTCATCCAGCTTATCATTTCCTTGTCGACATATGATATATTCATAAGGTATCAGATTCATGCCATCCCTAACTGCAGTAACAAGACAACACTCTGCAGTTACGTAGTAAGCAATACGCTCATAGAACTGAAGTGGGATATCAATCAAAACTACAGGCTCATATCCTGATCGTCCAAACCTCTGGTTGATTCTTTGCACTGTGGCAGAAGTTTCTGACTGGACTTCCTGTACATCTTTTCCTCGGCCCCTAGCAGGGTTTGCAATTTGAACCAGAACCACCTTACCTCTCTTATTAGGATGCTGAGTGAGCAGTTGCTCAAAGGCCAAGAGTTTCAAGCTTATTCCCTTAAATATATCCATGTCATCAACTCCAAGCAAAACAGTCTGACCCCTGAATTGGTCACGTAATTCAGCAACCTTAGCTTCTGTCTCAGGAAGATCTAATACAGACTGAAGCTGGCCCATGTGTATCCCAACAGGAAGAATTTTAATGCTTACTGTTCGGCCATAGTATTCTAGACCTATATAACCCCGTTTAGATTGATAAGATATTCCAAGCATTCTACTACAGCAAGAGAGAAAATGCCTTGCGTAATCAAATGTGTGAAAGCCTATAAGGTCAGAGTTCAGGAGTGCTCGTAGAAGTTCATCCCTTACTGGTAAGGTTCGATATATCTCTGACGACGGGAATGGGCTATGCAAAAAAAATCCAAGCTTTACCCTATTAAATCTCTTTCTCAGAAATGTTGGCAAAACCATCAAATGGTAGTCATGAACCCACACAAAATCATCATCAGGGCTAATCACTTCCATTACTTTATCAGCAAAAATCTTATTCACAGAGACATAAGCTTGCCACAGAGAACGATCAAACCTGCCGCCAAGATCAGGTGATAAAGGGAGCATATAGTGAAACAAAGGCCATAAATGCTGTTTGCAGAAGCCATGGTAGAATTTACTGAATAGCTCAGGAGGAATAAAAGCAGGCACACATTTGAATGTTTCAAGCAAAGTCTGGGCTACATCATCTTGTTCACTTGGGTCAATTTCTTCTTTCAGACTTCCAACATATATTACTTCCACATCTTCTCCAAGGCCATCTTTGAGTTGCAAAAGAAGGGAGTCCTCGTCCCAACTAAAGTTCCACCCTCCCTCACCATCTGATATTCGATGCGCCCGAAGTGGAAGCTGGTTTCCAACAATGATGATTCGGTCCTGGGAAACAGATGACTGAGCATCAGAGCTAACAGTACTACTCTCATCATCTAGCTCAGTTAACTTCCCTGGTACAGTTGCAACTCGAGATAGCTTCTTCCCTCCTCGAGCAAAGGTTGGAGAATCACCAGAAGTGAGATCCAATAGGTTGGAATAAGATCTCGAGACCATTTTTCTAGTACAAATTTAAGCTTGGAAACTACGATTTTCTGATCCCTCCTCTGTTTGACTGAGAAAACCAAGTTAATAACGCAAATTAATGTCCTCCTCTATGAGTCAGAAAAAGGACAGAGCTATGGATGGTTAACATTAAGTGCTGAAGACATAGGCCGACTACTCAATAGCAAAAAGTTGCAATCTTTTGTCCCTAGATTGAACACATAAATTTTGGAATGGAAACTTTCATCCATGACAATCAAGAAAGAAAACAACTAAACCTGCAATGGATTCTAATTACCAGCTTCTTAGACCCTACACCAATAAAGGACAAGAAAAAGAATAGGAATGGACTCAATCGCAAACTGAACAAAAGCAAAACTAGATGAAGATGACATATAAAATCAATAAGCTCAACTCAATTGATTTTTTAGAAACAGGGACAAATCTCAAGAACCTGAAGAACCACATTGGAGACTTAGAAGATATATGGCATTCCATCAATTACCAATTTACAAAATGAAACATAGGAGGATTCACAGAAAACTTGAGAGTATAAGAAACCAACTAAACCCAACACAGAACCAAACAGATACAACTTTTACCTCTGGAAGCCAAACAAAACGAAAACCAGGCAGCCCCTTTGCTAAGATTGCCAATCTACAGAAGAATTTGATCCAAATAACTAGAAAAACAAAAAGGTGTCAACTTAACCCATCTTCCATCCAAAAGAACAGACACCAAAGGGTGAAGATAGTCGACTTTGCAGCCAAAAGGCAACAGGCAACAAGCCAAAACCATGTTCATGAGTAGTGGAAAACTACTGTTACAAGTGCTTCTAAAAAGTTGCCATCAAAAACCCATAAAAGAAAACAAAGCAAAGAACAGAAACAACCACAAAGTGCCTGCAACTGCAAGCGGTACTATTGCCTGGGTACAGTGAGGAAAGAAGATGTTGAGCTTACCCTTCAAGGCAGCAATAAGTATGATCTCAAAAAAGCCAAAGATTCCCACTACAAATATCTAATTAATAGATTCTTCTCCCTCAACAGCAATGGCATCAAGCACAAACTTTTCTCTTGCTAGCTTTTTACCGTCTGCAAATTCTAATTTCCATTCCTTTTTCCTCTTTAACACCCCCGTTCAAAAAGTGATGTCCGTTCAAAGCATTTCTTTTCTCTATCTTTCCATGCATCTATGCAGAAAAAATCAGACAGAGATACGAACAGAAACACACAGAGTACAGAGTGTGGTAGTGTCTCTGATGGGAGAAAAGAATGAGGGACAGTGAGCCGCAAACTCTTGTAACTTAACTACGACCTTTTGAGACCTAACTCCGGTTAAAAGTTGGCTTAGACAAAAGTGAATCTACCTCCAAGAACACATGTTGACAAGAGTGGGGTCCCCTCCACGCGAGAAAATGAAGCGTGATTAAACGCTCGCATCATTAGGTTCGTCGAAGCGTTCTAGCTGTAGGCCTGCGGGACCCGACAGCAGGCTGATCGCGAACATAAACATTCCATTGATGTGACATGTGGAGTCTACTAGTTTATCGTGAGAACACGCGCTCGTTGGTAATAACGGGGACAACTTCCATCGAGTTGCCCGCTTTGTTTTTTTGTTTTTTGTTTTTTTTTTAATTTCTCCAACGGCAGCGCGGTGAATTTTCTGTGATCCAATCAGAAAATCAGAGAGTAGATTTTTTTTTTTAATAATTAGGCAAATTTCAACGAAAATTATATTCGCAGGTAAAGAAAGAGTTTGGAATAATAAGAGTTTTTTCCGCTTTAGAATTTCAATCCTGAGAAAAAAGAACACGTTATTATTGTGCTCAAATTGTTACTACTATAAATCTATGTAACTATTCATTTTTATGATCTCAATCAAGAGCAAGAAAGAAAGAAAGGAGTGAAATGAGAAATGTGGTAAATAATATTTCATTTTTCTAAAAAAAATCAAAAAGAAGTCTTTATCACATGGATTATAACTTATAAGCAATTTATTAAAGTAAAAGAAAGAGAGATGTGTGACTAATATTATTGAATTCCTTGTATGTTATAATAAGAATTTTTTTTCAAATCTAAAATTTCTAATTTGAGAAATTATTATGATTATATGATTGAATATCTCTTAAATATATGTTTTTACAATCACAATCAAAAGCAAAAAGAAATGAAATGTATGATAAATCATATTTTTTATTTTTCTTAAAAAATAACATCTTTATTAGATGGATTTTAAGAAATTATATTTAAATATGTTTTTTACCATTTACTAAAAAATATTAATTGTGGAATGTAATTCACACTACTAGTAAACGACGGTATCCAATAATTTATATTTTAAAAATAATTTAATCGTATTTTTACAAATTGTTATATATGTACAAATTTTAAGAGTTAAGCATCAATTATTTAAAAGTTATTTTCAAATTTTAAAAAAAATATTTTATTCCCTAAACTTTATAGATAGAAGATACGTCTCAAATTCGCAACCTTTTTTTTGTCTTATAGTAAATGTATTAATGGTTGGATTTTTTTTTTTTTTTTCCTCTCGTTACTTACTTTTAGTTGGAAGAGCATTGCATGTGTTCCCCATGGAAAGTCTTTCCTTCAATGTCAGCATCTCAATTTGCTATATTTTTTATTAAAAAAAATCCAAAAAATATTCAAATTACTATTTTGGGTCTTCAAAGTCATGGTATTTTCTTTTTGTTTGTTTTTCTTCAATGATGAGCACACAAACAATGATGGCTTTAGGGGACGAAGCAGTTTGACCGGATAAGTGTATGATTTCATGAGAATGAAAGAGATATTTTAATGGAAACCTACCAGCAATATTTGGTGTTAAGAGAACGCTTTGAAGTTGGTTTTTGATGATGGAATTTAATATTATAATTCATATATATATTTATCAAAGTCCTTAATTTGTTGTTGATTTGCTTTCTTATTCCCCTAATAATTCAATCATTTGAGTGAGTCTTTAAATAGTAAGCGTTACATCTACACATACCATCTGGAAAACATAATTAGAGATTTGCATAGGAAGTATTAGGCTTCATGATTACTTATAGAGATGTTAAAGACTTTTGTTTTTGTTTGAAATTATTTATTATTTTATAAAATTAATAATATATTTATTATTTTTTAAATGTACCCTTAATATCTATTATCTCATTAAATCATAATATTAATTAATATTCAAATTTTCAAATTATCTTATAATTTTTAATAAGGTAATTTAGTCTTTTTTTTAAAAAAAACTTCATATATATTAGAAAGGATTTAATATTAAATTTTAGAATCATGAAATTTGATAGCTCAAATTGCATGGTAATTTATATACAACTTATAAAATTATATACCATAGTTATAAAATTGTATACACAACTTTGTGTAATCAAAGTATTATCTTTTTGCTAAAAATACTTCAGGTTGCATGGAACACTTTATTTCATTACATTTTTTTCAACTTCTAAATGACCCAATAATTTGGCCGTATCGGATTACTGAAAACGTTTATCAATTTCTTCTCAAATACAATTAGTAGTATTTAAGATTTACGTTCTAAACAACAGATTATGAAAGGTTAGGAAAAGTCTTAGTGAATTATTATACTCATTGGAAGATGCTTACATTATACATTTTATTAATCTAAACCAATAGTGAACGTTTTTATTAATTAATGAATTATCTTAACGCAACTTTCAAATCTCTAATGAGGTTGGAATTTGTTGTTTAAGAAAAATAGAAAGGGCTGCCTCCTAACAAGTCCTAAAACAAACAAGGAGTACAACGTTTCTTGAAAGAAGAATTCCTTTAGCGTCAATTGGCAGCACCTAAAGGAGCATTTGATTGACACCTTTCAATCACATGGTGAGGGACGGGGTTAGAAACTTGAAAGTGAGATAGGTGAATTATTAAAAATAATAATAATAATAATATAGTTTTTTAAAAAAATTAAAAAGTAAAATATAATTTTAAAAAATTTTAGGAAGCGAAGTTAAAAAAAGCATGTGAATTAAACTCGAAATTCATAAATATATAAATAAATTGAACTAGTATCCTCTAATTAATGGTGAATGTGTAAATTCAATTCTACACTTTCTAATTTATAAATTAGATACTTCAAATTATTTGCTGCGTCACTATTGAAAACACATTAAATGCTCGTCGAATGGTTGTTGCTCGGGCTTGTCGGGTCATTTCAATTCAATCATAAGGCCCTACAATTATTAGTAGGATTGTTGCGACCATCATTTTGTTTTGAATATTTTATTTTCTATTAAATTTCAATATTTATGTAAAAATAATGCCTAAATAACTTATAGATATTGTAAATATTTGAATTAGTGGAAGCTTCACTAAATATGGATTTATGTGAATTATTAAAGAATTAGTGGAAGCTCCATTAATTAATGGAAACTCTACTAATTATGAATTTTTATGGATGTCCATCATTTAGTGGAGACACCACTAATTAAGATTAGTGAAAAATAATGTATTCTACTAATTAAGAGCTCTATAAATAGACATATTTTCTAAACTTGTAATACACCATTATTTTGTGAAAGAATTGTGAGAAAAAGAAATAGATAAGTTTGAAAAAATTCTTGTGTAAAAAATAGTTAGAGTTTTATTAGTTGTAGTGTGTAGATTTTTATTTTAACACTACCCAAATTTTATAACATGTTATCAGCACGAGTCTCTATCGTTATTAAAGCCAGAAGACAGGTACTCTATGGCTAACCTTGCTAACATCGAATTTGTAGCTCTTGATATTGTTGAAAAAATTATATGTTATATAGAAATGCATCTAAATGCTGGAAAAAAAAAGATTCATATGTCTTGTGTGCAATTTAAATTTGACCACTTGAAGATGGTCGTATTACCAATTGCACGGTATAAATGATTGCACCTACAAGTTGCAAAATTTTAAAATCGTAAATGAATATGGCTCCGCGATGTATCAACTTATATCTCAATTAAAATTATGCGGAGAAAAAATTACTGATGAATATATATTAGAGAATACATTCTCCATCTTTCATGCCTCGAATATTATCTTATAGCAACAATATCGAGAAAATGGTATACACATATTTAATTACTACCCTCATCATTGTAGAGAAAAATAATGAGTTATTATTAAAAAATCATGAAGTTAGATCAATTGGCTCAACAGCACTCCCGAAAGTGAATGTTGTTAGCTCCAGCAAAAGCCATCGTTATAGTCGTAGTTGTGGCAATGACCGTGGTTATGGTCATAGACACACTCGATATTTTTCTTAGCACAGAGCAATACTGGCTACTTGAAGTGGAATGGAAAAGATAATAAGGGAAAATGATATTTCCATTAATAATAAGTATCACATCTTTGAGATGTTACATTTGGATGTCAATATATACTACTGCTAATAGTTCAGAAAAAAAAAATCTATCTCCTCTTGATCATAAGTCCAGTGTTCACTTGCATTTTCTTTATTCATCTCACTGATGGTCACATGTATGTTTATTATTTACTTGCAACCTGGCGTTTGCTAGATTACTTGCTCAAATAATTAAATTACGAGTACAATTTCCTAACCATCACATTAAAAATATCCGTTTGGATAATGCTAGTGAATTTTCATCACATACTTTTGATGCATATTGCATGTCAATTGCGATTAATGTTGAACATCATGTAGCTCATGTTCATACACAAAATGGTCTTGTTGAATCTTTGATTAAAAGATTACAATTAATTGCTAGACCATTATTAATGAAAACAAATCTCCCAACATTTGCCTGGGGACATGTTATTTTACATGCTGCAGCACATGTACGTATAAGGCCAACTAGTTATCATAAATTCTCTCATTTGCAATTGGTTTTTGGTTCAGAATCAAATATTGCTCATTTAAGAATTTTTGGGTGTGCTGTATATGTTCCAATTGTACCAAACCAACGTACAAATATGGGTCCTCAAAAAAGAAAGGGGATATACGTTAGATATGATTCTCCCTCTATTATCAAGTATGTTAAACCCCTAATAGGAGATGTATTCACAGCAAGATTTGCTGATTGTCATTTTGATGAATCATTATTCCCTAAATTAGGGGGAGAACAAAAATAGCATAAAAAGGATCTTACTTGGACAACATCATTAAATTATCTTGATCCGCGCACAAGCGCATGTGAATTTGAAGTTCAAAAGATAATTCATTTACAAAGCATTGCAAATCAAATGTCAGACACTTTTGTTGACTCCAGAAGAGTTACAAAATCGCATATTCCAATTATAAATGCTCCTATTCGAATTGAAGTTTCAGCAGAACAAA
Organism: Voacanga thouarsii; assembly: GCA_026120185.1. NCBI lineage: Eukaryota > Viridiplantae > Streptophyta > Magnoliopsida > Gentianales > Apocynaceae > Voacanga > Voacanga thouarsii. The sequence goes on along the minus strand of JANUWF010001719.1, from coordinate 2,625,933 downwards.
ATATTATACTTATAACTGCTGAGTCAAAAGCACGCTAGAAGCGTTGCCGACCTCTTAGTTCTAAAGATAAAAATCCTTGAAAGAAAAGAGGATTAAATGATCCAAAAGATCATATTGAAGAAAAGAATGATAAAGACCAAGAGAAAACTAATGACAAAGAACCAGAAATTGATGAAAGTAACATTGAAATTTCTATCAATTATACCACTTCCGGTAGAAGTTGGAATCGGATAGAAAATGTTATTGATAATATATTTACATACAATATATCTCTTGATGTTATACAGGATAATGATGATCCTGAACCAATATCAGTTGATGAATGTCGGCATAGAAAAGATTGGTTGCAATGGAAAGATGCGATTCAATCGGAGTTAAATGCACTAACAAAATGTGAAGTCTTCGGACCTGCAATCTAAATACCAGAAGGTGTAAAACCTGTTGGCTATAAATGGATATATGTGCGAAAATGCAATGAAAAAAATAAAAACGTACGATATAAATCGCGATTAGTAGCCCAAAGTTTTTCACAAAGACCAAGTATTGATTATGATGAAACTTATTCTCCTATTGTTGATGCTATTACACTCTGATATCTTATCAGTTTGACAGTACATGAAAAGATAGATATGCGCCTATTAGATGTTGTCACTGCTTACTTATATAGAAATTTAGAAAATGATGTTTATATGAAAATCCTCGAAGGATTTCATATGCCTGAAGCATATAAACATTATCCTCGTGAAAATTACTCTATTAAGTTACAGAAATCATTATATGGATTGAAGCAATTTGGGCGCATGTGATTCAATCGTCTTAGTGAATATTTATTGAAAGCGGAATTTACAAATGACCAGGTATGTCCATGTGTTTTTATTAAGAAATATGATTCTAAATTTGTGATATATGTTGATAATATTAATCTTATTGGAACTCTTGAAGAGCTCCACGAAACAATTGATTATTCAACATCAAGGATGTTGGTAAAATTACATTTTGCCTTGGTTTACAAATTGAACATTTGGCAAGTTTCATCAATCAACATATACAGCAAAAGTTCTAAAAAACTTTTACATGGACAAAGCACATCCATTGAGTATTCCAATGATCATCCAGTCATTAGATGTGAAGAAAGATTTTGACATCAAGAAGATGATGAAGAACTCCTTGGTCCTGAAGTACCATATTTCAATGCAATTGGTGCATTGATATATCTTGCTAACAATACATGACCTGATATTATATTTACTGTCAATTTATTAGCAAGATTTAATTCTTCACCAATACGATGATATTAGAATGGAATTAAACAAGTCATTCGATATCTCCAAGCAATTACTTCTTCAAATTATGCTGAAAGTATAGCCATTCATGAAGCAAGTAGAGAATGTGTATGGTTACGATCAATGATTCATGATATCCGAGAAAGTTGTGGATTATCATCTATCAGAGATATTCCAACTCTTCTTTATGAAAACAATGCAGCTTGCATAGCTCAAATACGAGGATGATATATTAAAGGAGATTGGACAAAATATATTTCACCAAAATTCTTCTTTACTCATGAACTCCAGAAAAAAGGTGAAATTGATGTACTACAAATTCAGTCATGTGACAACCTCGCAGATATTTTCACGAAGACTTTACCGACTGTAACATTTGAGAAGTTGAGATATAAAATCGGTATACGTCAGTTTAAAGATTTAAAGGAATTATCTCATCAGGAGGAGTAATAAATAGACATATAAAATAGTGTACTCTTTTTCCTTCACTAGATTTTTTTTCCTATTGGGTTTTTATCTAGTAAGATTTTAACGAGACATATTCTTTATGTAATGGATGGACATCTAAAGGGGAGTGTTGTAAATATTTGAATTAGTGAAAGTTTCACTAATTATGGATTTATGTGAATTATTAAGGAATTAGTGGAAACTCCACTAATTATGGATTTTTATGGATGTCCATCATTTAGTGGAGACACCACTAATTAAGATTAGTGGAATATGATGTATTCCACTAATTAAGATTAGTGGAATATGATGTATTCCACTAATTAAGAGCTTTATAAATAGAGTTATTCTCTAAGTTTGTAATACACCATCATTTTGTGAAAGAATTGTGAGAAAATTGTGAGAAAAAGAAAGAGAGAAGTTTGAAGAAATTCTTGTGTAAAAAATAGTTAGAGTTTTATTAGTGTAGATTTTTATTTTAACACTACCCAAATTTTATAACATATAGAAAATTATTTTCATTAATTTTTTATATAGAAAAAAAGAGAAAATTGTTATTTTAATCCTCGAGTTATTTTTTTCATAATAATTTGATCTCACATATTTAATTTTATATTTTTAAGTCCATCAATTAAAATTTTCCATTTATTTGAATCCTACCACATGTGTAGCAGAATGCACGTAGTGAAAATATTTAAGGACAAAAATTAAAAATTAATTTTTTTGGACCAAATTGAATTTCTACTTTTGCTCTCGAGCATTTTCGCCAAGCACCTATTGCACCAAACCAAAAAATACAGAATAATTTATTTAGTTTAAGGATTTAAAAATATGAAATTAAAGATGTAGAATTAAATTTATGACAAAATATATAGACTGGACAAAAAGAATCATTTGTCCTAAAAATACTCCATATATTTCAAAATATCTGCCAAGGGTTTTTCCTATTTTAAATTATTTGTCATTTTGTAAAACTGGTAATGTATTTATTGTTTTATTTTTAATTTACTCTTATCATTTATTATTTTACTAAATCATAATATTAATTGATTTTCAAATTTTAACACAACTTTGTAATTTTCAATGTGGGTAATCTAGTCTTTTCCTCTTAAAACTCCATAGATGTTAGAGTTTTTTCTTAATCTGTATCATTTATAAAATAGTAATGTAGATATTTTGAAATAAATGGAGTGCTACTTAAATCATTGTGCTATCTAAATTAAAAAAGAAATTAAATATTGGTTGTATTCAAATAATTTCATCTTAGGGGCAGTTAAGTTACATTAACTCTAAGTTTGGTTCACAGAGGAGAAGGGGGAAGGAGAAGAGGAGGAGGAAGGGATACTTTCACTTCTATTCGAGGAAGTAAATATAATTTATTTCTATTTTATTTAGTTGGAGTAAAAATAAAGTAAAGAATAAATATTGATTTAATTTACATCTTAATCCATCTAAATTTAGACAAGATATTTTGTTGATGTAGAGGGAGACCCCTCTTAATGTAATTTCCTTGGATTTTTCTTTCTTAACCAAATGACGTAAATTACTCATTTACGTCTAAATTTACATCCTCATCTATTTTCTTCTCGATTTTCACCTCAACCAAACATATTGAAGTTAAATTTTATTCTATGTGATATTAAAGAATAAGTCCACCAAATATTAGAAAATAAATCATCATTTCATTCGGACTCTTTCTAAAATAAAAAGAGTTTTCCAACCTATTTTGAGCAGCAAAAATTTTTCATTCTATTTTATTACAATGTATCAAACGAGGGCCGTCAAAGCTTTTGTATTGCATTGAAGAAGAGAACTTCTCAAAAATAACAGGAAAACAAAACGAGAAAATGAAAAAGGAAAACTACACACAAATAAAAATGATATGGTAAGTAAGATTAAGACATGGCAGTGATTGTGAACATTAGAAACGTCTTCACATAAATACAGAGATCGGTTTCATCAATATTAATTAATTACTAATAAATCTTTTTTTTTAGGACTATTTTTAGAGCAATCACCTACTCCTGCATGCAACCATGGAGAAGAATGGGAAACCAGAATAGCATTTGAAACATTTCAAACAGAGTGAGTGATAGCTCAAAATGACAGAACGGGGTTTCTTGGTATGCATGATGGTCGGCGTCCTACTTCTGGGATCAGCAAACATTGTTGAATCAAAAGATGAAGCTAAATTTTATGAGCTCAAGCATGGAAACCTGTCTGTCAAATTCACAAACCTTGGTGCTAGAATTGTCTCCCTTTCTTTCCCAGATAAACATGGTACCTCTCTTTGTGGTTGATTAGATTTTTCCCTAATATTCTATTCGTTATTTACTTTTTTTTTAATTTCAATTTTTTCAGGAAAGTTGGCAGATGTTGTTTTGGGACATGAAACAATCAAGGAATACAAGGTCAAGCATCCAACTCCCCCCCCCCACCACCACCTTAAATTTGATGTTAGAATTGAGATTTTCTTTTTGGTTGCAAAATGCTATTTTGGTGCAAATTAAGAAAATGCTTTGAATATTTATTATGTATATAGGTTTCACTATAGTAAATACCTCTCATATTAGAGATAACAATTGTAAGAATTCTACTAAAACATGTTCATTATATGATTGTTGTTACTGCAAATAACATTCTGGTTTTTTGTAAGTAATTGTGTGGTCAAAATCATGAACAAGATTCACATCATTTAACCGATGAGTCCTACATTATTTTACAGTAAGAGAGGCTCCCAAATCGTCATTGACAAGCGTAGATCCTTTCTACAGGTTGATAAGCATAATTTGGGTGCAATTGTTGGCAGATTTACCAATGTGATAAAGGGGGCTCAATTTACCTTGAATGGGACACGCCACAATATTACTGCAAATTATGGGAAGAACACACTTAACGGTAAGCTATAGCTGATCTTCCTGTCCCAAACCCCCCCACGCCCCCAAAAAAAAAAAATCCAAAAAGGGATCGAATAATCAGACAACCCTGAAATTAAAAAAAAAAAACCAAAAAATTAGGGATAGTAGAATAATTTGAGTTGTGATTCAAATGATAACTAATCTTGATTAGGTGGTCATAAGGGATATGGTTATGCGCTTTGGAAGGTGACAAATTTGCAAAAGGAGAAGACCTATTCTCAAATTACCTTCACCTATAAGAGCTTTGACGGTGAAGAAGGTAAAAGTCCTCTGGTTTTCCAATTTTCATTCTTCATTTCTGAATTCATAACTTCATGACTTTCAACTGCTAAGATTTTCCATCGTTCAGGATTTCCTGGGAATCTTACTGTTGTTGTAAAGTATACAATACAAGCAAAAAGGCTTGTTACAGAAATACGTGCTCATACAGAAAATAAGGCAACTCCAGTGAACCTTGGGCAACATGTTGACTGGAACTTAGGTGGTCACAACAGTGGAAACATTTTGAGTCATGATATCCAAATTTTTGGGTCCAAGTTCATAGATGTGGACCAAAAGAGCTTTATTCCAACAGGCAAAATCTTACCAGTGGAAGGCACCCCATATGATTTTCTAAAGCCACATGCAATTGGAAGCAGAATTAAGCAAACTGGACTTGGTTATAAACTCAACTATGTGCTCAGTAATGGCCCTGTTTTGAAACTAGCAGTAATTTTGCATGAGAGGAAGTCTGGAAGAATACTCAAACTGTGGACAACACAAACAAACCTACTTTTCTCTACTTCCAACCAGATGAAAGAGAAGGGGAAAGGTGGTTCTCATTATGGATCTCATGCTGGATGTTCTTTGGATCCTCAAGGTTACCCTGATTCACTGAATCATCACAATTTCCCTTCAATAATTGTCGCCAAGAATAAACCTTACAAGCAGAGAACGGTTTTCCAGTTCTCCGTCAAGGCCCCAGATTTACTCCCAAGAATATCCTAAAACTGCAAATGTTTCTAACGAACATGAGAAGGGGGTCGCTGATGATAAGCTAAGAGAAGTGTTAAAAATGAAACTAATATATGCAATTATCAATGAATGCACTTTGGCCTTCTTTTTGAGCTCATGCACATGCCCCTAGTCTTTTTACTTCTTTTTTCTCTTTCATTTTTCTGCTATTGAACCCTCTACTTTTACCAGTGTCTTTGGTAATATGATTTCCCTGTTTGTCCAATTATATCAAGCAACATTCGGGGGTAGTTTGGCAATATTAACAGATTTGCAAAGTCACTGAATAACGTTAAATCAAATATATTACATCTTTGCTAAGCAAGTACATATTCCAGTGAGCAAAGCAAATTGCAATCTCTATCTAATCTTTGAGCATTAAATCTACACATCCTAACAACAATAAATGCCTTTGACTATCTGTATACTTTTGGTCATACCCAAATTTTGATTTTGAAACAATCTACCTTTTACTCCAATAAAGCACATTGTCAGAAGTCAAGCAGAATAGAATCCTCAGCTGAGAACCTTTTATAGTTGAAACTGGTCTGCATGTTGAATTATTTGCTATGAATCTGTACATGAACAAGCTGCTGCCATAAATATTGCCTGCTGGACAACAGTGCTATGCATCACACTCTTCTGATTCATGCTTCAACTAGCTCTTGCTACCAATCAATGTAGGAGTAACAGATACAGCCCCTATAAGAAACAGGGTGGCTATGGATTGGAAGTCATATAGGTCACCTATTGATTGCAGCTCGCCAAGAGCTATTCCAGCCTGTGAAGATAGTGAGAGTTTAGGCTCCATGGAAGCAAAACCAAACACTTAACTTGACTCATGAAAAGAAAATTACACCAGCTTAGCTACATCGAGTTTGTCCTGAGAACTACAGATGCACTACACTTTTCTGACATCTGGTCATTAGGCAGGTTCATATCAGGAAATCTCACCGTTAACAACGTAAACATCATTATGCAAACGTGACAGCTCTTGTTCAGTTCACTTATTCTGACTTATCAGGAAGAAGATGTTTATAAGTGTTCCAAAAGGCAAATGTACATTTCTAAGAAAATCTTAGTGAAAGCACCTTGAGAGAAGTATATTCAAGAACAATTACCCTGACAGTGACAAAAGCAGCAGGAATGAGCCCAATGACAGTTGCCAGAAAGAAAATATGGTAAGGAACGTCTACTATTGGTGAAGCAACATTTATAAATGTATTTGGCAATGTTGGTGTCACCCTTAAGAAAAGCATATAGTTCAACAGCCGTTTCCTCCTTTTAGCAACCTGAGTAGACAGAAAGCTATAATTATAATAGTTTGGGCTTATCCACACGTGGAAGATGATAACCAAAGGTTATTAATCACCTCGGTCTGAAAGAAAGTCAATTTGTCTGGCCAGAGAGAGAAGACAAGTGGCCGCCCAATTAATTTGGATAAGAAGTAGCAAGAAGATGCACCAGCCGTAGCAGTGAACACAACAAGTGCTACGCCTCTGAAAACTCCAAAAAGAGATCCAGCAAGCAAAGACATAAAGACAGTTCCAGGTATCATAAAAGTCTGCATGAAAATGTAGACCGTGCAGTATCCTATAAGAACTTGTGCAGTGTAGTCACTTGTATAACTTTCCAGATGATCCCTACAGAGAACAAAGAGAACTAAACTCAACAATAATTACCAGTAATTACGTAAAACATAAAAAAAAAAGCTACAAAAAGCACAAAATCAATGAACATCACATTGTAATAGAATCATGATAGAAAGAAGAATGGCGCATTACAAGTGTTACATACTAAACATTATTAATATGCTGATTTACTTATAAGTGATTCATTTGGGAGACCAGATGCCAAAATTGTCCTACACAAACTTCCGCAGAATGCACACTTGTCACTACAGTAGTACATCAATTTGGAGCTATCTTTCATCCATCTTAAGTGCATTCTAGCTATCTAGCCAGTTAACCAGAAAAACCAAGATACCAAATCTGCTATTCATTTGTAAGGCAACATTCACTACAGCTTTTTAGTCTTGGGAGAATGAAATAGTATAATTCAACATTAGGCAACAGAAACTAGTTATTCATTATATGTCACACGATCATCGTCAAAAAGCCGAGAATAATATGGCGAATGGTAAGCAGGAAAAGATACATAGATTTTAGGTCTTTATCACCATCAACAAGTCATTGGTGTCTTCTACAACCTAGGGATGTAAAGTATTTTATGGACATTCTCCGCTTGCTTCATATCATTTAGGAATAGACCCCTCCACTTATTCTTGACAGAAATTTCGGCCAGGCTGGCAGCAAAATTGTCTTCTTCTCAATCCAGAATACATCTCTGCCTTTAATCTTTGATAACCTCTGAATACTAAGCCCATCATTGTAATGCACTTACTTGATTTTGACAATCCATTGGCCAATAAAATTTACTTCTCGCTCATTATCCTTCTGGGAACCCTAATCTTTCCTAAATCATCTCTAATTAGCTCATCAAAGTCTATCTAAAGTTGACAAATGGGTGACATCACATCAATCTTTTTTTATATTAAAACACAAATGGATTAAAATCTTGCCATAGCTAAAGCTTTTCCAACTATTCGATGTGTCCAATATGATAGCGGAAAGTCAAGCTTTAGTTCATAAGCAGCATATATCACGGCTAAAGAGCTTGTTAAGCACAAATTCAAACTAGCCTCAATAAGCTAGAAGAAATGTTTGAGGTTATCACCCTTCAAGCAGAGAAAATATCTATGCAAGTACTGAAACCTAAGCTCTGATCTGTGACTTCCCTTTGACTTCCGAGTACTGAATAGCTCAACAAGAGGAAAGAAATCAACACTAACTCATGAGAGGAGAAAAAAAATGCTCCAATCATTTAAAGTAGATATCCTTTTAAATGACCTTTTTTGGATTCATATAAAATAGTTCTTTATACCCCGTTGTTGTGCAAATTGACCTTATGATTTTTTTCCCCTTCTGCAATCCATAACTTTTAAAGCCATGCTAAATTGGACAGATCTGAGTGCTGCAATTTGTTCTACAGATTCAATATATAGCTGCAATGTATGTAAACTGAACCAGACATCACCATGATCAAGTTCCCGTAACTTTTCTCCCTGCCCCGGACACATCTATTTTTTTTTTTAATTTTTTTCCTAAAAAAAAGAAACTTGGAAACAAATTCAAGTAAACAAAAAATTCTTTCTTTGTTTTGGTATAAAGCTACTTAATTGCAACAACGCAATAAACGGGACTCCGGCAACGAGGCCAACTGGACCAAAATCTAAGCAATTCACATGTATGTATGCATTAAACAAAAATACAAAATTTATATATCTACAACAATATGAATCTCCATATCAGCAAACCAAGATACCCACTATACTCGTACCTTAGAATCTGAATATCTTCAAGTGTCCGTGGAAGCTTAAGGAAGCTATAATCAGCGGCCGGCATCGTCATATATACACCAACGAGCCCCGCCAGGAACCCGAATACAACCCCGAATGCCAACACCGCCTCGCGTAACGTCAAGGGATACTTCATCTTTTCTACGGCATTGCCATCTAGAGGAGGAACAGACGACGACGGCGAGGGCACGGCAGCTCCTCCTCCTCCTCCCTCCATTATAATTGGCCAGACAAATCGCAAAAAATTTACAAGAAAATTCTGATTTCTCCTTATTAATTAACAAACAACAACAACAACAAACATGTTAATTCAAGTTTAAGATAAGAATAAACAAATTTACAATCTATACATAAAAATATCGTATGTATATATTTGTGGGTGTCCCTTTTCTTCTTCTTTGCTTGAGGGACACTTCTCTCTCTGTCTCTCTGTATGCCTGAATATTTATGGCGATAGAGAGAGAGGGAGAGAGAAAAGAATATTCGGTTTTGCCGATAAATAGACCTAAAAGGGATCAAAGAAAGTGAAGATGAGTTTTATTATTGCTTTTTTGTGGATTTTCTTTAATTTAATGTTTCGCTGTTTTAACTTTTTCTTGGTTTGCGTCAACGGTGACCGGTTTCCGTGTTGTGAGGTCTATAGGTTCTCTAGGTGATTTCCAGCAGTGTGCAATGGGGTTTGTACTTTTAGGACCGGATGTCCTCAATGTACAATGGATTGAAGCGGACATTTGAGAAATTGTAGAGTGTGATATTGCAGAGAAGTGCTACCCGGGATTATTGGTTTCACGTGATACACAGGCGGCTGACGAGGTACTGCCAAGAACTCCATCAGAATTAAAGAATTGTTTATTCATTTTTTGTAATTTTCTTGAGTTTTTTTAATAATGATTATAATGATCTTTTTGTACTCGGTAATAACGAAAGAAACATAGAATAAGACACAAAAACATTATTAAGAGATTAATTTTGACGTGTAATTTTCAATTCTATTTAAAGTATTTTATTGCTTTGTTTGAAACTTATCAGTAATTTTCTCATTGGCATTTTACCAATGGCACACGGTTATTATTCCCAGTTTTTTATTATATTAAACAAAAAATTTCAAATTTATTTTTTTACGTCACCTGGTACAAGAACTTAATCACAAATGATATCAAATTGAAAGAAAATATTTGCACAAATTTGATCTTTTATAAATCACATGTATATAGTAAGGATAGAATAAAAAATTTAAGATTGAGGTAAATTGTATAAAATAATATATTAGAAGATAGAAGATACTAATAATGATAATAATATAAGTCTTAAAAAATTTTTAAAGGAGGAAAAATTAAATTTAAGAGATTTTTAATAAAAAATTTAATTTTGTTAAAGTAAAAATAAAGTTTTAAAAAATTTTAAGGGTGAGTGGCTTTGGTATATAATGCAAGTTTGTAATATAATATTTTTATAAAGGTTTTATGCATATTTGGGTTGAAAGGCGTGGAGATTTTTTTTTCCCCCTAGAATTCGAATGCCATAAAATGGATGTACTTCCAATGGACACGTGCACGTTTAATTAATCAATACCAACCCCATTTGGAATACTATTAGATGGTGGCCGGCTATACTAATTGGCATATTTACAAAAAAATATATATATATACTAATTGGCATGGATAGACAACGATAGGATTGATTCTAATCGTTCATTTCTTTTTTTTTTTTTTAATTGATAGGATCTTGGTTATCAAAAACAGAAGATATATTTTTCTTCTACCTCGATTTTCTTCTCCTACTTAAAATTTTGATAGTATTCTCACTATCTCTACCCCGTTAAAGGAGCAAGTGGTGAAGCTCAAGGCTAGTTATAGATACTGTGGCGCATGATCAGACGGGAGGGCACAAAGGAATCACTTGTAAGCCTAAGAAATTTGGGGGTTTAGTTTGAGGAGAAAGAGGAAATTAATTGAGAGAACTTCTTGGGCATTTGGAGGGGAGAAAGCGACTAGAGTTGGAAGGTTTGGGAGAGTCGAGCCCTGTGATTGTGATGGAGAAGGTGATGATGGCGTTGTTGAGGATGTAGATTCTTGGATTTTGGCATGGGTGGACGACGATAGGATTGATCTGATCGTCCACCTTCTTTTTTTTTTTTTTTAATTGATGGGATTCTGGTCGTAAAAAATAGAAGATATATTTTTCTCCTACCTCGATTATCTTCCTCTCCCCAAAACTCTGATAGTGTTCTCACCATCTCCACCCCGTTGGAGGAGCAAGTGGTGGAGCTCAAGGCTGGTTACAAATACAGGTTCTGTGGCGTATGATCAGACGGGAGGGGGCAAAGGAATCACTTGTGAGCCTGGGGAATTTGGGGGATTTAGTTTGAGGAGAAGAGGAAATTAACTGAGAACTTCTTGGGCATTTGGAGGGGAGAAAGTAACTGGAGTTGGAGGTTTTGGGAGAGTCGAGTCTTGTGATTGTGATGAAGAAGGTGATGAAGGCGTTGTTGAGGATGCAGATTCTTGGGTTTTGGTTTCCGTGCCAAAATTTTTTCCTCGCCGAAGGCTAAAGTTGCCTTTGGCAAGGAAAAAAACTTCCTCGTCCACTCATCATCGCTAAAACGCCTTTTTTGCGACAAATTTTTTTGTTTTTTCACACCTTTAACTAGGAAAATATTTCCTTGTTAAGTGGAAAAATTTTCTCATCTAAAAAAATTTTGTCGCCAAAGTTAAAAGTTTGTTGCCCAAATTTTTAATCATAATATTATTACATTTTCGGAAAAAAAAATTCCTCGCAAGTTCAATGGGGACAAAAAATTTCTTTTCGTGACAAAATGGTTTTTAGAGAGGAAAGATTTTCCTCGCTAAAGCTATTTTGGCTAAGAAACTTTCCTCCCCAAAAATTTTGTCAAGGTTCATTTCTGGCTAGGAAAATTTCCTAGCCATTAGAAAATTTTCCTAGCTAAATTAAAATATTTTGTTGAAAAAAAAATTTTAATTCCTGCCGACAAAGGTTCACAAAAAATTTCTTTTGCGACAAAAATAGTTTTTAGTGAGGAAAGATTTTCCTTGCCTGTATTTTGGCTAGGAAACTTTCCTCGCTAAAAACCATTTGCGACAAAATGTTTTAGTTTAGTTAGAAAATTTTCCTAACCAAATTTTTCAGTGTAGCTTCAAAAATTTTCATTTTTTTTATCCTGATCGACCACTTTTTTTTTTTTTTTTTTTTTTTACATTCGGTTTAGTTAGAAAAATTTCCTAACCAAAAGTGAGTTAGCGAGGAAGTACTTTTCACTTTTTTTGTTTGGTTGTAATTGATTTAGTTTAGTTAGGAAATTTTCCTAGTCAAAATGGGCTCTCGCGAGGAAGATTCACGTCGTCCACTTTTTTTGCACTTTTTTGGCAATTGATTTACTATCTTGATTTTGAGATAACATTCTTTATCGAACAACTCCAAAACCTTAACAAATCATGTAAATTTAGAACAGTGAATGAAAATCTTACAACCATCCATTCACAATGCTAGTATTGAGAGAATTACGACTAATTAACTCGTGTCCCAAGAAACTATTATTATCTTAATCTTATTAATTAGAAAGGTATTAGTGAGATTTATAATCTAATAGAATTTATATCTTTGAAATAAAAAAAATAAGTTATAAAAATTTAAAAGGAAAAATCTATATATTTAATATTTAATATGAATATTATTAAATATTCATATTATATAAATATAAAAATATGAATATTTAATATTTAATATTTAATATTTAATTATAAATAAATAAAATATTATTTTATTATTATAAAAGGTCATTAAAATTAAAATTATTATATTATCACATCTGCTATTAAAATTTAAAACTCTACGGTATATAAGGGGGACAGGGAGGGAAAGGGGGAGCGAGGTGGGGCAGGGGCAGAACGACCGCTGATCATGTGAGGTTAAAATTACAAGGAGAGGATTGCCGGAGAGAGTGAAAACGGCGGAATGGTACAAAATGGTCGGATTGAACAGGAAATCTGCCATTACCAATAAAAACCAATGACCAGAGACAGGGACAAAGAACCCGGCGGTGGTCCTTAAAGCCTCTGACTTCTGAAGCGTGGTGGAGGAATGTAGTGGGACACGTTAAACACGGTGGCCACGTGACGTGGGAACGCCGTCTAGACAAATGCACGGTTAATCATCGCCGTACGTAAAGACAAACGCACATGGCTCTTCTAGAGGGCCCTTGCCACATGTTACCTGTTTTCTTTCTTTTTCTCTTAAAAAAAACAATATAATGGTAAGAGTAGTCAAAGGATATACTAACACGTCAATCAAAGTCTAGTTGTGAATCGTGAGTATATTTAATTTTTTAAATAAATATGATTTTACATTTTATAAAATTTATAAATTTAAAATTTAATATGATAATTTATTTAAAATAAATAATAAAATTATCAATATTTTCTAAATAAACTTTTGTTTTGTTAAAATAAGAGTAAATTAGTAATTGTTTCAAAAAATTCCAATCTAAATACACCCATAAAAGTACTAGCATTTTATAAATGAGAATAAATTTTATATTTTATAGTAATCGAACTCTTGGCGGAGATCTCAATTTGTCATCTTCAGCTTTCAATATTGTTAATTAATACTAGTGATAACATAATATTATTTTTATTTCATAATATAAATTATTTTAGACTTATATACAAAAATTAAAAATCTTAATTTTTAAATAATTTTAAAATTAAAATTTTAAAAATATCTCTAATTAAATATTTATCTACTTTAGTAATTGGAGAGAGTTATGTCATAAGTAGTAGAGAGAGAGAAATTACAGGGAGGGATAGAGTGAAAAAAAAGTAATATATTTTTATAAAATTTTGTAAAACGATTTATATTATAAAAAAAAATTTATGTTCAAAACGACCTATATTGTAAAATAAAAGTAATAGCTTTATTTATCAAAGGAATAGATTTTAAATTTGATTTATATTTTGTCTGATTCGTGGAAAGGAGTAGGAAGGTAAAAGAGGAGAGAAAATGAAAAAAAATACTTCACTTGGAGGAAGTACTTCTTTTTACATTATTTTTGTTTACCATAAGAGGTAAGGGGAGAGAAAAATAAATGATGATTACTAAGTTATTTTTGTTATAAAATTAGGGTAGTGTTAGAATAAAATCTACACACTACACACTAAGAAAATTCTAACTATTCTTTGCACACGAATTTCTCTTCAAACTTCTTTCTTTCTTTCTCTCACAATTCTTTCTCTAATCTTTCTTTCACAAAAATAATGGTGTATTACAAGCTTAGAGAATAGCTCTATTTATAGAGCTCTAATTAGTGGATTACATCATGGCATACATCATCTTCCACTAATCTTAATTAGTGGTGTCTCCACTAAATGGTGGACATCCATAAAAATCTTCTAATAATTCACATAAATCCATAATTAGTGGAGCCTCCACTAATTAATAAAGATTTCAATAATTCATAATACTCCCCCTTGGATGTCCATCCATTACATAAAGAATATGCCTCGTTAAAACCTTACTAGATAAAAACCCGGTGGGAAAAAAATCTAGTGAAGGAAAACGAGTACACTATTCTATATGTCCATTTATTACTCCCCACGATGAGATGATTCCTTTAAATCTTTAAACCGACGCATACCGATTTTATATCTCAACTTTTCAAATGTTGCGATCGGTAAAGTCTTCGTGAAAATATCTGCGAGGTTATCACATGATCGAATTTGTAGCACATCAATTTCACATTTCTTCGGAGTTCATGAGTAAAGAAGAATTTTGGTGAAATATGTTTTGTCCGATCTCCTTTAATATATCCTCCTCGTAATTGAGCTATGCAAGTTGCATTGTCTTCATAAAGAGGAGTTGGAATACCTTTGATTGATGATAATCCACAACTTTCTCGGATATAATGAATCATGGATCTTAGCCATACACATTCTCGACTTGCTTCATGAATGGCTATAATTTCGACATGATTTGAAAAAGTAGTCTGCTATAGATTGTTTCGTAGAACGCCATGATATATCGATATTTCCACATGTAAATAGATAGCCCGTTTGAGAACGTGCTTTATGTGGATCAGATAAATAACCAAACATCTGCATAACCTATCAATGTTGGACTGGTTTTATTTGAATAAAATAATCCGAGATCAATTATACCTTGGAGATATCGAAGGACTTGTTTAATTCCATTCCAATGTCGTCGTATTGGTGAAGAACTAAATCTTGCTAATAAAGTGACAAGCAAAAGCAATATCGGGTCGTGTATTATTAGCAAGATACATCAATGCACCAATTGCACTGAGATATGGTACTTCAGGACCAAGGAGTTCTTCATCATTTTCTTGAGGTCGGAAAAGATCTTTATCCACATTTAATGATCGCACGATCATTGGAATACTCAATGGATGTGCTTTGTCCATGTAAAATCTTTTTAGCACTTTTGTTGTATATGTTGATTGATGAATAAATGTTCCACTCTCCAGATGTTCAATTTGTAAACCAAGGCAAAATTTGGTTTTACCAAAATCCTTGATTTCGAATTCTCTTTTTAAATAATCAATTGTTTCTTGGAGCTCTTCAGGAGTTCCAATAAGATTAATATCATCAACATATATAGCTAATATCACAAATTTAGAACCAGATTTCTTAATAAAAACACATGGACATACCTGGTCATTTTTAAATCCCGCTTTCAATAAATATTCACTAAGACGTGGAAACCACATGCGCCTGATTGCTTCAGGCCATATAATGATTTCGCAACTTGATGGAGTAATTTTCACGAGGATAATGTTTATATGCTTCGAGCATATGAAATCCTTCGGGGATTTTCATGTAAACATCATTTTCTAAATTTCCATACAAGTAGCGAGTGACAACATCTAATAGGTGCATATCTATCTTCTCATGTACTTGCCAAACCGATAAGATATCGGAGTGTAATAGCATCAATAACAGGAGAATAAGTTTCATCATAATCAATACCTGGTCTTTGTGAAAAACCTTGGGCTACTAATCGCGCTTTATATCGAACGATTTCACTCTTTTCATTGCGCTTTCGCACAAATATCCATTTGTAGCCAACAGGTTTTACACCTTCAGGTGTTCGACTGCAGGTCCGAAGACTTCACGTTTTGCCGATGCATTTAACTCCGATTGAATCGCATCTTTCCATTGCAGCCAATCTTTTCTATGCCGACATTCATCAATCGATATTGGTTCGGGATCATCATTATCCTGTGTAACATCAAGAGATATATTGTATGCAAATATATTATCAATAACAGTTTCTATCCGATTCCAACTTCTACCGGAAGTGGTATAATTGATAGAAATTTCGGTGTTACTTTCATCAACTTCGGTTCTTTGTCATCGGTTCTCTCTTGGTCTTTATCATTCTTTTCTTCAATATGATCTTCCGGATCATTTAATCCTCTTTTCTTTCGAGGATTTTTATCTTTAGAACCAAGAGGTCGGCCATGCTTCGGCATGCTTTTGGCTCAGCGACTATATGTAAAATCTTTTGTTCTGTTGGAACTTCAATTAGAATAGGAGCATTTATAAGCTGACATATGCGATTTTGTTACTCTTCTAGAGTCAACAAAAGTGTCCGGCATTTGATTTGCAATGCTTTACAAATGAATTATCTTTTGAACTTCAAGTTCACACGCGCTTGTATGTGGATCAAGATAATTTAATGATGTTGTCCAATCACGATCTTTCTTGTACTTGTTTCTATTCTCCCCTAATTTAGGGAATAATGATTTCACAAGAGAATAAGAAAAGAAATATAAGAAAATGATGACAAGTAGGAAATGCCAAGAAAAATATCCCCTTTTTTTTTTTTTCACTCTTCCCGTACTCGACTTTTCCTCTTCCTCTCTTGTCTTTTCTTCTCCTCCGACCCTCTACCTACCATCTACCTCTTCTTCTTCCTCATACTGATATATATATATATATATATGTATCGATATATATATCAGTTATCAGTCATTAGTAAACATCAAAAACAAAAATCACAAAGCAGATATGGAGACTCGTAATTCATTTGAGACATGGTCAAATTTCGACTTAGTTTCTGCAGAAGATTTTGATATGTTTTCCTTTCCAAACCAACCGCTTCTGCCTAATTCGAACGCAGAAGATTTTGATATGTTTTCCTTTTCAAACCAACCGCTTCGTCTAATTCGAACGCAGACGATTTTGATATATTTTCCTTTCCAAACCAACCACTTCCTCCTAATTTCAGGTGAGATACCTTTGATGGCTTCCATTTGTTTTTAGTGTGCTTGATAATGAAATTAAACTCTCTTTTGGTTTGTTTTTTTATGTAAATCAGTGGAAGTTTTGAACATACTGCTTTGGACCAAGTTGATCTGCTCCTACAAGAGATTGCTTTTGATACTGTTCCTCTTGATACTATTCCTTTGAATGAGGATATGCTTGTGCATGATCCTTTCTACTCTCTAATGGATTTTGAACAAAGCCGAATATGTTTCCAGTGTTCTTATACATTTAAACATGGATTTTGAATGGTATTACCTTTATCGATATTATTTTCTTTTTCTAGGAGAAATAATGAGTGGTCTTGGCAGCGAAGTCGGAGTAAGTACTCATGAAATGCATAATATCGAAGTTCAAGATATTATTGCAGACAAAATTTCTGGGGAGAAGAAGATGATTAAGAGGCAGAGAGAGAAGAAGGGCAATAACTCTCAAACACTATCAAGAGAAACAATTTCGCAGTACTTTTACCTACCAATCATGAGCGCAGCCAAAGCACTGAATATTGGCATAACCCGTCTCAAGAAAAGATGTAGGGAGTTAGAAATTCGTCGATGGCCTCACAGGAAATTGGTGAGCTTGGAGACCATAATCAAGAATGTTCAGGTTCTCTCTCATACATACTTATAATTTGTAAGTATGAAACTATGAAAGATTTATAAGTAAATAACCGATGATATCACTTCGATTTACAGGATATGCAAAATAAAGAAGAAGGAGGACATATGGTCGAGAAGAAATTACAAGAAGCCATTGCGATACTGGAATGTGAAAAATAGTTGGTGGAAGAAAGTCCTAATACGCAGTTAGAGGACCAAACACAGAAATTGAGACAAGCATGCTTCAAGGCCAAATATAATAAGAAATATAATAAACTTAAGGAGATCATAAAATCTCAAGACTCATTTCGCAGATAATTTTACTGGCTACTTCGCTGCTAGTCTCGATCGTCGGCTCAAAAGGGAAAGAAAAGGAGGAGGATGTCGAAAAAGAGGAGTCGAAGTCCATAATTACTAATTGTTTGTCGTCCTCTAATGTAAATATTGAAAAAGAACAATTACAAACCTTCATCTTACATTTGTCGACTCAATTACAAAAGAGCAACTATAAGCATGTATCATCAAGTTCATATGAACACTAGTGCTATGAATAAAAGATGTGATGCTTATTATTAATGGAAATATCTTTTTCCCTTATTATCTTTTCTGTTCCACTTCGGTGGCGAGTATTTCTCCGTGATAAGGGAAATATCGAGTGTGTCCATGACCATAACTACGGCCACTGCCACAACTACGACTATAACGATGGCTTCTACTGGAGCCAACAGACATTCACTGCGAGAGTCTTGTTGAGCCGGTTCATCCGGCTTCATGATTTCTCAATAATAACTCATGTTAAAGTCGTCAATTTTGGATACCCTTTTTCTCGATATTGTTCTTGTAGAACATGAAAAATGGAGAATGTCTTCTCCAATATAACTTCATCGATAACTTTTTCTCCGTAAAATTTTTAACTAAGATGTAGTTTTATACATCACGGAGTTCACGGTTTTACAATCTTGCAACTTCGAGTGCAACCATTCATACCGTGCGGTGGGTAGTACGACCATCTTCGGGTGGTCAAATCTTTCTTTTTATCCACATGACATATGGATCTCCTTTTTTTTTTTAGCATTTAGATGCATTTTTGTATGACATATAAAATTTTTTTTTTTTCAGAAATATCAAGGGCTACAAATTCGAGTTTCGCGATGTTAGCCATAGAGATCAATAAATGCGTACTGTCTTCGGCTTTGGTAACGAGAAACTCGTGCTTAGTCTTCGGCTTTTGTACGGTAGAGACTCGTATCGATAACGTGTTATAAAATTAGGGTAGTGTTAGAATAAAATCTACACACTAAGAAAATTCTAACTATTCTTTGCACAAGAATTTCTCTTCAAACTTCTTTCTTTCTTTCTCTCACAATTCTTTCTCTAATCTTTCTTTCACAAAAATAATGGTGTATTACAAGCTTAGAGAATAACTCTATTTATAGAGCTCTAATTAGTGGATTACATCATGGCATACATCATCTTCCACTAATCTTAATTAGTGGTGTCTCCACTAAATGGTGGACATCCATAAAAATCTTCTAATAATTCACATAAATTCATAATTAGTGGAGCCTCCACTAATTAATAAAGATTTCAATAATTCATAATAATTTTCCCTTTTTATCCATTATTTTTACATAGCTTTAAACGTACAAATAATGTCAAATATGACGTTTTACTATTTTTAATCAATCACTCTCTTTCTGCTAATCCCTCTAATTTGGGAAGAAAAAAAATGTTAATGTGGCTTATTTTTCCTCTGAGTCATTTACTCTTAACATCCAATAAAATAGTATAAGTAGTATCATTTATGTTTATTCCCTTTCTTCTTTCCTTCCACATTTTACCCCAACTAAGTATAGTGTTGGATTAGGGTAATTTTCAAATTTGTCCTCCAAATTATACAATAGTCTCAATCAACCTCCTTAAATATTACTTTATTCATTTTAATTTTTATAAATGTGAAAAGTATATCAAAGTACTCTATAAGATAAATTTAAAAATTAAAAAAAAACTAAACTTAGTAATTGATTTATTTAGACTTTAAATATATTTTTTTATTTATATTTTTTAAAAATATTACCCCTATATTCTTTTTTTATTTTTTAAGTATATTTTATTTTAATATTAGTTTGATATAGTTTTTTAAAATTTTCTTTTATGATACTTTTAAAGTAATATGTTTAAAGTTTAAATAAATCAATTATCAAAGTTGTCAATATTGAATTTTCATCATATTCCTTCATTCTATAATCACAAAATTGAAATTTAAAAATGGCAAAAATGATAAAATCGAAAACATACTTACAAAATGAAAAAATATACAGAGCATCATGGAAATTGTTTACCTTTGTGTTTAGATGGCCTTATTGGCACTGAAGAAGATGTCTGGATCAGACCACTGAATCACGTCATTGTAAACGTCGACTTCGTTTCATTCACGCGAAACTTTTAAACTTTCGGAATGACACCTTTTCTTTCTTAACCAGTGAAAGCTTACTGAGACCTGGGTTTACTGTATTGTGGTCTTGATTTTATTTTCTTTCATTTCATGCACTCACTGAGAGAGAGACACCAGGAGCCTGAAAACAAAAAGTTCCATACCTTTTGTTATCCTCTCACACCAAACAATACGATATCCATCCCGTGTTTTTTTTTTTTTTACCCTTGGTCTTATTCATTGGGTTAGATAAAATTATTTACTTTTGGAGTTGAACACTCATAAATAATAAGTCTCAATTATTTATTTTCTCGACTTCATAAAACAGCTCAATAAATAATTAACAAGCCTAAATAGACCAATATAAAATATCAAACCATTTATCTAATTTATACCTAAATTAATTTTCTAATTATTCAATCTGGGCCTTGAATCCTGAATAATTAACTAACCAATTAAATTAGATAAAATATATACTCTCTCTTGGACCTTTTATTTTATTCTAGTCCAATAATAAATTAGACAACGTAAATCTAATAAAATAAAACCCATAATTATCAAAACCAATTCCTTAACCCAAATCTGTCAGGACTTGAGAGCTATTTTGGGGACCAAAAGACGCATCGCATTGGCTACTAAAATAACTAAAATACCCCTACTATATAAATAATTGTGTTTTACATTTTAAATATTTTGTAATATCACCATAAAGAAATATTGACTCAAATGACAATGCTGCATTAGCAAAGTCTCCAACCTATAGGTGTAATGACTAAAATACCTCTCTACGCATCGCCGTGCATTTAGAGAGGAGGGGTGTACTAACACCTTTGTAATAGACATCTACCATCCGTAGACCTCTTAGTCCAATGATCCACGACTTCTAAAATATTTCCATTTTCCAAGAAAACATTCAAGTCATGTTCCCCAAGGCCCTAGATATTTAGATCATTTGAACAGTTACAAGGGGTGATATAGCGCAAAAGTTATCTTGTACAAGTCTGTCTTAACTAACTAGTCGCGTATATTCAACATATAAGTATTTCGGCTCTACGAAAAAATTTCAACTACATCATATCAAAGTACATGCTTCCAGTTTCGTCAGATCACCAACTCATACTCAAATAATAGAGTATTAGTCTACACTGTAGCAGTAATAATTTGGATTTCTTCTAAATAGTACTTTTAAAAAATACTATTACAAGTCTTATTCTACGTATTCGAAATACGCTCATACTATTCTTCTAAATAATACTTTTAGAAATCACTATTACATGTCATATTCTACGTATTCGAAATACGCTCATGCTATAAAGTGAGTGGACTACTCATTTACTAAAGGTAAGCCATTCTTCATTTGAGATTCATAACACAATAATTTAAATATGATGAGATTCTCATTCTCATCAATCGGTTGAGAATAAACATTTATGTGTTGAGTAACCCGTGATCCATACTTTACTGTAAAAGACTACCATTCATATGGATCACATACTTAAATACAATGGGTTCTATCCAAACGTAAATAATACACAAATAAAATATAAATTTACAAACAAATGTTGATAATAAATTCTTTTATTATTAAATTCGATAATTACATAAAAAAAAATAGTCTCAAGGGCATACATTCCAACAGAAATATAAATCAAATTATTATCATTTAAAAAATTTCAATTAAAAAGAAACAATTTCCCATTGTCTTTGGGTTTGTTTAGATAATTCAATTAACCATTAATCTCTTGTCAATTATTGTATAAAGCAGTAGCTTTTGTAGGATAAGACAAATATAAATATTTTACTAATAAAGTATAAAGTTATAAAGCATTCATCCAAAATTTACCCGTAATATTTTAAAATTTTTATTTTTAATTTAAAAATTTTAAATAATAATTTGATTTATATTTTATAAATAAAGAAGTGAAGGAATATGATGGAAACACAAAATTGACAACTTTGATAATTAATTTACTTAAATTTTAAATCCAGTACTTTAAAAGTATCATAATAAAAATTTTTAAAAAAAATTATGTCAAACTAATATTAGGTTAAAGTACGTTTATAAAAGAAAAAATAATATAAGAGTAATATTTTTAAAGAACATAAAGAAAAAAAGTAATATATAAAGTTTAAGTATATTAATTATCAGAGTTTGTATTTTTTATTGAGAAGTACTTTGATACATTTTTTATATTTATAAGAATTAAATTGAGTAAAGTAATATTTGAGAGAATTTGATTGAGATAAATATATTTTTTTACGATGAATTTAAAAATTAATCTTACACTAATTATATATTTTCTATTTTATCGAATTTTGTTTAATTTTTAACTTTTAATCGTTAAATTTTGAATGAAATGACTACTTTAATACACTTTTTATATTTATAAAGATTAAATTAAATAAAGTAATATTTGATAATTTTAATTAAAATAATTGCATATTTTAAAAGATAAATTTAAAAATTATCCGTTAAATTATTGTCTCTAACACTATTCTTTTTATTAGGACTAATTTTCCCTTTTTGACCTTATTAAGAGTAATAATTACCTGCACTTCATGATAATTTTTATTTTTTAGTATTAAAACTGATTAATTATTGGACAGAGAGTGTCTTTATTTTGATTCGGCGGAGTGAGTACCACTATGATTTGCCTTTTCTTTTTCTTTTTCTTTTTCTTTTTTTTTTTTTGGGAGGGGCGGGGTGTTTTTCAATATGATTAAGACAGCTTATGATTAAGATTGGATTTAAAGGTAGCCAACAAACGAGGGAGTGAGATCGTGTACACCTCATTCCGTTGTCGTGACAAGCAAAGCAAATTACGATCCATGAATTTTCATTATTAAAACGGATGGTATCCCACCCTAAAGGCCGAGCCAAGGCACCTTTAGTCTAGTTACCTTTAGAGTTAGTCCACTTTGATGTTTTTGATCTAATAAAATAGTCGTTTCGCACCTTATATTATGGAGGAATTAAATCGTCGAATGTATTTCAATGAATAATTAATTAAAATTGTCTTTAATGACCACCACACAAAAAACCAAATTCATGCAAAAAACGAAATCATATTATAAAATTAGGATAGTGTTAGAATAAAATTTTCACACTACACACTAATAAAACTCTAACTATTTTGTACAAGAATTTCTCTCTTTCTCTTCTCTCACAATTTTCTCTAATCTTTCTTTCACTAATCTTTCTTTCACAAAATAATGGTGTATTACAAGCTTAGAGAATAACTCTATTTATAGAGCTCTAATTAGTGGATTACATCATGACATACATTATCTTCCACTAATCTTAATTAATGGTGTTTTCCACTAAATGGTGGACATCCATAAAAATTCTCTAATAATTCATATAAATCCATAATTAGTGGAGCCTCCACTAATTAATGGAGATTCCAATAATTCATAACACTCCCCCTTGGATGTCCATCCATTACATAAAGAATATGCCTCGTTAAAACCTTACTAGATAAAAATTCAGTGGGAAAAAAAAATCTAGTGAAGGAAAAAGAGTACATTATTCTATATGTCTATTTATTACTCCCCCTGATGAGATGATTCCTTTAAATCTTTAAACCGACGCATACCGATTTTATATCTCAACTTCTCAAATGTTGCAGTCGGTAAAGTCTTCGTGAAAATATCTGCGAGGTTATCATATGATCGAATTTGTAGCACATCAATTTCACATTTCTTCCGGAGTTCATGAGTAAAGAAGAATTTTGGTGAAATATGTTTTGTCCGATCTCCTTTAATATATCATCCTCAGTAATTGAGCTATGCAAGCTGCATTGTCTTCATAAAGAGGAGTTGGAATATCTTTGATTGATGATAATCCACAACTTTCTTGGATATAATGAATCATGAATCTTAGCCATACACATTCTCGACTTGCTTCATGAATGATTATAATTTCAGCATGATTTGAAGAAGTAGCTGCTTGGAGATATCGAAGGACTTGTTTAATTCCATTCCAATGTCGTCGTGTTGGTGAAGAACTAAATCTTGCTAATAAATTGACAGCAAAAACAATATCAAGTCGTGTATTATTAGCAAGGTACATCAATGCACCAATTGCATTGAGATATGGTACTTCAGGACCAAGGAGTTCTTCATCATTTTCTTGAGGTCGGAAAGGATCTTTATCCACATTTAATGATCGGACGATCATTGGAATACTCAATGGATGTGCTTTGTCCATGTAAAATCTTTTTAGCACTTTTGCTGTATATGTTGATTGATGAATAAATGTTCCACTCTCCAGATGTTCAATTTGTAAACCAAGATAAAATTTGGTTTTACCAAAATCCTTGATTTCGAATTCTCTTTTTAAATAATCAATTGTTTCTTGGAGCTCTTCAGGAGTTCCAATAAGATTAATATCATCAACATATATAGCTAATATCACAAATTTAGAACCAGATTTCTTAATAAAAACACATGGACATACCTGGTCATTTTTAAATCCCGCTTTCAATAAATATTCACTAAGACGTGTGAACCACATGCGCCGCAGTTGCTTTAGGCCATATAATGATTTACGCAACTTGATGGAGTAATTTTCACGAGGATAATGTTTATATGCTTCGAGCATATGAAATCCTTCGAGGATTTTCATGTAAATATCATTTTCTAAATTTCCATACAAGTAAGCGATGACAACATCTAATAGGCGCATATCTATCTTTTCATGTACTTGCCAAGCTGATAAGATATCGGAGTGTAATAGCATCAACAACAGGAGAATAAGTTTCATCATAATCAATACCTGGTCTTTGTGAAAAACCTTGGGCTACTAATCGCGCTTTATATCGAACGATTTCACTCTTTTCATTGTGCTTTCGCACAAATATCCATTTGTAGCCAACGAGTTTTACACCTTCGGTGTTCGGACTGCAGATCCGAAGACTTCACGTTTTGTCGGTGCATTTAACTCCGATTGAATCGCATCTTTCCATTACGACCAATCTTTTCTATGCCGACATTCATCAACTGATATTGGTTTAGGATCATCATTATCCTGTGTAACATCAAGAGATATATTGTATGCAAATATATTATCAATAACGAGTTTCTATCCGATTCCAACTTCTACCGGAAGTGGTATAATTGATAGAAATTTCGATGTTACTTTCATCAACTTCGGTTCTTTGTCATCGGTTCTCTCTTGGTCTTTATCATTCTTTTCTTCAATATGATCTTCCGGATCAGTTAATCCTCTTTTCTTTCGAGAATTTTTATCTTTAGAACCAAGAGGTCGGCCACGCTTCGGCGTGTTTTTGACTCAACGAGTTATAGGTATAATATTTTGTTCTGCTGGAACTTCAATTCGAATAGGAGCATTTATAAGTTGGAATATGCGATTTTGTAACTCTTCCGAAGTCAACAAAAGCGTCGGCATTTGATTTGCAATGCTTTGCAAATGAATTATCTTTTGAACTTCAAGTTCACATGCGCTTGTGCGCGGATCAAGATAATTTAATGATGTTGTCCAAGCAAGATCCTTTTTATCTTTGTTTTGGTTCTCCCCTAATTTAGGGAATAATGATTCATCAAAATGACAATCGACAAATCTTGCTTGTGAATACATCTCTGTCGGGGTTCAACATACACGATAATAGAGGAGAATCATATCCAACGTATATCTCATTTCTTCTTTGAGGACCCATCTTTGTACGTTGGTTTGGTGCAATTGGAATATATACAACACACCCAAAAATTCTTAAATGAGCAATATTTGGTTCTAACCCAAAAGCCAATTGCAAAGGAGAGAATTTATGATAACTAGTCGGTCTTATACGTACAAGTGTTGCGAGCATGTAGAATAGCATGTCTCCAGGCAGATGTTGGGAGATTTGTTTTCATTAATAATGGTCTAGCAATTAATTGTAATCGTTTAATCAAAGATTCAGCAAGACCATTTTGTGTGTGAACATGAGCTACAGGATGTTCAACATTAATCCCAATTGACATGCAATATGCATCAAAAGCATGTGATGAAAATTCACCAACATTATCCAAACGGATATTTTTAATGTGATGGTCCGGAAATTGTGCTCGTAATTTAATTATTTGAGTAAGTAATCTCGCAAACGCCAGGTTGCAAGTAGATAATAAACATACATGTGACAATTGGGATGATGCATCAATTAAGACCATAAAATATTTGAACGGTCCACATGGTGGATCAATAGGTTCACAAATATCTCCGTGAATCCGTTCGAGAAATGTAGGACTTTCAGCTCCTACTTTTCTTGGTGATGGTTTAACAATTAATTTTCCTAGGGAACATGCGAGTACATGCGAATTTTTCTGATGTTAATATCCTTTTATTTTTTAAAGGATGACCATGTGTATTCTCAATGATTCTTCTCATCATGGTAGATCTCGGATGACCCAACCGGTCATGCCAAATGCTAAAAGTAATAGGATCGAGTAAACTTCGGTTTACTAGATGATGAATTTCAATTGTACGTATTTTTACAAAATATAGGCCAGTAGAAAAAGACGGCAGTTTTTCTAATACAGATTTCTTACCCAAATGCATTTGAGTAATAAAAAGATGCTCAATCCCATTTTCCTCATTTGTTTCAACATGATACCCATTTCTGCGGATATATTTAAAACTCAATAAATTTCTTACGGATTTTGAGGAAAATAGTGCCTTATCAATAATAATTGTTGTTCCTTTAGGCAACAATATACTAGCTCTTCCGGAGTCCTCAATTACATTTGCACTACCGTTTATCGTATAAATATTTATTTCTCCCATTTTGAGATCAGAAAAATATTTCTCATTTTTTAGTATGGTGTGTGTAGTTCCACTATCAATAATGCATACATCATCATTAACAACGACCATCCGAACACAAATATATATATGCAAACGTAAATATTATTAGAATAGAATGAAAATGAAAATACAAAAATATCGAGGTGAGGCTTTAGTTCTTTTGGACACTTGCCATCACCAATTAAATGGTCTATCCTACCATCTGGGTGTTCAAAAAAATCCGATACATCTATATGGGTAATATTGATATTAAGATCTTCAGGATCAATATCATCATCCTCAGCATTATTTATTGGATGTTGAGAAAAATTTGCTTCCACATTTTTAGTTTTCAATGAAGCTTGATACAATTCAACTAAATGCTTAGCCGTACGACAGTTTCGTGACCAATGACCTTTCATGCCACATCTATAACATATATCCTCATGCTTTTCTTCAATTTCTTTTTCTTTTCCCTTATGATCTTTTCTATTCCACTTCAGGTGGCCAGTATTTCTCACAGTTTAATTATGATTATGATAAGAGAAATATCGAGCGTGTCTACGACCATAACCACGACCACGGCCACGACCACGACTATAACGATGGCTTCTGCTGGAGCCAACAACATTCACTTCAGAGTCGTTGTTGAGCCGATTGATCCGGCTTCATGATTTCTCAATAATAACTCATTATTCTTCTCTGCAATGAGGAGGGCAGTAATTAATCTGTAAATTTTGAATACCCATTTTCTCGATATTATTGCTGCAGGACAATATTCGAGGCATGAAAGGTGGAGAATGTCTTCTCCAACATATCTTCATCAGTCACTTTTTCTCCGCATAATTTTAACTGAGATGTAATTTTATACATTGCGGAGCTATATTCATTCACGGTTTTAAAATCTTGCAACCTCATGTGCAACCATTCATACCGTGTAGTGGGTAGTACGACCATCTTCAGGTGGTCAAATCTTTCTTTTAAATTTACCCATAGGACATATGGATCTTTTTCGGTAAGATATTCCATTTTCAAATTTTCATCGAGATGACGACGAATAAAAATCAAAGCTTTAGCCTTGTGTTGTGCAGATGCACTATTATTTGCTTGAATAGTTTCACTAAGGCCTTCGACATTTAGATGCATTTACGCATCGAGAACCCATGACATATAATTTTTTCCAGAAATATCAAGGGCTACAAATTCGAGTTTAGCGAGATTAGCCATAGAGATCAATAAATGCGTACCTGTCTTCTGGTTTTGTTAACGGCAGAAACTTGTGCTTAGTCTTCTGGCTTTTGTACCGGTAGAGACTCGTGCTGATAACGTGTTATAAAATTAGGGTAGTGTTATAATAAAATCTTCACATTACACACTAATAAAACTCTAACTATTTTGTACAAGAATTTTTCTCTTTCTCTTCTCTCATAATTTTCTCTAATCTTTCTTTCACTAATCTTTCTTTCACAAAATAATGGTGTATTACAAGTTTAGAGAATAACTCTATTTATAGAGCTCTAATTAGTGGATTACATCATAGCATACATCATCTTCCACTAATCTTAATTAGTGGTGTCTCCACTAAATGGTGAACATCCATAAAAATCTTCTAATAATTCACATAAATCCATAATTAGTGGAGCCTCCACTAATTAATGGAGATTCCAATAATTCATAACAAATCATTATTATTTCCAATCTTATGTAGTTATGTGACATGATTTATTTGCATATTATGTTTTTGATAATGACAATTTTTTTTTATTAATAGAAACATGGGAAGGGGATTACTATTATTTTAAGTAAGGAATGATTGTTATGTCCCCATGTTTGGGCATGAGTATAAGAATTATCACGAGATATTGGACTATTTGATTTGATATGATTTTTTTCTTAAATACGTGTTATGTATTTTGCATTTATAGTAAGAAAATTATTCATTACTAATGTGATACCCGTGAGATACATGGGATAATTTGTATTAAATTATTATTTAGGTGAAATGTACTTGTTATATTTTAAATTTTATTTGTACTCAAATATTGAGTGACTTATTTTAAATTTTTTTAAATGTTTTTATTAAGTTGCGTCAAATATTCTATGATTTAAATTTTGTGTGTTAATATTTGTATTTGATACCCTTTTAGTTGGTCTTTTAGGTAATTTATTATTTGTCTATGATTTTTCTTATTCTTATTACTTTCAAAAATAATATTTTTTTTGGGTGTAAATTTCATCATTGATTATAGAATTTTATGATGAGAGTCTAATGAAATTTAGACTTATTGGAAAATCATACTCCCTTGTTTCTTGCAGTGTATAAGATGTTTGGGACAGACTTTAGCATTTATAACCTTCAAGACCTTTGACCATTGCAAGCTAATCCCTTCTATAGTCCCAAATGAAAAGATGTTATCTATAAAACACAAATTTCAGGAATAAAGGCAACAATGGATTACAACCGAAGTAAAATGGAAAAAAAAAAAGAAAATTAGTAATTTCAAGAAAACATTTGAACACATTATACAATTCATTAGAAAGTTTTCTAATACATTTCCATAATTCCATGGAGTAATCTCGACAAAAGCTAAGTTGTTATTGATTCTAATGTTTAATAAAGATAAATCTCATAAAACACATCAAAGCAATTGACCACAAAAAAAAAAAAATCCAAAAATTCTTCAATTTGATTCATGAAGCATATTAACTGGAGATTTTATCTAAAAGGACGATGCTATGATTTCTGAGCAAAATTTAAACTTTTAAATATAAAGTTTTAAAAAAATATTGGGGAAGCCCAGTTACGTCTCTGATTTGAACTCATATTATATAATTAAAGATCATTCAATTTTAATTATGTTGTGATGAATTCATACAATAACTTAAGAGTATGACCTTTCTAAAATATATATATTTTTATTATTGTTAAGTAATGATGCTATAGTTATAATTTTTTTTCTAATTTAAAATTTTTCAAAACAAGAATAACCAATTTTCAAAAAATATTAATCTTGTTAACCAATCCACGTTATTATTAATCTAATCCATATTCTAAATTTTCTCTCTCGTCGGACCCTCAAATAATTCCTTAATAGAAAGTGGTTAAAATAATAAAAATTGATCACCAATTGACACTAACGGGGATGGCAAAGGATTAGAAAAATATTAAAAGTTTAGATATGGATTAGAGATAGAGGAAAATATAAATAATAATATGAGATTTAGCTAAAGTTTCAAATGACAAAGTGAAAGTTTACATTCTTATAAATATATTGATGAAAATACTGAACCCATAAATCTTTTATTGAATTAAATGTTATATTTTGACAAAGTATGCTACTTACATTTTTTCCCGATGCATTTTAGAATTTGACTCATTATTTTTTAAATTATGAGTTAATGATTCTATTTTTTTTAATAACGTTTCATCACAAACGCTTTTACTATCTCTATCTATAAAATATTAAATTAAAAAATTAGCTATTTTAATCCCTTAACTTTTTTATTTTGGAGGGTTAGGTTTCTCTTCTTTATTTTCAACTAGTTAGATCCCTTAACAAATATTTTTTAACTAAAAAAGTCCTTTTGACCATTACCATTACTACTCATGTCAAAAGGTACGGGCAATTTTGGAACTTCACTTTTCAACTCACCACCCACGAATAGAAAAATCATCCAATTTAGTCCCTTACATTTTTTGTTTTGGATGGTTAGATTCATTTTCTTTATTTTCACCTAGTTAGATTCCTTAACTAAATTTTTTTAACTAAAAAGGTTCTTTTGACTGTTACTGTAAATTCCACCATCAAATGGGAAGGACATTTTCAACACTTTACTTTTTTCCAAATAAGGAAAAATTTTACTGATTAATATATAACACAATTACCTCCCCCTATTTTTGTTTTGGAATATTGACATTGTTCGAATGCGGATTTTTCCTAAAAACAAATCATGTGTTCAATTATTGAACTATAATGATTATTTCTAAAGTGACTTCTAATCAGAGTAAATTTAGAGAAAAATTACATATTTGTAAATTATGAATTAAATATGCGATTATTATTATTATGACTATTAAATTATTAGCATAGGAGAGAATCCATTTTTTTCCCTAAAGAATAGTGGGAAAAATTTGGAGATAAATCCAATTGAAACTGCAATACCGTTAAAAAATCGGAGTAGAATTTACGATAACGGTCAAAAGGACATTTTCAATTAAAAAAAATTAATTAAGGGACCTAACTAGGTGAAAATAAAGAAAATGGATTTAACCCTCAAAAACAAAAAATGTAAGGGACTAAATTAGCTAATTTTCTTATCCATGAGTGGTGAGTTGAAAAGTGAAATTTCAAAATTGCCCTTGCCTTTTGATGGGGATAGTGACGGTAACGGTCACAAGGACCTTTTCAATTAAAAATATTTATTAAGGGACCTAATTAGTTGAAAATAAAAAAGAGGGACCTAAACCTCTAAAACAAAAAAGTTAAAAGATTAAAATGACTAATTTTCTTATTAAATCAATATATATATATATATATATATATATATATATATATATATATATAAGCAACTGCAGAAGGTTGTGAATGTGACACGTGACATTGTCCTTTGTTGTCACATAGCGCTCCAAATCTACATGCATTTATCTATTCTTTTCTTAATTAAATTAAATGTTATTCTTTTCTCAATGTTCTGGATAGTTCAAGACGTTTATCTTAACGATTATGCAAATGAAAAGTCATTTGTGGTTCTTTGATCCTAGATAATTCAAGGGTTAGCTTTTTCATTACCTCTCTCAAAACGGAATAATATTCAAGAAATAATTTAAAAGGTCGGCAGAAGTCTATCTTCCCAAGTTGTAGACACAAACCCTTCAAAAAACTCACTCACTGCACGATTAATTTTAGGTTATAAATTTTAGGCACTTCTTGATTTTCTTTCTCAGGTTCCTCATCAAAATCGCTTGCAATGGAATGCGTTTGCCTCTACTTGCAACTGGGTCGGTGTCAGATGCAGTGATAATCAGTCGTATGTCTACTTTTTAAGGCTTCCCGGCGTGGGGCTTATGGGCCAAATTCCGACGAACACGCTTGGCCGGCTATCACAGCTTCGAGTTCTCAGTCTCCGATCTAATCGACTTACTGGGTCCATTCTGTCATAGAGGGAAAGCGTCTGCATTCGCAACCTTCCGATGTTCTAAGAAAAATCAGAGGTAATTGAATGATTCCTCCAATGAAATCATTTGGATTCTATTATTTTGAGTTAATTTCAATTAGAATTCACTCTGATCAGTAATTAAAATCAATTTTGCAGAACTGACTTTGTCGATTCTTAAGAATCTCTGTAGAGGACAAGTGCCAATGGTTTCCATTGATCGATTCAAAAATTATTGCTCCGACACTTCTAGAAATTGGTTAGATTTGTATTATCATTGGATGAATGAGTACTAGAGTTGAATTCTTTAGTCGATTCTTCAGATGTATTTGATCTTCCATCTTAGTAGATAGGCAATGCAAACCTATATTCTACAGATTGACCGTGTATAATGTTGAAAATCAAATTTTTTGGTTGGAAATTTTAGGTTGTCTCTGAAAATAGATATTATTGGAGCTCCAGCTTTCATTCCCCTCTAAAAACGATATTTTTTCCCTCTCTTAGGGATTTCCTCTATTCGAGTCAGTTTTTTCTGAATTATAAGGAGTCATGCTTAGATTACAAAATTCTTAATAGGAAGTATGAAAATTTTGCTCAAGTATTTAAGGACTTTGGCTTAATGGAATATATGTAAATCAAAATTTGCGATCCACTTCTCAAGACAACTTTTTTTTTAGGCATGTTTAAGCTATAGACCCATGGAAGCTGTTTTTCCCGATTTAGGATTTGGATCAAACTTTCCTAAATCTTTGATGATTATTGGTCTATAAAATTGAATTTTACAGTGGACAATAATCTTCTTAGATGGCTAATAATCAGTGAAATGCACTTTCTCAATTTACTTAATAATGTGAAAAGCTTATCTGCAGCTGTTGCAGTTATGATTTGGCTATAGGGAAAGAAGTACTTACACTGCAGAGGGAATGCCATGCATGTAGACTAGGTGAACTACAGATTGGTATTGCTATAAAACATGCATGTAATTGGGTTATTTGCAAAGGTTGGGTAGGAAATGGTAAAGGACTACAGAAGGAGGTCAACCTCCAGAGAAGTGCTTTCCTTCCGTTATGTCTCCATATTATTCATCAGATTGTCTTTTCTCTGATTCTTCTTAAGAACCATATAAACCCAACATCTTTATCTAGAGGACTCTTATTTGGTTCTGAGCAAATTTTACGTGATTGTCTTTCCATTACAGATGTCATGCTAAGAGTTCTATTAATAATTTAGCAACTTCTGCAAGAAAAAAGGCACGGATCAAAAAGAGATATACATTATATGCATCCTGCTTTTTTCAAAGGTATGGCAATAATCTCTCTTAAATACTTATGGTGGACTATATCGAATTCTTTCCAATTTATGGTGTTTTTTCGGATGGCTGTATTATAGTAGAGGTTCAGCATTTACAATAATCATTGTGATTTAGTTTTTCTTCATTTTAGACTTCTTTACCTGATTTGATTTGTTCTTTGTGTTGTATTCTCTGGAAAGGAAGAAAATTTGCTGTAGTTATTTGTTAATTAAATGAATGAAAACTGTAGCAAAGTTGATTTTGATTTCAAACAATTGCCCCCATTGAGGAAGTCCGAGATTGAGTACTACGACATGCTTGCTAAAGTTGGAGTTTACCATTACAATGGACGTAAGTGATAAGTACTTTTTTTGTATTTGATTTATATTTTGTGTATTATAACTCAACATTTTTTTAAATGAAATAGACTATAATTCAGATATTTGGCCGATTAACTATTCCCTATCATGTTCTTGGAGTCTATTTTGAAGTTGTACCATCAAATATTAGCCCTGTGGCCTTTTGGAAATTTTCAGCTAACTAGAGTAATGAATGATGAAAATTTTATTTTGGGGAGAACTGGCATAAGTGGCACAATTTTTTTTATGAAATTATGGATTTTAGCTATGCTGCATAAGTTTTCTGTGTTTAATCCTCAGCCATGCTTACTGCCAAAGAGTTTGAGTATGAGCGTACTTGATCTTGTTTGGGGCCTTTGTGTGTCTATGCAAACACACAAATGCATAAATGCATCTATTCTTAAGCAATCTAAGTTTCTACCTAATTTTCCGTGTTTAATCATTAGCCATATCCTCATTGCTAAAGAGTTTGAGTATGAGCATCCATGATAATGGGCTTTTGTTTTTGTGTCTATGGATACACACAAATACGTAGATGCACCTATTCTCAAGCAAGCTAAGTTTGAACGTTACTAATAGTACAAAGGATTATTCAGCTATTGGATTGAAAGTTCTCAATGAGAACCGTCTCATTCATAGAGACTTGAAACCACAGGTATACAATTTATCCTTTTCCTTTTTTGCAAAATTTGAGTTACTATTATGATTTTTAACTTGGACATCATGATGCTTTGCTTAGTGATGAATGAACCTTTGTGTAAAGTCACCCCCCCCCCCACTTCCCCGCAATTTCTGCTATTGGATTGTTAGATGGGTTATGGCATATGATGATGATGATGCAATTTACAATCATCAAAATTTGAATTTTTATAGAATTTAGATTTGTTTTTGGTTCCTAAATTGGATGTCGGAGCAAATCATTGATGCTTTGCTTAGTGATGAATGAACTTTTGTGTAAAGTTTTTTTTTTTTAATTTCCCCTCTATTTCTGCTATTGGATTGTGAGATGGGTTATGGCATATGATGATGATGCAATTTTCAATCATCAAAGTTTGAATTTTTATAGAATCTAGATTTGTTTTTTGTTTCTAAATCGGATGCCGGGTGCAAAGATTTAGAACAAAGATGATTGAAGTCATGTATGCAGAAATACCAGATCCAGCTAAAGACCTAATTGGATATGAAGTTATAACTCAATTTATGTTGCATGGACCATGTGAAGTTCACACAAGTTATATTTCAATGCATTTCAATCCAAAATAACAACTTAACAAAAGTTATAATCCCGTACACGGACATCAATCTAGTCAAGAATAAAACTCGTAAGTAATCTTATGATACACCTCTAATTCTTATTAGAGCTGTAAATGAACCGAACGTTCGCGAACAAAAGCTCGTTCAAGTTCGTTCGTGTTCGAATAAGACTCGTTTGTTTAATAAACGAACGAACTCGAACACGAACTCGAGTTCGAATAATAAACGAACGAACTCGAACATGTTCACGAACATATTCGAACGTTCGCGAACATATTATATATATATTTAAATTAATTATATTTTATTAATTATTTTATTTATATTTTATAATATTAAGATTTATTAAGAATAAATCTTATATTATAATTATAATATTAATATTAATATTAATAATATTATTATATATTTATTTAATATTATAATATTTAATTATTTTTAATTAAAATTTGAATTATTATTTTTATAAATTTTAAAATAAAAAATATAAAATAAACGAACTCGAACAATTCGAACTCGAACGTTAATCGAGTTTTTCGAACTCGAACATTATCAAACAATAATCAAACGAACTCGAACACGAACTCGAGCTCGAATAATAAACGAACGAACTCGAACAGCGTTCGATTATATTTGAACTCGAGTTCGAAAATGTGATGCTCTGTTCGTTCGTGTTCGAATACAGCTCTAATTCTTATATGCCACGGACCTCTAATGTTGAGCCACCTAGATATAGAGAGTGGCCTAACGTCCTATTGGAGGTTTGGACTTGATGGACTATGTGGTTAGTAGTCCAACCGATCATTTTTTTAGAAACGAAATCAAAGGCAGCTATTTTGAAGATTAAAGGCCTACGACCAAGGTTTTAACAGACACTAAATCATGGACTATAATTTTGAAATTACAAACTGGACCACAGGTATGGTCTTCTTATGCCATTCTAAAAACCCAGTACCATTTATTTTCTGTTTCTTTTTCAAGTTGTCGTGCTCCTACAAAATCATTTTTTTGTTTCACAAGTAAAAGGTCAAATCGAATTTAAATGGCTATCTCTATTATGAGAACCTAATGGATATGAAATGTTTTCTTTACTCAAAAGAGTAAGAGAGTCGCCATCCCAACCACCATACTAATGGTCATTTGTTATAAATATATTGTTAATGGAATTAGTGGAAGCTCCACTAATTATGAATTTATGTGAATTATTAGGGAATTAGTGGAAGCTCCACTAATTATGAATTTTTAAGGATGACCACCATTTAGTGGAGACACCACTAATTAAGATTAATGGAAGATGATATATTCCACTAATTAAGAGCTCTATAAATAGAGCTATTCTCTAAACTTGAAATGCGCCATCATTTTGTAAAAAGAATTGTGAGAGAAAAGAAAGAGAGAAGTTTGAAGAAATTCTTATGTAAAGAATAGTTAGAGTTTTTTTAGTATGTAGTGTGTAAATTTTTTTTAACACTATCTTCTTAGTGTGTAGTATGTAGATTTTATTTTAACACTATCCAAATTTTATAAAACATTATCAGCACAAGTCTCTACCGTTACATAAGTCAGAAGACAGGTACGCATTTATTGATCCCTATGGCTAACCTTACTAAACTCGAATTTGTAGCCTTTAATATTTCTGAACAATTATATGTCATGGGTTCTCGATACAGAAATGCATCTAAATACTAAAAAGAAAGATTTGACAACTTGAAGATGGTCGTACTACTAACTACATGGTATGAATGATTACGCCTGAAGTTGCAAGATTTTAAACCCGTGAACTCCGCAATGTATAAAATTACATCTCAGTTAAAATTATGTGGAGAAAAAGTTACTGATGAAGATATATTGGAGAAGACATTCTCCACTTTTCATGCCTCGAATATTGTCCTATAGTAACAATATTGAGAAAAAATCATGAAGCCAGACGAACTGGCTCAACAGCACTCCTAGAAGTGAATGCTATTGGCTCCAGTAGAAGCCATCGTTATAGTCGTAGTTGTGGCAGTAGCCGTGGTTATGGTCATGGACACACTCGATATTTCTCTTAGCACAGAAAAATACTGACCATCTAAAGTGGAACAGAAAAGATAATAAGGGAAAATGATATTTTCATTAATAATAAGCATCTCATTTTTGAGATGTTACATTCGGATGTCAATATACTATATTATTGCTAACAGTTCAGAAAAAAAAATCTATCTCGTCTTGATTATAAATCTTGTGTTCACTTGCATTTCCTTCATTCATCTCAATGGTGTTTCACGTGAACTTGAGGATGCATGCTTGTAGTTGCTCTTTTTCAATAGAGTTGACAAATTTAGGATGAATGTTTGTAGTTGTTATTTTTCCATATTTGCATTAGAGGAAGACAAATAAATAGCAATTATGGATTTCAGATCCTCTTCTTCGGCATCCTCCTCCTCTTCTTTCTCCCTTGGACCAGTATTTAGACTAACAGCAGAATTAGCCGTGAAGTTACTGCGCAATGAGTCTTGGGATTTTCTCATCCCCTTAAGTTTCTTATTATATTTGGCCTTGAAGCATGCTTGTCTCAATTTCTATGTTTGGTCCTCCAACTGCGTATCAGGACTTTCTTCCACCAACTTCTTCTCACGTTCCAGTATCTCAATGGCTTCTCTTAACTTCTTCTCAGTCATATATCCTCTTTCATCTTTATTTCACTCCTATAAATCGAAGTGATATCATCGGTGGAGATACATTCATTCAAATCATTATTTACTTATAAATCTTTCATAGTTTCATACTTACAAATTACAAGTGTGTGTGAGAAAGAACCTGAACATTCTTGATTAGGTCTCCAAACTCATCAACTTCCTATGAGGCCATCGATGAATTCCCAACTTCCTACATCTATTCTTAAAACAAGTTAAACCAATATTTAGTTCTTTAGCCACGCTCTTGATTGGCAGATAAAAGTACCACGAAATAGTTTCTCTTGATAGTGTCTTGGAACTATTGCCCTTCTCCTTTCTTTGCCTTCTAATCTTCTTCTTCTCCATAGGAATTTCGTCTGCAATAATATCTTGAACTTCGATATTATGCATTTCATGGGTCCTCACTCCGAATTCGTTGCCAATACCACTTATTATTTCTCCTAGAAAAAGAAAAATAATATTAGTAAAGGTAATACCATTCAAAATCCATGTTTGAATGTATGATAACTTGGAACTATATTCTGGCTTTGTTCAAAATCCACTAGGGAGTAGAAAAGATCATGCACAAGCATATCCTCATTCAGAGGAACAGTATCAAAAGCAATTTCTTGAATGGGTGATCAAATTGAAAATCCAAAGAAACATGTCCAGAACTATCACTGATTTACATCACAACAAACCAAAAGAGAATTTAATTCATTATCAAGCACACTAAAAAAAAGGGGAGGGGGGAAGCCCTCAAAGGTATCTCGCGTATCTCACCTGAAATTAGGCGGAAGCGGTTGGTTTGAAAAGGAAAACACATCAAAATCTTCTGCATTAGACCTGAAATTAGGCGGAAGCGGTTGAATTGAAAAAGAAAACACATCAAAATCTTCTGCGTTAGAAACTCAAGTCAAATTTTGACAATGTCTCAAATGAATTACGAGTTCACATATTTGTTTTGTGATTTTTGTTTTTGAAGTTTACTAATAACTAATGACTAATATATATATATACACACATATATATATATATATGTATGTATGTATGTATGTATGTATGTATGTATGTATGTATATGTACGAGGAAGAAGAAGAGGTAGATGATAGGTGGAGGGACTGAGGAGAAGAAAAGACAAGGAGGAAGGGAAAAAGATGGTATCGGAAAGAGTGAGATATATATAGAGTTTTTTTTAATATATTTCTTGGCATTTCCTACTTGTTATGTATGTAGTATTACTCATAATGTTCTTACATTTCCTTTTCTTTTCCATTATTATTCTCTTGTGAAATCATTATTCCCTAAATTAGGGGGAGAATAGAAATAGTATAAGAAAGATCTTGTTTGGATAACATCATTAAATTATCTTGATCCTCGCACAAGCGCATGTGAACTTGAAGTTCAAAAGATAATTCATTTGCAAAGTATTGCAAATCAAATGCCAGACACTTTTGTTGACTTCAGAAGAGTAACAAAATCGCATATTCCAGCTATAAATGCTCCTATTCGACTTGAAGTTCCAGCAGAACAAAAGATTATACCTATATTTGCTGAGCCAAAAGCATGCCAGAAGCATGGCCGACCTCTTGGTTCTAAAGATAAAAATCCTCGAAAGAAAAGAGGAGTAAATGATCCCAATGATCATATTGAAGAAAAGAATGATAAAGACCAAGAGAAAATTGATGACAAAGAATCAGAAGTTGATGAAAGTAACACTGAAATTTCTATCAATTATACCACTTTCGGTAGAAGTTAGAATCGGATAGAAACAATTATTAATAATATGTTTGCATATAATATATCTCTTGATGTTATACATGATAATGATGATCCTGAACTAATATCAATTGATGAATGTCGGCATAGAAAAGATTGGCTACAATTGAAAGATGCGATTCAATTGGAGTTAAATGCACTGACACAACGTGAAGTCTTCGGACCTGCAGTTCGAACACCAAAAGGTATAAAACCTGTTAGTTACAAATGGATATTTGTGAGAAAGCGCAATGAAAATAATGAAATCATACGATATAAAGCACGGTTAGTAGCCCAAGGTTTTTTACAAAGACCAGGTATTGATTATGATGAAACTTATTCTCCTGTTGTTGATGCTATTACACTCCAATATCTTATCAATTTGGCAGTACATGAAAAGATAGATATGCGCCTATTAGATATTGTTCACTGTTTACTTGTATGAAAATTTAGAAAATGATGTTTACATGAAAATCCCCGAAGGATTTCATATGCCTAAAGCATATAAACTTTATACTCGTGAAAATTACTCCATCAAGTTGCAGAAATCATTATATGGCCTAAAGCAATCTGGGCGCATGTGGTTCAATCGTCTTAGTAAATATCTATTAAAAACGGGATTTAAAAATGACCAACTATATCCATGTGTTTTTATTGAGAAATTTGGTTCTAAATTTATGATATTAGCTATATATGTTGATGATATTAATCTTATTGGAACTCTTGAAGAGTTCCAAGAAATAATTGATTATTTAAAAAGAGAATTCGAAATTAAGGATTTTGGTAAAACCAAAATTTGCCTTGGTTTACAAATTGAATATCTAGAAAGTGGAACATTTATTCATCAATTAACATATATAGCAAAAGTTCTAAAAAGATTTTACATGAACAAAGCACATCCATTAAATATTCCAATGATCGTCCGGTCATTAAATGTGAATAAAGATCATTTCCGACCTCAAGAAAATGATGAAGAACTCTTTGGTCCTGAAGTACCATATCTCAGTACAATTGGTGCATTGATGTATTTTGCTAATAATACACGACTTGATATTGCCTTTACTGTCAATTTATTAGTAAGATTCAGTTCTTCACCAACACGACGACATTGGAATGGAATTAAACAAGTCATTCGATATCTCCAAGTACAATTGATTTCGAATTATTTTATTCAAATATAACCAACCCAATATTGATAAGTTATGCAGATGCTAGTTATTTATCTGATCCACATAAAGTACGTTCTCAAATGAGCTATCTATTTATATGTGAAAATACTGCTATATCATGGCGTTCTATAAAACAATCTATAGCAGCTACTTCTTCAAATCATGCTGAAATTATAGTCATTCATGAAGTAAGTCGAGAATGTGTATGGTTAAGATCAATGATTCATTATATCTGAGAAAGTTGTGGATTATCATCTATCAGAGATATTCCAACTCCTCTTTATGAAGATAATGGAGCTTGCATGGCTCAATTACGAGGAGGATATATTAAAGGAGATCGGACAAAATATATTTCACCAAAATTTTTCTTTACTCATGAACTTCAGAAGAAAGGTGAAATTGATGTGTTACAAATTCGGTCATGTGACAACCTCGCAGATATTTTCATGAAAACTTTACCGATTGCAACATTTGAGAAGTTGAGATATAAAATTGGTATGCGTCGATTCAAAGATTTAAAGGAATCATCTCATCAAAGGGAGTAATAAATAGACATATAGAATAGTGTACTCTTTTTTCTTCACTAGATTTTTTTCCCATTGAATTTTTGTCTAATAAGGTTTTAACAAGGCATATTCTTTATGTAATGGATGGATATCCAATGGAGAGTGTTATGAATATATTGTGAATGGAATTAGTGGAAACTCCACTAATTATGGATTTATGTGAATTATTAGAGAATTAGTGGAAGCTCCACTAATTATGGATTTTTATGAATGTCCACCATTTAGTGGAGACACCAATAATTAAGATTAGTAGAAGATGATGTATTCCACTAATTAAGAGCTTTATAAATAGAGTTATTCTCTAAACTTGAAATGCACCATCATTTTGTAAAAAGAATTGTGAGAGAAAATTGTGAAAGAAAAGAAAGAGAAAAGTTTGAAGAAATTCTTGTATAAAGAATAGTTAGACTTTTTTTAGTGTGTAGTGTGTAAATTTTATTCTAACACTACATTCTTAGTGTGTAGTGTGTAGATTTTATTTTAACACTACCCAAATTTTATAACATCCTTATATTAATACATAGTAGTACAATTTATTTTTTGGAAAATTATCTCCTGGTATTTGTAATAGGAAAACCGTTCCAGTGTTTTCTGGTACATAAGGTAGGAAGAGGTCCTAGCCTAGCCTCCAAGCTGAGGAGGGTGCGAGGGAGCGTGGGTGAAGGGAAAGCCCAACCAAATGGTAGGGTAAAGGCTCGATTGAGCCCATTGATTGGGCAGGAGAACTCAAACCAAACGACAGTCTTGATCCTTACAAAAAACCTCATCCATTTTGTTTCTTTGATGAAATTGTGGTGTTCCTAGAAATCAAGACCACATTTGTTCATTTAGTTGGGTTAAGCCCCCTAGTATCTCACCTATAATCCACTCAACTAAATCTAGTAAAATGCAACCCAAACACGGAGAAAGACCATTATGAAATACTTCCAAAAACCTAATTTTTGTAACTTAAATGTGTTTATTTTGTTTCAAAATAAATTTTATAAAATTCTTTTCACATATATTAAGAACGTTTAAAATAATATTATAATTCAAATAAAATTCTTATTCTAACTCTATTAAATATATAATAGTTATTAGTTGGTGAATATTTTTAAAAAATAAGAAGAAAAAAGGATTTTAAAAGTTATGTAATTGATTCATAATAAATCAATAAGGATAAAATAGAAAGTAACTAATCATTAATTAATTATTAAAATTTGTACATGAATATTTATTTTTAAATAAAATAAAAAAATTCATGAATATTTATTTTGAAATGAAGGGAGTATTATTTTATAAAATAAAATATACAATTCATATCATATAAGTTTTTAATGCGATAGTGAATAAAGATTGAATTTATCTAAAATATTTTTAATGTGATCACATATAATTCATTAAGAGGAAGAAATTTATTGTATGCCAATGATCGTTTATTTTTTCCTTTCAAAATGATATATGCCTCTAAGCTCTAAACTCTTATTTATTTATTATTTTCTATCGTGTATAAGAACTAAAAGATTATTTTGATACAATAAATTCCTTTAAAAGTGAACCAA
Source organism: Voacanga thouarsii (assembly GCA_026120185.1). Lineage (NCBI taxonomy): Eukaryota > Viridiplantae > Streptophyta > Magnoliopsida > Gentianales > Apocynaceae > Voacanga > Voacanga thouarsii. The sequence goes on along the minus strand of JANUWF010001719.1, from coordinate 2,583,014 downwards.
AAGATAAATATAAATTACTCCATCTAGTGAACAATTTATTTTTTATACATTAGAGATGAAATGTGGGTTGAAAATCATAACCTCTACTTGATAGTGATACTCTTTAGTAGCAAAATTATCATTTTATTTAACTCCAAAGTAAAAATTTAAAAGTGTATCTCAAAAAAAGCTGAGAGAGATTCATATTGAGGCATAAAGATTCAATAGAGTGCATGTAGGACTAGGAGAAGAAGTGAAATGTGAGGTACTGTTGCTTCAATTTGTTTTTTATTCTTTTCACAAAACCCACTGTAAATCTCGATCCAAACCTTCAAGCTTTACTCATAAACGCATAGATCCATCTGATGCAAAGGGAACCATTCATTTCCCTCACATCCATGTACTTCCAAAAGAGTCTTGAATCTTGAGAAAGTTTGTTAAATAAAAAATTTTGTTTACATTTGGAGAACAAACAAACGTTACAACTTGACTATTTACTTTAATGTAACTGTTTTGCAATTGTGACAAAGTGGACCGATGGAGCCAGCTATATCTATAAATTCCATCCGAATCCTCACAAATTTACCCATAAATGCAGATGCCCATTGGATTCAAAAAACCAACTATTTCTCTCATATGCAAAATATCCTCAAAAGCAGTCTTGAAAGCGTTTATATAAGGAACATAAGGGATTTTGTTTGTCTTTTGAACAGTGAACATACGTTACAAACTGACTTTCAGCATAACCTTTTTTGCAAGTATGACGAGCTGCATCGATGACAACTTCTGTTCATCAAACGGCAAGTGAAAAAGCCAAACCACGTTTAGTGCTACACCAAGACACATATATATCCAGCACACTGAGGAAAGTATCAACAAAAAAGTAATTTTTTCCTTTTTATTTTTTGTTTTGCGTGGCAACACATAAACACCTTCACCGACCTCGCTTAGAAACTCAACTCTAGTGATAGGATACGTATTGTGTGTAACATTGGTAGGTTTAGAGAATTCCCTGATATTATAAAAGAAAAAGAAAAGGAAAAAAAAATAGTGACAGTATACATATTGTGTGATATAACCTTGGTTAAATTTAAAGAATTACTGATATTATAAAAGGAAAAAAAAAAAACAAAAAAAGAAGAAGAAGGAAAAGGAAATATACCTTATTTAACGAGTAATGAATTTCAATAGATAGGATGAGAAGAATTTTATAAAACTAAACTACTGCTTGCTTAGTAATATTCAAAAGAGTAGTTTTAGAATGTAAGCTTTTAAATTTATTGTTGCTCATAACAGCTTAAAAGTATTAGTTTTAATGGGTCGTAGTCTTGGCCTCGCCACATTATTAGTAGTGGTTTAAGTAATAATGTATTCACTGACTTTTTAAAATATTGCATTCTTGCAAAATATATATTACATGCAATCTTAATAAGTTTAGAGATTCAGGTATTATTAAAAACGGGAGAGAGTTAAGTGCGAAGATGAAGTGCAAACAGGTAGTAACTTAACAATTAAGTATAATAGTATGTCTTATAATGTTCTAAATACATAATGTGTGTAGTATACTGCACAATATAAAATAATATAAATTATCTCTATTTAAATACATCTACATGTCTTTTATATTAGTATATTTTATATATTATATAATGTAATATATATTAGGTGTTTATATTTCATATATCGTATGATATATCAATCGCTTCTAGTGTTTGACATATTTCCCCTCAATTATTTACATCCTGTTTGAATTAAGAGAAACAATGGAAAAGGAAAAGAAATGAGAGAAAACGGAAGGTTTGAGTTTTAGATATTTGAATTAGTTTTTTATAATAAAAAAGAAAAGAATGAGAGGGAAATGGATGGATTAGGTTCAATATAAAAATTTTAACTTATTTTCTATTCAAAAGTGGCTAGAAACAAAGAGTGAAGAAGTTTCATTTAATAAATTTTTAATAAATAGATTAAAATATTTTTAATAAATAAAATTTTTAATATTATTACATCAAATCAGTAGACAAAAATATAAAATTAAATTATAACTTTTCATTTCCTTTCCTTTCATTCACTTTCTTTCTCTAAACGTTATATTTAATATTTTTTTTCATTTTCCCTTTGTGATTAATCAAACACCATAAATAATTTTGTATCTATTTTCCTCTCCATTCCTTTCCTTTCCTTTTCTTTAATCTAAACAGACCCTTACTCTAAAGTCCAACAAGACTATAAATAGTATCATTTATGTTTACTTCCTTTTCTCTTTTCTTTTCACATCTTACCCCAACTAAGTACAGTGTTAGATTCATGTCTCTGATACTATTCTTTTTGCGATGACTAATTTGCCCTTTTTGACCTTTAAGAGTAAAGATTAATCGCGTTTCTACTAAAATTTTAGCGTTAAAACTGATTAAGTATAGGACAGGGAACATCTGTATTTTGGTTCGGTGGATGAGTCGGTGCGATTTGCCTTTGCTGGAAAAGAAACATTGGTATGACTAAGATTGCAATTAAAGGTAGCCAACAATGTTGGAGTGAGATCATACTCATGTTTGGGCATGAGTATTAGAATTAGCACGAGATATTAGATTGTTTAATTTTTATATTTTCCATTTATGTATTTTTATTAATAAAAAATTATTGAATATTCGTAATAAAAGAATAAAAAATCAAACTCATATATAATTATAGATTATTCAATTCTGATTGTGTTATGATCAATCCAACTTGGCTTGTTTGCGCTCATAGAATAACTTAAGAGCATGGCCTTTCTAATTTTTTTTTATTAGTGTTAAGTAATGATGTTGTAGTTATGATTTTTTTTTAACTAACTTCGAAAAAAAAAAAATCAAAACAAGAATAACTAATTTTTATGGAAAAAATTCACTTTATTATTAAAAATATAATGTGAACCCTATGCTATCAAGCTAATCCATATTCTAACTTTTAATATTTTTGCACTTTTTTATCTCCCACATTGGACCTCAACTAATTCCTTAACAAAAAAAAAAAAGGTTAAAATAATAGAAATTGATCAACAAATTGACACTAATAGGAATGGCAGAGTATTAAAAAAAATTGAAATTTAAATATTGATTAGAGTTAGAATAAAATTTAAATAGTAATGTGAGATTTAACTAAAATTTCAAATGACGAGTAAAAATTTGCATGGGTTTTCCTTGTAAATATTCCGATGAAAATATTGAACCTATAACCCTTTTATTGAATTAAATGTTACATTTTGACAAAGTATGCTACGAGTTAAAGGCTATTACTTATTGTTGACAGACAAAAAGCTAAAGAACAACTGGATAACTGATCGATAAAAGATTGAGGATCGATTAGACGGCTCGGCCAACTGATTCGGGATCGATTTGACTGCATGACAGGTTTGCTCAGATTGGATCAGCGGGATTAATTGGACATTGGTGCCTAATTTTGAAGGAGTTTGAATCTAGAAAGATTAGGCCGAAAGATCAGCAATATGAGCAGAATTTTTATTGAGTCAAGAGCTTTCTTCTTCTCCTCTATCGCCATTAGTGTTGAGAGAAGAGAAAGTAGTGGAAGTGGTGAACGTGGACTGTGAAGTTCATTCAAAGCAGCAAGAAAGCAAATAAGAAAGCAGACGACACATCAGAAGCATTTTCAAGCAAATTTCCTCATTTCCTGTCTTTCTGGAGTTATTTAGTTTAGTTTTACTCTGTTTTCAGTTATATTTCTATCATTATAAAAATACAAAATACAACTATTTTTATAGTAAAAGTATTTTGATCATTTTAGTAGTTAAGAACGATATGTCTTTTAGTCTTTAGAATAGCTCATAGGTCCTAATTAATTTTTGAGTCAAGAAAATTATCTTAAAAAAAGTGAATTTTATTTATTCAAATAGTCTAATTTAATTATTAGACTAAAATAAAATAAAAAGCCTAAAAAGAGAATAAATTAATTAATTAATTTTTAAAGGTATGAGCCCAAATTGAATAATAAGAATTATCTTAGACCTAAACTAGGGAAAGGACTTGAGAAATTTATCTGGTCCATTTGGGTCCAATTTATTATTTGTTTATGGATTGTTACGAATTCAGGATTAAATAAATATTTAAAGCTAACCCAATAACCTGGACTGAAGCCCAATTGAACTGAAACTAACCCTACTGACTAGATAGACTCAGGCAGTTATACGATGTCAAAAAAGAGAGATATATGTCACATGTATTTCTTTGGGGATTAAGATATCCGGGTGAGAGGATACAACAAGAGTAAGAGAGTTTTGTTTTTCTTCAATTTTCCATAAAAATATCAAAGCCATTTTTTTATCTCGGTTTTCCGGTTGGTTTTTCTTCAAGAGAAATCAATCGTGATTTTCTTCTTCTCTTGATTCTACTTGTTTTATAGCAGTTAGTCAAGAGATCTGGAGACCAATCCTTCATCCTCAAAGCTCTCACTGGCTTGCGTTAGGCTGGGAGATATTTTGAAAGTCCAAAGGCAGTGCGTTCATGCGCAGAAGCAGGTGGATTGCTAGACTTTCACCAGAGGCTTCCATGCAACCTCCAATGGTTGAAGAAGAAAACATTTCATCAAAACCATTCCCAAAACGTAGAGGTATTGAATTTTTAGAAAATTTTCACTGCATACGGTTAGTTTTCTATGCTTTTGTGATTTTTTGTCTTCTATATTTGCTCCGATCCACTTTTACTACTTTATTGCCTAAATCAGAATACACTAGGATAGCAGTCGGATATATGCATCCTTAACTTAAGGAAGCACTGATCTTGCAAGATTTCTTTGATCTTTCCTATGTGGCGTGCCATGCAGCTCGAATTGAAGAATTATCAAAGAGAAAGAGAAGAAAAGTGGAGCAAGATTTTGTAAAAGGCCAGTCATGATTTCCATCATTGATTACATGTCTGAAACGGAGGAGGATTAGGCCAGTGATGTTATTGCAGCTGAACTTATACCTAGAAAGACTTATGTGTTTCCCACTTTAAAACCGGTCAATCAACAAACATGATAACAAAGATGCTAGAGACTATTATTCGTTTGAAATCAAGAAGGCATATCAAATCTTTGACCATATCCTGACTGATGGACAAATTAAGTTGTTCTAAGGCCAGCAAATCCCTTCACCTAAAGAGCTTAAAGGAAAAATTTAAGTGGCATAACACATTTATTCGCACTACCAAAAATTACCTTGTCTTTAAGAATGCTATCTAGAAAGCTATTCAAGAAGGTCGGCTCAAGTTTTCGGATAAGGCTACCACATAGTCCTTTATTGACTCAGATCCTTTTCCCCAAGCTAATTTTGACATAGTAAATACCACACAAGACAGCCGTTCAAGAGGAAAATACGTTTGGGTACCAAAAGTAAATAGGACAATTGATCTAAGAGATCAACTAAACAAGTGTCGGACACACCCGAAGAAAAAGTTAGACTTGGAGGGAAAGCAATAACTCATCCTTTCCGTATTCCAGATGTTGGGACCGAAAATCACTAAGCTCCTTTTAGAATGACAATAAAGGAAGGGGGATATTCCATGTTAGAGATGGGCAATTGATATTACTCATCTCAGCCCTTTCCATAGATGAATTGGCAATACAAGACTAACCAGCTATGATGTCTTGAACTCAAAAGCATTGGTTACAATAGAAAAGAGCTAACTTAAGATTTAAGACACGACAATGAAGAGAATTAGTCGGGTAGTCAGATGGATCGATCAATGTCATTAGAATTTTACTATTAGAGTTCGGTGAAAAAAAGGAACAAGCAAATTTTGATTGGTGATGTGACTGTTTCAAAATAAGAAGAAGTAGAATGTGTTGAGCTACAAGAGCTGCTTGACCAAAAATTCCCTCCACTCGTGAAGTTCCATAAACCAATAGACGAGATGGCAAACCACCTCCGACCTTTGTACATAACAACTCATCTTAATGAAAAGCTAATCAATAGGGTGTTCATTGATGGAGGAGCCATCTTGAACATAATACCAGTCAACACTTTGAAAAGATTAGGAAAGTTTGAAAGTGATTTAATTTCTACTAACATGTAGATAACCAATTCCATTGGGAAGGCCATCCTGGCACTAGAGGTCCTTTTGGTTAATCTGACAGTGGGAACAAACACAAGGTCTACTGCTTTCTTCATTTTAGATGCCAAACCATCCTATTCCCTTCTGTTGGGAAGAGATTGGGTTAATGCCAAACAATATGTGCCATCCACGCTCCATCGAATGCCTATATTCTGAAATGGAAGTAAGGTGGAAACTATGTTAGTAGATCCAAATCCTTTTAAGGCAGCAGTTTGAATGTCGAAAGCTATGTTCTATTCCTCAATATTTAAATAGATTAAGAACACAACCTACCTTGTTTCCCAAGACGACTTTCATTTGGATTCTTATAGTGGCCCCAACATCACCATAGTAGACACATTTGACCGTTTAACTATATTCAGGGCCGAACAAAGAATCAGTCATTGGTTGACTGAGGGGTAGGATGTATCCTTAATCAGTTAAACCTAATTGTTTGAATCAGATGAAGGGTTTATTCTTAGGAAAGTTGGGGAGCTACGAAAAACCAAGATCAATTCTGTGCTGACAGAACAACATCAAAGGCAAATGGTGGTCCTTATTTAAAGCTACCATGACTGCTTTACTTGAGACTATCATGAAATGCCTGGGTTAGACAGACAGATTGTAAAACACTGCTTGCCAATTAAAAAGGATTTTAAGCCACACAAATAACCAAACATCATTCCGACTTAATTTGATCTCGAAAATCAAAGAAAAGATATAACGATTGCTAGGATGAAATTTTATTTAAGTTGCTCAGTTTGTGAAAAAGGTATCTAACATTGTTCTAGTGATCAAGAAGAATGGCTAGCTATAGATATGCATTGATTTAGGGGTTTGAATCTAGTTATACCTAAATATAAACATGCTATACTGATGACAAATATATTGGTGGATTTCGCAACCAAATATGAATTCCTGAATTTAATGGGCAGTTATTTTGGCTAAAATCAAATATTTACAGTCGAAAAGGATTCTCCCAAAATAGCATTCCGGTGTCCTAGTGTCATTGGTTTTTTCGAATGGATAGTTATGCCATTTGGAATTAAGAACGCTGGAGCTAACTTTTAGAGAGCCATGAATATAATTTTTCATGATATTATTGGGGTTTGCATGAATTTATACATTAATGATTTGATGGTCAGGTCAATCATTGTTGAGAGATATTTGGAAGACCTTGAAAAAGCATTCATCAAGATAATAAACATAGTTTGAAAATGAATCCAAATAAGTGTGCTTTTAGTGTTGAAGTAGGAAATTTTCTTAGCTTTCTAATGTACCAAAAAGGTATAAAGTAGACAACAACAAAGCCAAAGTCGCCAAACCACTGTGGAATAAAAAAGAACTCTAAAGTCTATAAAGAAAGATTAATTTCCTCAAACGTTTCGGCAAGATGAAACCATTCATGACCTTGTTGAAATTAAAATGTGCTGACCAGTTTTTGTAGGGAAAAGAATAATATGATCCTCCTAAGATATTCGTCCTGGTTCTTTTTAGGTTAGATACACCTCTCAAGTTATATATATTAGTGGTTGATGAGGCAATTAATTATTTGCTGGCGCAAGATGATTGACAAGGGGTGGAATGGACAGTATATTATCTTAGTTGCGCCTTGAACCGCCCAGGAACCAGATACATGCTAGTTAAAAAGTTGTATATCTCTTTAGTCTATACCTGTACTAAACTTGAATATTATCTTCTCTCTAGGAAAGTACATATCAATTATTCATGTTCTATTGAATCAGCCAGTATTGCAGGGACGATTGATGAAGTGAGTTATCAAATTAATAGCATTTGGAAGTATATTCTTTTGCAAACAATAAAAGGCTAGATTGTCGCTGATTTCTTAGCCTAACATCCTTGTGTAGAGGTGTCTGATCCAATAGAGGATATATAGAACTATGTTAGTACTCAACCGTGAATCTTATATTTTGATGGATCAAGTATCAATTCCAGTGTTGGGGCTAGGATTACAATTGTTAGTCCAAACAAAGTTAAAAGAATATTTATGTTAGAGCTTGAACTCGAAAAGTCAAATAACCAGGTAGAGTACGAAGCACTCATCATGGACTACCGTTTTTTGGTAGGAATAAATGTCCAAGTCATCTAAATAAAAGGTGATTTTTAGTTGATCATCAATCAACTAATCGACGGATACAGGTGTGACAATTATAATTTAATTCTATTATATAATATGACACGATTCTTGTTGAAATAGATTGCCGATGTTACCATCACATATATCCTAAGAAATGACCTAACTTAGATAGCATCAGGATTTAAACTTAATCCCTAAGGACAATTGATCATGAGCGTGGACGACCAGTTGGATAAGGACTAGAGGACAGATATTATCAATTACCTCAAGGATCCTTCGGCCAAGACGCCTAAAGCTATTAGATTCAAGTGTTCTAGTTGGGGATGAGCTATTTAAAAGGAGCCTTGAAGGTTTGTTGTTAAAGTGCCTAAATATAAAAGATGCAACGAAAGCTATGGTGGAAATACATGAAGAACTGTGTAGTGCCCATCCAGCAAGCCCTAAATTAAGATGGACATAATATTAACATAGTTTTTATTTATTGATCATAATGGTCAACTGTTTGTGAAGCTTGCTAAAGACACGGTTAACTACAGAAGCAACCAGCCAGAGAGTTGTGCTCAATTCTTAAGTCTTGGCCGTTTTGTAGATGGGCCTTGGATGTGATCAGTAAAATTTATCCACCATCATCGCGATGCCATTCTTTTATTTTAGTAGGCACAGACTTCTTTACCAAGTGGGTAGAGGCCATACCATTCACTAAAGTCACTCAATATGATGTTATCAAATTCATTAAGGATCACATCATCTATTGTTTTGACATTCCATAATCTTTGACAACTGATCAATGCTAGCTTTTGCTAAACATTTCCAGATTAGAATAATATATTCCATATCTTATTATGCATAGACCAATGGGTAAGTTGAAGTAACAAATAAGGTATTGATCCATATATTGAAGAAAGACGTAGAAGAACAACCTAGAGGATGGCATGACATCCTGAATGAAATACTTTAGGCTTACAAAAATTCGGTAATGATGGCTATCGATTTTTCTCTTTTTATTTGACCTATGGTTAAGATGTTGTCATTTCGATCGATGTATCAATACAATCAATAAGAGTTGCCCAATAATACCAGTTGTTGCTAGATGATTATTAGCAAGCAATGTATATGGACCTGGACAACTCGGATAAAGACAAGTGATTGGCCTGGAAATGGTTGCGTTTGAATAAAGAGAAGATGGCAAAATCATATAACAAACATGTCAAACAGTAGCTGTTCACTGAAGGTAATCTAATATGGAAGACCATATTTCTGGCCAGACCGAATGATCCTAAATTTAGAAAATGATCATCTAATTAGCAAGGATTTTTCAAGGTTTCACAGGTAATTCTTGGAAGAGTATATCGACTTAGGCAGCTAGAAGAACAAGAGCTTAGAAAAAGTATTAATGATAAGTTTTTAAAGAGGTACTGCCTTTCTTTTTGGGAAGGAGTGTAGTTAAATTAAAATATAAATTGTACTGATCAACTACAGGCCAGTCGTTTATAACCAAAATAAATTGTTTGAAGAATGGCTATAAGCCAACTGGTTAATAACTTTGAAACTAGCAAATTAAAGAAACAAGGTCAGCCTTATTCTTATACTAAGCAATTTTAGTTTGTGCAACATTGGGTAAATCTACAGGTGTTATGTACAACTCTCTCAGAATCTTCTGTTGAAGTAATGTCTGTTGTCAGTCTAACTTTGGTCTAATGGCATCATGGGATATACTGGGCAACTCAGGAACTGGTGGAGATAGCTACATAGACACCAAGGGAAATATTACCACAAGGTCAATTGGGAATAGATAGGCCAGCAGGGCATTTAAAAAAGACTCACCTTCTAAAGGAACAATAAGGACCAAGACAGTGGTTGAGGTAATTGGAGAAGGCTGCTCTGGAACAGGGGTCTATATAGCTACTTTTGCCCGCATATTTTCAAGAGATTGCTCAGATGGTTTGAGAAAAACTATCATTTGTTTGTAGATTTGTTCCCAACTCCTAGCAATTTTACTCAATTCTTGTTCAACCATGCTTTTGTCTACCAATAATCGATACTTCTAGCCGTTTAGGTTAATTATCTTACCTCTTATTTTTTTAGGCGTTAATGAATAGTTGAGCAATTAGCTGTTCCAATTCTCTTTTCATTTTATGACCTTGTTTTATAGAATCCTCCATGGAAAACAAGCCAACTTGAAGTTTGGCTATTTCACTATGAAGAATAGTGACTTGGTTGTGGTTGTTGTTCAAACTCTCAGTCAAAGAATTAAGTTTTGAGGAGGCTACTAAATATTTTAAGGATAAAACTTGGTCTTGGGCTAATAGACGGGTCAGCTCATCTAATTAACTAGTTAATTGGGATAATTAGGTCTTAAAGTAAGAATCATTAATGCCAAGGTATTCAAATACATATTCAAATCTGCTAGGAAGGAGGCTAGAGACAGTGGTATCATATTTTGGTCTTTTAGTCGAATAAGCATATCACTACTTTCTATGAATCAGTCTTGAATCGTTTGTTTGATAGGAATGGTTCTGACATTTTATTGATTAAGAATTCCAGATACTGTTTAAGAGATTGCAACCTAAGCTTCTGAGGAGGTGAACAAAAAAAGGCTTTCAATTCTATTTTAGAAAGTTGTGGGAAAGAGGGCTCCAAAGAAGAAGCTTGCTTAACCACAGTTGACTTGGAGGGCTTCTCTTTTGATATATTTTTCTTGTCAGACTTATTAGTCTCATTTTATCTTGGTTTTTTTGGCTGAAATAGGTCAAAATAGAAAGCTAGTATGGAGCAATACATGTCCAAAAGTTAAGAAAGCTTTAGTACATTGGGAGAAGATAAAAAACTAGGTAGATTCTATTTGGATCACCTGGGTGTACTTTTTATGTTCGAAAGATCATCTACATGAATTGTTTTAGCTGACCTACCAGTTGCAAAAGCTAGACATTTTGGTTAGCTCTGAATTAATGGAGTTAATCAATCACATAAATAGTATCTAAAAAAGCTAGCTTGATTTTTGGTTGTAGCTTAGACGATGACTCCTCTTTAGCTGATCTAATGATGTCTTATTCTTCTTTCTTATTAGCCAACTCTTTGAATTTTGACAAAAAGGTACCCATTGACAATAAAAAATAAAGTTGGATTACCCTTTCCTACTAAAGGAAAATTTCTTTAGTGATTTCAGCATAAGGATAAAAAGCTTGAAAGAAGAGCTTGTCCAGCCGTGCTTGAGTTCGACTGATCCTCAAGGCTAGTTGAGTGTTAGATAAACACAGCTGATTGAAAAAAATGGTCTTATATTGAGGGTCAGTTGAGATGTCTTGAGCCAAATCAAATTGATGGGCAAAGTAGTAAGGGATAAATGGTTCTGAAAAACCTTACTGTAGCGGGTTGCAAGTCGGATTCCACTTAATAGTTCTCAGGCCACCAACATGGCACCCAATGCTTTTGAGGTACCCTATAATTGCTGTTGTTTGGTTATAGCATAGCCCAATTATATCCATAGAAACTTAAGCTGTAGGGTGCCAGCAAATCGATTAACTAGTTTTTTTGTGCAGTATAAAAAAGACATAATTTCACTTGCCCTAGCCATTTCAGTCTTTCTACATTACAAAAAAAAAGGGCAAATACGATGACACTATTACAACAGTTGCTAAAATCGTTGTAATAGACCAATTTATATAACGGTTAAGTAACCGTCATATTAGGTACGATTTATACAACGATTTAATTATAACCATCGTATTAGGTTGCACAAATATGACGGTTCTCTAAACCGTCATAATTTATTAGACCTAATACGACAGCTTGTATAAACCATCGTATTAAGTTAGATCTATTACAATGGTTTCGGTTAACCATCGTATTAGGTTAAAGTAATAATATTTTTTGAAATTAAATTGTGACTTTTTAAAAATACCATACTTTTTCTACCGTCGTATTATATCAAAAGCACCGTCATTTATACTTAGATAAAATAACGGCTATGGTTGTCATTTTTTTTCAAATTATAACAAAATCAATCAAAAGTAGTTTAAATTTTATCTGATTATTTTCAAATTTAGTCACAATACTTTTTGCAATGATTTTAACAAATGTATAAACTTGTTTTAACTGTATAAATATATCTAATGGTTGGATCATTGATTTCTTAAATAAATTTTTATTTACATCTTAAGTTTTTGTATATTTGTATTAAAGAGTTTGAATTTTATTTTATTAGTTATTCTATTGTATGTTTGTGTGTGTATATACGCGCGCACACACACACGCACACATACACACACACACACATATGTGAGTGTGTGTGTGTTTATATATTAATATATTACATAATGAATAGAATTTTAATTACATACATACATACATACATACATACATACATACATACATACATACATACATACATACATACATACATACATACATACATACATACATACATACATACATACATACATACATACATACATACATACATACATACATACATACATACATACATACATACATACATACATACATACATACATACATACATACGTTAAAATCTATAACTAAAAATTTATTAAGATTTAAACTAAATACGTTGGTTACTACGTAACTTTTGTATTTAATGCAATTAATACGACGATTTTATGTTAACTGTCATATTCATTTTCATTTAATACCACTGTTAAATATTAACCATCGTGTTTAGTGACCTTTAAGAAGAATGTTAATGATTAATCTTCGTGTTTAGTGACATTTAATACGACGGCTAATGATTAACCGTTGTATTTGGTCTTAATAACCCCTTGGTCGATTTCAGCCTTATTCTTCCTTCTCCTTCTTCTGCAGCGGTCTGCATTTTTTGCAAGGGACTCCGGTGCTGATCTCTTTTCTTCGGTGGGTTGTTAGCCCTTCTTCTCTGGCGTGGGTCTTTCTTCGTACTCCGACTCCCTCTCTTCTCTGTCGCGACCGAAGCTCCCTCTCTTCCCTGTCGCCGACAAAGCTCTATCTCTTCTCCGTCATGGGTAAAGCTCCCTTTCGTCTCCGGTGCCTACCTCAATTGCTAATTTGGGCTACTGCATTTCGCATCTGGACCACTCTACAGATACGATTAGGAGTGACAATTATATTGGAAGTGACAAAGAATGCCTAATTATTTTTTATGAGTATTTTGTTGGTTGAATTGCATAATTGCGCATTTTGAGGTGGTATAGTGCCTGAAAATATTTAATTTATAAAGGAAACTTTGTCAAAATTTTTTACAAATAATCTGAATTAAATAGTCTTATGAGAATAATTTTTACAAATAATTCTTACCCAACTTTTTTGTATTTCATTGCTAGATCCCCATGAATGATGGGTGATCACTTCTCGTGGGTAATGAGTGATTACCCTTAATGAATGATTCATATATGTTTTTTTGAATTTTTTGTTTGTTGACTTAAATTATTGAGCACATCTTGAGGTGACTTAGTGCCTGAAAAACGTGTACTTACAGGGAAAACTTTGTCAATTTTTTTTCAAATATTTAAAATTATAAATGTGTTGATCAATTTGTGCTTTTAATAGTGAAAACAATATGATATTGAAATGGTATCCATAGAGGTTCTTGAAGTTTAATGATGTTTTTAATAGAGGTTAATGATATTTTACGATATTCTTTGATAGAGGTTAATGATATTTTTAATATGGTTCATAGAGGTTCATAAATAATATGAAAAGTGGCAATACGTTTATTATAATAAAATTTGTACATTAACTGAAAATATTGATAAATGAATAGGAGGATGAACCGATTGTGGATTAACTTATAAGACCGTTTAGGTGATGAATATAATAAAGGTTTGGACGCCTTTGTAGAATTTGCATTAAGAGACAAATCTGATAGATCCAAAATCCATTGTCCTTGTATGAAGTACTAGAATAAGTATCTTTATAGTACAATAGAGGTCAAACAGTATTGCCAAATTTGGGATTTCATGCGTTGGTACAAAAAGTGAAGTGTTCACGGGAAACATACTTATTTTTTTGCAATACAACTAGCAACATTCCTTCGACTGAAAATGAACAAGGGGATGATATTGGTGGTTTTAGTGATTTCGATAATGTAACTGAAGAGCTTAAAGATTTGAGAGAGATACATAAATTATTAGAAGAGGCTAATATAGAATTGTTTCCAAGTTGTACTAAGTTTTCTTTATTGCCATTCATTATGAGATTATTACATTTAAAAGTCTTGAATGGGTGGTCGAAAAAGTTTGTTGATATGCTACCTGAGCTTCTAATAGATGCTTTTAGTGAGATGGGAGTGAAAGTTTTCAAAAATTACTACGAGGCTAGTAAGATAACGAATGTGTTATGAATGGAATGCAAAGTTTGGGATGCTTGTCCAAATAATTGCATAATATACAGATGAAAAAATGAGGGCGCACAACTTTGTAAGGTATGTAATGCTCCGAGGTACAAGAAAGAGGGTAGTATAGTTGCATGTAAGTGTGTTAGGTATTTTTTATTGACTTTGAGGTTGAAACGATTGTTCATGTCTTGCAAAACTGCATCTCTTATGAGATGGCATCAGGAATGCCGTGTGAAAGATGGAGTCTACAGACATCCAGTTGATTCTAAGGCTTGAAGAAAGTTTGATGAGTCGCATTTAGAATTTACAAGTGACTGCTGAAATGTTAGACTTTGATTAGTTTCGAATAGATTTAGTCCATTTTCAAATATGCACATACCACATAGTACTTGACCTGTTGTTTTAATACCGTACAATTAGCTACCCTAATTATGTATGAATCAACCTTATTTTATTCTGTCAACTCTTATCGATGGACCCAAGAGTTCGGAAAATAAGATTGTCATTTTTTTACAACTGTTGATCGAGGAGTTGAAAGAATTGTGGCTTGACGGTGTAGTTACTTATGATATTGGGGCAAAAGAGATGTTCTATTTGTGTGCAGCTATTATGTGGACCATAAGTGATTTCTCAGCTTATGGTAATCTCTCCGGCTATAGTGTTCATAATCAAAGAGTTTGTCCGATATGCGGTGTCAACTGTTTGTCTTACTAATAGCCTAATGGTGGTAAATATTGCTTCTTATATCATCGTAGATTTCTTAAACCGTCGAATAAGCTCCGTAGGGACAACGCTTCTTTCTATGGTGAAATGGAGATACGATAAGCACAAAAAAAGTGTACGGGGAAAGAAATTTTAACACAACTTTAGGGTTGCTTAATAGAATATGCAATAGATGATATGAAAATTAGAATATAGCCTGACTACGAACAAAAATTTGGTATAAATTCTTATAACTGGAAGAAGAAGAGCATTTTTTGGGAGCTGCCATATTGGGAGAGTAATTTGATGGGGCATAATCTTGACCCAATGCACATTGAGAAAAATTTTGCAGACAATCTGTTGTTTACAATATAGGGTCACGGTACTTTTTCAAAAGATAACTTCAAAGCTCGTGAAGACTTGTAGGTAATGAATATTAGAAAGTCTTTACATCCAATTTTAAAATCCTCTGGAATTGGAAACAGTTTGCTACCAACTCCTTATATAATGAGCAGGATAGAAGTTGAAGTTTTTTGTTAGTATTGAAGGAATTGAGAGTTCCCGATGACTACTGTTCTAATATTTCTCAACAGGTAAATATGAGGAGAAAGACTTTGGGAGGTATGAAGAGTCATGATTCTCACATTTTACTCCAACAATTAATCACATTAGCTGTCCGCACAACTTTACCTAAGAATATAGTACAACTTTTGATTGAGATTACTTTATGTTTTAGGCAATTGTGTTCTAAAGTTAACAAAGAGAGGTATCTTAAGTATCTTCAAGACCGTTTTGCAGTTATAATATGTTTTCTTAAGAAGACATTCATCCCTAGCTTCTTTGATATAATGGAACATTTATCGATACATTTGGTCGATGATGCATTGTTAGTTGGTCCAATTCAATATCAATAGATGTTTTTGGTTGAAAGATATTTGAAACCTCTCAAATGTTACGTGCGCAATTGTGCTAGACTTGAAGGTTCGATAGCCAGTGGATATTTAATTGAAGAATATATGACATTTGTGTTGAGATATTTAGATGATGTTGAGAGCAAAGAGAATAGGTTCCCAAGATATGTTGATGATGACAGCCCGATGGGTAAACCGGTTGAAAAGGAGATTGATATAATATTTGATTGATAATACATTGGTGGGTTCTAGCCAACTCTGACATCCTTAAACCATATAGAGAGTCAGTTTTCCTTTGAATCATGATGTTTTATTTTTTATGCTTCTTTTATTTTAACTACTAAATATTCATGTATGTGTATATGTAGCCTTCACATGTCTGTCATAAATAGAGAGCATCCAAGATCTCGGTTACATAGTAGACAATGTATTCATTCTTAAACATTTCACATGTAACTCAGTCATTATGTAAGCAAAACATATACAATATAAAGAGTAATTCCTCTAGAACATTTAATCCTTATAACCCTTATATTTATGATAAGCTGATGAGAACGAAGAATACCCTGATATTTCTGTTGAAGTTAAAAAGCTTGCAAATGGTCCTTTGAATCAAGGGTTGCGCTACAATGCATGCAACATGAATGGCTTCCGGTTTCGTACAACAACATACGAGGCTAACAAGTTAACCCAAAATTCTGGTGTTATGTGTAAAGCTGATACTACGAGTTATTCCAGTCTAAGAGATATGAATCCCGTAGTAACTAGTGTCAATTACAATAGTGTGCTTACTAATATTATAAGGATCCGATATAGTAGTGAATTGAAATTTCTGTTATTCAAATGTGATTGGGTTAATGTACATCGAGGTGTTAAAGTTGATGATCTAACGTTTACTTTAGTGAATCTAGACCGTTTTTTGTATCGAGGAAATAGAGAGATGGATGTGCCATTCATATTAGCAAATCAAGTGAAAAAATTTGCTATTCTCGTTGTCCTAAAGAAAGAGATTGGCATGGGGTAATGCCAATGATGAGAATAGATAATTATGATGTTTATTCAAGGGACCATGATTTAGAAACTTTTTTCGCACAGCAGTTAGATTATCGTCCTGTTTCACGCGAAGTAGATGTTGTATGGGTTAAAATTGGGATTTCTGAGGAGGAAGTAGATTTAGTTTGAAGAAAAATATAACCTGTAATTTAAATGTACTTAAATCACTTAACTGTTTACTAAATGTGCTTCAATTGTTAAAATCTTTTACTCAATGTTAAATCTTTATGTTTTGCAGATGGTTAACAAACGTTCTCAACGTGGATCAATGCAGGATGCCATAGCTGCCTCGAGATCAGAAGCTAGTTCTTCACAGGATACAAAGACACAAGCACCAGTACACGAAGTTGGTCAAAGATCATATCCAAGTGTCTGGATAGGATCCAGAGATCAGGAGTCCAATAAAGAGATAGCTATACCTACTTTTGATTTAGGTCTCAGTTGCACGAGATCATTTTCCTTAGACCCTAGCGCCTTAGGTTTGTTAAGTTAATAAGAAGTAAATATTAGGAGAAATTAATCTATGTGGCTGTTGAAATCGTATTAAACTTTTTTCTTTCTTAACTTTTTTTTCTATTAATTTTCGTGTTGATATTATGCAGGTTCCATGGCGAGGAGTTCTCGCGGGGGTGGAAAGTTACCTTCTGGATGAAGTGAGTTAGGTCTTCCGAAAGTACAATGTTGGTGTTAACTAACATGGAGCACTTGTAGGGGTAGATGCATCTCGCTATTTTACACGCATGAGCAGTAAGATCCCTCTGAATTATAGGAATTGGCATTCCATACATTCGAGACTTAAAGACGAAGTTTGAGAAGAAATATAAATAACTAATTTTATTCTATTATATGCAAAATTGGATTTTCTTTAGAAGTTGTATTTTTTTATAATTAATTATTTTTTAAATATGTGCAAGGACAACACCACAATGTCACTACAAGGACGTAATGTAACAATGAAGATGCTATGCACAACGTGAAAGAATTTTAAGTCGAAGTTGAAACAAAGATACTACATTCCTTTGTAGCATAGTATGCAGCTTATTGTTTGTGGAGATAAATAGGTTGATGAAAATCAATGGAGGATGTTAGTGGATTACTGGCGTTTGGAGAATACACATGTCATATGTATAGAAGTTGACTACTTTTATATCTCATAACTTGTTTACTTTTTTATTCAGAAAATTATTTTATATGTTAACTATTTTAAATATTCACAGATGGAAGTTGAGCGGAATAGACAAAATCGATCACATATGGCATATCCATTAGTCACAGGAAGAATGCCACATTCTGTTATACAGGACCAGGTATTCAATTTATCTTACACACTATTCACTTAAAATTTACCTAATTTGCTTGAAACTTCTCACATATTTTTACAGATGGCATCACAAGGCCAACCAACATTATAATATGATATGTCCCTTGCGACACGAAGGTGGCATGGTCAATAGACTGATGGTTTGATTGTGGAGATGATTGTAAGTAATTTTCAAATGCTAATTTTTCCGAGTTATTAAAATATGACAAAGATAATACATTAACCTAATATCAATTTGATATAATATTTCTTAATTTCGTAGGACTGATTAGAGACAGAGTGGCAGGCATTGCCTGAGTCTGAGCGCACAGAGGAAGCGAAGGATCAGATATTCCGGCAATTGTTCAGTCCAGAAACAAGAGAACGTGTTAGGTGCAAGGGAAATGGTTCAACACCAACCTCAATTAGTCAATCATCAAGTTGTATTCAGAGTATGCGAGATATAATGCAGGCTGAGATACAGTGATGAGCGAGAGGCTTACGAGTCACGTATAGTTGCGCAGACTACCATGGAAGTATTATTGCAGAGATTAGATGCAGGTGCATTTGATGTAGCACCTATACCTTCATCTAGTCTTTCTACGGCATCTTTTGGCGTTGGTTCCATTCTCGACCCATTGGTTCATGTCATCCTGATGAGCTTGTCCGTGATGAGTGACATATTTTGATTTCTTTCTTTTTTGTATTTGTACTACTGTTTCTGATCAAGTTCTTGACATTTCCTACTTCTCGTACATATAGTAATATATTTTTTTGGGACTTTGTAGATTATTTATGATTTGATTATTGAGGATATTTCTTTTAAATTGTTTGGCAATGAAAAAATTGTGTTTTATTATATTTGGTGTTGAATGAGTTGATTCTATTGTATTTGGCTTGAAATTGTACGTGTGCAGGGTTAAATAAAAATTAAAAAATGCTTTAAAAAATGGGTGATATGACGGCTATTGTTGGAATGTATGCCCTTTAGACTACGTTTCTAATGTAATTATTGAATTTATTAATAAAAGAATTTATTCTCAAAAATTTGTTTGTGAATTTACATTTTATTTATGCACGATTTACGTTTGAAAAGGACCTATTGTGTTTAAATAAGTGATCCATGTGAATGGTGGTCTTTCACAGTAAGGTATGGATCACGGGCTACTTAATACATAAACGTTTGTTCTTAACTGATTGATGAGAATGAAAATCTCATCATATTTAGGTTATTGTGTTATGAATTTCAAATGGGGAATATCTTACTTTTAGTCAGTGGATAGTCCACTCACTTCATAGCATGAGCGTATTTCGAATACGTAGAACAAGACCTGTAACAGTGGTTTATAAAAGTACTATTTAGAAAAAACCCAGACTATTACTGCTATAGCGTAGACTAATACTCTACCGCTTGAATATGAGTGATGAGACTTCGTTTTATTATGGAGGTCAAGATCAAGGAGGGGGAGGTGTGACCATACAAGGACAAGAACCGATGATAAGATCTAAGTCCAAGAAGCTTCAAGATGAGTTTCAATTGCTTATAAAACCATGCTTGAGGATGGAAGAGGGTTGGAAGGTTGAGGAAGCTAGCCAAGAGCTCATTTTGATGACTATCCAAGAAGGACCCCAACAAAAACTCAAGCCGGCAACAAAGACGGATGAAACTTGACCAAAGGAGGCCTTCCAGCGGACAGTTGGCGCCGACCCCAAGCAGCCAAACCGGCACTGGCTTCAGCCTGCCTAACGGCGGCTCGAACACAACGCACAACCGGTGCCGGTTCAAGAGCCCTAGCCGGCGCTGGCTAGGGCTTGGGCAGCCGATCGCTGCCCCGTATTTTTTATATTTTCTCTGATTTTCTCCATTTTAAACATTTTGTGAAGACCTATTAAGACTCTAAATTGTATTAGAACCTCAGGGATTATTTAGCTAGGGTTAGGGTAGTATAAATAGAACCTTTAGTGATTTGACAACACAATTCACACACTTTATTCAAAATTTGAGAGAAAATCTTGAGAGGCCCTAGCCTCCTTATTCATCTTGTTCAAGACCATGCTTAAGGGTTAGTCCTCCTTATGAATGAGTCTATAAATCTTTTGGATAATCCAATGTGGTTTCTTTGAATGGGTCTTAGTTGCTTTGCTCTTCTAAGATTTGTTTGAATTCCATTACTTGGGTGCCTATTTTCTCTATTCTATTTATTCTTGTTTGCTTTTGTTGCTTCAAGGATATTGGGGTGAGATTATAATATAACTTTCTACTGTTCTTAAGGGTTTTTGAAACTTAGTTCTTCAAGGATTTAATAGAGGGTAGGTTGTTATTTCATTTTCTCCATTTGTCTTAAGAAGAATCCCTGTTTTTGGTCCCATTGGTTGAGCTGAACTCCTTACTAATTAAATCACCCACAACACCAAGAAAAAGCCTACTCAAGATCATATCAAAGAGTTTGGTATCAAAGCAAGAAAAACTTTGATTCCAATCAAAGCTTGAAAGCAAGAAAAGGAGCCCTACAAAGTTGAAGAAAAAGAAAACAGAGAAAATCCCGTAAGTAAAAAACATGCTAAAAAAAAGTTATGAAATCTTTGTTATATCTTGAATTTTCTTTTGAAAAATTGCTCCTTGATGTTAATATAATCTTTGGGAACAAATTTTTCTTGTGTTTGTGGTGAAAATTGGCTTGAATATGGGTGAAAATATTGGTTGTTCTTAAGTGACGAGATTGTAGCCAAAGTGTTTGATAAATGTTCCATGAGAATGCTTTTAGCTATAGTTGGGAACTTTGATTCTTGATTTTAATTCCTTGGGATTTTGGAACTTAGTATATCACTCTATTGTTGAATTCTATACTCATTGAACTCAACTTTACTAGTGCACACTTGTGATCATCTTATCCTTCATAATCCTAGTTCTAGTTCTTGTTTCTTTGTTCTTGATAACTCTTGTTTGTTTCTTGGTTAGAAGTGTTTCCTTGTACGTCTAAGTGTTTGTTCTTGTGTTGATTGAGTCCACATTCCTTGAAATTCTTGATTAAAACTTAATTGCTTGAGATGCCCAACAAGTGTTTGTTGAAATTCCCCTAAGATCCCCTAATTGAAAAAATCCATTGATTAGTGTGATTCATTAAGTTGGACTAAATCTTTAGCTATTGGGAAGAATTGAGATTGAACAAGAAGGCTTGAGTATTGAGAAAAAGGTAAGAGGGTGAGACTATTACTAAAAGAGCCTAAGAGAGTAAAGACGAGCGTAGAGTGACCAACCTTTGAGAGCCGATGTAAAACCCCAGTCAAGACCAACCTTAGAGTAAGGGGGTTGGGGATGCATAACATGCTTTATTTCATGTTTAAATATGCTTTCATATGATTTTTATATGCTTTGGATGTGAGTTTATTGTTTTGAAGTTGTGTGGGTGAATGTTGTGTGAGAAGGGCAAAATGGTAATTTTTGCCCGAGGTGAAAATAGGGAGATAGCTTGTGGATTGAATAGAAAATAATTTTTCTAGTGAAAGTATCAACAAGAGTTGTTGTGGTTTAGTGGTTAGAGCTTTGGAATAAATTATTGAGGTCTAAGGTTCAAAGTCCATCATAGAAGCTTTAGCTTGAGTAAATTTTATTTTGCTTGGGAAAGGATGGTTTCGGCCTTAAGGGCCTAGATTAATGTGGTGATGATGTTCTAGGAGAGACATGATAGAAGTAATCTCATTCCACTCCTTTTACTCTTCTCGAAATTCTTATAGGGAAAATCATCCTTCATTGATTTTTAATTTTCCTCAATTCTCAACTCATTAGTTTGATCAAGATGTTCTAGCCTTTTTCTTTCCAGAAAATCCAGTAGAGTGCTGAGGTCTTTTAGGATCAAAATGTCTTGGCAAAAGACTTCTTTTGGTTTGGAAAATATGGTAGATTTGTGGGAAAATTCAAGAGGAAAATCTCTCTTGAAAGCTTGCTGAAATTTTCCTCTATCTTAGTTCATCTATCTTCATGGAATGAGCTGAAATTTTCCAGCTTGTTGTACCTTCAAAAGGTCGAAAATTCTAGATCACATTCCCTCCCAAATGCTGCCAGAAAAATGGTCTTTAGGATCAGTTTGAAACCTGAAAATTCTTGACCAATTTCGGACTGCACAAGCTGGAGCAAAGCAGGAAAAATTCCTGTACGAAAATCAGTTTTGGGAGCTCAAAACCAAGCTGCTTTCTCCTAGATTTTGTGCAGCACCTTAGCTATGTTTTTCCTCCATAAAGAAGGGTGGAAACCAGCCTTGAATACCCCTGAAATCCCCTTCAAAACTCGCTGCAAAATGGCTCTAAATAGCAGACGAAAATCTGCCAGAAAAATCACTGTGCAGAATTTTTTGTCCAGCTTGTTTCTTATTTTGTTCCAACCAAAAACCCCAACCTACTTCTGTCAAAACCTCCCTTAAACCTCCATTAACAGAGCTATATTGTTTCCCTCAAGCTTTTGGACGAAAGGCAGCAATGGCTGTCCAAAAATCCCTCAACCAAATCCCTGCAATTTAGCTTGATTACTTTCCAAAATTTCAGCCATCTTGTTTAACAACTTTCCATAAAATTTTGCTCAATTGATCAGACATCTTCCCCACCATTGTGCACCTTAGTTTCGGCCATCACAAGCCTCCTTTAAACAGCTTCAATTCCGCAGAAGAGTTGCACAATCCAGTCGGCCATAGGAGACTTCAAGCTGTCCAAATAAATCAAGATATTCTTAGGATATCTACTTTCCAAATTCACTTCCCAAAAATATTCTTCAAGGATTGTAACAACTAACCTTTCCTTTTCCCTTCCAAATCAGAGAATCAACTCCCTAAACCCTACTAGAATTCGGCCAGGCCTATTCCCACAGAAAAATCGACAGCTGCACAAACCATCTCTCCCTCTCTCGATTTTTCTTCAAGCATCAAGAACACATACACACTACACCAAGAACACCCACTTCTTCTCTACACCTAATACCCCTCCAAACCACCTCAAACCCTCACGAAAATCTCCAGATTTAGTCTACTCATTGCTGTGAATCCATCAACACCATTATTAACATCAAACTCCTCCAAGCATCTTGCTACTTCGGATCAAAGTAAAAATTTCTGAACAAGAACATCTTCAAGGTAAATTCACTCTATCAACATCATCCTCTTCAAACTTGATCTCTAGTGAGAATCTATATAAATAATCATGCTAATGACTTCTTCCTCTCTCTCTCTCTCTCTCTCTCTCTCTCTCACTCATGGACCGAAATTCCCTCTCTTGGCCGAATGGTCTCTTCCTCCATGACCATGCTTTCGCCACCTTTCTTGAACAAGATTAGCCATCTAGGAGTTGAGATCTTCTCTAAACTCCTTCAAGTCATTCATCAACCAAGTAAGTACCTTCAATCCTCTCTTTAAACTTTAGAATCATGTCTCTAGGTTGATATTGTGAGAAGATGAATGGCGATGGGTTTGTGTATGTGTTGTTGTCGAGATTGAAGCATGAGTATATGGTTGATTGTGAAGGAGATGAGATTTATGCATGGAAGTATTATATTGGTGGATTGAATGATGAGTTGAGGTTTGATGCATGTCATAGTAGTATTTGTGATGAAGCATGCTAGAGTTTATGTCACCATTGGTGAATATGATTTGTATGCATGATTAGATTTTGAAGCCATGATCATGTTTATGCTAGTAGAGGTTAAAGCATGTCTTAATAAATTTAGATCTATGCCTATGTGCAAGATTTGGACGATTTGATGAATTGAAGGATTGAGTATGTTATTGATTATGGTTGACCATGGAATCTTGATAATGATCTAGTTGTCCCTAAGCAAATTTTATTTCATGAATAAAATATTTACTAATAATTTTTGCTAGAGAATTTCGAAAACCCTAGGAAGGGTAGATTTGGAATTATAATATATGTAAAGGATATTTTAGTCAAATAAATAATAACTTTTCTAGAAAATAAAATAAATAAATATTACTTAAAATAAAGAAATTAATTAAAGCCTTTATGGAAAAGATTTATACTTAATAAAATATTTACTAAATAAAAACCCTTAAGGATTTACTTATGATTTTCCAAGAAAGACTTATTAAATTTAATATTAACTAGTTTTAGCTATCAATTATTTTCTAACAACTAAGCTATCATTAAATCACTATTTTACCTAGTACCACCTATGACTCCTGATCAAATAAACTCTAAATTTTCCTTAACAAGATTTAAACTTTCAACTTATTAGAATTTATTTCCTAATCCATTAATTATTTTAAATAACAAATTAAATTTAGCTTATAAACCTATTCAATTATTGTTTTACCTTAAAGCTTGGGACACTAGGATCATGGTAGTAGTGAATTGAGTTGATTTAAAATTGAGGAAGTGGATTGTGGCTTGAATCTGATTAAGATTTGTATTTGCCCATGTGGGGTTAGGTCACTGTTCGAGACCTTGTTGTTGTGAGCAAGAATCGGTAAGCTCCTGCATAAAACCCGATTGATGTGAAATGATTTCCTTATGGCAAGCCAAATGTGGAGTGCAAGGACACTCGGTTATTTGAAAGCAATTGAGGGTTGAATTCATCATTAATTCCAACGCTTAAATTATTTAAAAGTCTTTGAGCAGATTTTTCCAAACTTGAAACTCTTTCTAAAACTAATTTCTCCCAAAGCTTTGGAAACCCTCAAATTGTTATTTTCATGAAGAACAATGCTTTGTTCATTTTATCCCAAGTGGGGAATGTCGTTGAGTACTCAATAAGGGTGGACTACTAGGACTAGTCTTTGAAGGGTTAGGGTAAGTCACTCAGTAGGTGGCCACCTCTGAGGGGTGAGTCCTTCCCGGATAAGATTCCAGTTCCAGTGAGTCGTGCCGGTCCGAGCTAGCGGTTTAGTTTGTTTCAGTCAAGTGACTGTGTTTTTGCCGGAATGGACACCCGGCGGTTGTTTGGGTATAGAGAAGGAGGAGTATCTTGCCCAGTATGCCGATCACCTACTTTTGTCAGTCTGCACAAAGTGTTAGGCATTCTGACCGGTTATGGGGCCCAACGTGTGGTAACCCATATCCCTTTCTTTCGAGTGGTTGATTTCATTACTTATGTATGGCTAGAAGAGCCAAAACGCCACTCTTGCTTTTGACTAATGTTTATTGCTTGCTAATATTTCTCTTATAAAGATTTCACATTTTGCATCCACGAACTGTTTCCACTAAACACCCAAAGCACACACGGACTTACTGAGATTTCTGTCTCACCACATTTTATCATGATTTCAGGTTGATCCTGTTGTGGGTGAGTAGCTACCTTAGAAGAGAATGTGTCTTTTGATTTCATGTATTGCTTTGGGGAGACGAGAGTGGATGATTTTAATTATGGTTTTTGTTTTGGAATTTCATGGATGTATTTTTGAAGTATTTTGGGTTGTAATAAATTCTTTTTTTAGTTTGAGTATTATTTATTTCAACAATTTTATTTGTGACCTAGTTATAAAGACCCCTTGTCCTTTGGACGGGGCGACATCCCCGGCCCTGGCGGGCCTAGGTTTTTCGGGGTATTACAAGTGGTATCAAATAGTAGGTTATAGACAAATATTGATGATATATGATTTATTTATTTAAGTTTAAATCTTATCTAACCTATTTTGTTGATGCTGTAGGATGGTTAGACTGTTTAGGACAGCAAGGAAAGGGCAACAATGGCACCCACCTTACGATCTAGACCAGGAGGACCTTCTAGTTCCCCAGCCTGCCCCTCAGGCAGTTGTCCCTATAGAGGATAACAATGATGTCGAGGATATCCCTATGGAGGATAACAGTGATGATGAGCTTGACTTGATGGGGGATAGCAGTGAGGACGAGGTCCAGATCCTTGAACCACCTCCAATCCCGGTGATAGATATAAGCTCTGACAGTGAGGATAATGTTATGATAGTGGAGCCTGAACCCTACCCTCCTAATCCCGAGGTGGATTTAGCAGCAGCTAGTGATGACCCGGGGGAGATAGACTATGAGTCTCCACCCAGACCTTCCTTTATTCCTTCCTTCAGCTGAGTTGAGGTTGGGGAGAGTTCTAGGCGCCCTGGGAAGGAGCCTATGGAGGGATTTGCTAGTGGGGAGGGGGTGAATTTCTCTAAAAACACCGGAGGTTGGATATATGAGGTAGATGATGAGGATTCCGATGAAGAGTAGAGAGTTAGGAGTCATTTTGATTTGGATGTTTGTTTATTTACAGCTTTTCATGAATTGAGATGTTAAGAATTCTTAAAGTTCATTTTTATCAAAATTCAAAATTATGCAAGTCAATTTTTGAAATCGAAATTTATGAGCAATCCTTTAAATAAGTTGCATCTGACTTCTTTCTACTCATACTTGGCTATGTATGCATACACCACTAAAATGATTTGATACTTGAGTGCATACATTTAACATTTGGGGTATGGTATAGAATGGCACCCAAGAGACGTGCAGTTTCTTCCACCAGAAGAACTCCAGAGGTAGACCGGGTAGCACCGGAAGTTGAACCAGAACAGATGCAATCACCCTATCAGGGTAACGGGCAAAGTGATCCCGAGATGGGCATGGGGTCTGATGCCCCGGTAGATGTGTCAATGGGCCAGACACTCAGCAAAGTGGCCGACATTCTTCAGATGCTAACTGAGCGGAGGCACCCTAGAGGGGAAGATGAGGCGTTGGAGAAGTTCTTGAAATTCCAACCACCTATCTTTATGGGTGAAGCGGAACAAGACCAGCAGGCCGAGCAGTGGGTCGAGCAAATGGAGGATATTTTCGCAACGCTCCAATATTCTGAGGAGTAGATGGTTAAATTTGCAGCCTTTCGGTTGAGAGGACCAGCTCGGGCGTGGTGGCAGCAGGTCTAAGAGGACTGGGTAATGGATGAGCAAGAATGGACGTGGTCCAACTTCGTTGAATCTTTCAGGGCGGAGTACATCCCTCAGTGGATTGTGGAAAAACGGGAGGACGAATTTCAGAATCTGAGGCAGGGGAGCATGTCTGTGGCTCAATACGCGGCTCGATTCACGCAGTTGTCAAAATACTGCCGAAGACTGGTCGACACCGAGCAGAACCGGATGAGGCAGTTCGTCAAGGGGCTAAAACCGGAGCTGAGGAGTGCTTTGGCACCTGCTCCACCGACAACTTACTCCGGGGCGGTGGACGCTGCTACTAGCACGTAGAATGAAGACCGCAGCAGGATGGCGGCCAAGCCCTTCCAACCGCCGAGACAACCGCAGGGACATTTCCCGAGGCAGCAATCCCACAAGCACCCTGCAAATCATCACTGGCAGAACCGGGAAAAGCAAGCCCGGACAGTACCAGCTGGACCTGCACTGAACCTCCCGTACTGCAGGCAGTGTGGAAAGAAAGGCCACACTGAGAGGAATTGCTGGTCCAAGGGAAGAGATAGGAAGTGCTACCACTGTGGTGACCCGAACCACTTGAGGAATACCTACCCTAAGCTATACCGAGTCGGGCAAGGAAACCCGGCTCAGAACCCGGGACCCAACCGGGCCAACACCATGGGAGCAGCCGGAGGTGGAGCACCGAAGCCACAAGTGAAGGCCAAGGTATTCGCTCTCAATAGAGAGGAAGTTGGGGCCGATACCGCGATGGTGGAAGGTACGTTCACTATTCAAGGACAATCTGTTAATGCTTTGATTGACCCTGGCTCTACTCATTCCTATATAAACAAGTTGTGTGCATGTCATTTGGGTTGGGATGGAGCGGAGCTACCTTTCATTTTAGAAGTAAGCACCCATTTGGGGAAGATGGTGCAAGCGGATCGGTATGTGAGGGATTGTAAGGTTAAGGTGGGGAGAGAAAATCTGGAGGGAGATTTGATTGTGTTGGACATTGAAGACTATGACTTAATTTTGGGGATGGACTGGTTAGCCAAACATGGGGCTAGGGTAGACTGCAAAAATAAGTCAGTTCAGTTTGTCAGACCGAGTTGTGATGTGTTAGAATATAATGGAAAGAGGGTGAAAGAGTTGAAGTACTTGATTGCAGGGGCTAAGGCTCAAAAATTATTGAGGCAAGGTTGTAAAGGTTATCTGGCTTACGTGATGAACAAGCCTAAGGACCAGTGTACTCTGGAGGACACGGAAGTAGTGAAGGATTTTCTCGATGTATTTCTAGCGGAGCTTGATTCTCTACCTCCTAGTCGAGAAGTGGAGTTCACAATCGACTTAGTTCCCGGAGCGGAACCAGTATCGCGGACTCCGTACCGGATGGTGCCGGCAGAGTTGAAAGAGCAACTAGAGGAGCTCGTTGGCCAAGGCTATATTAGACCAAGCACGTCGCCCTGCGGAGCGCCTGTGCTATTTGTAAAGAAGAAGGACGGGACCTTGAGGCTGTGCATCGACTACCAAGGGCTGAACAATTTGACGATTAAGAACAAGTACCCTCTTCCGTTGATTGACGAGCTATTCGATCAGCTGCAAGGATCCAGTTGCTATTCCAAGTTGGATCTGAGACAAGAATATTACCAAGTGCGGATAAGAGAGGAAGATATCCCCAAGACAGCCTTCAACACCTGATATGGACATTACGAGTTCGTAGTAATGCCGTTCGGGGTGACTAACGCTCCAGCAGTATTCATGGACCTGATGCATTGAGTATTCTGGCCTTACCTGGACAAGTTTGTAGTAGTATTCATTGACGATATTTTGATCTACTCCAAGCGTCCGGAGGAGTATGCGGAGCATCTGAGGCTCGTGTTGGAAAAATTGCGGGAGCACAAGCTGTACGCGAAGTTCAGCAAGTGCTAATTCTGATTAGACAGTGTGGCATTCCTTGGTCATGTGGTGACTAAGGAGAGAATTAAGGTAGATCCGGCCAAGGTAGAAGCGGTATCAGACTGGAAGCAGCCGGAGAATATTACTGAGATCCGGAGTTTCTTGGGTTTGGCGGGATACTACCGAAGGTTTATCAAGGGATTCTCGACACTCGCATCGCCAATGACCCGTTTGTTGAGAAAGGATGTTCCGTTTGTGTGGAACGAGAAATGCGAGAAAAGCTTCCAAGAACTAAAGAAGGGACTGATGACAGCACCGGTATTGAGTCTACCAGAGGAAGGCAAATCTTACGCACTGTACACCGACGCTTCGAAAGAAGGACTAGGAGCAGTGTTGATGCAAGATAGGAAAGTGATTGCCTATGCATCACGGAAGTTGCGACCACATGAAGTGAACTACCCTACTCACGACTTGGAGCTAGCAGCTATAGTGTTCGCCCTAAAGAAATGGTGACACTACTTGTATGGAGCCGAGTACGAGGTGTTCACCGACTATAAGAGCCTGAAGTATATCTTCACTCAGAAGGATTTGAACTTGAGGCAACGAAGGTGGATGGAATTCTTGGAAGAATACCGTTGCCCGATCAATTACCATCCCGGGAAGGCTAACGTTGTGGCAGACGCCCTAAGCAGAAAAGTTGGGATGGCTAGACTGAAGATGCAGGAAATGCAAGTAGTTCAGGACGTATTGGACAGAAGCACGGAAGTGCGAGACAAAACGATTGTCATCAGCAATTTGAAGTTGGCACCGAACTTGAAGCAAGAAATAGTGGAATCTCAGCGAAGCAACGCCGAGTTTCAAATTTTCAAGGATAAGGAGCTTAAGCGACCGGACAGCGAATTCCGTCAGGATGAAGCAGGGGTTTTCCATTTCAGAGATTGATTGTGTGTACCCGAAGAGCAACAGCTAAGGGACAGAATTTTGGAAGAGGCACATAAGAGCAAGTACGCAATTCATCCGGGAGAGGTCAAGATGTATCAGGATTTGAAGAGAGCATACTGGTGGCCCGGAATGAAGCGAGATGTGGTCAAGTACGTATCGACCTGTCTCACCTACCAGAAAGTTAAAGCGGAGCACAAGAAGTCTGCGGGACTATTGCAGCCATTGCCAGTGCCGGGATGGAAGTGGGAGGAGGTGACTATGGATTTCGTTACCGGAATCCCTATGTCAAAGACTCAGAAGGACGCCATATGGGTAGTAGTGGATCGACTGACCAAGTCGGCCCACTTTATCCCGGTAAATGTAAGGGACTCCATGGAGAAGCTGGCTCAGACATATGTTCGAGAAATAGTCCGACTCCATGGAGTACCTTCAAGCATAGTGTCAGACCGAGACCCGAGGTTTACTTCTCGTTTTTAGGGAAAGTTCCAGGAAGCAACGGGATCGAATTTGAAGTTCAGTACGACGGCGCATCTGCAGACTGATGGGCAGTCCGAAAGGGTGATCAAAATATTAGAGGATATGTTGAGGGCCTGTGTTTTGGATTTCGGGGACAAGTGGATAGAACGCATACCTTACGTGGAATTATCTTATAACAACAGCTATCAGGCCTCGATTGGGATGGCACCTTACGAGGCTTTGTATGCGCGCAAGTGTCAAGTACCGTTGTATTGGAGTTGGACGGAAGATGGACACGTGAGCAAAATCGGAGAGGTCTGTGTCCAAGAAATGTTGGACAAGGTGAAACTGATTCGGGAAAGGTTAAAGGCGGCTCAGAGCCGGCAAAAGAGCTATGCGGATAACCGGAGGAGGGAATTGGAATTTCAAGTCGGGGACCGTGTATTTCTGAAGTTATCACCTAACCGGGGGATTGTGAAGCATCCGAAGGGTGGAAAATTGAATCCGAGGTATTTGGGGCCGTTTTTTATTAAGGAAACAATCGGACCAGTAGCTTACTGGTTGGACCTACCGGATGGGTTGACGGGTATCCATGACGTGCTCCATGTGTCACAGTTGAAGAAGTATAATGCGGATCCCGGTCACGTGTTGAATGAGGAACCGTTAGTGTTGCAGCCAGACTTGAGCTACGTGGAAAAGCCTGTATGGATATTGGACCGCAGTGTCAAAACCCTCCGGAATAAGCAGATACTGATGGTTAAGATTCAGTGGGAGCACCATGGCACGCAGGATGCTACATGGGAATCGGAAGAATGGGTTAAGCGAAAGTATCCCGAGCTGAAATAAAGGTATGCATGAATTTCGGGACGAAATTCTTCTAAGGAGGGGAGGATGTGAAACGCCAGTCAAGACCAACATTAGAGTAAGGGGATTGGGGATGCATAACATGCTTTATTTCATGTTTAAATATGCTTTCATATGATTTTTATATGCTTTGGATGTGAGTTTATTGTTTTGAAGTTGTGTGGGTGAATGTTGTGTGAGAAGGGCAAAATGGTAATTTTTGCCCGAGGTGAAAATAGGGAGATAGCTTGTGGATTGAATAGAAAATAATTTTTCTAGTGAAAGTATCAACAAGAGTTGTTGTGGTTTAGTGGTTAGAGCTTTGGAATAAATTCTTGAGGTCTAAGGTTCAAAGTCCATTATAGAAGCTTTAGCTTGAGTAAATTTTATTTTGCTTGGGAAAGGATGGTTTCGGCCTTAAGGGCCTAGATTAATGTGGTGATGATGTTCTAGGAGAGACATGATAGAAGTAATCTCATTCCACTCCTTTTACTCTTCTCGAAATTCTTATAGGGAAAATCATCCTTCCTTGATTTTTAATTTTCCTCAATTCTCAACTCATTAGTTTGATCAAGATGTTCTAGCCTTTTTCTTTCCAGAAAATCCAGTAGAGTGCTGAGGTCTTTTAGGATCAAAATGTCTTGGCAAAAGACTTCTTTTGGTTTGGAAAATATGGTAGATTTGTGGGAAAATTCAAGAGGAAAATCCCTCTTGAAAGCTTGCTGAAATTTTCCTCTATCTTAGTTCATCTATCTTCATGGAATGAGCTGAAATTTTCCAGCTTGTTGTACCTTCAAAAGGTCGAAAATTCTAGCTCACATTCCCTCCCAAATGCTGCCAGAAAAATGGTCTTTAGGATCAGTTTGAAACCTGAAAATTCTTGACCAATTTCGGACTGCACAAGCTGGAGCAAAGCAGGAAAAATTCCTGTACGAAAATCAGTTTTGGGAGCTCAAAACCAAGCTGCTTTCTCCCAGATTTTGTGCAGCACCTTAGCTATGTTTTTCCTCCATAAAGAAGGCTGGAAACTAGCCTTAAATACCCCTAAAATCCTCTTCAAAACTCTCTGCAAAATGGCTCTAAATAGCAGACAAAAATCTGCCAGAAAAATCACTGTGCAGTGAAATTTCTGTGCAGAATTTTTTGTCCAGCTTGTTTCCTATTTTGTTCCAACCGAAAACCCCAACCTACTTCTGTCAAAACCTCCCTTAAACCTCCATTAACAGAGCTACATTGTTTCCCTCAAGCTTCTGGATGAAAGGCAGCAATGGCTGTCCGAAAATCCCTCAACCAAATCCCTGCAATTTAGCTTGATTACTTTCCAAAATTTCAGCCATCTTGTTTAACAACTTTCCATAAAATTTTGCTCAATTGATCAGACATCTTCTCCACCATTGTGCACCTTAGTTTCGGCCATCACAAGCCTCCTTTAACCAGCTTTAATTCCCCAGAAGAGCTGCACAATCCAGTCGGCCATAGGAGACTTCAAGCTGTCCAAACAAATCAAGATATTCTTAGGATATCTACTTTCCAAATTCACTTCCCAAAAATATTCTTCAAGGATTGTAACAACTAACCTTTCCTTTTCCCTTCCAAATCAGAGAATCAACTCCCTAAACCCTACTAGAATTCGGCCAGGCCTATTCCCACAGAAAAATCGACAGCTGCACAAACCATCTCTCCCTCTCTCGATTTTTCTTCAAGCATCAAGAACACACACACACACTACACCAAGAACACCCACTTCTTCTCTACACCTAATACCCCTCCAAACCACCTCAAACCCTCACAAAAATCTCCAGATTTAGTCTACTCATTGCTGTGAATCCATCAACACCATTATTAACATCAAACTCCTCCAAACATCTTGCTACTTCGGATCAAAGCAGAAATTTCTGAACAAGAACATCTTCAAGGTAAATTCACTCTATCAACATCATCCTCTTCAAACTTGATCTCTAGTGAGAATCTATATAAATAATCATGCTAATGACTTCTTCCTCTCTCTCTCTCTCTCTCCCTCTCTCTCTCTCTCTCTCATGGACCGAAATTCCCTCTCTTGGCCGAATGGTCTCTTCCTCCATGACCATGCTTTCGCCACCTTTCTTGAACAAGATTAGCCATCTAGGAGTTGAGATCTTCTCTAAACTCCTTCAAGTCATTCATCAACCAAGTAAGTACCTTCAATCCTCTCTTTAAACTTTAGAATCATGTCTCTAGGTTGATGTTGTGAGAAGATGAATGGCGATGGTTTTGGGTATGTGTTGTTGTCGAGATTGAAGCATGAGTATATGGATGATTGTGAAGGAGATGGGATTTATGCATGGAAGGATTATATTGGTGGATTGAATGATGAGTTGAGGTTTGATGCATGTCATAGGTAGTATTTGTGATGAAGCATGCTAGAGATTATGTCACCATTGGTGAATAGGATTTGTATGCATGATTAGATTTTGAAGCCATGATCATGTTTATGCTAGTAGAGGTTAAAGCATGTCTTAATAAATTTAGATCTATGCCTATGTGCAAGATTTGGATGATTTGATGAATTGAAGGATTGAGTATGTTATTGATTATGGTTGACCATGGAATCTTGATCATGATCTAGTTGTCCCTAAGCAAATTTTATTTCATGAATAAAATATTTACTAATAATTTTTGCTAGAGAATTTCGAAAACCCTAGGAAGGGTAGATTTGGAATTATAATATATGTAAAGGATATTTTAGTCAAATAAATAATAACTTTTCTAGAAAATAAAATAAATAAATATTATTTAAAATAAAGAAATTAATTAAAGCCTTTATGGAAAAGATTTATACTTAATAAAATATTTACTAAATCAAAACCCTTAAGGATTTACTTATTATTTTCCAAGAAAGACTTATTAAATTTAATCTTAACTAGTTTTAGCTATCAATTATTTTCTAACAACTAAGCTATCATTAAATCACTATTTTACCTAGTACCACCTATGACTCCTGATCAAATAAACTCTAAATTTTCCTTAACAAGATTTAAACTTTCAACTTATTAGAATTTATTTCCTAATCCATTAATTATTTTAAATAACAAATTAAACTTAGCTTATAAACCTATTCAATTATTGTTTTGCCTTAAAGCTTGGGACACTAGGATCATGGTAGTAGTGAATTGAGTTGATTTAAAATTGAGGAAGTGGATTGTGGCTTGAATCTGATTAAGATTTGTATTTGCCCATGTGGGGTTAGGTCAGCTGTTCGAGACCTTGTTGTTGTGAGCAAGAATCAGGTAAGCTCCTGCATAAAACCTGATTGATGTGAAATGATTTCCTTATGGCAAGCCAAATGTGGAGTGCAAGGACACTCGGTTATTTGAAAGCAATTGAGGGTTGAATTCATCATTAATTCCAACGCTTAAATTATTTAAAAGTCTTTGAGCAGATTTTTCCAAACTTGAAACTCTTTCTAAAACTAATTTCTCCCAAAGCTTTGGAAACCCTCAAATTGTTATTTTCATGAAGAACAATGCTTTGTTCATTTTATCCCAAGTGGGGAATGTCGTTGAGTACTCAATAAGGGTGGACTACTAGGACTAGTCTTTGAAGGGTTAGGGTAAGTCACTCAGTAGGTGGCCACCTCTGAGGGGTGAGTCCTTCCTGGATAAGATGCCAGTTCCAGTGAGTCGTGCCGGTCCGAGCTAGCAGTTTATTTTGTTTCAGTCAAGTGACTGTGTTTTTGCTGGAATGGACACCCGGCGGTTGTTTGGGTATAGAGAAGGAGGAGTATCTTGCCCAGTAGGCCGATCACCTACTTTTGTCAGTCTACACAAAGTGTTAGGCATTTTGACTGGTTATGGGGCCCAACGTGTGGTAACCCATATCCCTTTCTTTCGAGTGGTTGATTTCATTACTTATGTATGGCTAGAAGAGCCAAAACGCCACTCTTTCTTTTGACTAATGTTTATTGCTTGCCAATGTTTCTCTTATAAAGATTTCACACTTTGCATCCATGAACTGTTTCCACTAAACACCCAAAGCACACACGGACTTATTGAGATTTCTGTCTCACCACCTTTTATCATGATTTCAGGTTGATCCTGTTGTGGGTGAGTAGCTACCTTAGAAGAGAATGTGTCTTTTGATTTCATGTATTGCTTTGGGGAGACGAGAGTGGATGATTTTAATTATGGTTTTTGTTTTGGAATTTCATGGATGTACTTTTGAAGTATTTTGGGTTGTAATAAATTCTTTTTTTAGTTTTAGTATTATTTATTTCAGCAATTTTATTTGTGACCTAGTTATAAAGACCCTTTATCCTTTGGACGGGGCGACATCCCCGGTCCTGGTGGGCCTAGGTTTTTTGGGGTGTTACAGCCAACACACAAGGAAGCAAAGTGAGGATCTATTTTGTTTTGCAAGTATAAATAAGTAAATATTCCACCACCATGGCTCATGATCAAGAGATCTCCAGGCCTAACCCAAGTGAACCTAGTAGACCTCAAGAAGAACAAATTGATGCTAGGATTTTGCGTGATGACTTGCAAGCTATGATGAGAACTATGCAAAGTGAGTTTCAAAACATGACAAGGGAATTGATAAATCATCTTAAGCAATCTTCTACTGTCGTATAAAGGAGAGGCCAAAAGCG
This sequence comes from Voacanga thouarsii, assembly GCA_026120185.1. Taxonomy (NCBI): domain Eukaryota; kingdom Viridiplantae; phylum Streptophyta; class Magnoliopsida; order Gentianales; family Apocynaceae; genus Voacanga; species Voacanga thouarsii. The sequence continues at coordinate 2,546,971 of JANUWF010001719.1, read as the reverse complement.
ATTTGAGGTACCTAGCCTTAGGATGAGGGATGGTGATACCCATACTCCTCCATTAAATGCCCAATAAAGGGAAGAGTGGGATGAGCACTCTATCGGGAGATTCCAACAAGCTCCCATAAGAGCGGGAAGACATGGTATGAAAGGAGGACGAGGTAGATGTCAAGGAATGAATGGTGGGAATAACCTAAGGGGGGTTAGAAAAAGAGTTTGAGGGAGTTGATGAATGGTATGAGGGGGAACAAGTTGAAGCCTTTGGGGAACACAATAGAGGATTGTGGTAATAGAGGAGGTAGGAGAGAAGAAAATGATGAAGAGAAACTTCACATTAAATTAAAAGTGTCCACATTCTATGGCAAGAGTGACCCCGAAGCATATTTCGAGTGGGAGAGCAATATGGAGATCTTCCTAGAAAGTCATACCTATAGTGAAAGGTCAAATGTGAGGTTGGCTATTTGAAATTTTCGGAGTATGCTTTGGTTTGGTGGGAGCAAGTTAGTGCTCAAAGGAGACAAATGGGAGTGGAAACCCTGGCTAGTTAGAATTTATTGAAAGATATGATGAGGGCAAGATTTATACCACACTATTACTACAATGATCTTTACCAAAGGCTCTAATCGCTCAAGTAAGGGAACAAGAGTGTGGAAGATTACCATAAAGAGATGAAAGTAATGTTGATAAGAGCTCAAATCAATAAGGATCCTAGAACAACGAATGCAAGGTTCTTGGGAGGATTAAATAGGGAAGTTGCCAATTTAGTAGAATTGCATCCCTATGAACGATGAAAGATATGGTACATGCTGCTATGAAGATTGAGAGGCAATTAAAGAGGAGGACATTTGCTAGATCACCACTTTCAAACCCTAACACTACTAGCAGGATACCATTTAAGAAGGATGAAGCCCCTGAACCATTCCAAAGGGACTTCAACAAACCAAGGGAGGTTTGGAAACTTAGAGAGGATTAGAAGCCTAGGGAGGATTGGAAACCTAGAGAAGGATAGAACAAGGATAAGGGAAAAACCATGGAGATGCCACAAAGGAATAGGGATATCAAGTATTTTAAGTGCCTTGGATATGGACATACTTCCCATGAGTGCCCAAGTAAGAGAACAATGTATACTAATTTCTATGGTGAGGTTTCCACCGATGAAGAAGAAGAGGGAGAAATGTACCAAGGAGACCAAGAGGGAAATGGAGAAGAGGAAAGTGATGAAGAGGAAGTTGTTGGATAAGAATACTGTTTTGGTGGGAGTCACAAGAAGGTCATTAAATTCACAAACCATTGAAGTCCAAGATCACCAACAAAGAGAGAATATTTTCTATACTAGGTGTCTAATCAACAAGACCCCTTGTAGTGTCATTGTGGATAATGGGAGTTGCACTAACGTGATTAGTGCAAATTTAGTTGAAGAATTGGACATGAGTTGGATTAAACACCCCAAGCCCTATAAATTGCAATAGTTGAACGATAGCGGGGAAATGAGAGTAAACAAACAAGTTTTGGTGTCTTTTGAGATGAAAAAATACAAAGATGATGTGCTATGTGATGTGGTACCCATGCAAGTGGGTCACTTGCTCCTAGGGAGGCTTTGGCAATATGATAGGCATGTAAAGTATAATGGAAGGAAGAATACTTATTTCCTACTCAAAGAGGGAACTAAGTTTATCCTCACCCCATGGCCCCTAGTGAGGTGAACAAAGAACAAAGATCAAAGAATCATGAAGGAAAAAGAAAAGAAGAAGGGAGTGCAAGATGTTAAACAAAAACAAGAAATTAAGAGGAAAGAAAAAGAGTTGAGAGAGAGAATGGACAAATAAGTACCTTTGACAATCAAGGATAGGAGTGAGTAAGGACAAGAGAGGAGAGGTAAAAGAAGAGTGAATTTCTTTGCAAAAGAAAGTGAGGTCATAGAGGCTATAGAAGTTAAGAAACCGGTTATTCTTCTTTTATGCAAAGGTTCTTATATTTCTACTAATGAATCTACATTATTTTTGCCTAATAAAATTGTAGTTATTCTTCAAGAATTTGAAGACGTTTTTCCAAAGGAGGTGCCCGGGGGACTACCACCCATAAAAGGGATTGGGTATCAAATCGACTTTGTGCCTGGAGCCGTCATCCCCAACCGATCGGCGTATAGAAGCAACCCAGAGGAGTCCAAAGAATTGCAAAGTTAAGTAGAGGCATTACTTGATAAAGGACATGTGAGAGAGAGCCTAAACCCATGTGCGGTTCCGATTCTCTTAGTGCCCAAAAAGGATGGGACATGGCATATGTGCGTGGATTATCGCGCTATCAACAACATCATGGTAAAATACTGCTATCCCATTCCTAGGCTAGATGACTTGCTTGATGAGCTATTTGGTGCATGCATTTTCTCTAAAATTGATTTGAAATTCGGTTATCACCAAATTAGAATAAGAGAAGGGGATGAATGGAAAATGACTTTTAAAACCAAACAAGGGTTGTATGAGTGGCTTGTTATGCCCTTTGGATTGTCTAATGCTCCTAGTACTTTCATGCGATTAATTTACCATGTTTTGAGGGAATTTATTGAAAAATTTATTGTTGTGTACTTTGATGATATATTAATCTATAGCAAATCATATGTGGATCATTTGAATCATATTCAAAGTGTGCTTGTTGCCCTCCGAATGGAGAGAATGCATGCTAATCTTGAGAAGTGCTCTTTTTGTTTGGAAAGGATTACATTCCTTGGGTATGTTGTGAGTGCCAAGGGGATTGAGGTTGATGAGGGAAAAGTAAAAGCCATCCAAGATTGGCCCACCCCTACTACCGTTACCCAAGTCCGTAGTTTCCATGGGCTAGCTAGCTTCTATAGGAGGTTCATTCAAAATTTTAGCACCATAGCAACCCCTCTAACCGAAGTGGTAAAGAAAAATGTGAGATTTAGGTGGGAGAAAGCCCAACAACAAGCCTTTCAAACCCTCAAAGATAAATTGAGTCAAGTTCCAATTCTTATTCTTCCTAACTTTGAGAAGGCATTTGAAATAGAGTGTGATGCAAGTGGGGTGGAAATAGGTGCGGTCTTGACTCAAGATAGAAAACTCATTGCATATTTTAGTGAGAAATTGTCCGGGGCGGCCCTCAATTACTCTACCTATGACAAAGAGCTTTTTTCCTTGGTAAGAACCCTAGAATATTAGCAACACTATCTTTTATCAAGAGAGTTTGTCATTCATACCAATCACGAGACCCTTAAACACCTCAAAAGCCAACAAAATTTGAACAAGAGACATGTAAGGTGGATGGAGTTTATTGGGACATTTCTTTATATCATTTAATACAAGAAGGGTAAGGAAAATGTAGTAGCGGATGTACTATCTCGAAGGTATGCACTACTGAACTTTTTGGATGCTAAACTTCTTGGTTTTGAACTTGTGAAGGATTTGTATGCTGATGATGAAGAGTTTGGGGATATTTTCCATGCTTGTGAGAAAAGTGCATTTGTTAAATATTATAGGCATGATGATTTCTTATTTAGGGAAGCAAGGCTTTGTGTGCCAAAATGTTCTATTAGGGTGTTGCTAATTAGGAAGGCTCATAGTGGGGGACTAATGGAGCATTTTGAGGTTGCAAAGACCTTTGACATCCTTAAGGAACATTTCTTTTGGTAAAAAATGAGAAGGGATGTGAAAAAACATTGTTCTCAATGCATTATTTGTAGGTGCGCTAAGTCTAGATATCTTTCATATGGTTTTTATACTCCTTTGCCCACACCTAATGTGCCTTGGGTTGATATTTCAATGGACTTCATCTTAGGATTGCCTAAGTCTAAGGGGGGTAAGGACTCTATATTTGTGATTATTGGTCGATTCTCTAAAATGGCTCATTTTGTAGCTTGTTCCAAAACTAATGATGCATCATATACTGCAAATTTATTCTTTAAGGAAGTGGTGAGAATGCACGGGATTCCAATGACTATTGTTTCGATAGGGATACTAAATTCCTTAACCACTTTTGGAGAGTATTATGGAATAAACTTGGTACTAATCTCTTGTTTTTCACAGCTTGTCATCCTCAAACGGACGAACAAATGAAGGTGGTCAACCGAATACTTACCCAACTCTTGCGAACCATAATCAAGAAGAACTTGAAAAGTTAGGAGGAGTGCTTACCACACATTGAGTTTGCTTACAATAGGGCTATTCACTTTACCACTTCTTATTCTCTTTTTGAAACTGTATATGGTTTTAATCCTCTAACTCCTTTAGATTTGGTTCCTTTGTCTATAGGTGAACGGTTGAACCTCGATGGAGCTAAGAAGGCGGAAATGGTGAACGCGCTCCATGAGAAGGTGAAAGCAACCATTGCAAAATGAAATGAAGAGATCGCCCATAAGCACAATCAAGGATGGAAAAATGTGTCATTTGAGTCGGGCGATTGGGTATGGGTGCACCTTCGTAAGGAGAGATTTCCCACGCAACGACGGAGCAAACTAGATCCAAGAGGGGATGGTCCATTTCAAGTTCTCGTCAAAGTTGGATATAACGCTTATAAGATTGATTTATCTGGTGAGTATCATGTTAGCGCCACTTTTAATATTAGTGACCTCTTTCCCTTTGATGTAGATGATGACAATGATTCGAAGACGAATCCTTTCTAAGGAGGTGGAGATGATGAGACTCCATTTCATCATAAAGGTCAAGATCAAGGAGGAGGAGGTGTGACCATACAAGGATAAGGACCGATAACAAGATCTAGGTCTAAGAAGCTTCAAGATGAGTTTTAGTTGCTCATAAAACCATACTTGAGGATGGAAGAGGGTTGAAAGGTTGAGAAAGTTAGCTAATAGTTCATTTTGATGACTATCCAAGAAGGACCCCAACAAGAACTCAAGCCGGCAACAAAGACGGACGAAACTTGACCAAAGGAGACCTTCCAGTAAATAGTCGGTGCCGGCCCCAAGCAGCCAAACTGGCGTCGGCTTCAGCCTGCTCAATGGCGGCCCGAACACAGCGCACAACCGGTGCCGGTTCACGAGCCCTAGCCGGTGTCGGCTAGGGCCTGGGCAGCTGATCACTGCCCCGGGTTTTTTATGTTTTCTCAAGTTTTCTCCATTTTAAATGTTTTGTAAAGACCTATTAAGGCTCTAAATTTTATTAAATCCTCATGGATTACTTAGTTAGGGTTAGGATAGTATAAATAGAACCTTTAGTGATTTGACAACACAATTCACACACTTTATTCAAAATTTGAGAGAGAATCTTGAGAGGCCCTAGCCTCCTTGTTCATCTTGTTCAAGACTATGCTTAAGGGTTAGTCCTCCTTATGAATGAGTCTATAAATCTTTTGGATAATTTAATGTGGTTTCTTTGAATGGTTCTTAATTGCTTTACTTTTCTAATATTTGTTTGAATTTCATTATTTGGGTGTCTATTTTCTCTATTCTATTTGTTTTTGTTTGCCTTTGTTGCTTCAAGGATATTGGAGTGAGATTATAGTAGAACTTTCTACTATTCTTGAGGGTCTTTGAAGTTTAGTTCTTCAAGGGTTTGATAGAGGGTAGGTTGTTATTTCATTTTCTCCTTTTGTCTCAAGAAAAATCTCTATTTTTGGTCCCATTGGTTGAGCTGAACTCCTTACCAATTAAACCACCCACAACACCAAGAAAAAGTCCACTCAAGATCATATCAAAGAGTTGGTGGTCTGACGAAGTTGGAAGCATGTACTTTGATATGCTGTTGTTGAGGTTCTATCGTAGAGCCGATATACTTATATATTGGGTATATGATAGACTTGTACAAGATAGCTTCTGCATTATATCGTCCATTGTGACTGTTCAAATGATCTAAATATCCAGGGTCCTGGGGAACATAACTTGGATGTTTGCTTTAGGGTAGCTCCTTTGGAAAGCGAAAACATTCCAGGAGTCGTGAATCATTGGACTGGAGGTCTAAGGATGGTAGATGTCTTTTAGAGAGGTGTTAGTAAACTCTTCCTCTCTAAATGTACGGCAATGCGTAGAGGGGTATTTTAGTCATTACACCTGTAGGTCAGAGATTTTGCCAACACAACATTGTCTTTGGGGTCAATATTTCTTTATGGTGATATTAAAAAATATTTAAAAATACAAAATACAACTAATTTTATGGTAGGGGTATTTCGATCATTTTAGTAGCCAATGCAATGTGTCTTTTAGTCCTTGGAATAGCCCATAAGTCTTGATGATTTTGGGTTTAGAGATTGATCATATATTAAATGGATTTTATTTTATTCGATTAGCCTGATTTATTTATTGGGTTAGAATAAAATAAAAGGCCCAAAAAGAGAGAATTATATATTGGCCCATTTGAGTTATTTAATTAATTTAATTATTAGGCTTGATTAATCCATGAATAATTAAATTAAATTAAAGGCTAAACCCAATGAACTAGACCAAGGCTTGAGGTTTATATTGGTCCATTGGATTATTTAATTAATTTAATTATTGCGCTTCTATTAGCCATGCATAATTAAATTAAATTTAAAGGCTTAATCCAATGAATTGGGCCATAGGTCCAAAGGCCTGTTTAATGGCTTAACATGATATGGGCCTTAGTGTTTTTGTTTGATTTTTTAATACCCAGATAATAACCTATGATAAAGGTTGTAGGGATTCATAGGGTAACAATAGAGGTTCACAGAAGCACGTTGGTTTCTTTTTCTTCAAGCCTCACATCTTCTCTCTTCTCTCTCGGGTTTACTCTCTGTGCTTTGTAAAGAGCAAAAATAGTGACACATCTTTCTCCTGATTAATGCTCAATAGCATTTAGTCGAAGTAGAAAAATCATCCTTCATCCATAGCTTTCACCAGGCATTTTAGGGGGGAGGGGGGTGTTATATTCTGATAGCCAAGAGAACTCGCATTGATGCCCAAAAGAAGACGTCGGCTTGCGGGACAACAACCTAAAGAATTAATCTTAGAACCAGAATCGGTTCAGGCCGAGGCGCCGGCACCCCCTAGACCAGTGAGGAAACGCATAGGTAAACAACTTTCTTATGATGCTCTGGTTTTGGTTTTGTTCTGTAGTATGTTTCGATTTCTTTATTTATGCCATATTAACGTACAGGTGGTATCAGAGCATGGCTTATATGGCAATATAGGTTGCATGTTAGTGAATAAAACTAGTCAGATGATTATATTTTGTGATTCTTCATGTTTTTTGGTATGGGTAGAATCTCTATAAGTCTCACGGTTGAGACATAGGATCACTATAAAATTTTCTTTTAAACTTTCATAGTGTTCGTGTAAGCCTATGATTAAAGGCATAGGCGTTTGTGAATCGTTTTAGATGAGTTTTGGTCAAAATCGATGAAAAAATCGAGCCCAAGACGTCTACAATGCATAGAGGATATTCGGAGAAGAAGGTCATTGTAGCAGCCAGCCACGAGGAGTCGAGCCAAGAAGCCGAGCCACGCTGCAAAATGAGAGAGGAGTTGAAACCGTCCAAGCCAGCCACAACTGGGCCCGAGTTGGCCTCAGCTCCATGGCGCTCGCAAGGAAGCCTCCTCACGGAAGCCAGTTCCTTGCGCAAGCCCGATTACCGCAACAGCTTCTGCGGGGACCCGGGTCACGGGCACCCCCCCTCGAATCGCGGTCTATGAATTTTTCCATAGGCCATGATCTAGTGTGGTGGGTGCATTGGACTAAAGGAATTTCTTTTTTTTTTTGTTTTTGGTCCCATAGTAGGCAAAATTATTTTTATTGCAATAGTTAATATTCTTTGAATATTTTGCATAAAAAATAATTGTAAAGGAAATTTAGAATTAAACAAGACCATTAATTAATTAATGTGTTTAATTCTATTATGTAGATAATTAGGTTAAAAGAATAGAAAAGTATGAAAACATTTATAGTTTTCCAGCATACTTATTTCTTTTTATACCCTATATGCAGGTTTTCTCAAAGACTAAAGTCTTTGGGAAATTTATGACAAGAAAAATATTTTTTAAATTAAAAAATAGTTATTTTTAACTTGGACAAAAATTAACCCTTGGATATTTTCTCAAAGGATTTAATCATTGACATAGAAAATATTTTGAATTTAGATATTTTTGTAAGTTAAAATAGAAAGCCATTTTTGTTATATTTTTTGCACTAGAAAATTATTTTTATCAAATTAAACTTGAAACCAAAGTCTCTAGAAAGTTTAAAAGAAAATTTTTGAAAATTATTAAGTTCTTAACTATGTAAAATAAATTCATAGAAAATCTCTTAAAGGATTTTTACCTTCATATAGAGATTTATGAATTTAGATATTTTACAAAGAGTTACGGATACTTAATGGGATTTTTTTTTCAAAAAGATATTTTCTTTAAAAATCCTTGTTTTAAAAGACTAAGTGGGAGAGGGGTTCTAACGGCCCCACGACTTCTATCATGATCCTCATTAGAGATCGTGGTTCTCCTTGCGTTACCCTGGAAGTGAACCCGTATAGGATGTGTTGGAATATATGTCATCTGGACTAGTTTATCTGATATAATTATCGAATTTATTAATAAAAGAATTTATTCTCAAAATTTGTTTGTGAATTTACATTTTATTTGTGTATCATTTTCATTTAGAAATGACCCATTATATTTAAATAAGTGATCCATGTGAATAGTGGTCTTTTACAGTAAGGTATGGATCATGTGTTACTTAACACATAAATATTTGTTCTTAATTGATTGATGAGAATGAGAATCTCATCATGTATATGTTATTATGTTATGAATTTCAAATGGAGAATGGCTTACCTTTAGCTAGAAATAATGGACTAACTATTAAAGATAATAGTGGTAGGGTTAACTATTATCGGAATTAATATGAGGATAAAGTTACAAATTATTTTATTTTTTTTCACAAACTGATTTTTTTTTAATTTTTGATATTTCAAAAATGGTTGGTAGAGGTTCTTTTAGTCTTTTGGCCGTTTTTCTCTGTGAAAATAAGCTAACGGGTCCAAATTATGTGGATTGCAAAAAGAACTTGGACATAATACTCACTGTTGAGGAGTATAAGTATGTCCTCTTTAAAACCTACTATGTTATTGGGGAGGGTTCCACCGCGGAGGAGCGTGAGGCTAAAAATGCATGGAAAAAGGCCAACGTAATGACTCGATACTACATGTTGACCTCTATGTCTAATGTGCTCTAGTCAAAACACGAATACATGGCTACTGCATATGACATTAGCCAATTATTAGCCACGATATTCGCTGAAAAGAGCTGTCCCGCAAGGTAGGAAGCTCTTAGAATGATTATAAACACTAAGATGGCTGAGGGAGTATATGCTCAAAATGATTACTACTTTTGAGGAAACGAAAGTCTTAGGGGCTGTTATTGACACCGAGAGCCAAGTAGACATGGTTTTCGAATCTTTGCCGGGCTCTTTTACTCAATTTAAGTTGAACTACAATATGAACAAATTGAACATGACTTTAAATGAGTTAAGGAAAGTGCTCCAAGTGGCGGAGAAGGTCATGAAGCCATAATCCAAGGCTATAATTGCTAGGACTTTTTCTTCTAGAATTGGGCCCAACCTTAGGAAGTTCAAGAAGAAGAAGGGAAACGCACAGGCTTAGCCCAAGAACCAGCCCAACAAACCCAAAGGCAAATGCTTCAAATGTGGGTAAAATGGACACTGGAAAAAGAAGTGTCCAGAACTTTAGGCCAAGAAAAAACCTACAGGTATGTTCTCTATCTAGATTCTATTTCATTGGCTGAATCAACTTCCACTTGGATTGTTGATTCTGATGCTACTGATCATATCTGTAACTCCTTGCAGGGGTTTAGAAAGATAAGAATAATCCAGAAGGACGAGCATGGACTATGAGTAGGAAATGGAGCACGAGTATAGGCCTTTGCAGTGGGAGAGCTGGATCTTGTTTTTTATTGTAATAAAGTAGTTGTATTAAATGATATTTAATATGTACCCATTTTTAAACAGAATTTCATTTCAGTTGCAAAGCTAATAAATCATGGATATTCTATTTGTTTCCATTCTGGTATTACTATCAGTAGAAATAAAGAAGTTTTATATACATGGCATATGTATGGAAACTTATTCTTAAATCCTACAAATTATCAAATAAATAATGTTCAATCTAAACCTTTAAGTAAGAAGAGAAAGACCAATGTCAATGACTCATATCTTTGACATCTAAGGTTAGGCCATATTAACTCAACCAGGATTCAGAGGTTAATCCATGATAGGCCCTTTGGCTCATTAAGATTGGAAAGTTGGCCTCAGTGTGAATCCTGCCTTATGGAAAAAATGACCAAAAGATCGTTCATCCAAGAGGCTGATAGAGCTAAGGAGATATTGGGTCTTATTCATACTGATATGTGTGGTCATTTGTCTACACAAGTTAGAGGATGTTTTGAGTATTTCATCACTTTTCACGGATAATTGTACAAGGTTTTGTTATGTCTACCTGATGAGGTGCAAGTCTAACTCTTTTGACAAGTTTAAAGAGTTTAAGGTTGAAGTGAAGTGTCGGACAGGTAAACTGATCAAAACCTTACGATCGGATCGTGATAGAGAATGCCTCCTCAATGAGTTTAAGGATTACATGGTATATTATGGAATAATATCCCAACTCTTTGCGCTGGGTACACCCCAGCAGAATAGAGTAGCTAAGAGAAGGAATAAGACATCAATATAAATGGTTCGAAGCATGATGTCTCATGCTACTCTTCTGGTATTTTTTGGGGGATACGCCTTGAAAACAGTGGCATACATTTTGAACTTGGTGCCTTCCAAGTCAATACTTAGGACACTCTATGAGATGTGGATTGAGCGTAAGCCAAATCTAAATCATCTCAAGATATGGGGCAACTTATGTACTGATCAAAGAAGATAAGTTAGAACCAAGATCAGAATTATGCTACTTTGTTGAGTATCTAAAAGGGACAAAATGAGGTTACTTTTATCATCCCAAGGAGCAAAAAATACTGGTAAGTACTAGTGCTAGATACTTGGAGGATGATCAAAGTACTTTACTAAAGGTTTAACAAGGTTGGAACTCGAAGAGAAGTTATTTTCGGAATCAACTTCTTCAGACCCAATTATGAAATAAGAAGAGGTATAGCCTCAAGAACCTGTTCAAATAGAGCTTTGTTGTAGGGGGAGGATATCTAGAGTTCCAGAAAGATGGACAGGAGAGGCTTCTGAGTTAGTTTCTGACCATCAAGATTAAGATCCTACTAGATACGAGGAGGCTATTACTGATGTCGATGCAAATCTGTGGCATGAAACATGAAAGTCAAGATTGAGTCTATGTACTTCAATCAGGTTTGGGATCTTGTAGCTTCACCTAAAGGGATAAAATCCATTGGGTGTAAGTGGTTATACAAAAGGAAGGGAGGAGCGGGTGAGAAGGAAGAAACCTTCAAAGCTAGACTTGTGGCAAAAGGGTATACTCAGAAAGAGATAATCGATTATGATGAAATATTTTCCCCAATAGCCATGTTTAAGTCCTTCCATATTCTCATTGCCATTGCATGTCATTATAACTATGAGATATAGTAAATGGATGTCAAGACAGTATTTCTTAATGGTCATTTTAACGAAGACATCTATATGTTCCAACCAAAAGGTTTTATTGTGAAAGGCCAAAAACATATAGTCTGCAAATTTAAGAAGTCCATTTATGGACTTAAGCAAGCATCTAGAATATGGACATTTATTTTAATGAGACTGTAAAGTCTTACAATTTCATTCAAAACGCGGATGAATCATGTGTGTACAAGAAATTAGAAGAAATAAATGTGATTTTTCTTATATTATATGTGATTGATATTCTACTCATTGGGAATGATGTAGGAACATTATCATCTACTAAGGTTTGGCTGTCTAGTCAATTCAGTATGAAAGACTTTGGAGAAGCCAGTTACATTCTCGGGATTAAGCTTCTTAGAAATAGGAAGCAGAGAATGTTAAGATTATCCCAAGCGACATACATTGACAAGATGCTGGCTAAGTTTAGTATGGACTCATGCAATGGAGCTCTAATCCATTGCAGACATGGGTTATCTTTTTGTTCTAAGGACTGTCCTAACTCCTAAGAGGAAAAAATAGGATAAGTAAGATTCCATACACTTCAGCTGTGGGAAGTCTCATATATACCATGCTCTGCACTAGGTTAGATATCTACTTTGTTGTAGGCTTAGTTAGCTGATATCAGTCAAACCCTGGGGATGTTCATTGGCAAGTTGTAAAGCATATTCTTAAATATCTCAATGGTATGAAAGATTATATGCTGGTTTATAGGACTGACGACTTGGTTCCTACTAGATACACAGACTCAGATTTTCAGGCAGATAAGGATGAGAGAAAATCCACTAGTGGATATGTCTTCACCTTGTCTGGAGGAGCTGTTTTATGGAGGAGTATCAAGTAATCTTGTATTACTGACTTAACTAAGGAAGCTCAGTATGTGGCAGCTTTGGAAGCACCCAAGGAAGCAGTTTGACTTCAGAAGTTCCTTTTAAAACTTAAAGTTGTACCACACATAGACAGATTGATTGTGGTGTATTGCGACAACTCTAGAGCAGTGTCGCAATACAAATAACCCAGAACCATAAGAAGGAGAAGCACATCCAGAGGAAGTACTACCTGATCCGGGATTTCATTCAGAGCAGGGAAATCGTGGTGGAACAGATGGCTTCGAAGAACAACCTAACAGATCCCTTTACCAAGCCTTTGACTGAGAGAGTGTTCAAGAGACACTTAGACGCCATAGGAGTGAGCACCTACGGACTTTCTTAATCTTAGTGTGCAAGTGGGAGATTATTAGAATATACACCCTCTAAACCAGTTTATCTTATGTAATTATCGAATTTATTAATAAAGAATTTATTCTCAAAATTTATTTGTGAATTTACATTTTATTTGTGCACGTTTTTCATTTGGAAAGGACCTATTGTGTTTAAGTAAGTGATCCATGCGAATGGTGGACTTTCACCGTAAGGTATGAATTATAGGTTACTTAACACATAAATGTTTGTTCTTAACTGATTGATGAGAATGAGAATCTTATCATGTATAGGTTATTGTGTTATGAATTTTAAATGGGGAATGACTTACCTTTAGCCAGTGAGTAGTCCACTCACTTCATAGTATGAGCGTCTTTCGAATACGTAGAATAGGACTTGTAATAGTGGTTTCTAAAAGTACTATTTAAAAAAAACTCAAACTATTACAGTTATAGCGTGGACTAGTACTCTACTGCTTAAGTTTGAGTTGGTAGTCTGACAAAGTTAGAAGCATATACTTTGATATACTGTAGTTGTGGTTCTTTCGTAAAACCAATATACTTGTATGTTAGGTATATATGACTAGTTAGTTAAGCCAGACTTGTACAATATAACTTCTACGTTATATTGCCCATTGTGACTGTTCAAATGATCTAATTATTCAGGGCCTTGGAGAGTATGATTTGGATGTTTACTTTAGGATAGCTCCTTTGAAAAGTATAAACATTCCAAGAGTCGTGGATCATTGGATTAGAGGTCTAAGGATGGTAGATATCTAATAGAGAGATATTAGTACACTCTTCTTCTCTAATTGCACGATAATGCGTAGAGGAGTATTTTAGTCATTACACCTGTAGGTCGAAGACTTTGCTAAAGCAACATTATCCTTGAGGTCAATTTTTCCTTATGGTGATATTAGGAAATATTTAATATGCAAAAAATAGCTATTTATATAGCAAGATGTATTTTGGTCATTTTAGTAGCCAAGACGATATGTCATTTGGTCCTCGAATTGGCCCTTAAGTCATGAAAGATTTGGGTTAAGGAATTAGTCTTGATATTTATGAATTTTTTTTATTTTATTAGTCCGATTTATTATTAGATTAGAATAAAATAAAAGATCTAAGAGAGAGTATTTATTTTATTTAGTTTAATTGGTTAATTAATTATTCAGGGCTCAAAACTCAGATTGAATAATTAAAAAATTAATTTGGATATAAACTAGACAAAAGGTATAAAATTTTGTATTGGTTTATGACTTGTTAATTATTTATTGGGCAGTTTAATAAAATCCAAAAATAAATAATTGAAATTTATTATTTATGGGTGTTCAAGCTTAAGAATAAATAATTTTAACTGATCCAATAAATAAGACCAAGGGTAAAATAAAATTAATATATATATTAAATTAATTAATTAATTAAAAAAATAACACGGGATGGAACCCGTGTTGTTTCGTGTGCAAGATAATAGAAAGTATAAATGCTTTCTATTTGCACGTGAGTGGACTCTCTCTCGGGGGATCTGCTGAAATGAATGAAAATAAATTGAAGGCTTTGATTGGTGAATAGAACTTCGGCATTCAATTTTCATTTCACAGAGACAGAGACAGAGACCCAGCAAGCATTTCGACCAAGCCTTCGAAGCTTATTAAAACCCAACCTTTAAGCCTTCACCGGTTGTGCTACGGGCACCATTTTAGAAGATCAAATGTTTTGCGTGAATGAGACGCAGTAGACATTTACAAGAACGTAATCTAATCGCCTTAAGTATCCTTGTACAGATATCTACACCAGTGCAAAGGGAGCCATTTAATCACCGAGGTAAATTTTTCATTTTCCTAACATACTTTCATTTTAATGATTTTTGCCATTTTAAACTTTCAGGATGAGGATATCACAAGGATTCAGAACTAATGGATAGATGTAATTAATAATCCGGGACACGTGCTATGATTGGCCAGCCCACGTTAGAGGTTATAGTGCGAGGAGTGTCCATAGAAAATGAGAAGAAACGACCATCCCATCAATGGAGTTATCCTTCTAGATAATAATCTAAAAGAAAAATTAGTTTGTGGTGGTTAATACACTTAGATTAGGAAACTGTTAATCTTCCTAAGAAGCTATGTCAGTTTTCCTAAGAGCTAAATTAATCATATTAAAGATAATAGTGATAGGGTTAACTATTATCGGATTTAATATGATGATAAAGTCACAAATTATTTTATTTTTTACAAATTGAGTTTTCTTTTATTTTTTATTTTTCAGAAATGGTTGGTGGAGGTTCTTTTAGTCCTTTAACCATTATTCTCCAAAAGAATAAGTTAACGGGTCCAAATTATGTAGATTTAAAAAGGAACTTGGACATAATACTCACTACTGAGGAGTATAAGTATATTCTCTATGAAACCTGCTTTGTTATCGGGAAAAGTTCTACTAATATTGAGCGTGAGGTTGAGAAGGCATGGAAGAAGGCTGACGAGATGGCTCGTTGCTACATATTGGCCTCCATGTCTAATGTACTCCAGTCCACACACGAGCACATGGTCACTGCCTACGACATTAGCCAGTCACTAGCCACAATATTTGCCGATAAGAGCCAGCCTGCAAAGCAGGAAATTCTTAAGACGATCATAAACACTAAAATGGCTGAGGGAGTATCAGTCAGGGAGTATATACTCAAAATGATTACTGTTTTCGAGGAAGTGAAAGTCTTAGGGGCTATTATTGATCCTGAGAGCCAAGTGGACATAGTTCTTGAATCTCTGTAGAGCTCTTTTACTCAATTCAAGTTGAACTACAATATGAACAAATTAAACATGAGTTTAATTGAGTTAATAAAAGAGCTTCAGGTGGCTGAGAAAGTCATGAAGCCATAGTCCAAGGCTATAATTGCTAGGGCTTCTTCTTTCAAAATTGGGCCCTAGCCCAAGAAGTTTAAGAAGAAGAAAGGAAACGCAGTAGTCCAACCCAAGAACTAACCCAACAAGCTAAAGGGAAAGTGTTTCAAGTGCGGCTAGAAAGGACACTGGAAAAATGAGTGTCTAGAGTTTCAGGCCAGTTAAAATCCTACAGGTATTATTTTCTATCTAGAGTTAGTTTCAATGGTTGGATCAACTTCCACTTGTATTGTTGATTCTGGAGCCATTGATCATATCTGTAACTCCTTGTAGGGGTTTAGCAAGATAAGAAACTCCAAAAGGTTGAGCATAGATTACGGGTAGGAAATGAAGAGAAAGTATGGGCCCTTGCAGTGGGAGAGTTGGATCTTATTTTTTATTATAATAGAGTAGTTATTTTGAAGGATATTTTATATGTACCTGAATTTAGACAGAATTTGGTTTCAGTTGCAAAACTTATAAATTAGGGATATTCTATTTCTTTCTATTCTGGTATTACTATCAGTAGAAATGGAGAAGTTCTTTGTTTTGGGCATATGTATGGAAACTTATTATTTTTAAATCCTACAAACAATCAAATAAATAACACTTAATCTGAACCTTTAAGTAGGAAGAGAAAGACCAATGTCAATGACTTGTATCTTTAGCATCTAATGTTGATTCATATTAACTTAACCAGGATTCAGAAGTTAATCTATGATGGGCTTGAGCTCATTAAGATTGGAAAGTTGGCCTTAATGTGAATCCTACCTTATGAGAAAAATGACCAAAAAGTCGTTTACCCAAAAGGCTGATAGAGCCAAGGAGATGTTAGGCCTTGTTCACACTGATGTGTGCAGTCCTTTGTCTACACCAGCTAGAAGGGGTTTTGACTATTTCATCACTTTCACGGATGATTGTACAAAGTTTGGTTATGTCTACTTGATAAGGTGCAAGTCTAACTCTTTTGACAAGTTCAAAGAGTTTAAAGCTAAAGTGGAGCGTCAGACATGTAAACTGATCAAAACCTTGCGATCGAATCGTGGTGAAAAGTACCTCCTCAGTGAATTCAAGGATTACATAGTACATCATGAGATAATATCCCAACTCTCTGTGTCGGGAACACCTCAATAAAATGGAGTAGCTGAGAAAAGGAATAGGACGTTGATAGAAATAGTTTGTAGTATAATGTCTCATGTTACTCTTCCAGTTTCTTTTTGGGGATATCATTTGGAAACAACAGCATACATTCTGAACTTGGTGCCTTTTAAGTCAATACCTAGGACGCCCTATGAGATATGGATTGGGCGTAAATCAAGTCTGAATCATCTTAGGATATGGGGTAGTCCAACTTATGTACTGATCAAGAGAGACAAGTTAGAACCAAGATCGAAATTATACTATTTTGTTGGGTATCCAAAAGGGACAAAAGGAGGTTACTTTTATCATCTCTAGGAGCAGAAAGTACTAGTAAGTACTAGTGCTAGATACCTAGAGGATGATCAAAGTACTTCCACCAAAGGTTCAACAAGGTTGGAACTCGAGGAGAAGTTATCTTTGGAATCAACTTCTTCAGACTTAATTGTGGAACAAAAAGAGGCACAGCCTCATGAACTTATACAAATGGATCCTCGTCGTAATGGGAGGGTATCTAGGGTTCGAAAAAGATAGACTGGAGAGGTTTTCGAGTTGGTCTCTGACCATTAGGAACAAGATCCCACTAGATATGAGGAGGCTATTGCCGATGCCAATATAAATCTATGACATGAAGCAATAAAAGTCGAGATTGAGTCTATGTACTTCAATCAAGTTTGGGATTTTATAGCTTCACCCGAAGAGATAAAATCCATTGAGTGTAAATGGGTATACAAGAGGAAAATGAGAGCGGATGGGAAGGTTGCGAATGGGTATATTTAGAAAGAAAGAATCGATTATGAGAAAACCTTTTTCCTGATAGCCATGCTTTAATCTATCCAGATCCTCTTTGCCATCACATGTCATTATAACTACGAGATATGGCAAATTGATGTCAAGAAGGTATTTCTTAATGGCCATCTTAGTAAAAACATTTATATGTCCCAATTGGAAGGTTTTATTACTAAAGGTTAGAAACATATGGTTTGCAAGTTTAAGAAGTCCATTTATGAATTTAAGCAGGCATCTAGAGTATGGAACACTCGTTTTGATGAGACTGTAAAATCTTACGATTTTATTCAAAACGAGGATGAACCATGTGTATACAGAAAATTGGAAGGCATAAATGTGAATTTTCTTATCTTATATGTGGATGACATTTTACTCATTGAAAATGATGTGGGAATATTATCATCTACTAAGGTTTGGCTGTCTAGTTAATTCAGTATGAAGAATTTGGGAGAAGCCAGTTACATTCTCGGGATTAAGTTTCTTAGAAATAGGAAGCAGAAAATGTTAGGATTATCTTAAGCGACATTCATTGACAAGATGCTGACCAAGTTTAGTATGGATTCATGCAAGAGAGCTCTAATCCCTTATAGACATGGGTTATTTTTTTGTTCAAAGAACTATCCTAAGTCCCAAGAAGAAAAGACAGAATGAGTAGGATTCTCTATGCTTTGGTTGTGGGAAGTCTCATGTACGTCATGCTGTGCACTAGGCCAGATATTTGCTTTGCCGTAGGTTTAGTTAGAAGATATCAGTCAAATCCTAGGGAGGTTCATTGGCAAGTTGTAAATTATATTCTCAAGTACCTCAAAGATAAAAGAGATTCTATGTTGGTTTATAGGGCTGATGACTTGATTCCTACTAGATATACAGACTCAGACTTCCAGGCAGATAAGGATGAGAGAAAATCCACTAGTGGATATGTCTTCACCTTGTCTGGAGGAGCTGTTTAATGGAAAAGTACCAAGTAATCTTGTATTACTGACTCAACTATGAAAGTTGAGTATGTGGCAGCTTCGGAGGTATCCAAAGAAGCAGTCTAGCTCCAAAAGTTTCTTTCAAAACTTGGAGTCGTGCCACACATGGACAGACTGATTGTGGTGCATTGTGACAATATTAGAGCAGTCTTGTAACCCAAAAACCTAGGAACCATAAGAAAGGGAAGCACATCGAGAGGAAGTATCACCTGATCCGGGATTTCATCCAAAGAAGAGAAATCGTGACGGAACATATAGTCTCGGAGAACAATCTAGTAGATCCCTTCATCAAGCCTTTGGCTGAGAGAGTCTTCAAAAGACACTTAGATGCCAAAGGTGTGAAACTCCAGTCAAAACCAACCTTAGAGTAAGGGGGTTGGGATGCATATCATACTTTATTTCATGATTAAATACATTCTCATATGATTTTATGTGCTTTGGATTTGAGTTTTATTGTTTTGAAGTCTCGTTGGTGAGTATTGTGTGAGATGGACAAAATGGTAATTTTTGCCCGAGGGGAAAATGGGGAGATAGATTGTGGATTGAATAGAAAATAATTTTTCTAGTGGAAATAGCAACAAGAGTTGTTGTGGTGTAGTGGTTAGAGCCTTAGAATTAATTATTGAAGTCTAGAGTTCAAATTCCATCATAGAAGCTTTAGCTAGATTAAATTTTATTTTTGCTTGGGAGGTGTTGGTTTCGGCCTTAAGGGCCTAGATTAAGGTGGTGATAATGACCTAGGAGAGACATGTTAGGAGAATTCTCATTTCACTCCTTTGCTCTACTCAAAATTCTTAAAGGGAATTCATTCTCTCTTGACCTTTAGTTTTTCTTAATTTCAACCCCTTAGTTGATCAAGGTGTTCTATCCTTTTTCTTTCCAGAAAAATTCAGTAAAGTGCTGAGGTCTTATAGGATCAAAAAGTCCTAGTAAAAGGCTTCTCATGTTCTGGAAAATGTGGATGAATTGTGGGAAATTCCAAGAGGAAAATCCCTCTAGTAAACTTGCTGAAATTTCACTCTATAGCTAGTTCACCTTCCTTCTTGGAATGAGCTGAAATCTTCCAGCTTGTGTACCCTCAAAATGTCAAACTTCTTAGCTAACATTCCCTTCCAAATGTTGCCAGAAAAATGGCCTTAAGTTCAGCTTGAAACATGAATTATTTCTGCCATTTTCGGACTGCACAAAGACTGAGCAAAACCAGTGAAAAATCCTGGGCAAATCGCTACCTTGGAGGCTCAAAACCAAGTTGTTTTCTTCCAGATTTTGTGCAGCACCTTAGCCATATTTTTCCTCCATGGAGAAGGCTGGAAACCAGCCTTGAATACCCCTGAAACCCCCCTCCCAGCTCGCTGCAAATCGGCTGGAAGTGGTAGATGAAATTCTGCCCAGAAAATTCTGTGCAGAGAAATTCTGGGCAGTCAAATGTCCAGCCTTGTTTCCTGTTCTTCTTCCAGCCAAAACACCAACCTACTTCTGTCAAAACCTCCCTTAAACCACCATTAACAGAGCTCCAATGGTTCCCCTGAGCTTTTGGATGAAAGGCAGCAATGGCTGTCTGAAAATCTCTCCAACAAATCCCTGCAATTTAGCTTGATTGGTTTCCAAAATTTCAGCCATCTTGTTTAGCAACTTTCCATAAAATCTTACACCATTGACCAGACATCTTCTTCACTATTGTACCCCTTAGTTTCGGCCATCATAAGCCTCATTGAACCAGTTTTAATTCCTCAGAAAAGCTGCACATTCAGTCGGCCATAGGAGACTTCAAAGCTGTCCAAGAAAATCAAGATATTCTTAGAATATCTAATTTCCAAATTCTCTTCCTAAAAATATTCTTCAAGGATTGTAACAACTAACCTTTCCTTTCCCTTCCAAATCAAAGAAACAACTCCCTGAACCCTACAGAATTTCGACAGCCATAATTCCACAGAAATTCGGCAGCTCTCCCAATCTCCCTCTCTCGATTTTCTCTAGCCACTAAGAACACACACACTACACCAAGAACACTTACTACCTTCTTTCACCTAATACACCTTCAAACCACTTCAAACCCTCACGAAAATCTCTAGATTTGATCTACTCTTTGCTGTGAATCCATCAACACTATTATTAACATCAAACTCCACAAATCATCTTACTACTTTGGATCAAAACCAGAAATTTTTGTGAAGGTCAAGAACATCTTCAAGGTAAACTTATTCTATCAACTTCATCTTCTTCAAACTTGATCTCCAATGAGAAC
The DNA here is from genome assembly GCA_026120185.1 of Voacanga thouarsii. Taxonomy (NCBI): domain Eukaryota; kingdom Viridiplantae; phylum Streptophyta; class Magnoliopsida; order Gentianales; family Apocynaceae; genus Voacanga; species Voacanga thouarsii. The sequence goes on along the minus strand of JANUWF010001719.1, from coordinate 2,526,207 downwards.
TTATGTGAATGAACATACTAATGATGTCTTCCTCTCTCTCTCTCTCTCTCTCTCTCTCTCATGGCCCGAAATTCCCTCCCTTGGCCGAATGGTCTCTTTTTCCATGACCATACTTTTGCCACCTCTCTTGGACAAGATTAGCCATCTAGGAGTTGAGATCTACTCTAAACTCTTTCAAAGCGTTCATCAACTAAGTAAGTACCTTCGATCCTTCTTTTAAACTCTAGAATCATGTCTCTAGGATGATGTTGTTAAAAGGTGAACAGTGGTAGGATTTGAGTATATATATTTAATGTTGAGATTGAAGCATGAGCAATTGTATGATTGTGAAGAAGATGGGATTTATGCATGAAAGGTTCATCTTGGTTGATTGTATGTTGATTCGAGGTTTGATGCATGTCATATGTAGTATTTGTGATAAAGTATGCTAGAGATTATTTCACCCTTAGTGAATAGGAGTTATATGCATGACTAGAATGTTGAAGCCATGTTCATGTTTATGCTAGTAAATGTTAAGTCATGTCTTAATAAATTTAGATCTATACCTATATGCAAGATTTGGATGATTTAATGAATTGAAGAATTGTGTATGTTCTTGATTGAGGATGGCCATAAAAATTTGATCGTGATCTAGTTGTCCCTAAAACTAATTTTCACTTTATGCATAAAATACTCAATAAAATATTATTGCTAGTATTTTCGAAAAACTCTAGGAATGGTAGATTTGGAATCATTATATATAAATGATATTTTAGTCAAATAAATAATAATTTTGCTAGAAAATAAAATAAATAAATATTATTTAAAATAAAGAGATCAATTAAAGCTTTATGAGAATAATTCATAATTAGTAAAATATTTACTAAATCAAAACTGTTAAGGATTTACTTATTATTTTCCAAGAGAGGCTTACTAAATTTAATCTCAACTAGTTTTGACTATCAATTATTTTCTAACAATTAAACTATCATTAAATCAATATTTTACCTAGTACCTCCTATGACTCTTGATCAAATAAACTCTAGATTTTTCTTAACAAGATGTAAACTTTCAACTTATTAGAATTTATTTTCCAAACCATTAATTATTTTAAATAACAAATTAAACTTAGCTTATAAACCTATTTAATTAGTGTCTTGCATTAAAGCTTGGGACACTAGGATCATGGTAGTAGTGAATTGGGTTGATTTAAAATTGAGGAAGTGGATTGTAGCTTGAATCTGATTAAGATTTGTATTTACCCATGTGGGATTAGGTCAGCTGTTCGAGACCTTATTGTTGTGAGCAAGAATCAGGTAAGCTCCCGCATAAAATCTAACGACGTGGAAATGTTTTCCTTATGGCAAGCTAAATATGGAGTGTATGGACACTCGTTTATCTGAAGGCAATTGAGGGTTGAATTTGTTCTTATTTCCAACACTTAAATTATTTAAAAGTTACTGAGCAGATTTTCCAAACTTAAAACTCTTTCTAAAACTGATTGTTCCCAAAACTTTGGAAACCCTCAAATTACTAGTTTCATGAAGAGCAATGCTTTGTTCATTTTATCCCAAGTGGGAAATGTCGTTGAGTACTCAATAAGGGTGGACTACTATAACTAGTCTTTGAAGGGTTATGGTAAGTCTCTCAACAGATGGCCACTTCTGAGGGGTGAGTCCTTTCCGGATAAGATATCAGTCCAGTGAGTCATGCCGGTCTGAGCTAGTAGTTTGTTTTCAGTCAAGTGACTGTGTTTTGCCGGAATGGACACCCGGTTGTTGTTTAGGTATAGAGAAGGAGGAGTATCTTGCCCAGTAGGCCGATCACCTACTTTTCTCAGTCTGCACAAAGTGTCGACATTCTGACCGGTTATGGGGCCCAACGTGTGGTAACCCATATCCCTTTCTTTCGAGTGGTTGATTTCATTACTTATGTACGGCTAAATAAGCCAAAACGCCACTCTTGCTTTTGCCTAATGTTTATTGCTTGCCAATGTTTCTCATATTAAAGTTTCACACTCTGCATCCATGAACTGATTTCACTAAACACCCAAAGCACACACGGACTTACTGAGATTTCTGTCTCATCACATTTTTATCATGATTTCAGGTTGATCCTGCTGTGGGGTCGAGTAGCTAGTAGTGTCTGCCTTGGAAGAGATTGTTGTCATTTAATTCTATGTATTGCTTTGGGGAGACAAGAGTGGATAATTTTATTTATGGTTTTGTTTCGAAATTCATGGATTTATTCTTGAAGTTTTCTTTGGGTTGTAATAACTTTTTAAGTTAAATATTATTTTTATTCCACAATTTGTTTGTGTGACCTAGTTATAAAGACCCCTTGTCCTTTGGACGGGGCGACATCCCCGGCCCTGGCGGATTTAGGCTTCGGGGTGTTACAAAAGGAGTGGGCACCTACAAACTTTCTTAGTCTTAGAATGCAAATGAAAGATTGTTAGAATGTATGCCCTATAGACTAGGTTTCTGATGTAATTATCTAATTTATTAATAAAAAATTTATTCTAAAAATTTATTTGTGGGTTTACATTTTATTTATACACGATTTACGTTTGGAAATGACCCATTGTATTTAAGTAAGTAATCCATGTGAATGGTAGTCTTTCACAATAAGGTATGGATCACGAGTTACTTAATACATAAACGTTTGTTCTTAATCGATTGATGAGAATGGAAATCTCATCATATTTAGATTATTATATTATGAATTCCAAATGGGGAATGACTTACCTTTATTTAGTGGGTAGTCTACTCATTTCATAACATGAACGTATTTCGAATACGTAGAACATGACCTGTAATAGTGATTTCTAAAAGTACTATTTAGTAGAAAACCAGACTATTATTGCTACAGCGTGGACTAATACTCTACCGCTTGAGTATGAATTGGTAGTCTGATGAAGCTGAAAGCATGTACTTTGATATACTATAGGTAAGTTTCTATCGTAGAGACGATATATTTGTATGTTAGGTATATATGACTAGTTAGTTAAAATAGACTTGTACAAGATAACTTCTATGCTATATTGCCCATTGTGATTGTTCGAATGATCCAAATATCCAGGGCTCTAGGGAACATGACTTGGATGTTTGCTTTAGGGTAGCTCCTTTGGAAAGCGAAAATATTCCAAGAGTCATGGATAATTGGACTAGAGGTCTAAGGATAATAGATGTCTTTTAGAGAGGTGTTAGTACACTCTTCCTTTCTAAATATACGGCAATGTGTAAAGGGGTATTTTAGTTATTACACTTGTAGGTCGGAGACTTTGCTAACACAGTATTGTTCTTGGGGTCAATATTTCCTTTTGGTAATATTAGAAAATATTTAAAATACAAAATATAACTATTTTTATAGTATGGATATTTTGGTCATTTTAGTAACGAAGACGATGTGTCTTTTAGTCCTCGGAATAGCTCATAAGTCCTGATGGTTTTGGATTGAGAGATTAATCTTATATTAAATAGATTTTATTTTATTCGAGTAGCTTGGTTTATTTATTGGGTTAAAATAAAATAAAAAATTCAAAAATGGAGAGTTATATATTGGCCTATTTAGGTTATTTAATTAATTTAATTATTGGACTTGTATTAGTCTAGGAATAATTAAATTAAATTAAAGGCTAAACCTAATGAATTGGGCCAAGGCTTGAGGTTCATATTGGTCCATTAGGTTACTTAATTAATTTAATTATTGGGCTTCTATTAGGCCAAGAATAATTAAATTAAATTAAAAGGTTTAACCCAATAAATTGGGCTATAGGTCTAAAGGTCTGTTTAATGGCTTAACATGACGTGAGCTTTAGGGTTTCTATTTTATTTTTGAATACTCGGATAATAACCTATGATTAAGGTTGTTGGGATTCAGAGGGTAACAACAAAGGTTCATAGAAGTACATTGGTTTCTCTTCCTTCAAGCCTCACGTCTTCTTTCTTCTCTCTTCTCTCTCGGGTGTGCTTTCTATGCTTTGTAAAGAGCAAGAACAGAGGCACGTTTCTCTCATAATTAATGCTCAATAGCATTTAGTCGGAGTAGAAAGATCATCCTTTATCCATAGCTTTCACCAGTCATTTTTAGGGGGGGTTATATTCCAATAGCCAAGAGAACTTGCGTTGATGCCCAGAAGAAGCTGTCGGCTTGCGAGACAATAGCCTGAAGAATCAATCTCGGAACCAGAATCGGTTCAGACCGAGGCGCCGGCACCTCGTAGACCAGTGAGGAAATGCAAAGGTAAACAACTTTCTTGTGATGCTCTGTTTTCGATTTTGTTCTGTAGCATGTTTTGATTTCTTCGTTTTTACCATATTAACGTACAGCCACAACCATCGTATTTAGTCGTCCAAACAACTTAACATAACAAATGCAACGGTTGCCAGCCATCGTATTTGTGATGGTTTCAAATACGAAGGCTATAAACCGTCGCATTTACTTATCAAATACGATGGTTTGTAGCTGTCATATTTGATAAACAAATACGACGGTTTTATTAATCTAATACGATGGTGTTTCGAACTGTGTCAATAAACCTTCTGGCTAATAAAAAATGACCCTTAAATACTACCATCGTATTTGACCGTTGTATTAGCCTAATACGAAAGTTTTGTATCCATTGTCATCCAAAAGCGACAAGACTTATTACGACGGCCTTATAACCGTCGTTTAGCTGTCGTATTTAGCAAATACGACGACTGTGCAATTGGATGCTTATTTTAGTAGTGCTGTCTGTGCTCACATGGATAGGTACAGTACGAAGGAAGTAGCCAGTCGCCGTTCTTGAAAGAATATCTTTGACTACTCATCTAGCTTGAACAAGCCAAACTCAAGGAGATACCAGTAAAGCTATAATTGGAGGATCCACAATGGCCTAGGAAGTGGAAAAATCTTTTCACCCTCAGTAACATTTTCGTATAACAAGAACAGAGAATGGTAGATAGAAGATAATATCATAGCAGTGAGGCCACCCATACGACTAGAGAATAACAAAGAGATAAAATAGGAAAACTCTCGAACAACCAAAAAAGGTAGTGCAAACAACATATTTGTAGACCCAATACAAAAGAAAGGTAGCATATTCATCTCTAGTTACTACTCCAGTCTTCCTATTAGATTTTATAAATTTATTATAAACTATCATATTCTTGTGCATAATGTTGTAATTAGGAACTAGGGTAGTACCATAGTTGAGTACTTTTTCACTATTTAGTTGTAGGCCAAGTATTGTAAAAATGTCTAGAATAGTAGAGCTTACTATTTCGAAAGAGAATATGAAGCCATTGATTGCAGAAGACCAGAATGGAAGCATAGTCCTTAATAGGGGACAATCGGAATAGTGGCTAAAGGCAGATATGTGAATTACGTAAAAAATGCATCTTGCCTTCCATTAATGTCTAAATGAGGCAAAAACCCTTTTCAACCAGCCTAAATTTAGGCGGCCAAATGCCTGAGCTCCATTTGAGTTTGTTGAAGAGCAGGTCGAAGCCTTTGGGTTTTATGAATTTTGATCAATTTGTTCTATCACCATTGGAGGATAAGGTAGGCACTAATTTGCACCAATTCACAAACTCAGAAATGGATATTAAGGTGCATTGATTGGATAAAGTTTCTAAGAGTTCTCCTAAAAGTCGTTAGGTGGCCAGGTCATAAGAAGAATTAGTGCTACTAGATATTTTTTGTTAGAAGGAAAAAATCACTTTAGATGTTTTTGCAATTAGGGTTTTTCTTTGAAGGAAAAAGAAGAAAGAAGATGAGATTAAAAGATAAATCCAAGAGGTTTTATTCTTTCGAAATTCAAAAGAGTGGAGGAAAAGAGTTAAAGCCGCAGTTGTTTATGAAGAAAGAATCATCATTAGACTTAACTTCCGAAAATGGTTGTGTGAAAACCAAAGAACTTTTTTGTTTTATGGGTCTGGTCGATTTCAAGGAACAAAAAAATGGGTCAAAATGTTGACAAACAAAAAGTTAAAGAACGACTGGACAATCAATCAACAAAAGATTGAGGATTGGCTAGACGGCTCAGACAACTGATCCGGGATCGGTTTGACTGGATGACGAATCTACTCAGATTGGATTAGAGGGATCAACTGGACATTGGAGCACAATGCAGGAAGTTTGAATCCAGAAAGATAAGGCTGAAGGATCAGTATTATGGGCAGAGTTTTGACTGAGTCAAGAGCCTTTCTTCTCCACTACTGCTATCAACATTGAAGGAAACAACATAGAGAGAAAGTAGCGAAAGTGGTGAACGTGGGCTGTAAGGTTCATTAATAAGCAAATAAGAAAACAGACGACACATTAGAAGTATTTTCAAGTAAATTTCCTCATTTACTATCCTTCTGGAGTTATTTAGTTTAGTTTTACTCTGTTTTCAATTATATTTTTGTCATTACACTAATTTTTTAATCATTATAAAAGAACTCCCTCAGTTTTTAGGAGATTTGCTTGTATCTTCAAAGCGTAACCCAAATCTCAAAGTTAATAAGAATCTTTTTCTGCCTTACTTTTTGGATTTCATTCATTTTTTTTGACAAAAGAGATTTTATTAGTGTTAGCTGATCCATTCTACAATTTCAGACTTTAGCTTGCTAACTAATTTCTTCTTCAGCTGATCGAACGACTAGAGTTTAGGATGGTCGCGTGCAAGAGAGAAAGACAGAGAGAGGGAAAGAGAGGCCTAAATAGCTATGTTACCAGCTTTTCATATCCTATTAGAAGTTTGGACTTGATGAATTATGTGGTTAGCAGCTCGACCCATCATTTCGTTAGAAACGAAATCAAAGGCAGATATCTTGAAGATCTGGAAGATCAAAAGCCTAAGACCAAGGTTTTAACAGACATTATATCATGGATTATAATTTTGCAATTACAAAATGGGCGCAGGTATTTAACGTTTCATATTAAAGGACAAAGACCAAGGTTTTAACATACATTATATTATGGACTATAATTTTGCCATTTTAAAAAACCACCACCATCTATTTTTTGTTTCTTTTTTAGTTTTTCAGGGGCAATTTTGCCCGTAAAACTATTTTTTTATAAGAAAAAAATTTAAATCAGATTTAATTCAATATAACAAGTTCTATTATGAGAACTAGGTTGATTTGCCTGTGTGTTGCATGGGATAATTTCAATAGTTTTGTCATTCTCTATACGTTCTCCTAGATCAAAATTGACATTCGCTTGAATACCTTTATCATCAACAGAAATAATCTCCCTTTCTGATTCATTTTTAAGTTTAGACATAGCAATACCTCCAACATTCCCACTGACTCAACCATCTGGAGATGTAGATATCGATTACATTTGCAACAATAAATTATGAAACAAATTAAATTCAACATTAATTCCCTTTAGAAATAAAAATGAAGAGAGGAAAATATTCCTTTGATTATAGTTCTAGAATAGAAAACCTATATGAAACAAAAACCTATATAACTTTTAAATAACAAACGTATTATTTCTCTGATATTTGTACACTATTCTCATCAATCATAGACCAAAACAGAATTAAGTAGTCTAATTCCTCAATTTGCCCCTTTCCTGCATCTATCATTGCTCACTAAAACATAAAGTGAGGCATAAAAATTTGTAGAGACAATTCATTAATTACAAACTGGAACGCCATAGATTTTAAGACAAAAAGGCAAAGCCAACACAAATGTCTACACCTACTTTGATCTTCAAACCAAATCCTACGACAAACCAACTTATAAATATAATGCATATTATCACAATGACATGTTAACATAAGCACAGATAGAAGTTTATGTCCTTCCATTGCATATTGCACCCCAAACTTTCATGGAATATGTTCAAAGTATCTCGATGATCTTCTCAACATTTTTGTGCAAGAAGCATGCTCTTTTTGTTCTCAATGAATATGAATGTGTACTTTTCTCCTTCCTTCAAATTGTTATCTTTTCGAAAGACACAAATAGAAGACAAATAGACAATAAAAAAAGATATTATTTGCAAATATATAAACAACTGAAGAAAGAGAAAGAGAAAGAGAAAGAATAAGGCAGTTGTATCATCACTATGCATTGAATGTCACAGAGTTTGAAAACCACCCGAAAAGATGGAAGCTTGGCTATAGACGGCTTGATAATGTCCTTATCTTTTTTCAATTTTGTTTCAGAATCTCTTGTTTCTTCCTCCTTCACTTGAACAAATTCTGAAAATAATTTTAGTATTTTAAAGAAAACAAAGTAGGAATTATGTGTGCGGCCGCTTGTGTATTTGAATGGCTAGAAATAATTTTAAAAAAAATCACCTCTGCTTTTTCTTCTCTTAGACGGTAGAGATCTCAAGTAGCATTCATACAGTGGATGGCTAGTTTCTTCTATATTTCTTTTCTGCGTAGTTGCTTTTTGATGGTTATCAAATATCTCTCCTAATGTTGACTGAGAAAAGCCAATCCTATTTGGTAAACCATGTACACAATATAAAAGAACGTCAAATATTAAAAGATCATTGGTTGAAACTCCAACGTATAAAAAAAGTAAGAATCCCCGTGCTTCAATTCATGACAAAGATGATGAAGGTATCTTTTGTGAACCTATGGGCAAAATAGCTTTTGTCCACTATCCAGCTTCAAACTAAATACCATGTCTGCCTTTTCAACTAGTAAAGAGTAAATGGAGAGACAAAAGAATAAAAATAAGAAGTATGGTAATAAAGATGCATTGAGAAGATATTGCTATTCTTTTTGTTTTCTCCCTATAAAAATGGATAATATTGCCCTTGCAGAATATGGGACAGAGGTATCATAACTTGTTGCTATCAAAAAATTAATAAGAAGAAAAGAGAAGTCGTGCATCACACAACTTGCAGGAAATGAAGTCCATATCTACATTGATCCAACCCCTCCTCACACAATTTATTACACTCACTGCCTGACAATGATGAAAACAAATATTTTTTCTTTCAACATATATTTTATATTGGAGTAAAGAAAGAGAACATTGAGTAAAAGAAAACCAAGAAGGGTGTATTTTATTCCCAAATAGCAAAGGCTGATGTTTGTAAAGAATCTTTCCAATTGATACGGAGGAAAGCATGAGATAATCTATTAATTCTATGTTAAAATGAACATAAAAACTGTAAAATTGTATGTAAAAAAGAATAAGAAACAAGACAAACCAAAAAATATTTCCTAAGTGAAGGCAGAATTCATATCATTTTAGAGAGAGAGTTAGGTAAAGGTAATGAACTTTACCCTGTGATAAGTCTCTGTTAAAGCATTAGTAAAGTATCTAATAGTTTTGTAGATCCATGATCTTTTTCCTACATAAGCCATTATGGGCCTTCCCTTCATGTCTAATATTTGATACCTAGTTCGAAAATATAAACAATATTACTATGCAATTGCATAACCATAACAATAGTTGTAGACATCTAACCTATGGTTTGGCAAACCAAGTCATGGACTTAAAAGTAGCCAATCTCCTGAATAGATCATCATGGTCCCATGGTTTGGATGATGGAGATTGTACTGAACTACTTGAACTAGATGACATCAGCCATTCAGCAACTGCACTGCTTCTCAACTTACGATTAACTATTGCCAATGCAAATGACATATTTAGGTGTTTCTTGCCTTTAGACAATTGAGCCCCAGACGTATTGTTTGTATCAAGCACATAAAACTAATAATTAATCTATTTTCAAAAAAAGAAAGTTCCAATTTTTCTATGAAGAAGATATTGAATCTCAGTAGACAAAATCAAATGCTGAATGAGGAAGGAAGACATCTACCACGCAATCATATGGATGCTAAAAATATAAGCTGCATAACCCTCTTTGTAAATAAACAAACGTCAACAAATAATTAAAAAATAATAAAAATTTGTAGAACTTGTAATTTTCTGAAGCTCTCTGTCCTAAACATCTATCCTTCAACACAAAATAGAAAATATAGCAAAATTTCTGGCCTGAACATTTGTATTTCAGCATAAACTACAAGGATAGATTAGAATATACAGCAATTCAATTTACAAAAGAAATTATTAAAACTATGATACTTGAATCCACGCACACAAATATGCATCTTTTCATCTATTTTTCTAAAACTTTTATCCGCATCATTTCCTATCAGACACGCAGAAAGCATATGCAAACACAAAAATTGAACTTAACCAGCAAAATAAAACAAAAAAGAACTGAAAATTAAAAAAAAACATAAAATTCCAGAAACAAACAATAAAAAGAAAGATCTGAAAGGAAAAAAAAGAAGGTAAAATCAAGATAAACAAACGAACTTGGTAATGGTAGGAGATGAGTTATTCGGCTTTGAATTTTGAGGTGCCTTAAAGAGTTTGTCCTTAATCGTTTGAAATCTCTTCTCTTGTTCTTTTGTCATCTCTCCACAAATGCGTATCCATAAGATTATATATGCCTATGTGAAGATTCTATGTAGGGCAAGAGCAGCACATAATATGCCTGCGTTGCTCGAAAATTGAACTTAAGCCACAAAATCAAACAAAAAAAATTGAAAATTAAACCAAAAAAAAAAAAGAAAAAAGAAACAAACGGTAAAAAAGAAGAATATATAAAAAAAAAAAGAGTAAAGATGGGATAAACAAATGAATATGGTAATGATAAGAGATGAGTTATTCGGCTTTAATTTTTGAAGTGCCTTAAAAGAGTTTTCTATAATCGTTTGAAATCTCTTCTGTTTTTTCTACCATCTTTCCACAACTATGTATCGGTAAGAATACATATATGCCTATGTGAAGATTCTATGTAGTCCAAGAGCAACACATAATTTGCCTTTGTTGCTCTGTGTCTGCTACGGTAGTTAAGGATTTTGACATGCTTTCCACTGCCACTATGCCACCAGAGGTGAAGGTCGAATTACAGAGCTTCCGCTCAATTTATAAAATAAGGTGGGGTTCGCATATAATTCTGATATTAAAAAAAAATTAATATTTCCTTAAAAAAAATCCAGTCATTTAAATTCAATGCTATCATATAACTATGATATTAACAAAATAAGGTTGGTTCATATATAACTTTGATATTAAAAAAAAATCTTCATATTTCCTTAAAAAACAAAATTCCTTTAATTAAATTCAATGCTATCAAATAACTCTGATATTAAAAAAAAAAACCTTCGTATTTTCTTTAAAAAAAATCTTTCATTTAAATTTAATAATGCAAGTTCAACATGTAATAGTGTTATGTATCGTTTAAGAAATTTTTGCAATTATATATATATATATATATATATATATATAATATGAAATATGTTATTTGTGCAAAAGAATAAGAGACTTGCTACCCGACCACCATGTTGATGATCGTTATATTGACATACAGTAGTACTATTTATTTTTGGAAAATTATCTTCTGGTATTTGCAACAAGAAAACCATTCCAATGTTTTCCGGTACATAAGGTAGGAAGGATGTTCAAGTTGAGGAGCGAGGGAGGCAAGGTGAAGCCCTACCCCATGTTAGGGTAAGGACTCGATTGAGCCCACTGGTTTGGCACGAGTACCGAAACCAAAGGACGTTCTTCATCCTTACAAAAAACCTCATTCGTTTGCTTCCTTTGATGAAGTTGGCTTTCTATGAATGTTCCTCGAAATCAAGACCACGGTCGTTCAGTTAGGTGGGTCAAGCCCCATAGTATCTCACATATATCTCCACGCAACCAAATCTAGTAAAATGCAACCCAAACACCGAGAAAGACAGATATGAAATACTTACATGAACCTAATTTTTGTAACTCAAATATATTATTTTATAAGGTAAAATATAAAATCCATGTCATATAAGTTTTTAATACATAGTGAATAATGACTGGATTTATTTAAAATATTTTTAATACGATCACATATAATTTATTAAGAGGACAAAATTTATTGTGTGTCAATGATCGTTCATTTTTTTCATCTCAATATGATACTTCATCCGTTCCTATTTATTTATCATAATTGAAAAATTTTAGTATTTTTTTATTTGCCACATTGAAAAAATTTAAGTTTCATTAATATTAATTTTACTGTTATACCCTTGTATTAAATAGTTTTGAAAAATAAAACTGTAATAACTTTAAAGAAAAGGGTTGAGTTAAATAAAGTAAGAAAATAGTTATGGAGAATATTAAATCTAAGGGTACTTTTGAAATGTACAAATAAAATTGGATAAATTTAAAAGATTAACTAATTTTACTTAACCTCTGTGAAGTAGTTAATTGTGATAGATAAATAGGTACAGAGGGAGTATATGCCTCTAAGCTCTAAACTCTTATTTATTTATTGTTTTCTATCATTTATAAGAATTAAAAGATTGTTTTGATGCAATAAATTCCTTTAAAAGTGAAGCAAAAGACAAATGTAATTAAATTACTCTGCATAGTGAACAATTTCTTTTTTATATGTTAGAAATGAAATGTAAATTGAAAATTATAACCTCTATTTGATAATGATGTTTTTTAATAGCTAAATTATCATTTAACTTGACTCCAGAGTAGAAATTTATAAGTGTATCTCAACAAAGCTGATAGAGATTCATATTGAGGCATAAAGATTCAGTAGGGTGCATGTAGGAGAAGAAGTGAAAGGTGAGGTACTGCTGCTTCAATTTGTTTTCTTATTTTTTTCACAAAACCCACTACAAATCTCGATCCAAATTTTCAAGCTTTACTCATAAATGCACAGATTCATCTGGTGCAAAGGGAACCATTCATTTCTCTCACATCCATGTACTTCCAAAAGAGTCTTGAATCTTGACAAAGTTTATTAAATAAAAAATTTTGTTTACATTTGGAGAACAAACAAACATTACAAATTGACTATTTACTTTCATGTAACTGTTTTGCAAGTGTGACAAAGTGCACCGATGGAGCCAGCTATATCTATAAATTTCATCCAAATCCTCACAAATTTACCCATAAATGCAGATGCCCACTGGATTCCAAGAAACCAACCATTTCTGTCACATGCAAATACCCTTCAAAAACCAACCATTTCTCTCACATGCAGATATCCTCAAAAAGAGTCTTGCAAGCGTTTAGATAAGGATAAGGAATTTTTGTTTGTCTCTTGGATGGTGAACATACGTTACATTGTAACTGACTTTCACTTTGTGCATAGCTTTTTTGCAGGTATGACAAGCTGCACCGAGGACAACTTCCGTTCAGCGAACGGCAAGTGAAAAAGCAAAACCACATTTAGTGCTACAAGACACATATATATCCAGCACAAGCACACTGAGGAAAGTATCAATTAAAAAGTTTTTTTTTTTCTTTTTTGTTTTGTGAGGCAACACATAAACACCCTCACCGACCTCCTTTAGAAACTCAACTCTAGTGACAGGTTACATATTGTGTGCAACCTTGGTAGGTTTAGAGAATACCCTGATATTATAAAAGAAAAAGAAGAAAAGAGTGATGGTAAACATATTGTGTATAACCTTCGTTAAATATAGGGAATCCTGATATTATAAAAGAAAAAGAAAAAAAAAGAAGGAAAAGGAAATATACCTTTATTAAAGAGTAATAAATTTTAATAGATAGGATGAGAAGAATTTTATAAAACAAAACTATTGCTTGCTTAGTAATATTCAAAAGAGTAATTTTAGAATGTAGTCGTTTAAATTTATGGCTGCTCATAACACCTTGAAAGTATTAGTTTCAATGGGCAGTACTCTTGGTCTCACCAAATTATTAGTAGTGGTTTAAGTAATAAAGTATTCACTGACTTTTTAAAATATTGCATTCTTGCAAAATATATATTATGTGCAACCTTAATAAGTTTAGAGAATAGAGATTCAGATATTATTATAAAAAATGAGAGAGTTAAGAGTGAGAATGAATTTTTTTGGGTGCCGGGGTTGTTGCGGGGGGGGGGGGGGGGGGGGGGGGTGTATGTTATTTTCCCATACTTGATCAAGGAATATTAGTGGGTCCATTGGTAAAACAGGATAACAAAAAGAAAAGTGATAGCATTTTTTTCTTTATTCGTACAGCCTTATGAAATCTGAATAAAGCTTAAGAATCTCCACCTAATTTGCAGTATAGTTGGGGATTAAACATTTCACTGCCATCATTATATTATCTACAAACAACTTTATTCCAGCATGCATTATTTTTTCTTTTCTTAAGGAGGAAACTCCAACGTGCATAGTTTTTTATATATCTCTTGCTTGAAAAGGGAAATTATATATTACTATAGACAAATTTAAAGAAGAGTTGTGTTTGTTTCTTAAATTTTTTATTTTGTCCTTATTATAGAAGCTGTCACTAACATTTTTTTGTATATTTTATTTTTAACTTTAAATTTTTTTATTTCATTCTTGCTATAAAGACGTATACCAAGCTTTTTCAGAAATATGCAACTTGCAATTAGGAAGATATTTTCCCTTAACTTTGGAATCATCTTTTATTCTCGAGTGTTTATTTTAGCAAAAAAAAGAAGTGTTTCAAGTAAAGTTGAGCCATGGGATTCGAGGTTAGAATTTATTCCTTTATAAAGCCTATAGGGAATTAATCTGTTTGGGTGGCTCAAGTTAAAGTCATGTTTCATTCTTTCTAGATGCAATATTCAATTGGTAAAGGATTTTTTAAATGGAGAAACTCAGAATGTGGAACAACTGTATATTTCATTATTATACTAATTTAACTATACCACAACTAACATAATGTGGAGATTAGTTTAAATATTATTTAATTTCAATATGCATATTAAAAAAATAAACTTAAGATTCCTTTCTAAAGGGACAATTTGCACATTTAATTTTGAGAGATTCCATTTAAGTTGTAAATAGTTTTAAAATATTAAAAAACTCGTTTTTCTACCTTTCTCTACAACTCCTCTACCATCATAATTAACTGTTTTTTTTTTTTTTTTGGGAAAACAATTGAACTAAAATTAATTGTGTGGTTTCAGTAGTGAAAACTACCTTATTCTACCCTCCCCAAAAGGTGAAAAGTAGGTTTATTTGAAATGTATATTGAAAAAAAAAATCCCATTCTAAGGTTAAATCCCTCTTTGTATTAAATATAGTAATCAATCCTTTGTAGTTAAAAAAAAAAAATGTATCTAGGTTTTTTGCAACTAAACTTTTTGCGTTAAGATTCATTTATAGGATGTATTCTGTTGGTAGCCATTAGAAAAAAAAAAAAAACTATGAGCCAATGAAAAGAATCGATTCGATATATACATATATAGTATTATCAATGATGCAATCGAATGTGCTTTATTTTGATCAAGTAGTAAGGTCGAATATGCTATGAGTCACACAAATAACACTTTTTGAATTGCATGTATATAAATTATTCTTATCTTATTAAATACAATGAATCTCTTTCGTATTTTAAGATTAAATATAATATTTATTTTTTAAAAACTATAAACATTTAAACGAAATATTTTATAATAGAAGATATTTTATGTCCATATTTACAAAAAATAGTTAAAGTGCACGGATTAATAAAAAGGATTCTCATATGTCTTTTTCACTCTAGGGAGGGGTTAAGAAGAATTTCTTGGACTATAGGAATCTATTATTTGGAATGAATGGCAGATATCATTGCAGATCTAATCCATCACTATCTTAACAGTTAAAATCTTACATAATCAAATCTAAGTAAAATGAATTTGATTTAACAGTCTTCAAGGAAGTGGTCAAGTCTACTTTGATTTACTACTATTGTTTGATTGGCTTGAAATAGCCCAAGTTCATGCTGTTTAGACCTAATCTATGGCGGCCTTCAAATATGCTACTCCTAGCCCTCGTAGAGAGGTCTATAGCCTCGTCAAAAAGGGTGGAGTTGTTGACCTTCTCCCATTGGAAATTGTGTTATGAAGAAAAACATGAATATACCAAGTGAGGGTAAAAGTTTCCCTCTCCTCCTAAGAAAATAGAAAAGGAACTATGGATTGTAAACTCTAGAGATCACTTTTTTCTTTTCCTCTTATAAAAAAGATTTCTTTGTATTTTCCCACCCTTATGCTATTATCGTTGTTATGTTAGAAAAACAAGAATAGTGAGCTAAACTTTATAAGTACCATCAGAATTTTTTTTAAATATGATGACTAAAGATGGATACATAATCTTTTTTCTCTTAACTTTCTTATATATTTGTATATAATAATGAGATAATATATAAAATTAGATAAGTAGAGTGATAGAGACTAATGGCTTATTTGATAAAATTGAAATTTGAAAACTGAAGTTTGAATATTTAAATACAAAATTTTGAAATATGAAGATTGGATATGAAATTTGAAATCTGAATTAATTATAATTCATTTTATATTATATTTATTACAATTTGAATTAAATATAGATGAATATTAATAATTAAATGAGTATTTAACATATTCAGATTTCAAACTTAAATAACTTTTAATTTATTTAAAATTTATAACATGATTTTAGTACGTCTTAATTAATTAAGTGATAACAAAAATTTATTATCAAATGTACTTAATTAATTAAGTACTTAATATTAATTATTATCAAACACACTTAATGAAATAAGTACTTAATTTATTCAATTTTAAGTCATAAGAACTCTATTTATTAAAAAAATAGAGTTATCTTTTACACCATAAACTATTTTTAAGGATTCTTTTAATCTTTCTTTTCAGTAACTTAGATAACTTATCTTTTTATATTTTATAAGACAATAAAAGAAGTGACTTTTTAATCTAGAAATTATAAATTTTTATTATAATGCAACTTTTATTTTAATAACTCGTGAATTATTGTATTTCATAGGTCAAAATTGAAAGTTATCATGATAGTCACTAAACCATCAGATTATGCAATTCTAATTTCCTTTCACAAGAAATTTCATGTTATTCATGTAAGTGGTTTCCTAAAATAGTGTATATTGATTGAGTAATTTTTGACAGAGTTTTAGAAATGAACATCATACGACATTTTCATGTATCCCTAGAAAAAGACTGGTGAAACTTCCCTTTCTCACACATCAAGATATGACAATAATCGGATTTGGAGCTTCTCCTTGTAGTTACCTCCCAAGTTGGGATCGTCCTTAGATTGCATTCACTTGTTCCCTCTGAAAGAGTTGTAAAGCGTCCAGCCATGACATCCCAAAAAGGGCCCCCAAGTTATTTGGAGATTCCTCCACCAGCTATAATATACATGTTCAATGTGAAAGAATTCTTAAGAGTACATGAATCATTGATGAATTCAGCCTCAAGAAATCTGGCCTACAAATAGAAAGAAGACCTAGTGGGGTAAGCTTTATCCTTTTTTTGTGTAGGCATGAAAGGACGAGTTACACTTTGGAGGGTTTGGTTCATCGTATTATTCGGAATGACATAAGGTTGGATTATTAATATTGTATTGTTTTTTATTTAATTATAAATTTTATTTTGAAAATGATCTTATTTAAATGAGTTATCTTGCATATGAAAGATTAGATAATCTGAACACATGACTTATGTCTCGAGAGAGATTTAAACCTAGAACGTTACCAATCATTTTGACCAACTCAAAGAACAAGAGACTAACTCCTAATGTAATATTTGTTATATCAATGAATTAAGTAAGATTGAGATATTTGAACCAAAAATATTATTATATAATATAACTGATATAGTAGATATTCTACCAATCAACACGAAGACCATCAATCGAGAGAATAAGGTATTTATCTAGTGAATAGTGTTAAGTAAAATTAACTTCTAATTTATGTTTTTGTTTGAACTTATCGTAAATAAATGAGTTTACTAATGAGTTTCAAATTTCATTTAAACATGATTTTGACACCTTTGCACTAATAATCCTAAAAATTCCATTTTCATCCTTGGTTTCAACTAAAGTTAACAAAAAATTTTATTAAAAAACACATGATTATCCATAATCACAAAACAAAATATGAAACAAGAAGATTAAGAGCAACTGCACATACACACACCCTCTGTATGTATATATATAGAGAGAGAGAGAGAACTTATAAACATAATGCTCCACAAAATATGCATAAAAATAATAGACTCACAAGGGAAGAGTTGAATCAAGAAATTGAGCAATTATAGCATTATGGTAATAGTTGATTTTTTTTTTCTTGGGAGTCATCATTATAAATCAAATTGGCATGTGTTTCTTTCATTATATATGCAAAATTCATAGCCAATCCCAAGCTTGTGGAGACACACATAGACCCGCCACAAAAACAACAAAAGAATTCTGACCCCTCATATTCCACTCGACTTGAAGGAACCCACAAGTGAACTCATGAAAAGGATGTCTCACCTCCTCTCTTGTGATTCAATGAGAGCACATTTTCACAAGCTAGAGTTGAATATTGTATACTAAATTGGGATTACATTTCCCTTTTGCCAAATGCTGCACATTTTGACTCTAAACTTTGCATTTTTCTATCATTTTGAACATCCCATCAATGCTCAAAACAAATTTCCTATCTCTTTCTATCTAACACGTCATACTGCATTACTTATCCTTCAAAATAAAGCCTATCCACAAATTTTAGTGCCTTGTAGCACAAAAATATCTACTTAATTTGAAAATTAATTTTTTAAAAAATGGAACAAGTTCATTAAATCTTCTGAAATTTGGTAGTGATGAAACTATATTAGAAAATTTGTGGGGAATAGAAGGGGATAAACTTCATTTTTAATTGATAAAGAGAGAAAAGTAATGTCCATGAAGTATTATTTGTAAATAAAAAACCTGTAAAACCACATTATGCAACTCTATATCTAGTTTATTGGTGGTGTTATTACATGATAGAATAATTACAGTTTTAGTTCCTATATTTTGAGCATATCTCAGTTTAGTCCCTTCTTAATTTTGCATGCATAATGTCTTGTAAGATTTTTCAAGTTGAAATGTTTTAAGATTGTTGATGACTAAAACAATTGAACTTATATCTATTGATGTTTTTACTCTTAATGGGGCATTTATAAATTAAGGAATTCAAATGCTCAAAAAAAAAAAAAAAGAGTAATAAGGAAACATTTCGATTGTATTTATAATCTATAATTTATCAACAAAGTTATTTTTTATATAAAATTTTATATTCAAATAGAAATTAGAAAGAAAAAAGGACTGCAAGAGTCTGATTATCTTTCCGAGAACATTATGGACTTTCTTTGCAAATATAATGAAGATTAAAATAATCGATTTTATAATTTTCTATTAAAAGTTTATTCCATTTGTTATATAAACTAATCTTGCAAATCTCCAACTATTTTTCACTTTTATCTGCATTTTGCCCCATTCTTATTCGTTTGCTCGTGAATATCATGATCCACAATAAAGTTTTGTTATGCCAATAAAGTTTAAAAAGAAAGAAAAAGAAAATTTGTAATTTGCTTCGTTTTTTGACTGTGAGGACACATGCAAATTTATCAGATTTCACAATTTCACTATAAGCTATCTATTTCAGATGAATTTGCCCAAGCAATAAAACAATAATCAAATTATTAAATGTTATCATTTTCAAAGATTTTTCAGCATTTTTTGATAATATTCTTCAACCTTTCGAAACAGACAATATTCTTCAACTTATTCTTGGTATTCAAATTAAGAATTGGTTAAAATTTCTAAATTATACAAATAAAATCAGAATAATATATGTTTTTTGAAGCATAAAAAACATTACCTACAAAAAGAATCCAAAACTTGATATCCACATGAGATTGTTCAAGATTATATAGTACTTTAAAAAAAAAAAAAATCATCCAAATGAGGTTAAAAAAAAAAATCACCATTCAATTAATAAGTACTAATATATATAGATATATGTAGGGTTCATGAGGCGAGTATTTGCCTGTTTTCTTTATAACAATTAATTAATGAGCATAGTATCCGCATGCAAAATATTGAATTGTATTTATATTATAGTTTATTGGTGTAAATATTTTGTAATTAAAATTCTTTAGAAAAAGATCGTCTTATTTAATGAGTGAAACGTAAGCTTTTTCCCCTTCTTTTTAACATTTTGTGCACGAGCTTGAGTGGAACTACAATTGAGCCAAGTTTAAACGGCTGGATGGGTGTAACCCTAAATTTTTACCCATCTTTCTATAATGAATAAACAAGAATGAAAATCCTTTTTTCCTTTCTTTATTTTTGCCCTCATATCATTCTTTCTTCTTAATAAGACCCAATTTCCATATTCCAACTACACTTGAATGGCCACATTAATTCACTTTCCAAGTCATGTTTTTATATACATTAGTTTGAAATTCATGCGTTGTATAGATGCAAAATAAAATGTGTCAAATAAATAATTTTTATTTATGACTTAACTGTTTTTAAAAACTAATTAAGTATACTTCCGTTTCAAAATACTTGTTCATAAAATTTTTTTATTTTGTTTCAAAATGCTTTTGCATGTACATATTTTTAAAACTAATGATTAGTTTCTTCCTATTATACTCATATTTATTCTAAGTCAACTACATTTTTTAAAATTCTTCTTTCTTCTTACTTCTTAGGAATTTTTACCAACCAATAGCTATTGTATTTTTAATATGCGTAGAATATGAATTTTATCTAAATTATTATATTATTTTCAACACGCTTAATATGTGTACAAAAGATTTCATAAATAAGTATTTTGAAACGAAAGAGAACTTATAAATAGATTTAGATAACGTTCGTTTGAAATTATCTTTCACATTTTTCTTTAAAAAATTTAATTCAAATTTAATGTACCAATGTTATAAAAAGACATTATCAAATATCACAATAAGAGTTACGAATGTTTTCTGAGTGTCACAACAAAAGCTTTTATAACTTTATATATATAGAGAGAGAGAGAGAAAGAGAGGGATTGACTTGTTGATTATTCCTCCTCAACATGATCAGCATAAAGCTGTTTTTGTTTGGAAAACAAAACCTAAAACCAAGCAAGGTCACATATTCCTCTAATAGCGAAGTCGCTATCATTTTCTATCAACCAAACATAGCCAAGTTGAGCCAAACAAGTCACAATCATCAAAAGGCACTTCCATACCTATTTCTATAAGACCATTACCAATTTATATTCCTCCAACCAACCCCTCACGTTTCATTCCAATTTCCAAATATAAGTAAAAGCAATTTGAGTCAACTATTCATTGTCTTTAGGACCACATTCCATTAGCCTCAAAATGAAAAGTCCTACCTAAGCAAACGCAAGTGCAAGACCTCAAGTCAACATTCAATTTCATATAAATATTGTTTTTATGTCCTCTTGAAACTGACTTCTCCTATAAACCCCCAATTTGCTCCGCTTCTATTAGATGTCGGCCGTGCATTCTCACCAAGCCCATTTGCACGAGAACAGATTTTTTCATTGTAATTGATCGACTACTTATAAATTTGTAATAAAATAATTAATATATAATATTCATATATTTAATCTAATTCATTTTAACACGTTCTTTTTTTTGTTTAATAATAAAAAAATTGCATAATCCTTTTTGAAGGACGAATTTCCATTTGCTTCACTTTTGTTGGTCTTTGCCCTTCACACTCAATATTATAATACCGCCTCTCATTCTTTACTAATTTAAGAATTTTATCACAATTAATTAATTACTTTTCAACTTATATAATACTGAATACTTAAGACTTATATATCAGTCTAATTCATTTATATTGTAAGAATTTACATTATTTATTTAAAATATGCAATGCGAACTTGTCTCCATTTGCTTTCAATCTAATACAACTTAACGTGTATTCATTTATATTTCTAAGAATTTACATTATGTCTATTTGCTCTGTTTATTGAATCTTTGTCTTTCGCTATCATCACAATAAATGTAAATCTAGTTATTCCATAATAACTTGGATATATCTCATTATATAGTTCACTTTTGTAAAATAATTAGCATGTAAGATTCATATATCAGTCTAGTCTAATTTAATGGATATTCTTTTGTGCTTCAAGAAACTGCAATATCCCCTTAGAATATGCCATGCAGACCTCTTCCCATTTGCTCCACTTTTAAAACACACACACACACACACACATATATATATATATATATATATATATATATATATATATATAGTCTTTGACTTTCGTTCTTTCTACACCATATCCTCTTATTCTTTAGGCTAAGTTTGGATTGAGGAAAAGGATAGAAGAGGAAAAGAGAGTAGTTAAATGCAAGAGAAAATAAAGGAAAAGAATTTAATGTTTATTGTATTTGAATTATTCTTAGGAGAGAAAGAAGATTTAAGTTACCAATTACATATCTATTTGTCATTTTATGTGATTATAAACATCTAACAATGAGGGCATTTTAGGTACTACAAAAGATTTTTTTTTTTTTAAGAGTTGATTTTCTTTTTTTCCTAAACGAAAACTATGCTACTCTTTTTTAATAGATCCTATTCCTCTATTTTTCCTTTTTCTTTCCTTATTTTTCACAAAAATCAATTTAAATATCTACATCTGTCTCAATTCTTTTCCTTTCCTTTCAATTCCTTTAATTCAAGCATAAGAATTTTGATCCTAATCAATCTACCACTACCTCTTAATCTAAGGTTAAAGAATTTTATTTTATTTTTTTATAATAAGAAGCCGCGTAATCTCTCTAGAATGCCACGTGGACTCTTCGGATGCGAACCTCAGTTACTTTATCATAGCCCGGGATCCCCTAGTACAGCTCACTTTCTCCCGTAATCCACCACGTGTTCCATCTATCTTAACGCCGGTCACCCTATCAAAGCCTTATCAAAGCCTCCCCTTAGCCTCGACTCCAAAGTATATTTACCCCTTACTTCACTCGCTTCCTCTCTCTTGTCTTTCTTCTTCTCTGCTGCATTCGCATATGTATACACATGCAGTCTCTAAATACATCTCATTTCTTGAAGGAAAATAGAACAATTTAGCTATTACAAAACCCTAGAAATTTCGAAATCATTGTATTCATCTTGGGTAGAGATCAGAGATTTTTTGAATTGGTTAAAAAGGTTGTTTTTTTGGCGAATAAATATCATTGAAACTGCGGTATCTTTCTAGAAAATCTTGATAGATACAATG
Source organism: Voacanga thouarsii (assembly GCA_026120185.1). Taxonomy (NCBI): domain Eukaryota; kingdom Viridiplantae; phylum Streptophyta; class Magnoliopsida; order Gentianales; family Apocynaceae; genus Voacanga; species Voacanga thouarsii. The sequence continues at coordinate 2,503,228 of JANUWF010001719.1, read as the reverse complement.
GCGGAGCCATTGAAGAAAAGGTTCGTGGTGGGCTATGCTTTGGCTCCGAAAAAGCAAGCCAGTTTCATTCAAGACTCGTTAGTAAACATGGCCCGCGAAAGAGGCATCGATCTGATCAAAATTGACGTCGAGCAGCTGTTGATTGATCAGGGTCCCTTTGATTGTGTGCTTCACAAATTGTACGGGGAGGATTGGAAGCAACAATTGAGGGACTACTCAATCCAAAACCCTAGCTCGTTAATCATCGACTCGCCAAAAGCCATTGAGCGGCTGCACAATCGGATTACCATGCTTGAGGTGGTGACCCAGCTGAAAATCGAGTCCAATGCAGAGTCGTTTGGAATCCCCAAACAGACTGTAATTTATGACGCCATTTCGGCCTCTGAGGTAAATGTCGAAGGTGAGGGTTTGAAATATCCTGTCATTGCAAAGCCGTTAGTTGCTGACGGCAGTGCAAAGTCTCATAAGATGCTTTTAGTTTTCAATAATGAGGGGTTGAATAAGCTGAAACCACCAATTGTACTGCAGGAGTTTGTGAACCATGGAGGGGTCATTTTTAAGGTGTATGTGGTGGGTGACTATGTGAAATGTGTGAAGAGGAAATCCTTACCGGACATAAATGAGGATAACCTAGCGAGTTTAGAAGGTTCCTTGTCCTTTTCTCAGGTCTCCAATTTGAATGCAGTTAATAGAAATGATGATAAGTATTATAAGTTGATGGATTTGGAGAATGCAGAGTATCCTCCAATGAGTTTGATTACAGAGATAGCAATGGGATTGAAAAAGGTGACGCGGTTACATCTGTTTAATTTTGATGTGATTAGGGATACTAAGATTGGGAACAGGTACCTGGTTGTTGACATCAATTATTTCCCTGGGTATGCAAAGATGCCCAATTATGAAAGGGTTTTAACAGATTTCTTCTGGGGTTTGTCAAGTAAAAAGAGCAAGGATTTTGATACTTTGAAGGTTTTGGATTGTGAAAATGATGTCAGGCTATTGGTGGGAAATAATGCATTTGAGGAGGATGATGGATCAATAACTGTTTCCCCTGTTGATAGAGAAGAAAAGGAGAATCTTCAAGTATGAGGAATTTGGCTGGACGCGAAGTGGATTTTGGACATTGCCTGTCGGGACGATTTGGAATCAAGGGAAGTGAGGTCAATGCAACATTGCGGCGATCATTTTCTAGGGCTTAAAATGGATGCTTCTTTTAGATAGGCGGTTAGTTTAGCAGTGAATAAGTAGGTTGTTAGTTTTGGTTGGTTTTTCCTGTCGGAGATGACATGTTGTTCCTTCTGCTGATCATGTACATTCCATGGTGTAGGTACTGTTTAAATACCCAGAAAGCTTTAGGGAGGTTAAAGTTGTCATTCAAGGCAAATGTAATTTCCTTACTTGCAAAACTGTCTAGGATGTACCTCTGGCTACTCCAGTCAATGAACTTTGCCATTTTATTAATGAAAATCCATTCTGTTCATTTTTCAATTTGCTAATTTAAATGCTTTTATTGTTGCTAAAAGAAATGCTTTTCTTGTTGCAGCTTTTTAGGACTCATGAAATTTGGTATATGCACAAGTAGATATGTTATTGGTGTTTGTTCGGAAAACAGAAATATGTTGGTGATAACTACCTGATACAGAATCATATATTTCATAAGAATTGAACTTTAATTCTGCTTTAAGATTTCATCCATGATTAGAAATATGGGATGAACTTTGCTTCTGTTGGTTTAACTTGAATATATTTATATATAGACACACGTGCGCCCGTGTATATTTTGTTGTTTTTATTCAAGATTAGGAGTTGGCTGTATAGCTTGGGAAATTCTTGGATCACCTGATAAGAATGTTGAGAAGAATCAATAGAGTGGTTCAAAAGTTTCTATACAAGTTTATGATCATAGACTTGGGTTTCATTTGGGTTGCATTTATCTTTGATGTAGAATTTATTGTTTATGTTCCAGTTTTATGGGGCAGTGCTTGGAGGTGTATTGTTCATTCCATTTCTTTTTCTCTTGTTCGAGGGGTGGATATATGACGTTCATTGCATGGATTTTTTTTTTTTTCCCCTTCCCCCGTTGTCCGACAGAGTTGGGGGTGTATGTTAACAACATGACAAGGACGCTGATTGATGTGCTTCTTTTCTGGAAATTCTTCTCAAGGAATTATGACCATTTTGCATCATCCTTCGGCAGTCTGATCTGCTTTTTAATTTAAGTGACAGGTAGAGGTATTTTGATGCTCGTCAAGCCTAATCTCGTCTTTCAATATTTACTTGGATATGAGATGGATACCCAAGGAAGATTCTCCACATGTCAATGTACACTTTCTTCATTTGAAGAAGGAGCTCAACACGTGCCATTTAGTAGCAGTGCAGGGATCTAAACAAAGCCTGATTTTGATTCTCAAATTTTTTTAGAGGTGGGTCTCTGCATTTTTTCCTGATGAATTACTAATGTTACGTCTTTGTTGAAACTGAAAATGCTTACAGGACAGTAATTTGTAGCAATGTGGGTGTTACAAGCAGCAGATGTAGTACCATTTATTCCAACTCCCTGAGGTATGCTGTTAAGTTTCATATTTCATTTTCTTTTTTACTTTTTGATGTGGAATGATTTGATAATTGTCTTATTGGCAAGTAAATCTGAGGGGTTTGACAAACTGTCAAACTTATACTGTTTTATATATAGTTTCTTGAAAGTTAATGGAGTATGAATTATTGGTTAAAGGGACAATGGAAGTGGGAAGTAGCTATATTTTGCAGAGATTCTGTTGTCATGATGCTTTACCTTTTCAAACAGTCAAGCTTTCCACATACTTTACTAGAGTGAGCAGACTCAGAAATTTTAGGGGAAGGAATGTGCCATTTAGGGAATTTGTGATCGGTGCCAGATAGGTTTTAGGTACCAAGTTTGCTTTGGCTTCCTGATGAAGATGGAAAAATTATGATATCCACCTGCAATACACCTGTAGATTGGATTGTGAATATGGACCAACTTATGCCATTCAGTCTATTGCTTCTATTCCCTTGTTCTGCAATCTCCACCAGCAGGGCAAGGGAAAGAAGAATAAATGCACTGTTTAGATTACAAGAAAAAAGAAAAAAAAGAGAGAGAGAGAAAAAAAAAAAAATCTACCTATGATGTTTATTTCATAAGCAAGTGCTCTTGGTTCCTAAATCAGTCAAGCATACTATTGTTTAGCATTCTTGCAATCCACAATCAATGTCACAATCCTGTTACCATGCTGCCCTGATCACACTGGTCCCTTTTTGTAGTCATGTGCTTTGTAGATCATTTATGAATGTGAGGATAAAGAAATGTGAGAAAGTTTAATCTATTTTGAATGGGGAAGTTAAGGATAACTCTTAAATTTATGTGTCAAATAAGTCAAAGGACTTTATGGTTTTTGTGCTTAATATCTCATTGGCATTCTCCGCTTAAGCTCACTCACCTTGCACGTGAGAGAATAATTGATGTTTCAACTGTACAAGTAGAGATTTTATAGGTTCCTTTTTCTATTTGGTAATATTCTGCTCTTCCCTCTTTCCCAATAGGTTTTCCATTATTATGATGGAAATGGTCAAGTTTGTTGTCACAAGGATCCACATGTCAAGAAGTTGGGAAAAGGCTTTATGAAGTTGTTGAGTAAAATGATTGAGACAACAGAATTTTCTTGGATTCTCTGAGATCTTAAGATTTTCATTTGATATGTTTCTTGTAATGGTTGCTCAATAATGAATCTCATGTTTTTGGTATCTTGCTTTGAATTGGGCATGGGCAAATCTATTCTATAATTTGTTCCTCCTGTAATTCAGTTGTTGCAGGGTTTAGGGTTTAGGGTTTACTTTGGGTCTGTCTTTTCTTCTTTAAAAGTGACACCCCTGTTTTTTTCTAATTTTTGGGCAGTTCATACTCAATTTCTAGCTTTCCTTACTGGATGTTTAATTCCTTTTTGCTTTTATTCCTTGGCCTTGGTGAAAAAAGAAGCTGTAAGTATTACTTTTTTCTCCTAGAACCTTTTACATATAAGAGATGTATTTAGAGGAAAAATAGGTTTTAGAGTTTAGATAATGTTGCTTTCTAAATAATTAGAGCTTGGATTTTATCTTTTGGTCACATTTCATGTTGGTCAGAATTACCTTGTGGTTTCATGTCACCAGATATCATCTGATTGAACGCACAAAAAGAAAGCATTAAGACTTAGACCTGCAGGAATAATGAGGGGAAAACAAATCAAGTTTCAATTGCAAAAATGTCTGTGATGACAGCTAGTTTACTTTAAATTCTCATCAGCATTAATCTTCTTCACTAATTTCTCCTCCTCCGTGGAAACTGTTTTTCCCTGTCTACTTGGTGTTCAGGAGAGGAAAACAGAAGGACGTGTACTTAATCCCTTGTATGTTTGCCGACTTTCTTTCTTTGCGGCAAATCTAAAGCACAGCTAATAAAGAAATCTAGTGTTTCACTAAGATTTCAAATAGCGGTCCCGAATTCAAGTTGATTGTATTTCGCCTCTTCCTCAGAGAAAGACGATCAAACAATTCCCAATCGTGGTCCTTGCGGGTCGGATCATCCATATAATATACAAAAAGAAACTCTAGATATTTGAGATCTTTCTCTTTGAATAAGATCTCAATTCCAGCGACGGTTTCATTAGATATCTTACAACTAGAATCCCACATTTTTCCGATCTAGTTCCTCCGCCACCGCAAACCCCAGTTAGATTCAGGGATGCAAACAGCCTTTGACAAGATAGGTCAATTTCATGTTGGTACAAACCATCTAATTCAAATAACTGAAGAATTTCTAGTCAGTAATAGTGTTAGTAAATCTTCTTTTTGGACTGTTTAAAATTTGGGAGTTATTCTAAGCCCTTTGTGATTATTTTGGATGTTTCATTAGGTCACATGAGAGCTGATGTTAAGATTGCTATGTGAGATATGGTCTCGATATATTTTTCTTGCATCCAATGCATGGTCTCAGCCTCATTTTGACTTCTCTAATGATGTGAATGAAGGAAATTTAATTTGGTTGTGTCGCGGAGGAAACTTTTTGGGTGTAGTATGATCATCATTTTTCCATTGGACCAAATTCATCACAGTTGTGCTTGCTTCAATTAGTTACCGTTTATGCAATGGTATGTAAACTTTTTTACTTTCTTTTCATATAAGTGAACCACAGTTCAACAGCTATCCTTTTTTTTTTCTAATTGCAGAATTAAGATATTCGGGAACATGTTTCGTCATTCAGGCTATGAACTTCACCATTTTTATGTCCAGAAAAAGTCCACATGCTGTCTCAATTCAAAACTGTACTGGGCAATATGGGTAGAACAAGATGATCTGCACTGAGAGTAAATGTAACTGTTGCTGCAAGTTCTACTTGTATGCTTTCTACCTCTCCTTTAATATATATATCTATATATATATATATATATATATTATAATCCAAGTGTCCGAGCTTCACCCAACTATTTCTGAGACTATGAGCCCATACCTTAGACCTATAGTGATGTAAATTCAAATCCGATCGCATTCAAACAAAGCAAGTACCTGGTGTTCAGGTCAAAGTTAGAACCTTTTATATTGGTAGCCAATCTTTTCCCTACTTTGCTAGTTGCACCACCCTGTGAGTGTACCTCTCCTTTAATATTAGTACCAAGAACTAAGTTCTGCATCATAGCATCTGTAATAGAAGATTTCTTTACCAGTAGAAATTGTGTGTGTGTGTGTGTGTGTGTGTTTTAATAAATTTATTCTGGATGTGAAAATGCAATTGACTCGTTTTATTCATTGCGTTAGACTGCATGGTTTTGCATTATTTTTTTGACTCATGTTTTCCTGAACCCTACAACTGTCAGTGCAAATCTATGCTTCATATTCATTAATGTATTCTGTTACAGCTCTGGTGGAAACGTGAATTCATACATAAGTGATTTATCATGATTTGATTCGAGTGTGTGGGATTTACCAGGTTACTTATTTGGAATTCTCTCAAGATCTGTCTGTAAGATTTGGTAAATGGAGTTTATATCTGATGTAAAGCTAGTTTGGAGTACAGAGTACTTGCCCCAATTCGTGCATATCTGACTTGATACAAACAATTACTTTTTATCTATGGTGAACTGAAGGAAGAAGATGAAGATTTTGATTGAGGTTCACAGAAATTTTGCAAATAGGCATAGAAGAAACCTGGTGGAATGTCTGACCAGTTGCAATTAACTGATGAAAATAAGACAATAAAGGTATGACTTAAAGCATCCTTTCTTGTCCTTGCCTTCTCTAAGATCACAGAGAAATCTGTCTTCTCCACCCCCCCCCTTCCCTTTTCCCTCCTCTGTTTTTGCATTTATTTCTTCATTTCTCCAAATTTATCTTGGTCTTAGAGCTTGGCGTCCTGGTTCGATTAATGTCTTTCCAGTGCAGATTATTGTTGTTTGCCAGATGCTGTTCAATGCAGATTATCACACCAAGATGCAACTTAGTCACAACATTGTTGCAGCTGTAGGGACCAGAAATGATGTTTCTTGCTCTGACATTGTCATAGGTCGGATTCTCAAAGTATTATAACAGGCTTATATCACAGCATTGCTTAAAAGTATATGTCATGACATTCATGTTGAGTTTTCAGAGTGTGGAATATCTAGCAGAAATCGCAATTTTTCTGATTTCATCCATGGGTGTCTGTGGATGTCATGTTGTGTCTTGTGTTTTCAGTTTCAGCTGATAAGAAATGAGAGGATGTGTTAGGATGGGGTTGTTTGTGTGCGCTTGTCTATGGCCCTTGTAGGTATTGGGGCACTCATTTGAGGGCTATTCTACTAGGCTGTAGTGCATGTCCAATAACTTTACAAGTTATGTACAAAAAGTCACTAAAAATTTTTGTGAGGATCAGATAAATTTTTATATAAATTAAGGTGGGTTCTAAAGGAGCGCACAATGTTGATTTTTTTAAACTTTGCAATCTGGCCTTCAAAAGGCCACGCAATTTAATAGGTGTAATTTGGATGGACATTTAAAATAGGAAAAATCCTGTTTAAGAAATAAAACTTGACAGTCGAAACGCATGCCGATTTATTCAGTATCAATTTTTCGTTGCCCAGCGTAAGAAAGCTGGGGTTCATTTTCATTGGTATCCTTAGTGCTGTATAAATATTCTAAATTTGAAATAAAACAAAATAAAAAATCACAACTTAAAAGATATTTGTCCAGTTACCCATACCCAACCCCACCCCCCTTCCCCACCCACCCAGAAACAAAAAAAGGGGTCCTATTAGGCTTGAGAATGGCCCAATATTAAAGATGAATCAAATATGATATTTCGTGTATCATAACCAAATTTAATATAGTATATATATATATATTTGCGGCTCTCATTTTTTAACACACTAAATATGATTATAATACAAAAAAATATACACTTCTAATCAACTTTAATTTAAATTTTTAACACAATAATTCACGACTCCGGATCCTCTATATTTGCCCTTAATGTCCAATACAAAGGGACATCCTTGGAGCTTTTAGACTAGTGGATGTGTTTAGTTGCTTAAATTAGACGAAAACACTCCTACCTAACGGATAACAAACAGCTGACTTTGGCATATTGTTTTATACTTATCGGATGGATAGATTTTGGCTCTTCTTTTTGCCTCTATTCTAGACAGAGCAACTGCTAAAATTCTCACCAACAAGAAGAAAAGGGTCATTAACATTTTTGACCTTTGACATTAGTACTATATACAAAAAGTTCATCAAAGTCTTTCCGGAGACCACTGCATAGTGTCTGCTCTTCCATTCTGATTTTCTTTCGAATGTCGTTGTCAAGAAATCTACGACTTCTTTCTTATTTAGCGTATATTGTTGTGATTATTCTCAACTCAAAAAGAGATTGTGTGGGTCGTTGTGATTTGTCTAGAATTGAATGGAGTATAAAGCAATATCTTAACTTTATCAAGAACATAGTATGTATCTTTTAATATTTGTAGGTAAATCACATGACAATTTATTTATATTTGGTTATGATTATATGTATATTCATCATAATATTAACACACTTTTAAAATAATTATTTTACTAAAAATTTAATCATTATACGTAATTTATCTTAGACAATCATTTTCTTTAAATTTAATTTTTACTGTCAAATAGTCATACAAATTTACGGCTAAATTTTCACGCTCCAAATTTATCAAGAATCATATCTAGAAGTTTGCTAGCAAAAGAGAAACCAAACACGGCGACAGACACATGGTGATAAAAGCTAAACTTGGATGACTCTCTGTCCCATCCCCTTTGAACAAACAATTTTCTTCTCGAAGCAACGACGGATAAGGAGAGGGAAAATGCTACTTCCCTCACTCTGCACAATACTTAGATTGTGATTATATTTATTTTTTTCACTCAAAGATAAATATTAAGATCGATTTTAAGTGAATAATAAAATTATTAATATTTCACAAATAAAATTTATCTATATTAAATTTATTTTTTTGTTTTAAAAAACTTAAAACGGTATTCTTTTGAAAATAATTGGTATAATAAAGGAAAAGAGAAACTAATTAAGCAAAGCACAAACTAGAGAGGTGATCCATTGCCATGGTCCCGACAAATCATTAAAGGTCCAAAAATTTGCTCCCAAAGAACCTTAAATTACTATTGTAAGTTTCTTTCAACTTGTAAATTACAAACGTGCTCTAGAAAACTAGTGATTTCTCAGACTAGCTATTGCTAGCTTTGCTTGATGCGTATCATGATTCATGCTCATGAATTAATTAGGAAAAACCAAGTACCAGTAAAAGGAAAGGCCATTAGATTATTAGATTATCATTTATATCTTCAAGCAACAATAATTGATCAGACATACATATATAATAGTGTTACTAAACAAAGATATACATGAACTTAATTATAAGGTGCATATTTTGTACAAAAAACAATTATCCACCATCCTTATTTGGATCAACATAGCTAATTATGAACCTATGAAGAAATCAAAGAACATGAAGAAGTTGCAGCTACCATCCTCCATGGCTGTTCTGCTGCAGCAAACAGCATGTGGTTTGCCACCGTAGCCGATCCAAGTCTACCCAAGACTCTGATCCCCATATGTACGTCAACTAGTTGAGGAAAGGAAGAAAAAGAATATACTCAAATACAAGTTTGCATGCTCAAAACTCAATTGCAGTCTACTAGAATAGAGCAGAATGGTCATCCCATAATGTCTTTCAAGAAAGAACTGCTGGCTTCATCATCCAGAAAGTTGTCTAATGTATCAAAGATATCGGACTCAAATGCTTGTAGGGGGATATGACCATGCTTGGTGCTTTCCAGTGGATTAACAATGGAGCTTTCTGGGGTTACTGAAGCTAATGAGGGAAGAGAATACTCTGAATTTTTTATGTTGGTGTGGACTGTGGTTTTGTTATTAGCAAGTACTCCTTGAGGGCTCAATTCACCTTCACAGCATTGCAAAGAGTTCGAAGCCGAAGGAAGATGTTCCTTCAGTAGCGGAGTAATGTTACCCAAGTCTGCAAGCATGGCCTGTGGTTGAAAGAAATCACCACCAGTACTATTCTGTGTGTTTGCACCATTAATAAGCCGGTTTAACTGGGAAATTGCTTGGAGATATGGAACCGGGCTTGAGTTGATAACTTGTAGCACGGTTTGAAGCCTTTGAAGGAATTGAAAGTTGGTCACCATCTCAGTGGCAGGAAAGCTAAGAGCAGGGTTCAGAGGTGTAATCAAATTGGGCAGGTTAGGGCCTAATAGCAACTGAGAAAGAAGGTTGATATCAGTTATTTGCTTGTGTGTTTTCGGGTCGATACCCGATCTGAGAAGCTTCTTCCTCAGATGTGTGTTCCAATAATTCTTTATTTCATTATCTGTTCTCCCAGGAAGGTAGGCTGCAATTCTTGACCATCTGCAAGAACAGGTACATAATTATTGGGATTAAGTGCATATTCTCCAGCACTAAAAACAAGTTAAAGAATCAGGTAGAGTGAAAGATGATATTACTTGTTTCCAAGTTCTTCATGGAGTCTGATGATGATAGCATCTTCTTCCTCTGAAAATGGTCCTCTTTTAATGTCTGGCCTCAGATAGTTAGTCCATCTTAGTCTGCAACTCTTTCCACACCTATTCAAACCCGCTCTTTTTGGGAGTGTCTGCCAGTTTCCTGGACCATGTTTCTTCACACAATCAACCAGTCTTTCATCTTCCTCCGGAGACCATGGCCCTCTCTTTACACCATCGTCGCTGCAACAGGGAGACCTTCCCATCATGTGTAAGAAGAAAACAAAAATAGTTACCTGAAGTTTGCTTACTAGAATAGTTAAATCTGCACAGGTGCCTGGATGTCTATTTATATGGAGAAAGAGAGCAAGCATGACACTGATACCTGCATGGAAGACATATTTCTTATTTTCTGGTCAAATCTTTTTCTTAATATTATATGCATCAAGTTTCTAGCAGCAAGGCAAACAAGAAGAAAGTCGCCTAGCAAGCTTCTTGAGTCTTGTTCGTTTGTATTTTGTTCTCAGCAGAAGCAAGATCCTCGACGACCAATGGAAATGCACTGATTAAAATAAGGTTTAGGTAATGGAAAAGTGTCCCTTTCATGGGAGGGTAGAAATGGCTGCATATTTTCTTTCAACACGTATGCTGAATGGCCAAAAGGATGACTTTTACTTCTCTCTTTTTACCTATTCCCCCTATTTTCAGTATTACCTTGAGTATTTGAGGTTCATATCATTCCAACACATTCAGTGTTGTTCTACAAGGCCTTTGTTGGTGGATTTTACACATTTCAGTGTTGCATCTATATGTATTTAGGTTTTCTTGTTTTCATAACAGAGAAGAAGGGCCTCTTCAAAACTAGAAATTTGAAGAAAGATCTTGAAGTATTCAAAGATGAAATAATTATTGAATGAATGATTGTTTGCAAGCAATTCCATCAAATCAACTCAGTCCCCAAATTAAGAATTATCCTGATATCATGACAGTAGGACACTCCCCAAATTCCAAATCAATTAGAGGACCACTTACATAAGGAATCCTTTAAAAAAAACAGAAACAGATTATAAATTGGGAATAACCTTTAGTATATATAGGAAGAATTCCTCATGCTTGGGATCAAAATTTATGGTACTATTTTGAAATTTATTGCTGCTTGGACTTCTAATTGTTCTAGTGCTAGAGAAAAACTTATCTACACAACTTGTTTTACATCATTTTCTGCAGTGAAATTGAAAAAATTCTTGTATATGCATGTCTATGAAAGAGCTTGAGTTGCATATACTTCCATGATTTGAGAACATAACAAAGTCTTAGCATAAGTGTCATGTGGGGAAGCAAAAGTATATATCTCTAAGACAGTGTATGCATATTACCTCGTCCGTTTAGATTTGAACGCTTCATTTTAATTTGATTAAAAAAATTTAATTAGACAGCATTTAATAATGGATAAATTACTACCTTATTGTTATCCAATGGCTGGTGAAATTCCTTAAACCAGTGAGATAATTGTATAAATTTAGAAGAAAAATATATTTAAAAAATTAACGCTTTTTTCTATATTCTAAAATAGAAATGTGAATATTTAATCCCACACGGAAGAAGTATTATTAGTTCTTATGAAGCACCCCTCTTATCTGCTATGGGTTTTAGAAAAAACACAATATTGATAGTTTAGGGGACTAGTGGGAGCATTCTTTTCTGAAATCGTTAGAATGGTGGGCAATGAGTTCTATTTTCCTTTCGCACTAAGGTAGAGACGTGGATGTTTCCATGTTCAACAGTTGGACTGTGGAAGGTTTCGTTTGGTTCGATCTGGAAAGGAACAATCCCGGCCAAGAAGAAGAAAAAGGCTGAAAGCTGTATTCTATGGGAGGATGCGTCTCCCTCCTTATCTTCCATTTTACTATTTGCTGACTTCCGACGATTGTTACTTACTTCTGACTTCGGATCCATTGCAGTAGAGATTAGTTATCAGAAAACTTGCTTTATACGGTTAAACAAAGATTGTTTAACGTTATACTCAACCCAAGAGTTTCCTCGTATTTTCCACACTTCAAGGTTTTGTCTTTCTAGTATCTTCTTCTCTTTGATCACTGGGCTTTTCAGCTCAAACTCTCACTACCAGGTAAAAAAAATGGCTATTTGATGATTGACCACGTGAACAACAACAATTCATAAGAAGGAGAAAAAAAAAAGATCAATAAAAGAAGGGCATGTTTGGACTCAACCAAGGATGATATTTTGCAGATTTGGGGGGTTAGGTTGTTGATTATCTCTGTAAGATACTCAGATCATCATTGCCATTAATGTGAATCTTCATTTAATCAAATGATTAGCTTGGAGTATTTTCTTTTAGAATTACATCATGGAAATGGTCATCTATTTTGTCATCGTAGTGCTTGTTAATCTCACATCTTCTTGCTTTTCAGTCTCATTCTTTTATATACAATTCATAAATGAGTCTCTAACTGCTTCTTTGAATGTGGTTTATCTTCTCACCACCAACCAAGATCCGTAGTATTTTTAAACGCGGACGGAAAAGGGGCTCCTTCTTCATTTCTAGTTCATGATGATAAAGCAAAATTTGTTCACATACTGTCATCCCTTTATCAAGAAATGGATATATAGTCAATCATGACCACATGCTAGCTATATGGATTCAGATTGCAGAATGCCTTTCCAATTGGTTGATTACCAAACTTTTATTTCGTTTTCCATTTCTGATTCTCCAATGTTGAATCTGCAAGGCGTATTCGGCTACCCTGAAAGCGACAGAACGAGAAATTAATGAATCAATGATCATAGCCATAACACCAACCTAGATAGCTTAGAAACATAGAACAGATGATATATCTGGAGCAGGCCATTTAGTTTTGCCCGATACTTAGCATTTGTGATTTCTTGAATATAATCTGCAGAACTGAGCTGACTGACTCTGAATAACAGAACAAATCTTGAATTTTATTTGCATTAGAAGTTGCGATATTCTGACCAACTAGCCTCGTGGGTTCTTCGAGTCTCTGATTAACAGTCAAGCCAAGGAGATGGTACTAACTGCTCCATAAACCATAGGCTTTGGCAGCATTTGGACATCTCGTCCAAGCTGCCCTCTCTTTGTATTTCGGGTGCATGCACTGTGAGAGCTGTATAGTTTAATATTAATGTTGGTTTCTCCCACATAATTTTACGACATTTTTATCTTAGTTTGGGACACAAGTTAATTACTGATATTAGTTACAAAAATGGGATGCTCTAACTGCATTGGCACGCCATGCATTTGAGCTCAAAACTTGAGATTCATTGCAATAAACAAATGGATAGACCTCCTCCCACTATATGTTTAATGATAAACTTGGTTGGAAACTCAATGTCTGTATTCTTCTTTTGAGATACGTAAAAAAAATATCTACCTTCTTAAAATATCAGTCAAACTCAGTCTGCACTCTTTTGTGAAATTAAAGAAAATTTAATTAATTTATTTGATCTTAAAATGTGAAGTTTAGAATGTTTTATAATTCTTTAATGATTTTTTCTATCTGTTATAGAAAAAAAAATTATTAAAACTAAAAATATTATAAATTTTAAATTTTAAAAACTAGATAGATTAATTTTTTAAATTAAAAAATATTCTACTTGTCCCATCTTGAGATGAAATCCAAATGCGAGAATGTCCCTTTCTTTCTTGGGGCAGGTGCTTAAAGCTCCATGCAATTGCGTATCTTGCTATAGCACACTAAAGGGAAAAAAGAATTGACATTGCCTGTTCTTGGTAGAACCATTCTCTGATCACTTCTTTTTATCAATGAAAGGCTAAGATTTAGCTTGGATTACTTCTTCCCACTGACAATCTTTGCTAGTTAGAAACCATGAAAAGAAAAGAAAAGAAAAAGAAAAAAATTCCTTCATCTTCACTAGCTTGTACTCTATCGGGCGATGAGAAATTTTAGCTACCTTACCTCAGCAACTTCATTATCAAGTCTGTCGGAGTAACGAACTAAAATTGGTGAATGAGGGAGAATAAGCATGAAATTACTGATGCTATCCTAATCCTCCAACTTGAGGGTGAAGCATTTTGAACTTTTTACCACTATGATTTTGTCCCTTTTGGAAGATTTACATTCATGTTATCTTTCTGTTGATACAGAGAAAATTATGAATAATAACGGATAATTAATGATCTTACTCGAGACATAAAAATCAAGTAAATTGTTACATTTTTTACTTTATCCTACGTCTGCACATCATAAATAGTCTATACTTATTTTTAAAATTGACTCAGATAAAATACATTAATGAAAATCATATCTTGTTTCACAAGACTATTTGCCTCTAATTAATTATCCATTATTAGATCAAAATGGAAATAATTAAAGTTGGAAGTGCATTTATTTTAAAGTTTTCCAAGGAAAGGAATTGCTTGTGTTGCAAGTCTTGCTTCCTAATGCACGTTACATATTGAAATGACCTGACCACTCTTAAACAAGAACGAAAGGTGAATTATAAAGCCAAATCAAATGCATGACTTTGCATATCAACTAATACACACAAGCAAAAATTTAAAACAAAAAAATTAGTCACTTCCCTTTTTTAATTAATTTTTTAAAAATTTTCTAAGTATGACTTTGCTAATACCGTTCAAGCCAAAGATCACCATCCCTCCCAACTTGCCAAAAGAAAATTATAGGAAGCAAACCGTTAAGAGGCACCAATTAGATTTTTTTTTTCCATATTAGTTAATTTTATCCCCCAACTCCCAAAGACACGTGTAATAGAGAGACTCGTAATTGGATAATTAAGAAGAGTAGAATATTTTTGGAAGTTAAACTATAATTCAACAAGGGACCGGTGCAGATCTCACTTCTTTCTTTGATTTTTCCCGCACGCTTTCTTTTTGATGTATATATATATATATATATAACACCAAAAAAAAAAAAAAAGGGACAACCTTCACTGTCTGAGGTTGCAATTTGCATGTTAACTCTTGTTTACCTTTGTTCTTATATTTTATTGCATTTAATATTTTTTACTTACCCAAAAAGAGGAATTTAGAGATAAAAGGCCCAAACTTCTTGAAATAGAATCAGATATTTGTTATAAAAAAAATGTATATGAAAATAAATCTGTATTTTTTAAATAAACATATTTTTCTACAAATTTATACAATTAACATGCATCCCCCATTGAATCTCACTATTAAACTTTCAGAGCAACAACTTAAGAAGTTAAAGACGTTAAAAGCACACAAAAAGAAATAAGAAAAGTATAAATACAAAAGTTAATCCAAATTTTAGAGTTATATAGTTATTTACTTGAAGATAATATAGACGAATACGATGATGGTATGATTTTACTCTAGTTCGTGCTTAGAAAGGAAAAAAGAGCATACAAACTTAATTGCTCAGGTATACTATATATATATAGGTACCAAACATAAAGTTCGGAATTTTTGAATGTAATTATTTTTAATATTTTTTATCTGGTTATAAACTTATTTTATTTTATTTTAATAAAATTTCCATCTTTTAGTGGTTTGTAAAAAAAAACTCTAACTATTAGGAATAATGTGATGATTTGTATAATTAAATGCTGTATTAAATATTTATGTCTAGTCAAAATATAGCATTCAAATTCAGATAGAGGAAGTATTATTTAGGTCTTTAAGATAGAGTTCTCTTCTTTCAAAAAAAAAAAAAAATCCCTTTAGTCATTAAGAAAATCATATATTTCAATAATGTGAGAAAATCAAGAGACAAAAAAAAAAAAAAACGATTGCTACAAATTAGAAAAAACATTTCAAATGAAAGTTTGAGGGGTTTGACAATGTACCTCTCTCTTCCCCGCCGCTCAAAAAAAAAAAAAAAAAGGGAAAACAAATCCAAAAGAAAAGAAAAGAAAAACGTTGCACATTCAAAAGTACGTGATGTATGATTTTGAATGCATGATGAATAGCAAATAAATAGAAGGGCACAACAACTATTCTTTTGATAATTTAAATTATTTGCATGCTATATACATATTTTTATCATTCTTTTCGACTCTATATTGTTTAAGATTAACTGCTCTTTGAATATTTTAACTTAAATAAATATTTTTCGACTCTATAATTAAGTTAAATATTAATTATATCCACTTCTTGTGATCATTGGAAGTTGGGAGGGACCATATCTAACAATATTTTGATCCTCCCTAATCTAATCCAAGAATAAAAGGAGTTGCGGAAGTCTCTCGATCTTTATAACACCTGGTAACATCCACAAATTCTATTGTAATATTTGGTAGCGTCCTTTTATGATACATGCACATTAAATTCAAATTTTAAAAAAGAGAATGTCAAAATCATCTGAATTTACTCGATTTCAGATTATTTCAGATAAATGTTATCTATATACAATAAATCAGATAGAGTTTCAATTTTACCCTATTAAATATATAATAGTTATTGATTGGTAAAAATTCTTAACAAATAAGAAGAAAAACAAGTTTTAAAAAGTTGTATAATTAATTTAGAATAAATAAAATTAAAATAAAAAAATAATCATTAATTTTAAAAATATGTAAATGAACATTTATTTTAAACGAATGAATTAATAATGATGAATGAACCTAGCCAGGTACCAACTGTTCCTAACCATCAAATTTAATCATAATTAAATTCCGTGACTATAAAATGGTTCAGATTAAAATTTAACAAGATTTGATCGTGTAGAATGTGTAAGGCATATTGTTAAAATTGTTAACGAAAAAAAAAATGTTATTTTGGTATATAAATTTTTGTGTATAAAATTGTGACTTATTGTGTATATATAAACAATTTAAATTCTCAAATAGCATGGTCTCGAAATATATAATCTAATTACCCATAGACTGTAAATTTATATTAATTTGTCAATTCATCAAACAGTAAGTCCAACAATGACATATACAAGCCTCGTGTTTATAGATTTTATCACTCTGGAATCTTCATATATTAAAATACTAAATTATAATAGACACAAAGTATATCAACACAAAAAATAATTAAGTTCCTTTTATTTAAATAAATAATTCACAAAATTATTAAAAACTAATAAATAAATATCCTTCTTCAAAGTTTACGCGTTCTAACCATGGAAAAAAAATTAAATTAAACCAATCAAAATGATCTACATTATTCAACTGGTTTACAAATAAATCGCCTTCCTCTCGAGTAGATCACAAACAATGACGGAAAAAAGTGGGCCCCCCAAAATTTCTTAAAATTTTAAAATCTCCCTTTAAAAATACTTTTAAATTTTATATTTTACCTCTCCAGATTTTTTTTAAAGAAATTATAATATTCTTTCTATAGATATCTTTGCATATAATTTGTCTTTCTAATTCCATCCATATTCACTAAGCTTGTTATGTACATATAAAGCTTAAAATTTAATGAAATTGGTTAGGTACTTTTGATTTTGATTTAGTGTGAAATTTATATACATAAATAGTCTTTACATGTTAATTTTTTAAAGAAATTCTTATATGGATCGTAAATCCGTAAACAATATGTATTAAGGAGTTATACCGTATAACTTTATATAAAATACACTCTTCAATGCATATGGTTCACGTGAATTGAGTCCATACTAGAATTTCTGAATTTTTTAGTGGATAAATGGGCGAGACTAGACTAGAATTATTAACAAATATGTGGGTTTTACTCTACTATTAAAGAAACATTATAGGGAGAGGACTGTTTAATACTTATAAGAAGTACTTTGCTTACTAACTAATTAATATATGATACCATACACTCCCTTACGCTTAGGATTGGACATTTGGAGCGTAAAGTTTGGGAGTAAGTGGAATTTGTGTTTTTACGTGGAAAAATATGTCTTTACTTTTGTCTTAAAAATATTTTGTGAAGAAAAATTACTTAAAATTTATAAAAAAAAAATATTCCAATTCACTAATCAGTTAATGTGGAGCAACTCAATAAAAATATTAAACGAGCTTCTCCTTGAGTTTCAATTTCACGTTTTGTTACTTTGAGATGAATCTAAACTAATTAAAACAAAATTCATATATAGCTCAAAAAGTTTCGACTTAAAGTAAGAAATAGAGATCTTTCAGACTTATACTTTTGGAATCAAGAAAGTCTGCTATCATTATTATTAGAGGTGCACATTGAGTAAAGTTTATCGTAGAATCTTAATCGATAAAAAACTCATAAAATTAAACTAATTCAGACAAACTCTTTAATCGAAACCGAAGCCCTACAGACTTATACTTTCGGGAAATTATAACTTGTATATACTTACATTAACCATGGTGAGATAGAGAAGTCAAAACCTTGCTTACATTCTCTAAAGAAAAGGATAGTCAAAAAACGACCACAACTACTGCACAAGAGCCGACATTTAGGTCCCGTTTGACCATATTTGTTTTGCTGCAATTAATTTCTTACTTTAGTACCCAAATTAACCTTGGAAGGGAAGAAAGGAACGAACATCTTTCTTCACATAAACACTCCGTATATTTTTCTTTTCTTTTTTTTTTTTTACTGTCGTTCAAAAATTTAACACATACATTAAGAAGATTTTTTTTTTCTTTAAATCTACTGGAGTTTGAGATAAAAGACTAATCTTTTTAAAAATTGTAAAGTTATAATGAAAAATTAAAAATTAATATTATAATTTAATAGAATAATAAAAGATAAGTGTAATACTAAAGAAATAATAAATATTTTATTAAATTTTCAAAAAAATATATAATTGTAAATAAGAAAATTATTTCAAAACGGTAGTTTGAGAAAAAACAATAAAGTATTTCACAACCATTTCTGGCTTTTCAGCTAAAAAGTACGTAGGAATAGTTTTCAAAACAAATGACTAAAAAATAAATTTTCATACATGTGAATATGCTGAATTAATTATATATCACCTTTCAAAAGTTACTATAATATCATAGTAAATCATCGCGAAAAACTGATTAAACATTTTGTCATATGTATATATATATCTGTGTATATATGTATTTATAGAGAGAGGGAGATGAGGGTGGATAAATTTTTATTTTTATCTTAGTCAAATTAAATTTTTTTTTAAAAAAATTATATCATTATCTTTTAATATATCATTTCATATAATTTACTTTTTAATCTCAAATTAATTATATATATATATATATATATATATATATTTGGAATCAAACAAGTAACTATTGTAGAAACCAATCAATGCATGGCTGCTTCTAGAGCAATTGGACATCACGAACGACTTACAGCCCTTAGGTTAGACCCCAAAAAAAAGAAAAAAAAAGGGGGCCGTGATGTGTCCTTTTTGAGTGTACCGTACACATGAATCAATGGCACTATTAGTCATATTCAGTGTCTTTTTCTTAAACCAGTGAATCATAGTCAGTAATTCAAAGATCGATCATGGCAGTAGAAAATGGCTTTAATGTCTCATTGCCATGTCTCTTCCTGATAATGCATATGCAAGCTCCGTAACCCTAACAGCTCCATGCAGCCAGTAGCGAACTGAACAAGCAAGGCATCGGTCCAGGTGAACAGAAGGATTCTGACTTTGAACAGAAATAAAATATATAAAAGGAAGTTGAAGAACTTATTAAAACACTACGTAGAGGAAAGGTAATTCTAGTTTAATGGATAAAAATATCAGTGGTGTTTTTGAATATTACCATAGTTAATCTGTCTTTGACCTCCATGAACGGGTAAAATGAAGGTTTCCTATGGAGCTTCAACGCTATTGACATCATTCCTTCCATTTTGTCAACACTGTCAGGGGGTAGGTAGGAAGAGGGTGAGATGTGTGCTGGGAATTTATCCAGCTTCACCTTCATTACCTCATCTGATTGAAATGAAGGACACAGGCGACTGCTTAATTTAGTAAAGGAAAACATCAGGTAAATCTAATGCGTCCGACCGTTGATCATGCATGCACTTTTAAGATTGAAAACGTGACTTGTACTTTGCGAACATGTTTTTTGGTATATCGAAATGGAATAGGATAGAATGTAATAGTGCTTTAATTCTCTTCTTTTTTCATCTCCGAGTTTGATTGTTAAAATTAAAGTGATTTATATGAATATATTTTTAATTGATGAAATTTTTATTAATCATCAGTATATATAAAAATAATAATATTTGCATAATGAAAAAGGAAATTGAATATATATAAACATATATATTAATGATAATAATATTTGCATAATGGTAATACTTTATGCATAGTTTTTTCATACACTAAAATTTAAATTTAAATTTTGTTAATTATGAATTAAATACTTTACTACTAAAACGTTACCACAACAGTGACTGCTACTCATTGCAACTTGCAGTTATATATTGAATCAACCACTTTGTCTGCGATTCTTATAAGATCTGTTTTCCAAACCCTAGAAACGTCACGAAGATGGTCACATCCTCTGAATTCTAATTTGGTCAAACTTGCATGCCCCTTTCATCCTAATTTCCAATACAATCCCTTAATATATATTAGCTGTCTGAAATGTTTTTTTTTTTCTTTTGGAAGACTTGAAATATTAAATAGATAGATTAGCTGTTAAAGGAAAACCATACCAGATATTTATTAACCCAAAATTTCTATTTAAAAAAAAAAAAAAGAAGAACAAACATGCGTGCGGCTGCGATCGATGCATATAATATACATTGTGACTTTGAAAATTTTTTTTTAATTAGTGAGTTCCCAGAAAAGTATATTGGCTTTCTACCAACGCAATAGAAAAATGGAAACTTCAAGATTCAATGGTTGGTGTATTCTTCATCTTCTTTTTGGTTTTCTTTTGAACACCTTCGTCATCCTCTTAACGTTAGTTACTAAGTATTGAAAGTTTGATCTTTTCCTCCAAAAACACAAAAGAAAGAGGAAGAAGAAAGAAAGGACAATCCAGGATTAAATGTCGACATTATGATTATATATATCGTTGGTGAAAAATAATTATTATATAGTAATTAATTGAGCGGAGGGTAAAAGTTCTTTCGATTAATTTAGGGGTAACAATATTAAACACGATACGCTAACACGACATGAAAATAATACGGTTATAGCGGATTAAGATTAGAATTTCACGGATTCAGGTCGAAACATGTCAACCCGTTTAACTTTAAATGTATTCGAGTCATAAACGAGTTCAACCCGCGAACCCATTTAATTTTTTGTTTAATATTTATGTTTAATATTTTTTGTAATACTCTACAAATTTCACTATAAAAAATTAAATAATTTAATTTTTTACATGAATTAATTAAATTAAATTTTATTATATGAGTTAATTGAATTATTTGTATGTCTATTTTGTTTAATTATATAACACCTCTTAAGGAAAATAAACGATATTAATGTGGCTATTTGTTTGATATATGGTAAATGAATCATTCTAAATTATTTATTATTTAGTGTCTATAATAATATTATTATTACAACTACTTTAAGTTAGAGAAAATAATTTCTTGAACAATCATATTTTATTGCAAAGTTACATTTATTTAGATTTTTAAGATTAAATCTTATGAATTTATTAAAATTTCTAGATATTTAGTTGGATAGTTTGTTGTTTTATTGGTTATTTAAGACTTTATAGGTTATTTTATTAATTTTTTTTAATTTTATATGATTTGATTTGATTTTTTAAAATTTTTTGTATAATAGGTGGATAGATTGGCGGGTTTAGTAAATATTCGAGTTGGTGAATTTAGTAATTATTTATTTAATTTTTGTATCTAATCGTGTCAATCCGTTTTATAATACGAATATAATACAAAAATAAATAGATTGACACGATAAGATATGTTTATTAATCATATTATATATAAATTAATTTATTATATATAATTATTTTAAATTAATACGACACACTATCCCAAACGCAATACAATTGCTACTCCCACATTAGCTGGCTCATGAAAATTTAGCCAACAGTTTCTTTTCTTCCAAGTCAATATTCTTTATTAAAAGAGTCATCTCATACACAGATCAAATGTCGGTTGATTGTGAAAAAGTGGTTAGGTGCAATGGAACTATGGGTGGTGCCTGGCTGCCCACGAGGAAGGTGGGATATGCCATGTTGCTTTCCTTTAATTCAAATTTATTTATCTAACTTTTTTGTAAATATTAAATGTTTTTATCGAAAAAAATTACCTTTTTATCTTAGTGGTTTAGTATTTTTATTATTATGTATACAATTCGAGTAAACAAATTTATGAAATATTATCAGAGTATTGTTTAGTGGTTATATATTCTTATACATTTTAACAATCTTTTCTACATTTTCAAAGGATATAGATTCAATCCAAAACCACTTGTATTATAATTCAATACTTGTAGAGTGTAAACAAATCCCCATCCACTTTTACTATTTGTAATAGCTAATAATTCTCTTAAAAATATTAAAAAAGTAATTTAAAAAATAATAACTCAGAGCTCAGCCTAGCCCAAGCCCCACTAAAAATTTTGGGCTAGGCTTCGAAAAAGATCAATGGGCATTTTGGGGTTTTAAGGTCGTTTTGGGTCTTGCGAAAAGTTTCAAGATGGATTGTATATATCATTTAGATTAATTTCTTGTGAAAGAATCAAATAAAATATTGTCTAAATTTGTGATTCTAGGGGCATATTTGGACAAGCACTAAAAAAAACAAAATTTGTTTTTGGATTTATTTACCAGAATAAAGTAGACCAAATTAAAATAAACCTTGTTTAATAAAACATTGTAAAAATAAAATATTACTCACTCACAAGTCAGAGGACATGTTGATCTCTCTATCCTCTCATTATGAAGAAGCCCAGGCGTTCATTACTTGCTGACCACCAAATGGTGCAAATCTCCTGGAAAGAGACCATTCTGGTACCACATTTTTCTTCATTCCTCATAATGATTATGGAAGACAATCCTTCCTTCCATTTTCATGGGGAAAAAAATGAAAAGACAGATTCATGATAATAACATCTTTGATGAGTATATATGATTATTATTACATTTACATAGAAATAATCAAATACAGTAAAATTACTGTAAGGGGGGAAGAAGAACTATTCAGAATGGTTAACCAAAAATTTGAACATCCTTTGATCTCATTTAATTGTAAGGTTGCTATTATTATTGCTGATGTTGCTGCTGATGCCGCTGTAAGTTAATCAACTTATAGTATGCTCCATCCTTGTTCTCCAGAAGAGCTGAATGTGTCCCTTGCTCTACTATCCTCCCATCTTGTAACACTGAAATCTGATTTGCATTTTTTATTGTAGACAGTCGATGAGCCACCATTATTGTTGTTCTGTTCTTCATCAACCTGTCTAGAGCTGATTGTACCACGCGTTCTGACTCCATATCAAGAGCACTTGTGGCTTCATCCAACAGCAGGATTGCAGGGTTCTTTAGAACAGCTCGGGCGATGGCCACTCTTTGCTTTTGGCCACCAGATAGTTGGACTCCTCTTTCCCCGACCTTGGTTGAGTAGCCTTCTGGAAGAGCACTAATGAAACTGTGTGCATTGGCAAACTTTGCTGCTTCAATTACTTCCCCTTCTGAGGCTCCCTCTTTACCATATATAATGTTTTCATATATTGATGTGGCAAAGAGAGCAGGTTCCTGTTGTACCAGGCCAATGTATTTCCTAAGAGACTTCATCCTTAGTTTCCTGATGTCTTTGCCTGTAAATTTGATATAATGTTTTATCAGACATCAGCCCGATTAGAAGTGCGATAATAACCTGAATAAATGCCTTATTTTTTGGAAATTAACAATTTCCCTGCTTTGAATTGATTCTTCTGTTTCTTTTGTTTTCTATTTGTTTTGGAACAATGCAGAGGATCCTAACGTAAAATGTTAAACGCTTTATAGAATCAAGGGAAAGGGGGGCCAAAAGGAAAAAGGGAGAGAAGAAAGAATCTTTATTACTGCCTATTGATCTTATCTTTAAATGATAAAGACAAGAGAGTGAAAAATGCAATGAAAGCTTACCATCAATCATTACTTTTCCAGATACTGGATCGTAGAAGCGCAATATTAGAGCAATCACGGAGCTTTTACCAGAGCCACTTTGCCCAACTAATGCCATACTCCTGCCTGTAGATACTTTCACATTGAAGGTCTTGAATATTAGAACTTCAGGTCTCGAAGGGTAACTAAACTCAACATTTTTTAGCTCAATCATGCCCTCTACCCTTGATACCTCTTCTCCAACATCACCTAAAATCTCTGTTTCCCGATCGAGCACTTCAAATACAGAAGCTACCATTTGGTTTCCTTTTAGAAGGTCCGGTGCCATTGCCAAGATCTCACCCATGGCTAGAGCACTAACGATTAAGACCATAAATGATTTCATTACTGATTTAAAGGTTGCAAGTTCCTTCCCCATCAATTGAGCGCCATACCTGCATAGAATTTAGTTAGGAGGAGTATATCTTATCGTCTCTGCATGAATACCATATTATTAGGTCAATTAAAACTTATTACATGCATAGACTAGGAAACTCCTACGCAAGAATTTACAAGTAGTTTGTCTTTCCTTTCTCATCAATCATCAATCAATACTAACTTTCTTTTGGATTAACAAGTCAATGTTTCAGGAAAACGTAACTTAGAAGGCTAAAAGTTTGAACTATTAGGTGCTAGCCATAAATAAGATTTACAATGCTAAAAACTATAAGAGAAAACATTGGCTAACTACAGCTAAGGCAACATACCACAGTGCAAGGGCATAGCATGAGAAGATGAAAAACTGAGATACACCATATAA
Organism: Voacanga thouarsii; assembly: GCA_026120185.1. Classification (NCBI taxonomy): domain Eukaryota; kingdom Viridiplantae; phylum Streptophyta; class Magnoliopsida; order Gentianales; family Apocynaceae; genus Voacanga; species Voacanga thouarsii. The sequence continues at coordinate 2,478,471 of JANUWF010001719.1, read as the reverse complement.
GATCCCAGCAATCTGACCACGACTAAATGAACGCTTTGAAGGTTCAACAAGCTCACGTGCATAAAGAGCAAGCACCTTATCTTCAGAGCAAAAAGCAGCAACAGTTCGAATGTTGCTCACAGCCTCACCAGCAAGCATGTTAGCTTTGAGATAGGATTTGCTCAAATCAACACCATAGCCTTGCATGAAGAGTTTCTAAAACAGATGAAAAATCAATTCACGATCAATGATATTATCTAAATTTTCCTCAATTACCAAGGAAAAGCAAAAGCAGAATTTAAACCTCGCTGATATGACCGCTGACAATTAATGGGTATGTTGCCACAACCACCAGAGTGAGCCTCCAGTTTAGGATGAAGGCAATGATGAATGCAGTAACAGCCAAACCTACATTCTGCAAGAGAATTGTGGTGCGATCAACAACCACAGTTCGTAGCAAAGTTGCATCAGTTTCCAAACGCGATGCCAGCATAGAACTTGTATTGTTCACATCATCAAACCATCCAATCTCGTTTCTCAAAATAGCTGCAATCACACGGAGTGAGTTAAGGATTCTCATGTATTTCAAGATTAGTTTCCCACACATTGGGAAAATAATACATGCATCAGCACTGCATTCATAACTTGGCAGTATCAGAGGCTTCATTGGTCCTCATCAATTTAACTTAATATTCATTGATAGCCAAAATTTGTTGCTTGTTTGGAAAGAAGACATTTTGAAATGAATTTATCTGAAGTCAGAAGGGTAAATATATTCTCTCTTAAATGAAATGAATACAATTAATAGATAGACTCTATTAATAGCATCTGATGTGTGTAGGTGTGGGTGTGGGTGTGTGGGGGGTGGGGAAGGAATTTTATGCTGACATGTTTACCAGAGAACATCCTCTCTCGCACTCTAAGTGTCAGGCGCTCTCCCATGATTCCAAAACAAAGATGTGTGATTGCATGAACAATGACAGTTATAACAGCACCTCCACAGAAGAGGAAAGCAATCTTCTTAACCTCTTGACGTGTTGTGTTCCAGTCCATGTAGTAAGATACAAGAGCCTGAGTTACCCCAAGGGCAAAAAGAGGCATCTGAGCCCCACAAATGAATGCACAAAAGGTGCCCACAACACCATATGTCCAGTCAGGGCCAATCATAGAATATAGTCTTCTTGAAGAAACCTGGGGTGATTCAACACTTTCTGCTCCATCAACACCAATGCGTCCGCCAGATTTATCAGAACGAAAACTTGCACCAAGACTTCTTGTTGTGTGTGATAACTCGCGAGAATACCTGATGCTACTACCTTCGCGAGAATTCCTGATGCTATGAAAACAAGAATTAAAGAGAATTAAAGGGAATGTTTGTGTACAAAGCAGCATAGTGTTCATTGATCTGCAAAGAATATATGACTTATTCATGAAATGAAAGAACTTGTTTCCTCACTAGAATGGTAACACCGGAAATCTGCAAGTAACCAAGTAAAAGAGTTCAAATTTTGCATGCAAGTTCTGAAAGTTTCCTCGAGATACACAATAGCGTAAGAATTACTGGGATGCCATGAAGACAATTAGGATATCAAATACATGTGAATCATTCTTAATTGTAAGATGAATGAAGTGTTACCAACCTGCCATGTCAAATTCTAACTATAATGAATCAAACATGGTTATCATGTGCGGAAGAGGAAGTAACAATTATGGAGATTGTTCAGTGCTATAATGATGAGTATGATATTCTTTGAAGAATGATAAGTGTGCCATCGTGAAATTCTTCTACCTGAGAGGTCGACCAAGGTTGGCTCCATGTGATGGAAGGCGATGCAAAGAAGCCGCTTCCTGAAGTTGAACAAGTGATGCATAGGCACCATTTGGTCTTGAAATAAGCTCTTCATGGCTGCCAGATTCTACTATTCTACCATTTTGAACCACAGCTATGATATCAGCATTTCTAATCGTAGATAGACGATGGGCCACAACAACAGTTGTTCGCCCCACCATCACACGGTCAAGAGCCTCTTGCACACTCTTCTCAGACTCAGCATCAAGTGCACTGGTAGCTTCATCTAACAGAAGTATAGAGGGGTTCTTCACAATTGCCCGTGAAATTGCAATTCTTTGCTTCTGACCACCAGATAATTGTACCCCTCTCTCACCTACCTGCAGATAAATTATGAAGTAATTCCAATTAAAGATGGAACTTACCACCATGAATCATTGTTTTGATGTAATACAGTTAATTTTAGCAAACATTAAATGCAGGAAATATGCAGAAACTTGCTTTACTTATTCCTTTGGCATTCAACTTAAGAGTATAAATTGGGATTCCTGTAAGAAAACAATCCATACACCTTGTGCTACAAAAGAATGACATTCTTAGTCCATCAGTCTTCAGCTCAGTTCTGGTTTGTTTTCTCAAATGTGATCAGCAGAAATTTTGAGATGGAAGAGACATCGATTGATAGCATGACACTTAAATTGGTATTTGGCCTTCTACTATTTGTTTGACTACCGTGTGCAACCTAATTATCATGAAAAGAAAAATGGAAATACATGTTTGATGATTTCTTAGGGTGCAAAAACAGAAGAATTGTTTATTTGAGTTACATCCCAGAATATGTTGACAATTTTCTAACTTAGGACATGACACACACAGTTGAGTGTGGTCTAACTTATTAATACAATGTAATAGTACTACCTGAGTTTCAAATCTATTGGGAAGGTTGTTGATGAAGGTCAGTGCCTCTGAAAGTTTGGCAGCACGTGTGATCTCTTCCACGGTGGCATTATCTTTTCCATAAAGAATGTTCTCTCTAATGGATGTAGCAAAAAGTGCAGGCTCTTGATTCACCAAGCCAATTTGCTGCCTGAGACACTTCAGATAAAGATCCTTGATATTGATCCCATCTAATAGTATGTCCCCAGAGCGGGGCTCATAGAAGCGCTCAATCAAAGATATAACTGTGCTCTTTCCTGACCCACTCCCTCCAACCAAGGCTACAATCTTTCCAGCAGGAATATTAAGACAAAGCTTGTTAAAAATCACCACATCAGGACGCGAAGGGTAACTAAAAGATACATCCTTGAATTGGATGTGACCCTCTACTTTCTCAAGTGTCCTTCGATTCTTGGAGCTGGCAGTGCTGACTGTATTTCGCTCAATCATCTCAAAAATGGGATATGCAGCTGCCTTTGCCCGGATGAATGCTGTAACATCTGGTGCTGCTTGCCCAAGTGATCTGAGTAACAGAAAACAGTTTGATAATAATGTTTTCTTACTGTAGACATCCATTATTGATCTCAAACTGGTAGCAGTATACACATTAAAGTAAGCTGCGCTAGAAGCAGAAATGAGAAATGTATCCAAAAACAGAATTTGACCACACAGGATGTGTCTGAATAACCAACCTTGGAGTAATATGATGTCATGAATTCTTTTAAACTGCCTTAAAGTCGGTCAGTTTGACCAGCGTGAATATTGACCTCCCCAGCAATAAGACAATTTAGATTTTGGGAGCATTTAACTCCTAGAGTTCTATGGTAGATTTATCAATTTACTGACAAGTCACAGAAAGTGGAAGGACAAGTGGAAATTGGAATTTCTTTAACGAAACTTAATTTTTAGGAGTATATGATGCTCAATACAGAAAATAGAATCCTCTTCCTTAACTGGTCAAGGATCAAAATGGTTTAGTTGAATGGCAAGCCATTAGAACTTTAGTAATCTAAACCAGTCCAAAGAAAGACAATGCTACTATTCTCAGTAATTAAAAGATCCTAGCAGAAGTTTGAAACTTACAGGCCAGCTATAACCACATTGAGCATAGTGGTGAATGAGTCTCCCCCATTGGCAATGCCCTTGTGAACAACAATGCTAGTGAACCAAACTAGCAATGACCATGAGAGGAAAAGGACACAGTGCAATGTGCCCAGTCCCAGACCCTTGGCCAGCCCAGCTTTCCTTCCATAAATGTAAGTGTTCAAAAGTGCTGTTTTGTAAGATTTAACTGCTTTCTCTTCTCCAGCAAATGCTTGTACAGTTCTAACATTCGCAATCACCTGTACATTACAGAAAAATATATTAGAGAATGAGGCATGCATATCTATTCAGCTTTTAGTATATGAGGTTTAAATTAGATTTTGAAACTAAAGCACTAAAATGTAACTCCAAAAACAGATTCATCATAAACAGGAAAGCTTCTAGGTCCTCTTTTCATGTCTCCTTTGATTTATTACAGGAGCACCTAGAGAATTGTTCTTCGCACAGATGGGATCTAAACATTGACTGCATGATGCGGCACCTACTTGAGGTTACCACAAACTAGATTATAGACATGATACTGGCACATCAGAGAACAACAACCTGCTTTCAGGCTTATCTAATTAAATTAGTGGATGTTAAGAAATATCAAACACTAAAGATTTCACATCTACAGGCTCCCACATGAAATTTGAGGCTAGTAGATCTTCAGAATGAATGAGAAGTCTTTGCAGATGAATAGATTTGCATCACTCTCTACTTCATTTGATCCTTATTGCACCTGATTCTCTCATGAAGTTGCTTTCTTATGCTTACAATTTCATGCTTGTGTTCTGCATTTTAGCCTAATACAAAGTATCCAAAATTAACATCAAATACACAGTCATAGACCTTGAATCACTGCAAACCAGTATCTCGATTCTCGGAAAATCTCACAAAATTCAAATTTTGCTTTCAACCTGAAATGTTGATGGTCGGACAACACACAGAGGGAAGAAAAGGGATCTAAGAGAGAATATAAAAGCAATTCTCTTGATAAGGCTCTTCGGGTCTATCAGTTTTTAGAGTGTCAAGTTAACATTTCCCTTTTCTTGAATTAAAACAAAACACTGGGCATGAGTTAAATCCCATCAAAATATTTACCCCCACATATAGAAAACAAACTTCGCTTAATTCACACAAAGAATCAAGGTATACCAAAGTGTAAGCTATTCTTATTCAAGAAATTTGTTAAACGACGGATGTTCATTCTCAATTCGAAACCAAAAGATAAAAGAAGTGAACTAAGGAAGAATTTGCTATTATACATGCCAATGCAAGCGATTAAAATAGCAGTATGTGGAGAGAAAGACCTCTTCAGCAATTTCTCCTGCTTTGACATAGGATTTCCGGACTCTGGCAATAAGACCAGTGGCTACATAGGCATAGACTCCACCAGCAAGAGCAATCAAGGGAACAATGGAGAGTGTAACAAGGCTGATTTGCCATACTCTTATGAACCCAATGATGAATCCAGCCAAAAAACGGCTTATGTAGTGCATAAAGTTCCCAACCTGCACCATTTGCCATTTGCTCAAACCACAGGCAATGCATCTCAAAGCTCAAAAATATACCAAAGAGAGGGATTTTGAATCTTTTTGATCACAGAACAGATTACTCTGTGCTTATGTTTATGTCAATCTCGCACCCCTATGAATGTGATTCTTTTTATACTATATTTTTTTTAATGTTGCCTTTTACGTGAATGAATGATTATTTATTTGTTCTCCACTAAAATTAATTCATTTTCGAAATAATGATACTTTAAAAAATAAAAAACTTTAAATATATTATATATGATGTCCTTATTATATTATATTATTGATTTTAATTTTAAATAAAATATCATATTTAAGTAATTAACACTGTCAATTCTCTAATGCCTAGGTCCACAATCACATTGAAAAAAAAATTAAGTATAAATTTTACTAGTTTAATTGTATTTTTTATTATATACGTACATATTTTTTAAAATTGGCTGATAATCTGGGGATCCTGCATCCTTCGTGCTGCAACTATCAGTGAATTATTAATGGCCACGTGGTTTCTTTAAAATGTTGGTTACACGCAACGGCGGCCCGATCCCGACCCAACAGAACACATTTAATGCGAGGACAGAGTATAAATGTAAGGCATAAATGATAAATCCACCTACTGTGGGCCAATCTAAGTACAAGCTGCGACCAATCGAACTTCTTAACCCACCCCAATAACAAAATCATGGGCCACAATAAACATTTTCCCAAATCCAAAGCAGCAACAAGCAACATCCACCTACTAATTCACTGTTTTTTTTTTTTTCAAGAACTACATTTTCTTTCAAATACAAAAACGTACAATTTAATCAACTGAATTGTCATATTGTATTTAAAATTATATTTTTAAGCCTACACTCTGCAAATGAAACCAAAGATCGTAGATAATTATCTTTCAATTGGAAATGGAAAGAAGGCAAATAAATTTAGGATAAAAAGTTAGAAGGGGTACCTATGAATAGAATTAAGTTGGCTTCAATTGTGCAAAAGGAAATGGGTAGAATATTTACTAGCAGAAACTTTACTGGAAGAAGGAGTTGTGTGCCTCAATCACAAAGAAGGTGAAAAAATACTCTACATGAAGTGTGAAGAAAATTATTACCATGACTAATTAATTACCTTGTGCTTAATAAAATTTACCACTAGCCACTAGAATTTTCTAAAATATGCAACAACAACAACAAAATATAATAATATTAATGAATTCTGTAAATAAATAGATAGGCCTTAAAATTGATTCCAAAAGCAATAAATTTCTTGTTTTATTGCTCCTCAACCTTGTACGTATCTAGGAAGGTGAAGTATCAAATTTAAAGTCGTGCCTCTCCGGACGTTTACCTATTCACATTGATTAAGGACTGGGGACTTCTAGCCAAATTTAATGAGCATCGGCAGACAAGAAATTGCTGGGTGAAAACTGAAAACGTGCGTACCTTTTCAGAAATCGCATCTTGAACAACGATGATATCACTTGTAATCGCAGAAATGACTTCTCCGGTTGAAGCTTCTGTGTCGAAAAGACTAATATCTTGGCTTAGCATAGCCTTAAGATATGCCATTCTTATCTTTGCTGCTTGCCTTTCTCCACTATACATCCAACAAGCGACCTCTACATTCATGATTTATGTGCATTTCTAGTCACCATCTTTAATGTGAAAAACTTTAATTCTTGATAAATATATTATCGCGTGTTTTAAATTGAAAGTTACGAAATATTCAATTTTGAATGGAAAAATAGTAGAAACGGGGGTGTACCTGTCCATGACGAGAATAGGATGACCACACTAAGGTATACAAAATCCAATGCATACTGCAAAACAAGTTTATAGAAAAGGTTGAATTAGTCACCGAATAATATAAAATGTTCAAGTAAAAGGAAAAGGGTTTCTTTCCTTCTACTGTTTTATGGTTTTGGAAAAGTGCAAAAAATCAATGTTTGAAGCATAACGAATTACTATCATTTGAAAGCCATTTGGAATCTTTTGCTAGCAAAGAGAAAAGGTAAAGACTTGTTTGTTTAATAGTATATGAACCTTTTGCATACCTTGGCAACTTTATGAGAAGCTTCAGCAGGAAAAAGATAAGCCAACCCAATGATATTTATCATTTTTCCAAAGAAAATGAAGAACACAGGAACTGAGGCACCATGAACACAAGCACCAATGGTTCCCAGAAACATCAAAAAATAATCATATGCATCGGCAAATTTGAAGAGTTTGATTAGCGGGACTTTCCGGGGTTTCTTGCTTTCTTTCTCTTTCTTCTTCTTCTCTTCTCCGGCTTCGCCATTGCCGGAAAACCGACCTTGGTGGCTCATTTTTCTGCTCCAAAATCACAGGATTGAGTAAAATGGTACTGCAAGTGTTGCTTATATATGCACTGCTTCCCGAATATATGAAAAGAAGTGGTTTATGAAAAAGAAAATGGTCACTTTCTACATGGTGAAAGTTGGTAAATGAGGGTAAAAGCTCGCGTTTGGGGTTGAGTCAATGGTAAAAAAATCTCTAACTTCGGGAGAACTTGGGTCTTTTAGCTGAGTCAAGTGGGAATATGGCGAAAGAGAAAAAAGTGTGAGTAATAGTGTGTAGTTGTATTATTATGATTCAACAACCACCGCACACCATTGTAACCGACGAGAGAATTCTATGTTCATCTTCTCTTCGAGATTTCAAGAGTTTTTGACTCTTAGTTTGTGTTTTTGTTGGTCACTGGCAGTGTATTCAATAGCATTGCTTTACTTACTCGAATGGAAAACATTTTTGGGGCTTTTCGAGAAGTACCATGAAGTGTAAGCATTCTTAAATGAAAATTTTTGCAAAGAAGAATTTAAGTGTACAATAATTGACTCTTTTTTTTATTAATACGAATCTTATATTACTATTAGTATTTCTTCCGTACCTATTTATCTATCATAATTAACTATTTCATACAAATTAAGAAAAATTAATTAGTCTCTTAAATTTATACAATTTTATTTATACTCCCTCCATCCCCTTTTATCTATCCATTTTAACTAAGATTTTTGTTTCAATTTATCTGTCCCATTAGCAAATCAAGATGATATTAATTGTTATTTTTTTACAAATACCATTCTTTAATACAATAAGTATTGTGTACTTATAATGCGAATTAAAAATAAATTAAATATGCTTACCGCGCATAAAATTTTAGAATTTAATTAATTCTTAATAAAGAGAGATTCTTTGAGGATAAAATATGAAATGTTAATTAATTAATCAAAAAATATTATTTTTATTAAAACTTGTGAATCGATTAAAATGGACAGATAAAAGGGGACGAAGGGAGTACATTCTAAAAGTACCCTTAGATTTAATGTTTTCTACAACTATTTTCTTGTTTTGTTTGTTCAACACACTCTCTAAAGTTATTATACTCTCATTTTTCAAAACTATTTAATATAAGTGTATAGTAGTAAAATTAATATTAATAACACCTAAATTTTTCCAATATGATAGATAAAAAAGAATATCAAAACTTTTTATTTGTGATAAATAAATAAGGACGAAGGAAATTTAAATTAAGAAAAAAAAGGGAAAGGAGTCTGTGTTTATCTTTAAAGTAATGACCAATTTTAATTAGATCTATCTTTTTGAGTAAATAAAACTTTGACAATTAAATTATTATCTCGTCAACATCTTCATGACAGTTCTCAACTTTGAGACAGTATGTGTAGACGACAAATTTCAAGTATGCAATAAGACAAGAAAAATATCGAAATTTACAAAATGTTTAGTAAATATGAAAAGTGGTTACAAATCTCCGAAGAAGTCCTAAATTGCAGGATAAGTCATCCGATTCTTCTCTTTTTGAAAAACGTTGACTCGAGGGCTGAAGAGCTTAATCTCGGATCGAACGGGATTTGATGACAAACACTTGATTGCCAAGCCTTCGAGACTTGTTTGATATAGAGCAAGACGAATGCCTTAAAATTTGAAGAAGATTCTGAATCTTGATTTGATGACGATTCTGAACCTTAAATTTGATGGAGCTTCTGAACATTGAATTTGATAGAGTTTGAATGCTTGATGCCTCTTGTTTGTTGAAGCTTGTGTTTGAGGATCTCGGGAGTGCCTTAAACCATTGAGGGAAGAGCTTATTTATAGGCTAAAAATCCCTTGACTTTAGCATAAATAGCTGATACGGGATTTTGAAAGAGTCTCCCAACGAACCCTAATGGACTTGGATTTAAGATGACTTGGGTTTAATTTATGTTTTAGTCCAATTTTATTTAAACCACATTATATTTGGGTTATGAGATTTTCAAAAAGTTCAACTTTAGGGCCTAATCCAATTTTATTTAATCCATAATATATTGAATTTAATGTAAAATGGACCATTAACAATATCCCAATTTCAATAGTCCAATTTTATAATCCATTGGATTTAATGGACTTTTAATGATAGCCCAATTATATTAATTAATTCAAGAATAATTATATTTATTCATGAATTAATTTTAATTAATCAGGACTAAAATATATAATTTTTTTTAATCTTGAAAATATATTTTATTCCAAAATTCTTTGTCTACAAATGCCCCCTCTTCAAGATTTGAGGAAAAATATTTTGTCAAAAGAATTTGGAAATAAGGCTTGAAGTATTTAAAATATTAATTTCTTAATTTAATTAGAAATTAATATAAAAGCCTTTTTCAACTCCTTAATAAAATAGAATTCTTTTTCTATTCCTAAAAGGAATTAATGAAAATATTTGAAATCCAATTTTAGATATGAATCATATTTCTTGAATCCACCAATCAAAATTCTTGGATTTAAATTTAAATCTCAATTAAAATCTTTTAATCAAGAATTAGAATTCTTATAGGATTTGAAAAAGGCATTCTATAGTGCCTATAAAAAGGCCTTCATCTTGATCAATTTTTCCCACACCAATTTAAAGAAATCTTCATTATCTCAATTGAAGACCCCTGGCAATTTCAATATCCGCGCGCAACAGTGCATCCTTTTCTGAGTAAGCCTTTTTTTTTTTTTTAACTTTTCAATATGGTCAGCCTTCTTGACCGCAGGTTCTTCTTTCAATTCCCCAATTTTGCCCGCCACCATTGTTGACTTCGTAAACTTTTGTTTAAAAAAAAAAACCAATTAACTGTTAGTCCCCTTTTTCGTAAACTCCATTTTTTTCGTTTATGCACTTAGCTTTTTTTTTCCTTTTTTTTGTTTTTTGCAAACGCAAAAACTATTTTTTTTTTAACTTTTTACTTATTAGTATTTTAAGCTAACTTTCTTCTTTTTTTTTTTTTTTTTACCAAGTCCAATTATGGTGCACTTCACAAATTTGCGATATTCTTCGGGCCAACAACTGCTAGTCATTCACGACCACAAGAATGATTCAACCGAAGTAGGGACGACTTTGACGGTTTATGAGGCAAAGTCAGGCAAGTATGCGGGGCTCCTTCCAAAGGCGACACTCCAATGACTTGTGAAGAAATGGTCAATGGAAGTCAACTTCAAAGGCACTCGTTCCCCAAAGGTATGGATTCTTCTTTTCTTAAATCATCAACTTCAAGCTTATCCCAGTGTGTTACCTTCACTTGGACGTCGAATGATTCAAAAGGAGACCCAATAGACCTCACCACTCAACTTCATGGGCGTGTTTCGCTTTAGGGAGAGATATTGAGAGTGGGCACACGACATTCTAAGTCGTTGCGAAGGACACTTAAGATCTGCGAAAATCTATAAGGCTATCTATGCATTGCTTTTTATGTACGATTGCAACCCTAACGTTCTCAAAGCCTTTTGTGAAGCTTGGTGTCCTCTCACCAACACGCTCTTAACATCAACTGGTGAGGTGTCTATTTCACTTTGGGACTTGCACGAACTTGGAGGCTTACCAATGCTTGGAACTTTCTACGATGAAGTTGTTCCTCATGCTGCGAAACTCATCGGTGTGGACCATGATGGCAAGCGATTCCTTCCAAGGAGTTACGAACATCTTCTTCATGCGTACCACTTGATCAAAAAGGACAACAACGACTCTGGTGCTTCCATCAATAAGTGGCTCGACTTCTAGTTCAGAAGAGCAATAAAGTATTCAGCGCCTCCTCTAAGGGAAGAAAGGAGATCACGCCCCAAGTTTACTGATAATCCGTGTAGAGTTATCCCACCTCATACTGCATGGACATCTGAAGAAGAAGCATTGTTTTCAAAGTTGGGCATTGGAAGCCACAACAGAGATTAAACATTCCTTGCGGCATTTTTATCATGTTGGCTTTGCGTCTTTGTCTTACCTAATGAAGAAGTAGACATCATTCGTCCAAGTATCTTCAAAATGGCAAGTTTGATGGCGTACGGGGAACGACTTAGTTTGGCTATTTCCGTCTTGACCAACATTTATAGAGGATTGAATCGTATTTCCAACTCTCAATATCCCAGTGAGGAGAAATCTATCTTCCCAACTCACTATATATATGGATGGCTTGCACACTACTTCAAAACTCACTATGAAGTTTCTTAAGGCCTAAACAGCCCTCCATTAGCGAGTTATTCTGGTGAAAGTAGTGGAAAGTACTTTAGTGAAGACGAAGCCCGCAAGCGGATTTATAGAGGTGAGATCATTGTTTGGGCTACAACTATCCTTACAAAGCACAAAAAACATAACTTTGTGGATAATGAGGTAGCCCCTTTGGAGGAACAACTTTACTTCTTGAGCCTTCGTTCAAGTCTTCTAACTTTACAGAAGGACGATCACTTCATCATTGAACCTTATAGCCCACATCGCTTTAGTCGCCAATTTAGATTCCTGCAAGATATCCTAGGCTACTTTGAGATTTCCACCTGTAAGACTGCCTTAATAGATGGCTTACATCTTTGGGTAAGATGCACGTTTCACGGAACAATGGCCAAGGTAACATTTTCAGCCACTCTTTATAGCATAAAGAAGCACTATACTCCAGAGTATAAAGCATGGTGGGAACAAGTGCATGGAACCTTCCTTGAAGATCACATTGCGATATTGAATTCCTAAAACCCTGCATTTAAGAAAGTAGAGAATTTGCCTTACTCCGAGAAGAAAATTCATCAAGATAATACCACTTTCAATGCTTCAAAAGGGTTGGAAAATTCTTCAAGACATGATAGACATTCTTCTTCGAATCATGACTTAGTTATAGAGAAACTTTCATCATCTTTAAAACGAAAGAAGTTGAATCAAATTGAAGAAGCCAGTTCTAATAGTAGAGACCGCTGTTGGAAGAGAACGAAGGCAGCAACTACAACTTTGATCCAAGAGCCCAGGGATCAAGAGACCTTTAAGGACAAGATAAAACTGATTTTCTCTTTTGTTTTTGTTTTTTTTATTTTTATTCCAGTTTTCTTTTCTTTTGACTCAACTTCTTTGCTATTCTTCTTCATTAGGTGGCCAATGTTGTAGCCCTTAATGAGGATGCTTATTCTCAAGGCTCAATCAACGATTTTCACTGTTCAAAGCAAGATGGTTGCAAGGACATCTCTTACTCCCAACATGAGAATTTGGCATCTAAGGTAATAGCTCATCAATATTGTTCAGCCATCTCTACCTTCCCAGGAAAGTCCCTACTGTCAAGTTGCAAAAAGAAGTTTGTCATGAAAGTATAGCGGCAATTTTATCAACGAATTCAACAAACGCCTATCAAGCAAATCTCTTCACTTAAGGATCAAGCTTGCTAAATTCTTAAAGAATTAAGCAAGGATCCTATTGTTGACTTGTCACAATTGGATAATCGTTTGAGTTCTTTCTTTGCTAAAGCACGTGAATTTGACAATACTAGATCCACCTCTTCGGAGAAAACCTCAAAGGAGTCTCATGCAAAATTGCTTTCTGTTGCTAGCCAACATTTAGGTGATGTTGAGGCTAAAAAGTGTGACCTCACGAGTCAAATTGAAAAAATAAGGCCAACTCACAACGAGTTAAAACCAATATTGCTGCTCTCAAAAGGAAGCTCAAACGCTTAAAGAAAGAGGATAAAAAACATTTAACTGCTATTGAGAAAAAGAACAGGCAGCTTTTAGAATAGAGTCCACCTGGTTGTCCCTCAAAGAAGAGCTTGCCTCACTCCAAAGCGCCCCTAAAGCCAATGAAGAGGATGAATCCAACTTGAAGAATATAAGAGAACATTTGGTGGCAATGCAACGGGACTTGGAAAATTTCAAGTTTTTTACTTGATGTCGCGTAGCACCTCATATGTTCATTAAGCAGTTGTATTTTTTTTTTTCTTCTTTCTTGTGAAATAAGGTTACTTCCTTACTAGCATCAATAATATACTTCTTTCAACCTTTTCGCGCACATGTGTGTTTTGTTTACTTATTGCAAACGTCGATTTCACAATAAGTCATTACTTAATTGCAACAAATGAGAAAAATTGAGAATGATGAAAGGATGTGACTGAACTTAGAAATTTCTTCTAAGCTACCTACGTATCTTAAGAATTACTTAAGAATCAAGTCAAACGTAGTTCAAAATGGATGGGTATGGTTTTTGGGGGGGGTGGCGGGGCGGTTAACAGTTTTAACTCGTGTGGGCTAGGAGTATCCATTTTTACCAACTTGGACTTGATGAAGTGTTTTAGCAGTTTAACCACATACTACACTATTGGTTGTTGCCTTTACATAGTTTAAACTCATGCGGGCCAGGAGTAACTTGCAGTTTAAGCTCGTGCAGTCAAGGAGCATTCATTTATGCATAGTATTGCTTCAAATATTTGCCATTGATTGGTCCAATTCTCAACCCATCTTCAGCAACTATCTTGTAAGATTCATTTGAGTAGACCTCTTGAACAACATATGGGCCATCCCACTTTAATGTCAACTTCTTTGGTTTATGTCCGACGATGATTGATCTTTTCACAGCGAGAACTAAATCACTAACTTGAAAGAAACGAAGATGCACTTTCTTGTTAAAGGCTTTATAAATACGAGTTTGGTAGCATTCTAACATTTATTGTACCTCTAACATCTTTTCATCGAGTGCTTATAACTCTTCAAGTCTGAGACGGACATTATCTTCCTTGGTGAGACTTTTCTTGAATAGCAATTCTCAATGAAGGAATTTGTTGCTCAAGTGGAAGGATAGCTTCCACACTATATACCAACGCATATGGGGTAGCTTGGGTTGGAATGCGGTAAGTGGTCCATATGCCCACAGTGCCTCTCCAATACGAAGATACCAATCCCTTTTTGACTTAGTAACCACTTTTTGCAACAAATTGCACAAAGTCTTATTGAAAGCTTCAACGAGTCCATTAGCATGGGCATAGTACATAGAAGATTTATACTACTTGAATTTAAACTTATCGCACAACTTGTTCATCAAACTATTGCAGAATGGCTTGCCGTTATCTATGATAATATATCGAGGAATGCCATATCGATAAATAATGTTTACACATATAAAATTAATGACATTTTCCTTTTTTGCTTCTTTTAATGCTACAGCTTCTGCCCACTTAGAGAAGTAATCTGTTGTAGCCAAGATAAAAAGATGTCCAACAGAAGACTTTAGTAGTGGTCCAACAACATCCAATTCCCCTGCATCAAATGGCCATGAAACAACTGTCGGGTGCAATGGCTCAGGTGGTTGATGTAGATAATTGGCATTGAATTGACATGTTTGACATCTCCTAGCATAATTTAGGCAGTCTTTCACCATAGTAGGCTAATAATATCCCATCCTCTTGATATGAAAATGAAGCTTCGGACCAGATTGATCGGCTCCACATATGCCAAAATGAGCTTCTTTTATTACTTGCACAGCTTCTTCTTGACCTAAACATCTTAAGAAGACACCTTCAAATGAACGTCGAAAGAGCGTATCTCTATAGAAAAAAAAAGCGGGTGGCACGCCGGCGAATATCACTCCGTCTTCGTGGATCATCCAGAAGCTTTTCATTTTTGAAATAATCTACAAAAGGTTGTCTCCAATCTTCTTTATTAATTTCATAAACGAAAACGGAATGGATTTCATATCATTCATCATCTTCATCTTCAAAAATGGGCCGTATGACGACATATAGGAATTTGAATTTCTCGATCATGTAGACATAAAGTAAAAGCTAATTTTGCCAACGCGTCGAATTGCTTATTTCTACTTCTTAATACATGCTCGATCGTCACATCACCCAAATATCCCATAAGTCGTCTCGCATAATTATGAGACAGGATCAACTCAGGTTTCTTAACATCATAGTCACTAAGCAATTGATTAACAATCAATTGGAAATCCCCATATACTTCGAGATGCAGTTGCTTTATATCAACAACCAACTCTAATCCAAGTATAAGGGTTTGGTATTCAACCACATTATTTGAGCATCTTTTAGTCAAGGTGAAAGAGTACGGTAGTACATCTCCTTCAGGAGTAATGAATACTACACCAACTCCAGCACCTTCACGATGTGCCGCACCGTCAAAGTACATCTTCCATGATGGGAGAATCTCAATGACAAGAACATCTTCATCAGGCAATTCATCACTTAGTTTCCACTCAGCAGGGATAGGATGATCAGCCAAGAAATCCGCCAGCACTTGCCCTTTGATAGCTTTTTGTTAGATGAAGACAATATCAAATTGTTGGAGTTGAAAGTACCACCTTGCTAAACGATCAGATAGCACAGGTTTGGTCATGACATACTTTATGGGATTAGCCTTGGAAATAAGGCGTACAGTATGTGCTTGAAAATAGTGCTTCAATTTTTGAACTGCAAATATCAAAGTTAGGCAAAGCTTCTCTATTGGTGAATAATTCAACTCATTTGGTGTTATCATCCGACTTAAGTAATAGAGTGCATTTTCTTTGCCCTTGTCATTTTCTTGAGCAAGCAATGCCCCCACTGAGCGTTCTTGCGCAGCAATGTACAAAATCAATGGCTTATCCAGGATAGGTACAGCAAGTACAAGAGGCTTCATCAAGTAAGATTTGATGCATTTGAAAGCGTTTTGGCATGCTTCATTCCATTCGAATGGTACATTCTTCTTCATTAGACGACTGAATGGTTGACAGCGTCCGGCAAGATTTGAGATGAACCTTCGGAGGTAGGCCAACTTTCCTTATAAACTCTTTAATTCATGGATATTTCTTGGCTCAAGCATCCTCATAATCACATTGATCTTTGATTGGTCTATTTCAATACCTTGATGCCGAACGATGAAACTCAGGAATTTTTTAGAGGTGACACCAAAAGCACATTTAAGAAGATTCATCTTAAATTGATATTTTCTGAGTCGCTCAAAAGTCTTCCTTAAATCTTGAAGATGATCAACCCGTTTACATGACTTGACCACCAAATCATCCACATAGCATTCCACGATCTTGTGTAGCATGTCATCAAAGATCTTTTGCATCGCTCTTTGATATGTGGCTCCAACATTCTTCAGAACAAAAGGCATCACTGTGTAGCAATGATTCTTTTTGGAGTACGAAAGGCAGTAAGCTCCTCATCTTCTGGTGCCATCTTGATTTGGTTATACTCAGAGAATCCATCCATGAAAAATAGAACTTCATGATCAGTGGTTGCATCTACCATCAGTTCGGGAATAGGTAATGGAAAATCATCTTTTGGACAGGCATCATTTAGATTCTTAAAATCCACACAAATTTGAATTTGTCCATTTTTCTTCCTTACAGGAACAATATTCGCAACCCAAGTTAGATACTTGACCTCTCGAATAAATTTGGCTTCGATCAGCTTGTTCACTTCTACTTCAATTAATGGGACCAGTTCAGGTCGAAAACGCCGTTGGGCTTGCTTTACTGGTGTTTCCCTATCATTTACAGCTAAATGGTGGATAGCAATTTTGATGTCTAAGCCTGGCATTTCTTTATATGTCCAAGCAAAGACGTCTCTGAATTCCTTCAACAGGTCGACATAGGCCTTTTCTTCTTCAGGCGATAAGAGTACATTTATGTAAATTGGGTGAGGATCTTCAATACTGCCCCATGTTTACTTCTTTAAGTTCATCAACTGTGGCTTTTATGCCTTCTTCAAGTTCTGCTGGAGCATGCTCGGCATCCTCTTCCTCAGTACACTCTTCATCATAGATGGTAATGTGATTACAAGAGGCTACACTTTCTTCATCACAAGGTACATCAGGTCTCACTTGTATTATTATTTTTAAGATTCCATTGCAATTCACCACCGTTCTTGCCTTGGAGGAGACCTTGCTGGAATGTCTTGCCTTTGAAGTGACTGTAATTCCAAACCTCTTGAAAACGGATTTTCTTCTTTTCTTTGGGCCTAACATAGTGAAGACAGATGGACGTGAATTTGCATCTCTTATCCCACCAAAAATAGATCGCAGTTTTGATGTCACCTCATCTTCTACAGTGATATATTATACGTTGGCCCTTTTAATCTTGAGTCGGATGGGAGATGCTTGTTTGTAACTCAGGCCAACACGCTCTTTTCTTGTTGCCATGCTTTGGACAGATCCCGAACTTTGACCCTTTTCCTTGTTCATATCAGCAGAAAGCTTTCCCAACAAATGTTGACTTTGTGAATTATATCTAGCCTTTGCTAGGAGTTTATAAGCATTTGGGTCAAATCCTTCCTCCGTACGTGAGGTCGGCAATTCACCATGCTCTACCTTTGCTTCTTTCTTTAGCTGAACAAATCCTTTTATAGGAGTATTTGATGACTTGACAGGATTAACCTTTATAAGAGGCAAAGTGAGCCTCTCTAGTGGCTTATTGCATACAGGTTTCTTGGTAGAACTTTCTGCACCTACTGTAACTTTAATATCTTTGGAGAAAGTAACCTTTTTATCTTTCTTCCCTCTTGATAAATCGATCTTAGTTGATTCACCATCCTTTTTAATGTAGTACTTAGCATCAGCAATATGCGCCTCAGCTTCAGTGAATGGATTATCATCAGCATCTATTTTCTTCACCACGCCATTTTGACGGAATTTGAAACATTGATGCAGGGTAGAGGGCACTACACCATTATCATGGAGCCATGGTCTTCCTAGCAGAATATTGTAGGAGGTCTTGGCATCAATAACATGGAAAAGAGCAGTTGAAAGTATATATTCAATTAATATATCCAATCGAAGAGTACCACTAGCTCATTACTCCCCTTGATTGAAGCCTTGTATCATAAAGCGACTTTGGGACAACTCATCCATAGAAATGCCCACTCTCTTAATGTTTGCAGAGGTAAGATGTTTACTGTTAATCCTCCGTCTAACAGTATCATATTCACCCTCTGTTCTTGTACGTAACCAGTTACAAATAATGGTCTGTTGTGAGGCGTTAAGCCACACAGCAAATCATCGTCAGTAAATGAGATCTCAACCATATAGCTACTAAGGTCTGCTGAAGCTTCAATTCACTCCAAGTCTCCTTCATTTATATACTCATCATTGTCTTCTTTGCTTTCCTCATCATTTATGGCATAGCATGAAACAATGTTGAACTTTTCAGCAAATTTCCCTGGTATGAAATCTTTTAGTGTGAGAGGTGCCGGAGATTTCTTCTAGAAAGATTCATCCACTGTTGATGCAAATTTGGTCTTTTTACTTTTGACCTTCTTCACATTTTTCTTTGTGAATCTGATTCTGACCAGTGAAGCTCCACCTCTTGAGGCTTTGGTGCATTTCTTTCTTCTTGTCACAAGCGTCCAACCTTCATCTTCGCCATGGACAGAAGGTTCTTCAACTTCTTGTTGATATGCTTCAGTAGGAAGGACTTGTCTGTTAACTTCAACCTTGACAGGATCAAAACTTTCAAACTTAACCTCCAAGATAACGAGTTCGGTGGGAGGGATGACAACAGTTGTTAAATTTGCGGATACTTTGTATTCTTCAAGGACTGTATGTCCTTCACGGACCAACTGCATGATCTTGTCCTTAAAAACAAAGCATTTCTCAATTGGATGACCAGTCAGTCAATGGTACTTGCAGTAGTTGGGATCCTTTATTTGTCCAACTTCATTCGGACGCTTTGCTTCTGGCAACTCTATAGCTTTAGCAGCTAATAATTCATCAAATATTGAAGAAACATCAGAGTTGAGAAAAGGATATTCCTTAGACTGCCTTTCTTCTAAGGTTACCTTTTTCCTTTCCTGCGAAGGATCCATCTTCTTGGTCACCTTTTGAGTTACTTTTGAAGAAATTTTTATTGGAGCAGCAACTGTGGCCATGGACTCCTTTGTTTCAGTTTTAGAAAAAGGTTTGCTCCCTTTTCTAAAATCTTATTTTTCTTTGCCTTTGTTGGGATCATGGACAGGTGCCTTACCCCCATGTGCGACGATACTCAATTCCATATCATGAGCGCGGGTCGTCAATTCTTCAAAAGTCTTTAGCATGATCCCTTTAAGGATATACTGGAGTCCCCAGTTCATGCCTTGAATGCACATCTCAATTGCAGATGATTCACTTAAACAATCTCTACAATTGAAGTTCAAATTCCTCCATCTGTTGATATAGTCCACCACTGGTTTATCTTTCCATTAACGAGAGTTGGTGAGTTCTACCATGCTGACGATTCTATAAGTGCTATAGAATCTGTTGAGAAACTCTTGTTCAAGTTGCTCTCAACTGTTGATGGAACCCGGTGCCAGATCGGTGTACCAGTCAAATGCATTTCCTTTGAGGGATCGTACAAACTGCTTCACTAGTAGATCCCCATAAGTTCCGGCATTGTTGCACGTCTCGATGAAGTGAGCCACGTGCTGCTTGGGATTTCCTTTGCCATCAAATTGTTGAAACTTTGGTGGCTGATATCCAGCTGGCATTCTCATATCATCAATTCTTTGCGAATAAGGTTTTGCATATGTGAAGGTGGATTTGCTACTTCCTTCATACTTGTCCTTAATCGTACCCATGATGAAGTCTTTGAGCTGTTCCATAGGAATCATACCTTCGGAGGATATTTGAAAATCCTGTGATTTCTTAGATGTTTTCACTTCTTCTTGCACTTCAGATCTCTTTAGAGGAGCTTGACTTGTTTCGCCAGTCTTCTCAAAGCGATTAATGAGATGCGCGATGGTAAGATCTTGCTCTTGGGAGCGTTTGGCGAGTCCCTCCACCAATTTTGTGAGGTGCGCGAGTTGCTCTTCCAGATTTTATGTGTCTGTCATCATAACAGGTGCCACAGAAGAAGCTGTAGAATCTTCATTGAATGAAGTTTTGGATTTGAGGTCCCCATGGGGGGATTGAGGCATAGAGCCAGTACTTGAACTTTGGTCAACTTGTTTGGAGATGTTGGTCTTCTCCAATGAAGTTGACATCTTGCGCATTGTAGAAGCAGCATCTTGTTTCAACTTTGCGGTTGTAGGCGATAAGACAATGTTGAAGTTTTGAGCCTCGTTTTGTGAAAGAGCTCGAGTCTTACTTCTTGTCAGCATGCCTTGCTTTGAAACTTGTGGAGCCTTGCCAACAGTTGTAGCAGCCTTCATGATATCACCAACCTTTGAATGAGCAGATATAGTTTTGCTATTCTTTGGGGCCATTGAGTTGATTTGTGCTTGTACTTGAACTTGGGATTGATTTGAAGAGAAGAGATGGGAGGCAGAGACGGTCCCACTGGGCGTGCCAGAAATTTGTAGACGACAAATTTCAAGTCTGCAAATAAGATAAGAAAAATATCAAAATTTACAAAATGTTTAGTAAATATGAAAAGTGATTACAAATCTCCGAAGAAGTCCTAAATTGCAGGATAAGTCCTCCGATTTTTCTCTTTTTGAAAAACGTTGATTCGAGGGTTGAAGAGCTTAATCTCGGATCGAACGGGATTTGATAACTCATAAATAGCTGATGTGGAATTTTGAAAGAGTCTCCAACAAACCCTAATGGACTTGGGTTTAAGATGACTTGGGTTTAATTTCTGTTTTAGCCCAATTTCATTTAACCCACATTATATTTGGGTTATGAGATTTTCAAAAAGCCCAACTTTAGGACCTAGTCCAATTTCATTTAATCTATAATATATTGGATTTAATGTAAAATAGATCATTAACAATAACCCAATTTCAATAGTCCAATTTTATAATTCATTAGATTTAATGGGCTTTTAATGATGGTCCAATTATATTAATTAATTCAAGAATAATTATATTTATTCATGAATTAATTTTAATTAATCAGGACTAAAATATATAATTTTCTTTTAATCTTGAAAATATATTTTATCCCAAAATTCTTTATCTACCGTATGTATACTCTTTCATCTAAGGTTTAGCGTAGTAAATTAAAATTGTAACGCATAAGATCACATTTATTGTGAAGGAAATATTCCTACAAATAACCTAACTAGTCGACTAATTAAGGCCAACCTCCCCCTAAACTCGAAGCATGTGTAGTGCAACTCGATGTAGAGTACTTCCATACTAAGCATATTTTAAATGAATACTTCCTTCATCTCTATTTATCGATTATATTTAACTATTTTTTACATTTTAAGAAAAATTAATTAATCATTTAAATTTATATAATTTTGTTTGTATATTTTAAAATTACACATGGATTTGATATTTTTCATAACTATTTTTTTATTTAAAATTTTATTTGTTACATTCTTTCTCTAAAGTTTTTACAGTTACATTTTTCAAAATTATTTAATACAGGAATATAACAATAAAATTAACCTTAATATTACCTAATTTTTTTCAACGTAACAAATAAAAAATAACACTATAACTTTTTAATTGTGATAAATAAATAAGGTCGGAGAAAATAATAAATGAAAATCACTTGTCTTACATTAAAAAACGTGTACTTATTTTTAATCAATAGTTTGTACTTGACATGGAGGGAAAAAAAGAAAGGGAATTTTGTGTCACTTATTACGTAAGTACAAAATTTTAAATACATATAACATAGCAAGTGTGACAAAATGAAGACGAGATATTGGAAAGATTTACAGATTTAAAGAAGCCAAGAAAAGAGAGGTGTTGTGATGAATTAGTGGGTATGGTTGAGGAGTGGAGAGTTGGACAATGAAGTGATGTGAAGAGATGAAGTCATGTTGGTTGCAATGCTATAAATGCCACATGAGGTCTAACTTCATTCAATGTTTGGTTGGTTCCATTTCTTTGATTTCATCCGTTTTGCATTGGCTTTCCCTCTTTTATAAGTACTTCATTTTTTAATATTTATTATATATATATATATATATATATATATATATATATGTTTGTTTGTTTGTTTTTGTGTGTGTGTGCGACATTTTTATTGGGTAAAGGTTACATTGGTTTGGGATGATTTGCCTGTCTAGTCTTCTTTCTAATAAGAATGACAAACTTGTTTGGACTTTTGTTCTGCCGGATCATCTCGATAAGGCTAAACTGGTGCAGGGGTTTTCGTTGTTAGTTGTTGAAGCATATCAGTGCGTATTTAAAATTTGGTGTCCACGAGGTAAGAGATAGGATAAAGAATAAGCCATACCAGGTATAACATTACTTGATTTGTACTTTTAAATTTTTTTAATGTATTTTATTAATATTATCTTAAAATAAAATATGTAATTGATTAATTTTTAAGTTAGATAATGTGTTAAGAAAAACTCATTATGAAAAAACAATTATGAATCATGTAGTTATAATCATATTCTAAAGCTTTATTATCGTATATTAGTTTCTGACAAAAAGTCTTTTTATTTTGAAATGTGAGAATGAACCCCAGGAATTTCTTGTGTTCACTATTTTTTTTTTTTCTATTATTTTTTTAAAATCTCTGTCTCCTCAATCGAAATTTGCTGTTTTTTTAAACAGAAAATGGTCAAAAATTCAAGAAACATTCTTGAATTGTGCTTGGCCCAATGCAAGTTATGAGAGAGACAACGCAAAGAAAACAAAAGAGGGTATTCATGTTTAGAATATATGGCTAATGGCTCTAGCACACGCTGTTTCACTGTGTGTGTTTTTTTTAAATAAAGTAGACTTGATTAATTGAAGATTTAAATTATATATATATTTATATAGAAGAGGAGTATTATTCCGTCCTGATTTACTTCGTTTATATCTAATTAAACATGGTAAATATACCACATTTACTTTTCTTCCTCATTTACTTTCATAAAATAGTCCAACCAAACATAGTCTAAAGATTCAACTTACTAAAATAAGTATTTTTTTATCTAAATTTTTAAAATTAACATCCTTCTTGGAAAAAAAAAAAATGAGTCTACGAATATATAAATCCAACTGCAAACCTCTTTAAGTATTAAAAGTAAACTGTAATGTAGATGTGGTGTAATATTTTTTAAAATTTTTTATACTAAGTCAAATATAAATTACAATCTAATATTTTTAAATTTTTATTAAATTAAATATAAATATTTAAATTTGAAAAAAAAAATACTAACTTTACTATTTTCTAATCCCATATGACAAAAGCCTTGCTTGCATTCGTTGCATAATTTTCTATAATTGGCTCTCCTATAAATAGGTAGGGGATCGATGGGGATTCCCTAAATCATGGCTTGACATCTAAGATATTAAATCAGCCGATGAAGTTGGTTTAAAAGTGAGATTGGTCTTATCAATATATTCATTGAGGTATGCACCGCAAGTCTCACGACACCATTATCAATGGTTGACATCAATGGAAAACCGTCCCTCTCCCTCCCATTCTACATGCCATATACAAACTACAAGCTACCTCCTTTCATGTGACCAATTTCAACCTTGCAACCGTCACTTAATTGATCTGGTTTCCAGCTGTCCTACATTTTGGCAATCTTTTCATACCTACGTAATAGTACTAATTTATTCGTCTTAAATTAAATATTTATATATAATTTACTATAAAGTTTTAATAAAAAAAACTAACATAATTACTTAAATATTAAAGAACTTTTAACTTGACCAAAAGGGGTTTTCGAGTACAATTTTTATCAAGTGCATGCCCGTCCTTGATTTTCCATCCTAATAATATAGGATTCACTTCAACCCAAAAAAAAAAAAAGAGAACATATAATTATATTTAAATTACCACCTTATTCATAGTAATAGGAAGTAAGTAACGACTTATTAGAATTCATGTCTCTTAAAACAAAACAAAAAAAAGATTTTTTTGAAAGTTTAACTAGATAATATTTATTTTTTTAGAAAGAATATTTCAAAATAAAATATCAACTTAAATTTGTGGTGGAGAAAATAATAAGATGAACAACAAAAGTGAGTCCATTATTAATGAACATGCTGTGCTTCCCACATGGTTCAGTCCAAACCGATAAATTATGAATGCTAAATCCTTGTTATATTTTCCTTTCAAATTTAATAGTCGGACGGGGTGATGAAAGACCTACCATAATAAAGCCATGATAATCCTTTCCTTTATTTAGCAAGATAAGGACACATTTAGGGCAACAAATTAATCATGCAAACATTGTTTGGTACGTACCAATTTAAAAAATAAATTAAAAAATCGTTTTATATACTTCTTGGGATCAAAATAAAATTATTGTAGGTTAATACTCGGGGAAGACCAATTAAATTATAGTTACAATATAAGAGTAAAAGATTTAACGTGACATATTGAAAGTTAAGTTGAAATGTATAATAACATAAACCATAAACTATTAAAACATTACATCATTAAGTTAATAACTCACATTTTTTTTTTTTAAGAAAAAACCAAGTTAAACCTTGACAAAAGTTACTCAAATCAGGAAGCTTTTTGTTTATAATTTGATATGAAAATTAAAAAAAAACCAATTTCTAAGATTATGAATGTACCATTAAGCAAATGGCAACAAAACTAGATAGTATATGCATTTCAAGACTATTGTTACTACTAATTTGTCCTTGTTAGTTATCTAGTACTAGTTGGTAGCGTGGAGATTTTAGCCGTTGTTTTAGTTTTTTTTCAAATACTTGGTGATTAAAAAAATTATAAAATATATAAGGTTGAATCAAAATTATATAAATATAAAAACTATTTATTAAAAGTAAAATAAAATTATTAATGTTATCAACTCTGCAATCTAAATTCTTCTTGAAAGTAGAAACAGATTATGAGCTAATTATACCTTTTGCATTTTAACTCGTAAAATTTACAAACATATCTATATTACATATATCACTATTCTATTCATAAATAAAAATTTTAAAATTTTTTTACTGTTCTTGGACAAAGCAATATCTATGAGCACAAAAATTCTTCATAGATGCCATCCAATCCAATATATAGAAAGAAGCTAGCATACTTTTGCAAAGGTGAATAGATTTAAACAACTTAAATAACATCTACCATTTGATCATTCTCCAATTTCACCACCCTCCAACCATTCTCTGATTTCATCACCCAATTTATGGCTGGAAACTATTACTTGTCCTTTCCTTCTTATAGATCAACAAGTTATTAGAAAGTAAAGATACCAAATGAGATATGACAACCAAATTCATTATATCAATATTGTATAGTATAATAGGACAAGTATTATTTCAGTTACTATAACCAATGAAGAATAGGTATTGGTTGATTATTTTGAAAATTGAAGCAACCAAGACCTATATTGCTACAGGATGAGGAATTAAGAAAATGATTTACTGTTTCCAAAGTTTACATCCTCTCCTAGCAGATTGAATATGACAAGAAGGATTTTTCTATAATATCTCCACAAACAATTTAACGAACAACATTCAAATTCCTAATAAGCAATCATGCCTCCAGTTAACTTTTGTTTTACCTTAACTCTTGCAAGACTTGAATTAGGGAATTGAATTCAATCTTCCTCTTCATTACCATTTCAAATTAGTTAGTGAATGACTCACTCAAAACACACACGCGCGCGCGCACACACATACACACACAAAGAATCAAGTATATAAGAAGATCAACCTATACGAATAGATTGGTTTCTAGAAGTGATAAAGTTTCCTAAAATAAAAAAAAAATAGAACTGAAAGACAAAAGTAGAATAAGAACACATTCCAACAACTTGAGAAGGACCGTACAACAATAAAAAAAAGGTACAATCAAAGAACATAATCTATAAACTCTAGAAGATCTCAGTGTTATTAGTACTTGAGAGGAGCTTTGCCCTCAACTCTGCATCCACAACCACAAATTATTAAATAGTTTGATACATTTATCAACTTAACAAAAAAAAGATATGAATTTAATTTAGAACCAACAAAACCAATCTTTCAGATAACTAAGCTGAAAAAAAAAAGAATGAATAATCACTTTCTTTCACTTTCTACCAAGCTTCATTGAGAGGCTTTTGGTAATGGAATGAAAAAACAGAGGAGCCCGCATGCACAGGAAAATAAAACGGACATAGTGCAACGGAAGGTTAAAAAAATACCTCTTCGTGTCCTTTTCTGGTTTGGTCGAGAAGATGAGGCACCAACCACGGGAGAAGCTAACTGCCTTGATGACGATTCCAGTGAGAATCCAGCAATCCGTCGGCTTCTTCTTAGCATTAACGCAAAACTTTTCACTTCTCAGAATATACCTCCGCCTATCTAAGTTGGCAAAAACAATCTAAGTGAGGATGGTCCTTCTTAATCCTTTGCTATTAATTAGCAAAGACAAAAAGATGGAAAAAAGATGAAAGGAAGAAAAGAACATAAGAATCAAGGAGAGAGTAAACTAGATAACAGAAGCTCTAGTCTTCTGTTTGGCTTCTGATGTGTCTATTGCTTTAGCTCTACACAATGACTCCTATTCACATCTCAAATAACCTAATCCTAGTATTTTGATATTTCAAATATCCGGAGGGTATTAACAGAAGAGGTTTGGGTTATCCCTGACTCTTCTATACCATGAATGATAAAGAACCTTTTAGTCCAGACTATTGGGACAAAATAATTTATTATTTTTTCTTGGACCCAATGAGCCTAAAAAATAATAACCATTAATTTTTTTTATTTTCTAGGTCTATTAAAATAACTCAATAAATAATTAATGAGCCCAAATAAACTAAAATAATTATTAAGCTTTTTATTAACTAGTTTAAGCCTAAGTTAATTTTTCTAATTATTCAATCTGGGCTAAGGCCCTAAATAATTAATTAACCAATCAAACTAGATAATAAATTTAATTTCTCTCATTCCTTTTATTTTATTCCAATCTAAAAATAAATTCGACTTCTTGAATAAAATAAAATCCTTTTTCCATTATGGCCATTTCTTCGACCTAAAATAATTAGGACTTACGGGCTATTCTGAGGACAAAAAAGATATATCATCTTGGCTACTAAAATGACCAAAATACCCATGTTATATATATAGCTGTATTTTACATTTTAGACATTTTCTAATATTACCATAAGGAAATATTGACCCCAAGGACAATGTTACATCAGCTATGTCTTCGACCTATAGGTGAAATGACTAAAATACCCCTCTACACATCGTCGTTCATTTAGAAAAGAAAAAGTGTACTAATACCTCTCTAAACAACATCTACCATCCTTAGACTTCTAATCCAATAAACTATGACTTCTTCAAATATTCCAGCTTTCCAAGGGAGCTACCCTAAAGCCAATATCCAAGTCATGTTCCTCAGGGTCCTAAATAATTAGATCATTCGGACAACCACAAGGGACGATATAGAGTAGACACTATCTTGTACAAGTCTGTCTTGACTAACTAGTCACATATACCCAATATATACAAGTATATTGGTCCTTCTCAAGAACCTCAACTATAGTATACTAAAGCATACATTTCTAACTTTGTCGAACCACCAACTTATACTCAAGTTGTAGAGTACAAGTCCACGCTGTAACAGTAGTAGTCTGTATTTCTATCACATAGTACTTTTAAAAGCCACTACTTCAGGTCCAATTCTACGTATTCGAAATATGCTTGTGTTGTGAAATGAGTAAACTACCCATTGGCTAAAAGTAAGTCATTCCCTATTTGAAATTCATAACACAATAACCTTATCACGATGAGATTCTCATTCTCATCATCCGGTTAAAAATAATAGTTTATGTGTTAAGTATCCCATGGTTCATACCTTACTGTGAAATACCTCCATTCACATGAACTATTTATTTAAACACAATGGGTCTTTTCCAATAAAATCATGCATAAATATAAAGAAAATTTCACAAATAAATTTTGAGAAAAAAATATTTTTATTAATACAAGTCAAAAATACATCATAAACCTAATCTAAAAGGGCATACATTCCAATAATCTCCCACTTTCACTCTAAGACTAAGTGAGTCCATAGGTCCCTATCCCTATGGCATCTAAGTGTCTTCTAAAGACTCTCTCCGTTAAAGGTTTGGTGAAAGGATTTGGTAGATTATTTTTCGAGGTAATTTATTCCACCACGACTTCTTGTTTCTGGATGAAATCCCGAATCAGGTGGTACTTCCTCTCTATGTGCTTCTCCTTTTTGTGGTTCCTTAGTTTTTTAGATTGTGAGACTGCACTAGTGTTGTCACAATACATCACAATTGGTTTGTTCATGTGTGGCATGACTTTAAGTTCCAAAAGGAACTTCCGGAGCCAAATTGCTTCCTTCGATGCCTCCGAAACTGCCACATGCTCAGCTTCTATAGTTGAGTCAATACAAGATTGCTTGATACTCCTCCATGAAATGGCTCCCCCAGATAAGGTGAAGACATATCCACTAGTGGATTTTCTCTCATCCTTATCCGCTTGGAAGTCTGAGTCTGTATATCCTGTAGGAACCAAGTCATCGGCCCTGTAAACCAGCATATAATCTCTCGTACATTTGAGATACTTAAGAATATACTTTACAGCCTGCCAATGAACCTCCTCGGGGTTAGACTAATATCTATTGACTAAGCCTATGGCAAAGTAGATATCTGACATAGTACACAACATGGCATACATGAGACTTCTCACAGTCGAAACATATGAAATCCTACTCATCCTATCTTTTTCTTCTTGAGACTTTGGACAGTCCTTTAAAGAAAAAGACAACCCATGTCTGCAAAGGATGAATACCCCTTTGCATAAGTTCATGTTGTATTTGGCCAATATCTTGTCAATGTATATAGCTTGGGATAAATCTAACATTCTCTACTTTCTATTTCTAAGAAATTTTATTCCAAGAATGTAACTGATTTCACCAAAATCATTCATACTAAATTGACTCAATAGCTAAACCATAGTAGATAACAGTGTCCACACTTAGTTTTCAATGAGTAGAATGTCATCCACATATAAGACAATAAAAACCACATTTATGCCTTTCAGTTTTCTATATACACATTGTTCATCCTCATTTTAAATGAAATCGTAAGAATTTACATTCTCATCAAAATGAATATTTCATACTCTAGATGCATGCTTAAGTCCATAAATGAATTTTTATATACACATGGTTCATCCTCACTTTGAATGAAATCATAAGACTTTACAGTCTCATCAAAACGAATATTTCATACTCTAGATGCATGCTTAAGTCCATAAATGAATTTCTTAAATTTACAAATCATATATTCTTGACCTTTAACAATAAAGCCTTTTGGTTGGGATATATAGATGTATTTACTAAGATGGCTACTTAAAAATGTCGTCTTGACATCTATTTGTCATATCTCGTAGTCATAATGACATGTAATGGCAAAGAGGATACGGATGGACTTAAGCATGGCTACCAGGAAAAATATTTCCTCATAGTCGATCATTTCTTTCTGAGTATACCCTTTCGCCACAAGCCTAGCTTTAAAGGTTTCCACCTTCCCATCCACTCCCCTCTTCCTCTTGTAAATCCACTTACATCCAATAGGTTTTATCCCTTCAGATGAAGTTACAAGATTTCAAACTTAATTGAAGTACATAAACTCAATCTCGACTTTCATTGCCTCATGCCATAGGTCTGCATCAGCATCAGCAATAGCCTCCTCGTATCTAGTGAGATTTTATTTCTGTTGGTCGGAGAGTAGGTCAAAAGCCTCTCCAGTTCATCTTTCTAGAACCCTAAATATCCTCCCACTACAATGAGGCTCTTGAGGTCGTGCCTCTTCTTGATCTATAATCGGATTAGGAGAAGTTGATTCAGAAGATAACTTCTCTTCGAGTTCCAATCTTGTTGAACCTTTAGTGGATGTACTTTGTTCATCCTCCAAGTATTTAGCATTAGTACTCACGAGTACTTTCTGCCCCCTGAGATGATAAAAGTAACCACCCTTTTGTACATTTTGGATACCATACAAAATAGCATAATTATGATCTTGTTTCTAACTTGTCTCCCTTGATCAGTACATAAATTGGATAACCTCATATCATGAGATGATTTAGACTTGGCTTAGCCCAATCCACATCTCATAGGGAGTCCTAGGTACTGACTTGGAAGACACCAAATTCAAAATATATGTCGTTGTTTCTAGGGCATATCTCAAAAACGATATTAGAAGAGTAGCATGAGATATCATGCTTCAGACTATTTCCATCAATGTCCTGTTCTTTCTCTCAGTTACTCCATTCTGTTGGGGCATCCCTGGCACAGAGAGTTGGGATACTATCCCATGATGTATTATGTAGTCCTTGAATTCATCAATGAGGTATTCTCCACCACGATCTGATCATAAGGTCTTGATTAGCTTACCCGTTCGATGCTCTATTTCAGCCTTAAACTCTTTAAACTTATCAAAAAAATCAGACTTGTGTCTCATTAGATAAATGTAATCATACCTTGTACAATCATCTATGAAAGTGATGAAGTACTCAAACCCCACTCTTGCTGATGTAGACAAATGACCACACACATCAGTGTGAACAAGACTTAATGCTTCTTTAGCTTTATCCACCTTTTGGGTAAAGGACCTTTTGGTCATTTTTTCCACAAGATAGGATTCACAATGAGGTCAACTTTCCAATCTCAATGAGCCTAAAGGCCCATCATGGATTAACCTCTAAATCCTGGTTGAGTTAATGTAGCACAACCTTAGAAACCAAAGATATAAGTCATTGACATTAGTCTTTCTCTTCCTATTTAAAGGTTTTGATTGAGCATTACTCAATTGATTATTAATAGGATTAATGAAGAATAGATTTCTATATATGTACCCAATACATATAACTTCTCCATTTCTATTGATAGTAATACCAAAATGGAAAGAAACAGAATATCTTTGATTTATTAGTTTTGCAACTGAAACTAAATGATGTCATAAACCAGGAACAAATAAAATATCTTTCAAAATAATTATTCTATTACAATCAAAAGTAAGTTCCAGTTCTCCTACAAAAGGGCTCACACTTGTGCTCCATTTCCCATGTGTAGTCCATATTCGCCTTTCTAGAGTCTCCTAACTTTCCTAAACCCCTACAAAGAGTTATAGATATGATTAGTAGTTCCTAAATCAACAATCCAAGTGGAGGTTGATCCAACTATTGATATAGACTTTAGAGAGAGAATATTACCTGTGGAGTTTTTCTTGGCCTGAAGATCTGGACATTCCTTTTTCCAGTATCCCTTCTTCCCACACTTGAAACATTTGCCCTTGGGTTTGTCTTTGAGTTGGGACTTGGGTTGATGCACTGTATTTTCCTTCTTCTTCTTGAACTTTTTGGGCATGGGCCCAGTTCTCGAAGAAGAAGCCATCATCGCTCTAGCCTGTGGCTTCATGACCTTCTCTGCCACTTGGAACTCCTTCATCAACTCAATTAAACTCATATTTAACTTGTTCATATTATAATTTAACTTAAACTGAGTGAATGAGCCCGACAAAGATTCGAAAACCATGTTCACTTGGCTCTTGAGGTCAATAATAGCCCCCAAGACTTCTGCGTCTTCGAAAACAGCAATCATTCTTGAGTATATGCTCTCTGACTAATACTCCCTCAGCCATCTTAGTATTTATGATCGTTCTAAGAGCCTCCTGCCTTACGAACCAGCTCTTATCCACAAATATTGTGGCTAGAAATGTGCTAATATCATATGCAGTAGCCATGTGCTCGTATTTGGATTATAGCACATTTGACATGGAGGCTAACATATAGCAATAGACTATTTCGTCAGCCTTTTTTCATGCTTTTTCAACCTCACGCTCCTCAGCGGTGGAACTTTCCCCGATCACGGGGTAGGTCTCATATAAGACATACTTATACTCTTCGACTGTGAGTATTATATTCAAGTTTCTTTTCTAATCCACATAATTTGGACCCGTAAGCTTATTCTTACGGAGAATAATGGCCAAGGGACTGAAAGAACCTCTACCAACTATTTCTGAAATTTTAAAAAATAAAAGAAATTCTCAATATTTGTAAAATAAAAATAATTTTGTACACTTTATTCTCATATTAAACTTGATAATAGCTAACCTTATTACTATTATCTTTAACATGATTAATTTGACTTTTAGGAAAACTGACATAACTTCTTAGAAAGATTAACAGGTTTCTAAGCTAAGAGTGTTAACCACCACAAATTAATTTCCATTCTAAGTAATGAACTAAAAAATAACTCCATCAAGAAGATGGTCGTTTCTTCTCATTTCTTATTAACATACCTCATACTATAACCTCTAACTTGGACCGGTCAATCATAATACGTGTCTCGAGTTATCAATTACATCCTTCCATTAGTTCTAGATCCTTGTGATATCTCCATCCTATACGGGTTCACTCTCAAGGTAACGCGAGGAGACCTACGATTTCTAATGAAGATTGTGATGGAAGCCATGGAGCCATTGGAACCCCTCTCCTACTTAATTTTTAAATAAGAGTTTTCTTGAAAAAATATTATTTGAAAGATTCCAATTAAATTCTCCTTTAACTTAAAGTAAAATATCTAAATCCATTAAAAAAAAAAAAATCTATGTTAAGGTTTATACCTTTTGAGAAATCTTTCCTCATGGATTAATTTTATTTAAGTTAAAATTTAATAATTTCAAAACTTTTCCATTTAAACAATTCCTAGAGATTTTGATCTCAAGGTTTTATTTGATAAAAATAATTTTTTCTTTGCTAAAAAGAATTAAAATAGCTTTCCATTTTAACTTACAAAAATTTCTAAATCTATAATATTTTCTAAGGTCAAGGATAAAAACTTTTAAGAA
Organism: Voacanga thouarsii; assembly: GCA_026120185.1. Classification (NCBI taxonomy): domain Eukaryota; kingdom Viridiplantae; phylum Streptophyta; class Magnoliopsida; order Gentianales; family Apocynaceae; genus Voacanga; species Voacanga thouarsii. Next base: position 2,445,198 of record JANUWF010001719.1, on the reverse strand, counting down.
AATAACTAAGAATTAATTTTTGTTTAAATTAAAATAACCATTTAATTAAAGAAAAATATTTTTCTTGTCAAATAAAATTTGTCAGAGACTTTGGTCTTTGAGAAAAGCGCACACAAGACTTAAAATAATTAGCATGCCAGAAAACTGTAAATATTTTCATACTTTTCTATTTTTTAATTTTAAGTGCCCAAATAAAAGAATTAAACACATTAATTAAATTAGTTAATAATCTTGTTTAATCCTAATATCCTTTACTATTATTTTTCATGCAAAATATTTAAAAAATATTAACTATTGCAATAAAAATAACTTCACCTGGTATGGGACCAAAAATTTAAAAAAAAATTTCATTTGATCCGGTTCATCCGCCATACTGGATCATGACCTATGGAAAACCCATGGACCATGATCCCGGGCAGGTGCCCTCGACCTAGGTGCCCGTGCAGCATGTTGCTCGGTTTCAGTGAGGAAACAGGACTTTCGCGAGGAAGCTTCCTCACGCGCAGTCTTGAACCGAGGCCATCTCGGGCCCAGCTAAGCCGCAGCTGGGCTTAGGCAACCTCGGCTCCCCTCACAGCAGAGCTCAGCTGGCTCGGCTCGGCTCGATCCATTTTCTCCACGATTTTGCTACAATTTTTTCGTTCTATAAGTTTTCACTGTCTCTTCTGGAATGCTCTTCGATTGTCCAAAGCCATTTCTTGTTACATTTTTCACCAAAAAATATAACAACTGCCTATACCCTTTCAAAATGGGCTTACACGAAACTAAATAAAACTGTGAAGAATAATTTACAAAAACACCAATACCTCAACGGTGAGGTGTACAACCATTCTACCCATACCAAAATAGTGAAGGATCTCATTAAAATAGGTCTTGCCAGGTTTTATTAACTAGCATGCATCATCCAAAGCCTTTCAAAGCCAATGCTCTGATACCACTTTGATGGAATGAAAAAATAGAGAAGCTCGCATGCACAGGAAAATAAAACGGACACAGCGCAACAGAAGGTTAAAAAAATACCTCTTCGTGTCCTTTTTTTGTCTGATCGAGAAGATAAAACACCAACAACGGCAGAAGCTAACTTCCTTGATAACAATTCCGGTGAGAATCCAGCAATCCGTCGGCTTCTTCTTGGCATGAACGTGAAGCTTTTCACTGCTTAGAATATACCTCCGCCTATCTAAGTTAGGGAAACAATCTAAGCAAGAATGGTCCTTCTTGATCATTTGCTATTAATTAGCAAAGACAAGAAGATGGGAAAAAGATGAAAGGAAGAAAAGAACGTGAGAATCAAGAAAAGAGTAAACTAGAGAACAGAAGCTCTAGTCTTCTGTTTGGCTTCTGTCATGTGCATTGCTTTGGCTCTACACAATGACTCCTACTCACATCCCAGATAACGCAACTCTAGTATTTTGATATTTTAAACGTTCGGAGGTTATCAACAGAAGAAGTTTGGGTTACCCCCAACTCTTCTATATCGTGAATAATAGAAAACCCTTTAGTCTAGGCTATTAAGCCAAAATAATTTATTATTTTTTCTTGGACCCAACGAGCCTAAAAAATAATAACCATTAATTATTTATTTTCTGAACCTATTAAAAAAACCCAATATATAATTAATGAGTCCAAATAAACTAAAATAATTATTAAACCTTTTATTAATTAGTTTAAGCCCAGGTTAATTTTTTTAATTATTCAATCTGGGCTTAGGCCCTGAATAATTAATTTACCAATCAAACTAGATAATAAATTTAATTTCTCTCATTCCTTTTATTTTATTCCAATCCAAAAATAAATTCGACTTCCTGAATAAAATAAAATTCTTTTTTCATTATGACCATTTCCTCAACCTATAATAATTAGGATTTACGGGCTATTCTGAGAACCAAAAAAACACATCGTCTTGGCTACTAAAATGACCAAAATACCCATGTTATATAAATAGTTGTATTTTATATTTTAAATATTTTCTAATATCACCATAAGAAAATTTTAACCCCAAGGACAATGCTGTGTTAGCTATGTCTTCGACCTACAGGTGAAATGAATAAAATACCCCTCTACACATCGCCATTCATTTAGAGAGGAAAGAGTGTACTAATACATCTCTAAATGACATCTATCATCCTTAGGCTTATAACCCAATGATCCACAACTTCTTGAAATATTTTAACTTTTCAAGGGAGCTACCTTAAAGTCAATATCCAAGTCATGTTCCCCAGAGTCCTAGATAATTAAATCATTCGGACAACCACAAAAAGCGATATAGAGTAGATACTATCTTGTACAAGTCTGCTTAACTAACTAGTCATATATACCCAACATATAAGTATATTGGTCCTTCTCAAGAACCTCAACTATAGTATATTAAAGCATACATTTTCAGCTTTGTCAGACAACCAACTTATAGTTAAGCTGTAGAGTACAAGTCCATACTGTAGCAGTAGTAGTCTAGGTTTCTATCACATAGTACTTTTAGAAACCACTACTACAGGTTCAGTTCTACGTATTCGAAATACGCTTGTGTTGTGAAATGAGTAGACTACTCATTGACTAAATGTAAGCCATTCCCTATTTGAAATTCAAAACACAATAACCTTGCCATGATAAGATTCTTATTCTCATTATCTAGTTAAGAACAAAAATTTATATGTTAAATATCCCACGGTCCCTACCTTACTGTGAAAGACCTCAATTCATATGAACCATTTACTTAAACACAATAGGTCATTTCCAATAAAATTGTGCATAAATATAAAGAAAATTTCACAAACAAATTCTGAGAAAAAATACTTTTATTAATACAAGTAAAAAATACATCAGAAACCTAATATAAAAGGAGCATACATTCCAACATTTGGTTCTTCTTCTTTAGATAATGCATTCGCTCGAAGAAAATTAAAGAACCATTAGTAGAATCGGGAAAAAAAAAATCACAGTTTGAATTCAAAAAGATCCAAAATGTACAGTATTAGTTTATCAAGAAAGCTAAATCACACTGCTAAAGCTTCTGATCTCATATAACTAACAAATAAGAAACTTATTTTTTACAGTTCGAAACCAAGCTAAAACAATGATACTGCACATCCCCATTTAACAATGTGAGATTTTTTCTCCTCAACTTATAGGTTGTATCATAATCAAATAATGTGAAAACAATTACCACAGTATAGTTTCACCTTCTTTTATGAGGTGTGATAAAAGATGGTAATGATAAAATTTTTATCATCCCATTTTAATTCAAAAGAAAAGATAATATTGATCAATACCAACCATATAATGGAAGAAAATACAAGAGTTTATTAGAGCCTCATTGGTGTTTCCTGGTGGCTTTTGCATAATGTTAACACCAACAAGGTTAAATTCTAAGTGGTTGCAAGTGGGCCATCTGTAACCAAGTTTACTTGTAGTCACTGCACAGGCATCATACATTCTGGCATCCCAATAGCAGCCGACAAGAAAATAGATATGTCCTCCTCAACATTAGATGATATGTATCTACAGGCGGAAAAAAATATAAGTATCTCTATTATTCAGTTTCACAATGATTAACACTTAATGATCTACCGAATAAAAGCTTACATATTGTTGTAAATTAAGCGACCTTCTTCAACAGTAGAAACTATTGTATTGGAATTATCATCTACAACAACCATATCTGATGCTTCTTTCACCACCTAAAACCTAAAGAAAATTATCTTGGTTTGAATAGGATTGATGTGGAAGTCCAATTTGAGGATTCAGGTAAATAAAAGCCCAAAATGGCTTACATAAATTTGCTAAACAATAGCAAGAAGTAAAATAACCTAGAATTGTTTCTGTATCATCTAGCAAAAGTTAAGACAAATAAGTGAAAACTTGTTGCAATTCCTTTTCATTAGTTATAAGGAAAATTGACAAGGGATCACTACATGCATTACTTGAGGAAGAAAAAAGTACTTTTGGGTGGAAAGTAGCCTAAGTCCTAGTTGACAAAATAATAGTAAGACTTTGAAGAACCACAGAAATGACTCCAACTTCAGTAATAGGGTCTAGAAATCTCAAAGAGCATAGTTAGATCCTTAACCTCAATTCTAGCAATGCCCATGGCAATTCCAATAGCGATACAATTTTAGTGTCGGAGAATCATTAAAACCATCTCTAGTCATCGCAATCACCTTACCTATATCCTTTAACATCCTTACAATTTCTTGCTTGTGCTTATGCTCAGCTCTGGAGAAAACCTTCCAAAATCCATCAATTTATTAAGTTATAAGAACTTAGAACCATGTCAAGAAAGGGGTCCATTTTTGTATAATTATTTTTCTAAATAGAAAATAGAAGGGGTTCTGGATATTTATCCAATTCATCTCAATCTTTTTTATAGTACATAAGTAGGCTACTTTAGCAAACTTCACTTCATTTACTTCAATTTTAATTTAGTTTAAAAAGAAAATTTTAATAAATAAACAATATAAGAAATTTATTCTAAAAAAATTTTGCCATGAATTATTTAAAAGGAAAACTTCTCTCTCCAAGATCCTCACCCTCTTCCTGGTTATTCCTTAGAAGACACTTAGTACTAGTGTCTCTTCATTTGCAGTTGACAGAATAAAGGTCAAGCAAGATGACCATTACGGACAAATTCCAAGCTAAAGATGTAGCCCATCAATATTCTGATATTTTAAAAAAAGTATTAATAAGATTGAATCTTATTAGTCTTCTAGTCTGTGACAAATTAACCACATGAAAGGCTATATATATATCATAAGTAAGAGGTTAGCTTTAGCATTTACCGAATTCATCACAGTTCAAAGTGACAATTTGAAAGCATAATTTTGAGTATATTAAATATTTAGCTAGTTAATCTATCTCATGTCCATTAGGGCATTACAACATTTAACTGACAAAAGAGGGTAACAAATATAGTCCATTTTCACAAAGTGATTCTAAAGTAATTATTTGCAGCCATGAATGGTTGAACTAAACCAAGAGCTATCTAAGAGGCAGAAAATTCCTTCCTGACTGATAACAAACTTTACAATTCCAGCTTTCTCTAGTGCAACCAAAGCCATATGAGTTTTTCTTGGCATTGCACGATGAAATAGAAGAGATGCTTTTGGCATGGCTTTACCTTCCCGCTAAAAGTCAATATACAAACCACTCAAATATCCATCCACATATGATCAGGTTACCAGAAAAGTAAACAATTAAAATTCCAATTGGAAGAGTATTCTCAAGTTATTAAAAATGTATGCAACGACAACAAAGCCACGTGCACTGTTCATTGACATGTAAAACCACAAAAACTTATAATTCTGGTGACTACATAGATATAGATAAGTAAAGATTCAAATTATTCAACTTACAAACTACTGCACAAGTGATAACAAATCTTCGATGGCATTGTTTTTCTCATTTATTGGAAGTTGGGTAGGAGTATAATTATTCAACGTACGCATGAAAAACCTTGTCCTACTAATATAACTTTCAGCTAATTGGCTACTTCCAAAGATAAGAAACAAAGTCTTGCCTGCTTTTACCCTTTTATCTTTTTCAAATAGCTTGGAGTTCGTGAGGTAGTAGCTATAGAATAACCATTTTTGTGCTTGTAGATGTACCACCACTTAGCATGAAACATTCTGCTGTAAATTTGTAGTCAATAAAATTTTTAATTATTTTTCTTTCAAGGACAAATACTTTGGACTTCCATTCCTATCATGTAAAAATGCAAATGAAATGTGCCAACAATATTAAGATCAGCACTGTATTGCAGGAACAAAATTAATCTTGGAATTTAGTCTGTTGGCTATTGTAAAATTTGAAGAGATAATAGGCCTTGTTGGGACTGTGGTGATAGGAAGCTGTATATTTTGTTGCTTTAGTTCTTCACAGGTGATAGTGTTGTCAAATTGCAAGAAGAACAGCTGCTAACTACACTAACCCATCAAGAACATTTTCCTTTCATTCTCATCAAGCTATAAGAAATAAATTTAAAATGAAGGCAAAGTGAAAGAAGAATACAATTGTAAATCTGCATATGGTTGAGATTGCTATTGAATAATATAAACAGACTCTTTTATTGTGGGTAGGTCCTGAGAAAATTCCTAGCAATTACCTGAAGAGTCCAAATACCCTTTGGACCATGAAAGTCAGGTATACCACAAGAAGTGAATATTCCAGCTCGTGCAAATACCACTAAATGCTTACTCTTCACAAGAAAAGAATAGGATACCAAAGCTAAGTTATAAGAATGTAAACAACCACTAAGCCATGCATGGCAGCAAAATGTTTCCAGCATTCACCTTTTGTATCATCATGGCTAGATGATTAATCTGCAATTGAAACGAAGAGTCAATCACAATAACAACTAACATTAAAGATTCTAAAAGAACCTTATATTATTTATCCATAAATGTGTTATAGGTTTGAAAAAAAAAGTTGATTCAAATAGAAAAAGACCAAAATCTCAGAGAATCTACAGTATAAAGAACAGTTACATACTCATTTTTTATGACTAAACCTGGCCAATCTCCAACAAAATAAATGAATAACTAAATTAATACAAATTAGCATAAGGCATGATAAAATTGGTTGGCATAATAAAGAAATAACCATGAAGGACTAAAGAGGATTGTACAAGTAAACATTAGAGAGAGTGAAAGTGAGTAACTAATCCACTTTGCTAATAGCACAAAAAGCAAGACCATATAGAATGGATTGAATACAATCAATCAGACAAGAATAATTTTGTAGATAATAGAAAAATCCAAAGCATAAAAAATGAGGATGAGAAAGTTAAGTTATATGAATATGGACAAAAGTCCAGAAAGTAGCATTATAAGGACAATAATAAAGCCAAAAGAAAAAGATGAGCATTAGAAAAGCCCTAATCCAAGACAAATTGCTAACTGGAAAATTAAGTGTCGGAGTCTGATGAGCATTGCGAAATTGAAATTTCCTTGCCAAACGTTGCAAGATTTTCCTCTTTTAATTGGTTTAGTGACTTGGAGTTTGACGATTAATGACTCCCTATTCTTTGAAAACGAGAATAAAGGGACCTATTTCATCTAATGCATATGATGGATGTACGGGAGAATATTCTTCTGGTTCTTGCACTCTTATTTTCTTACTAATACAGGGGATGTAGCAATTCTATTCTTATTCTTTGCATCAATGTTTGTCTTTTTGGGGAGATCATCAAAACCAAACATCAAAATGATGAAGAGAAACGAGGAGAGAAGAATTGTTGAGAAACATCAGAATAAGTGGAAAAGACAAAGGAAAGAGAATCAAAGGGAATAAATGATGATTTGTCATATTAGTAAATACGGAGGGACATTATTAAATCATAACCTGATAATTAAAAAAGTTAAAAATATTGTGAAATAACTAAATTATCCATTATGACCAAATAAATCTTAAACCATTCATAATAAAATACACAGATATTTATAACAGGATGCATATCTTCTATGAAATCCAAACCATTCATTAAATATTTTGAGAAGGTAAAAAAATAATAAAAATTACATAAATAATTTATAATGACAATTTACTCCCTTCTTCATAATTAGAATATACATTTAGATAACACTATGCTTGCAGTAAAAAAAGGTAGTAGTTGAGGAGGCAAAGTAAATCTTGATATAAATACTTTAAAAAAATTAAGTAATAATAGTGAAAGTAAATTGGGGGATATTAGCAAATCTTCCCCGCTTAGAGTCACTAGAATGTGAAAGAAAGTTAAAAGACAGGTATGTCCTTTCTTTTTCACTTATTAAATAATAAATGTAATAATATAATAGTAAATCTAATATAATAAACAAAAAATTTGTTTACTTTTCTTGTATCCTAACCAAACAAGATAAAAGTAATTTACTTCCATATATATATAATCACTTTAAAAAAATACATATGTTTTCTATTTGACTCGAAAGAGAAGAACAAATTTTTTTTTCTATCTTTTATTTTTTTTAGGGGCGTGGGGATGCAACGCAAAATCTATATATATATAAGCCAAAGAGGAACCCTCTTTGGTGACATATGGCAAAATTGACATGTGGCACATTTGGTCAAGTGGCATTGTCCCTTTGAACTATGTAGTGTGTTGAATTCACATTAATTTTTTTATTAAAAAAAATTGAACAGTTAGCTTTTTTTTTTTCTTTTAACGTGGAGGTTATCTCTAAATTTTTTGAATTTAGATAGATTGAGATAAGGTTGTTTTAAGAAAAGCACAGGATACGTTGAACTCTTGGTTACCGATGCCCATCCCAATTCCCCAAAACTAAAAGTTGTAAAGCTTTATAAGCCAAAGAGGAACCCTTCTGCAGTGACAATGTGGCAAAATTGACATATTCCCGTATTAACATATGGCAGATTGGGTCAAGTGGCATTATCCCTTTGTGTTGAATTCACAATAATTTTTTTATAAAAAAATATTGAACAGTCAACTGTTTTTTTTTTTTTAATGTTGAGGTTATCTTTAAATTTATTGAATTCAAATAGATTGAGATAAGGTTATTTTAAGAGAAGCACAGGATACATTGAACTCTTGGCTACCGATACCCACTCTAATTCCTCAAAACTAAAAGCTGTAAAGCTTTTTTTTTTTTAATGTAAAGATTATCTCTAAATTTATTGAATTCAGATAAATTGTGATAAAATTGTTTTAAGAAGCACATGACACGTTAAACTCTTGGCTATTTTAGTAGAAGGAAGAGCTAAATTAAGAGTAGCTATACTGAATAGACCTTCTGCACTCAGTGCTCTTACTATTAATATGGTTTATGACTCACCTCACTCTTTTATTAGGAAAGAATTTGTGGCAATTTATGTGGGCTTCGTTCATAGTTTTGAATTCCGCCCCACAATTCAGAAGGTCACCGATTCTAGCGAGTTTGCAGACTACTATCTCCAGAAAAGAAAACAATTTGAAGACCAAATTCGTCGTGCTCGATAGAACCAGGCAATTTGGGTGATTTACGCCAGATGGGAAAAGTCCCAAAAAGATTTCAATTGAGGTCGTTCGATTTGGAAGTGTGATCTTGAGGTAAATTATCTAGATCCCTCTATTTGTTTGAAATATGCCAAATTTGAGATGGAACATAAGTTCATGAATCATGCTCGCAATGTTTGGGACAAGGCTGTCACGATTTTGCCTCAAGTTGATCAGTTATAGTATAAATTTATTCACATGGAGGAGATGCTTGGTAATGTTGCGGGTGCAAGACAAATTTTTGAAAGGTGGATGAAGTGGCAGCCGAACCAGCAGAGATTGGCTATCCTATATTAAGTTTGAGTTAAGGTATAGTGAGGTGGAGAGGGCCAGGATGTTTTTTGAGAGTTTTTTGCAATGCCATATGAAGGTTAATGCTTGGATTAAGTATGCTAAGTTTGAGATGAAGAACGGGGATATAGCGCGAGTCAAGAATTGTTATGAAAAAGCTGTGGAGAAGATGTCGAATGATGAGGATGTAGAGCAATTATTTTGGCCTTTGCAAAGTTTGAAGAGAGGCAGAAGGAGTTTGAGAAAGTTAGATGCATTTATAAATTTGGCCTTGATAATATACGGAGACAGAGAAGACCAGCATTGACACCTGAGCCGTCCCGCACGGTTTCGGGCCATGCTGGGCTGGGCTTGAGGATAGGCTAACGGGGTGTGCGGGCCGGTCCCAAAGAAAGGTGGGCTGGTCCCTAGGCTAGAAGCCTTGGGCCCGGCACGGCCCAGGCCCGCGGGTTTATTCTCTTTTTTTTTCATATTTAACTATTTTGTAATTTTTTTATTCTTACTTAAATAACAGGATTTTTTAAAATTATAAAAAATCACCTTGAAATGGTGGGAGGTTTGGCTTGGACCCTACCTGTTTTATTAATTAATAAAATAAAAATTACATAAGAGGTGGACTTGATGTCTAAACCTCTTAAAAATATTACAATGATCAAAATTTAAAAATAGAATAAACATCCTACAAATAAAATTAAATACATAATATTACTTATCCTAAATTCCTAATTACAAGAATACTAAACTAATTACTTGGCTCACCACATTCATCATCTGAGTCATCATCAATAATCTACGAATTAGCCGTCATATCTTCGACTGCGAACCAACTACTACAACACATTAACATCTCCAAAGTTTGAAAAGTCAATTGAGATCTTCTTTCATCGATTGTTCGAGCGCTCTTACTGAAGACGCTTTCTGATGGCACTATGGAGACTGGTGGTGTCAAAAGATTACATGCCATTTTAGATAAAATGGGGTATTGACTTATATAAGCCTTTCAGCAACCACAAATATCAAAATATTGATCCTCATTTTCTACCAATGGCTGCATCTCGTAAATTACCATCTCGTTGTAGGTTGTAGATAATCTTTTTTGATGTTTCATAATACCCCATAGATTGAATATTAATGAAATTGAAGAGGTAGATTTTCGTGGTGGTTGAAAGTGACTGCTAGATGATGATGAAGCTTGCTTACTTAAACTAGGAGAATCAAAACAAGAAGATTCAAACTCATACAAATTATACATGTTAGATAGAGTTTTAGCCGTTTTATCTTTTATATCTTTTATCATATATTGCCTAAGTATTTGAGATTCATCAAAATCTAATGTTTCATATAAATATTCAATAATACTATGAAATTCAGCTGTTTTTACTCGAGAATTTATACACAATGCCATACAATATAAAATAAGAATATCTTCATAATATTTTTTATATTTTTCAAACATACTTCTCAAAAAACAACCATATAGGGGATGATCCATATACTCACAAAAAATATGTGCTACCTTAGCAAGTGTTGAAAGAATATGATAAGTAGTAGGATAATAAGATCCGGATAAAAGTTCAGTGGCTTCTTTGAAAGTAAATAAAAATGTTGAAAGTGCAATATAATTTTCAAAATGAGTTTCAGTTAGTGGAGGTTGAAAATTGTTACTATTACAAAATTCAATAAGTTGGTTTTGAAAAGGTATAACACTTTTAAACATATCTAAAGTTGAGTTCCATCTAGTTTTAAAATCTAATCTAAATTTTTTAAAAAATACACCTTATTCTCGACATAATACCTTAAAATTTTGTTACCTAGTTGAGGAGGTTTTAATAAATAAAACAACATTTCTAATTATATTAATAATATCATCAACATATTTATATCATTCCTTAATACACAAATTAAGTATATGACAAGCACACCTAGTATGAAATAAAATACCACCTAACATATGATTCATAGGATTTTTCAAAATTGTTATGACAAAATCATTATTTGAAGTATTATCTAAAGAAATAGAAATAGTTTTATTTAAAATTATATATTTACGACATATTTGAGTAATCATTCTAGCTATACTACTACTTACATGGAGATATTCAAATAATTTAAAACAAATAGTTCGTTTTTGTACTAACCAATCATGATCTATCCAATGACATGTAATGCACAAATAAAACTTATTAGCAATTGCAGTCCAACCATCACAAGTAAGAGCAAATTTTCAATTACAAGAATTAAACATAGCAATTAGATACTCTTTCATTTCTTTATATATCTTTATTATATCATTTTTAACGTTATTCTAGGAATCCTTTTCCATACTGGTTGATAATTATTTTGCATATATTATTCATAATGTGAATTTTGTGCAAAATTAAAAGGTAATTTAGTTTGAATAATCATTTTAGAAAATCCACTTCTATTTTTTCTGTGATCATATTAAAAATTATCAATAATTTGACCTCATGTAGTACGTATTTATTGTTGTTTAAGTAGGTTTTCTAACCAATCATTATATGATATTTTCATATATCTAACTAATATTTCCGTCCCTCCTCCCTTCTTATGTGCATATACTACCCTACAAATTTTACATGTTTTCTTATCATTATCATTATCCTTTTCAAAAAGATTTTAAACCATAGATATTTTTGCTTTAGTTATAATATCCATTGTTTCAACATCATCCTCACCTATATTAGATTTATTAGGATTAATAGTTGGAGTTGGTTGTGATTGTGAAACATTAACGCTAGGTGTAGGCCTACTAGGGCCTTCATTTTCATTACCTATTTCATTATTTATTAAATTTAAGGTTGGATTTATATTAAAATCAAAATGTGCAGATGATTGTGATGAAGAAAAATAATTATATTGATTTGGATCCATTATTTAAAAAAGAAAGAAAGAAATCAAAATTCAAATAAAAGTTCAAAAAATAAAATAAAGTATTAACAAATAACGAAATAAGAGAATTAAAAATATAAATAACAAATTAACTTAAAAATTAAACAAATAACTAAAATAAATAAACAATTAATAAAGCTAAAAAATAAGAATGTAAGATTAAGAAATATTAACTAGTTGATGACCAAGAATAACAATATTTTGTGGAGCTTTACTTCTTGTATCTATTATTCCGCCACTTAACAATCTTTCAAAATATGAAAACTTTCTTGAAGAATTTAAAAAGTATAACACAAAAATAACTTCTATTTTAATATTTTTTGTAGAGGAAATGAAGAGACTTGAGGATTATGAGAGAAAGATGAATGAAAATAAGAGAGTTTGAAAGAATTGGAGAGAGTTTGAGAGAATTAGAGAGTGTTTGATGAGTTTTGAATTGAATTGGAGGGTATTTATAGAGTTTTGGGGGTTAGAATGGAGAATATAACCATTAGAGACTAAAATGTTAAATATATATATATATTAGCCGTTTTAGGGGTTAAAATGTAAAAAAAAAAAGAGAACGGCTCTTTCGTGCTGGCCGACTTGTGGCGGGCCAGGGGTTTTTGCCCCTGGCCTGGACTGGCCTTAGGCCCGGCCCGGTGAACAGTGGCCGGTTTGGCCTTCTAGCCGAGCCGGGCCCGACCCGACCCGACACGCTGGCTTGGCGGGCTGAACCTGCCTGTTGGATTGTATGCTCTCTTAGACTAGGTTTCTGATGTAAAATCAAATATTTTAATAAAAGAATTTATTTTCAAAAATTATTTGTGAATTTACTTTTTGTTTGTGCACGATTTTCGTTTGGAACAGACCCATTGTGTTTAAATAAGTGATCCATATGAATGGTGATCTTTCACAGTAAGGTATGGATCACGGGTTATTTAACACACAAATATTTGTTCTTAACCTATTGATGAGACTGGGAACCTCATCATGCTTAGGTTATTATGTTATGAATTTCAAATGGAGAATGGCTTACCTTTAGCCAGTGAGTAGTCCACTCACTTCATGACATAAGCGTATTTCGAATACGTAAGACAGGACCTGTAATAGTGCTTTCTAAAAGTACTATATGATAGAAACCTAGACTACTACCACTACAGTGTGGACTAGTACTCTACGACTTGAGTATGAGTTGGTGGTCTGGCGAAGCTGGAAGCATATACTTTGATTTGCTATAGTTGAGGTTCTATCGTAGGGCCAATATACTTGCATGTTGGGTATGTGTGTGACTAGTTAGTTAAGACAGACTTGTACAAGAAAGTTTCTGCACTATATCGCCTCTTGTGGTTGTCCGAATGGTCTAAAATGTCCAGGGCCCTAGGAAACATGACTTGGATGTTTGCTTTAGTGTAGCTCCCTTGGAAAGAGAAAACACTCCAGGAAGTCGTGGATCATTATACTAGAAGTCTAAGGATGGTAGATGTCATTTAGAGGGGTGTTAGTACACTTCTTCATCTCTAAATGTACGGCGATGTGTAGAGGGGTATTTTAGTCATTTCACTTGTAGGTCGGAGACTTTGCTAATGCAGCATTGTCCTTGGGGTCAATATTTCCTTATGGTAATATTAGGAAATATTTAAAATGTAAAATACAGCTATTTATATAGTAGGGGTATTTTAGTCATTTTAGCAGCCAAGGCGATGTGTCTTTTTGATCCTCAGAATAGCCCATAAGTCCTAACTAATTTTGGGTTGAGGAATTGGTCTCAATTGAAGAGGATTTTATTTTATTTTATTTTATTCTGTTCAGGAAGTCTAATTTATTATTAGACTGGAATAAAATAAATAAATAAATAAAATAGGAGTTGAGAGAAATTAATTATCTGGTTTAATTGGTTAATTAATTATTCAGGGCCTAGGTCCAGTATGAATAATTAGAAAATTAACCTGGGCTTAAATTAGGAGAAATAATTAATGTTTAATTATTTATTGGATTATTTATATAGGCCCAAGAAATAAATAATTAAAGGTTAATTGTTATGGTTCATTTGGGCTCATTAATTATTTATTGGGTTGTTTATATAAGCCCAGGAAATAAATAATTAATGTTTATTATTTTGGGCCTTTTGGGTCCAAGAAAAATAATAAAATTTATTTTGGTCCAATAGCTTGGACCATAGGGTTTTTTCTAGATACGGTTAAGAAGAGTTTAGGGTTAAGCCAAACTGATTCTCAGGATAACATTCGGGTGTGTTGAAATATGATATCCCGGGGATATGTTTATCAGAGATTGAGAGACCTAATTTTAGCTAACCAATAAATAAGTCTCTAGTAGAGGAAAACCCTAATCTCCTAACCAACACAGAGCCTCACGCCACTCTCTCACTCTCACGCCTCCCTCCTTCTCTGTTTCTTCTTGTTTTCTTTGCTAACCAATAGTAAGAGAACCAAGGAGATTTGAGACCGTTCCTCCTCACCATTGTGTTCACCGACTAGAGGTTGGGCAGAAGAATATTTCGAGAGCTAAAAAGCTTGGCGTTCATGCAAACAAGGCGAAGTAGAAGACTAGCGGGTTTTCAACTGGAAGCTTCTTCAAGTGGGCAAAGCGAAGCAATTCCTGTTGTTCAATCTACTTCTACTCAACTTAGAAGGCTTAAGGAGCGCAAAGGTATGATCTTCACGCTTCCGTGTGGCCTTTAAGGCTTGCGGTTTTTTTCCCTCTGTTTTTCTCGTAACTGCATGATGCTATCTGTTTTTCGTCCCTCACTGCCCACTGGCCAATGCTAGAGAAGACATCAAGGATGCTATCGTGGCAAAGAAAAGGTTTAAGTATGAAGACAAAGTTAGAAAAAATCCTTTTAACTATGATGCCTGGCTTGGATACATTCATTTAGAAGAAAGCCTGGGAAACAAACAGAGGATTAAGGAATTATACGAGAGGGCAATTGTGCAAGTTCCTCTTGCAGAGGAGAAATGTTTTTGGCAAAGATATATATACCTCTGAATCGGCTATGCTTTTTGCGAGAAAGTTGATGCTCAGGATATAAAACGCGCCAGAGATGTGTATCAATCATGCATCAAGTTGATTCCTCATCAGAAATTTTCATTTTCGAAGGTTTAGTTGTTGGCTGCTAGGTTTGAGATCTGTCAATTAAATCTGGCAGGGTGAAGATCAATTCTTGGAAATGCTATTGGAATGGCATGCAAAAACAAGTTTTAAGGAGTATATTGGGATGGAGGTACAATTGCATCAAGTTGAACGCTATAGAAAGTTGTCTGAGAAATATTTGAAATGTCTCTAGAGAATTGTTACGTTTGGATTAAATTTGCTGAGTTGGACATATCATTGGCTGAATTTGATCGACCAAGAGCCCTGTTTGAGCTTGCAATTGATCAACCTATGCTTGATACCCCAGAATTATTGTGGAAGGCATATATTAATTTTGAGATATCAAGGGTGAATTTGAAAGAGCTCAGAGTCTATATGAAAGAATGCTTAATCTAACAAAACACATGAAGGTGTGGATAAGTTATGCAAGATTTGAGGCAGCTGCTATACAAGAATCAACAGATTTAACAAAATATCTCAGGTGTGCCAAGCAGATTTTTTAAAGAGGGCTTCGCTATCCTCAATTTGCAGCCCCAGAGCACAAGGAGGAGCGTGCCATGTTGCTAGAAGAATGGTTAAATTTGGAGGACAGACATGGAGAGCATGGAGAGTTTGGAGATGTTGATTCTGTTTCTACTAAGTTGCCAGAGAGATTGAAGAAGAGGACACGCAAAGACATGGTGATATTAATAACTGTACTGAAATTGAAATCTTGACACTGTATAATGCTTGAAAATCTTTGACTGAATCTTGCAGAATGCCCTTTCTTTTCCCTTTTATTTTCCTTCTTCACTGAATCTTTAAAGTCCAATTCAAATATATTTCACCATTTAGTTGACAAAATTTAGCAGAAAAGGAATATTATTAACTACATACTTCCTATTCCCTGAATCACAAGAATCAAATCAAAATTTTGTCGTGGATCACAAATTGAACAATATTTAAATAATAAGTGATCTTCTGTTCTCATTTCTTTTTTATGGTGCTTTTTTTGTTTTAAAATTTTCCTTATGCGGGATGATACATATGGGTAAAACACGAATGGGAATTGAGCCAAGAACCTATTTTTGTGGTGTTAAATAAGTGATCTTCTGTTCTCATTTCTTCGACTCTCTAAGGCACCTTTGCTTCCTCATCTTTCACATTATTTTAGTAGCTGCAAACAGAGAAACCAAAACTTGAATGAAATGAAAGAAACAAAAAAGAGAGAAAGACTAATGAGAGAAGAAATATGATATATACAAAGAAAATACTACTATTGATTTGTGGGCAAGCAATCCTAGACATGTGAAAAGATGGTTTGTATAAGGAGAAAAAGGTGAGATTGACTTACGAAATTCAGTGAAACAAGTAGCAATATTAAAATTTCAAAGATGCAAGAAGCAAAGATGCATATAAAAGAAATTAGGAACATAAATAATTAATAATAATTAAGAATAATTATTATGAATATTCTTAAGCAACAATATTCATCTTTGAATATTTTTAATAATTAATTAAGAATACAAGTTCAGAAAACATAAATACATCTTAAAAAGTCAAATTAACAAGTATTTACAAATTTTATTAGGAATAATATAATATTATTTCAATTTGGAAGAAGTAAAATATTATCTAATTCAATAAATACTACTTACAATATGTATATGTATATATATATTTCTTCACGTATTTATAAATAATCTTTAAAATAATATTAATATATTTATCTAAAGATTTACTTCTAAATTAGGTAAAGGCCTTCCTCGTTGGGCCTTTCAGTTAAAAGGTCTTGGGCTACGCTCAAGAATTCACATTTTGTCTAGTTCTATACTCAATTTTTAAAGTTCAAACTCGGTATACAAAATTGGGCTACAATTCTGATCCATAACCATCTTAGCTCAAGAGCTCAACCCACAATCAAATGGACAAAGCGACGAGCTTTTGGGCTTACCTGAAAAATTCACTCTTCTGTTTCCTGAGGAAAGATAATTAGGTACTTTCATAGACTAGGTAGGATGCCCGAACACAGCCAAGGTAAAGCCCAAACACATCTAAAGGACTGTTGACAAAGCAACTACATGACATGTAAATTACATGTTAGGCTTCAGATTCACGCAATTTACCTTCTTTTTTTTTTTTTTTTCCATTTAGGCAAACAATAAAATGCATATGCTGCCAATATTATTTTTTTATCCATAAAAGAAAGAAAAAATCTTCACAAAATTGAAATTAAGGGCAAAGTCAATAGAAAAGATAATGTTTAGGAAAAGGTTATAGTTTTTTTAAAATTACGAGAGTGAAATGCAAATCTATAAATATTTTTATTTTTAAAATTATAAAAAATACCATCGATCTATTTATATTTCATAATTTATATTTTTTGTTTTTTTTTTGTTTTTTATATTCTTAACAAATTATATTTAATCTAAAATATTATAAATGGTTGTTTCGAGTAAAGGTAAAATTTTCTTTATTTTTAGAAGGATTAAAAATATCCCACTAATTATATTTTCCTTCCAATATATTCTCATATGAATTTGGGGTGAATTCAGTAGATAGAGAGAAATGGGTAGTTATTAGAATATATTAGAGGAAAAATGTAATTGTTGTGACATTTTTACTCTTTTTTAAAATGGTAAAAATTATATTTTTATCGAAAATAATTATTTAAGATATTTTAAAGTATATAAAATTTGTTAAGAATATAAAATAACTAAAAAATAAAAGATATAAATAATTTGATAGTATTTTTTATAAATTTTTTTAAAGATTTTAAATTTAAAAAAAATAATTAAAATTTGAATTTTTATAGTCCGCACACTGATTGCTTCATTTGACTCAACAATGGCGAATCGACGCAAGTACCATTATTTCATCATACCGATGTTGAGGACTCGCTTTTTCTTTTTTTTCTCTCACTTTTTATTTTTTTTAGTTTAATGTTCCGTACGTTACACAACGAGTTATTATATATATATATATATATATATATATATATATTAAGATTTAATATATTAATATTAAATATATATTTTTAATTATTTATTTAATAAGTTAAAATTTTAAAATAAATTTAGATAATATTTAAAGAATTATATATTTTAATATATTAATATTAAATATATATATAATATTCAAAAAATCACATATTTTAATATATTAATTTATATAATATTCAAAGAATTACATTGTATTAATATTAAATACATATATATTTTATTAATTAATTTAATTAATTAAAATTTTAAATAAATTCAAATATAATTTTTCTTTTTCTTTTTAAAAATTTTTATTTAACCACGTGTCACCTTATGATGCTTTTACGTGTTATTAGTAAGCTTCTTCTTTGGCTTTTTAATTTTTATTTTTCTTTTAAAAAAATTTATTTAGCCACTTATCACCTTATGATACTTCCACGTGTCGTAATAGTAAACTTCCTCGACTTTTATATATATATAGATTTCTTTATTAATATTTTCCTTTTCTTATTTATAGAAATATTTCTTCATTTTATAATTGTTATAATTGTTTCATTTTGAATATTCTAGTACTTGACTATACACTTCTTTGGGCTTCTCCGATTCTCTCTCCTATAGTTAATTCTTTTTTTATATTTTTAGATTTTTTTTTTTTAACTACGCACATTAAGTACTTTTACGCTCTCCCTTCTGCTGTTGCTTTCTTCTTTAGTGGCTTCTCTCACTTTTATAGTTACTAGGTTAATTACCCATACATTGTACTATTTATTATATTATTAAGATTTAATGTATTAATATTTAATACATATATATTTTAAAATAAATTTAGATAATATTGAAAAAATCACACATTTCAATATATTAATATTAAATATATATTTTATTATTTAATTTAATTAATTAAAATTTTAAATGAATTTAAATATAATCTTTATTTTTAAAAAAAAATATTTTAAACATATATCACCTTATGATACTTTCACGTATCATAACAGTAGGCTTCCTCTTCTCTCTATATATTATATTTCTTTAATTAATTAAGAGCAATGTGAAAAAATAAAAAATATATTTATTTGATTTAAATGATATTTTTAATTATTACATAATTTTCGTCACTAATATATTTAAGTAATAAAATAAAAGTGATAAATTTTATTAGACAATGATATATAAATGGATAAATACGGATAGATAAAATATCCATTAGAGAGGGCAGATGAATATCCATTTGGATTTTGATAGAATAAAATGAAATTCAATACATTTAAATTCTTTTAATAAATGTTTGTCAAAGGCTTAGCTTTGGTTAGGAAATGTTTGTCACCAAACCATAAATTTCCTAGTTAAAACCCAAAAATATTTGTATGCCACAAGGATTCTTCTTTGGTCAGGAAATATTTTGCTCACCATTTTTTCCTAGCGAAAGGCCTAAGCTTTGGTTAGAAAACTTTTGTTATCAACCATATATTTCCTAGCCAAAACACCCTTTTGGCGAGGAATTTCGGCAGTATTTCTTAGCCAAGACCATTTTTCCTAGCAAAGACTTAGTTTTAGCTAGGAAATGTGCTTTTATAGTTCACTTTTCTTTTCTTTTTTGCTTTTGCCAATTTAAGCAGCAGAAGGTTTTTCATACTTACATTTGGTTTCAGGCACAGCCCATTTTCATCGTTGTTTTCTGACGGTGAAAGTGAAGAACTAAATGCTTGTTAGACAGTCGACTCACATGCTTTCCCCAGCACTTCATTGAATCAAAGGAAAAGATAGGTCTAGCTCCAACTGTTGTTGTTTTATCTCAAAGGGAAGTTTACGATGCTTCCTCTGTCCTAAGATCATTGGAAATTAACAGAAAACCAAGATCAAGCACTCCTATTATTGATTAGTGTACAAAAATGAAACATTTTTTATTATGAAAAATTTGAATGCTTGTAATCTCTTTCCTTACCTATTTCATTTCTTATTAAAGCAGCTGCAAAGAAATTCAAATCTTGTTTGAAAGAAAATGAAGACCCAAACATGGTTAGCAACCCTTATCAGGCTATTGTCATGGGCAGAGATTCTTTGAGACAGAGAGAAGAAACAACAAAGATGGAAACTGAAATACAGAGGTTAGTGAATTGAAGTAGAGGACCGAAGAGGAAAAACTTACCATCTTTCCAAGGGCAAAAATCACATGGTTTCCTTATCCTCAAAATACTTTGGATTATACTCTGCGAGCTATTAACAATAAATAGTAGATTATCAAATTCTGAACTTGATTAATCTTATTGAACAATGAAAAGACATGTTGAAATTCGGATAACCTTCGTCTCAATCTATCTGAATTCAAAGGTATCATCAACAATTCAAAGTATCATGTGTCATTGTGGAATGCTTCTGTAACTATTTATATATATATATATATATATATATATATATATATTACCATTCTAAGGTCAATTTTTTAATTACGCACATTAAGTACTTACAATTCTTCTCCTCTCTCCTATAGTTATTTCTTTTTTTAATATTCCAGTCAATTCTCTCTCTTTTTTATATAGTTATTTTTTAAAAAATATTTCAGTCAAGGCTCTCCCTTTTTAATAGTTATTACTTCTTTGGCATTCTCATCCTTGACTATTCAGACATGAGATAAAATCGTTCACTCTTATCCATTTATTGGGACCATTACACCAAATCCTCAAAAAAAAAAAAAAAAAACCCCCAAAAAAAGGGGGAAAAAATTCCAAATAAATATAGGTGTCATGTGAAATGCTGCTAGTGGTATGTCTAATGACTTTAGAACTTTGCCATTTATCTATATATATGACTTAGGCTGTAAGTAAGAAGAGATTCTTTTCTACCCAAAGTAAATTTAAATTTAAAATAATATTAATTTAAATAATTTTTATTTTTCAAAATTTATCATACACTTACAACATATTATTCTCTCTTTTTAACCCCACTTTGAATCATACCTAATATCAAACTGTTAATAATTTTTATTACATCTAACTATTTTCATCTCAAATAAATTTCTATCCACTTATACCCTTACATAAAAAATTATTATGTAACAAGATAAGCTTATAAGGTCTCCCCAATTAAATCATATGAGCTCATTTAAAAAATAAATAAATAAAAATTGAGTTAAGGTTGAGATTTGAGAAACTTTAATCCATTGAATTTCACAAACGGAACAATTTAAACTCTGTACAAAACTAGTAAACATCTTCAACCTTTCAGCCTCTTAGCATCACCCCTCATTTTATTGATCCATCCTCCAATTACTGTTAGCAAAAGAAACTAGTAGCTTCTATGATACATTGATACTAGTAATGGTAGATTACAGCAACACTGTTAACTCAGGAGCAAACATGTTAATACCAAAGACAGTTACTTCATCTGCAGTTAAAATGCTTCAACCATTGGCTTTACTGGTCCAGAAACCATGGCTTCTTCTCCTTCTTCACCATCTTCATCTGCTTCCCACATGAAGTGGGCATATGATCCCATCACTGTACTGCAATCCAACTCATTTCAGTTCCAATTAGTCATATAATTAACAAATAAAATTAACAGTCAAGAAGAGAATTATATTCGTACCAGTCATCTGGAGAAGATTTAACGGCTTGATCAAAGTAAGATTTGGCTCTACTTTCGTCTCTCTGTGTCTCCCATATCAACCTTCCGTACAGCGACAGTATTTCTCCATCTCCAGGACTCGCCAATATTGCTCTTCCATAATACTCTTCGGCTTTCACGAAATCCTTCTCCACCTTTACATTCATAAATCGAAACATTTATCAAACTCAGTTTAAATCTTAAATTTTGATATGAAACGTGTATCAAACTCAATCTAAATTTTAAATTTTGATCAAATTTTGAGTTTTGAGGGAATTTAACTGTACCTCGTGCAAATATTTGCCATAGTTTCTCAGAAGAAGAGCATTCGTAGGATCTGATTTTAACATTTGCTCATAGTAAGAGCCGAGGTTGTTCCTATCCGAGCTTCCACCCGTGCTAAACTCATCACCACCGCTGCCGCCGCCAAAGTTCCAATTCTTACCAATTCCACCTCCAGGAAATCCAAGCTCTTCCACCGGGATGGCGTTCTGCAACCAATCTCCGACATAACTCCTGCAATTCGCCATCGCAGTCAACAAGCTAGCGTTATCCTCTTCCTCCGATATTTTAGCGGGAAAATATCGCGATCCGAGTTTACTCAAACTCTTAGCTCCGCCAGGTAACTCGATCTCCGAACGGATCACGTTCGGCATCGATGACACCCGACGAATGTTACGGCGACCCATTTCCATCTGCAGACAAAAGCTTGGCGAGGAACAAGCACCGTTCTTCTCGCCGACGACCGATTCATGAAGCGGCGGCACTGATACAGAAATTCTAGGTGAAGACGGCGCATTCCATGTCCAGACAGCAGTTGAACCGGAACCAGTTCGGCAAATCACAGCTTTCATGTTTGCTATTTGACTTCCTTTTGGGTTGAAAGAAGTGAAACAACACTAAACGCTCAATCTACTACTTTAACTATAAATATATATATCTGGCAGAAGACTATATAGGCCCTTAGATCAGATGTCTGCGTTGACTTTTAGGCCGTCAGATTTCTGACACGTACTGGCCTGCACGTGAATGGTTTAGCGACCAAGTTAAAAGGATCACCGGAGGCGTCGGCCAGACAGTGAGGTTTTTGCGTGGTGAAAGTGTACGGTGAGAGTTAGGGGCCTTGAATGGATATGAATTTTAAATTGAACGCCATCCCTTCCAATCTAATAAATTTAAATAAATTTCATCTTAATCTACTTCTATCTATTTAAATATAAAAATACATTTGACTTCAATCATTTAAATAATGTGTCTCCTTACCATGTCACTATTATTTAAATGATGCGTCTCATTATTAATACATAACCCTCCTATTATTTTTTAATTAGAATAAAACAAATAATCACTCTTAATTTTTTTAAATCTAAAGTTTGCTTACAAATTAAAAAGCAATTCTCAATTGCGATCAAATTGTTGTATCGTCCAAAATTTTGTCAATCAATCCCTATATCCCCTAATCCGTCACGCACACATAACATTTTTAAAAGTTTTAAAATTTTACATCCTTTCGCATTAATTTTTGCAGTGGATGGTATCAATCTATTGAAGAAGTTGAATTGTAAAATACTCTAAATTCTCTAAAAATATCATATATTCGTGAGTAACTAATAGAATTGCAAATTTTGAATGATGTAATAATTTAAAAGCTGGTGGAAACTGTTTTTTAGTTTAAATGTAAAAGTAAAATTTTAAAAAAGTTTAAGAATCACTAGAATTATTTTTATTTTAATTAATTGAGAATTAAATTATAAGATACAATATTTAGTTACTTATTTTGAGTATTATGTTTCATTCTTATGTAAATCACACTACTCATATATTTAATTTTTAAAAATGACAAAATAAAATGTATTGAATTTTATTCGATTTAACCTAAATTTAATACATATCCATCTTACCACCTCTTAGAAGTTTATATCCTTCCATTAATACTGCTGCAGGCTTTAATTTGTCACAGATTAACTAATTTGACACTAACAAGTTCAATGACTAATAACAAGGAATTGTTAGATCAGTCTACTCTAAAGTAGCGGAAACGATAGACTAAACAAGAACTCACATAGTGTTGTGAAAGAAATATTAGTTATAAAGGAAAGTTAAAGAACTCTTACAAAAAGACTAAGCCACTTGAGCTTTTCTTCTTGCACTCAAAAAGGCAATGCTTACACTTGCTTGTCAATGCTCTCTTAGTTATAAACTAGTTCACACCTCCACGCAATGCGTGGAAATTTTGCCCGACGATTAAATAAAATTTATCAAATATCTATAAATAAATAAAATTTATAAATAAATTATTAATTAGAGAGTATAAAACAAAGATTAATGTATATACATTACAACTGCTATTGACAGAGGATATACATTTAAATATAAAAAAATCAACAATTGATCCCCTATACTTTTATGAATTTTTCTATAATTATTGTCACTAACTTAGAAATATAATCCAAAAACGAATAAGTATAAGTTTCTTCGATTTAATAATCAATTTAAAAAATAATAAATCAATTATCTTCTATATGTGTTTATTTGTATAGAGTGGAGAAAAAAGATTACACAAAATTCAAATTTGTGAGAAAAACTGTTCTTAAGTTATATTATTTCGATTAAAAAAATCAATATATAATTTTTGCATTTGTATGAATTATGATTTTTTTTTATCAAATATCTCTTGCAACAATAAATATTAAACAAAAAAAATGAGAGATTAATATAATATTGTATTAAAAAGTGATAAATAAAATAATTTTCGAAGTTACTCGTAAAATTAGATAAAAGTACTTAAAATTGTAGACTTACAGTTAAAATGAGAACTGCAATTACAGACAAAACAGTATTATAAGACAGATAAAGCAGTATTATAAGTTACTTTTCTATACCTTCGTTCCTTTTCAAAATTTGTTTACGCGCAATCACAGATAAAACAATATTATAAGATAGAAATAATTAGTTTTAATTCTTTTCTTTCTTTCTTACCTCCATCAAAATTGAAGGATAATTATAAACAAAACCTATATTGTAAATGATTATTATCACTTGGCATCCAAACTTCCTCAAAAAATAAATAAATAAGTAAATAAAATCTACATAAATGTATCCCCGCAAAAAGAGGGAAAAAAGCCAAAAAGAAAATAAAAAATTACGTTGGAATACATCCTAATCATCAATCTTGTTGTATCCAAAATGAAAAGAAGAAAGAGTTATCGTATATATGGAAGAGGTTCTTCAAAATTATATTAGATAAAATAAAAAAAGTTGATAACCCAAAATAAAAAGAGAATAAGTTGAATATGAATAGACAAAATTAATATTTATGTATGATATCTTGATACCCTGTATATTAATCATCAACTACTACAACTGCATTCATAAATGTGCCCATTGCATTAGTAACAGTAAGGTTATACTTCTTCTATGTTGCCTTTCAAAGATGAGTTAAATGACCATAAATACCAGGAAAGAGGCATTTGACAGTTTCAACCGCTTGAAAAAATCTAGCATCCCTCTCATTTTCATGTCTATCAGCTTTCAATTCATGGAGTTGGTTTTCTAAGTCATCAATTTTTGTCTTCTACCTATCATACTTGCATCCATAGACAAAAAATGTATCTTATCATCAATAATAAAAACTCAAAATTCTAGTTTTAATTAAATGAAGAATACGTGCAAGAAAATAGTAAGTCAATGCATCTAGATGTCATTCTGTGAATAAATCAAAGAATGAAAATTTTTTCAAACAGTAATAATGTGTAATAAATTAAAGAATGAAACTTGTAGTTCTATATTATTATGAAATAATAGTGTGTCTCTTCGTTTTTCTTATTGACTCTTAAATTATATTGAAGAGATTATTTAAGAGATTAACACCATCCATAAAAGAATACAAAAAGGTTTTACTAAATTTTACAATTAATTGGAGAAGATGGGGAAAAATTGTTTTGAAAATTTACTTGAATAATTTAATCCCCTCTTTGCTTTTAGTTTTTTCAAAAAGATTAATAATGTGTAATAAATTAAAGAATGAAACTTGTAAGCCTATATTATTACGAAATAATAATGTGTCTTTTTATTTTTCTTATATGACTATTTAATTGTTTTTCATAAATTATCTTTCTCATTTATGTTATAATAATACTCATATATCTTTTTATACAATATTGTTAAATGTCTAATTTATCTATGATGACCAAATTAATTTCAACCATAAAAAGAGTTAGGTGGGAGTATTGATTAGATTAACATCATTCATAATAGAATACAAAAATATTTTAATAGATCTACACCATTAATTATAGAAAATAAAAATTATTTTGAAAATTTACTTGGATAATTTAATTCCCTTTTCATTTAACCAGAAAAAAATGATAATAAAAAATAAGAAAAAAAACAAAACTGTAACAGACATAAAAGAAACTTAGATAAAAAATGACAGAAATCCAAAACTTATAAAGAAATAATAACAATCATCCAATATGAACTGATAGAATAGATGAGCTAACTAATTAACAATAAGAAGATATACTCATAGACAAACTAAGAAATCAAAGAGTCACAATAACTAAAAAACAGTAGAAATATTTGTTACCACGGTTGTAGGTTGATAAATATTTATAGAATATTTTATATGATTACCGTCCACTGTTTTTCCTCTTTCTGTTATCTCTTTTCTGAAGTTATTCTAATTATATTTATTCTAGTTATGTTTTTGTCATAAAATTATATTAAACTAGAGCATTTGTCTTATTTGAGTATTGTTGACCTGTGAATTTATTGATGGTATTTTTGCTTTTTTAATGTTATAAATATGTCTGTGTATTTTTTACGTATTTGACTTCTTTTCTTGAGTTTTGTTGTTATTTTGCTTCATCATCTGTTCTTGTTTTGTGGGCAATTCTTTTGACTTTTAAGGTCATGATGGTATCTTTATTTTTGAGTAATTTTCATAATTAATTTTTCTCATCAGAATATGTGTGTGCATATGTTCTATAATCTTTGTCAAACTAAGTATGTCTTTTTTTTTTTTTGTTATGTGGTATTTTATTTTTTATTTTTATATTTTATATATGTTAAAATGCTGACTTTTTTGCCACTTACTCAAAAGCAACCTATTAGTATTCTAATTACATTTATAACAGAATTTTTATTTTATAGACTGTCCAAATTCTCTATACATTTTGACAAATTCATTAATATGATTGGTTTTTTAGTATTATTGTTTATGAGTTATTAATATGGTTATTAATAGTTAATAATAGAATAAATAAGTGTATAGTTATTAATATGGTTATTAATAGTTATAAATAATTTTCATAATTTTTTGTTAAAAATAATATTATACTGTTATAAAATTAGGGTAGTGTTAGAATAAAATCTACACACTACACACTAAGAAAATTCTAACTATTCTTTGCACAAGAATTTCTCTTCAAACTTCTCTCTTTCTTTCTCTCACAATTCTTTCTCTAATCTTTCTTTCACAAAATGATGGTGTGTTACAAGCTTAGAGAATAGCTCTATTTATAGAGCTCTAATTAGTGAAATACATCATGTCATACATCATCTTCAACTAATCTCAATTAATGGTGTCTCCACTAAATGGTGGACATTCATAAAAATCTTCTAATAATTCACATAAATCCATAATTAGTGGAGCCTCCACTAATTAATGGAGATTCTAATAATTCATAACACTCCCCCTTGGATGTCCATCCATACATAAAGAATATGCCTCGTTAAAACCTTACTAGATAAAAACCCAGTGGGAAAAAAATCTAGTGAAGGAAAAAGAGTACACTATTCTATATGTCTGTTTATTACTCCCCCTGATGAGATGATTCCTTTAAATCTTTAAACCGACGCATACCGATTTTATATCTCAACTTCTCAAATGTTGCAGTCGGTAAAGTCTTCGTGAAAATATCTGCGAGGTTGTCACATGACCGAATTTGTAGCACATCAATTTCACCTTTCTTCTGGAGTTCATGAGTAAAGAAGAATTTTGGTGAAATATGTTTTGTCCGATCTCCTTTAATATATCCTCCTCGTAATTGAGCTATGCAAGCTGCATTGTCTTCATAAAGAGGAGTTGGAATACCTTTGATTGATGATAATCTACAACTTTCTCGGATATAATGAATCATGGATCTTAGCCATACACATTCTCGACTTGCTTCATGAATGGCTATAATTTCAGCATGATTTGAAGAAGTGGCTGCTATAGATTGTTTCGTAGAACGCCATGATATAGCAGTATTTCCACATGTAAATAGATAGCCCGTTTGAGAACGTGCTTTATGTGGATCGGATAAATAACCAGACATCTCGCATAACCTATCAATGTTGGACTGGTTTTATTTGAATAAAATAATCCGAGATCAATTGTACCTTGGAGATATCGAAGGACTTGTTTAATTCCATTCCAATGTCATCGTGTTGGTGAAGAACTAAATCTTGCTAATAAATTGACAGCAAAAGCAATATCAGGTCTTGTATTATTAGCAAGATACATCAATGCACCAATTGCACTGAGATATGGTACTTCAGGACCAAGGAGTTCTTCATCATTTTCTTGAGGTCGGAAAGGATCTTTATCCACAATTAATGATCGGACGATCATTGGAATACTCAATGGATGTGCTTTGTCCATGTAAAATCTTTTTAGCACTTTTGTTGTATATGTTGATTGATGAATAAATGTTCCACTCTCCAAATGTTCAATTTGTAAACCAAGGCAAAATTTGGTTTTACCAAAATCCTTGATTTCGAATTCTCTTTTTAAATAATCAATTGTTTCTTGGAGCTCTTCAGGAGTTCCAATAAGATTAATATCATCAACATATATAGCTAATATCACAAATTTAGAACCAGATTTCTTAATAAAAACGCATGGACATACCTGGTCATTTTTAAATCCCGCTTTCAATAAATATTCACTAAGACGTGTGAACCACATGCGCCCATATTGCTTCAGGCCATATAATGATTTCTGCAACTTGATGGAGTAATTTTCACGAGGATAATGTTTATATGCTTCAGGCATATGAAATCCTTCGGGGATTTTCATGTAAACATCATTTTCTAAATTTCCATACAAGTAAGCAGTGACAACATCTAATAGGCGCATATCTATCTTTTCATGTACTGCCAAACTGATAAGATATCGGAGTGTAATAGCATCAACAACAGGAGAATAAGTTTCATCATAATCAATACTTGGTCTTTGTGAAAAACATTGGGCTACTAATCGCGCTTTATATCGAACGATTTCACTCTTTTCATTGCGCTTTCGCACAAATATCCATTTGTAGCCAATAGGTTTTATACCTTCTGGTGTTCGGACTACAGGTCCGAAGACTTCACGTTTTGCCGATGCATTTAACTCCGATTGAATCGCATCTTTCCATTGCAGCCAATCTTTTCTATGCCAACATTCATCAATCGATATTGGTTCAGGATCATCATTATCCCGTGTAACATCAAGAGATATATTGTATGCAAATATATTATCAATAACAGTTTCTATCCGATTCCAACTTCTACCGGAAGTGGTATAATTGATAGAAATTTCAATGTTACTTTCATCAACTTCTGGTTCTTTGTCATCAGTTCTCTCTTGGTCTTTATCATTCTTTTCTTCAATATGATCTTCTGGATCATTTAATCCTCTTTTCTTTCGAGGATTTTTATCTTTAGAACCAAGAGGTCGGCCACGCTTCGGGGTGTTTTTGAACTCAACAGCTATAGGTATAATATTTTGTTCTGCTGGAACTTCAATTCGAATAGGAGCATTTATAGTCGGAATATGCGATTTTGTAACTCTTCTCGGAGTCAACAAAAGCGTTCGGCATTTGATTTGCAATGCTTTGCAAATGAATTATCTTTTGAACTTCAAGTTCACATGCGCTTGTGTGCGGATCAAGATAATTTAATGATGTTGTCCAATCAAGATCCTTTTTATACTCGTTTGGGTTCTCCCCTAATTTAGGGAATAATGATTCATCAAAATGACAATCAGCAAATCTTGCTCGTGAATACATCTCCCGTCGGGGGTTCAACATACCCGATAATAGAGGGAGAATCATATCCAACGTATATCCCCTTTCTTCTTTGAGGACCCATCTTTGTACGTTAGTTTGGTGCAATTGGAATATATACAAGACACCCAAAAATTCTTAAATGAGCAATATTTGGTTCTCGACCCAAAAGCCAATTGCAAAGGAGAGAATTTATGATAACTAGCCGGTCTTATACGTACAAGTGTTGCAAAGCATGTAGAATAGCATGTCCCCGTGCAGATGTTGGGAGATTTGTTTTCATTAATAATGGTCTAGCAATTAATTGTAATCGTTTAATCAAAGATTCAAGCAAGACCATTCCGTGTGTGAACATGAGCTACAGGATGTTCAACATTAATCCCAATTGACATGCAATATGCATCAAAAGCATGTGATGAAAATTCACCAAAGATTATCCAAACGGATATTTTTAATGTGATGGTCCGGAAATTGTGCTCGTAATTTAATTATTTGAGCAAGTAATCTCGCAAACGCCAGAGTTGCGAGTAGATAATAAACATACATGTGACCATCGGGATGATGCATCAATTAAGACCATAAAATATTTGAACGGTCCACATGGTGGATCAATAGGTCCACAAATATCTCCGTGAACTGCTTCGAGAAATGTAGGACTTTCAACTCCTACTTTTACCGGTGATGGTTTAACAATTAATTTTCCTAGGGAACATGCAAGACATGCGAATTTTTCTCGATGTTAATATCCTTTTATTTTTTAAAGGATGACCATGTGTATTCTCAATGATTCTTCTCATCATGGTAGATCCCTGATGACCCAACCTGGTCATGCCAAATGCTAAAAGTAATAGGATCGCAAACTTCGGTTTACTAGATGATGAATTTCAATTGTACGTATTTTTACAAAATATAGACCAAGTAGAAAAAGACGGCAGCTTTTCTAATACCGATTTCTTACCCAAATGCATTTGAGTAATAAAAAGATGCTCAATCCCATTTTCCTCATTTGTTTCAACATGATACCCATTTCTGCGGATATCTTTAAAACTCAATAAATTTCTTCCGGATTTTGAGGAAAATAGTGCCTTATCAATAATAATTGTTGTTCCTTTAGGCAACAATATACTAGCTCTTCCTGAGCCCTCAATTACATTTGCACTACCGTTTATCGTATAAATATTTATTTCTCCCATTTTGAGATCGAAAAATATTTCTCATTTTTTAGTATGGTGTGTGTAGTTCCACTATCAATAATGCATACATCATCATTAATAACAACCATCCGAACACAAATATATATATGTAAACGTAAATATTATTAGAATAGAATGAAAATGAAAATACAAAAATATCAGTGGTGAGGCTTTAGTTCTTTTGGACACCGCCATCACCAATTAAATGGTCTATCCTACCGTCTCGGGTGTTCAAAAATCCGATACATCCATATGGGTAATATTGATATTAAGATCTTCAGGATCACTATCGTCATCCTCAACATTATTTATTGGATGTTGAGAAAAATTTGCTTCCACATTTTTATTTTTCAATGAAGCTTGATACAATTCAACTAAATGCTTAGCCGTACTGACGCTTTCGTGACCAATGACCTTTCATGCCACATCTATAACATATATCCTCATGCTTTTCTTCAATTTCTTTTTCTTTTCCCTTTTGATCTTTTTTGTTCCACTTCGGTGGCCAGTATTTCTCACAGCTTTGATTATAATTGTGATAAGGGAAATATCGAGCGTGACTACGACCATAACCACGACCACGGCCACGGCCACGGCCACGACCACGACTATAACGATGGCTTCTACTGGAGCCAACAGCATTCACTTCTGGGAGTGCTGTAGAGCCGCTTGGTCCGGCTTCATGATTTCTCAATAATAACTCATTATTTTTCTCTCGCAATGAGGAGGGCAGTAATTAAATCAGTAAATTTTGTATACCCCTTTTCTCGATATTGTTGTCGCAGGACAATATTCGAGGCATGAAAGGTGGAGAATGTCTTCTCCAACATATCTTCCATCACTCACTTTTTCTCCGCATAATTTTAATTGAGATGTAATTTTATACATTGCGGAGCTATATTCATTCACGGTTTTAAAATCTTGCAACCTCGAGTGCAACCATTCATACCGTGCAAGAGGTAGTACGACCATCTTCGAGTGGTCAAATCTTTCTTTTAAATTTACCCACAGTACCATATGGATCTTTTTCGGTAAGATATTCCATTTTCAAATTTTCATCGAGATGACGACGAATAAAAATCAAAGCTTTAGCCTTGTGTTGTGCAGATGCACTATTATGTGCTTGAATAGTTTTACTAAGGCCTTCAGCATTTAGATGCATTTCTGCATCGAGAACCCATGACATATAATTTTTTCCAGAAATATCAAGGGCTACAAATTCGAGTTTAGCGAGATTAGCCATAGAGATCAATAAATGCGTACATGTCTTCTGGCTTTAATAACGGCAGAGACTCGTGCTGTCTTCTGGCTTTAATAACGGTAGAGACTCGTGCTGATAACGTGTTATAAAATTAGGGTAGTGTTAGAATAAAATCTACACACTACACACTAAGAAAATTCTAACTATTCTTTGCACAAGAATTTCTCTTCAAACTTCTCTCTTTCTTTCTCTCACAATTCTTTCTCTAATATTTCTTTCACTAATCTTTCTTTCACAAAATGATGGTGTGTTACAAGCTTAGAGAATAGCTCTATTTATAGAGCTCTAATTAGTGAAATACATCATGTCATACATCATCTTCAACTAATCTCAATTAATGGTGTCTCCACTAAATGGTGGACATCCATAAAAATCTTCTAATAATTCACATAAATCCATAATTAGTGGAGCCTCCACTAATTAATGGAGATTCTAATAATTCATATACATGTTTAATAACTATTTTACCTATGACGATCAAATTAATCTCAACCATTGAAAAGTTTAGACTGAAGGATTTTAAAATCTATACAATTTATTAAGGAAATTGAAAAGATTTTTTTAAATTCTTAAAAAAATAATATGGACAATTCAATCCCCTCTTGACATTCTATGAGTTATTAATATGGTTATTAATAGTTAATAATAGAATAAAATGTATAGTTACTAATATAGTTATTAATAGTTATAAAAATTTTTCATAATTTTTTTATTAAAAATAATATTATATATGTTCAATGACTATTTTACTCATAACAACCAAACTAATCTCAATCATTAAAAAGTTTAGGTGGAAGGATTCTAAAATCTATACTATTCATTAAAGAAGTTGAAAAGTTTTTTTTAAAAAAAAATTCTTAAAAAAATAATATGGACAATTCTATCCCCTCTTGACATTTGGAATATACATTTAGATGAGAGAGCTTGGCTTATTTATAGGCAAGTCATTACCTATAAGGATTCTAGAAAAGTCTTTCAAACTCCTAGAATCTCAAGACTTTAAAACCTTCCACAAGGTTTCACACAACACTACATAGTACTGCCTTATTCTAGTCCAATCTAAGTTTCTTATATATAATTTTTAGACCTTTCTACAATGTACATGAATAATATAAAGACTCTTAGAGTATTTTAGACAAAACCTCTAGAAAGCTAGCCAAAGTTAACCATCTTTTAGAACATTCCAGCATGATCTCCTATTGGCTGGTCAACTAGGCGCCTCTTTGGTGCCATCTAGGTGCCTCTAGTCTAGTCAGGAACCTTCCAGACTAGTCTGAGTTGTTTTGTTCCCAAATGCTTGGCTGGTCCATCCATGCTGCGCGCCTTGTATTGTCTGTAACCTTCTAGACTAGTTTAGGCACCTAGACACTTGTTGCTTCTGTCTGGGCGCTCATTCGTTTGGGTCTTTCTAATTGGCTTTGAATCCTTTTAGAGCCGACTGCTCTGGGTGCCTATATATCTATTTCTGGTTGTTTCTGCTTTGTTCATTCCAGAACCTCTTAGACCATATTGTTCCGGATCAACTACATTCGTTAGGTAGCTTTCATTTTTTGAGTACACGTCCCTTCCTTGAGCACTGTCATGAGTCTTTTTCCAATACCGACTAATATTGAAGGCTGTGACTTGGCTGGGCTCGACCCAACATTACATCGGCCTCTTATGAACTTGTTCAGATGTTTTAAAGTAAGTTTGAGTGGTTTCACAGTGAATTACAATGAAAACGATGAAAAACGACAATAAACGGAATGAAGATGACAAAAAATGACACTTAGATGAAAGTTAACTGGTACTTGATTGCATGAAAGAACTCATTTTTATTTACATGAAAATATGCACAAAGTATTTATAACAAGTATTGGTGAGGGAGAACACCAATATATACAACCGACTTTGTTTATTTGTACCTGATTTCATTTTTCTTTGCTCCTTATAATAGCATTTGTAGACTTTTATCTTGTTACAGTAGTAGATACTGTTTTCCAAGAAGGGGAAAAATTTGTCGATTTTCTATAGACCTATCTACAAATAATCTAATTATAAAAATTTACATGTATAGCCTTCAAGGCCTAGGAAAATTACAAAAATATAACAAAATTCTATATTCGCATTTACACAACAAAATAGAGGGGTAGATTGTTTTGGTCACCGGTTGACCGTCAGTTCACTGCTAGCACGGTCACTGGTCGATTGTTGGGTGTACGGCACAAGAAGGGTGCTGGACACTGGGCTTAGTTTGGGCCCTTGGCACGAGTACGACACACTGGGCTGTGCACAATTCTGGCACCTTTGATTGGTCTCGGACGCCTCAACTAGGCATCGAGCACGACAAGTCAGCTACTTCTCGAGTCGTTCCTTGTCGACTTGAGTCTTCTGTCTTGGTTCTTCAGTTAGAGATGTTCGGGTATCCTTAAACTTACTAGGACATCTTTTGCAAAGTCACAAATGTTCTTAGGCATACTCGATCTAACCGTATAAGGTAGATAAGTATACCTAGGAATGTTTAGTCCCTTCGATTTCTTAGATAAGTCTGAAGACACACGAGTGTTCCAATTGTACCTTACGCACTTGGATTGGCAGGGGCAAGACGTAAGCGGGCCGTCACAGTTTGGCTTGTGACATCCTCCCCTACTTGATTTGGTGATGTCCTCGGTGCTATCTTCTCTTTGAAGTTCCTGAGGTTTTCCGCACCGTTGGAGTGTTTCACCTAACGTCGTTAACCTTGCCACTTTAGAGACTAGTATCCCTTCAGGTGACTGGGTCTGATAGTAAAGTCCATGGCCCTAAAGTTGGTTTATTTCATTGAACCTTGATTCTTGCCATCCCTGCATTCTTCACCCAATTGATACAAGGTATCTAATTTGTACCCTCTACTGGAGCTTCCCTTGGACTTCCTAACAGGAATGACATATGAGGAACTTCTCAATATTACTATTGAATTCATCATTAGAAACACGACAACATTTAAGTCTCTTAAAAACTCCATACCCAAGATGATCTTGAATTCATCTATCTTTATCACAGTGAACGTAGTCCTGCATTCCACCAATCCCAACTTAAACTTTGCTGCGTGAACATGTCCCACAATCGATTTAGTTGTTGCGTTCACAGACTTAACTAAGCTTGTACCCTTCTCTAGTACTAGGCTTAACTGCCCAACTTTTGAACTTATCAAGTAATTGTGATATGCTTCCCTGTCCACCATTGCTTTCGTAGGCCTATCGTTCGCTTGGATATCTACACACATCAGTCCCTCTAGTAGTGCCCTTCTTTTCGGAACTGTCTGGCGCATCGTGGCAATGGTCCGGGCACCTCCCTAGCCCTTTTTTTTTTACCTTCGTCTCTGGTGCATCATCCGTTGGAGTATTGCATCATCAAGCGATTGTCCCAATAAAGCCGTCCTCTTGGTTGCCTTCAGTTTCACTAGGCCCTGCCTCCCAAGTGTTAGCTCCTATAGCTTTCATCAAAGTTGCCAAAGTGCCAAGTTCAAATAGTGCATTCATTGGTTCTTAATTAATGTCTTTTTTGGAGCAGTCCCAAATGAGGTGTGGTCTGTTGCACAAGAAGCGCTCATATGCACTTCATTGTTGCCCACCATCCTCTTTTTGGATCCCGTCTCATCCCTCTCTTGGGGTAGATGGCCCATCTCCTTAGTTAAGCTTGGATTAGGCTAAAAAGTTTGCTTAAAAGACCTTGTGTTCCCACATTTTCCTTCTTGGGTTTGGTCAAATTCCTGCCTCGTACTCGCTCTTTTGGGGTTTTCCTTCCACTCTTTTACAAGGTTTGATTGGAAGTCCTTCAAGCCCTCGGCCACTGCGACAACTTGAGCCAAGTCCTACGCCCTTTGTCTGTTTAGCTTTTGTCTGGCCCATGACTTTAATCCTTTTGTGAAACTGAATAGTTTGTTCTGACATATTCTCGATTTGGAGAAGACATGTAATGAAGGAGTTCACATACTCCTGCACTGTTTCCGTATACCGCAACTCACTGAGCTTCTATTTAGTGGCATACTCTGCATTCAGGGAAAGAACTGCTTCTTTGTAACAACTTTCATCTTCTCTTAAGTCTCGATGGTCAGTCGTCCCACTTCTATCTTAACAACCTGCACCCTCTACCATAACTTGGCATCATCTTCTAAATATATGGTAGTGGTTTCTACATTCAGGCACTCTTCGATTATCCTAACCATCTTGAAATACTGGCCGAGGTCGAAGAAGAAGTTCCCCACCTCCTTGGCATCTCATGCTCTCTTGAAGCTTTTTGACTTTCTAACTTTTGGCTTCAGAGCTTGCATAGTCCCTATCGGCAATTGTCCCTCAACATTGACCTGTTTCACGGCCAATTTAAGCATCTGCAGATCCGTCCGAATCTCTTATAGCATACCTCACACCTCCTCCACAATACGAACATTGGCTGCTACCGATGTGTGTACCTCCTGTAGCGTAATATTATGTTGATCGTGCCTGACTTCATGAACGTTTTCATCTAGATCGTCTCCCTTAGTGCGATGTTTATCTTGTCAGCTTGGCCACTAAGATGAACGACGTTAGAATTAATGAAATCTACAGGCTTTACTAGAGACCCATAGTCTATCTCGCTTTGTCCCAGGCAGAAGGCACTGCTTTTGCTAATGATAGCCTTTAGCGCATCCAATCAGTTCCTTGTTGTGCCTTCACCTAACAATAGTTTAACTGTTGCCATTATGGGCTTACTAGATCTGGTCTCGACCATAAGCTCACTTATACTTATCTCGTCTGCCATATTCTGTACAAAACAATCACAATCTGAATCCACCTCTGCAGTCACTGACATGTCCCAACCAAGGTCCCCCCCACACTAGCCAAGCTAGCTAAGGTCTAGGCCTCCCATATCCTCCTCCCTCTGCGCTAGTCTCTGATTGGTTGATGTGTGGTGATTTGATTGTCCATTGAGCACTTCCTTAGCTCTTATACTAAAACCATTCACCTTTTACTTAAAAATCGACTCCTCAGGCCTCAATAGCCAACAACTGGTCCTGCAAAACCAACTCCCAATGGCTTGGAGATTAGTTCACAGTGCACCGTTACCAACTTCCACTGGTTGTGGTAGTATGTAAGCAAGAGTTGATACCAATTGTCGCGAGTTGTTTTTCCCAACATCGACTAATCGTGATGCCTGTGACTTGGCTAAGCTCAAATCAACATCACATCGGCCTTTTCTGAATTTGTTTGGATACTTTAAAGTGAGTTTGAGTGGTTTCGCAATGGATCACAATGAAATGATGAAAAATGGCAATGAACGAAATGAAAACAATAGAAAACAGTGCTTAGATGAAAGTTTACCAGCACTTGATTGCATGAAAGAGCTCATTTCATTCATATAGAAGCATATACAAGGTATTTATAACAAGTATTGGTGAGGGGGAATACCAATATTTACAACCGACTTTATTTTCTTTTACTTGATCTCATTTTTCTTTACCCCCTATAATAGCATTGATAAACTTTTCCCTAGTTACAGCAGTAGATACTGTTTTTCTAAAAAAATAGAAAAAGTTTATTGATATTCCATAGACCTATCTATAAAGAATTTAACTGTGAAAATTTACAATTATGACCTTCAAGGCCTTAGGAAAATTATAAAAATAGAATAAAAGCCTATCTACATATTTACACAAGAAAAATAAAGGGCCAACGGATTTGGATGCTGGCTGGCTGTTGGGCAAGGTCACTAGTTTGCTCGTTGGGCACCCGGCATGGGTAAGGCACTAGCTTCGGTTCGGGCGCTCAGCATGGGCACAACATACTAGGCTGGTGAATGGCTTTGGCACCTTTGGTTGGTCTCAGGCATCTCAGATAGGCGTCGGGCATGGGTATCAAACATGACGAGCTGACTAGTCCTTAGGTCTTTTCGTGTCGACTTGAGCCCTCCATCTTGCGCCTTAGGCTAAGCATGCTCTAGTGTCCTTAAAATTGTCTAGGATATCCTTGGTAAGGTCACAAACGTTTTTAGGCATATTCGACCAATCGTATGAGGTGGCTAAGCACACTTAGGAATGTTTGGTCCCTTCAGTTTCCTAGATAAGTCTGAAAACACACAAATGTTCCGATTATACCTCGAACACTTAGATTGGGTATGAGTAAGGTATTGTCTAGAAAAGCGGAGTCACAGGTTAGCCAGTGACATCACCCTTGATCCTTTTGGCTTGTTTTGGTACCATTTAACCCCTCTAACACTTTGATTTCATTTGTTGGTGTTTGCTTCTACTTTTAAACATCTATTAACTCAAATGTGAATATCGTCATCCTTTTGGGTGCTGGCTGGTCCTCGGGTTGTCATGGTGCAGACCATGACACATTTGCTTGGGCTGGTAAATGCTAAAAAAATAGGCATCCATTAGGTTTTTTTTAGGTGCTATTTTAATATATATATTATCGGTGGATTATACGTTTAACTATGAGAGTGATGAAATAATCCTTATGTTTTGGGGATCTTAAAAGATATTAATTTTATTATTATTATTATTGTTATTATTTTTAGTAAGGAGTTCCTATCATAATGACAACTAGATTTATATAGATTTTTTTCTAATTTGTATAAACGTTAAGTTGGATAACTTTTATATATATATATAAGGGAAGGACGAATTTGGCTTATCAAATTTTAGGGTTAACATGTGTAGTTTAAATTGAAAGATAGTATTTTTACAATTTGATACTTTTTCTCTCCTTTTTTTTTTTTTTTTGATAATTTTGTCAAAAGAATTAGTAAATTATATTTTAGTACTTAGTCAAACGCAACTAGTAAAATCATTCAGTGTAAGTGGGAAGGAATTGATTCGAGATGAGTTTTGTAAAAAATTATTAAATATGTGGGGTTAGGTGAGTCCAAAGAGAGAGGATATAATGAATTGTGAGTAGATGACAGTTTTCAAAAAACGAAAATTATATAAAATGATAATATATTTTAATTAAAATAAAATTTTGATTTAGGATGAGGATGAAAAATTCAAACATTTGCCAGACGTAACGAAAACTGTACATGCATAATAATAATAAAAATAAAAATAAATAATAATAATAAAGGCAATTGGATAAATATTTAAGCTAACATGAGGTATGATGGTTCACTTGTAAATTTGCTTTTTATTAGGTAAAGATTTTAAGTTTTATTTATATTTATATTTTCTCCACTTTTCTTATATGCATTAATGGATGTCAATTACATACGTTTCAATTTTTATTTAAAAAGTTATATTACTAAAGTTATCAAATTAATTTGTGAGCTGTAACTGATCAAATCAAGTTGAAATTCAAGATCAAGCTCTTCATTTTATCAGTTGAGAACATTTCAAGGTTGGATCTCAAGTACATATGTTCAAATTTGTTGATTGGATAGCACCCAAATACAGTATTAGATAAGATAGGAAGAGGATAGGAAATTGGCGGGGAGGGTGGGTATAAGTTGGACGTGCGTGAAGATAAACTTATGCTTGTTATTTTGATTTGGATTTGTGCCGTTTTGAATTATTGTGGGCGATGCAAATTGATGGCTCAATTCAAAATTTTGAATGTATGATTCAAAAGGAAATTTTTTTTAAGGATTATAGTAGTAGTGGAGAATTTGAGTTGAGACCCGAATTGATAACTCATTTCGAAATTTAAAAGTATAATTTAAAAAAAGAATTTTTTAATAGAGAGCTTGGGCATGCCCAAGTTTAGAAATCACCATTGACCTCATTGGTAACGTGTTTTTTTTTAATAAATATGTAATTTTAAATGATTGTAAAATTAACCCCTCTAATAACAATTTTTGAATTTATAGAAGTAAATTATATTGATCGAATTATGTAAATTTTATAAAATTTTAAATCATTTTTTAATTTTTAATTTTTTTTATTGCTGTTTTTCGTAACAGGATCCACGAAAGCAAAGAGTAAAATTTCCCTTAACCGATGCTTTCATAGATTCGATCAAATTGTATAGCACAAATTGGAGGAAACTGACATGGAAACACGCTGGTTAGAAAAGGACGAGCTCAGAAGGGTTATGCGAAGAGGATAAAACAGGAACAGGGACAGTTGATGGTGGTGGGCCATATGTAATCTATCCTTCCAAAATGTCAATTATTGGCAAATACTACAAGGGACGAAAAGGGTAACTAGAATGGAGGTCCAGTTTTGGTGTTTTTATTTTTTACTTTTTTAAATCCTCTTGTTTTTCAAATACAGTGCCATTTCGTACATACTCATATCTTTGCTATTTCAGTCCTGTATGGCTGCAATTATAGATTAGATATTTATTTTTTTAAAAGGGGTCCTATTATCAAAAAGAAGAATAAAAGAATATTTTTATTTGAGTTTTTATATTATTTGTATTTTTTTTTCCTAAGTAATTTTGAAAAGGAAAGTTTCAAGAAGTTATAAAGATTGTTTTATACTAGATGTTATTATTATTATTATTATTATAAAATGATTATTTTATATTAATATTTTGAGTTTAAATTGCTTTTTAAACTATTAGTCTCGTATGTGCTTTTGAATAGTAATGGTAGATTTTTTTTATTAAAAAAAAACCTTAAAAAAAGGGTGTGGCTTTTGATTAAGGAATGAAAAAGAGGCTTTGGAATCACTTGAGATTTGAGAAAAATTTGGACATCCATCCCCTTCTGCCCCATTCCTTGGATGTTTCGCGGCAGATCCCTTTGCTTTACCCATACTTTCCCCCATTCCTTGCTCTGAAGTGAGGCGAGGGCTGCCGTGGATCGGGGACCACCTCCCCCCACGTGTTCCAACAACTGCTCATTAATTGCCGATTGGAAAGTCCAGCGGCTTTAGCTCCACGTGGTGCTTTGGCCCCATGTGAGCTTATGTGGGACTGAAACACTTTTTAGTTTGACACGTGGCATCCGATGTCACTTTTTATCACGCGTGGCATCCTTTCATTTTTTCCTCCGAACCAAACTACCGCTTACTGCTTTGTTTTTTTGGGCTCTTTTGGCTTGGAAGAGAGGGGCATGTGGGCGCGGGGCGGGCTATGTAGTTGAACTGTCGGTACCAGAAATCTCCAAATTAACGCAGCCAATGAAACTTGATCAACTTCAAAAGTTAAAAAAAAAAAGTAATTTTCCTTTCCTACGCATTGCTTTCATTCTCTGGAATGGTTTCGCCTTATTGACTTCAATAATAATCAAAAGCAAATATTTTTTCATAAAGAAATCTTCCCAGCATCGTCTTCATCAGGGATAGGAATTATATTTTAAGGGGTAATAATGACTTTTTAGAAGGGAAAATGAAAAAAAAAAATCCCTAAAAATGGTCATTTCAACTTCCCGTCAATATACTAATCAATTATTAATGTCTCACAATGGCAAAAGATCAGATAAGTTTAGTTAGATAGATTACGGATTAAATCACTTTAAAATCATACTACCTAATGTTCATCATGGTGCACGTGGTGCTAAAAGTTAGAAAAGTGGGAACTATTAAATCCTATCCACTCAAACAATGGGCACTAAAGTTGGCCCTTATAATACCAGGATCTATTATTGAGCTTAAGAACAGAAGATATTTATGAAAAACTTGTCCCCAAGTGAAAAAATAAGTTAGGAAAAAAAAAAAAAATCAATTACGGTATCAAATGCAGAAATCTTTCACTGATAGTGATACTCCGTCTGCTGTTTTGTCATACCACCAACGGTACTGCTGTGTTTGATAAAACCTATGGCTGGAAAGGAATCGCAGAATTGCAACTTGAGTGTCTAATTGCGGAGCAGTGGAAAAATACCTATAAGGATCTGCGGGTTTCTTCTCAACTCAACATGTATCAAAGAATCTCTACTAGATATGGATAGCATTGTCAGGGGGAGCTCTTGTTCACACTGCTTTGTAAACAAGTTTTGTCACTCATTTAATAATATCATGGTACGTACCCACACCAAAAAAAAAAAAAAAAAAAAGGAAAAAACACCGGTTAATTGAAGTACTCGCAACTCGCAAGTCAAGATTATGCCCAAAGCAATAAAAAACAACAGAAATTGTGGAGTACAACGTTACCTTAATTAATAGCTTCGGGGAAAAACGAAATGGCACCAACAGCTAGAGCACTCTTTCAACTGATTCGACACTAATGAAGTTCAGTTCTACCAAAAAGAACCATGTATACTGAAGCTGGGAACAACTCTTGTTAGTCTGATAAAGATTAGTTGTAAACATTGTACGAGAGATTTAAATTATATCCTAGCAAATAAATGTGATTCCTATTTACCTATTAAATTTTAACCATCAATCCAAATTCATGTACAATATGATACAGTCCACATTGTCCAGTCAATCTCTTATTATCGTTTTCAATCAATGGAGGTTTGCCTCCAGGTGTTCAAACAAAATTTTGAACTGTAGAATTCCGTAATGTGTGAAAATAATTCGGTATGATCAAATGCAGCACTTTGCTCTGATTAAACGGTCCCCAAAGGACCTTTTACAGCAGTGCACTTTGCACCTCCAATAATATCATTCTCAGGCATTCTCTCTTCTCCAATCATTCGTAAGAAATTCCTCTAAACCTCAACTTATCTAATTTTCTTCAATCCCCTGCGAGACTTGGATATAAATATTACCAGTCTTCAGGTATAAAATCTTTCTATTTGCAGAAGAAATTGACAAATACATCCTTTTGAAGCTCTATTCCTGCAGTCAGAATATAATTTCAGATCCTATATACTTATGCATGTAAAAAACCTCAAAATCAAGCACATCAATTCTCTTTCAAACTCCCGACATATTATTTTGCAAATAGCATGACTACAAAGCACATCACCCTAATTTGCAGTGAAGATAAAATAAACGTCAAAAAGGAAATTTAAGAAAACTGATAGCAGCATACAAACTTATAAATATTGATGATTCTTTAGTGGAAAAAATTGGAGGAAATTATTCATAAAATATCACAAAGTTTATTCCTTCTCTTTCTTTTCATGTTCCATTTACTGCAATAAAGCTACCTTCAGCATGTTTTAATATTATAGTTGCTGTAACAGCAAAGTCTAGGAAGTATGGAATGAAAACACTGATATGTCGGTCACCTCAATTTCTTACAGAATTCTGCTGCTATAGAGCAATTACATGTTTATCACAGACACAAATCACCCTCATACTCCTGAACAGTCTAGGAAATAAAAGCATCTCAACAAAAAGATAAAGAGTTTCATAGTTGACTGGATAACAATTGCAAAAAATCATCGCATGGATAAGGAACTTGAAATTAGGAAAACAGAGAACAAAACAAAAACTGAGTGTAATTTCTTCAGTTTGTATTATTTAGATTTGAGTTTCATGCCATTGAATACAAACTCAATCACAGTGATTGTCCTCTGTCTTTGGAGAAAGAGTAGAAGACAATACAGCAGTGCCACTACGTAAAGGATAAGGATCATCTCCAATAAGGGCTTCTAAGTATACTCAAGTTATGCCAGCGTCTTCTACTGTACGGATGAGAAAACTATAAGACTAGCAAAAGAGCAACCCTCTTTAGTTTCTCAGGTCTTGTTTAGTCCATTCACTGCATGAAACTTCAAAACTTGACTTCCGGTAGTCTTTCCGTATCCAAGTTCATAACTTCACCTGCACATATCACACTTGATGCAGCAAAATTAACATGGTCATGATACCACCGATTGTGGAATAGCAACAATCAAGAACTTACAAACCCTTCTATGCAGACAAAACCACTTAATTGCTGAAGCTAATATTCCTAAGTAGTCATACAAAGTGCATTTACAGATTTTACAGCTTTAAGTAACACCAAGAGTGAAAAAAGAATCAATGACAAAGAATAGCAAGAACGAGAAAAGACCTTTTATGAGGTAAGCCTATTGATCCTTTTTCATCTTGGAAGTGAAATACTGATCCTTTTTTATCCTGGAAGTGAAAGAAGAAGGTTGGCGGTCTTGACTGGTTGTTCTAATTATAAACAGAAGTGTCTCCACAAGCATG
The DNA here is from genome assembly GCA_026120185.1 of Voacanga thouarsii. Classification (NCBI taxonomy): domain Eukaryota; kingdom Viridiplantae; phylum Streptophyta; class Magnoliopsida; order Gentianales; family Apocynaceae; genus Voacanga; species Voacanga thouarsii. Next base: position 2,400,909 of record JANUWF010001719.1, on the reverse strand, counting down.
CCAACAACCAATCCTAGGATACCCCCTGCAGCACCCTGAAATAATAATACTAAAAGAAAGTTCAACTGACATGCAACTGGGAAGTACGAGAGAAAAGGGGTAATTGTAGTTACTCTGGGTGAAGCAATTTTGTAGCTTTGCAACCATAAATCATATAATGGCATCAAAAAGATTTTAGACAAGTATCTGTATGTTACCATAGCAGCACTGTGGCCAAATAGGGCTCTGAATGCAGCATAGCCAACCAAATAACCAGTAAACATAATAAGCACAACATGTAAACCTGTAACAGAATAATTAGCATTTAATTCCAATTTGGATGCATCTTCAGTACAAATTAGAGAAGCTTAAAGCACAAACTCATCAGATAAGGCAAGTATACAAGCTACGTCAAATTTTAAAGCAAACGATCATCTCAGCAGTAGATGCAGATTAAAAATAGAAAGCTCCAACACCAGAAAAGCCATTAAATGGCTGTACTCAGAGAGCAAAAATATCGCTGAGTACAGGATGTTTTAGCTTTTAAAAATTGTTTTTTTTTTTTAAAAAAAGTACTAGCTTATTTTGCCTACACTCGAACCTCAAGAAATTTATGCCAATTTAGTCGCTCCATGGGGTTATAAGCTTTGGTATTCAGGTAGAGTTAGAAATAGAAATGGAGTCGGGATTATTATTGATCGTAAATTTATTGATGATGTGGTTGAAGTACAGAGGAAGAGTGATAGGATTTTGAGCATCAAGATCATGATTGGCGGCGAAATTACTACTGTTATTAGTGCGTATACGCCGCAAGTAGGACTCGATGATTCGGTTAGGCAACAGTTCTGGGATGATTTAGATGAGATGGTCCAGAGTGTACCGTGTGTAGAAAAGCTTTTCATTGGTGGTGATCTAAACGGACATGTAGGTACTAATAAGAGCGGGTTTGAGAGTGTTCATGGAGATCAGGGTTTTGGAGCTAAAAACGAAGCAGGAACTGCTATTCTTGATTTTGCCTTGGCCTATGATTTGACCATAGCAAATACTTGGTTTAAGAAGAGAGATTCTCACTTAGTGACCTTTAGAAGCGGGTTAAATGCTAGTCAAATAGACTTCTTTATTATGAGGCGTAGGTTTCGTAGTGGGTGTACGGATTGTAAAGTTATTCCAGGTGAGAGTGTAGTTACGCAACACAGGCTGTTGGTCCTCGATTTTAATTTTTAGGAAAAAGAGTAAGCAGCAGAATTTTCGAGTTGACCCTAGGATTAGAGGGTGGAGGCTTCAAGGGGATGAAAAAATAGCCTTTGTCAATAAGGTAGTTGAGGCGGATAATTGGTCTTCTGATATGGATTCGGATCCAGATACTATGTGGAGAAAGATGGCTCAATGTATTAGGACAGTAGCTAAGGAAGTGTTTGGGGAATCTAAAGGAAAAATACCTCTTAACAAAGATGTGTCGTGGTGGAACAACGAAGTGAAAGAAGCCATAAGGAGTAAAAGAGAGTGCTATAGAAACTTAGGAAGGTGTAGGAGTGATGAAAATTTTGAGAAATACAAGGTCGCGAGAAGAAAAGCTAAAGAAGCTGTCAGAAACGCAAGAGCCATAGTTTACAAGGATTTATATAAAAAGTTAAATACTAAAGATGGAGAGAAGAATATATATAGACTAGCGTGTTACAAGGAGAAGAAGACGAGGGATATAGGTGTAGTGAAATGTGTAAAGGACGAAAATCACAATGTTTTAGTTAAGGATGAAGAAATAAAGGAGAGATGGAGATCATATTTTGATAAGTTATTCAACGGGAGTCAAGTCCAAGTCCAAGTCCCGAGTGTAAGTAGCCTAGCACTTTCGAACAAAGAGGTTAACCGTGCATGGATTCGTCGTATTCAGAAGCATGAAGTCCGTGATGCCCTTAAAAGGATGAGTCCAAAAAAAGCTGTAGGACCGGATGGTATACCGATCGAGGTTTGGAAGTGTTTAGGAGATATAGGTATTACGTGGCTGACAAGTCTGTTCAACAAGATATATAAAGTTAATAGGATACCTACAGAGTGGAGGAAGAGTACTCTGATTCCTCTGTACAAGAATAAAGGAGATGTCCAGGATTGTGTCAATTACCGTGAGATTAAACTCATGAGTCATACTATGAAGCTTTGGGAGAGAGTGATTGAACAGAGGTTACGGGGCATTATACAAATTTTAGATAATCAGTTTGGTTTTATGCCTGGGCGTTCCACTACGAAGGCAATTCATTTATTACGGCAGATGATTGAATATCATAGGGAAAGAAAGAAAGATTTACATATGGTATTTATTGACCTGGAAAAAGCCTATGACAGGGTTCCTAGAGAAGTAGTTTGGTGGGTGCTGGCCAAGAAAGGTGTATCAATAAAGTATATTACTATCATTAAAGATATGTATGAGGGAGCATGTACAAGTGTAAGGACTGGCGCCGGAGTGACTGCAGAATTCCCTATTAATATCGGGGTGCATCAAGGATCAGCGCTTAGCCCTTTCCTCTTTGCAGCCGTTATGGATGAGTTGACTTGCGCTATACAGGAGGCTGTGCCATAGTGTATGTTGTTTGCGGATGATATTGTATTAATTGATGAGACTAGAGCCGATGTAAATGCTAAATTGGAGTTATGGCGGCAGACATTGGAATCCAAGGGTTTCAGAATTAGTAGGAGTAAAACAGAGTATATGGGATGCAAGTTTAGTGGTAGCAGAAACATAGTCCAGAGTGTAACTTTGGAAGGTAAAGATATACCGTTAGTTGATTGTTTTCGCTATCTAAGATCTATTATTCAGAAAGACGGAGAGCTCGATAGCGACGTTGCATATCGAGTTAAGGCGAGTTGGTTGAAATGGAGGAGTGCGACTGGTATTCTTTGTGATCGTAATGCACCGTTGAATTTAAAGGGAAAGTTTTACAAGGTAGTCGTACGACCTGCTTTGTTATATAGTACGGAATGTTGGGCAGCTAAAATGTGTCATATTCAAAAAATGAAAGTAGCTGAGATGCGTATGTTACGGTGGATGTGTGGATATACTAGGAAGGATAGAGTTAGAAATGAGATCATTAGGGAAAAGGTGGGTGTGGCATCTATTGAGGAAAAGATGAGAGAAAGTCGTCTGCGTTGGTTTGGACACGTTCAGAGAAGACCGGGGGATGCTCCTGTTAGAAAGCTGGAGAGAGTGAGGCAGGATAGGTTAGACAAAGGGAAAGGTAGAGGTAGGCCTAAAACGACATGGATAGAGGTAATTAAGAGAGATATGTCCTTGTTAGATTTGGATGAAAGTATGACGTTCAATAGAAGAAAGTGGCGAGAGAGGATTCATGTGGATGACCACATGTTGCCTGACGTTGATTCAGGTAGCCGACCCCAATTTACTTGGGATTAAAGCTTAGTTTGTTGTTGTTATTGTATCTTTCAAGACTGTTTAAGTGCTGATGCAAAGATCATTCTACAGACCTACTATTAAACCCCATGAAAGAAAAAGAAACAAAAAAGTACAGAAGGGAAATTGTTGAGGCAATCAATTTTAACACAATTAACCTACAACTCAAAACTACCATACTCCACTGATTAACAAAACTACACTCTTATTAACTCTACATTTTCAACCTTTCTATTTCAGCTACAAAACCATAATCTTAAGAACCATCAACTGACAAAAGCCAACCTTCTTTCTTCATGTAATAGAAAAACCTAGCAAAGGGAAAAACTAGAATAAGCAGCAAACTATTTTCCTCTAAAAGCTGCACCCCTATCTAATAGCAAAAAGAAGAACTTCTGAGCAAAGAAATTTGCAAAATTCATCCATGAACCATTTATCAAGTCCAAAGTAAGCTCTCATCTCCCATTCCTTTTCTTTTTTCAGTTTTTCTTAAGTTCGAAACCACCGTCCCCACAGTTGAATCCGGTGTTCCAAACAATTTAGCAGGAACGCCAAGGAAGATTGTTGGTCCAAATAATTTTATTCATGGGATAGAAAGAAGTATCAAACACATATGCAAATATCAATGGCAGACACCAAATGCAACCCATCTGGGATATCCTGAACCACTATCAGTAAATTTAAAAAAGAAATAATAATAACAATACTCAAAAATAGATGGAATCTTGAAGTAATGGGAAAGAAAAACTGACCAAACCCTATCTGATCTTTGTAAGAAGAGAAAGGCTCCTCAACGCTCTTCCTCGGCGTAATATCCTTCACCAATTCCTCGTAAGCCTTTTTCTCCGCCGCCACCGCTAATTTCTTCAGCCTCTCTTGCAATTCCTTAGACTTCAAAAACATAACTAATTCAGTAATCAATCATAGAAAATCAAATTTAATTCAATTTAAATATTATACCTTCTCTCTGGGTTTGGGGCTGGTGAAAACAAAGTTTGCGCCAGATAACAGGCAGAGAATATTGGGTCGATTTTTCGGGTCGTATCCAACCCAAATGGACTTGAGCGATTTGTAGGACACCGAACGTTCTTGGATACAAGAGGAAGCCAGATCTCTAAGATCTTGAGAGAGGTCAGTGTTCATGGACGCTGTTGTTAAGAATGAGCGGATAGTCTCAGTAACTGCAATGACTAGACCGCCATTGCCGCCGCCACCTGCGGTGGTGCTGTCGGCAGTAGCGGTGGTTGAAGCAACGTCGTCGTTTGAGTTCATGCTTGATTTGCTTTAACTGAAACGAGAGAGAAACTTCGGTCAGTTAATCAGTTGGACCAAAAAAAAAAAAAAAAAAAAAAAAAGTATTAATCGCTGGGAAAATTTCATGTTGGTCCCTTAGATTTACCCATATCTTGTTAGGCTGTTAAATCATCAATCTATTATTCACAACTAGCAATGGCCAGTGGGCTAGTTCGATCCGTCGAGCCGGGCCGAGCCCGTGCAGTCAAACCGTCTACTATACACCAGTCCGAACCAAGGGGTAAAATTCCTAGTCCGCCCGCGGTTCGACGGGCCAGCCCGTTTGGAGAGAGCTATTGTCAACGGCTCTCCAATTTTTATTTATTGCATTTCAGCCCTCCTAACGATTGAATTTTTTTTTTTGTATTTTAATCCCTAACGGTTATATTCTCTTTTTTAACCCACAAAACTCTATAAATACCCCCAATTCAACTCAAAACTCATCAAACACTCTCTAATTCTCTCAAATTCTTTCCAATTCTCTCAAACTCTCTCTAATTCTCCATTTTCTCTACAAAAAGTATTAGAATAGAATTTATTTTTATGTTATATTTTTTCAATTCTTCAAGAAAGTCTTCATATTTTGGAAGATTGTTGAGTAGTGGAATAATGGATACAAGAAGTAAAAAGCTTCACAAAGTATTGTTATTCTTAAATCTTGGTCATCAACGATTTAGTATTTCTTAATCTTACATTTTTATATCTTGGCTTTATTAATTGTTTATTTGTTTTAGTTATTTGTTTAATTTTTAAGTTAATTTATTTTTTATATTTTTCAATTCTCTTATTTCATTATTTGTTAACACTTTATTTTTTTGAACTTTTATTTGAATTTTGATTGCTTGTTTTTTTTTTTTAAAGAAATAATGGATCCAAATCAATATCATTATTTTTCTTCATCCCAATCATCTGCACATTTTGATTTTAATATAGATCTAGCTTTGAATTTAATAAATAATGAAATAGGTAATGAAGATGAAGGTCCTAGTAGGCTTAGTGTTAGTATTTCACAATTACAACCAACTCCAATAATTAATCCTGACGAATCTAATATAGGCGAGGATGATGTTGAAACAACGGATGTTACAACTAAAGCAAAAACATCTATAGTTTGGAATCTTTTTGAAAAAGATAATGATAATGATAGGGTAATATGTAAAATTTGTAGGGTGGTATATGCACATAAGAAAGGAGGAGGGACGGGAATATTAGTTAGACATATGAAAAGGTCACATAATGATTAGTTAGAAAACCTACTTAAACAACAACAAATATGTACTATAGGAGGCCAAATTGTTGGTAATTTTCAATATGATCATAAAAAAATAGAAGTGCATTTGCTAAAATGATTGTTCAAACTAAATTACCTTTTAATTTTGCAGAAAATCCACATTATGAACAATATATGCAAAATAATTGTCAACTAGCATGGAAAAGAATTCCTAGAACAACATTAAAAAATGATATAATAAAGATATATAAAGAAATGAAAGAGTATCTAATTGTTATGTTTGATTCTTGTAATTGAAAATTTGCTCTTACTTGTGATGGTTGGACTGCAATTACTAATGAATCTTATTTGTGCATTACATGTCATTGGATAGATCATGATTGGTTAGTACAAAAAAGAACTATTTGTTTTAAATTATTTGAATATCCTCATGTAGGTAGTAGTATAGCTAGAATGATTACTCAAACATGTCGCGAATATAGGATTTTAAATAAAATTATTTCTATTTCTTTAGATAATACTTCAAATAATGATTCCGACATAGCAATTTTGAAAAATACTATGAATCCTATGTTAGATGGTATTTTATTTCATACTAGGTGTGCTTGTCATATAATTAATTTGTGTGTTAAAAATGGATATAAATATGTTGATGATATTGTTAATATAATTAGAAATATTATTTTATTTATTAAAACCTCCCAAACTAGGTAACAAAATTTTAAGGCATTATGCCGAGAACATGGTGTATCTTTTAAAAAATTTAGATTAGATTGTAAAATTAGATGAAACTCAACTTTAGATATGTTTGACAGTGTTATACTTTTTCAAAACCAACTTATTGAATTTTGTAATAGTAATAATTTTCAACCTCTACTAACTGAAACTCATTTTGAAAATTGTACTGCACTTTTAACATTTTTATTTACTTTCAAAGAAGCTACTGAACTTTTATCGGGATCCTATTATCCCAATACTCATCATATTCTTCCAACACTTGCTAAGATAGCATATATTTTTGGTGAATATATGTATCATTCCCAATATAGATTTTTTACGAGAAGTATGTTTGAAAAATATAAAAAATATTATGAAGATATTCCTATTTTATATTGTATGGCATTGTGTATGGATTCTAGAGTAAAGACACCTGGTTTTCATAGTATTATTGAATATTTATATGAAACGTTCGATTTTGATGAATCACAAACACTTAAACAATATATGATAAAAGACATAAAAGATAAAATAGTTAAAGCTTTATCTGACATGTATAATTTGTATGAGTTTGAATCTTCTTGTTCTAATTCTCCTAATTTAAGTAGGCAAGCTTCTTCATCTAGTAGTCACTTTCAACCTTCGCGAAAATCTACTTCTTCAATTTCATCAGTATTTAATCCATGGAGTATTATGAAACTTAAAAAAAGATCGATTACCACCTACAATGAGATGACAATTTATGAGATGCAACCCTTGATAGAAAATGAAGATCAATATTTTGATATTTGTGGTTGGTGGAAGGCTCAAGTAAATCAATATCCCATTTTATCTAAAATGGCACGTGATCTTTTGATACCACAAGTCTCACAGTGCCATCGGAAAGCGTCTTTAGTGAGAGCGATCGAACAATCGATAAAAGAATATCTTGATTGGCTCCTCAAACTTTGGAGATGTTAATGCGTTGTAATAGTTGGTTTGCAGTCGAAGATAGGGCGGCTAATTCGTGGATTATTGATGATAACTCAAATGATGAATGGGGCGAACCAAGTAGTTAGTTTAATATTTTTGTAATTAGGAATTTAGAATAAGTAATATTATATATTTGATTTTATTTTTAGGATATTTATTATATTTTTAAATTTTAATCATTGTAATATTTTAAAGAGGTTTAGGCATCAAATCCCCCTCTTATGTAACCTTTATTTTATTAATTAATAAAACAGATAGGGATCCAAGCTAAACCCCCCATCACTTCAAGGTGTCTTTTTTATAATTTTAAAAAATTGTGTTAAGTAGGAGGGGAAAAAAAAAGAAGAAGAATAAGCCACGGGCCGGCCCACACCGGCCCGTGGGCCTCAAGGGCCAAGGGACCGGCCTGCACTCCATACGGGCCGGCCCATTAGCCATTGCTATTCACAACTCACAAGTATTTTATTTTTTATTTTTCTTTTATAAGTTCATAAGTATTTTTTTTTTTTAACAAAATGGATAAATTTTCAAAAGTTATATCCATATGTGTGTGTGCGTGTGCGTGAGAGAGAGAGAGAGAAATATGTTTGTTTTTCTATATTTGTATAAACTAATTTAATTATATATTGTTTTTACTTTAAAAAATATTAACATTTTAGTATTTAATAAGCTGATATCTATGTATTACTATTTTTAAATGCCGTCATTTTTACCGATATTGTCAACATTAGTATTGATAAAAAAAAAATATTTTAATAGTAATAATTTTGATGGTAATTAGTACAATAATGATAAGAAAATTTTTAATTTATAACGATAATATTATATGATAAAATGTATCCTAACTGTACTAAAATTGAAGTTGGAAACTTTTGCCAGCATAGTCCCAATATAAGAGTGCCAATTTAGATGATAATTTGATGGATTTCAAAATCCATCAACTAATAAATATATTTGGAATTTTCTTTTAAAAAATTTAAATGTTCAAAATTAAGTTATGGATTTAAATGAATACAGTAAAAAAAAAAGAGTAAAATTTTATATAGCTAAGACGGAATCAGAAATTTAGAGTTAGGGGTGAATTATATTTTTATATATGATAATATTATAATTTTTATAAAAAAAAAATATGAGGACAAAAATGAAAATTTTAAAGAAATTTATAAAATTTATTAAAAATTTTAGCCTATAGTCTAATGGATAGGGTATATATAAACATTCTCTGCTAATTAGCAGATGTTCTCCAAAGGTAGTCGGAAGGGGTCAAATTTTCACATTGCATCATGTAGGCAACCCTGTTGACCAAGCAGCTTGATTTATTTATTTATTGGGTGGAAAATTCTTATATGTTGTACCGCTTGTAATAAAAGTTGTATAATAAATATTGTGTATAACATTATCTACAAGTGATACAACTATTTAATACATTGATACATGCACACCGAGTACATATAAGAATTTTCTTAGATTGGGGAGGGGGAGGGGAGCGGAGGGGTACACCGTGAAGGGTTATGACTCAATTATTGCAAATCGTATACTTAGATTATAATTTTTTTGAAAAGTATTTATCTAAATGAAATAAAAATAAGAAACATATAAAATCGATATGGAGTTAAAAAAAAAAGATATTTTGTTAGTATATGCGAAAGAAAAATTATTGAAATTGAAAGTTTTTTAATTATTAGAATTTTGATTTAAATTGAATGTTGATATAAATATACTTTTATTAATTGTTCTACAATTTTTCTTCGGATCTCAGTAGAAAAAACAAAATAAAGAAAGAAATAAAACAGCCAAAAGAGAAAAATCAGCATAGAAAAGAGAAAGATATGATAGCGAATGAGGATCAAACTTATATCCTTTGGATTGAAGAAAATAAAGAGAGTAAAGGAAAGGAATCCAAGAGTTTGAGTGTTAGATATTTCGATTAGTATTTTAAAAATAATTAAGTTGTTGCTCGTGCGATGTACGGGTTTGTATAATATATTAATTCAAATCCAAAAGTGTTACTAAACCTGAGAGATAATATCGACCTAAAGCATCTTTTCTCAAGTATCAATAATTGAATAAAATAAGCATTTGCATATTGTCAATTTACACCTACTTCCAATTATCAAAATTGAGAAAAATACAATTCTTTCTATTGAAGTTTGATTTGACAAAATATGCAACCGAAGGCTTATATCCTAATCATCTCATCGAGTCATCTAAGGACACCACAATAAAAGGTATAAACAATCAGTAGATCTTTGATTTGACAAAATATGCAACTGAAAGCTTATATGCTAATCATCTTATCGAGTCATCTAAGGATACCACAATAAAAGGTTTCAACAATCAGTAGATCTTCTTTCCACTCTAAACACCACCAATCTCCTTGCATAGCCTTTTCTCATATTCTCCCCCTACAGTTTTTGGATCTCCCACTCTTGAAAGAAAATATAATCCTCCAACAATTGAAAGGTTAAACAACTTGCTATTTCTGGCAGCCCCCATTCCGCTCCTGATCAACAGCATCAGCAATTTAAGACGAGCAAAATTCAAGACTCACACCCACTTAGTAGGCACCATCCCCACTACTGGAGATACTAACTATATGTACAAAACATTGCCTAAAACTCAAGCTTTTTTGTCAATGATTTGTTGTATGTTGTTTGTAACAATCTGAGCCACAATGTGAGGCACAAATTTACCAATCATGTGTTCCCTAGCCTACCTTCCTTTAGCCTTTGCTTTTTCAAGATTGTTCACGACATTCCTTATTAAAAGTAGTAGCTTATCAGCAGAGGGTACAACCCATAGATGCCCAATAAATGGCCCTTCTTTTACTTCTCTCATTTCCTCCACAAGCAAAGGGTAGCTATTCTCTGCAGTCAAGAACTCAGTTGGCCCTGACCAGTTCGTTGCAATCACTGGCAATGACATTGCCATGGCCTCTAATAGGGTCGACCTCATCCCTTCCCTCTTCAAGGCAGAACAAATGCATCAGCTGCCTTGTACAGCCTTGGTAGATCAACGTGTGCAATATGGTCATCAATTACGTAAATTGGAGCCCAACCACTAACTGGTTTTTCCACATTAGAGTCCTCTACATATTCTACAATCTTGCTGCCAAAATCTGTATTAGAGTGGTACGGATTCGTAAGAATTTGCATCAAATACTAATAAATTGCACACTTTAAACATATGTATGTATTTAAGTGCGTGACTCACCGTTGTTCAGAGAGTAGCCAGGAACGCAGTTTTTAGAACTGTGGCACTGCAATTCTTTGCTAGTCAAAGAGAAGACAAAGAGCTTTTCACTATCTAGTAGGAGTTAGATTAACGAAATCATGGACCTCAAACTTTCATTCTTCATTGAGAGCCATACCAATCAATTACCTTTGATTTTACTTGTAGGTTACATTTTTCTACTTCCCTTACATGTATCTTCTCCTCCAGCTTCGAGAAGACGTGTAAAATAAAGGAAAGACTAATGTTTTAGGTGAAAAAATCATGTCTTCAATCGGAAATAAATGAACTAAAATTTTACTTCTCACTACTTTTTACTTTTCAAGTTATTCCAATCTGAAGGAAAATGCAGCTACATCAATCTTCCACTACACTCCAGGTCTGGTATTTTTGCTAACAGAAACAAATAGGATGAATAATACAATGCAAATATAATAGGGAGGGCAAAAGAAGGGGGAAAAAACTGAGAATAGCCTGTTAAAGGTAAGAACAATATAATGAGGTAGTAGAGCATGGATCATCATCCATTTTGGCAAGAATTGAGGTTTAATTGATTTTGGATTTTGCTTCACCAATCTGTTGGTATGACCAAATGAAAAAACTAAGAATTGTTTGAATACTTCTATTGCACAAATACCCCTTTTGTTCCCTTCCTTATAATTTTCACTAAGAATCTTTAAAGCCCAAATGGTTATGGACTATATGAACTATTGATGAAATATTATATAATGCCAATCCATTTTCAATAGGCTTCTTCTTGCCGCATTACAAAATTGAGGTGCAAAGAATTAACCAAACATAATTTTAAAATAAAACTAAAAATAAAGAAGAGAGGGAGAATAAAGAAGAAGAACATGCAACTTTTCGATAAGCCTTAAATACTTCAGTAATTATGGATATCAAAATAACAATCCAAAGCTAAATATAACAAATTGTCAAGTTTGATATAGTTCAGTATTTAGTTTCTATTCTCCATGAATATCACAGAACTTGAATGGTGATCTAGATTATCAATATCTAGGCTAGCTAAACTGTTTAAGGCAGTAAGGAAGTGGTTGAGTTGATGCCCCAAGTTTCACACAAAAACATTGTTCTTTTAGCCAAACCAAAGAAAACTAATAATTTATATAAAAAAAAAAACTTCAACTTTCTGTTAGTAGGACTCAATCTTCAAGAGAAACAAAAGCACCACAAACTTTAAAGAAAAGAAAGATCGACACAGATGCTACTGGTTGCAAATTTGAGAAGAAGAAAAGGATTTTGGCCACCAGTTTTTGTTTCTTTCTTCCTAATCCAATAACCCACATTAGCAAGTTTTCATTAGCTTCATGGGCAGCAAAACAGAACCAAATAGAACAAACAAAGCCAGAAAGAACTCAAACCTGCAATTTTCGTAGGGACGGAGATATGATGCAACCGTTTGTTACTCTCCAAGCAAGGCCGACTCAGCAGATGTTGTTAGTTCTAAATCCATCACCTTAAGCATATTTAGACTTATTTAAAAGCCGGATTCCATAATTTATTGCATTGTCTAAGATACTTGAGACAGATTTTAACTTTTACAACCTTCAAGATCTCCGAGCATTGCAAGCTAATCCTTACTATGGTCCCAAAAGAAAAAATTGTTATATATAAAACACCAGTTTCAAGAATGAAGACAACAATAGACTACTACCAAAGTACGATGGCAAAAAAAAAAAAAAAGAAATTAGTTGTTTCAAAAAAACTTTTGAACACATCATATAATTCCTTAGAAAGTTCCTTGATGCATTTCCATAATTCCAAGGAGTAATCTCGAGGAAAGAGAGATGAATGAAATGAGAGAGAACAAATAAAGTTTAGATATTTCCTATAAGAAGCAACCAAAATAAATAAAAAGAACTAAAAAAAGAGAAGTTGTAGGCTATAGTATAAGTAGTGAATAAAAAGAAGGGCATAAAAATGAAACTTAACACCAAGAAGATAAGCTATAGTAGAAGTGGGGATAATATACAACACCAAGGTCCTATAATATATCAACACTAATATCCTAATAAAATGTGAAAAAAAAAATGCTCTAGGAGAAGTCCAAAAAGAGAAGGGCAAAAAATAGAAACTCAATACCAAAAAGAGAAACTGTAAGCTATAGTAGAAGTAGGGAATAAAAAAAAAAGCTCAACACCATAAAGAGAAGGGAATAAAAATGAAGCTCAACACAAAAAATATAAGCTGTAAGCTATAATAGTAGTAGGGAATGAAAAGAAGCTAAACACCAAAAGGAGGGAATAAAAAAGGATCTTAACACCAAAAAGAGAAGCTGTAAGCTGTAGTAGAAGTAGGGAATAATATACCAATACCAAGATCCTAATAAAATATGAAAAAAATGCTGAAGTAAAGAAGAAGGAAGGGAGGGGGGAGAAGCTATAAGTTATGGAATAATAAACTTAGTGGCAAGAACCCAAATTTGGAATCTTCATCAAGTTCTACATATTTGTATCCTAATAGCAAAAAGGTGGGAAGCTGTGACAAACATTTTGCCATTTCAACTTTTCCTTCAAAGCAGCTCCATTTTTTATAAACCTGAAAATCAGCCAGAAAGAGTGTAACATTTGAAGGAAAAGGGGAAAAAAAGTTCAAAATATGAAATATGGATTTACAAAAGACAACGTACCTATTCTCTTAATCTCACTTTTTTTTCATTATTTACATTTTTAATTTTAATTTCTGAGATACTTTGATAATGTTAAATATTAAATTAAGAAAAAAATGTGAATTTCTTTTTTTAATTTTGTAATTAATATTATATTAAGTAATCCTAATTCTTTGTTTGAGATTTTTTTTACATTTACAAACATATACAACCGTGTCTCTAATAAAAAAATCATAAGTAACAAACAAACAGATGAAACAAAAGATAAATATTCCAAATGAAGTCTTCAGAAAGCCATTACTTACAATTTAAAGCTTCCCTATCAGGCTGCCAAGTAAGAAAGAAATTGAGATGCAATACTTTCTGATATTCAATGGACTGGCAAGTAAAATTTTCAATAGTTATATACTGTTTACGTACACAACAACTTTTCAACTCTCCAATCTTGATTGACCTATTACAAAGAATGTGTTGGAATGTATACCCTCTTAGATTAGGTTTCTAATGAAAATATTGAATATTTTAATAAAAGAATTTATTTGTGAAAATTGTTTGTGAATTTATTTTCTTTATTTGTGCATAATTTCATTTGGAAAAGACCCATTGTGTTTAAATAAGTGATCCATGTGAATGGAGGTCTTTCACAGTAAGGTATGGATCATGGGTTATTTAAACACATAAACATTTGTTATTAACCGATTGATGAGAATGGAAATCTCATCATGTGTTAGGTTATTCTGTTATGCATTTCAAATAGGGAATGGCTTACCTTTAGCTAGTAAGTAGTCTACTCACTTCATGATATAAGCGTATTTCGTATACGTAGAACAGAACTTGTAATAGTAGTTTCTTAAAAATACTATATGGTAGAAACCTAGACTACTACCGCTGCAGCGTGGACTAGTACTCTATGACTTAAGTATGAGTTGATAGTTTGGCAAAGTTGGAAGTATATACTTTGATATGCTATAGTTGATGTTCTATAGTAGGGCCAATATACTTGCATGTTGGGTATGTGTAACTAGTTAATTAAGACAGACTTGTACAAGATAGTTTTTACACTATATTGCCCCTTGTCGTTGTCTGAATGATCTAAATATCCAGGGCCCTGGGAAACATGACTTGGATATTTGCTTTAGGGTAGCTCCCTTGGAAAGCGGAAACACTCTAGGAAGTCGTGGATCATTGAATTAAAAGCTTAAGGATGGTAGATGTCATTTAGAGAGGTGTTAGTACAATTCTTCCTCTCTAAATGTATGGCGATGTGTAGAGGGGTATTTTAGTCATTTCACCTATAGGTCAAAGACTTTGCTAATGCAACATTATCCTTGGAGTCAATATTTCTTTATGGTAATATTAGAAAATATTTAAAATACAAAACACATCTATTTATATAGTAGGGGTATTTTAGTCATTTTAATATCCAAGGCGATGTGTCTTTTTGGTCATCGGAATAGCCCGTAAGTCCTAATTATTTTTGGATTGAAGAATTGATCTCAGTTGAGAGAGTTATATTTTATTTAGGAAGTCTAATTTATTATTAGACTGGAATAAAATAAATAGAGAGAAATTTATTATCTGGTTTAATTGGTTAATTAATTATTCAGGACTTAGGTCCAGTTTGAATAATTAAAAAATTAATCAGGATTTAAACTAGAGAAAAATAATTAATATTTAATTTTTTATTGGGTTATTTATTTAATCCCAAGAAAAATAATTAATGTTTATTATTTTGGGCTTTACGGGTCCAAAAAAATAATAAATATTATTTTGGTCTAATAGCCTGGACCATAAGATTTTTTCGGACACAATTCAGAAGAGTTTATGGTGAAGCCAAAATTTATTTTGTTAATATTATTCAGATATTAAATTCTGGGAATATTATTTTTATCAAAATAATTATTTTTGGTTTCATGACTCTTGGCTTTCTGTGTGGAAAAATAAAATAAAAGAAAAAGAAAAAAAAATTCTCCCGAGTCTCTTGGCTCTCGGTCTCTTGTGTGGCTGTTTGGTTTTCTGGCTTTTGGTCTTCTTCACTGGCTTTTGTTTTCTTAATAGAAGATGCCAAGCCTGTGAAAGGATATAGAGAGCTGTGAAAGAAAACCGATATTCTTCTCAACCCAAGTCTGTGTTCACCAACGTTTGATTTGGCTAGGTCATATTCTGAGAATTGAAAAGCCAAGCATTGCACCGGAGGTGAAGAAGAAAGGTAGACACTGCACCGGAAGCTTCACTCCACGGGGAAGAAGAGAGCTGTTTCTGTGCTTCAACCAACTCTTCTACGATCTTCAAGATTTAAGGCTCCAAGAGGTATGTTTTTCATGCCTCCATGCTACTGCCATGCTCTATTTCTATTTATTTTCTCCATTTTTATGTCCACCGTGCATGCTCTGTCTCTGTCAAATTCCTTCAGAACGGTCACCTACTTCTTATTCATGCATTACCACTGACCTTGATTGCAACAAAGCCTAGCAAAACTTTAACAAAAATTAAATATGAACAAAATTGTTGGCTAAAGCAATGGATTAAGTCATAGATCATTGTGAGCATATTTATGTATGTGTTTCCTTACTTGCAAAGCATTTAGCTTCTTGCATTAAGTGCATTTAGTCATCTATTCCCTATAAAATGACTCTTAAAATGTAGATGCTTTGCCTACTTTATTGTAGATGAAAGACTACATTAAATAAGTAATGAAATGTATAATAACTTAGTAATATTTTGACAATTGAATATGAGGAATAATACTTGACTTACTATTATGTTTTTCTGTTGTCCTCTATTCCCCAAAAATGGCACTAAAACTGTACATGTTTGAATTGCTTCATTGTAGATGAAAGCCTAAATTTAATAAGTCATGAAATGTGTATTAACTTAGTAATATTTTCAGGAGTCATGAGTTCCGTTAAAGTTAATGCATTTATCATGTAAAAATCAAAATTCTGAGGAATAATACTTAACTTATTGTTGTTTTTCATCCCGTGTTTATTTCATGAGAACTAATGTATTTACAGGTCTGCACATCACAGGTCTGCACATCATGAGTTGTTCAAAATCTGAAATTTCCACAGGTCATCTCAAACACATTTTGTGAAGATATGCTGTAAACAACTTTTACTAAATAGGAATTCTAATACAAAACCAAACAAAACCAAAAAAGACCATTCAAACTTCCAGATTGTTACCAACTAACAGAGTGATGTCTCTAGCCTGGGATTCAATCTGTTCAAATGACATAAATATGAATTTATTAAATATACAATACTGCAATCCAAAAGTACGCTCAATTGTGTGTATATGTGTAGAACCCTAGAACAAAGGTAGTAGGGCAGAGAAATAAAGAAATACAAAAAGAATTGAAAACACATACAGATGGCAAGAAGAGGACAGGGGCCATTGCCGTTCTAGAGAATGACTGGTGTGGTGCGGCCTAAGAATTCAATAATTTTGTTCTTTTGCCAACAAATAGAAAGACCAAGTTTTTTACTTGCATGCCATTTCGGAAGAGATCAATAGAGTGATTCCAGATAGCAAATCTCAAATCATTAGGGCTTAAAACCCTAAATTTGGGGCAGCTACCAAGGGCGACAGTATGGTGATCGAGAATAGGTGGCACAATTACAGTCCGATTGAGAATGGTGGCCATTAAAATCGCATTCTTGAACTCTGCTAACTGGTTGCTAAACCCACTGCGAGGCGCATACTAAATGAACTTTTCTCCAAGGCTTCTGGAACCCCTACATTGCCGCAAGAGAAATTCTTTCTCGGAATTCCTCGAAACAGGGAAGATAGATTGGAGAAAAAGGTGTTTGGAGGAAATGAAAAGGAGGAAAGAGAAGAGGAAGAGGAGAGTCTGTTAAGTATAGAAATTCAAGCATCATTTTTGAGAAAAGAAAGATTGGGTTTTGGAATAGCAAAAGGCCAGAGGAACGGAAGCGACAGGGACAATGGGGAGGAGTGCATAAGCACTGTGCATGGTGCTATAAGTGGGGAAAAAATTTTTCAGTTCAACTGCCACGTGTAAATCAAAGATGATGCCAGGTGTGGTAGGTTTTCGTAATTGCTTATATATATATATATATATATATATATATATATATATATATATTAAGTATAAAACTTGTACTCCTATAATAATTTAGGGATAATTTAAAACAAAATAAAAAAGCTGTACTCCGATTTCCTTTAGTGTTCCAAGTAACACTTTGTTAATAGACTTATAATAATTGAATAATTCAAGTATTAGAAGTATTCTTTATTGATTAATATAGATTTTGAATTTGAATTTATATTTCTAACTCTTAATGTATTAAAATAGAAAATTGAGAAAGCAAATACACCTGACTTATTAGAATTACATAAAGATTAAATTAATCATTTTGATCAAGGGGAGTAATATAATCACATTGCATCAATTAATGTATAGTCATTTATGTTAGTTAATAGGATCGATATGCTTATGTGCCAACCTGATTAAATCTCGAGAATACGTGAAACGAATTATACCTTTGTAGATATCGTCTTCACCAATACGATTCTTGAAGTCTTTGGCCTTCTGGTAATGCTCCAGACCCCCAAGTCTTCTTCAATGTAATCTCCTTGGACCAGAAAATTGTTAATCGTATTTTGTTTCTCTCTTTGTTAAGGGTGGACTCACACAAAAATTGAGAGAAAAACTCAGAGAGTAACAACGATGTTTCTCACGTCTATCTAAAATAGAGTCATAAACCAATATGTATTAATGATTCTATCTCAAAATACGAGTCCTGATAGAATAAAAAAAGTATAGTTGAATACAACTATTTCCACTTATCCTATTCAATCTAAAATACGATTTTTTTGTTTTCTGCAATTTTCATTAATAAATTATAAACAAATTATAATTTATTATTTTTTCATAATTAGGAGCCATTGAAGGGACCTGACCGGATACAATTAGACTAAGTTCCAATAAATCATTTTGTCAATAAAAATAATTTATTAATTACTTTCCATCCACTAAAAGAACGTAACTGTACTCTTAATCTAATCGTAATTACTGGAGTAAATAATTATATCCATTAATTGATCGATCTAATAAATTACCCCCGTCGATCAATATAATACTTTGAATGAGGCAGTATGACCACATTGCCCCTCATTCAAATCCTCAATTCTCATCTTCAATTTTGATAGTACCATGTGACCACGTCACACTTACAAAATGAATTCAATAGACACTATTGAATTACTGAGCTCAGATTTAACTGTCCATTAGAAAAACTCATGAGGAAATGATCTTGCCTATTAAAGGTGATGGATTCCATATTGCATAACAATTATTTCATATTTATTTCACTTTAATTCCCAAGAAGTCGAGATATTGATTATTAAGTTAATTTCACTCTTTGTCAACTCAAGGAACTTCAAGTTAGTAAATATAAATAATTGTTCGCTTAGGATTAAGATATTATGTACGATAATATTTTAATATTTTATTTGTATGGTCTATTCCACAAATAAATATTAATGGTCCATCCAATATATCAAAATATATCCTTAATTTTATTCCTAAAGTCAAAGACAGACTTCAATAAAATTAAAAAGATCTTCCAAAATAAATTGTCCAAATTTATTTTAGATCGCGGATAATTTATTTCGAATTAAATTATAAATCAAGTCTTTCTGTGTTTAACAAATAAATACTTGATTTATAATATCTAAATAATTCGTGGACAAACAGGCTCATACATAATTCATACATACAAATATATAAAAATATACTTTATTTAATTTCAAAAATATAAACATTGTATTTACTCGATGGGCATATCTAACAAAAATCCTCCCACTTGTCCTAGAGTAAATGGGATATGTCAGAAATACCCATACTTTTTATTTGACTTCTAAAAACAGTTATAGGTAAACTTTTAGTAAAAGGATTAGCAAGATTTTCAGTAGAAGAAATATTGCACACTTCTACATCTCCGCGTTGAACGATCTCCCTAAATAGGTGATATTTACGTTCAATGTGTTTACCACGCTGATGGCTGCGTGGTTCTTTTGCATTTGCCACTGCACCACTGTTGTCACAGTATAAACTAATGGCTTGAGATGCAGAATGAATCACTTCAAGTTCTATCAAGAACTTCTTCAACCATACTGCCTCTTTAGTTACTTCACAAGCTGCCACATATTCAGCTTCCATTGTAGAGTCAGTAATATAAGATTATCTGATACTTCTCCACACAACTGCACTACCACCTAAGGTGAAAACAAAGCCTGAGGTGGACTTGCAAAAATCTCTATCAGCTTGAAAATCAAAATCAGTGTAACCTATAGGTACCAATTCTGGAGTTGAGTAAACTAGCATATATCCTCGAGTTCTGCGAAGATACTTGAATATATGCTTGACTGCTGTCCAATGTTCTGGTCTTAGGTTTGACTGATATCTACTTACCATTCCAACAGCATGACAAATGTCTGGACGAGTACAAAGCATAGCATACATGAGATTTCCTACAACTGATGCATAAGGAACTCGTTTCATGTACTCAACCTCATTAGGAGTTTTAGAACTATACTTCTGAGATAGCTGAATTCCATGTCTGAAAGGCAATTGACCTTTCTTGGAATTTTGTATAGAAAATCTCGTCAGTATTTTGTCAATATATGAAACTTGAGATAAAGCTATCTGTCTATTATTTCTATCCCAAAGGATCTGAATGCCCAGAACATATCTTGCTTTTCCCAAGTCCTTCATATCAAACTGTTTACCCAACCAACTTTTCACCAATGTCAATGTTCTTACATCATTTCCAATGAGAAGGATGTCATCAACATACAGTATGAGAAAAATCACCTTATCATCTATAATTCTCTTATAGACACAAGATTCATCAGGATGCTGATCAAAACCATAAGTTTTAATGGCTTGATCAAATATGATATTCCAAGATCTAGATGCTTGTTTAAGCCCATATATGGACCTATTCAACTTACAAACTTTTTGTTCTTAGCATTCTTGGATAAAACCATCTGGCTGTACCATGTAGATACATTCGTCAAGATTTCCATTAAGGAAAGCTGTCTTGACATCCATTTGCCATACTTCATAGTCGAAGTGAGCTGCAATGGATATGAGGATTCTTATAGACTTTAGCATGGCCACATGCGAGAAGGTTTCCTCATAGTCAATACCTTCTCGTTGGGTATAACCCTTAGCAACCAATCTAACTTTGAAAGTTTCCACTTTCCCGTCTACTCCTCTCTTTCTTTTATAGACCCATTTGCACCCAATAGGTTTTACCCCATTAGGCAGGTCCACAAGATCCCAGACGGAGTTAGTGTACATGGATTTCATTTTTGAATCCATTGCACTCTTCCAATGGTCTGCGTCTATGTCCTCTACAACTTCTTTATATGTGGTGGGACCCTCTTCTTCCTCAAAAGAGACTGCTTGAAAAGCTTCTCCATAGAGTAAGTATCTAGAGGGACATTGAATGACTCTCCTACTACGTTAAGCTGTGGAGGTTCCTGGATGATTGGACTTTCCTCCTCCTCGATGACTGGAACTAGATCTGCTGATTCCTCAACGATTGGATTTTGAACAGGGGCAGGAGGTTCTTCCACTCTATGTGCCGAAGAGCCAGTGGGTATAGAAGGTGTAACATCTATTTCTCTCCCACTGGAATCTGGTATGTTAAGTGGCATAGATACGAATCCTCCACGTGAATCTTGAGTATGGGTTTTAGTAACCATTTGCTTGGGATTATCTCCCTTGGTTTCTTCCAAAATAACCCTACTCTTAGATCCTCGTTCTTCTATGTACTTGTCTTCTAAGAAAATTGCATTTGTATTTACAAATATTTTCTTATCTTGAGGACTATAGAAGTAATATCCCCTTGTTCCTTTTGGATACCCAACAAACAAACATAAATTTGATCATGATTCCATCTTATCCATATTTCTTTTTAGCATATATGCAGGACAACCCCAAATCCGGATGTGTGTCAAATTAGGCTTCCGCCCATTCCACAATTCCAATAGAGTCTTAGGGACAGACTTTAATGGAACCATATTCAATATATATGTCGCAGTTTGTATGGCATACCCCTAAAAGGATATACTGAGTGTAGAGAAGCCTAACATTGTTCTGACCATGTCTAACAAGGTCCTGTTTCTCCTTTCTGCCACTCCATTTTGTTGAGGAGTGCCAGGTGCACTTAGTTGGGATAAAATCCCATTTTCTGACAAGTAAGATCTAAAGTCATGGGATAGATATTCTCCACCTTGATCTGATCAAAGTGTCTTAATGTTCTTTCCTAACTACTTCTCAGTTTCAGCCTTAAATTCTTTGAATTTTTTTAAGACATCAGACTTATGAGTCATTAGGTAAACATATCGATATCTTGAGTAATTATCCGTAAAAGTAATGAAATACTCATACCCACCTCTAGCTTGGACACTAATTAGTCCACATACATCAGAGTGCACTAATTCTAAGACTTCCTTTACTCTATTTCCTTTGGAAAGAAATGATCTTTTGGTCATTTTACCTTCCAAACAAGATTCGCAAACTTGAAAAGGTTCTACCTTTAAGTCACTTAAAGGACCTTCTTTTACAAGTCTTTGAATCCTATTTAGATTAATATGACCAAGTCTAAGATGCCATAGGAGAGTCTCATTAGTAGGAGATAATTTAATGCGTTTATTAATTTCAGTATGATATAATGAACTGTTGGTATGTTTCAAAACATACAGATCGTTATTTAAATATCCACGACATATTAAAGAGTTATTCAAAAATATCTCTATTGAAAATTCATAAAATTTAACAGAATATTTTTATTTGAATAGCAAAAAAACCGAAATCAAATTTCGATAAATGTCGGGAACATAATAACAATCTTTCAAAACCAAATGTTTATTATCAAAATAAAGATAAACATCTCCAACAGCTCTTGCAAATATCATTGATCCTGTGCCAACCCTTAGAGTACACTCTCCTTCATTGAGATGTTTGGTTACTTGGAACCCCTGCAATGAATTGCAAACATGATTAGTGGCTCCAGAATCTACTATCCAAGTATTTGTAGAATCAACCACTAAACAAGTTTCAATGTAGGATAACTGACCAGTACCTTGCTTGCATTTAGCTAAGTAATCTGGGCACTGTGACTTCCAATGTCCCTTCTGCTTGCAGTGGAAACATTTGCCTTTAGGCTTTTCATCCACTCTTGCTTTCTTAACCTGCTGCTTAGGCCCTTTATTATTATTCTGCTTCATTTTATTTCCTCCTTTGCCCTTAGGCTTGGAAGAGGAAGATCCAGCATGAGATAGAACAAGAGCGTTGCCACTTCCCACTTTCAGAGTTGCCTCGG
The DNA here is from genome assembly GCA_026120185.1 of Voacanga thouarsii. Lineage (NCBI taxonomy): Eukaryota > Viridiplantae > Streptophyta > Magnoliopsida > Gentianales > Apocynaceae > Voacanga > Voacanga thouarsii. The sequence continues at coordinate 2,378,092 of JANUWF010001719.1, read as the reverse complement.
CGCTCTCAAGCTCCTTGATTAACTCTGTAAGAGACATCTCCATCTTGTTCATGTTATAATTAACTTTGAACTGTAAAAACATCTCTGGGAGAGTTTCTAGAGCCATGTCAACCTGAGTCTCAGGCTTAATTTCAGCCCCTAAGACCTCTGCCACGTTAAACTGAGTGATCAATTCTAAAATATGATCCCTCATGGGCGTTCCAGGTTTCATGCGCATATTCATTATGCGCCTCATTGCTGCTTGACGGGCCTGACGTCCTTTGTGCTCAAACATTTGCTGGAGGCTTCTCATGATGTCTGTAGCGGTTGTCATGTTCTTATGTTTCTGCTGCAACACATTTGAGATAGATCCCAAAATGTAGTAGCAAGACATCTCATCAGAACTTAACCACTTATCATAAGCCTCATTTTGTTCGCGCGTGGACTGTTCAGTAGGCTTAGCAGGACACGGTTCAATTAGCACATATTTGAGCTTCTCAGCAGTGAGTACAATTATGAGGTTCCTTTTCCAATCAATAAAATTTTCTCCAACCAGTTGGTTCTTTGTTAAAATTTGGGATAAAGTGTTGGAAGTTATTTTTCTGAAATTAAATAAAATAAAACATATGAGCCATTTATCATATCATGATGCATGATCAATATAAAATAGCATGATGCATGATCAATATGATAATATTTCAAGTAGTAATAGAAACTACTATCAAAATATAACAACCTAAAACTCTACAGTAACATGTACCTCTATAGGAGATAACAATGTAACTTATAGTTAGGTCAAGATCCACAACCTAAAACCCTAAAGTAATATGCACCTCTATAGGAGATAACAATATAACTTATAGTTAGGCCTGGATCATCCCACTACAATTAATATATCTTGCATCTAATCGCAATATTAATTTTAGTTTTATTAATATTTTGGCCATCATAGACATTATTTGGATATTCTATAGGAAGTCCTTATAATGTCTTTGATTTAAGTGTAACCCCTATATTCAAAATTTATTCATCTATTAGTCTTATTATTTTTTAAATATAAAGTTTCCAATCCAATCACATCACCTATAGGGTAATTATGAATGAATTAAATTTAAAAAATAATAATTTCGATAAATGTCGGGAACATAATAACAATCTTTCAAAACCAAATGTTTATTATCAAAATAAAGATAAACATCTCCAACAGCTCTTGCAAATATCATTGATCCTGTGCCAACCCTTAGAGTACACTCTCCTTCATTGAGATGTTTGGTTACTTGGAACCCCTGCAATGAATTGCAAACATGATTAGTGGCTCCAGAATCTACTATCCAAGTATTTGTAGAATCAACCACTAAACAAGTTTCAATGTAGGATAACTCACCAGTACCTTGCTTGCATTTAGCTAAGTAATCTGGGCACTGTGACTTCCAATGTCCCTTCTGCTTGCAGTGGAAACATTTGCCTTTAGGCTTTTCATCCACTCTTGCTTTCTTAACCTGCTGCTTAGGCCCTTTATTATTATTCTGCTTCATCTTATTTCCTCCTTTGCCCTTAGGCTTGGAAGAGGAAGATCCAGCATGAGATAGAACAAGAGCGTTGCCACTTTCCACTTTCAGAGTTGCCTCGGCGCTCTCAAGCTCCTTGATTAACTCTGTAAGAGACATCTCCATCTTGTTCATGTTATAATTAACTTTGAACTGTAAAAACATCTCTGGGAGAGTTTCTAGAGCCATGTCAACCTGAGTCTCAGGCTTAATTTCAGCCCCTAAGACCTCTGCCACGTTAAACTGAGTGATCAATTCTAACATATGATCCCTCATGGGCGTTCCAGGTTTCATGCGCATATTCATTATGCGCCTCATTGCTGCTTGACGGGCCTGACGTCCTTTGTGCTCAAACATTTGCTGGAGGCTTCTCATGATGTCTGTAGCGGTTGTCATGTTCTTATGTTTCTGCTGCAACACATTTGCGATAGATCCCAAAATGTAGTAGCAAGACATCTCATCAGAACTTAACCACTTATCATAAGCCTCATTTTGTTCGCGCGTGGACTGTTCAGTAGGCTTAGCAGGACACGGTTCAATTAACACATATTTGAGCTTCTCAGCAGTGAGTACAATTATGAGGTTCCTTTTCCAATCAATAAAATTTTCTCCAACCAGTTGGTTCTTTGTTAAAATTTGGGATAAAGTGTTGGAAGTTATTTTTCTGAAATTAAATAAAATAAAACATATGAGCCATTTATCATATCATGATGCATGATCAATATAAAATAGCATGATGCATGATCAATATGATAATATTTCAAGTAGTAATAGAAACTACTATCAAAATATAACAACCTAAAACTCTACAGTAACATGTACCTCTATAGGAGATAACAATGTAACTTATAGTTAGGTCAAGATCCACAACCTAAAACCCTAAAGTAATATGCACCTCTATAGGAGATAACAATATAACTTATAGTTAGGCCTGGATCATCCCACTACAATTAATATATCTTGCATCTAATCGCAATATTAATTTTAGTTTTATTAATATTTTGGCCATCATAGACATTATTTGGATATTCTATAGGAAGTCCTTATAATGTCTTTGATTTAAGTGTAACCCCTATATTCAAAATTTATTCATCTATTAGTCTTATTATTTTTTAAATATAAAGTTTCCAATCCAATCACATCACCTATAGGGTAATTATGAATGAATTAAATTTAAAAAATAATAATTTCGATAAATGTCGGGAACATAATAACAATCTTTCAAAACCAAATGTTTATTATCAAAATAAAGATAAACATCTCCAACAGCTCTTGCAAATATCATTGATCCTGTGCCAACCCTTAGAGTACACTCTCCTTCATTGAGATGTTTGGTTACTTGGAACCCCTGCAATGAATTGCAAACATGATTAGTGGCTCCAGAATCTACTATCCAAGTATTTGTAGAATCAACCACTAAACAAGTTTCAATGTAGGATAACTCACCAGTACCTTGCTTGCATTTAGCTAAGTAATCTGGGCACTGTGACTTCCAATGTCCCTTCTGCTTGCAGTGGAAACATTTGCCTTTAGGCTTTTCATCCACTCTTGCTTTCTTAACCTGCTGCTTAGGCCCTTTATTATTATTCTGCTTCATTTTATTTCCTCCTTTGCCCTTAGGCTTGGAAGAGGAAGATCCAGCATGAGATAGAACAAGAGCGTTGCCACTTCCCACTTTCAGAGTTGCCTCGGCGCTCTCAAGCTCCTTGATTAACTCTGTAAGAGACATCTCCATCTTGTTCATGTTATAATTAACTTTGAACTGTAAAAACATCTCTGGGAGAGTTTCTAGAGCCATGTCAACCTGAGTCTCAGGCTTAATTTCAGCCCCTAAGACCTCTGCCACGTTAAACTGAGTGATCAATTCTAACATATGATCCCTCATGGGCGTTCCAGGTTTCATGCGCATATTCATTATGCGCCTCATTGCTGCTTGACGGGCCTGACGTCCTTTGTGCTCAAACATTTGCTGGAGGCTTCTCATGATGTCTGTAGCGGTTGTCATGTTCTTATGTTTCTGCTGCAACACATTTGCGATAGATCCCAAAATGTAGTAGCAAGACATCTCATCAGAACTTAACCACTTATCATAAGCCTCATTTTGTTCGCGCGTGGACTGTTCAGTAGGCTTAGCAGGACACGGTTCAATTAACACATATTTGAGCTTCTCAGCAGTGAGTACAATTATGAGGTTCCTTTTCCAATCAATAAAATTTTCTCCAACAAGTTGGTTCTTTGTTAAAATTTGGGATAAAGTGTTGGAAGTCATTTTTCTGAAATTAAATAAAATAAAACATATGAGCCATTTATCATATCATGATGCATGATCAATATAAAATAGCATGATGCATGATCAATATGATAATATTTCAAGTAGTAATAGAAACTACTATCAAAATATAACAACCTAAAACTCTACAGTAACATGTACCTCTATAGGAGATAACAATGTAACTTATAGTTAGGTCAAGATCCACAACCTAAAACCCTAAAGTAATATGCACCTCTATAGGAGATAACAATATAACTTATAGTTAGGCCTGGATCATCCCACTACAATTAATATATCTTGCATCTAATCGCAATATTAATTTTAGTTTTATTAATATTTTGGCCATCATAGACATTATTTGGATATTCTATAGGAAGTCCTTATAATGTCTTTGATTTAAGTGTAACCCCTATATTCAAAATTTATTCATCTATTAGTCTTATTATTTTTTAAATATAAAGTTTCCAATCCAATCACATCACCTATAGGGTAATTATGAATGAATTAAATTTAAAAAATAATAATTAAAATTTTGATCCCAATCTAGTAACCAACAAAACGTAACCTTCCTATAGGGAGACCATTTAAAATGGCACGAATCAAACGTCAATTTTACTAATGGGCTTATAGGGGAGGTTTAAGGTTAATTAAAATTAACCATTTCACACTTAATTTTTTTCTTAATAATTTAATAAAAAATATTAATTTATTTATGCATAACTAAATAGTACTTAAAGCGGTGTTAATGCAAATATATGACATGTTAACATGAATGATACATAATTCAATCAAAATTAAATAGTAAAAACTATAAAATAAAAATAATTTTATGGCCAACTTAGACTCAAAAATTAAAATTACAAAATTACAATTGAAAATAATAATTAACTAACAATATAGCTAATTCTTCAATCTTCTGCAATATCATTCTGTTGGAGCAAATCCTTCACATATGAACTTTATTGGTGCAGTGGTAAGCTACTTGAAGTTCCTCCAAGGTGACCAGGGATCAATTCCCAGATCTGTTACCTTTTCCCCATTTTTTTTTAAATAGGGAGCATTCTGGATCTACTGACCCAAATGGGTCAGCCCAGCTGCTGGCCCAGCATGCCTAGGCCAGGTGCAGTTGGCCTAGCATGTGCACGACTCCGCCAATTGCTGTGCGATTACATTTCTTTTCCTTTCTTTTTTTTTTTAACATAAAAATAAAATAAATCAAAAGAAAAATCAAAAGGGAAACATGGAGACGTAATCCACCCCTTTTGTTACAAGACTCGATAATACTTATACATATTCACCGAATCAAAAATTATGGCCATAAAATTATTTTGAACAGAATTAATCAAATCATTCACCATGAATATAAATGCATTATTCCTACACCGCTCAACTAAATATATGTATAAAAGATTTAATCTTAACATATAAACACATATCAAAACCTGTCTCTGATACCAATTGCTAGTTAATATAATTAATATACTTATGTGTCAACCTGATTAAATCTCGAGAATACGTGAAACGAATCATATCTTTGTAGATATCGTCTCCACCAATACGATTCTTAAAATCTTTGGCCTTTTGGTAATACTCCAGACCCCTAAGTCTTCTTCAATGTAATCTCCTTAGACTAGAAAATTGCCAATCGTATTTTGTTTCTCTCTTTGTTGAGGGTGGACTCATACAAAAACTGAGAGAAAAACTCAGAGAGTAACAATGATGTTTCTCACGTCTATCCAAAATAGAGTCATAAACCAATATGTATTAATGACTCTATCTCAAAATACGAGTCCTGATAGAATAAGAAAAGTATAGTTGAATACAACTATTTTCACTTATCCTATTCCATCTAAAATACGATTTTTTTGTTTTCTGCAATTTTCATTAATAAATTATAAATAAATTATAAATTATTATTTTTTCATAATTAGGAGCCATTTAAGGGACCTGACCGGATACAATTAGACTAAGCACCAATAAATTATTTTGTCAATAAAAATAATTTATTAATTACGTTCCACTCTACTAAAAGAACGTAACTGTACTCTTAGTCTAATCGTAATTATTGGAATAAATAATTATATCCATTAATTAATCGATCCAACAATTTATGTGTGCTGAGAACTCATCATGGATTGTCATATAATAGGCACGTTTCTATGCATCTTAGTTAAGTACATTCTAATTTGATGAAAATAGTAATGTTGATCAAATTAGAATGTATTTAGAATATGGTAGTGGGTTGATCGTACCATTTGAATATTGATCAAATTAGGATGTATTTAAATATGTTAGATTTAGGTTTATGGAACCCAAAAACTTATGGTTTCGAATTTGTTTTTAAGGTAAATTTATGAATGGATCCGAATTGGGTCCAATTATTTGGATACAATGTCTATCTAGTGGGTTTACAGGTCTATGTGTACTTGTAACACTAGATGCTAGATTTTTTCTCTCTCTCTCTCTCTCATATACACGTAGAACATTTCTAAAAAAAAAATAATGATAAATAATAAATATTTTGATTAAATTTATTTGATAAAATTAATATTTAAATATTTAAATATTAAATTTTAAAAATTAAAATTTGACGATTAAATTGTTAAATATGAAATTTAAATTTAAAGTCTAAATTAATTATAATTTATTATTATATTTTATTTTATTATAATATATTAAATGTAAAAGAATATTTATAATTATTTAAGTATTTAATATATTCAGATTTAAATAAATTTTATTTTATTTAAAATTTATAATAGAATTTTAATACGTCTTATTTAATTAAGTGACAATAAAAATTTATTATCAAATACACTTAATTAATTATGTATGTATTATTATCTATTATCAAACTCACTTAATAAAAGAAATATTTAATTAATTAAATTTAAATATTTAATTGAGTTAACAAATAGGAAATAAAAAATAGATATAACAATGTACAATTTACCAAATATTGGGAAAATTCTAGTATGGACCAACTGCATTGATAAGTTGTATTGCGTGTAATATAAATTGTACAGTACAACTCATTAATGCATTTGGTTCACCGATCTACGATCCATGTAAGAATTCTTCCAAATATTGGTCATCCCATTTCCTTTCTTACTGGAATCGTATGGCATTTTGTTGAGGCTTTCCTTCATTTGCATCCTAAATATCACTTGACGGAATCAAGAGGTGCGTGGGTAACGGCCGTCCCTAAAATTTTTTAATATTTTATATTTAGAAATTTATTTTGTTTTAAAAAATTTAAAATTCACTTTTTATCTCTTAAAATTTTTTTAAAATTATAATATTATTTTTTAAGTTCCGTTTAATTGTCAAAGAAAGTGAGGTGGATAAGTAATCACAACCTTTATTTTTAAAATTTAACATTTAGTTTACTATTTATGGTTTGAGAAAGGAATCTGATTCCTTATACTTGAAAAAATAAATATAAAATGTTGGAAAAATGAATTGTTCCTGAAATGTGGTATTATGATTCCTTTCTTAAAAATTCTAACAATAAAAGGTAAAAAAAATTAAAAACTAAAGATAAATAATAAAATTTATTCCAATCTACATCATTTATTTTACTCACTTTTTTCCTTACTAATTCTTTTCCCCTCACACCTCTCCTAACCTAATAGTGTATTAAAAATTTATATATTCCTAAATTATAATAAATATTTTTTTTAAAAAAATTAGAAGACTAAATAGTTTAATATAATTGTAAAATTTTAATTTAAAAATTATATCACGAATGAATTAATTATATGAGAAAAATTTATTGAATTTTCTATAAATATTTTAATTTGACAACAATCAAATGTTTTTTTTTTTATCAAATATTAGAATTTGAACTCAACTTTAAGAATAATTAAAAATTGAATAAAATAAAATAAAATATTACATTTAAATATGTGAAAAATACTATTTATATGATGTTTATCTATTATAACAAAATAAAAGAATAATATATAATTAAATTGTACAATAATATGAGAGATATTTAAAAAATAATTTTAAAATATTTTGTTCTAAAGTATTAAAAATATTTTATATTAATTTACTTTAATATTTTTTCAATCTTCCAAAAAGAGGAATGTAATCTATTTGGAATCATATTCCGTAGATTTATTTTCTCACGATTTATATTCTCTAATACTATTTTTTTGTGTGCCAATCAAACTATGTCACGATGCCTTAATTTATCTTTTTACTTATCTTACTTTTTAATTTTTATTAATAAATAAATCTACAGTCGCTATCTAAAGTGCGCATAGGATTTATGTCTTGGGAAAGGCTTGATTTCGGAATGTTAGTGTGAAAATACTAACACTAATCATATCGACCAACTCAAAAGACTCTTACTTTTCAAATTTAATTTTTTTAAGAAAAATAAATTTAAATTTATAATTCCATTATTAAATATGCTAATACTGTTATAAACGTTTTCTAGAGAAAACAAGGAAATGAGATGGTACAATCATTGCTAAGGAAAGAGAGGAAAAGGAAAAAAGATGGGCTATATATAGGATTTATCTATGTTTGTCGTAGGAAGGAGGAGGAGAAAAGGGAAAAAAGGTGACAATAAATTTGTGTTTCAATAGGACAAGGACGGAAAGAAAAGGAAAGAGAAAAATGCTTCAAACTTTTCAACTAAGCCAGTACTTTACCCTTTTGGCAATTGAACATGAACACACTTCTTGGTTTTAATGCTTCAATTTATCCCTTCAATACCCTTATTTTGTTCCCTTTCATTTAAAAAAAAAAGGACCTAATCGGATTCGTCTATCTTTTGTTCCCCCTTCCACACTTTAATCCTACATTGTTACTATCCTTTTTTCTTGGGAAGCAGATTTTGAAAAGTTGTTGAGGCAATGACTTAGTAAATAATTGATCAATGTTAAATTTGTAGTTGTTGTTGTCAAAATGGTGAGCCGATATAACTAGGTATTAGCTACACTTCCGATAAATACAAACGGTCCAATATGGTGAAAATAAAAAATGGTATCAGATCTTTTTTCGAATCAGGGATAGGGTTTTTTGAACTTACTATAGCAAGGGTTCAAGAAAATCAGCTGAAAATGCACAATGGAAGAACTTTTCAGAACAACAAGCAGATACATGCATTGACTTGATTCAAGGAAAGTATAGAATAGATTTAAACCTTGACAGAAGAACGGGAAGCTGCAAAGAAAGCTGGAAACAAAGTTGCAAAAGAAAGCTGTAACAAAGCAGTAAGAAAGCTGTAAGGAATTGAAATCCTAGACTAAAAAGCTGTAAATGACGACAAAGCAGAAGAAATAGAAATTTAATGTTGTTGGTTGATGATGGTCGTGTCTGGGCTCTGGGGCAGAGTTCTCATTTTATACTTGCTGCAATTGAGCCATTAACAGATCGTGGAGTTTCTTCCGGCCAAAGAATGCTCCCAACGGTCGTGGATATGTTGCAGAATTCTCGCGCAGAAAGATCAGGGATTCGTTTTACTTCCTATCGGTTTCATGGTGCTGATGTTGACTATGACTAACGGCTATTCCAAACGCTGACTTTATCGACTCGAGAAACTCATCAAATTGGCAACGGTCCAAGGTAACCGTTGCATCGGCTTGGCAAAGCTGACGTCAACACATGCCCCCCTGAGTCCCGTTGTTTCAGCGGACGCGAGTCAGCGAAGCGACAGGAATCGTATAGTTATTAATAGCAACCCTTCTTTTTCTGACAAAAATGAAACGACCCGAACGTTGTAGAACATTTATGATGCCTTGGCTTTGGAACCCGTGAACGGCTCTATTTCAAACTCCCTTATAAATAACAGTGGTCCCCAATCGGAACTCTTCATTTCTTACGACTTTTATTTTCCTCAGAATTCTACTACTTCAGTGATTCATCGATCTTTTACCTCCTTGCGGTTACTCTTTGCGATCTGTAAATTTTTTCTCAGTGAAAAGAACAAACTGCGATGGCGACCCCCATTGACAAAAATATCCTGTCCCAGATCTAAACCGATGCCGGCCCATTCGCTTTGGGCCCCCGCTTTTTACCTGTAGAGGTTACCGCTGAACACCTGCGGTTTGTCTTGCCTGTCGACTTTACCTTTCCTCTACAATAGAACACTTTTACAACTGCTAATCTCCCCATCTCCTTCCGTCATTGGGCCCGCAAGCTCAAGAATTACAGAGAATGGCAAGACCGTTGCTATACCCAATTTGGGACATCTGGGCACAGTGGGGGATTTTGGACGCCATCATGATGACTGACTTTGAAATGGCGTTTTACCGCAACCTGTTCGCCGCCTTTCTTCCCTTCTAGACCTCGGCGATCAATGGCTTCATTTTTCCGCACGGGATGTTCTCCCCTACCATCCTTAACATCTATACCATCCTCGGTTTTCGATGCGATGGCAACGAGATTCCAAGACTCCACGATGAAGAGAGTCTACCAGCCGTTGAGGCTCATCTCGACAAGGCCTCCTCCTCATACGACAACTTCATTTCCGCTCAGAGAGGGATGGATGGCACTCCTACAAATCAGGAGCAAATGGCCTTCTTATGGCTCTGGTTGTATAAGTATATCATCTACTCCCATTCGGCTGGCATTCGCAATGAGTACCAATACTATGTATCAACTCTCCTACGAAGTAAAAGGCGTTGTGACCTAGCCTCTTTGGTCCTTGCCTTGGTCTATCGCACCATCAACTAGCTGATGACTAATCTCTCCGCTGGAGAGGATCCAACCAACCTTGGGGGTCCGTTCTGAATTGCCCAACTGTGGCTGTATCAGTATCTACCTAATTTCGGTGTCAGCCGAATTACAGGAGCCTCTGCGAGCCCTTCTGAACAAATGACAGGCTATCGCCTGCTGCAAGTCCCCCTGAACATTGCCTCTGCTGAGACCATCATCTCGTATCTCCATTAATGCCGAGACTTCCATGTTGCTACCTTTTTTCTTTATGTTTCCTGCAAAGAAGGCCCCCTCTGGTTGAAAAGTCTATCAGAAAGCCCCGAAGCAACTCAAGAGACTTTATGGGCCCGAATTCTGTGTTCTCGAGAGATTCTTTTGGGGGCTAAGCCTGGAGCCCGAAGTGTTAAGACCTCCTATGAGAGGTATAATCCTCACTGCTTTTCCCGCCAGTTTGGGCTGATACAAGACATTCTTGTTGATCCGGGGCACGTTTCCTCCTTTTTCGTGAAGCCGGTGCTATCGGCTGAGGATGTACAAACCTTAGCCGATAGCACCCTGGCCATCCTGCGGTCCTTCAAATTTAAGCCCTTTCAAGTAGTGTTGGAGACTTCCCCCAACTTCAATTCATGGAGGAGACTGCTGAGTGAGGCCCTATTCTCCGACCCCGTAGGTGTTTGGCTTCGGCGAGTTCCTGGGCTGACCATCACTTTGCTTGAGACATCATTTGCTAAGAAAGGAAAACAGGTAAAACCTCCTGTAAGCCCTATAATAATGTCGGCCTTACATACTCCCTTGGTGCAGAAAACTGCTACTGTTGCTCCCATTATCCTGGAGGAGGAAGAAGAAGTGGTAGAGATCCCGTTCTTGCTCTAGCAATTAAAGAGAAAGTAGGAAACACCGACTCCCTCTATTTCTAAGGTTTGCTTCCGTCCACCTTGTTTTGCTCAGCTTCTTCAATACTCAATTTGTCTAATTGTCATTTTAATCCTTTTTGCAGAAGCATAAACAAGGGACAAGTCGTCCCGTTGTCATCAACACTTCTTTGACTCAGAAGAAGACATTCCGCTCCTATTTTTAGCAAGGAGAGTATCTGAAAAGGCTGATCTTCCGATGACAAAGATCTCATCGGCTGAGACCATGTCTCCTTTTTCAACGACTGACGTATCGGCTTTACCAGCAGCAGACCTTCTATCGGCTGAAACACCTGCTCCAAGAAGTCCATCCCCTGCTCTGCCAAGGCCTGAAAAAGAAACAGCGGCCATTGTTATAGAAACCACTCTGTCTCCCCCCAGCCAGGGAACTAAAGAGGCTATTGCTGCTCTGCTGATGGCGACATTAATTTCAATGCCGAACTTTCTTGATGGCCTCATCGAGACCCCTTTGCCTACTGAGAAGTCCACCATTGACAATGTGAGTCGCGCCCTTTTGCGGATTGTACAATCAGCCGATCCGGACATGCCCCCTATGCTTCGAGACTTGGCAATTGGGTGCCTGGGACAAATGCGCTTCACGGGGTGCTTTCTCTTAAGCACGCAACATCGTCAGGATGAAGCCTTTGACCAGTTAGAACTTCAGAAGCTGCATCGAGAAAATGCAGCATTCTCAGAGAGGGACCGCTAGGAATCCATTAACCGTCTCACGTTTCTTCGGGTTGATATTACGGAGAGAATAGGGAAGATTGAACAGCTTGAGCGTCGGCTATTGAAACTTCAGGAAGAACTTGACTCTAAGAAAAGGATCTTACAGTAGCGGCTAGAATCAGAAAGAGGACTCCAAGAAGCTGTCAAAGGCCATTGATGATTCCAACCTTAAACACAATGATGACCGGTTGATGCTGGAAGCGGAAGAGGAATTTCTTGAGGCTGAACTGAAAAGCTCAAACGTTCTGCTGAATGAGATGCAATCCGGATGGGACCGCTTCGTGGCTGAACTGAAAAAGATTCTTCATCCTTCGACTACTGACGGAGTCGGTCCTTCCAGAACTCATTCTGAGGAGACTGTCATCACGGCGGTTGAAACAGAGGTTCCAAAAACAACCACCGATGAAGTCGATCTGCCCCTCAAGAAGGAACCAGAAGCTGAGCCAGAAACGGCTGAGGTAAGGTTACCAATCCCTGATCTGCAGCCGATGGAAATTGACATGCATTACAACAAAACAGGCTATTTCCTACCAAAAGTTTCCTACTAAAGCGAAATGGTAGCAAATCATCTACCCATTTTTGACCAAAGAAGTAGCTAGTAGGTGATTTTCGACCACACTCGTTTGGGTAGGAAATGGGGTTGGAAATTTCCATCCAACATGCATGTTGGTAGGAAAATTTATCTATATTTCCGTCCAACTTTCATTTTGGTAGGAAAAGTTAGCCATATTTCCATCCAACATTCATTTTGGTAAGAAAATATAGTTACATTTCCGTCCAACATCCATTTTGGTAGGAAAATATTGTTATATTTCCATCCAACTTACATTTTGGTAGGAAAATATTGCTACATTTCCGTCTAGAAGTTTCTGGGTAGGAATAGTAGTAAAAATTTTCCTACCAAATTGAGATTTGGTAGGAAAATAATAAATAATTTCCAACTAATACTATTTTGGTAGGAAAGTAAAAAATGCATTTTCGCCTATATAAATATTTTGAAGGAAATGAAAATGTAAAATTTAAATTATTCATATTTAATATTAATTTAACTTAAAGCATATGTTCCAACCAATTTGTATTTGGGAGGAAACTGAAAAAAAAAAAAAAAGTTTTCGACCACATTAGTATTGGTATGAAACTAAATTTTCCAAATTCGCTCTTAGTTTTTAACTCAATTGAAAAAGATAGTTAAAAAATGAATATAGCATAATAATATTTGAAGAATTTTCTTAAGATATTAACAGGTTGCTAGAAACTAATTAGTATTCTTGGATAAAGTATATGTAGTATTTTTATTGTTTTGGGTTATTTTACATTTGGCTATAAAATAATTTCATCAAATGATCTAATAAAAAAGTAATTGATATATCTCTAAACTTTACTTTTTAAGCAATAAATAAAATATGAAAGAAGTGTCATTTTAAATTTAAAAAATTGAAATATGTATATCTTCCGTTCTAGTTTGAATATTCACTTTTGACTTGATAAAAGAATTACTCAATTATCCTTATTATAGTTGTGATTAGTTGCGGAACCATATGAGTTAGTGAGATGTAATTTCTTTAAATTAATAAGATTGTTAGTCGAATTTTGGATGAAAAATATATGTATTTTAAGGAAGTAAACATTCAATTCTAGGCATCTCAAATTAGAAATGTGGATATGCAATTTGGGAGGGAGGGAGTATTACTTTTTCTTTTTAAGTTAAATAATTTATATATTCATTTAGTCATTCTGTCAAAATCGAATGTTTAACTTATATTGAAGTAAGTCTAACATCAATCCAACTTTTAATTGGAACTAAATATAGACTATTACTTCCTCACGTTAGGAAGAAGATTAAAATGACATGATGTTATTAATAAATTCTAGTCACAAATAGTTATTTAATTTAACAATTAATTTATTTTAATAATGACTATATTTAAAGTATATGTAATATTATATCTATTTATTGGGACAATCTTATGTCATAGGCTCATAGCTATAGTATAATGTGTGTGTGTGTAATAGGAATGTATTCACTTTTAACTGTATAAATTTTTTGTTACAAAAAATTAACATTTACAATTTTATTAAAATAAAAAAGAAAAAGGAAAAAATTATTAAGTTAAAACAATATAATTGTAATAAAACAAAAATTATTTTACATGTTTTACAATTTTATTACATTATTTAAAAATTATTTGTATTTTCTATTTACAAATATTTTATATTTAACTAATATAAAAAATGTGTGTATATATATTATGAATATCTAGAAATAATTATTTTTAAAACTATTTTATATATTTAAATTATCATGTTTCATCTTCGCCTCAAAACCATGTGTTTCTTCTTCCCCCAAAATCCTCTGCACTATCTGTGAGTTTGAGGGCAACCCTCATTTTTTTCATCTCGGTGTTAATTCCTCACTACACCATCGAAAGAGAGGACTGCCAGAGAGTGATCATTTTTCCCAATCTGATTTGAGCTTGAGTTCCACCGAGAAGCAACAAAGGAAAATCGAAAGATATCAAAGATGTCGGAGAGGGCAAAGCTAAAAATGTTTATACACCAAGAGAGTGGAAATCCATGTCAATTTAGCTGTTTCTTCACTTGTTATCGGCCTTCACCTAGTTCTATTCCATATTAATTCAGGTAAAACAGAGTGGAAATCCCACCAATTGACCATTTCCTAGACATGTATAGCCAAAGTTTCAATCTTTAAGTACTTGTTTTTGCTACTTTGTGTCTTGCTTTTGGGTTTTACCAGTGCTTAGATTATGATTCCATCCAAACTCTATGGATTCTGGTACAATAATGAATCAATAGAGACTGATACTATTTATATTGAGGCATTTATGGACCCTACCTGCCCAGATAGCATAGACTCATGGCTGCCTCTCAGAGAGGCTATCAAGCATTTCGGCTCTCCTATTTCTCTCGTTGTTCATACGCTCCTTTTACCGTGAGTGCAAAATTCTCTTCTTTGTGTTCTTGTATCCTTGTGTTTTTATCATCGTAATAAAAACATCTAGAATGTTTACTTTGACGGTTTTTGTTTCTTTAAACTTATATTGTTCTATGTGGCATGGATCTCCCTTTTTCTTCATATCTCTCTGTTATGACATGTAACTCAGTCGTTTGGTTAATATTTGCGGGGACTCGATCTGCTGCTTTTTTATAATTAGTGTGAAATTCTGTTGTGTTTAGTATTAGCATGCTTTAAAGGGAAAGGTACTTCACTTACATGGACTCAACTTGATATATTCCCCGCTCTACTTTATATACTACTAATCCTTGAAAGATAATCTAACTTGGCATCGACCAAACTGCAATTTCCATGTCCAGAATTCTATATGCCAATATGTTTGGTTTAATTGCCCATCATATTCTTTTATATGTGATGTAACTTTTTACCAAATGCTATGCACATTACTTTTCAAGCTCAAAGATTATGTCTCTAACATTAATACTTATAAATATGTTATCTTTCTCTCCTTTATTAAATGCTTATTTTCTTCTTTTTCTCAGAGATGTGCAGAAGAATATTTGTGTTGCTGGTGGTGATAGAACAGTTGCAGAAGAATATTGTGGAATATTTGTGTTGCCAAAATGGTCTTATGAGGGTATTTCTGGATAATTGGACTTTCATCAAGTATGTGGAATAATATTCACGTCGTTCAATCTATAAGCATCTAAAGGCTGCTTATAGTTTTCCTATTGCTTTATTCCTGTTTGGTGGAATTTAAGAAGGTTAAGTCACCTCCTATGATTACATGGACAACCTCTTCTTTTTTTCTTATACTTTTTCTAAAGCTTCTGAGAAGAAGTGATTAGTGAAAAACAGTTTGAAATTTATATAAATTTTCAAATGTAACTATTTTCATAGCAAAATTAGCTTAAAATGTCCCTTTCATCTTTTTAAAGCTAAAATCGTATTGAAAACAAGCATATTTGAGCACCTCAGTGATAGCTTTGTCTTGAAAATGGCCAAAAGCATATTATTTAAGCAAACAGAAGGCCCTAAACATATGTTGTGGTCATTTTCCGTGACAAGCCCTTCAACCTTTCTGATGGATTTTATGAATACTTAATTACTAAAATTGTTCTCATGTTGGTTCAAAATTATGCAACTACTTAAGACATGGTTTGCTGTGAATCTATTTATGGTCTCTCCTAATGGTATTTAAGATTTCCTGCAGCCAATTAAACCTAGATATTCATTTTTGAATATTTTGGCATTTATTTTCTTCCAGATTCATCTCCTCATGATGGGAAATGATATATCCCTCATGTTCCTGTGGTATTTATCCTGTTGATGGTTTGTATAAAATTTGCCTTTGTATTGCAAACTTATCGTCTACCCTATTGAATACACTAACTGAGAAAATGTTAGCCCCAAAATTTTGATGACCTGTAAAGGACACACTCACTTTTGCAATTGGCGACTACCTTGTGTAGAAAACTTGAAAAAAATTTGCAAATTGAGCCATGAAATAAAGATCACCCTACTTTTGCATATGTTGAAGGAACAATCCTGGTTTTGATTCAAGAACTAGGAGTACGTTTTGAAAACAGTATTAGCATGCTGGTATTTACCACTTACTTTATGAGAGTACTATAACGTTATTTTACACTGTTAGTCTATCAATTAAGGATTGAAATAATCACTAGTAATTTGCTTTGTTCATGCTATCATTTTCTTAAGATGAACTGCTTCCATTTTTCTATTTTGTTTATACTTTTTATATCGCAAAATTTTCTCTAGGTCTTCTATCATTAACTAAATAATGGTTGAATTCTATTCTATTAAAATGCTTAAACTTCTGCTAAGACCAACTGCAAGTTTTTCTCACATTCACTCAAGTTTCTTCTGCTGTTCCAGAAGGAAAAGATGTGTCTTCTTCTGCATGTATCGAGGTTACCAACATGTTTGCAATTGCCGCTGCTCATGGTAAGCAATTTTCCCTCATTACGTTAACCTTAAACTTTTGGTTATTATACTGTGTTTTTAAAAGAGCAACGGAGTTTTAGTTCAATGTAAGCTATGTTTTAATCATTTATGTACTTGATGTTAGTTGTTAAGTTCTGTGGAGCTTATTAAACAAATGCTATAGCTTCAAACCTCACACGCTGCATTAAGTTGTGAAGCTTTGGATAGGGAATATGTTGTGATTTACTCGTTGGAGGCCTTGTTGCTACTGTTAATCAGTGGGTTGTTGAGTTCTCTTGAAATGCTACACCTTTAAACATCACAGTCTGTATTTGTTTTTGATGTTTTGGTTTGGCAAAAATGTGGTGATTCATTAACTGTAGGTTTCATTGCTGCATATTATGATTTAGATTGTAAGGAACTTGGGCGATTCATGATTGGAATGGGTATGGTGTAAAAGTTGAATATGTTCTCAAAGGAAATCAAATCTATGTTATGAGTTGAGTTTACTTTCTAAGGAAAAATCATATGCTTCCTATCGCTGTGGTGATTGAAAGTCAATAGTTACATCTTAATTATATATAATTTATGTTTTTTCTTGTTTTTTCTCTAATGTAATATATGTGTTCAAATGGCTATAAGAAGTGCTCAGGTTGATGGTAGCTTATCCCTTGGTACAATAAACAATGGATCAAAAAGGATGGTTTTGCCCTTCCAACCACTCTCACTTGCATTTAATCATGTCAATTACTATGTAGATATGCCTACTGTAGGTTTTATTCATTGCTAACTTGTATTTATATGCACATGTGGATTTATGTATACAACAAGAATACAACACCCTGATAGTTATTATGACCTAATGATTTGGCTTGTGTAGGAAATGAAGACTCAAGGAGTTGAAGAAGATTGACTGCAATGGGTGTCAGTGGTGTTGGAAAGAGCACCATGATGGATGTCCTAGTAGGTAGAAGAACTGGTGCTATATTGAAGGAAGCATAAGCATATCAAGTTACCCAAAAATCCAAGCAACTTTTACTTGGGTCAAGGGCTACTATGAAAAGAATGACATCTATTCAGCTTATGTAACAGTCTATGAATCTCTCCTCTATTCTACCTGGTAGCATCTTCCTGCTGAACTAAAGACAGAAATGCAAAATGTATGTACTTGTACGAAATTCAAGAACTTTCTATCACTTGCAATATTAGGTCTGTTAAATTTCCTCTGTTTCTTGAGTATTTTCAAACCAACCGAGTAACATCTTTTGACTAAAATATGGTTTACTCCTTACAAATATTTATTGAAGAAGTCATGGAAGTAGTTGAGCTCAGTCCTTCGAGGAATGCTTTTGTGGGACTTCCGGGAATGGACATTGATGAAGTAGCGGGATTGGACATTGATGAAGTAGAATAATTAGTTGTAAGTGATATGGGGAATATGACATTGATGAAGCTGCTACAGCTCATATCTGAATAAATCATTCTTGTTAAACTTTTAAATTTGGATGTCATGAAATTTATATTTAAATTTGATCTTCTCTTTAATTTGGTTTACTTTTGATTATTTTGACGTTTATTAATGAATTTAGTAATTGTATTTTATTTGTAGATAAAATAGCTATATGTATGTATGTATGTATGTATGTATGTATGTATGTATGTATGTATGTATGTATGTATGTATGTATGTATGTATGTATGTATGTATGTATGTATGTATGTATGTATGTATGTATGTATGTATGTATGTATGTATGTATTGGTTGGTAGGGAGAAAAAAAAAAAAAAATCCTATCATGGCATAAAAAGAAATGTTAGAAAAAGTTTCATTTCCTACAGAGTATTTGGTAGGAAATATTTTTTTAAAACAATTCCTTCCAAATATTTTGGTTGGAACCATTTACATATTTTTTGAAAAATTCTTTCCTACCAAATCAATTTGGTCGGAAACATTATTATTATTATTATTATTATTATTTTTGAAATAAATTTTCCTATCAAATAATTTGGTCAGAAATTTAATTTAATTTTTTGAAAATATTATTTTAAATAATTTCCTACCAAAATCAATTGGGTTGGAAATGTTTTTTATTTTTTGGAAATAATTTTTCCTACCAAATAATGTGGTTGGAAATTTAACTTACTTTTTGAAAATATTATCTTTTAAAAAATAATTTTTCCTACCGAATAATTTGGTCAGAAAATTAATTTATTTTAAAAATATTATATTTTAACTATAGTTTCCTACCAAATATTTTAGATGGAAGTTTTTCAACTGTTTCCTACCAAACAAAGTTGGTCGGAAACAAATTCTCAGCTTTTTTAATTACTAATTTCCGATCAAATATTTATTTTCCTACCATATTTTTTGCCCCAAATTTCCTACCACATACAAATATTTGGATGGAAAATGTTTTCCGACAAGGGTTTTTCCTACCATTTAAGTTTGGACGAAAAATGGTAGGAAAATGCAATTTCCTACCAAAATTGTGAATTTTTGGTAGGAAATTTTGATAGGAAAAACAATAATTTCTTGTAGTGATGGTGGCTAGCTAGGATTTCGAATCAGAAGACCCTAATCGGCTAGCGATTGTTTTGTATCGACCGATGCAGATGCCTAACTTCCCCTCCGATGATAGCTGATCCCCCTTTGTAATGAAGCTTATGGCTATCTGATCGGCCTCTTGTGATCAGCTTATGACCATTATATATCAGAACCTTTTTCCAACTCTTCTCCCCTCTTTTCTCTTTTTTTTTTATTCCCTAGTTCCTTCCTAAAACGCCGAATAATAATATTTCAAAAACTTACCGTTAATCATCTTGCCTGCTTTTCTTCCATCGGGTGTCATTAGGCGATAAGTCCTTCCATAAAAAACTTGAGTTACTAAGAATAGACCTTCCTATGAAGCAGACCACTTACCATACCTTGGATCTTTTGGTGCAATGGGTAAAATAGTCTTCCATACCATGTCCCCTTCTTGAAAGCTTCTTTCATGGACTTTCCGATTGTACGCCCTTGCCACCTTCTCCTTGTGCCATTTTATGTTCTCCAAGGCAGTTCAATGATCCTCCTCAGCTTGATCTAAACTCAAAGCCAAGGCTGTCTGATATTCTTTAGTCATTAGACCATGCTGATAAGCTATCCGGGCTGATTGTAGTGATAATTCCACATGTAACACAGCATTCTATCCATAAGTTAGTCTAAATGGGGTAAAACCAATAGCAGTTTTAGCAGCATTCCGATGGGCCCATAACACTTCCTGCTATGTCTCATGCCATCTCCTTGGATTGTTTTCTACTACTTTACGGATCATGCTGATTAAAGTTTTATTCGTTGCCTCTGCTTATCCGTTACCTTGTGCATAATAAGGAGAAGAGTGAAGCAACTTAACTTTGAATTGGATTAGAAAGTTATGTACCTAATCCCCTATAAACATCGTCCCTTGATTTGTTGTCACTGTCTCTGGGATTTTGAAACGAAAGAGAATGTTCTGCCGGAGAAAGTTAATGACTGCCGTTTATGTTACCCTGATCAATGGCTGGGCCTCCACCTACTTGGTGAAATAATCCGTTGCCACCAATATGAATGTGTGTCTTTTTGCTGAAGGTGGATAAATCTTTCCGATAATGTCCAAAGCCCATCCGCGGAAAGGTCAATGTTTAATGATCGGATGCAATTCCGTGGAAGGAGTGTGTAATAAAGGATCATGCTTTTGGCAAGCTTCACAGCTCATAGCATAAACATTACAATCTGTGGTCATTGATAGCCAAAAGAAACCATGGCGTTGAAGCGTCTATTTTAATTTTGGGCCCACCAGATGTGCTCCGCATAGGCCTTTGTGTACTTCTGTCATAGCCCGCAATGCTTCTTCTTTTGAGAGATACTTTAAAAAATCCCAGTGTGACTCTGTTGGAACAAATCATTGTTTATCAAGGTAAAGCTGAGGGCCTTCCGTTTTAATTCTCGAGGCGCTTGACCAGTCGGATTTCGCAGGTAAGTAACAATCTCCTGTCGCCAATCATCCTGATACTCCGTCTCCGTTATCTATTGGCACATTACGACTTTTTTAAAACCTGAGGCCACTTGAGCTAGATCATTAGCGCCTTGATTTTCTGATCTGGGAACGTGAACTAGAATAACCTCCTGAAAATGCTGAAGTAATCTTTTTACCTCCTGCAATCTGTCTAACAGAAACGGGTTAGCACATTTATAATCTCCTAATACCTGTCTGATAACCACCTGAGAATCTCCTAAAATTTTGACTACTTGGACTTTCAATGCTTTCAGAATCCAGAATCCTAACATAAGGGCACCATATTCCGTCTAATTGTTAGTTGTTCCTTTCTTTAACTCAAAGTGGATCTTACCCTAATGTCCATTTGGAGATTCAATAGTCAAACCAATGCCAGCCTTTTGTTGGGTGCTTGAGCCATCAAATCGCAAAACCTAAGGCTTCAAAGAAATATACCTTTGTGTTGTACTTCCTTCCGTTTGTGGTACTTCATGTGGTACTTCCAAAGAAGGATGTTCGACTAAGAAATCTACAATAACCTGTCCTTTGACTGCCTTCAACGGCACATGAGTTAGGGAAAAAACATGTAATTTGACCGCCCATTTCATGAGCCGTCCATTTAACAAAGGTCGATTCAGCAGGAATTTAATTAAATCTACTTTGCACAAGACATATACTTTCCTAAATAACAAGTAATGTTCCAATTTTGTGCACGCATAGTGGTGAGATAAGCACAATTTTTCAATAGGGGTGTACCTGGTCTTTGTGTCCGATAGATTTCGACTAAGTATACCACCATTTTAATCCCTTGTCGGTCATTCTGAGCTAATAAACTGCCGATGGATTCTTGAGTGACTGAAATGTATAATTTCATGGGAGATCGGTTATGGGGAGGTGCTAACACCGGTGAATGTGACAAAGCTATCTTTATCTGATCAAATGCTACCTGATGCTCAGGCTGCCAAATAAAATCTTGAGATAACTTTAATCATAATAAAGAGAAAAAAGCTTTATGTTTACCTGCAGAATTTGCCAAAAAACGTTGTAGGAAATTTATCTTCCCCAGGAAACTCTGAAGCTCCTTCTTCGTCTGAGGAGGTCTTGCTTGTAAAATGTCTCTGGCTTTGTTCTGATCTATTTCAATCCCCCTTTAGTGTACTAAAAGACCAAGAAAATTCTCAGCAGTAACTCAAAATGCACACTTAGCGGGATTAATCTTCCAATGGTGCTTGCGCATGCGGAGAAACGCTTGCTCCAAATCAGCCAAATGTTGTAAGAAAGCGAAGGACTTTACCATCAAATCATCTATGTGGACCTCCATTGTGCTGCCAATAAGATCATGAAAGATGAGGTTTATAGCCCGCTGAAAAATGGCACCAGCTTTCTTTAAACCAAATGGCATAACTACCCACTCGAACAAACCGATAGACCCTGGGCAACGAAATGCTGTTTTGTGTGTATCTTTCTCAGCTATAAATATCTGGTTATACCCTGAATAACCATCCATGAAACTTAGAAACTGGTTACCCGCAGCGGAATCTACTAACATATCTGCCATCGGCATAGTATACTCGTCTTTTGGAGTAGCCAAGTTTATGTTTCTGAAGTCTATGCAGATACGTAGTTGACCATTCTTCTTAATGATCAGCACAATGTTAGATATCCAATCTGTGTATCGGCATGTACGGATGAATCCACACCGAAGTAACCTTTCTATCTCCTCCTTAATCCTGGATAGCAACGCGGGATTAAAACGTCTTGCTGGTTGTTTATGAAGTTTAAAGCCTTCTTTGACAGGTAAACGATACTCCACAATACTTCTGTCCAATCCTGGCATCTCATAGTAGTCCCACGCAAAACAATCTTTATACCTGCGGATTAGACAAGTCAACTTTTCTCTCTGTACAACAGACAAATGTAGACTAACCTTGATTGTTCTATTCTCCCTAGTTTCTCCTATGTCTACTTCTGTTAACGGATCTTGAGCAACAAAACCAGGAGCTCGCCGGACCTCTGGATCCTCCGGTCGTAAGCTGTTTCCCCTTGGTTCTTCAGTTGTGATCAGGTTATGAGCCATATTTAGCTTGGCATACTGGCTCAGATTAAAGGTCGGATGATAAAATAGAGATTCGTTCATGTGAATTTTGCTGAAAATGGATTGGGATCGGCTGGGATTTGTTCTATCCGTTCTCCATCCCAGATCAACATCATCTGATGTAAAGTAGACGGTATGCAACGGTTTGCGTGAATTCAATCCCTGCCCAATAGAACGGAATAAGTTGGCTTTGCATTAATTATAAAAAAGACCGTCTTACTGGTCTTGGACCCGATTATGACTTCAAAGGTGAAAACGCCTTCTGCCGCAGTTGCTTTTCCAGTGAAGTTAACCATCTATATATCGGTAGGGGACAAATCCGTTCTATCTTTCCCCAATAGTTTCAAGGTACAGAAAAGCATTACATTCAAGACAGTTCCACCATCTACAAAAATTCGAGTAAAAGGCTTGCCGTTGATACGTGCTTTGATATATAAGGGCCTGAGGTGGTTATATCACCCTGGGCTATCAGGATTGGAACGAGCATCCCTTCTGGTGGGCCCTTGACATCAACTAATTCCACTACAGCTTTTTCCTCTGCATGATAATCCTCTTCTATGAACTCTTGACGAGAGGTAGCTCGAAAACTTGACGGCCGGATGCTGAGCATATTTTGGCCATTATCACGGGATACTTGTTCCTCGACCCAAGCATCAAGAAGCCGTCTTTGTTGTGCTCGCTTCCATTGTTCTCGTCTTTTTTGGGACTTTGATGGTCGGGAACAACGGCCAAGCAGAAATGGCCTCTCTTAGGGCACCTGCACTATTAATTTCCATTCTTTGCCGTGGAAATGTGCTACAAATGAGGGAGGAGATAAACGAGTAAAAATCGATGGTTTACCATCCTATCTTTAGAATCCTTTCCCTATCACCTCTGGCTTATTGCTTTCTGCAGGTTCTTCATAATTCTGACCCATTTCTGTTTGCAGCATGTACGCATCGGCTAACGGAAATGGATTCGTGTCCACCAAGGTCTCTTCCTTTTTATCTGCAAACTTTAATCTTTCTTCCTGGATAGCTTTTTGAATGGTATTCCTGAAAACAACACAACTATTAATACTATGAGAAAAAGAATTATGCCATTTACAGTACCTTTTTCCTTTCAAATCTTCTTGGCTCGGGATCCTGTGTCCATAAGTCAAACGGATTTGTTTATCTGCAACTAGTTGGCCAAAGATCTGTTCAGCTTTTGAGACATCAAAAGAGTAAGATGGTCCTGCTATGGTAACTTCTTCCTTCCCTTTGCCAGGCTTCAAATATAGATACGTGTAGGAGGAACCTTTTACCAACTCAGCCGCCATTACCTCTATAGCTTGCTCTTCATCGTCCTTATTGGTATCGTCTATGACTGATATCATTGTCTGGCCATGGGAGAACTTTACGGAACGCCTCTTCTCCTTGGTCATTTCTTCTATTCTGACGGCATGAGATAACAAATGGGATAGATCAGAGAAATCTTGGAGAATGAGTCGTTCTTTGAATTGCGGATACATTCTGCTGATAGCAATTCTTGCACATTCTGTCTCTGGCAACTGGGTTGTACATTTGGACTTAGTCTGTCGGAAACGCTCAATAAAATCCGTAACATCCTCTGAGCCCTTTTGTTTTATTGCTAAGAGGTCGGCAATGGAAACTTCCGATGAAGGTTTAAAGAATTGTTGGTGAAAAATTCTTTCCATGTCAGCCCATGAGTATACAGAGTTAGGAGCTAGATTGGCATACCAGGTGAACGCTACCCCTGTTAAAGACAATGAAAACAGTTGTAATTTATGCCATTCACTATTTTCCAACTCACCACATTGTGCTGTAAACCTCCCGATGTATTCTATGGTGGACTTATTATCTTTACCAGAGAATGTAGTAAACTCTGGTAGCTTAAAACCTCGAGGGAGTACTGCTATGGAATCTACCCAATCAGGATAAGGTTTTTGATACACGAACTGATCCCGTGACTGTTAACGAGATGCTTCCATCATTATATCGGCCGGCTGGTATGGCTGTTGAATCTGGGGTGAAGGGCCTTGTATGACAGGTCGAGAACCTTACCCCATGAAAGGCTCAATACTTCCGATCCCCTGCACTGGATAAGCTGTTGTCATTGCCGAATACACAGGAGGACAAGAAGTAGAGTAATTCGGCTGCCCCCCGAAGGGTAGCATGTTTCCTCTAACGAAGGTTGGGGCTGCTTCGTAAGTTGTTGATAATCTTGTTATCGGAACAGGACTCCTTCCTGGAAACACTGGCATGGTGTTCTGAGCCACTATCCCTGGAATAACTTGGTGTCCCCTAGTAGCAGGGAAAGACATTTCTCTATGCAGAAGGTGAACTGATCTGTAAGATGGTGCGCCATTAGCTGATGGCATGGGGTGCGTAGGTGCCAGGGTTGTCCCTTGTGCAGGGTAACCCGGTGGCTGAGTGAAACTCTGCATATTTTGCCTCTGTGCAAATTGTTGGAGCTCATTCTGAAGTAGAGGTCGAAAAATAGTAGCAAATTGCAGGATAAGACCCTAGTACATTATTCCATAGTATGTCGGATGGCAGTCAGAGAGGTAGATGTCGACTAAGACACCTGTGGTGGGGGTGAGGACTGACACCCTTGCTCCGGAGGAATAACTTGAGTATAACTAGAAGTAGTAACAGAAGGATCAAAAACTCCCCGGAGAGCACGGACTAGGAGTCGTTCAGATGACTCCGGCGCAGGTGGCTGCCGTGAATTGTTCGCCATCAAACATCCTGACTGCAATAGCATGTGAAAAACTAACCTCGAGTCCTACTGGGCGTGCCAATCTGTGTTGTTGTCAAAATGGTGAGCCGATATAACCAAGTATCGGCTACACTTCCGATAAACACAAATAATCTGATATGGTGAAAACAGAAAATGGTATCAGATCTTTTTTTGAATCAGGGATAGGGTTCTTTGAACTTACTATAGAAAGGATTCAAGAAAGTCAGCTGAAAATACACAACGGAAGAACTTTTCGGAACAACAAGCAGATACGTGCGTTGACTTGATTCAAGGAAAGTACAGAACAGATTTAAACCTTGACAGAAGAACGAGAAGCTGTAAAGAAAGTTGGAAACAAAGCTGTAAAAGAAAGCTGTAAGGAATTAAAATCCTAGACTAAAATGTTGTACATGACGACAAAGTAGAAGAAATAGAAATTTAATGTTGTTGATTGATGATGGTCGTGTCTGGGCTCTGGGGTAGCGTTCTCCTTTTATACTTGCTGCAATCGAGTCATTAACAGATCGTGGGGTTTCTTTCGACCAAAGAATGCTCCCAACGGTCGTGGATATGCTCGCAGAATTCTCACGCCGAAAGATCAAGAATTCATTTTACTTCCTATCGGTTTCGTGGTGTCGATGTTGACTATGGCTAACGGCTGCCCAAAACGCTGATTTTATCAGCTCAAGAAACTCATCAAATCGATAACGACCCCAAGTAACCATTGCTTCGTCTCGACAAAGCTGACGTCAATAGTAATTTAAAAAAATAATTGCAATCTATGAAATATTATTTACCAAAAGCACCATTTACCAAACCAAACGTTGTCAAATTTGACACACATCGAGTGCATACCTCTTCTCCTTTGCAACAGCATAAAATTTCTTCAAAGAAAAAGAAAATGAAAAGGAATTGTACGTGGCATATGGCTAGAGTTTCCAAAAACACAATTAAATGATACCAAACGTGCAATCTGTAAGGATTCCATTGGCTATTCTTCGTAGTAATGTCTTTATGATTCAACAAGATGCCTATTACAGAAAAGATTTATGATAGTAAATTAATAATTTATATATAATATATAAATTAAAATTTAATTAATAGAAGTAAAATATGTGAGAAGCTGATGTAATTTAAATTTAAAAAGTGAATGCTAACTTAACTCAATTTTATAACAAATGGATACTAAATCAACTAAAAAGTTATCTTAAATTAATATTTATTTTTTAAAATTAAATTTGTATTTACTTTTCACATATTTTATTTTTATTGATTAAAACGTAACTTATGTATTATATATAAATTATTAATTTCCTACTATAAACCTTCCTCCTTAATAAAGAGTACTACATGCATGACAAAATTTTAAGGAAATTTTTTTTTAAAACATAATCTCAGTTTTCAAAAAAAAAAAAAAGGTTTAGGTGTCGCGTCCGCTGCCTCTAAATATATGTCCTTGGCTGAAAGTAACTTAAAATGGTAAGTATATACAGCAGTGCTCTCCTAGGTAGTTGTTTCATGTGGTGGACTGCTGCCTACATATTCATCTTAACAACAGCAAGACACGTTCTTATTGAACCCTTCTCATTCACAATTCCTCACTAAATTTGTAAACTGGTACACTTTCCCAACAACCACTTGCCAACTATCTGCTTGAGCCACGACCCTTTAAATGCTTCTTCTCCTTTCCCTCCTTCTTGCATAAAAAAGACTCAAAACTGTTCCCATTAACTCTCTCTGCATCCCTCAAATAGTAGTCCAAAAATCAGGATAAATTATTGCGTGCAGCGTCTGTACGCCCCTTCCTTCTCCTTCTCGAACTCCAGAGCAATCGGTCTTGAAACACTGATAAGTTTTTTGAGACCTAATTCTATATATCTTTATAGATTTCTCGAGACAAGACACAAGGAAACACTCAGAAATGGCACCTGCAGCTGCTTTTGATAGCGGGTATAATACTGTTTGTGTCATGGATGCCTCTGGCCAGTTTGGTTCCGTCTTGGTTGAGCGGCTGCTGGAAAGGGGATACACAGTTCATGCTGCCGTTCAGGGCCATGGTCAGTGAAGATTTTGTTCCTCTTTTGATTTCGTATGTTGCAGTTGTTTCTATCTTTTAATGCATTAATTGAGAAAACCTAACCTAAGGTTTGGTTGGATTTATTAGGTGATCACTTGCTATCCACAAATGGAGTAGCGTTTGACAAGAAGAAATTGAAGATTTTTCACTCCGACCCTTTTGACTATCATAGCATAATTGATGCTTTAAAGGGTTGTTCAGGATTGTTTTACTCATTTGAGCCTCCTCCGGACCACTCTATTTATGATGTACGCCTCTTCTTCTTCCTCCTAGCTGCATACATTTTTTTTTTTGCCTTTCGTTATCAACTTTCTAAAAGGTATAACAAACCAGCTTTTGATTCCAGTCGAGTTGATATTTAGATTAGTATAAATTTTCAGAAGAAATCGCATAAACACTTCTTCCATGGATGGATAATCTCGTTTATTAGTTCTTTGGTGGAATGCAAAATCTGCCCCTGGTTATTGCTCTAATATGTGAACAGAGTAGCAGTTTAATGAAGCTTATATAGAGGGTGATATTTGTTATCCTGATGGCTTTTTAATTCCCTAAATCTTGTAATTGTGAAATTAAAAAACGACATGCTAGCTTGATGCCATAGTTCAATTAGAAAAATTAGAGAGTTTTGCCCATATGGTTCACCTTATAGTACTGCTGCCTGTAACCCAAGTTTTCAATTATTGAGATCCTTTCAGTTTGAAAATTCCTAAAGTGCATAGTAACAGTTTAAATTTGAGGTTGCCCTTGACGCTAAACAATGAAGTTGCTTGTCAATTCCCAATTAATGATGCTATTAATATCTATAATTTCCTGAAAGAAAATTTCAAGGAATATCCATTTACTATTATTTGTGAATGTTGAATTCTTCTCAATGATTGAATATGTAAAGTAGTATTCTTCCCTTTACGCAAAAAAGTTATAATTTTTTTCTGATATAATAGTTATTTCAAACTGAAGGTAAAAAAGAATTATAATGTGATGATTAACCGAGTCTTAATACCTTTGTACCTATTTGGAAGGCTAAAGAAAGGGATATGTTCACATCTCAATCAATTATAAACTGTGAAGGATATTTTGACCGGATTTGTAAGCTATAATCTCCAACTGCTATTTATTTTTCCACAAAAAATTTGTATTTGGTTGGAAAGCAATTGCTTAACATGTAAAGTCAATTAGTGGATAATTAGCTAGAATAGATTATTATTTGGGAAAAAGGGGGGAAAAAACTACTACTACTACTACAAAGTCAATTCTGGTTTCTTAAAGCACAATTAACACCAAGATTTCAATCTATTAACTGGGCTGCTGCCTTCAAGACAAAGGAAATAATCTACTATAATCAGAAACCACCAAAAAGTGTAATTGGAAAAAGGATCATTTCGTGTCATTTTTTGCCGCTAATAGTAAAAAAAATTAATTGTTTACAATTTGGTTACTTATTCAATCAAAATGAAAAATGCCTCTAGAAAATGAACACAGAAACAATCCGAAAGAAAGACTAAAAAGTTAAATTTTCTTCTTTAAAAAAAAAAAAGGAATACATGGCCGAGGTGGAGGTAAGAGCAGCACACAATGTGTTGGAAGCTTGTGCCCAGACAGAGACCATGGACAAGGTGGTTTTTACATCCTCAGCAACTGCTATCATTTGGAGGGATAATCATTCATCAACCCGAGCAGCAGAGTTGGATGAGAGAGTTTGGTCCGACATCAACTTTTGTCGCAAATTCAAGGTATAATTATCTTGTTATCATAGATATTAATCAATATAGATACTTTTGAACAAATTTTTATGTTACTTTTTTATTATTGGAGTTATAATCTCATCTCCATCACATCTCTTTAACTCGATGTTACTGTCATGACCCTTAAAGTCGAATTAATTTGACTTTTATGATATGAAAGTTGTGGCATGCCCTGTCAAAAACCCTAGCAGAGAAGACTGCTTGGGCCTTGGCAATGGACAGAGGAGTGAGTATGATATCTATCAATGCCGGCTTGATGATGGTTCCTGATTTATCAATCACAAACCCTTACCTGAAAGGTGCAGCAGAGATGTATGAAGATGGAGTTTTTGTGACGGTCGATCTTGATTTCGTAGTGGGTGCTCATATCTGTGTTTATGAAGAGATCTCATCCTACGGTCGCTATTTATGCTTTAATCATGTAATCAATCAAAGTGAAGATGCTTTTAAGCTTGGCAAATTATTGACTCCTCCTTCACAATCTCAAAGGTTAGTCTTTTTTCTTTTTCTTTTTTTCTCTCTCTCTCCCCGTCTTTCTTAGAATTATGATTTGAATAGAACCTAATAGTATGAATTCAATTAATATTTTTCGTTATGTATATTTTTTTAGTGGATATTAATTTTATTTATTTATTTTTGGTTGCAGTTGTGAGGAGGATAAGTCCAGCTTCAAGATGACCGATCAGAGAATAAGCAGCAAGAAATTGAAAAAATTAATGGTTGATTTTGAGAGTGGATCACAGGTGGATTGATTTGAAACAGTCCAAATATAATAATCTTCAAATGTACACATCACCCAGCTATTTTCCTTAGGAAATGTATTCTAAGCCATTAGATTTAGGTTTTTTTTATGGGTTTATCTTTAATTGTTGTCCAATCTATGACAACAACATATAAGAAAATGTACACGTAGCAATGAGAAGCAAAAATCAGTCCCTTGTTAGTTGTTTGTTGTAATGAATGTCCCTTATGGAGAAGTCACCCTAATCCTTTTTATTTAATTTTGTTATATATATATTCAAAATATGTAATGATTAGCACACTTAAAAAAAATTCTATAACTATTTAACAATTGTATTTGTTAGGCATAGTTTGGCTAGGATAAAATGTGCAATAAAAGGGAAAAAAAATAAATATGAAAGTAAATGATTCAATTATATCGTTTGGTTAGATAAAAAGAATAGAGAAAAAGTAAAATTGGAAAAAAGATAATTGAACCACTAATTTCCGTCACATTAACATTTTTTTCTCTTCTACTTTTGAGGGATTAGTGAGAGAGAGAAAATGTGTTAGGAAAGATAAAAGATAATATTCATACTATCTTATTAGCTTTAACTTTAACTAAGAAATCGAAAAAGGGAAAGAAATAAATTAAATAAATATTCTTCTCTTCTCCTGCTCTCCCTCCTCTCTCTTTCATACCAAATAAGGATAAGGCAAAAGAAAATAGTTCTCTTACTGAAGTATTTACAGCCCCCTCCTCCTCCCTCCCTGGCTGTCTTTCCTCCTTCCTTTTGTGGATCAAGGTACTTATAGTTCAAAATTTCAATATTTTTATTAAAATTAACACACTATTTTTAGGTCTTCAAATAATCTGTCGATCTATTATCATTTTTGAACTATTTTCTAAGGAAAAAGATCATTTTGAGAACAAATTTTCATATAAAATTCACGGCAAAAACGTCTGCATACATCGTCACGACCTCCTACCCTACCATCGGTTGCAGGCACTAGTGGCAACATCATCATCATCTTACCCCACCATCCACCACCCTCTTGATGAAAGTCTTCTTAGCTTAATGCCAAGGTGTGGAAAACATGGCAAATTCAAGTAATTGTCTTCCATCTCATTGTGCAATAATGGGGCGCGGAAAGAAGTACTTAGGCAGAGAGTAAGGATCAAATTCCTAATATGGAGTCTGTTTATCTTTTAGCAGAATGGCTGCAACAAGAGACAGGTTTAGGGGTTATATTCGCCCTACAATTTTTTAAAATTATTATATCTTATAAAAATTAAAATCTTTTAAATTTATTTAAACCTTATCCTACACTTAATTTTTTAAAAAATTTATAATATTATTTTATATCATTTTATTTTCTATAACTTTACCTTCTAAATACAAAATTCTAGTTCCGTCCCTAATTACAATTTTTGTTCTAGAATCATGGTACTAAACAACGGATGAGTGCGAAGAACATTGTTGTTGGGAAGGATCAAACGAACGAGCTCATGTCTTTATAGGGTGCAATTTTATTTTATTTTATTTTTTGCTTCACCGGCTCGGTAACCCTGATAATATTGCAACTTAATTCTTTGGAAGATAACGAACCGTGACTGAGGCATCTAGCTAGAGTATCTTCTAGCTAGGCTTCTGGCTTTGAGTTTCCCCATTTTGGTGGCAACTCTTACCAAAATTGGTGAGCGAACTTTGGCAAGTCTTACCCATTTTTAATTCATAATGATAATAGCATATGATAAATCGTACCGTTACTGTACCACTGCTTTTCTATTGAAGCTGAAAAACTATTTGATTCTTTTAAATGTTCAAATTTAAGTAATGGACTTAAATGGATACAATAAAAAAAAAAAATCTCTTATAGTTAGGGACTGAATTAAAAACTTAGAGTTGAGGGAGCAAACTATCTTTTTATATACGATAATATTATAATTTAAAAAAAAAATTTAGAGATGAAAAGTAAAATTTTAAATATTTTTTTTAAAATTAATTTTGACATAGAATTTTTAAAAATATAGCCGATAGTCTAATGGATAGAAATTCTCTACTTTATACCGCGGGATGTTGTTAAGAGGCCGTGTCAAAATTTCAAATTGCATTGTGAAGGGGTTGGGGTCACAGGCAAACTCTGTTGACCAAGGAACTTTATTTATTTAGTAGGAAGAACTGTCTCGCGCAAGGCGCGAGTTTAGGTACCTGCGAGAATAAAATTTTGATACAAAATATAATACATTATAATGAAATATAGAAGCAACACTTTTATATATTAAGATATATATTCAAGTATTTACAACACTTTTACTATTAAGTTACGAAAATCTCTCATCCACAAAATTTCGTTGGTTTCATCAAATTTTTTTGTCAAAATAGTTGCGTCTTCTGTTGCTGCAATGGAGGGGGATAATGTTTCTAAGCCGTTTTTGCCACGGTCCACACTGCAAGCATGAAAAAAAATAGTTTATTGGTGCTTGAATATAGTTGACACAAGCATGAGAAATGCACACTGAATGCAGTGAATTACAAAATAGGAATGGGAAGGGCAGTCTCAAGCATAAATTTGGGACAACAAAGTGTATTTGTTATATATTTTAGGGGAACTATTTTACGGAGTTGAAAAACCCTGTATTGCAGTACCTTAAGGAGGATTTATGAACCGAAAAAGTTGGAAATTCAGCACAACATTTTAGAGTACCAAAACTAAGGCCACTAGCAACAAACAATAAAGATTATGCAACAACATAAAATTTGGTTGCATAACTTAGCAATTAAATGAAAATTCTACACAAAACATGCCAAAGGAATGAACTTATAAAAGACAGCTAGAATGAACTTATAAAAGACAGCTACTCAAGGCTTTGTCTTGACTCTCACTTTCTAAAGTCTAAAACTTGCCTATGCCATCAACAATTGCTGAATACCCAAATGCATTAGGCAAACATCCATGTCTTTTCATAGCCTTAATTAATCCACAAGCATCTTCCAGCCTCCCAACATCACATAACCCCTTAATCATTGACATGTATGTAATCATATCCGGGTAAAGATCAATGAAACCCCTCTATTTCATCAACCCCATGGCTTTATCCATCTTTCCTTCCTCACAAAAGTACCTAATAACCACATTATATGCATTTTTGTCTGGCTTATAGTTCAACTCCTTCATTTTTTTCAACCAATCGACAAGTTGTTTCATACATGTTAGAGCCGTGTCTATAGCTAGGTTGAATGCCAGCCCAAAAATGTACATGTGATATGCAGGTTGATGCTGTATATTTAAACTCTCAATTCAGTGCATAATTGTAAATAGATGCTTTTGTTTTCTTAATGGTCTTTAGACAAAATTAGCACCAAATTTAAACTCTAAACCATGAATCTACAGATTAATTAAGGACTTCCCAAGCCAGCAATGGGGAATATTTCAAGAGATTTAAGTGTTTTAATAGTATTTCATTATAACTCCTTTAAAAAAAAATGATAGCATGTATGCCCAGAAACGTGAGAGCAAAAGCAAAGGTGAAAAGCACTTTATGCTCTAACCTTCAACCCTTAATTGTTTATTACACAATTGTTACCAAGCAGACAAAACCATTATGAAAGCAGTCAACAAGCACCACTTTGCTACCCCTGTTGACAAATGAGAACCCATCACAAAAAAAAATTATGTTTTCTAAATGAATCATACTTTATTTTTTCACTTTTTTTCATTCCCTTGTCCATCTCTGCCACTTGCATGTTTCCTTCTCTGTCTGTATGTGTTTTATTGTATCCCACTTAAAAACAGAAACAGTGGGATCATCAAACACCATTCATAGCATTCATTGGGATAGTTTCTAACTAAGCACTTCCCAATTCATGGGACACACGAATACTGCAGTTCCATAGTATTTTTCTTTATCCACTGTCAAGGACATGCTAAATACTAATATGCATTCGCTTATCAAACAACAGCTGGAGGTCATCATTTGTTGGCAAAGACAGGTCTGATTCAACTACATTCACTCTGAACACTCTATGCGTCTTAAAAATAGAGAAAAAAAAAAGGAGCTTACCAACAGGATTTGTAGCGATCAGCTTCACTCCAATATCGCTTACAGCCTCAATAAGTACTGCAAACTAGTTTATTGG
Source organism: Voacanga thouarsii (assembly GCA_026120185.1). Taxonomy (NCBI): domain Eukaryota; kingdom Viridiplantae; phylum Streptophyta; class Magnoliopsida; order Gentianales; family Apocynaceae; genus Voacanga; species Voacanga thouarsii. The sequence goes on along the minus strand of JANUWF010001719.1, from coordinate 2,343,551 downwards.
GGGAAGTTTCTATAAAGAAATTACAGACTTAAGCAACTCTGCAGTAAGTCTAGCAGCAGCCGGTGATCCTTCCACTTTACTGGCATCATGTCATGGGATGAGAAACACAAACTCATGCAATCAATCACATGGTATAACAAGAATTTGATAGCAAGGAAAAACGAAAGGAAAAGAGTTCCATTTCTACTGACAATGGCATAAACTCACCGTCCGACCTAATCATCTCCACTGGAGAGGAAACTTCTAAAATAATGTGAAAAATTAGGGAAAAACGACTCTTCCTTCCACAAAAAAAAAAAAAAAAAATGAATTGAAAGAATGGGAAAGAAAGATTACAGAAAAATACCTTTCTTGCTGCATTGGGGGTTGTAATCTCCTTCCACAAGTCCTACAACACAACCTGAAGAATTTTTATTAGGTCTTGTTTATCATTTGAGGAGCTGAAATTATAAATAAAAAAAAAGTGATAGAAGGATGGTTATATGCAGTATATTAGTTCTTTAATTTCTTCACAAAAATAAAGTCTTGTGTGTCGCATAGAAGAAGAAGCAGATAAAAGCCAAACAAATGAGGCACTCTACTTATATAACATGGTTAGACTATTGAAAAATGGATGAGGTATGTTTCGTTGATAGTTGACCGTTTGAAGCGGTACTCTTATATTTCAAAAATAGAGGATAATAAATCATCAAAAGATAGTAGTTTTAGAACAGACCTGAATGAGATAGTTGTTGAAGCTGACTCCTTTCTTTTTCCTTGCAGGTGTGGTTTTCAACAACGTCAAAAGCACATTGGTTTTTTCTTTGTTGTAGTGATTTGCTTTGGAGGTTTGATGATGATGGCCGACAATGTTTTTGGAGCTTTGTTTGGATTTGTGTGGAAAAAGCAGCAGACCAAAATAAAATGTAGAAGCAACAGTTTTATATTTACAGTTATGAGTTCAAATATTAACAAAGAGGGAACTTTCTGAAATTTTGTGGAGGAGAATTTTTCAGAACTTTCGTACACATACGTGTAGTTCAAAAGCAAAAGTGTCTATATATGATTCTGTCAAAAATCCAAATGCGATGGTTTGAAAATCAGAACCATAGTTTGTAGACATAGTAGTGCTGCTTGTGGTTGCTATATTTCATAAGTATTTCATAGGTAATATATTTACAGAATTTTATGAACATGAAGTTAGGCATTGCGCTGCCTTTTGGTTTCCTTGCTTCCCGAAGCTTCACCAAGTGATGTTCTAATCTGTTGAGATTTTGTCACCTAAGAAAGTGTAAAAATACTTTTAATCAAATATCATGTCTACGGGATCTATTGAGTTTCTAATTTAATGAAATCAATGGGAAGCAGATGGATTTGAAGAAGTTGAGTTCATCTTGTGTAAAAATTCGGAAGTTGCAGACATGTTTCTTTAGATTAAAGATTTTGTAGTAACTTTAGGTACACAAAATAAGCAGGTCTAAATATATTGAGCTACACAAAATAAGCTACACAGAATTTGAATAATTAGTTTATGCTAATAATTAGTTTCTTGATCGCTCCGGTCAGTCACAAACAAATATGCAATATAGATATGAGAGAGTGAGGAGAAGCTGCCATGAATGAGCTTAGGATTTGAATAAGTCTGCTAATGCATTCTTTAGGATTTATCATGCTTCAGAACTGGGATAGTATAGTGGCAATGAAATTCAGATAGGAAGAAGTTCATGGAATAAGTTGAGGAATTATGCAGAGAAGAAAAATGTATTACCTCTATTGTTGATTTTGAAGTATTTGTAATTGCTTCATTGTATACTGTAGTGATCTGGTTTGGGGGTTTCATGATGATGCTCAACAGTGTTTCTGAAGCTTTGATTGGGTATGTGAAATTAGATGTGTACCTTTCTTCAATGGTTGAGGAGTTATCGTAAGGATTTTTCTTGATGAAGGAGATAAATACATGCTGCTTAAGGGTGTCAGTTATTGCAGTGAAATCAATATTGTCCTGCAAATTAAAACATTATAAAGATGTGAAGGAATATGAAATATTCTTTAGTTTAGTGTTGTATTGAAGATAAAGAAGATTGTATATTCATACATTTTGATGTTGTTGTTGAAGTTGCAATGCAGTGAAGGGCAATATTCTATCAGCATCTTCTCCAAAGAGTTCAACATTTATTGATCCCGAATAGTCTGAAATTTCAACAGCAAGTCGTGTCCTCTATTTGACCATGGATATGTTATTTAATTGTTATGCAGTTTTATAAATAAGGTTTTTATTTATTTTAAGGTACCTTGGTTCAACGTGAATAGTTGATTTGCATGATGTGCATGATGGACAAAACGCAGCATAGGGAGCCATGGACGGATAAAAACAGAGATAAAAAAAAATTTATACGTGAGCCATAAAGGCCATGCGGAAGCGTGAAGATCATACCTTTGCGTTCCTTAACCCTCCTAGGTTGCGTAGGAACAGATTGAACGGCTGGAATCGCCTCGCTTTGCATAGTTGAAGGAGCTTCCGGTTGAACACCCGCTAGCCTTCGACTTCGTCTTGTTTGCATTAACGCTTAGCTCTCCAACTCTCGGGATATTCCTTAGCCTAACCTCTAGTCGGTGAACACTATGGTGAAGAGGAAGGGTCTCAATTCTCCTTGGTTCGTTCGCTATTGATTAACAAAGAACAAGAGAAAAACCAAAAAGAAGAAGAAGAGACTTTTTGAGAGAGGAAAAGAGAGACTCACGTGAGAGTCTTTTTTGGGAAGGAAAAAAAATTAGGGTTTTTTTCTTTTCAAAGAGTTGTTTATATTTAGCCAAAATTAGGTTTCTCAATCTCTGATAAACATATCCCCGGGATTTCAAAATATCCGGATGTTATCCTGAGAAACAGTTTGGCCTAACCTTAAACTCCTCTTAACCGTATCTGGAAAAAACCCTAAGGTCCAAGCTATTGGGCCAGATAAATATTTATTATTTTTCTTGGACCCAAAAAGCCCAAAATAATAAATATTAATTATTTATTTTCTGGGCTTACATAAGTAACCCAATAAATAATTAATGAGCCCAAATGAACCATAATAATTAATATTTAATTATTTATTTCTTGGGCCTACATAAATAACCCAATAAATAATTAAACATTAATTATTTCCTATAGTTTAAGCCCAGGTTAATTTCTTAATTATTCATATTGGACCTAGGCCCTGAATAATTAATTAACCAAATAAACTAGATAATTAATTTCTCTCAACTCCTATTTTATTTATTTATTTATTTATTTTATTCCAGTCCAATAATAAATTAGACTTCCTGAATAAAATAAAATAAAACAAAATAAAATAAAATCCTCTTCAACTGAGACCAAATCCTCAACCCAAAAATAGTTAGGACTTACGGGCTATCCCGAGGACCAAAAGACACATCGCCTTGGTCGCTAAAATGACCAAAATACCCCCGCTATATAAATAGCTGTATTTTGCATTTTAAATATTTCCTAATATCACCATAAGGAAATATTGACCCCAAGGACAATGCTGCATTCGCAAAGTCTCCGACCTACAGGTGAAATGACTAAAATACCCCTCTACACATCGCCGTACATTTAGAGAGGAAGAAGTGTACTAACACCCTCTAAATGACATCTACCATCCTTAGACTTCTAGTCCAATGATCCACGACTTCCGGAGTGTTTCCGCTTTCAAGGGAGCTACCCTAAAGCAAACATCCAAGTTATGTTTCCCAAGGCCCTGGATAATTTAGACCATTCGGACAACCACAAGGGGCGATATAGTGCAGAAACTATCTTGTATAAGTCTGTCTTAACTAACTAGTCACACATACCCAACATGCAAGTATATTGACCCTATGATAGAACCTCAACTACAACGAAATCAAAGTATATGCTTCCAGCCTTCGCTAGACCACCAACTCATACTCAAGTCGTAGAGTACTAGTCCACGCTGTAGCGGTAGTAGTCTAGGTTTCTACCATATAGTACTTTGAGAAACCACTACTACAGGTCCTGTTCTACGTATTCGAAATACGCTTATGTCATGAAGTGAGTGGACTACCCACTGGCTAAAGGTAAGCCATTCCCCATTTGGAATTCATAACATAATAACCTAAACATGATGAGGTTCCCAGTCTCATCAATAGGTTAAGAACAAATGTTTATGTGTTAAATAACCCGTGATCCATACCTTACTGTGAAAGACCACCATTCACCTGGATCACTTATTTAAACACAATGGGTCTGTTCCAAACGAAAATCGTGCACAAACAAAAAGTAAATTCACAAATAATTTCTGAAAATAAATTCTTTTATTAAATAATTCGATTTTACATTAGAAACCTAGTCTAAGAGGGCATACAATCCAACAATCTCCCACTTGCACTCTAAGACTAGGTAAGTCCATAGGTGCCCACCCCTATGGCGTCTAAGTGTCTCTTGAAGACTCTCTCGACCAAAGGCTTGGTGAATGGGTCTCGCTAGATTGTTTTCTCGAGGTAATATGCTCCACCACGACTTCCCGTCTCTCGGATGAAATCCCGGATCGGTGGTACTTCCTCTCGATGTGTTTCCCCTTCTTGTGGTTCCGAGGCTCCTTAGATTGCGACACTCGCTCCGGTGTTGTCGCAATACATCACAACCGGCCTGTCCATATGTGGTACGACTCCAAGTTCCGAAAGAAACTTCCGGAGCAGATCGCTTCTTTGGACGCTTCCGAAGCCGCCACATACTCGCCTTCCATGGTTGAGTCGACAATACAAGATTGCTTGATACTCCTCCATGAAATTGCTCCTCCGGACAAGGTGAAGACATATCCACTAGTGGATTTTCTCTCATCCTTATCCGCCCGGAAGTCCGAGTCCGTGTATCCCGTAGGAACCAAATCATCGACCCAGTAAACCGAACATATAATCTCTCGTTCCCTTGAGGTACTTGAGAATATGCTTTACAGCTTGCCAATGAACCTCCCCGGGTTTGATCGATATCCGCTAACTAAGCCCACGGCAAAGCGGATATTTGGCCTAGTACACAAGCATGGCGTACATGAGACTTCCCACCGCCGAGCGTAGGGAATCCTACTCATTCTGTCCTTTTCTTCTTGAGACTTAGGACAGTCCTTCGAAGAAAATGACAACCCATGTCCGCAAGGGATTAGAGCTCCCTTGCATGAGTCCATGCTCGTACTTGGCCAGCATCTTGTCAATGTATGTCGCTTGGGATAATCCTAACATTCTCTCGCTTCCTATTTCTAAGAAGCCTAATCCCGAGAATGTAGTCGGCTTCTCCCAAATCCTTCATACCGAATTGACTAGACAGCCAAACCTTTGTAGATGACAATGTCCCTACATCATTTCCAATGAGTAGAATGTCATCCACATACGAGACAAGAAAAACCATATTGATGCCTTCAAGTTTCTCGTACACGCATGGTTCATCTTCGTTTTGAATAAAACCATAAGACTTTACGAGTCTCATCAAAACGAATGTTCCATGCTCTTGATGCTCGCTTAAGTCCATAAATGGACTTCTTAAGCTTGCAAACCATGTGTTCCTGGCCTTCAGCAATGAAGCCTTCCGGTTGGGACATATAGATGTCTTCGCTAAGATGGCTATTTAAGAATGCCGTCTTGACATCCATTTGCTAATCCTGGTCCAGCAAAGCCATTTACAGGTCTTGGTGGTTGTTGACGTCAGCTTTGCCCAGCCGATATAACGGCTACTTTGAACCGATGCCGATTGGACAAATTAGGACGAGTCGATGAAGTCAACCTTTCAAGCAGCCGATGGTCATGGTCAACATCGGCACCACGGAACCGATGAGAAAAAAAAACAGATTCCTGATCTTTCAGCGCAATGAATTCTGCACGATCGTTGGGAGCATTCTTTGGCCGGAAGAAACTACACGATCTGTTAGTGGCTCATTTACAGCAAGTATAAAATGAGGAGCCTTGCCCAGAATCGGGCAACCAATCAAACCATCAACCAGCAGAGTTTAATTTCATTTTCTTTTACCTCATCGTCATTTCCAACTTTCTAGTCTAGAATCTTAGTTCTTTACAACTTTCTTACTGCTCTATTACAGCTTACCAGCATTGTTTACAGTTTTCCTTACAGCTTTTCTTACAGCATTCTGTTCATATTTTCAATATCGGACCTTTTTTCTATATCTTCCATTAAGTCAATTAATACAACTATCATCTTATTCTTCCAGAAAAGTCCTTCCGTTTAGTATGCTCAGCCGACCTTCTTGAGCCCTTTCTATAGTAAGCTCAAGGAACCCAATCCCTGATTCAAAAAAAGATCGATACTATTTTTGTTGCACTATATCGGATCATTTGTGTTTGTCGGATACGAAGCTGATTTTCGTTTGCATCGGTTCCCTATTTTGACAGCAACACAGATTGGCACACTCGATGGGACCAGAGGTTAGTAGTCGCATGCTATTGCGGTCAGGGCAAACAATGGAAAATAATTCACAGCGGCCACAGGCACCGGAGACATCCGAGCGACCCCCAATCCGTGCTCTCCGGGGAGTCTTTGATCCCTCAGTTACTACAACCAGTGGTACTCAGGGTACTTCGGTGGAGTAAGGGGATCAGTCCTCGCCCCCACCATCGGCATCTCAGTCGTTGTTCACCTCGTTAATTGCCATTCGACATACTATGGAGTAGTGTACTGGCGAGCTCTTACAGGGGCTTATTCCACAATTTGCTACTATCTTTCGACCTCTACTTCAGAATGAGGTTCAACAATTTGCGCAAAGGCAAAGTGCGCAAACCTTTGTTCAGCCATCGGGGTACCATGCACAAGGAACAAACATAGCATCTGCATACCCTGTGCCATCGGCTAATGGTGCGCTCTCTTATGGCTCAATACACCTCATGCGAAGAGAAATGGGTTTTCAGGCTACCGGGGGGCATCAAGTTCCAGGAGTAATGGCTCAAAACACGTTACCAGTAGAAGTGTTCCTAGGCAGAACTCCAGTCCCGTTAACAGGGTTACAGTCGATGTATACAACAGTTCCGAGCTTGGTTAGGGGAAGCATGCCGCCTGTTGGGGGGCCGCCGAACTATTCTGTCCCTTGTCCTCCTTCATACCTGGCACTCATAACGGCTAACCCAGGGCAAATGATTGGAAGTATTGAATCGCCTATAGGACAGGGTCCTAGACCCATCATGCAAAGTCCGTCACCTCAATTTCAACAGCCTTACCAACCGGTGGATGTGGGAATGGAAACATTCCGATGACAGTCACGGGATCAGCTCGTATACCAAAAACCCTACCCTGAGTGGGTGGATGCCATGGCAGTACTTCCTCGAGGTTACAAACTGTCGGAATTTTCAACATTTTCCGGTGAAGACAATAGGTCTACTATAGAACACATCGGAAGATTCACGGCACAATGCGGTGAGTTAGGATACAATAAATGGCATAAGTTACAATTGTTTTCGTTATCTCTGACAGGAGCGGCTTTCACATGGTATGCCAATCTAGTTCCTAATTCTGTATACTCATGGGCTGACATGGAGAGAATGTTCCACCAACGCTTCTTTAAGCCGGTGCCAGAAGTTTCTATCGTAGACCTGTTGGCCATCAGACAAAAGGGATCAGAAGATGTGGCGGATTTTATTGAACGTTTCCGGCAAACTAAGTCCAAGTGTACAACCCAGTTGCCTGAAACAGAGTACGCAAGAATTGCTATTAGCAGGATGCATCCGCAACTCAAAGAACAACTCATTCTCCAAGATTTCTTAGATTTGTCCCGGCTATTGTCTCACGCCGTCGGAATAGAGGAGATGAGCAAGGAGAAAGAGAAGAGGCGTTCCATAAAAGTCTCTCATGGTCAGACAATGATATCCGTCATAGATGATACTAATGAGGAAGACGATGACCAGGCTATAGAGGTGATGGTAGCAGAATTGGTAAGGGTGCATCCTATACGTGTCCTCACTTGAAGCTTGGCAATGGGAAGGAGGAAATTGCCACGTCAAGACCTTCCTATTCATTTGACGTCTCAAAAGCCGAACAAATCTTTGATCAACTGGTGGCAGATAAGCAGATTCGTCTGGCTTATGGACACAAGATCCCTAGCCCGGAAGAATTGAAAGGAAAAATGTATTGTAAATGGTACAACTCTTTTTCGCACAGCACTAAAAGTTGTATTGTTTTCAGGAATGTCATTCAAAAGGCTATCCAAGATGGAAGATTGAAGTTTGCAGACAAAAAAGAGACTTTGGTAAACATAGATCCATTTCCGTTAGCAGATGCACACATGCTGCAAACAATATGTGGGAAACAGCACGAACATTTAGGAAACAAGGAGCCTGGGAAAACAAAACAAGCGTTCCAGAGATTGGATGGTGAACCGTCAGTTTTTACCCGCTTATCTCCTCCCTCTTTTGCGGCACATTTTCATGGCAAGGAAGGGAAACTAACAGTGTAGGTTCCCCAAAAGGAGACATTTCAGCCTGGCTGCTATTCCCAACTATCAAAGTCCCAAAAAAGACAGGAGCAGCAGAAGCGGGCACAACAGAGGCAGCTGATTGATGCTTGGGTTGAAGAGCAACTAGCCCCTGATAATGGCCAAAACATGCTCAACATCCTGCCATCAAGTTTCCGGGCTACCTCTCATCAAGAATCCATGGAAGAGGATTTTCGTACTGAGGAAAGAGCCGTAGTGGAGCTGGTAGATGTCCAAATTCCCCAAGAGGGGATGCTTTTTCCCATTCCAACAGCCCAAAACACTAACTATCTCAGGCCCCTGTACATCAAAGTGCATGTCAATGGCAAGCCACTTACCTGGGTTTTTGTTGATGGGGGAGTTGTTTTAAATGTAATGCCTTTCTCTACCTTGAAACGACTGGGAAAAGATAAGTTGGATTTATCCCCTACTGATGTACATATGGTTAATTTCACTGGAGAAGCAGCTGCGGCAGAAGGCGTGATCACTTGTGAAGTCACAGTCGGGTCCAAAACCAGTAAAACGGTCTTTTTTATAATTGATGCAAAGCCAGCTTATTCCATTTTATTGGGCAGGGATTGGATTCATGCAAACCGTTGCGTACAGTCCACTTTATACCAGATGATGCTGATCTGGGATGGAGAGCAGGTGGAGCAAATCCCAGCTGATCGTAATCCGTTTTTAGCCAAAATCCACATGAACGAAACTCTGTTTTATCATCCGACATTTGATCCAAGCCAATACGCCAAGCTAACGATGGCTCATAACTTGATCACTAGTAAGGAGCTAAGCGGCCTATGACCAGAAGATCCAGAGGTCCGACGAGCTCCTGGCTTTGTTGCTCAAGATCCATTAATAGAAGTAGATATAGGGGAAGCAGGGGAAAACAGAACAGCCAAGGTGAGTTTACATTTAACGATCGAGCAAAGGGATAAGATAACCTGTCTAATCTGCAGGTACAAAGACTGCTTTGCGTGGGACTATCATGAGATGCCAGGATTGGACAGAAGCATTGTGGAACATCGCCTACCTATGAAAGAAGGCTTTAAACCCCATAAAAAACCAGCAAGACGCTTTAATCCTGCATTGTTACCCAGGATCAAGGAGGAGGTGGAAAGGTTATTTCGGTGCGGATTCATCCGTACATACCAATATGCAGAATGGATATCTAACATCGTGTCGGTCATTAAGAAAAATGGACAACTACGTGTTTGCATAGACTTCAGAAACGTGAACTTGGCCACTCCTAAGGACGAGTATGCTATGCCAATGGTAGATATGTTAGTAGATTCTGCTGCGGGCAACCAGTTTTTGAGCTTTATGGACGAGTACTTGGGGTATAACCAGATATTCATAGCTGAAGAAGATACACGTAAAACGGCGTTCCGTTGCCCAGGGTCTATCGGCTTTTTCGAATGGGTGGTTATGCCATTTGGTCTGAAGAATGCTGGGGCCACCTTTCAACGGGTTATGAATCTTATCTTCCACGACCTTATCGGCAGCACCATGGAAGTCTACATAGACGATTTGGTCGTAAAGTCTCCCATGTTCCTACAACACTTAGTCGATTTGGAGCAAGCATTCCTCCGGATGCGTCAGCACCAGTTAAAAATCAATCCGGCTAAATGCGTTTTTGGAGTTGCGATTGGGAATTTCCTTGGGTTCTTAGTGCACCAGAGAGGGATCGAAATAGACCAGAATAAGGCCCGAGACATTTTACAGGCAAGACCACCTCAGACGAAGAAAGAGTTGCAAAGTTTCTTGGGGAAGATAAATTTTTTACAGTGTTTTCTGGCAAATGCTATAGGTAAACAAAAGGTATTTTCTTTCTTGTTACGTTTAAAGTCATCTCAAGAGTTTATCTGGTAGCCTAAGCATCAAAGGGCGTTTGAGCAAATAAAGGTAGTTTTATCACATCCACCGGTGTTAGCTCCTCCACATGACCAGTCCCCTATGAAGTTATATATCTCAGATGCAGCAGGATCTATCGGCAGTTTATTAGCTTAGGATGACTACCAGGGGATAGAAAGAGTAGTATACTATCTCAGTCGAAATCTATTGGATACGGAGACCAGGTACACTCCTATTGAAAAGCTATGCTTGTCTCTTTACTATGCATGCACAAAGCTAGAGCATTACTTGTTATTTAGGGAGGTATATATCCTATGCAAGGTAGATTTAATCAAACTTTTGTTGAATCGCCTTTTACTGAATGGGCGACTTATGAAATGGTCAAATTGTATGCTTTTTCTCTAACGCACATGCCACTGAGGGCTGTGAAAGAACAAACAATTGCAGATTTTTTAGCTGAGCATTCCTTTCTGGAGATACCACAAACAAAGGGAGATAAGCTGCAGAGGTACATTTCTTTGAAACCATGGGTTTTGCAATTCGATGGCTCAAGTACTCAGTAGAAGGCTGGTATTGGTCTGGTCTTTAAGTCTCCGAATGGACAGCAGGGCAAGGTCCACTTTGAGTTAAAGAAGGGGACAACTAATAATCAGGCAGAATATGATGCCCTCTTGTTAGGATTGCGGATTCTGAAAGCACTCGAAGCTCGAGTAGTCAGAGTTGTAGGTGATTCTCAAGCAGTTATCCGACAAGTAGTAGGAGATTATAAATGTGCTAATCCGTTGCTCTCGAATAAGTTACAGGAGGTAAAATGGCTACTTCAGCATTTCCTATAGGTCACTTTAATTCATGTTCCCAAGGTAGAAAACCAAAGTGCTAATCGTCTAGCTCAGCTAGCGTCAGGTTTTAGAAAAGTAGTAATGTGCCAACAGATAGTGGAAACAGAGTATCAGGAGGATTGGCGACAGAAGATTGTTGACTATTTGAGAAATTCGACTGGACAAGCGTCGCGAGAAGTGAAACGAAAAGCCCTCAGCTTTACATTGGTAGGCAATGATTTGTTTCGGCGAAGTTACACCGGAATTCTCTTAAAGTGTCTCTCAAAGGAAGAAGCCTTACGGGCTATGGTAGAGGTACACGAAGGTTTATGTGGAGCACATCAGGCGGGCCCAAAGCTGAAGTGGACGTTTCAACGCCACGGTTTCTTTTGGCCGTCAATGACTACGGATTGTAATGCTTATGCTATTGGCTGTAAAACTTGCCAAAAGCATGGCCCTTTATTGCACACACCTTCCACGGAACTGCATCTGATTATTAAACCATGGCCTTTCCGTGGATGGGCCCTGGACATCATCGAAAAAATCTATCCACCTTTAGCAAAAAGGCATTCATTTATATTGGTGGCAACAGATTACTTCACCAAGTGGGTGGAGGCGCAACCACTGACCAACGTGACACAAACAGCAGTCATCAACTTCCTCTGACAAAGCATTCTATTCCATTTTGGAATCCTAGAGACAATAACAACGGATCAAGGAACGGTGTTTACAGGGGATCAGGTACGTAATTTCCTAACACAGTTTAAAGTCAAGTTGCTTCACTCTTCTCCTTACTCTGCACAGGCCAATAGACACGCAAAGGCAATGAACAAAACCTTAATCGGCATGATCCGTAAGGTAGTAGAAGACAATCTAAGAAGATGGCATGAGACGTTGCAGGAGGTATTGTGGGCCCATCGGAATGCTGCTAAAACTGCAACTGCGTTCACCCCGTTTAGGCTAACTTATGGGTAGGGTACTGTGTTACTTGTTGAGATATCATTGCAGTCAACCCGGATAGCCTACCAGCATGGTCTAACGATTGAAGATTATCAGATGGCCGTGGCCCTAAGCCTAGACCAAGTTGAGATGGACCGTTGAGTTGCCTTGGAGAATATTAAACAACACAAGGAGAATGTGGCAATGGCGTACAATCGGAAAGTTCAAGAAAGAAGTTTTCAAGAATGAGACATGGTATGGAAGACTATTCTCCCCATTGCTCCAAAAGATCCGAAGTATGGTAAGTGGTCTGCATCCTGGGAAGGCCCATTCTTAGTAACGCAAGTTTTCGATGGAGAACCTTATTGCTTAATGACACCTGATGGAAAGGAAGCAGGTAAAGTAATTAACGGTAAGTTTTTGAAGTGGTACTATCCGACGTTCTAGGAAGGGGCTAGCGAGTAAAAAAAAAAAAAAAAAAAGAAAGAGAACGTCTTGAGTAAAACTTGTTGGTCTGATACATAGAACTGATCACAAGAGGCCGATCAGATAGCCGTAAGTGCCTTTACAAGAGAAATTAGCTATCATCGGAAGGGGGTGGGGGCAATAGTGTTGGCCGATAAGGAACATCGCCAGCCGATTGAGATTCTCTGACTCGACAGATGCCAGGCTAGGCATCATGGCAGCTTCCGTTGGCTGCGGATCGAGAACTGGGAATTCTTCTTCAGCCATCTCAGCCTCCATTTCTGCTCCTTTTTCAGAAGGCCGGGCCACCTCTTCAGCAAACATCTCTTGAACCCCTGTTTCGGCCACCAAAAGGGTAGTGTCTTTGGTTTGAGTTCTGGAGGGGCCTGCTTCGTCAGAAGGCGAATGGTGTAAAGCCTTGTTCAGCGTGGCCACAAAACGGTCCCATCTAAACCTCATCTCATTCAGTACGGCGGTTGAGTGTGATAATTCAACCTCGAGCAGTTCTTCTTCCGCCTCCAACATTAGCCGTTCGTCCTCATGCTGATAAAGGGAGTCATCAATGGCCTTGACTGTTGTCTGAAGCCTTGCTTCTAATACAAGCTGCTGCTCTAAAGACTTTTTCTCAGAGGCAAGCTCTTCCTGGAGTTCGGATATTTGGCGTTCGAGCCATTCAATCTTCCCTTTGCCTGCCGCAATGTCGGCTCGCAGAAGTGTAAGTTGACCCGTGAATTCCCGACGATCTTTTTCTGCAAATTTTGCATTTTCTCGATGCAGCTTCAAGAGCTCTAACTGGTCATGCGTTTCGTCCCGACGGCGTTGCGTATCCAACAAGAAGCAGCCAGTGAAACGCATTTGCCCTAGACACCCAATTGCTAGGTCCCGAAGTACAGGGGGCATGTCGGGGTCGGCTGACTGAACAATCCGCAGAAGGGCATGACTCACATTGTCCAGAGTGACCTTTTCAGTAGGCAGGGAAGCCCCGATGAGGCCGTCAAGAAAGTCCAGCGCCGAAGCCAATGTCAGCATCGGCGGGGAAGCAGTAGCTGCTCTAGTCCCCTGGCTTGGGGGAGGCACTATTGTTTCGACATCTGTGGCCACTGGTTGTTTTTCAGGCCTTAGCGGGACAGAGAACGGACTTTCAGGAGTCGGAAGCTCAGCCGACGGAAGGGTTGCCGTGAGTAAAGAGGTTGGTACGTCGGTCACGGAAGGAGGAGCTGTAACCTCCACCAACAGGGTATCTGCCATCGGATGAGCAATCTTTTCAGCCGCCCTTTCGACTAGAGATCGGAGCGGAATATCCTCCTCCGAGTCAGAAGAAGTGTCTATAACAACGGAACGGCTTATCACTTGTTTGCGTCTCTACAGAAAGGATGATGCCGTTAGACAAAAATTAAACGTTGGAGAAACCAAACGAAGTAAGAATTGCCAGAAGCAAACCTTGGAAACGGGAGGAATCAGTGTTTCATGTCTCCTTTTGGATCAACGGAGTAAGGACGGACCTCAACCTCTTCCTCTTCCTCCTCCGAGATAACAGGAGCAGTAGCCGTGGTTTTCTGCACTAAGGGAATGTGTAAGGTCGATATTATTATAGGACTTACAGGGAATTTTACCTGTTTTCCTTTCTTAGCAGATGAAGGTGGTTCAGGCAGAGAAGTGGCCGGCCTAGGAATACGCAGAAGCCAGGCGCCTATGGGGGCAGAAAATAGGACCCCACTCAGTAGCTTCCACAATAAATCAAAATTCGGAGAAGTCTCCAGCACCATCTGGAAAGGTTTGAACTCAAATGACCTCAGAATTGCCTGAGTGCGTTCGGCTAAAGTGTGTACATCTTCAATCGATAACATCGGTTTCACAGAGAAGGAGGAAACATGCCCTGGATCTGCGGGGATGTCTTGTATCAGCCCGAATTGGCGGGAGAAGCAATGAGGATTATACCGCTCACAGGAAGTCTTAGCACTCCGAGCTCTAAATTTGGCCCCTAGAAGAATTTCTCGAGGGCACAGAATACGGGCCCATAAAGTTTCTTGTGTGGCCTCGAGGCTTTCCGACAGGCTTCTCAACCAAAGGGGGCCCTCTTGGTGAGCAGCATACGGGAAGAAAATGGCACCACGGAAGTCTCGACATCGGTAGAGGTACGAGACGATAGTTTCGGCAGAGGCAGAATTTATGGGGACCCGTAGAAGTCGATAGCCGGTCGCCTTTTCAGAAGAGTCTGCTTGGGTGCCTGCAAGTCGGCTAACGCCAAAATTGGGCAAATATTGATACAGCCAGAGCTGGACAATCCAGAGTGGGCCCCCTAGGTTGGTCGGATCTTCCCCGGCGGCAAGGGCCGCCATCAGCTGATTGATGGTGCGATAGACCAAGGCGAGAACTAGAGAGGCAAGGTCACAGCGCCTCTTGCTCCGTAGAAAAGCCGATACATAGTAGCGGTACTCATTGCTGATGCCGGCAGAATAGGAACAAACGACATACTTACACAGCCAAAGCCATAAGAAAGCCGCTTGTTCTTGGTTGGAAGGAGTGTCCTCCACCCCTCGTTGAGCGCTGATGAAGTTTCCATATGAAGAGGAGGCCTTGTCCAGATGAGCCTCAACGACTGGCAAATTTTCTTCATCATGAAACCACTGAATCTCATCGCCTTCACATCGGAAGCTGAGAATGGTGCAGATGTCAAGAATGGTGGGAGAAAATATCCCGTGTGGAAAGATGAAGCCGTTGATCGCCGAAGACCAAAAGGGTAGGACGGCGGCAAATAGATTGCAGTCAAACGCCATCTCAAAGTTGGTCATCATGATGGCGTCTAAGATTCCCCATTGCGCCCAGATAGCCCCAAATTGGGCATAGCAATGATCTCGCCATTCTCGATAATTTTTGAGTTTGCGAGGCCAATGGCGGAAAGAAGAGGGAAGATTGGCAGTTGTGAAAGTGTCTTGTTGTAGAGGGAGTGTGAAATTAGCTGGCAAGGCAAACTGCAGGTGTTCAGCGGTAACCTCGACAGGTAGGAGGCGCGGACCCAAGGCAAACAGCCTGGTATCGGCTTGGACCAGGGACAAAATATTCTTATCGGTAGGGGTTGCCATTGTGACGTTGCTTTTACCAAGAGGAAATTCACGGTTTGCAGGGAATTAGGGCAAGAAGATAAAAGATCGATGAATTGCTCAAGCAGTAGAATTCTGAAAGAGATAGAAGTTGAAAAGAGTAAGGAGTTCCGATTGGGGACCACCGAAATTTATAAGGAAGTTTGAAATTAAGCTGTTCGCGGGTTCTAAGGTCGAGGTGTCACAACGATTCCACAACGTTCGGGACGTTTCGATTTCGTCAGAAAAAGAACAACTGCCATTAATAGTTGTACAATTCTCATCGTTTCACTGACTCGCGTCTGCCGAAACAACGGGACTCGGTGGGCATATGTTGATGTCAGCTTTGCCCAGCCGATATAACGGCTACTTTGAACCGATGCCAATTGGACAAATTGGGACGAGCCGATGAAGTCAACCTTTCAAGCAGCCGATGGGCATGGTCAACATTGGCACCACAGAACCGATAAGAAGGAAAAACAGATTCTTGATCTTTCGACGCAAAGAATTCTGCACGATCGTTGGGAGCATTCTTTGGCCGGAAGAAACTACACGATCTGTTAGTGGCTCATTTACAGCAAGTATAAAATGAGGAGCCTCGCCCAGAATTGGGCAACCAATCAAACCATCAACCAACAGAGTTTAATTTCATTTTCTTTTACCTCATCGTCATTTCCAGCTTTCTAGTCTAGAATCTTAGTTCTTTACAGTTTTCTTACTGCTCTGTTACAGCTTACCAGCATTGTTTACAGTTTTTATTACAACTTTTCTTACAGCTTTCTGTTCATATTTTCAATATCGGACCTTTTTCTGTATCTTCCATTAAGTCAGTTAATACAACTATCATCTTATTCTCCCAGAAAAGTCCTTCCGTTTAGTATGCTCAGCCAACCTTCTTGAGCCCTTTCTATAGTAAGTTCAAGGAACCCAATCCCTGATTCAAAAAAAGATCTGATACCATTTTCTATTGCACCATATCGGATCGTTTGTGTTTGTCAGATACGAAGCTGATTTCTGTTTGCATCGATTCCTATTTTGACAACAACAGTGGTAAAGCATGTATAGCTACTCCAAGTACATCTGCATTAAAAAAATGTAATATATTACTTAAGTTTTTTTTTTGTTGTTATGAGTAATCATTTTTGCTTAGTATTGGTATTCATCTGATACTTACCAATTGAGTTCTCAGGTGCCATATGATCAAAGAACCTGTTGAATGGTTTGAAGCTGTAAATGTGTGGGAGAAATGGCAGTGGATCATTTTTTATTGTTTCAACGATGGTGGAATTATTCACTACCCAGAAGCATTCTTTGTCACGCTTGGCATATGCTTCTTCTGTGTATCACACTTTTGCATTGGATATGTAATATCTTTTATAAGGTTCAAAATAGTTCCGGAAGAATGGAATGTCAGATCCAAATATGAGTGCATTGACTTTAGTTCCCTGCAAAAAAAACATGTAGTAGTTAGAAGTATGTGAATGGTTAATTTTATTGTGATGGAAAATAGTTTTTTTTTTAATGGTAATTTTAGTGGAAGTTTTGATATGTACCTGATCATCAACAAGAAGTATTTTTTGATATCGTTGGCGGTTTGAGCTTTTTCGCGACAATGCAAGAGGTGTTTTTTGCAGTACTTGAACCAAAGCTGTCCAGGTTTTTTCTTCAGGTTTAATTTGCAGAATGGTCTTCACATTTCTGTCAGCTATCTGCGAAGTCATTTTCTGAGAAAAATATATTTAGGTAAGCAAAAGTTTTTTTGAATGATGAAAAAGTAGGTGAAGTATGTATGTACAGATAATAGTTATTCATGTAGCAGAACAATGAAGAATAATGACAGCAAAAGAGTTTGTAAATATATTTACAAAATATTTAGATCTTAGGTTAGTCAAAGTTATGTAAAATGTAAAATTACATTCTAAGAAAGTTATATTTAGATAAGCAAAAGGTTTTTTCAATGAGAAAAAAGTAGCTTTTTTCAATGGATTATTGGTATACCAAAGTGCTATAAAAAACAATTCGAAGCGAAAAATATTAAAGCATATGAAGGTAATCATAAGGTTGGTATGTGATAGTTTGGATCATTGTATGCAAGATCTAAAACTTCTTTATATACAATATTTTTGGTATAGTTGTAAATACTACAATCAAACAAAGCAGGACAGATAAGAACCTTCAAGTATTTGCTACTTTTTGCTCTAGAAAAAGCTACATATAACTGTCCATGAGAAAAAACTGGTTCACGCAAGTAAAGGCCAACAAAATCTAATGTTTGTCCTTGAGCTTTGTTAATAGTCATAGCAAAGCATAAACGTAATGGGAATTGAATTCTTTCAAAAGGGATAGGAGATATGGTATCATGAGAGACTCTAAATCTTATGTGATGCACAAAAACTTACTTTCCTACAAATTCACCAGCTGCAATAGTAGCATCAATAACATGGTCTTTCAATGTACGACATATCAGCCTAGTTCCATTACACAAACCTTCTGGTGGATCTATATTACGTAATAGTATAACAGGGGTATTCGGTTTCAACATAAGAATATGTGGAGGGAATCCATTCGGAGTCAAGCCATTCAAAAATTCTTCATATAAACCTTGTTCTTGAGTATCAATTGTACTATCAGAGCTTATATATTCTTTCTTTTCTCCTGGAAATTTCTCTATCAACATTGTGTTTATTTCACCTACAAAATCATTTCTTGTAGTCAATATTGCCTTATCTATATTTATGTTAGTAGACTCAGCAAAAAAATATTGAAAATCAGGGTATACAATATTTATCAAATCAGCCAAAGATTCTGTGTCAGACTTAAAAGGAAGAAGGATATGCTCAGGAATTGCAATTTGGTTTGCAGCATTAGTATTTTCAGTACCATTTCCTATTCGCAACAAATAATTGGTAAATAAAGGATCTAACCTTGCTCGCATGTTTTCTTCGAGTTTTAGTTTTTCAAAAGTAGGCCATAGATGAGATGTTATCAAACTTGCTCTAATCAAATCATGCTTACCACCTTTTCGAACAACAGGCAAAACTTGTCTAAAGTCACCTCCAAATACAATCACCTTTACACCAAAAATTTTGTCATTGTTCATCAGATCCTTAAGGAATAAGTAGGGTGCCTCAATTGCGGCTTTATGTGCCATTGGTGATTCATCCCAAATAATAAGTTTTGCACTTTCAATGAGCTTTGCCAGTGCACTTTGTTTGCTGATTTTACAGATTTGATTTTGTTCAAGATCAATAGGAATTTTAAAGCGTGAATGAGCTGTTCGACCTCCTGGAAGTATTGATGCCGCTACTCCACATGTTGCTGTTGCTAAAGCAATGTATCCCTTCATTCCAACTTCTGCTAACAATGCACAGTATAAGAAGGTTTCTCCTGTTCCACCAGGTTTATCAACGAAAAATGCACCTCCTGTATTGGTGTATACCCTGTCCAATATGACCTCAAAAGCATGTCGTTGTTCTGAATTTAACTTCTGAATGGCAGCAATATCTTCCGCAGAAACTACTATATTTTTTTCACTTAAAACATCTCTAGTTTCTGCATTTTCATCATCGAATCTCAAAATTCTGGGAACAAGACAAAAAAAATTGATGTTTTTTCCCATTGACTGTAGAATAATGCTAATATGACGAAGAGTTTCTTTCTCTATGGTTGGTTCAATCATACTGTGAAATCTTCTGAAATCTTCTTGCATCACTTCTTTGAATTCATTCCACAATTGCTGAGGATTGGTTGGAGGAAAGTATGTGAGAATTGTGGCAAAAAGTCTCCTTAAACTGTATGGCATATGAAACATTGCTGCTTCTTGCATGCATTGTTGTTGGGAGTTATTACTTTGAAACAATCCTCTGACCATTGCTGCCTCTTGAAATGTATTTACATAGCAGCCTTTAAAAGTTTTCAGATCATCAAAAGACGTTGGAGCTGTGACATTTAACAGTAGCAGACGAAGGAAATACCTCTCTCCTTCACTTGGATTTGCAATTACAATCCTTCCAATGGTATCACGTTGGCGTCTGGGTATCCATG
The DNA here is from genome assembly GCA_026120185.1 of Voacanga thouarsii. Classification (NCBI taxonomy): domain Eukaryota; kingdom Viridiplantae; phylum Streptophyta; class Magnoliopsida; order Gentianales; family Apocynaceae; genus Voacanga; species Voacanga thouarsii. The sequence goes on along the minus strand of JANUWF010001719.1, from coordinate 2,323,907 downwards.
CTCTTTCACCAGCTGACCAAACAAAATGTTCAGGGAATTCTTTGTAAGTGAGCTTCTTAGTACGCACATCAGCATTGTATTTGTTCATACTGAAAAACTCAGTGAGCATGGTTCTCTTTGAAAAAGGATTTTGGAGTACTTTTTTCAAATCATCATCTTCTCAAAAAGTAATTCCTTGATAGTTCTCCAAATGAAGTTGCAAATGTATGACTGCTGGTCGCATTTCATTCAAGGGAAATCAAAATATCCTCCACATTGCTTCAGTAGGAGAAACCCACCTTGCTGATTGGAAGTCTTCAATTTCATCAATAGCTATATTTCCATCATCGTTGTTCAACTGAAAGTTGATGCGGTTATGGCCTTTATATATGTACTTGTAGATATATTTCACCACTTTGACTGTTGAACATATTTCCACATTTATATGGCAATCGAATTTTGCCAGCAAATATGGATTATAAGGAACAACCCATTTGTTGCCTAGCATTTGACCACGAACCATAATCCTTTTCCCATCATTTCTTCTTCTATATGTTGGATAACCATCAATGCCATGTGTTGTTTCAGCAGCCCAATCCTTAGGGTATCAGCTCCTACAGCAGCCATCACCTTGCATACAAACATTTTTGGGGTTTAGACTTCCACAAGGACCATGCATCATATGCTTTACTACCACTTTATACAAATGTAGATGTTCTTCTTTGTTTGGAAGTTCAGTTGACACAAATTTATCATAGGCATCAACAGAATACAGCTTTGAGTTTGGCCTCATTATGAAAAGAAAATGTGCATGAGGCAGTCCACGTTTTTGGAATTCAATAACATAGCTATAAGCTACAACTTCACCAAATATCTGCTTTTTAAATAGCTCTTCTTTCAATTGTTCGAGCTTTGCATGAAACACTCTACATATTAGATCAGGCCTATTTTCTGGTTCATCACTTTGCAACATATTTTCTTTAATTTCTGGCCATGATGGATTGCAAGTCATAGTGAGAAATATGTCTGGCTTGCCAAATCTTTGAACCAAAGCCATTGCATCCACATATCTTCTTTTCATGTCTCGTGGTCCACCAATAAAAGAACCTGGTAATATCACTCTCTGTCCTATTTTTTTCCCATGACTTTGTCCTTGCACAATACTGTCCATTATACCTTGTAACTCTTCTTGCCGAAGTTGTATTTGCCTTTGTCGTTGAAAATCTAATCTCTGACTTTCCAGTTTAATATACATGTCAATACAATATTGTTGCAACAATCTTCCTGTATGCAAAAGTATGGATAAGCTGTTGCTTCTCATCTGAAATCTGTATGCGTAATACTCACGCATAGAAATTGTTCCTCTCCTATCTCTTGGCTGATTTAGATCTGCAAGAACATGATTTTTGTTTGTTTGTTACAGTTGTTAAAAGGTATTAACATACAAGATATAAATTTTAACAAAATCTTGAAGTTGTATTTATTAATTGAACTTACTTTTGTCCTCCATGTTGAGTAATTCTGTTGCTGTCATTGCATGTCTTACATCAACCTTTGAGCCTTGTTTTTTTTCCAATTTTCTTCTCTTGCTGGGATTATCTATTTGTCTTCTTTGTATTCCTTCATGCCACCCAATTTCTCCAAATGGAAATAACAATGGATATTGTAATAGGTCATCGCATCCGTAATAATATTGAACCCTGTGAGCTTTCCAATCTTTAGTATATACATGAATATGCCTGCCATAACCATCACCAGATTCTTCATCTTCAATCCACAAAGCAGCAACTTGTGAAATAGATGGCTTATTATAAATACGTTGATATGCACTTGGGTGACATTTTAGCAGAATTTGATATGAATCTAATTGATGCATATTCCTCAAACTACGAAAAAAGAAAGCATATAGATTCTGTTCTAATGCCTCCATCAATTTTATAACAATAGTTTCAGCTAATTTATCACAAACAGCGAGACGATTTTGAACTTCATTCTCTGTGTCATGAAAATATAATTGCAAGAACATTCCCTTTCCACCATGAGGCATTAATTCATGGATAAAATGATAAATTTGTCCTTGGACCTTAAACACATAGAATCCTTTCTTCTTTGTTGCCAATGATTTGTCGTATGAGATGCCAAGTGAAGTGAATGCAAACATGTTATTGTATGTTCTCACAAACTTCCGAAAAGAACGTGCTTATTCAGACTCACCCAAAAATAATTGTATCAAAACATTAGGGAATTTATTTTCATGTAGCAGAACTTCTCCATCAGAACAACAAAATTTAGATGTTTCAGAATGAAACTTATTTGCTTCACAATATTGATAATTTGGCTTCTTTGGTAGAGTATCACTTTCTTTAGCAATGTTATGTAATAAAAATGTACCTGTATAGTATTTGCTCAATATTATTTGTAAATAATGTTGAATAATGTATGCTATACTTATTATACTTTATTATGAATTCTTTAGATTTAAATAATATTGCAATAAACTTTTTACCTTGCTTCAGTGCTCCAGGTTTTTGGTGGCATTTGTTGGTCTTGCTTTGTCTCTGAAACTTTTGTGTTTTTTTGGTCTTACCAAAGTCTGACTCTGAAAATGAAAGTACAAAAATTAGTAATCATAATAGCTGGAACAAAAATTCAATTGAATGTTTGGTAACGAATTTAAAATAAGAGCATTCAAATTGTTTAGGTAATAGAGTATTACATTGTAATTTTAGTAGGGTTAAGGGTAGCTAATATACAGAGAGTTTTCCCAGGAATGGATGGCTGTAGGTTCAATAGCAACTAAATACAAGTCGTCTAAAGCAAAGAGAACTTTAGCAACATAGAAGCTGTAGGTGGAAAATATTGAGATTTATCAGAAGATCTATTGCCTAGCGAGTAAAATTGGCATAACTAATGCTTATCAGTGCTGTTTTAAAACAATTTATATAAGCTACCTTTAACATGCGTGTAAATTATATGTTTCTTGTAGAACAGCAGCAAAGTTTTCACTCTTTTTTTGTATTACCAATAAGCTTAGACATAATATACTTTAAAAAGTTTCAAAAGTTGCTCAAACTAAAATGTTCAATAAATTTAGATGTCTTAAGGAACCCAAGAAAATATTGATGTGATGATATTCAGATGTCTTAGAATGCTAAATTCCTGTGAAATGGAGTTGTACAGGTATTTTGAAAACTTCATTGGAAGCAGAATTTTAGTAGTGAAATTTGACCTCTACATAGTTTCTTCTATTGCATCGTTGGGTTATTACAATAGAAAACACCATAGAGTTTGTACAAGCACAAATAAGTTCCATGGAGCAGAACATGGTATACCACTAAAAACAATGTAAAGAATAACTCTAGCACAAATAAGTTCCGTAGATAAAGTCATTATAGGCATGTTGTCAAACCAGAATTTTTTATATCTTCATGGTGCCAATCTTTCATGTTTTATGCATAATTTTCTATGTACTGGTCCAAATGATGTCAAATTTATCTTAAAATGTCCCTAAGACATTTATGTACATGTCCAAGTACAAAATACTTCAAAAGTAGTGGCTATTTTGTATAGTTTAATCAACAAATAGAGGTGTGAGCAATTACAATTTTCGGAAGCTAACTATGAGTACCTTTAGTGTTATTTGAATGTAGGAGTTTTTATGCATCAAAGATCCACAAAAGTTATACCAAATAATTTCCAACATCAAAGGCTTGAGATTAGGTGATTGCTTCAAAGATCACAGCCGTCCTTAAGGACATTTTGGAGTAAAACGGCTTGGACAGTTAAAGTGCACAAAATAGCAATCCTGTTTTTACTATTTAATGATCACAACTTTACATAGGTGGCTTTTATAAATTTTCCTACATAACATATGATATGTAAGCTTCCCTAAATCTTGTTTTACTTCTACATGAAGGAGTTTTAGCGAGCTGTTTAGGCCAGGCCTTCTGAAAACATTCAAATAGCCACCACCATTCGACAATGCAAAAGAGAATTTCAGCAACTTTACGATGGAGATTTTGATATCCTTGTCATTTTATGACTTCTTCTTTATTTTATTATAAATATTGTATAATCAATCTCTAATATATATATATATATATATATATTAAAAATTTAAGATGTGATATTGATGAATTTACTCCTTCTACATCGAAAAGTATTCCAAACGATAACATTGTTATTATTTCAAGGTAAATTTTAAATATTTATGAATTATGAAAATTATACTCCTTTTCTGGTTCCTTCCCCACCCAGTCCTCTAACCCTAAGTGACAAATCCATTTTGTATTAAGTTTTTTTTTTTTTTTTAAGGTAGATTGTTGGCATGACAATTGGAAAAATGATTTTATTGGAGAGGTAACTTATTTTAAAAGCTACTAAAGTTTTAAAACTTAGAATTTCTTAACAGTATCCTGCAAATGGATCCAAAGAAATTGCATATGGCCTAAGACCATTTTAAAGTAAAACAACCATTACACTTAAACTGCACAAAATACAATTTGTGTTTTTACCATTTAATGAACACACCTTTACATAGATGGCTTCTCTAAATTTTCCTGCATAACATATCATATCTAAGCTTCCTTAAAACTTGTTTAATATTCAAATGAAGGTGTTTTAGGCAGTCGTTGAGCCCAGCTCTTCTTAGAACATTGCAATATATATCTAGGTTGAACTATTTTCATTCAGTGTCTTGCAAACAAATCAAAGGAATTTGGATATGGCCAAATTACAAATTAGAAGTTTACAAATTACTACTTCTGAATATTTTAATTGGACAAATTACAACGAAATCTAATGGCTAAAGGAAAAAGCATAGAGTTTGTAGGAGCACAAATAAGTTACATGAAGCAAGGAGTATTATAAATGATATTTTAGTAATATCATGAGGATTAATTTTATTGCAGATTCTGTATTATTACAATGTAAGACATCGAATTGATTCATGTAAAGACTTTTTTACACTAAAGTGTAAGGAATACTTCTAATTTATGATGCAGTTGGTTAGGGATTTTTTTTTTTTTTTCTAACCTGATGCAGGGCTGTTTGGTGTAGGCAAAGGTTCAACTTCATTTTCTCTTACAAGAGATGTATAACCTAAATATATAAAATATGTTGAGTTAGAAATAGCTATACCATACTTGTAATGATAGAATTTGAGGATTGAATAATAATAATGATAAAAAATCAAGCAAAAAAATAAAAATAAATAATACTTGTACATACCTGCATCAATATTGTAGATATCTTCAAACATGGTTAGACAATCACCACAAAGTTCATCTGCATCTAATGCAAAGGAAAACTTACTTTGTTAAATATATAACAAGTAATAAATTGTCTCATATTAATAATAAATTGTACCTTCATTATTTGTACGATGCCAATGAGATCTTTCATTGTCAAAACATGCGTTTGATGATGACCCTAAGTAAAAAAGCACCAGAAGTTAAATACAACTATTGAAATGTGATCATAGTTTTCAATTACAATTATAAGTATTATCTCTACATTTGACCTAAAAAAAATAAGAATTTACCTTTTTCACTTATATTGAATTTATTGACAACTTCTTTCAACTTTTTGTTTTTCGGCAATTCATTTCTTTCCTTTAACAAAACTGTATGATAAATAACCAAACTTAAATATACATATATACATAATAAAAAAGTGGTTTAATTAATTAAATATTTGAACATACGTCTTTCAGCAGTTTCGTTTCGCTCATGAATAACGAATGGCCTATGCAAACCTGAGTAAAATAAAAAACTTCAATGCTGATATTGGAAATTTACATTTTAATGTGTATACATATATACATAAACATATACTAAAATATTAAACTGAAAATATTAAATAATTTTGAAGAAATAAACTCACCTAATTTAAGTGCTTTCCTTTTTTGTTTAAAGTCGATCTCAATTGGATGTTGACGACTGAATTCTATTCTTCCAATAGTCATTTCATCGACAACACTTTTGTCTCTATGTGGTAAATTTCTAAATGTACTTGCATTTTGTTGGCTATGAATTGAGACACTTTGATCATTCCTTTGGATATTTGTTATCCTTTTAGACAGTGGACAACATTTTCAGATATATGAATCTGCTTCCTAAGTGTTGGGTCCAAATCATTGATATTTGCTTGTGTAAATTCCTTCGGATCAAACTTTTAACCAACCATTTCTACTTGTGTACTTCCCTCAGATGTCTTTCTCTTTCGTTTATCTGTTTGCTGAAGCATCCCTTTATTCCTTGCATATCGTTCTCTCCTTTTAGCTAATAACCTACTTCTTTCAGATTCTGACATCGCTGCATATCTCTCTCTTTGTTTTCTTAATTGATCAGCCTTTGCAACTTGTGATGATTCTTTTTTTGAGTTTTCTCTTAGTATTTGTTTTTCTGGTTTTTTATGCATCATGCTATATTTTTCAATAGTACCAAAAATGATCTAATCGCATTTATTATGCACCATCAAATTACTATAGTGAACTATATCACATGAAATAGTAGAAAACAACAAATTAACATCACATTTTCAAGAAAATAGAGAAAACATCATATTAGAACAGTATATGAGTATCGAACTTGCTGAAACAAACAATGAAGTTAAAAACTTACTTGCACAAATTTCTTGTATAATCCTCTTTCTGTTTTGTTGCGTAGCACATGTAAAAAAAATGGGAAAAATATACTTTAAAATGTCTAAAACACGAATTATTTTAATATAATATGTATGTTTTTGTACACAGGGTAAATATTTTTGGCATACAATTTAAAAAAAAAAATCTAAACATCAAAAGTTTATGCTCCAAAACTAAAAACACATGTACAAGAACCGAAAAGTAACATGCACTGACAAATCATTGCATAGGCAGATGTTAAGAACAAATGCAAACCAGAATAGCTAAATTTCATTGAACAAAAATATAATATCTATGTTTTAAACATACAAAAAAAATTATATTTCACATATGATTATTAAAAATTCATTTGAACACAAAAAACTTATGGTCTAAAAGAAAAAACACATATATAAAAATAAACAGCTAACATGCATTGTCAAACCATTCTACAATCACGAACTAAGAATAAATCCAAACTCAATTAAGCGTATTTAATTCACCTTGAATGGCAGCAACCTTCAACAACCAGGAAAGACACAGAAAGTAAACAACCACCAAAAAAACTTTTGAAAAACACAACCGGAAAAAGTAGTAGTAAAAAAAAGCTTATATATACTCCAACATTGTATATTTCAAAAAGACTAATATAGCCCCACCCTACTATCAACTCATAAGTCAAACATTCAATATAAGCAAGACATATTAGACAATGAACATCCCACTACAAAATAGTAAATTAGTACTATAGCAAATTTGTAGATGTCTGCTTTGTACACTTGTCAATCACTTGCTACACTTGTCAACCAGTTGGGGGTACTATTCATGCAGAAATGGTTGCCAAAATCAATGCAAGTAGGGTGTCTATAAGTGTGGGGTCAAGAATAGCAAGAATGACATTACGATTGTAGTAGTTCAAAGTCCACTGCACCTTTGGTGCATCCTAATGAGGCAATAACACATTTAAAAGATCAATACTTGAAATAGGGGTCCTTACAACAGATTGATAGGCTGACCTCGACAAATTAAGTGTGTGGAAAGTAAGCTGCCATCATAAAGTGACTAATATAAATTTGTAGAAAAAGAAAAACCAGGCTATTCAAAATCAGCTAAGGCAGCCGTAAAAGGCTATGTGTCATTCATTTACAGATGGTAATTTTCACAAGGTAAGTGTGGCGGAGAAAGAAGGTAAACTGGTTGACCCAAAAGTGGAATTGATTGAGGATGAAGATAGAGGTGATTATGAGATTACAGAGCCCAAAACGAAACAAGCACAAGGAAGGAGAAAAATGGAATCTTAAGGTCTTGTGAAATTCTTGATTTGTATTTACTTAAGGTCTTGCATACTCTCAGTAGCCATTTTTGGTAGGTTTTCTTGATTAGTTTTCAATACTTGTGTACACAAAAAACAAAGGAAAAAAGGGATGTCTTGTACTATCGTCTATCACCAACAGTGTAAATTCTTTTTTGTTCTCTTCTTACCAGTACTTAACTTCACTTCAAGGAAAGCTACTCCCCAAAAGACTGAAGATGATGAAGTTGTATTTAAGCCTTCATGTTTGAGATCTTTTTGGAGTCTTCGGTTCTTGAACATTTCTGGAAATAGTTTACTTGAAGGCCCTGTGCCCGTATTGAGCCAAGTTAAATATTCAGCATCAGAGTTGGAGGAAAATACTGTACCAAAACGTTATGTTTTTGTTGAAAATTCAGCAACAGAAAAACACTCATTTGCAGAGGCAGCTTCTGGTAGAGGTGATTCAAGTTCAGGCTCTGCTAAAGCTCCCGCAACCGCACCCTCAACCTCAGTTCCCCACAAACACAAAAACAAGAGTAAGGCAACCGCCTGGTTTCCTGGATGTCAAAACATCGCACAACATACAAAACCATAGAGGAAAAGCTGTGAGATTTGAGATTTTCTTGGATAATCTGAAGCATATCCATGACTCAAATAAGAAGCTGAAGACTTATTGGCTGGGGCTGAATGAATTTGCGGACTTGAGCCACGAGGAGTTCAGGAATGGGTGTGTGTTGGAGCAGCTAAAGGAACTGTCTAACCACATCCGGATCCGGCTCCTTTGTTCTTTCTTTCGACTCCTTTCCCCAGATTCTTCAGTCACCTTGCTTCAGAGACTGATTCCTCTACTATTGCACCTCAAAGAAGCACCTCAGAAGAAAAATCCATGGTTGCCTTGGAGTCTTGGACATCACTGGTTCCTCACGCGATCGTTGTCAGATGAAGTATAAAGTAGAAAGACGTTTCTCTGTAACTCATTGGCCACAGAATTTGTGCAAAGACAGAAATACCCTCATTGAGGAAAAATGAACAGTGCTCCCAACTCCTTTTTCTCTATAAAGAAGATTTGGGTGACAGAGGGGGCGTCGTGAAGGATTATGACTCAATTATCGGTGTATTTAAGTTACAAATTTTTAATCAATATTTAATTAAATTAAATATAAATAAAAAATATATAGAATTGATGAAAATATATTATGCTTTATGAATATACGAGAAATAAAAATTATTGAAATCTAATTTAATTTAATTAAATTAGAATTTTGATTTAAATTGAATGTTAATCTAAATATACCTTTATTAATTGTTTCATAATTTCTCCTCCAAATCCCACTAGAAAAAACAAAATTAAAAAAAAAATAAAATGGCCAAAAGACAAAAATCACTCCATATATATATAATAGAAGTTACGGAACGTTTCCATTGTGACATGGGGTAACAGCCATATCTCCTATTGTGACATGTGTCAGTGTCCTTTGTTAACACTTGGCACATTAATTTAAATATATATATTTTAAAAAATATAAAAGATTATTGATTCAGATGAAGATTATTCGATAAATAAACACTTAATAGACTTTTAAAAAATCGTGAAGTTATAATTAAAAGTTAAGATAAATGGCACAAATTGCCCTTGAACGTAATAAAAACACACTGTTTGTCCCTCAACTTCATATTAATATAATTTTACCCTTGAACTATATAAACTTATCATTAGTTACCCTTCTATCCAAATTGAACGTTAACCTATGACGGAATCACCCCACGTGATCTACACATAACCTTTTTAAAGGGTATTTTTATCGAGAAGCTGTCTTCAAAAGGGACACGAATGTTTCCCTCCATTTTGATGATGACGTGGACAAAAAAAGTACATCACCTCACCAAATAAAGCCCTACCTTCTTCGTCTCACATCCACTTTGCGTTGCCTCAACACGAGTTTAACCAGTAGTATTAGATCTATTTTCAACCATGCCAAGATCGAAACCAATTTAATTCTCTTCAACTTCTGCACCTTTGCTCACTCTTTCTCCGCCCATTCCATCCTCACCCACCTAACCTATCCTACCATACACAGAACAAAAATAGATTTAATCTGGAGAATTTATCGAGACATTTTTGTAGTTTTGTACTGATACATAGAGCATTGCTACAATGTATCACATACACTAAATCTTCATTATCCATAAAAAAAGGCGGAGAAGGAAGCAGTAGCGGTGGTGGCGGCCGGAGTGGCAGCGGCATGAACTCCAAGCCGACTAGTAGAGATGGTTCAGCTAAGTTGAGGCTGAGGCTGAGGCTAGAATGCCGGAACGCTTTGAAGAATATTGATTACAAGCTACCTTCAACTTCATCATTTTCGTCAGAGGATTTGTCGTCGTCATCATCCGGTGTGGCAGCAGGAGCTCAAAGGACTCGATCTCTTGATATTTATCCTTTAGATCAGCAAACTAGCTTCAGAATTCGAAAGAACCAGGGCGAATTTGAATTTTTTTGGCAGAAGTATGAGCTTTTCTGGAATTGAGGATTTTGGGATACCGACTGAAGAATGGGAGGCCATGAAGGTTCGATCCTTGTGTTTTGAAATCTGGACTGGACTGGTCGGTTCAACCGACAACCGGCCACTTGTCCGGTCCGATTATATGCTATAAATCGGGCAGCAAAGAACCAATCAAAACCGGCCAAACTGATCAACAATAAATCGGTCAAAATCGGTTAATTTAAATTTTAAAAAAAAAGAAAACAAATTTATTCTTATGTTTTAAACCTTTTTAGCAAATAACTATGTTATTCTTGTTTAAAATTTATTAGTTTTAAGAGATATCTTTTATATTATTTATTTATTTTTATTTTTTTAACATATATATAATAGTTAATAATATTTATATATATAAATAATATTTAAAATATTTAATTACATTTTGGTTCAATTACAGTTCAACCCGATCAGACCTGTAAACCATTGGAACCTATTGCTTCACCGGTTTGATGATCGATCCGGTTTTCAGAACATTAGTTCTTCCACGACATACCCAGGTCTATTTTCACAGTCTTGCGGAGGAGTCTTCTCCGCTTCTCTCTTTCTTTTCTGATAAGGAGTTTCAAACTTGTCCTCACTCTTTCGTTTGTTACTTCGAGGACTACTCTTCCAATTTTCTTTTCTTCGTCATGTTTTAGCCATTGAGATGATTTTGTACTCCAAAGTTCGGAGAAACCACAATAGTTAAAAACCCTAACCTAAAAATTTTAATTGTAATTTCCCTATTGGTTATATGGAATCTTGATTTGTAGAGTGTGAAATTGAAAAGATGAGTGCAGAGCAAAAAAAAGTGATCGTTCATACATCACTTGGAAAGAGTCCTTTTATATGCCCGTATATATTGACCAAAGTACCTTTTAGAAATGCTATATGTAGGTCATGTGAGGTCATTTCGTTATGAATTAACGCTTAATTTGAATGAAAAGACAACTAATGATAAGTTTATATAATTTAAGGGTAAAATTTTATGAATATGAAGTTGAGGGGCAAACAACGCATTTTTGTTAAGTTCAGGGACAATTTGTGCCATTTACTCCAAAATTATTTGTTTGATATGTCTTGTTTGAAGGCTTAAAATGGCAAAAATAATCAAAATGAAAGTATGTTAGGAAAACGAAAATTTTATCTCTATGATTAAGTGGCCCTCTTCGCACTGGTGTAGATGTCTGTATAAGGATATTTGAGGCTAGTGGCTTACGTGCTTACAAACGTCTATTGCGTCTCATCCACGCGAAGCTTTCAATCTTCTGAAATGGTACACGTACCACAGCCGGTGAAGGCTTAAAAATTGGGTTTTGATTAACTTTGGTATTTGTTTGAAATATGGGTTCGGCTTCTGTGAATGCAAAAATGAAATACACAGAGCTGTTTTCTTTCCTTGCTTCTGTAAATTGAAAGCTCAATCAATCACCAAAAGCCTCCGCTCCACTACAATTCATATTGCATTTACACACCCCGAGAGAGAATAATTTCTCTGCGTGAAAATAGAAAGCACTCCATCCTTTCTGTTATTCTTCACGCAGAACAACACGGGATCCATCCCATATTGTCTTTTTTAATTAATTAATTAATTAATTAAAATTTTTTATTTTTTATTTTAATTTTTTTATAAATTTTATTTTACATTGGTCTTATTCATTGGGCCAGATAAATTATTTATTCTTGACTTGAACACCCATAAATAATAAATCTTAATTATTTATTTTTGAACTTTATTAAACAGTCTAATAAATAATAACAAGTCCAAATAGACCAAATAAAATTTCATAACTTTTATCTAGTTCCAAATTAATTTTCTAATTATTCAATCTGGGTCTTAGGCCCTGAATAATTAATTAATCATTTAAACTAGATAAAATAAATACTCTCTCTCGAACCTTTTATTTTATTTTAATCCAATAATAAAATAAAAATCAATAATTATTAAGGCCAATTCCTTAACCCAAATCTTTCATGACTTAAGAGCCATTTTGGGGATCAAAAGACACATCGCCTTGGCTACTAAAATGACCAAAATACCCTTGCTATACAAATAGCTATAATTTGCATTTTAAATATTTCCTAATATTACCATAAAAAAATATTGACCACAAGGACAATGCTACGTTAGTAAAGTTTTCGACCTATAGGTGTAATGACTAAAATATCATTCTACGCATCGCTGTGCAATTAAAGAGGAAAAGTGTACTAACACATCTCTAATAGACATCTACCATCCTTAGACCTCTAATCCAATGATCCATGACTCCTGGAATATTTTCACTTTTCAAGGGAACTACCCCAAAGTAAATATCCAAGTCATGTTCCCCAAAACCTTGAATAATTAAATCATTCGAACAGTCACAAGGGGCAATATAGCGCATAAGCTATCTTATACAAGTCAGTTTTAACTTACAAGTCACATATATCAAACATACTAGTATATTGGTTCAATGAAAGAACCTCAACTATAGTATATTAAAATATATGCTTATGCTTCTAGTTTTGTCAGACTACCAACTCATACTCAAGTGGTAGAATATTAGTCCACGCTGTAGCAGTAATAATCTGAGTTTCTTTTAAATAGTATTTTTAGAAACTAGTATTACAGGTCATGTTTTATGTATTCAAAATACGCTCATGCTATGAAGTAAGTGGACTACTTACTGGCTAAATGTAAGCCATTCCCTATTTGAAATTCATAATACAATAACCTATACATAATGAGATTGTCATTCTCATCAATCGGTTAAGAACAAATATTTATGTGTTTAGTAACCCGTGATCCATACCTTACTATGAAAGACCACCATTCATATGGATCACTTACTTAAACACAATGGGTCTTTTTCAAATAAAAATTGTGCACAAATAAAATATAAATTCACAAACAAAATTTGAGAATAAGTTCTTTTATTAATAAATTCAATAATTACATCAGATAATCTAGTCTAGAGGCCGTATATTCCAATAATCTCCCACTTGCACTCTAATACTAAGAAAGTCCGTATGTGCCCACCCCTGTGGCGTCTAAGTGTTTCTTGAAGACTCTCACAGCCAAAGACTTGGTAAAGGGATCTGCTAGGTTGTTCTCCGAGGCTATCTGTTCCACCACGATTTTCTGTCTCTGAATGAAATCCCGGATTAGGTAGTACTTCCTCTGTATGTGCTTCCCCTTCTTGTGGTTTCTGAATTCTTTGGATTGCGAGACTACTCCAGAGTTGTCGCAATACACCACAATCGGTTTGTCCATGTGTGGCACAACTCCAAGTTCTGAAAGGAACTTTCGGAGCCAGACTGCTTCCTTGGACGCTTTCAAAACTACCGCATACTCAGCTTCCATGGTTGAGTCAGCAATACAAGATTGCTTAATACTCCTCTATGAAACAGCTCCTTCAGACAAGGTGAAGACATATCCACTAGTGGATTTTCTCTCATCCTTATTGTTGGGATTCGTGGACTCCTAAACGCGGAAAACATCTACGAATCCCTCCCGAGGACCCAAGTAAACGATTAAGAAGATGTAAACGATTAAGAGTTACCTCTGGTTGCTGTAATCGAAATCCTTCGATTCTGGTTGCGCTGTTGTACGTTCGACCCGAACAATCACCAGACGCTGCAGTATGCGAACGTCCTCTACGGATACACACCGCGAACTCACTCGATACCCGGGGAGTGCTAGCGCCTAGGGTTTGAGAGGTTTTTTTTCCTTTCTCTGGTAGAGAATGGCACGAATGTTCTCAACCGGGAAAAATTGGACTATCGAAAGACGGCTAGGGTTTTCTTAAAAACCCTCGAACCTCTTAGAGTCCAACCCTAATCATATCTTATCATATTCTAATTTAAATTCAAATTAAATTAAAACCGATATGATAAGATTCTGCCATTATCTCGGTAATTTAACTAATTATTTTACCGAGTCGTATTCTTATAATCTGGATATCATCCAGATTCATCGAACCTCGGTCACCGTAAAAATAACCTAACAAGTTCGCTTATTGTGTGACCCTATAGGTTCATTTAACACTGGCAGCGTGCCTAAATCGTATTTAAATGGCCCACAAGTTATAAGCGGTTTCTAGCAAAACATTATAACTATCCAGGTTAAATGAAGATCGGTGATCTCTTTGAACCAAACCATAATTTTATATTTAGTCCCTTTGTCACACGATATCCGGATTAAGCATAAGGCACTGGAGCATGTCATCCTTATTAAGCTTAATCAATTATTTCTTGATTTCATAGTAGACTGTTCAAACAAATGATATCAATATCTTAGATTGATATATTTGAGCACGGCCATGCATTTTTAACAGTCTAACTTATCAAGGGGCCCATGGATATCTCTCCCATAATTGAGAGGGACAAATTCCTTCACAATCAATCATATTCCTCTCCTTGATTTATTTTATATCCAACAGTAGTCTAATTTATTATCTAGTTAAAGACAACTTTAGACAATGTCAAAATATAGAATTTATCAAGTAAGAAACTATGATGAATTTAGGTCGAAGGACTTTCAATATTATTATGGCTAGAAAGTACTTATGACATATTCCATGAAGTACTCTCACAGTGGGTCATGTCCAATACAATGTTCTCTAACATTTATTTATGTCTTGACTCGATATCACAAATATCCATGGCCAGTAAAACATAGCCATCAAGTCACAAACATACTAATCTTAATTTATTATTATTCCAATAATAATAATCGATCAGGGACAGTTTTAGAATAGTCATTGTATTCATTGTAGGGTTTTACTATCAAGTCACGTACTTGATGACCAACAAAACAAAATTCACTATTCATGGAAAGGAAAGCCTCATATTATTATATAAAACATAATGACAATTGTATAAGTACAAATTGACTCTAGGGCATATCCCCAACACTTATCTGCCTTGAAATCTAAGTCCATGTATCTAGTAGGAACCAAGTCGTCAGTCTTGTAAACTAGCATATAATCTTCCATACCAATGAGGTACTTAAAAATATGCTTTATAGCTTGCCAATAAACCTCCCCAGCGTTTGACTGATAGCTGCTAACTAAGCCTACAATAAAACAAATATCTGGCCTAGTGCATAGTATGGAGTACATGAGACTTCTCACAGCCGAAGCATAGGGAATCCTACTCATCCTATATTTTTCTTCTTGGGACTTAGAACAGTCCTTGAATAAAAAGACAACCCGTGTCTGCAAGGGATTATAACTCCCTTGCATGAGCCCATGCTAAACTTGGCTAACATCTTATCAATGTATGTCACTTGGGATAATCCTAACATTCTCTGTTTCTAATTTCTAATAAGCTTAATTCCGAGAATGTAATTGGCTTCTCCCAAGTCCTTCATACTAAATTGACTAGACAACCAAACCTTAATAGATGACAATATCCCTACATCATTCCCAATGAGTAGAATATCATCTACATATAAGACAAGAAAAATCACATTTATGCATTCTAATTTTCTGTACACGCATGGTTCATTTTTGTTTTGAATAAAACCGTGAGACTGTACATTCTCGTCAAAAATGAATGTTCCATGTTCTAAATGACTGCTTAAGTCTATAAATAGACTTCTTAAGCTTGTAGACCATATGTTCCTAACCTTTAGCAATAAAACCCTCCGGTTGAGACATATAGATGTCTTCGTTAAGATGGCCATTAAGAAATACTGTCTTGACATCCATTTGTCATATCTCATAGTCGTAATGACATGCAATGGCAAGGAGGATACAGATGGACTTAAGCATGGCTATCGGAGAAAAGGTTTTATCATAATCGATTCCGTCTTTCTGAGTATACCCTTTCGCCACAAGCCTAGCTTTGAAGGTTTCCACCTTCCCATCCGCTCCTCTCTTCCTCTTATATAACCACTTACACCTAATGGGTTTTATCCCTTCAAGTGAAGCTACAAGATTCCAAACTTGATTGAAGTACATAGACTCAATCTCGGCTTTCATTACTTCATGTCGTAGATTTGCATCGGCATCAGTAATAGCTTCTTTGTATCTAATAGGATCTTATTCCTGATGGTCAGAAACCAACTCGAAAGCCTCTTATGTCCATCTTTCTGGAACTTTAGATATTCTCCCACTACGACGAAGCTCCATTTGTACAAGTTCTTGAGGCTGTGCCTCTTCTTGTTCCATAATCGGGTCTAAAGAAGTTGATTTCAAATATAACTTCTTCTCGAATTCCAACCTTGTTGAACCTTTAGTGGAAGTACTTTGATCATCCTCTAAGTATCTAGCATTTGTACTTACCAATACTTTCTACTCCTTGAGATGATAAAAGTAACCTCCTTTTGTCCCTTTTGGATACCCAACAAAGTAGCACAATTCTGATATTGGTTCTAACTTGTCTCCCTTAATCAGTACATAAGTTAGACAGTCACATATCTTGAGATGATTTAGACTTGACTTACACCCAATCCACATCTCATAGGGTGTCATAGGTACTGACTTAGAAGGCACCAAGTTCAGAATATATATTACTGTTTCCAAGACATATCTCTAAGAAGAGATCAGAAGAGTAGCATGAGACATCACGCTTCGAACCATTTCCATTAATGTCCTATTTCTTCTCTCAACTACTCCATTCTGCTGGGATGTACCCAGCGCAAAGAGTTGGGATACTATTTTATGATGTACCATGTAATCCTTAAACTCTCTGAGGAGGTATTCTCCACCATGATCTGATCGTAAGGTTTTGATCAGTTTATCTGTCCGACACCCCACTTCAGCCTTAAATTCTTTGAACTTGTCAAAAGAGTCAGATTTGCGCCTCATCAGGTAGACATAACCAAACCTTGTACAATCATCCGTGAAAGTGATGAAGTACTCAAAGCCCCCTCTAGCTTAAGTAGATAAAGGACCACACACATCAGTATGAATAAGACCTAATATCTCCTTGACTCTATCAGCCTTTTACGTGAACGATCTTTTGGTCATTTTTTCTATAATGCAGGATTCACACTGAGGCCAACTTTTCAATTTTAATGAATCCAATGGCCCATCATGGATTAACCTCTGAATTCTGGTTGAGTTAATATAGCCCAACCTTAGATGCCAAAGATATGAGTCATTGATATTGGTCTTTCTCTTCTTACTTAAAGGTTCAGATTGAACGTTATTTATTTGATTATTTGTATGATTTAAAAAGAATAAATTTTTATACATGTGCTCTGTACATAAAACTTCCCCATTTCTACTAATAGTAATACCAGAATGGAAAGAAACAGAATATCCATGATTTATTAGTTTTGCAACTGAAATCAAATTCTGTCTAAAATCGGGTACATATAAAATATCCTTTAATACAACTACTTTATTACAATAAAAAATAAGATCCAACTACTTTATTCTTGCATTGGGCTTTCCCACTTCAATGGCCTATACTCGTGCTCCATTTCCTACTCGTAGTCCATACTCGCCCTTCTAAAGTCTTCTTATCTTGCTAAACCCTTGCAAGGAGTTACAGATATGATTAGTGGCACCAGAATCAACAATCCAAGTGAAAGTTGATCTAACCATTGAAATAGATTCTAGATAGAGAACAATACCTGTAGGATTTTTCTTGGCTTGAAGTGCTGGACACTCATTTTTTCAGCGTTCCTTCTTCCCGCATTTAAAGCATTTGCCTTTGGGCTTATTGGGTTGGGCCTATGCATTTCCTTTCTTCTTCTTGAACTTCTTGGGCTTAGGCCCAGTTCTAGAAAAAAAAGTCCTAGCAATCATAGCATTGGACTGTGGCTTCATGACCTTCTCCACCACTTGGAGCTCTTTCATCAACTCTGTTAAAGTCATGTTTAATTTGTTCATATTGTAGTTTAACTTGAATTAAGTAAAAGAGCATGGCAAAGATTCGAGAACCATGTCCACTTGGTTCTTGGAGTCAATAACAGCCCCTAAGGCTTATGCTTCCTCGAAAACAGCAATCATTTTGAGCATATACTCCCTGACTGATGCTTCCTTAGCCATCTTAGTGTTTATGATAGTCTTAAGAGCCTCCTGCTTTGCAGGCCAATTCTTATCAGTGAACATCGTGGCTAATGATTGGCTAATATAGTATGTAATGACCATGTGCTAATGTTTTGACTGAAGCACATTCGACATGGAGGCCAACACGTAGCATCAAGCCATTTTGTTGGCCTTCTTCCATGCTTTTTCAGCCTCACGCTCCTCCATGGTGGAACCCTCCCCAATAACAAGGCAGGTTTCAAAGAGGACATACTTATACTCCTCAACAGTGAGTATTATGTCCAAGTTTCTTTTTCAGTCCACATAGTTTGGTCCCGTTAGCTTATTTTCACGAAGAATAATGGCCAAAGGACTAAAAGAACCTCCACCAATCATTTTTTAAATATCGAAAATAAAAGAAAATTTAGTTTGTGAAAAAATAAAATAATTTGAGACTTTATCATTATATTAAATCCGATAATAGTTAACCCTATCACTATTATCTTTAATATGATTAATTTGGCTCTTTAAAAAAACTGACATAGCTTCTTGGGAAGATTAATAGTTTTTTAAGCTAAGTGTATTAACCACCAAAAATTAATTTTCCTTTTAGGTAATGATCTAGAAGATAACTCCATTGTGGGATGATCGTTTCTTCTTATTTTCTATGGATATTCTCCGCACTATAACCTCCAACGTGAGCTAACTGATCATAGCACGTGTCCCAAGTTATTAATTACATCCATCCATTAGTTCTAGATCTTTGTGGTATTCCCATCCTATACGGGTTCACTTTCAAGGTGACACGAGGGGACTCACGATCTTTAATGAGGATCGTAATAGAAGTCGTGGGGCCGTTGGAATCCCTCTCCCACTTAGTATCTGAAAATAAGAGTTTTTCTTGGAAAATATACTTTGAAAACTTTAATTAAGTTTTCTTTTAACTCAAAATAAAATATCTAAACCCATAAAAATTTCTATGTTAAGGTTTATACCATTTGAAAAAAAAAAATCATGAATTAATTTTACTTAAATTAATAAACTTAATAATTTCAAAAAAAAATTTCAATAAAATTTTCGAGAGATTTTGATCTCAAGTTTTGACAAAAATAATTTTTCTTATTAAAATTCAATCAAAATGGTTTTTTATTTTAATTCACAAAAATATCTAAATTCAATATATTTTCTATGTCAATGATGAAATTCTTTGAGAAAATATCAAAGAATTAATTTTTTGTCTGAATTAAAATTAACCATTTGATTTAAGAAAAATATTTTTTTTGTAAAAAATTTCCAAAGACTTTTGTTTTTGAGAAAACGCACACATAGGGTACAAAAAGAAATAAGCATACTAGAAAATTGTATATGTTTTCATACTTTTCTATTCTTTTAACCTAAGTGTCCAAATAATAGAATTAGACACATTAAAAATTAATGGTTTTGTTTAATCCTAAAATTTCCTTTTCTATTATTTTTCATACAAAATATTAAAAGAATATCAACTATTACAATAAAAATAACTTTATCTGGTATGAGACCAAAAAAAAAAATTAATTCGGTCGGGTCCATGCACCCGCCACACTGGATCATGGCCCATGGGCCGAATCCGGACTGGTGGACCCGGCCCGCCTCGCCCGCCCAGCTGCGCTGTTAAAATTGTTGACCGCGCAGCAATGCAAATTGCATTTGCATTTTGCAGCGGAATTCTCGCGGAAGGCTTCAGCGAGGAAGCCTTCCTCGCGGGCTCTGAGCCATGCATGGCTCGCGGCTCCTCTCACATCCAGATCGGTTTGGCTCATGGCGGCCGCACAGTGCTTCTTCTCAAGAATTTCTTATACGTACTGGTTTCGATTTTTTTCCATTTTCAATCAAAACTTATCCAAACAAGCGCCTATGCCCTTAAAAATACTGAACTTACACGATATTTATGAAAGCAATCAAAATACATTATTCATATACTTCCACTCGCGAAACTTACAGTGAAACTATCCATACCAATAAAAACGAAGGAGCACAGATTTTAACCAAAATAAATATTTTCTTATTTTAGTTAAGCCTAGCATGCTTTCTACATTTGCAAAGTCATGGCTCTGATACCAATTGAAGGCTTAAAATAGCAAAAATAATCAAAACGAAAGCATGTTAGGAAAACGAAAATTTTACCTCTGTGATTAAGTGGTCTTTTTCGCACTGGTATAAATGTCTATATAAGGATATTTGAGGCTAGTGGCTCACGTCCTTACAAACGTCTACTGTGTCTCATCCATGCGAAACTTTCAATCTTTCGAAATAGTGCCGTAGCACAGCCAGAGATGGCTTAAAGATTGAGTTTTGATCGATTTTGATCTTTGTTCGAAAAATGGGTTTGGCTTCTGTGAATACAAAAATAAAATACGCAGAGTTGTTTTCTTTTATTGCTTCTGTAAATTGGAAGCTCAATCAATCACCAAAAGCCTCTTCTCTACTGCAATTCATATTGCATTTACACATCTCGAGAGAGAATAATTTCTCTATGTGAAAATAAAAAACACATATGTTTTCTATTATTCTTCACGCAGAACAACACGGAATCCATTCCGTGTTGTTTTTTAACTAATTAATTAATTAATTAAATATTTTTATTATTTATTTTTTTAATAAATTTTATTTTACCTTGGTCTTATTCATTGGGTTAGATAAATTATTTATTATTGGGCTTGAATACCCATAAATAATAAATCTCAATTATTTATTTTCTGGGCTTTATTAAACAGTCCAATAAATAATAACAAACCCAAATAGACCAAATAAAATTTCATATATTTTATCTAGTTCTAGATTAATTTTTTAATTATTCACTATGGGCCTTGAGCCCTGAATAATTAATTAACCATTTAAATTAGATAAAATAAATACTTTCTCTCGGACCTTTTATTTTATGGTAGTCCAACAATAAAATAAAAACCCATAATTATTAAGGCCAATTCCTTAACCTAAATACTTCATGACTTAAGGGTCATTTCAGGGACCAAAAGACACATCGCATTAACTATTAGAATGACCAAAATACCATTACTATATAAATAACTATATTTTATATTTTAAATGTTTATTAATATCACCATAAAGAAATATTAACCCCAAGGACAATACTGCGTTAGCAAAGTCTTCGACCTACAGGTGTAATGACTAAAATATCCCTCTACGCATCGCCGTGCAATTAGAGAGGAAGAGTGTACTAACACATCTCTAATAACATCTACCATCTTTAGACCTCTAGTCCAATGATCCACGACTCCTGGAATGTTTTCACTTTTCAAGGGAGTTACCCTAAAATAAACATCCAAGTCATATTCCCCAAAGCCCTGGATAATTAGATCATTCAAACAATCACAATGAGCGATATAGCGTACAAGCTATCTTGTACAAATTTGTCTTAACTAACTAGTCACATATACCCAACATACAAATATATTGGTTTTACGAAAGAACCTCAACTATAGTATATCAAAGTATATACGTCTAGTTTCATCAGACTACCAACTCATATTCAAGTAGTAGAGTATTAGTCCACGTTGTTGCAGTTATAGTTTGGGTTTCTTTTAAATAGTACTTTTAGAAACTACTATTACAGATCTTATTTTACGTATTCGAAATACGCTCATGCTATGAAGTGAGTGGACTACTCATTGGCTAAAGGTAAACCATTCCATATTTGGAATTCATAATACAATAACCTCTACATGATGAGATTTCCATTCTCATCAATTGGTTAAGAATAAAGATTTATGTGTTTAGTAATTCATAATCCATACCTTACTGTGAAAGACCACCATTCATATGGATCACTTATTTAAACACAAGAGTCATTTTCAAATAAAAATTATGCACAAATAAAATATAAATTTATAAATAAATTTTAAAAATAAATTCTTTTATTAATAAATTCGATAATTATATTAAATAATTTAATTTAGAGAGTATATTTTAATATTATTTTACGTCTTTTCGTGCAGCATATGAGTATCAAACTAGTTAACATAGGAAAGAGAAAGAAATGATAGCTAATGAGGATTAGACTTACATCTTTTGCCGTGACTACGGGAAAGATCGTGGTGCCCGCATTAATATAATGTCCCTATACACATTATTCCGTAAATAAAGAATACAATATATATATAAATTATTAGATTGAAAATTATGATTTTGTTGTTAATATTACAGACGGTTTGGACTAAGGGAAATGGAGACAGTAAATGAGAGGAATCATAGAGTTTTGAGTGTTAGATATATGAATCAGTACTTTAAAAATGATTTAAGTCCAAAAATTGTACTCCTATAATAATTTAGGGACAACTTAAAAAAAAAAAAAAAAGCTTTACTCCAGTGTCCTTTAGTGTTCCTTGTAACATTTTCTTAATAGCTTATAATAATGTGATAATTCAAGTATTAGAAATATTTAAAATTGGTTATAGATTTTAAATTTGATTTATATTTTCATCTCTTAAAGTATTAAAATAGAAATTGAGAAAGTCTTTTTTTTGTTAAGTAAATTCGTTCATTCATAAAAAGGCAAATTACATAGAGGGATCATGAAATTCATAGTAACATGAACAAAATATTATACTCCAAAGCCTAAGGTAAGTATAGAAAACAAAACAAACAAATAAAAAATTTTCTTTCAAGCCTCATTATCTTCATCCTCAAACTTTAGTGATATGAGAATTCCACATTCACCTAATTCCATAAGTAGTTATTTAGAAGGTTTAGATGTATCAATTGTCTTGAAAATAAGAAAAAGATGAGAAATGAAGAGAAGACCCGATTTAATTGTTAAAAAAAAAAAAAAACTCGAAAAAAACGTAGTCAAGCACTCCGATCTAAATAAATCGGACCAAGAATGATGTTAAAGATGCGAGGAGTTTGATAAATAAGATGAAACAAGTATATTTTTATGGTTTGTGATTCAAAATGGGTGAAAACACACAAAAAAAAAAAAAAAAGAAAGAAAGAAAAAGGCAAGATCTCTGACCAAGATTCTGCCAGAGCTTCAATTCGGCAGAAAGGATGTGGTAGAGAGAGAAACAAGAAAGAGTTTGGCAAATGAATAATGAACGTCAATAGACCTCACTTATTATAATTACATCAAGATTAAATTACGCATTTTGACCCAGGGAATAATATAATCACATTGCATCAATTAATGTATAGTCATATTATAGAAAGGACTGTGCACTATTTGATATAAATCTAATTTTCAAATCAAACCGAACCAACTGAAAATTTTGGTTCAATTTCAATAAAATTTGACCTAATTCGGTTTGATTTTGAAGTTTATATAAAAATTTAATTTGATTTTCGATTTTCTAAAATAAAATATTAAAATATTAAAAATCAAAATTATATATATAATATTAATTAATTAATCATTTATTTATATATAAAATTATGAGTTTTTAATATTTCAGTTAGGTTAAAATTTAATTTGGTTTTATAAAATTTTCAATTTTATTTAAAATTTATAAAATTGAATCAAAAACTGAAATTATAAGCTGAAGTCGAATCGAAAAATTATTAAAATAGTCCCAATTAGGAATTATAGGTACATTCTAAGTATTGTAATTAAGTACACATTCTAATTTGATGAATATAGTAATATTGATCAGATTAGAATGTACTTAGAATATGGTAGTTGGTTGGTACTTGGTAGACGTACCATTTGAATATTGATCAAATTAGGATGTATTTAAATGTGTTAGATTTAGGTGTATTAAACCCAAAACTTATGGTTTCGAATTTCTTTTTAATAGTAAACTTATAGATGGATCCCAATTGGGTCCAATTCTTTGGATATAATGTGTATCTAGTGGGTTTACAGGTCTGTACTTGTAACACTTCTAATGCTAGATTTTTGGCATTAAACGTAAAAACGTATCAAGAAAATAGTCATCATATAAATGTATAACATTCCTACCACTAGGACTTATGGGCAATTTCGAAAACCAATGACCCATCTTAACTAAGACACATCGCTTTAGGACCATTTCCTTTAGGATGTGGTATCAATAAAATAAAACCCATCTTAACTAAGACCATTTCTTTTGTTTAAAACCATTAGGACTTATGGGTTATTTCGAAAATCAAAAGACATATTGCTTTAACTACTAAAATGATCAAAATACCCCTACTATAGAAATAGGTGTATTTTATATTTTAAATATTTTCTAATATTACCATAAGGAAATATTGACACAAAGGATAATACTGCGTAAGCAAAGTCTCTGACCTGCAGGTGTTATGATAGATATTTAGAGAATATCATGGATTATTTACGTAACGTCGTACATTTAGAGAGGAAGAGTATACTAACACCTCTTTAAATGACATCTACCACCTTAGACTTCTAGTCCAATAATCCACGACTTCCTATAATGTTTTCACTTTCCAAAGAAGCTATCCTAAAACAAACATTCAAGTCATGTTCCTCAGGGCCCTAAATTATTAGATCATTTCAATAGTCTCAAGGGACGATATTGCGTATAAATTATCTTGTATGTCTTAACTAATTAGTCACATATACCTAATATATAAGTATATTGGTCCTATGATAGAATCTCAACTATAGTATATCAAAGTATACACTTCCAGTTTTGCCAAACCACCAATTCATACTCAAGCCGTAGGGTATAAGCTCATACTGTAGCAGGAGTAGTTTGGGTTTCTACCATATAGTACTTTTAGAAACTACTATTATAGGTCCAGTTCTACATATTTGAAATACACCTATGTTATAAAGTGAAAAGACTACTCACTAACTAATGGTAAGTAATTCGTCACTTGGAATTTATAACATAATAACCTTATTATGATGAAATTTCCTATCATCCGGTTAAGAATAACAATTTATGTATTAAGTAACTCGTGATTCATACTTTACTGTGAAAGACCTATATTCACATTGATCACTTAGTTAAATACAATGGGTCTTTTTCAATGAAAATTGTGCATAAATTAAAATGCAAAAACACAAATAATTTATGAGAATAAATCTTTTATTAATTTAGTCAAAATTACATAAAAAATATAGTTTTAGTGGGCATACATTCTAAAAATTAACACCATCCACGATGAAAAAAAAGAAGGTTCTATTAGATCTTCACCATTAATTAGAAAAGTTAAAAAGACGGAAAAAAATAAAACTACTTTGAAAATCCCTATGACAATTCTTTAACATGATTTGGTTAATAACTTTCAAATTATACTTTTTAACATTAGATGATGAAGAAGAAAATAAGATGCATTTCGAATTTACTTTCTTTGATTTCAAATAAAAAATAATAATAGATTCTCATATTGGTAATTAGTTAATCTTTTAACAATAATATTTTTAAAAAAACACAAATAAATTGTACATAATTCTTCTATAATTTATTCTTTATACACATAAAAACATCCACTGTTGTGCATTATTACTGGTATGACCTTTTGTAGATGTATCTCATATCATTTTTGCTTTTAACCCTGTGCAGATCCTATTCTCCATCTTTGTTAATGTCAAATTGTAAAATAGAAGAATTAATTTCTTTCTTTTTGTTGGTTGTATGTTCAAAACTGTAGGAATTCACTTTGAAATATCAATATTACAGCTAAGGCTTCCTACATTTAAGAAAATAATGTGCTAAGATTAAAAGAGTAAGCCTAAAACATTTTGTGATAATCATGTCAATACTGAAACAGGAACGACCAATGACCAAACTGGGCACTACTTGCTTACGAAAAATTGTTATCCTCTTCTGAATTTTGGTTGTCACGCCCCGAACTGAGGATGACATGGCAACACCCCCAAAGAGGAAATGTCGAACCCTTGCATCCATAAATGGCCATTAACCAAGACATATCATCCATTCATAACTTAAGAGATAACAATACATAGTCTTAAATTACAAATTAAAAACCAGACATAAAAACTGAATCCATGTTAATAAACAATTCCCAAAAACAACGTGCTCAAACTAATAAAAAATAATAATAGCTCATCACTCTAAGTCCTCATCAAACCACTCCTTCAACTCATTCTCATCTAATTGAGAACCTGCAAAAGGGTAGATAAGGAGTGAGCTTACTAGCTCAGTAAGGAAATCTGACTTACCTGAGATTGAGTATGCTACATATATATATACATTTATAAAACGACTGCTCAAAATAGCTTTCAAGTTATTGTAGTACACAACTCTTGGGGTTTCGAAATATCTTCTTGGTGGGTTGGTCGCACCATATGAAGATCTCAAAATATCACACAAGAAACAAGAGGGAGGAAAAAAAGAATAATGAATTTCTTAACTTTACTCAATACTGAATTGAATGAGGCACAACTGACACCTGAATATTGAACCGGTGCTGTTTTTTCAATAAAAATAATGACAAATAAATCAAGGGAGAAAAAGACCAATGCATGAATGGAGGAAAACCGGTGCCAGAATCAAGTAGAGGAGGGCTGGCGCCGGGTAGGGGAGGTGCGGCCGGCGTCGGGTGTCGCTTCAGTGACACTGGTGCAGAACAAAGTGCAGCCGGCGCCGACTGTGCTTTGGGAGTTGCACGAATGCGATTTTTGGAGCACCAAAAGCCAACCTGCAACATCTCAACTCTACGAACCAATCCAACCATCCACTTTATCAAGGAAAAACACCATTTTGTGTACAAAAACCATTTAAACATATATAATACATACTTAAACATAACTTAATTCACGAAGATGATTCATGCTTGGGGCTTGGTTTAGCTTAACTGACCAGTCTGCTAATTATTTTATCTGATTAAGAGAAGGGACTTAGCTTATCTTAGGTATTGTATCCCCCTAATAGGGCCTTATAGCTTATAGAGTTTTGGGAATTCCCTACCAAAGCAAATCCCACAAGCAATTCAACATTCTCATGAATCAAAATCAAAGCATAAATATAGAACATAGCTTAAACTCATACACCCCATTTACAACATCAAAACATAATTGAACAAGTAAACATATCATGCTCAATACCATTTTTCGTATATTCAAAATAATGCCTTTCATAAAGAATTCAAGAACACCTTTGATTTATAAGAAACAGTAACCAGAAACCAAAACGTAGGAAACCCGAATTTCCTTACCTAGGAATTCAAACACAAAAAATCCCCCCAAAGCTTCCCTTCAAGCTACCAAATACTTATTCACCTTTAATTGAAACCCAAACAATACAATTAATCTTCTGATCGATTTTCTCTAATTTAGAACCCTAATACTCTAACTTCAATTCAAGAATAACAAGTCTCAATCCTATACTACAAACACCACAATCAACAAAAGAAAGGCTAACTTAGCAAGATTTGATGTCAATGGCTCAAGCCCCTTCTTAGATTCTTCACTTCCTCTCCTCTCTTCTGGCACTGATACTGAATAAACAACGTAACTGACGTTATGACTGAACCTCTAATAAGTAATTAACTAAAACTCCCTAATACAATAATTGTTACTTAACCCCTTAACTTAAAATACTAACTCTAGAGCTCTTCTAATACATGGATCCTAACCCACTAATTAAAAACAACCGAAGCCCAAGAAAGCCCATAAAGGGTAGGAGGTCCGTGGGCTTACAGAGGTACATTTTATTTTGCAAATAAAACTGTAAGTTTTTTAATATATTTAGTAAGCAACTTAACCTTAAAAGTCATAAAGAGCCATGAAAAGCAACAATTTTCTGTGGCAACAATTTGTAACTGGACGTGCTACACATACTATCTTGTAAAGCTAATTTATTTCATTTTTAAAAATGGTACATATTATCCATATCTGTCTCTAGCAGTATCATTTATTCTCATGTCATTAATCAATAATAATCTCATGATAGTCTCAATCCCAAGAGGCCCTAAGTCATCTTTGTAAACATAACCACACATCATTGGAGCAAGGAAGGAGAGGAGGTAAGTATTTTTATAATGTATTGATGAGATTAATACAGTAATAATGATAATAGTTATAATGGAATAGATAATATATTATTCATATTTTTTTTTTAAAAAATATGTTAAATGTCTACTTTATCCATGAATGACCAAAGGAATATCAACTATTTAATAGGTTAGTTGGAAGTGTTGATGAAATTAATACCATCCATAATGATTAGATCTACATAATTTAATTGGAGAAGTTAAAAAGGTTAAAAAATAAAAATTACTTAGGAAATTTATATGAACAATTCACTCATTTCTTCATTTCTAATATATACATTTAGATTAGTATAAATTTTTAGAAGAAATTGCATAATCACTTCTTCCATGGATGGATAATCTCGTTTATTAGTTCTTGGTGGAATGCAAAATCTGCCTCAGGTTATTGCTCCATGTGAATAGAGTAGCAGTCTTAATGAAGCTTTTTTAAAAGGTAATATTTGTTATCCTGATGGTTTTTTAATTCCCTAAATCTTGTAATCGAGGTATTAAAAAACGACATGCTACCTTGATGCCATAGTTCAACGAGAAAAATTGAAGAGTTTTGCCCGTAGGCTCACCTTACATTGCTGCCTGTTAACCAAGTTTTCAATTATTGAGATCCTTTTCAGTTTGAAAATTCATAAAGTGCATAGTAACAGTATAAATTTAAGGTCGCCCTTGACGCTAAACAATGAAGTTGCCTGTCAATTCCCAATTAATGATGCTATTAATATCTATAATTTCTTGAAAGAAAATTTCAAGGAATATCCGTTCACTATTATTTGTGAATGTTGAATTCTTCTCAATGATTGAATATGTAATATGGTATTCATCCCTTTACGCAAGAAAGTTACATAGCAAGACAGTTATAATTTTTTTATGACGTAATAGCTATTTCAAACTAAGGTAAAATAGAATTATAACTTGATGATTAACCAAGTCTTAATACCTTTGTACCTGTTTGGAAGGCTAAAGAAAGGGATGTGTATCGACAGGAATAGCCATCCCTTTCTTTAGCCTTTATATCTCGATCAATTAAGCTGTGAAGGACATTTTGACCGGATTTGTAATCTATAATTTCCAATTGCTATTTATTTTTCCTCAAAAAATGTCTATTTGGTTAGAAAGCAATTGCTTAACATGTGAAGCAATTAATTAGAGGATAATTAGCTAGAATAGATTATTATTTGGGAAAAGAGAGAGGGGGAGGGGGGGGGGGGACTACTACAAAGCCAATTCTAGTTTCTTAAAGCACAATTAACACCAAGATTTCAATCTATTAACTGGGCTGTTGCCTTCAAGACAAAGGAAATAATCTACTATAATCAGAAACCACCAAAAAGTGTAATTGGAAAAACGATCATTTCGTGTCATTTTTTGTCTATAAGTCAAAAAATTGTTTACAATACATTACTTCAGTCAAAATGGAAAATGCCTCTAGAAAATGAAAACATAGAAACAATCCCAAATAAATAAATAAAAAGACTAAAAAGGTAATTTTTCTTCTTTTTTTTTTAAACAAAAAAAGGAATACATCGCTAAGGTAAGAGCAGCACACAATGTATTGGAACCTTGTGCACAAACAGAGACCATAGACAAGGTGGTTTTTACATCCTCAGCAACTGCTATCATTTGGAAGGATAATCATTCATCAACCCGAGCAGCATAATTGGATGAGAGACATTAGTCCGACATCAACTTTTGCCGCAAATTGAAGGTATAATATCTTGTTATCATCGATCTCAGTCAATATAAGAACTTTTGAACAAATTTTCATGTTACTTTTTTATTATTAAAGTTTTGTTAATCTCATCTCGATCACATCTCTTTAACTCGATGTTACTCTCATGAGTCATGACCCTTAAAGCCGACCTAATTTGACTTTTATGATATGAAAGTTGTGGCATGCCCTGTCAAAAACCCTAGTAGAGAAGACTGCTTGGGCCTTGGCAATGGACAGAAGAGTGAGAATGGTATCTACCAATGCCGGCTTGATGATGGTTCCTAATTTATCAATCACAAACCCTTTACTTGAAAGGTGCAGCAAAGATGTATGAAGATGGAGCTTTTATGACGGTCGATCTTGATTTCGTGGTGGATGCTATAACTATCAAAAAATTCTATAACTATTTAACAATTGTTTTTGCTAGGCATAGTTTGGTTAGGATAAAATGTGCAAGTAAAAGGAAATAAAATAAATATGAAAGTAAATGATTTGATTGTATCATTTGGCTGGATAAAAAGATGAGAGAGGAAGTAAAATTGGAAGAGTACCACAAATTTCATATTAACATTTTTTTTCTCTTCCAAATTTGAGAAATTATGTCCGTTGAGGGAGAAAAAATGTCTTAGAAAAGATAAAAGATAATATTCATATTATCTTCTTAATTTTTTAACTAAGAAAGAGAAAAAGTGAGAAAATAAATTAAATAACTATTCCTCTGCTCTCTTGCTCTTCCTCCTCTCTCTTATCCCAAATAAAGACAAAGTAAAAGAAAATAGTTCTCTCATTGATATATTTACATCCCTTTCTCTCCTTCCCTCTTTTCTCTTTCTGTTGTGGAACAAGGCATGTTATTGTTTAAAATTTAATTTCTTTATTAACTTTAAAATTTTAAAAAAATTATTTTTTTTCATTGAAATTGTACAGAGTGAACCGTGTGTAGAGAAGCTTTTCATTGGTGGTGATCTGAATGGACATGTGTATACTAATCATAGCGGGTTTGAGAGTGTTTATAGAGGTCAGGGTTTTGGAGTTAGAAATGAAGCAGGAACTGCTATTCTTGACTTTATCTTGGTATATGATTTAATTATAGCAAACACCTAGTTTAAAAAGAGAGATTCTCACTTAATAACTTTCAGAAGTGGATTAAATTCCAGTCAAATAGACTTCTTTATTATGAGGCATATGTATCGTAGTGATTGTACGGATTGTAAAATTATTCCAGATGAGAGTGTAGTTACACAAAACAGGCTATTGGTCCTCAATTTTAATTTTAGGAAAAAAGGTAAACAGCGGAGTTATCGGGTTAACTCCAGGATCAAGTGGTGAAAGCTACATGGCGATGAAATAATAGCCTTAGTCGATAAGATAGTTCAGGTGAATGACTAGTCTTCTGATATGGATTCAGGTCTAGATACTATATGGAGAAAAATGGCTCACTGCATTAGGGCAATAGCTAAGGAAGTATTTGGTGAATCTAAAGGAAGAGTGCCACTAAATAAAGACGTGTCGTGGTGAAACAACGAAGTAAAAGAAACCGTAAAGAGTAAAAAAGAGTACTATAGAAACTTAGGGAAGTGCAGGAGTGATGAGAATTTTGAAAAATATAATATCGTGAGAAGAGAAACTAAAGAAGCTGTTAGAAAAGTAAGGTCTACAGTTTTTAAGGATTTATACGAAAAACTAGATACTAAAGATGGAAAGAAGAATATATATAGACTAGTGCGTTTCAGAGAGAAGAAGACTAAAGATATCGATGCGGTGAAATGTGTAAAGGACAACAACCACAGAGTTTTGGTTAAAGACAAAGAAATCAAGGAAAGATGGAGGTCATATTTTAATATGTTATTTAACGAGAATCAAGTTCAAGTTCTGAACGTGGGTAGCCTTGCGATTTTGAACAAAGAGGTTAATCGTGCATGTATTCATCGTATTCAGAAGCATGAAGTTCGAGAGGCCTTTAAAAAGATGAGACCAAAAAAGGCAGTGGGACCGGATAATATACCGATCAAGGTTTGGAAATATTTAAAAGAGATAGGTATTGCGTAGTTGACAGGTCTGTTCAGCAAGACATATAGAGTTAATAAGATGCCTACAGAGTGGAGGAAGAGTACTCTAATTCCTCTGTAAAAGAATAAAGAGAATGTTCAAGATTGTGCCAATTACCGTAGCATTAAACTCATGAGTCATACGATGAAGTTTTGGGAAAGAGTGATTAAATAGAGGTTAATGGGCATTGTATAGATTTCAGATATTCAATTTGGTTTTATGCTTGAATGTTCCACTACAGAAGCAAGTCATTTATTACGACAGATGATTGAGTATTATAAGGAAAGAAAGAAAGATTTGCATATGATATTTATTGATTTGGAGAAAGTTTATGACAAAGTGCCTAGAGAAGTAGTTTGGTGGGTGCTGACCAAGAAAGATGTATCGCTAAAGTATATTACTCTCATTAAAGATACATATAAGGGAGCATGTACAAGTATAAGGAGATGCGCTAGAGTGACTGCAGAATTTCCTATTACTATCGAGGTGCATCAAGGATTAGAGTTTAGCCCTTTTTTCTTTGCGGCTATTATAGACAAGTTGACTTGCACTATACAAGGGTGGTGCCATAGTGTATATTGTTTGCTTATGATATTGTGTTGATTGATGAGATTAGAGGCGGTGTAAATGCTAAATAAGAGTTGTAGTGACAGACATTGGAATCTAAGGGCTTCAGAATTAGTAGGAGTAAAACGGAGTATATGAAATACAAATTTAATATTGGCAGAAATATAGCTCAAAGTATAACTTTGGATAGTAAATATATACCGATAAATGATTGATTTTGATATCTAGAATCTATTATTTAGAAAGACGGAGAGCTCGATGGTGACGTTGCACATCGAGTTACAGTAGGTTGGTTGAAATAGAGGAGTGCGACTGGTATTCTATGTGATCATAATATACCATTAAGCCTAAAGAGAAAGTTCTATAAAACAGCCGTAACACCTACTTTACTATATGGCACAGAATGTTGGATAGTTAAAAAGTATCATATTTACAAAATAAAAGTAGTTAAGATGCGTATATTACGGTGGATGTGTGGGTATACTAGAAATGATAGAGTAAAAAATGAGACCATTAGAAAAAATGTGGGTGTGGCATCTATTGAGTAGAAAATGAGATAAAGCCGCTTGCATTGGTTTGGATATGTACAGAGAAGACCGGTGGATGCTCTAGTTAGGAGGATTGAGGGAGGGAGGTAGGATATGCTAGGCAGAGGTAGAGGCAGGCCTAAGACGATATGAATAGATATAATTAGGAGAGATACATCTTTGTTAGATTTAGATGAAAATTTGACGGTTGATAAAAGGAAGTGGAGAGAGAGCATTCATGTGGATGACCACATGTAACCTGGTATTGGTTTATGTAGCCGACCCCAAATTTTTTGAAACTAAAACTTAGTTTGTTGTTGTTGTTTAAAATTTAAAATACTATTATTTTTGTGTTCAAATAACTTTTTAAGTTATTATTATTCTTGAACTATTTTTAAAGTATTAAAATCAACCAAAGACCTAATTTTGATATAAAATTTAGGGGTAAAAATGTCTGCACATATCCTCACTACTTTCTACCCTACCTTTGATTTTGACCACTAGGCACTAGGGGCACCATCACAATCCTACCCCACCTTCTGCCAGTTTCTTGGTGAATGTTTTCATAGATAAAGCCAAGGTGTGGGAAACATGGGAAGTTCTGGGAAGTTCAAGCACTAATTGTCTTCCATCAAATTATGCAATATTGGGGCATAGAAGGAAGTACATGGGCAAAGAATACGCATCAAATTCCTAATGTAGAGTTTGTTTACTTTTTGGCTGAATGGCAGCAATAAGAGACAGGTTTAGGTGGTTGCAATTGCCTTTAAAACTATATATATCTTTCGAAAAAAAATGAAAAATTTAAAATGTTATTTAAACCTTATTATTTATTTTTAAAAAATTAAAAAAAATTCCAAATTATTTTCTGCCATTTTATTTTTGGTAACTTTGCATTCCAAGTCTAAAGTTTTGATTCCGTCCATGATTACAATTGTTGCTCTAGAGTCATTTCAACAAACACAATGGATGATTGTGAAGAACATTGAAGTGGCAAGGACCAAATGCACAAGCCCAAGTCTTTCTTGATAAGTAATAACTTTATTGATTATAAAAATGACCGGATCATTGATTCAGGCTACTTTAATCATATGATTGGAGATGTGAAAAAGTTATCAAATTTAACAAAGTGCAAGAGTACATGAGTTGTGGTAACCACAAATAATGCAAAACTACCAATTACACATATTGGTAAAATAATGATTATCCCCCAACACATTCCTCATAAGGTTCAACTATAGAAAGTGTGTCATGTTCCTGGGATGAAGAAACATTTATTGTCCATGTCCCAACTTGCCGCCTCAGGAAATTATGTGGTATTTAGACTAAACGATGTAAAGGTCTACCAAAATTTGAAGCCTATTTGGCCACCGATCATGGAAGGATGATGGCTGGAATCAGTTTTGTTAGTGTTATGCTATAGAGACAACCACTTGTATATCATATATGACACATTTATTAATAAAATGCATTCTTTATCTTTCAATTTAATTAATCATTCCTCGTATATGTGTATAAAACTGTTAGATAAAGTCCTAAACACATAGTATAGTACTAAGAAAATTATGATAGAAATCATAATGTGAGATTCCTACTATGATATGTAATACTTGTACTGAAATTATCCCTAGTCATAGTATTAGTGAGATAGAACATTATTTATATGCAATGACTAGCACATGTTACACTTCTTAATTTGATCAAGCAGTGGTTCTCATATACGTGAGTATTGTAATACTCAAAATTAATATGTGAATGCTTGTTGAGTGAACAAGTTTATTGGATGACATAACTATGAGATAATCACATGGATAACTATTTAGTACTAGTGATAGAATCTCACTATAGTAAATGTACAAGTATCCTTAGACTTGAAATCTCTAAGGTACTTTGTTTACTAAGCATTGTACTTTGATTCCAATCTCTAGAGTCCCTACAAGACCGTTTATGGGATGGATATTGGGTACAATATAAAGTAAACGAAAGTAGTTAAGAGAGTCAATAAATGATTCATCATTCTTAATAGTAGGGGTGTATATCTCATGGCCTCTTGTATGAAATCATTACTTGAAAAGTCCTTGGCCAAGGTGACTAAATATTGTAAATAGTTTCAATTGATACACAAATTGAGTAATAGATTCTGGACCAACAAGTACTATAAATTCGGGTTAGAATTAATTATATTCTAGTAGGAGTTGACATTAATTTCATACTTTAAAACTGAATGAGATATAGTATGATGAAAGGAGTTTATTGCACTGAGTTTTGCTATTGAAAGGTTCATATTAAGCCACTTGACGTGGTCATAGTGTATTACTAAATGCCACTCATAATTTACTGAATATGAATTATTAATTGGAGATTAATAAATTAATTCTAATTAAAATTAATAAGTTAATTCTAATTATTAAGGATTATAATTCTATAGTGATTAAAATTAATTCATATTTTGTTATCAATAAATTGAAAAACCTAATTAATAGACCAAAACAAAAGAGAAATTGGAACTCAAGATATTATATGATAATATTATAGAGTTAATTTGTGAGAATACATAATTTTATTGGCTAATTATAAAATAGCTACATTTGTTGAGGTTAAAATTGTAATTACTTAACAAGTTGAGGGCCAAAATTATAATTTTTAAAAACCAAGCTGATGCAGTGATATTGCATTGAATATTTTGGGTGACTTTTGGATAGATCATGTTATAATTTAATGCAATATGAGATTTATTTGAACAGTTTACTCTCTTTTTGTGGTTATTTAATTTTCTAGGGGCTTGAACGAAAAAACACACAAGTTGCGGGGTTAAAGAAGTAATTTTCAAAAAGATCGCATGAGGAGAGTTCAATCCGACGTTGAATTCATCAAGCAGGGGCCTGATTGAACTCTCCAACGGACTTTAGCGAAGATAAAAGCCGAAAAGAGCGAATTTTGGAGGAGGAAGCAATTAGGGATGGATTTTGTTCAATTTCTTTTGACATTAGTTTTAGGTATTATCTTCCTAGGTTTTTATTGTTGTAATTTTGAGAGGGTTTCCATTGTTGGACACATATTGGAGGCTACTCGTGGACAAACTTGGAGATTATATTAGTATACCGTGATGTTTTGTCATACCTTCTCTTTTAATTTGTTCTTAAATTTCTCTTCAATTATGTATTAAGTTCTTATTCTAAGACCTTGATGTAGCTAGTATTGATTATTATATTATCTTGTGATTCCGTTATTTGAAGGGTGTTACTAAATCTTTGCCTGATTATTGTACTCAAAATAATTAAATGCCTGACCACCATCAGATTGATTTATCATTAACTAGAAAAATTCGAAAGATGACTTAGTTAATTAGGACAGGTAATCAGACCACAAATTACATGTGAAATAAAAATATATTTGCATGGTTTATATGATCATTATAATGTCATGTTCTTGAATGCGTTCCTTGGAATTGAATTCAACATAGAAATATAGTTGGGTTATTTGGAAGAATAGAAGTACTATACCTTGAAAAATGATATTGGTTAATTTTGGATATTTATTAACTGATAAGGTACACTCTAGAATAACAGGTCGCATTGGTAATATAAGAGTTAATCTAGTGAAATCATGTGCCTTAAATCATCTCCTAACAATTTTTATCCAGGAAGAAGTGCTAGTTGAATTATTTAAATTTAATTCTCAAAATAACAATCGTTGGAATCTTCGTTTTCTTTTCATGCAAGTTAGAATAAATTTCATTAGAAGGAGTTTTAATTTCTAATCTCTGTGGAACGACCTTGTTACTATAAATGAGATCTAGTACACTTGCTAGTGTTCCGAATTGGTTATCATAAGCCCGTAATATGAAGAATGGCTTCGTTGTTGTGGTTTTCCTAGAAAGGTTTAGGAAAACCTAATGTGTTCACGTGTGTCTCTTCTGGAGGCGGTGAACAAGGTTATGGATTGAATATACATATATATAATTGAGGCGGCCATGGTGTGTTGTGTGTGAAAATAAAATAGCAGACACAACACAGTAGCTTTTGCTCCTATTTTCAATTTTTCTCTGAAAAACTGTAGCCTTCTTTTGGGAACTATTTCTTCTTCTCCAAATTAAAAACCCTAGCCACCATATTATTTTTTTAGTGGAAAATTTTGATGGTTCTTGAATACATCATCATGTGGATAAATATTAGAGAAATTCATATTCTTAGAATTTAGTAATTCGTACTTGGACAATTTTTCAGAAAGGTTCCGCGTGCAAAGGAAAATTTTAAAAGTTTCATTTTTAAGGTAACTAATTTTTCCTTCATTCTCCTAATCTGTTTAATTACGTACGAGTGATCCTTTGAGTGGATTTCATTTTATTTATCCGATGTAGGTAAACTGATTTGAATGATCGAAGTCCAATAATGGTATGAGAGCCACATCGTATGTGTTTTACAGGTTTATTATTATTTTTTAAATTATTTCAAAATAAAATTTGGCATTATAAAATTGTTTCATAAATATTCTAAAAGTTAAAATTGTTTCAAAATTATGTTTGGGTCTGTGAAAATTATTTTCACAAATATTTTGATTTTGAAAAATTCATATTAATCGATGTGATTGTGATCACACCAAATTGCTAATAGAGATTAACATGTTTTTAAAAACCAAATCCAATTAAAAAATTATTTCTAAAATTGGATTGAAAGAACGAAAAAAAAAAATGAAATGAACAAAAAAAAAATTAAAAGCTCGCCAAAGGGTCAGGCGACCAAAGAAAGCTCTTCTAGGCTGCCCAGGGAGCAACCGAGGCGGCCTAGGAGCTAAGTTGCCCAGGAGGTTCCCAAGCAACCCAAGGTACTTTTTTTTAAAAAAATTATTTTTTTTGTTTTAACCCACAAAAGTTTCCTTTTTCACAATAAACCCAAAAAGTTTCCAAAATAGGATTTTGGATTAATTGTTTATTCTTTTCCAAAATAAAGATTTTGAAATTTATATTTATTATTATTTTATTTTATTTTTTTTAAAATAATGATTTTGAAAATTTTATATTTCTTGTACAATTATTTTGCCTAATGTTTTAAGTATGATTTTGACATGTTAGCTTAGTTATGAACTTAAACCAATTAATTATGATTAATTAATATTGTGTCATGTATATTTATCGCTTTGTTTTGAATAAATATGGTCTACGTATCCTACCTCCTCTATTGTTCTTATGTAATTTCTCTTCTCATCTAATTTCACTCGAATGTAACTTGCTTCGTCTTGATCACCATCTCCATAAGTTTGAAAAATAATTTATAATTCTCTCTAATCCTATGTAATCTAATTACATAAATTTTTAATAAAGAAATATTGAGTTACATTCGAGTAAAATTAGATGAGAAAAGAAATTACATAAAACAATAGAGGAGGTAGGATAAGCAGACCATATTTATTCAAAACATGTATGAACACATAGGCTTGACTAAAATTAATTTCCTACTTAGCTCAAGAAAATTAATCTGGAAACGTTTATAACCAAGCCATATAATTGAGTCTATTACAATTTTGTCAAATTATTGATATTTATGCATGCCAAATGTATGAGATCGCTAATATAACAAATCCCTCAATTAATATTAAACATAATGCATTCCTTTAATATTTTAAGAAGCGAGCTCTTTTTCAAGACCAGATTGTTGGGTAGACTAAAGCCTACTTGACATCAAGTATGTTCGAATTATGAAATTTAAATTCCTGATTAATTAGTTAGGTTTAACTAATTTCTTATCCCGGTTGGGCTAACTCAAGTATAAAAAAAATTAGAGGCAAGATTGGGTTAGCTTAAAGGCTTTAAGATTAAAAGATATTAATCACCCAATGATTCGTTAATTATATTAGATATAATTGGTATTGGATACCTACCATTGAATTTAAAAATAATTTGCTAGGTAGATCCAAGGTTATTCTTAAAGAATTTAGATACTACTCCACCAGAAAAGCTTTCAACGGGCTTTCTCGAATCAATAGTGGGGGCTGTTGATTTGATTAAAACAGTGAAATAATTATGCACTTAATTAAAGACCTAATTATTTGTATATCATGTGTACATGTATTTTGCTAATTTCTCTATTTTTATATATAGGTCATCTGTATCATGTCAACCAACTTGAATTTACGTAGTACCTTGGAAACCAATAAGTTTACTGAATCAAGTTTTCTAGACTAGTATAGAAACTTGAGAATCATTCTCAAGTTGGAAAAGTTACTCTACGTACTAAATGCACCTATGTCGCCACCACCATCCCAAGATGCTCCTGTTGATGAGCATTGATGCGTATATTTTGGGTGTATAAAAATCATTCAAATTTAAATCCATCCCTAACCAAGTTTTAATTAAAATATTAATCCCAAATTACACATATGGGCAAGTATACTCATCGCTAATATAGGGAATTAACGAGTATTGATCTTTAAGGAACAACTACCATTAGTTATCTTTCATTCATTATTTAACCGATCCAATAAAATGATAAGATGATAAAAAAGAAAATAAAAAATATATATATACAACTTAAAGATGTAAGAATATGCAATTTAGACAATTATTCTTGAAGACATGGCAATGATTGCGCAGCAAATATCACAATTAATTGTCATCTTGACATCATGAAGGAATTAAAATAGAATCCAATCGTTTCCCAAATAATAGACTCACTATCTAATGATTAAATTAGCAGATTTTTCAATTAAACCAACATAACTATAAAGATGCATTAAACTCACCCTTCAACAATTATCCATATACTCTAGGTAACAATGAACATGAAATTGGCCAATAACACTATACTCTAAGTGAAATCAACTAATCTTTCATTACCTTGGTTCTTTATCTTAACTTCATTTCCCAAGTCCGTTAAGAAATAACAAATATGAAATTAATGAAATTAAATTAACTCCTAACATCGTTTCCCAAATCAATTAGAAGCAAATCTAAATTCATCAATTCTTCCATAATCACAAGTAATCAAATACAAAAAATAATAAAAAATTGGTCAAATAGCTAAATGAATCTCAAAATAATATCAAATTATAATAAAAACATTAATTACATCATTATTATAAAAAAAATAAAGGTAAAAGAAAGAACTCATAGACAAGCCCTTCTTCTTCTCCTTGAAAAACTTCTTGAATAATACCCCTTGATTGATGAATCTCTTCTTCTTGTGAGTGATTTGAAGCTTTGATCATTGGATTTATATATATATTTTTTTGTGTTTTTCTTGTTTAAATAGGCTCTCAAGAGGCCAAAATTCATTCCCTAAGAGTTTTAGGCCGAGTAGAAGTTGAAAAATACCACATCTCTTAGGAAATTATCAAATTCGCCTTGATCAGAAAAATTCGCCAACATGGGACAGTATAGGGCCGACGCTAGCTGTGCTTCTGGTTGGCCCGACGTGCTCTATTTTTTCTCTAATAAAATCCCTTATTTTCTAGAATAGGGTCGGCGCCGACCGTGTACTGCTCGGCGTCGATTTTTTGTCGGTTTTCCCTTTTTCTGTAATATAAGGCCAAAACACCTTTCCAATGGTAAAATATCAAATATGAAGAAATATGACTAGTTATTGCACCAAATTTCTCAAAAAATATCCTCAAATAACTGGAAAATTATTGATGAATTTAACCCCTATCAAGTATGATGTCTATAAAAAGTACCACGAGGACAGTGACACAGCACCTTACATCATGCTCCCCTGAATTGCAAAAATAGTACGAGTATATAGATGTTTACTAGGATATTTTTCATCTAGGAGAGTTGTTGATGTACAAGTCAGAATGGAGAGATATGAGATTTCTAAACAACTGTTTCGTTCTGAAATGCTTGAGGGTACTTCTATGGCCACTCATGGGCTTAGAATGTTATGTTTAATTGAGAAACTTGGGTCTCTTAGATTCGTTATGGACAATGGATTAAGTATTGACTTAATACTTCAATCTTTATAGAGTAGTTTTTCGCAATTTGTGATAAATTACCAAATGAACAAGATTGAGTTCACTATATCTGAGCTGATAAATTTTCTCAAGATTGCAGAATCATCCATGAAGAAAGAAGCCAATACAGTTATACTGGTAGATTCTTCATCTTCTAAAAAGAAAGTTCCTAAGAAGAATAATAATATAAGACTACTACTAAGCCCAAAGGTGGCGTGAAAAAAAAAAAGAGGTAGCTGCTAAAGACCCATGTCATAATTGTGGTGGGATGGGCCATTAGAGACGCAACTACAAAGCCTACCTAGATATCGCCAAAGAGAGGAAGGAGAAAGAGAAGCTAGCGGACACTTTTACTTTCACTCATAGTATGTTTATGATTGAGATTAATACTATTTTTAAAAATAAGATATAAATATTAGATACTAGATGTGAATCTCATTTGTGCAATAATTTGCGGGAACTAAAAGATAGAAGAAGGCTTGAAAAAGGTGATGTGGACCTACGTGCTGCAAATAAAGCAAAGGTTACTGCATTTGTTATGGAGACTTATCATCTACACCTACCTTCTGGATTGATTTTAGAACTTACAAACTGTTATTATGTACATGTTCTAATTAAGAACATTATCTCAGTTGCTTGTTTTGATATGAATGGTTTTCATTTTATTTTAAAAATAAAGGTTGTTCGTTTTTATTAAATGATGTCCAATATAGAACTACAACTTTGATAAATGGTTTGTATGTTGTAGACATGAATGATCCTATTCTCAATATAAACAATAAAAAATAAAGAAAAGATAACTCATCTCATCTTACTTATGCTATTGTCATTTAGGCCATATAAATGAGAATCTCGTTTTTAAGTTACACAAACTTGGTGACCTATGGTCATTTGATTACGAATCATATGACACATGCGAGTCTTGTTTACTAGAAAAAATGGTTGAAACACTCTTTTCTGGAAAAAAAGGGAAAGGGCTAAAGAGTTATTAGAACTTATACATATTGATGTGTGTGGCCTAATACCAATTCAAGTGCGAGGAGGGTAACAATATTTCATTACCTATATTGATGATTATTCATAATATGAGTATTTGTATTTAATGAAATACAAATCAGAAGTCTTTGACAAATTCAAAGACTTCAGGAATGAAGTAGAGAAACAACTTGGTAAAAATATTAAAACTCTAAGATCTGATTGAGGAGGCAAATGTTTAGGCCAAGAGTTTTAAAATTATCTAAGAGATAATGTGATATTATCTCAATGAACTCCACTATATACACCTCAACATAATGGTAGAGAAGGAATCAAACCCTTCTAGACATGGTACGGATCATAATAGCTTTTGCAAACTTACCACAATCATTTTAGAGATATGTACTAGAGATTGTTTGTTTATATACTAAATAGTTTTCTGACATAAACAATTGATACTATCCTATTTGAGTTATTCTTTGGTAAAAA
The DNA here is from genome assembly GCA_026120185.1 of Voacanga thouarsii. NCBI lineage: Eukaryota > Viridiplantae > Streptophyta > Magnoliopsida > Gentianales > Apocynaceae > Voacanga > Voacanga thouarsii. Next base: position 2,281,310 of record JANUWF010001719.1, on the reverse strand, counting down.
AAAAATAGAGTTATCTCACAGGAGAATATGGGTTGCCCTACCTTTGTTAAAAGGACACAGTCAGACAAATTTGAAAGTAAGTTTAACAAATATTTATTTGTTGGATATTTGAAAGGATCATTTGGATATTACTACTATCATCATTTTAAAAATTAAGTGTTTTTTTCGAAGTATGTCGTCTTCTTAGAGAAGGAGCACATGTTTAAAAAAGATAGTAAGAATAAAATTGAACTTAGTAAATTTCAAGAAGAACAAATAAATATGGATCAACCGTTTGAACCCACATCTATTCAAAGAATAGATGAACTTTTATCTACACAAGAACCTCGTAGGTCAGGTAGGATACTATGGCACCTGAGAGATATGAATTTCTCATAAGTGACTATAATAACGTATTGCTTATAAATGAAGATGAACCTACCACTTACAAATATGTTCTGAATAGTTTAGAATTTGATAAATGACTTGAGGCCATGAAGTTAGAAATAGATTCTATGTATGACAACTAAATATGGACATTGGTTGATCCACCCGAAGGAAGCAAACTTATTAGGTGTAAATATGTTTTCAAAAAGAAAACCAATATGGATAGTAACGTAATTACCTATAAAGTACGACTGGTTGCTAAAGGTCATCGTCAACAACACGGTATTAACTATGACGAAACTTTCTTGCCAGTTGCCATACTGAAATCCATAAGGATACTCCTAGCACTTGTTGCCTGTTATGATTATGAGGTTTAGCAAATGGATATGAAAACAACTTTTCTAAATGAAAACCTAAATGTGAAAGTGTACATGATACAACTTGAGGGTTTCACATCCAAAAATAGCACAAAAGTGTGCAAGTTGCAAAGGTCCATTTATGGACTTAGAAAGCTTCTAAGAGTTGGAATATCCATTTTGATGAAATAATCAAAGAATTTGGTTTCATACAAAACATGGATGAACATTGTGTATACAAGAAGGTTAGTAGGAGTGCAGTCGTTTTCCTATTACTTTATATAGATAACATATTACTAATAGTAAATAATGTCTCGGTTCTTTAGTCTGTGACGAATTGGTTATCTAAGAAGTTCTCCATAAAAAACCTTAGAGAAACAACCTATATTCTAAGAATTAGAATCTATAGAGATAGATCAAATATGTTGTTCTGTCTTTCACAGTCAACATATATAGACAAAGTGTTGAAGAGGTTCAGTATGGATCAATTCAAAAAGGGATTCTTACCCATGTCTTATAGGGTAAGCCTTTCAAAGTGATGTCTCCCAAGACACAAGTTAAAAGGGATCACATAAATAGAATTTCATATGCCTCGGCAATTGAATCTATCATGTATGCTATGATATGTACTAGGCCCAATGTATACTGTACTCTTAGCTTTACAAACAGATATCAATCTGACCCTAAACAGGGTTACTGGGCGGCTAAAAGAATATCTTTAAGTACTTGCGAATGACTAAAGACTTATTTTTGGTATATGGAGAATGTGATTTAAAAATAAAATGGTATACTGATGCTATCTTTCAATCCGATAAGGATGACTTCAAATCACAATCAGGCTACGTATTCACATTAGATAGAAGGGTAGTAAGTTGGAAAAGTTTCAAACAAGATACTCGTACCGACTCAATGACTGAAGCTAAGTACATAACTGCTTCTGAAGCAACTAAGGAAGCAGTTTGGATCAAGAAGTTCGGTAAAGAATTAGGAGTGGTTTCTAGCATTATTGATCTAATATCTTGTATTGTGGCAACAATGGAGCCTTTGCACAAACAAAAAAGCCACGATCTCATCAGTGATCCAAGCATATATTTAGGCGTTTTCACTTGATTACAGTGATCATTAATAGATGAGATGTAAAGATAGAGAGAGTTCCCATGGATGAGAACATAGCTAACCCACTCACTAAACTTCTACCCCAGAAGAAAATGTAGGCATGTTAAGTCATTTGATATTCGATATATGAATAATTGACTCTAGTGCAAGTGAGAGTTTGTTAGTGTTATGCCCTAGAGGCAATCACTTGTATATTATATATGGTATATTTATTAATAAAGGACATTCTTTATCTTTGAGTTTAATTAATCATTCCGCGTATATGTGTATAAAACTATTAGATAAAACCCTAAGCATAACATAGTGTTAAGAAAATTATAATAGAGATCATAATGTGAGATTTCTACTACACTATGTAATACTTGTGCTTAAACTATCCCTAGTCATAGTATTAGTGAGATATGATATCATTAATGCACAAAGATTAGTACGTGTTACACTTCTTAATTTGAGCAAGCGTGGTTCTCACATTCGTAAGTATTGTGATACTCAAAATTAACATGTGGATACTTGTTAAGTGAACAAGTTTATTGGATGACCTAATTATGAAATAATCACATGAATAACCATTTGGTGCTAGTGATAAAATCTCATTATAGCAAATGTGCAAATATCCGTAAACTTGAAATCTCTAAGATACTTTGTTTACCAAGTATTGTACTTTGATTCCAATCTCTGGAGTTCCTACAAGACCGTTTATGAGATGAATATTTGGTACAATGTAAAGTAAATGAAAGTAATTGAGAGGGTCAATAAAAGATTCATCACTCCTAATAGTAGGGGCATATATCACATGGCCTCTTGTATAAAATCATTTGGCTAAGGCAACTATGTGTTAGAAATAGTTCTAATTGATACACATATTGAGTAATAAATTTTGGAACAAGTACTAATAAATTTGAGTTAGAATTAATTACATTCGAGTAGAAGTTGGCACTAATTCTATAGTTTAAAATTGAATAAGATATAGTATGATAAAAGGAGTTTATTGCATTGATATTTTGCTATTGAAAGATTTATATCAAGCCTCTTGACTTTATGAATTTTTGAGTGGTCATAATGTATTGCTAGGTGTTGATCATGCTTTGCTAATTATAAATTTATTAATTGGAGAATTAATAAATTAATTTTAATTAGAATTAATAAGTTAATTCTAATTATTAAAGATTATTAATTCTATAGTGGTTAGAATTAATTCCTATTTTACTACCAATAAACCGAAAAAACCTAACAAGACACACATAAAAAAGGAATTTATACTCAAAATATTATATGATAATATTATGAGGTTAATTTGCAAGAAGTAATAATTTTATGGACTAATTATAAAATGATTATAATTATTAAGGTTAAAATTGCAATTAACAAGTTTGAGAGTCAAAATTGCAATTTTCAAAAATCAGGCCCATAATATGAAGAAAGGCATTGTTGTTGTGGTTTTCCTACAAAGGTTTAGGAAAACCCAATGTGTTCACGTGTGTCTCTTCTGGAGGTGATGAACATGGTTATGGTATTGTATATATAATTGAGGCGGTCGCGGTGTGTTGTGTGTGAAAAAAAATAGCAAACACAACACAGTAGATTTTGCTCCTATTTTTAGTTTTTCTCTGAAAAACTATTGCCTTCTTTTGGAAATTATATCTTCTCCAAATTAAAAACACTAGCAGTCATATTATTTTTTTAGTAGAAAATTTTGATAGTTCTTGAATACATTCTCGTGTGGATCAATATTAGAGAAATTCCTATCCTTGAAATTTAATGGTTCGTGCTTGGACAATTTTTCGGAAGGGTTCTGCACGCAAAAGAAAATTTTAAAAGCTGCGTAATGTGTAAATACCCCACCCAAAGTGAATTGGGTTTTATATTTTGACCACTTTATATGATGACCCATTCTTATAGATGGCTCACGAGATAGTCCATAGGCCTTGGAGGTCATGCGAGATTTAGTTAAATTGAGGAGTGTATTTGTTATTTAGTAATTTTGACAATTTAACCGATGTCTTTATTTAAACGATGTTCTCTTATTTTTATCGCCAATTGTACAGAGCGATCACTCACGGGTTCTAGACACTGGGAGAGAAATCTCTGAGATTTTCCAATATTGAAGATGTGTTCTACGAATTTTGGTTATTTATTTAGTTAAAGGATGATGGTTAGATGTTAGGAGGTTATCTTCCTCTCTATTTCTAGGACTCTAAAACCTAGATTTAATTGATTAGTTAGGGTGTTAATCCTATCGAATTTAGTATTATTATGGTTTGATATAAGGAATGATTGTGGTGGGTAATTAACTTGAATTGGAGATATTAGTTTGGTTATTGAGGTAAGTGGTTCTAAAATATTTTATTTTCAAGGGTATTATGAAATTTTATTTTCTGTATAAATTTAGGAATTGAGTTAGGTTATTTTGTTTGGCTTTGAACAATATTATTATTATGTGTTATGTGTGATGTGTATGTAATGACTTATAGGTTTAGGAGAAGGGGAGAAAGAACATATTCTAAAATTTATGTGAGACTGAAATTTGACATCTCTAATGGAATAAACAGTTAGGACTGATATCAGTAATCATCTTCTTAATTTGAAATTTATGAACATCTGTAGGTCATGTGTCAAGAATGTATTCAGTCTATTCTTTATATTTGAAAGGAATACATATATTTGAGTTCTTATGTGTGCATATAAATATATATGTTTAAAAAAAAAAAGTGATCGAATTGTGGGTGGAATTGAAGCGTTTCTAGAATTATGCATGTGAGTTCCGGCTTATTGAATTTGTTTAGTGCACTGCTTTGGCTTTTGAGCTTGTTTTGCTTAGAGTTGAATTTGAATCGAACGTTCGTGAATAAAAACTCGTTCGAATTCGTTTATATTTGAATAAAGCTTGTTTATTTAATAAATAACGAACTCAAACAAAATATTACGTTCGTTTATTAATCGAACGAACAAAAATATATACGCGAACATATATATATATATTTAAAAATAATGATATTATATTTGTTATATATATTTAATTATTTATATTTTATAATAATATCTTTATTTTATTTTGTTGTATTTTAAAAATATAATTACTGATATATTGTAAATGTTTAAATTTGATTTTTTAAAATAAAGTTTGGAATTATTTTTTTTAATTTTAAAATAAAAAATAAAAAATAAACGAATGAACAATTCGAACACGAATACTAATCGAGTTTTTTGAACTCGAACAAACACGAATGTAACTAAAGAATAAATGAATAAACTTAAACACAAACTCAAATTTAAACTCAAATTCAATTAATAAACGAACGAATTCGAACAGTGTTCCAATTCGATCTCGAAAATTCAATACTTGATTCGTTTGTTTTTAAATACAGCTATAGTTTTACCGTTATTAAGTTTTGGCTTTGAAAAGTGGTTCTGAAGGAAAAAAAGGTTGGCAGTGTTATGAATTATTGGAATCTCCATTAATTAGTGGAGGCTCCACTAATTATGGATTTATGTGAATTATTAAAAGATTTTTATGGATGTCCACCATTTAGTGGAGACACCACTAATTAAGATTAGTGGAAGATGATGTATGCCATGATGTAATCCACTAATTAGAGCTCTATAAATAGAGCTATTCTCTAAGCTTGTAATACACCATCATTTTGTGAAAGAAAGATTAGTGAAAGAAAGATTAGAGAAAGAATTGTGAGAGAAAGAAAGAGAGAAGTTTGAAGAGAAATTATTGTGCAAAGAATAGTTAGAATTTTCTTAGTGTGTAGTGTGTAGATTTTATTCTAACACTACCCTAATTTTATAACACGTTATCAGAACGAGTCTCTACCGTTATTAAAGCCAGAAGACAGGTACGCATTTATTGATCTCGCTAAATTCGAATTTGTAGCCCTTGATATTTCTGAAAAAAAAAATTATATGTCATACAGAAATGCATCTAAATGCTAAAAAAAAGGAGATCCATATGTCATGTGGATAAAAGGAAAGATTTGACCACCTGAAGATGGTCGTACCACCTACTGCACGGTATGAATGGTTGCACCTGAAGTTGCAAGATTGTAAAACCGTGAACTCCGTGATGTATAAAACTACATCTTAGTTAAAAATTTTACGGAGAAAAAGTAACTGATGAAGTTATATTGGAGAAGACATTCTCCACTTTTCATGTCCTACAGTAACAATATCGAGAAAAAGGGTATCCAAAATTGACAGCTTTAACATGAGTTATTATTGAGAAATCATGAAGCCAGATGAACTGGCTCAACAGCACTCCCAGAAGTGAATGCTGTTGGCTCCAGCAGAAGCCATCGTTATAGTCGTAGTTGTGGCAGTGGCCGTGGTTATGGTCATGGACACAGTCGATATTTCCCTTATCACAGAGAAATACTGGCCACCTGAAGTGGAACAGAAAAGATAATAAGGGAAAAAGATATTTCCATTAATAATAAGCATCACATCTTTTATTCATATCACTAGTGTTCATATGAACTTGAGGATACATGCTTATAGTTGCTCTTTTGTAATTGAGCTGACAAATGTAAGATGAATGTTTGTAATTGTTCTTTTTCAATATTTACATTAGAGGAAGATAAACAATTAGTAATTATGGACTTCAGCTTATCTTTTTCGACATCCTCCTCATTTTCTTTCCCCTTTGAGCCAGCATCGAGACTAGCAGCAGAATTAGCCGTAAAATTACTGCGAAATGAGTCTTGAGATTTTATAATCTCCTTAAGTTTATTATAATTAAATTTCTTATTATATTTGGCCTTGAAGCATGCTTGTCTCAATTTCTGTGTTTGGTCATCTAACTGCGTATTAGGACTTTCTTCCACCAACTGTTTTTCACATTCCAGTATCGCAATGGCTTCTTTCAACTTCTTCTCAGTCATATGTCCTCCTTCTTCTTTATTTGCATCTCCTGTAAATCGAAATGATATCATCGGTTATTTACTTATAAATCTTTCATAGTTTCATACTTGCAATTTATAAGTATGTATGAGAGAGAACTTGAACATTCTTGATTATGGTCTCCAAACTCACCAATTTCCTGTGAGGCCATCGACGAATTCCTAACTCCCTACATCTTTTCTTGAGACGGGTTATGCCAATATTCAGTTCTTTGGCTGCGCTCTTGATTGGTAGGTAAAAGTATTGCGAAATTGTTTCTCTTGATAGTGTTTGAGAGTTATTGCCCTTCTTCTCTCTCTGCCTCTTAATCATCTTCTTCTCCCCAGGAATTTTGTCTGCAATAATATCTTGAACTTCGATATTATGCATTTCATGAGTACTTACTCCGACTTCGTTGCCAATACCACTTATTATTTCTCCTAGAAAAAGAAAATAATATCAGTAAAGGTAATACCATTCAAAATCCATGTTTAAATGTATAATAACCTGGAAACATATTCTGGCTTTGTTCAAAATCCATTAAAGAGTAGAAAGGATCATGCACAAGCATATCCTCATTCAAAGGAATAGCATCAAAAGGAACAGATATTAAAGCGAGTCTCTTGTAGGGGCGAGATCAACTTGGTCCAAAGCGGTATGTTCAAAACTTCCATCGATTTACATAAAAAACAAACCAAAAGAGAGTTTAATTTCATTATCAAGCATACTAAAAACAAATGGAAGCCCTCAAAGGTATCTCACCTGAAATTAGGAGGAAGCGGTTGGTTTGGAAAGGAAAACATATCAAAATCTTCTGCGTTCGAATTAGGCAGAAGCGGTTGGTTTGGAAAGGAAAACATATCAAAATCTTCTGTGTTCGAATTAGGCAGAAGCGGTTGGTTTGGAAAGGAAAATACATCAACATCTGCTGCAGAAACCGAGTCAAAATTTGACCATATCTCAAATGAATTACGAGTCTCCATATCTGCTTTGTGATTTTTGTTTTTGATGTTTACTAATGACTGATAACTGAAATATATATCGATACACACACACACACACACACACACACATATATATATATATATATATATCTGTATGAGGAAGAAGAAGAGGTAGATGGTAGGTAGAGGGTCGGAGGAGAAGAAAAGACAAGAGAGGAAGATGAAAAGTCGGTACCGGGAAGAGTGAAAAAAAAAGGAGATATTTTTCTTGGCATTTCCTACTTATCATCATTTTCTTATATTTCTTTTCTTATTCTCTTGTGAAATCATTATTCCCTAAATTAGGGGGAGAACAGAAACAGTACAAGAAAGATCGTGATTGGACAACATCATTAAATTATCTTGATCCGCATACAAGCGCGTGTGAACTTGAAGTTCAAAAGATAATTCATTTGTAAAGCATTGCAAATCAAATGCCAGACGCTTTTGTTGACTCTGGAAGAGTAACAAAATCGCATATGCCAGCTATAAATGCTCATATTCTAATTGAAGTTCCAGCAGAACAAAATATTATACCTATAGCTGCTGAGTCAAAAATACGCTAGAAGTGTGGCCGACCTCTTGGTTCTAAAGAAAAGAGGATTAAATGATCCAGAAGATCATATTGAAGAAAATAATGATAAAGACCAAGAGAGAACTGATGACAAAGAACCAGAAGTTGATGAAAGTAACACTGAAATTTCTATCAATTATACCACTTTCGGTAGAAGTTGGAATTGGATAGAAACTGTTATTGATAATATATTTGCAGACCATATATCTCTTGATGTTATACAGGATAATGATGATCATGAACCAATATCAGTTGATGAATGTCGGCATAGAAAAGATTGGCTGCAATGGAAAGATGCGATTCAATCGGAGTTAAATGCACTGACAAAACGTGAAGTCTTCGGACCTGCAGTCCGAACACCAAAAAGTGTAAAACCTGTTGGCTACAAATGGATATTTGTGCGAAAGCGCAATGAAAAGAGTGAAATCGTTCGATATAAAGCGCGATTAGTAGCCCAAGGTTTTTCACAAAGACCAGGTATTGATTATGATGAAACTTATTCTCCTGTTGTTGATGCTATTACACTCCGATATCTTATCAGTTTGGCAGTACATGAAAAGATAGATATGCGCCTATTAGATGTTGTCACTGCTTACTTGTATGGAAATTTAGAAAATGATGTTTACATGAAAATCCCCGAAGGATTTCATATGCCTGAAGCATATAAACATTATCCTCATGAAAATTACTCCATCAAGTTGCAGAAATCATTATATGGCCTGAAGTAATCTGGGCGCATGTGGTTCACACGTCTTAGTGAATATTTATTGAAAGCGGGATTTAAAAATGACCAGGTATGTCCATGTGTTTTTATTAAGAAATCTGGTTCTAAATTTGTGATATTAGCTATATATGTTGATGATATTAATCTTATTGGAACTCCTGAAGAGCTCCAAGAAACAATTGATTATTTAAAAAGAGAATTCGAAATCAAGGATTTTAGTAAAATCAAAATTTACCTTGGTTTACAAATTGAACATCTGGAGAGTGGAACATTTATTCATCAATCAACATATACAGCAAAAGTGCTAAAAAGATTTTATATGGACAAAGCACATCCATTGAGTATTCCAATGATCGTCCGATCATTAAATGTGGATAAAGATCCTTTCCGACCTCAAGAAAATGATAAAGAACTCATTGGTCCTGAAGTACCATATCTCAGTGCAATTGGTGCATTGATGTATCTTGCTAATAATACACGACCTGATATTGCTTTTGCTGTCAATTTATTAGCAAGATTTAGTTCTTCACCAACACGACGGCATTGGAATGGAATTAAACAAGTCCTTCGATATCTCCAAGGTACAATTGATCTCGGATTATTTTATTCAAATAAAACCAGTCCAACATTGATAGGTTATGCAGATGCTGTTCATTTATCTGATCCACATAAAGCACGTTCTCAAACGGGCTATCTATTTACATGTGGAAATACTGCTATATCATGGCATTCTACGAAACAATCTATAGCAGCTACTTCTTCAAATCATGCTGAAATTATAGCCATTCATGAAGCAAGTCGAGAATGTGTATGGCTAAGATTCATGATTCATTATATCCGAGAAAGTTGTGGATTATCATCAATCAAAGATATTCCAACTCCTCTTTATGAAGACAATGCAGCTTGCATAGCTCAATTACGAGGAGGATATATTAAAGGAGATCGAACAAAACATATTTCACCAAAATTCTTCTTTACTCATGAACTCCAGAAGAAATGTGAAATTGATGTGTTACAAATTCGGTCATGTGATAACCTCGCAGATATTTTCACGAAGACTTTACCGACTGCAACATTTGAGAAGTTGAGATATAAAATCGGTATGCGTCGGTTTAAAGATTTAAAGGAATCATCTCATCAGGGGGAGTAATAAACAGACATATAGAATAGTGTACTCTTTTTCCTTCACTAGATTTTTTTTCCCACTGGGTTTTTATCTAGTAAGGTTTTAACGAGGCATATTCTTTATGTAATGGATGGACATCCAAGGGGAGTGTTATGAATTATTGGAATCTCCATTAATTAGTGGAGGCTCTACTAATTATGGATTTATGTGAATTATTAGAAGATTTTTATGGATGTCCACCATTTAGTAGAGACACCACTAATTAAGATTAGTGGAAGATGATGTATGCCATGATGTAATCCACTAATTAGAGCTCTATAAATAGAGCTATGCTCTAAGCTTGTAATACACCATCATTTGTGAAAGAAAGATTAGTGAAAGAAAGATTAGAGAAAGAATTGTGAGAGAAAGAAAGAGAGAAGTTTGAAGAGAAATTTTTGTGCAAAGAATAGTTAAAATTTTCTTAGTGTGTAGTGTGTAGATTTTATTCTAACACTACCCTAATTTTATAACAGGCAGCTATTTGTTGCCTTTTGTTTGATTTACTCAAAATGTATTAAAAAACGGGTTGGAGTCGGTTTCATTTGTTGGTTGCTTAAAAAAAAATGGTTTTCCCCTGTAAGCCGCTGCCTGCGGTTTCATTTTACCGTGGGGACATCGCTGATGTTCCCCAGTCGTTTAAATTTAAAAAAAAAAAAAGAGTGCTTTTCGGTTTTCTGTTCACCGTTTGTGAGCGAACCATTTGATGTGGGGATTGTAACATTGTTGATGTTCCCACAAATTTTAGAAAATAAACAAATAAAAAACAAAGTTTTGGGCTACTGTATAGGCCCTGGTGGCCCATGACAGTGGGCCACTGTGGACCTAGTTTTTAAACAAAAAAGAAAAACCCGGGTTGATGTTTTATTTTCTTTCGATATCTTGGGCCAAAGTTGTTTTATTTTGAATTGGGCTAAACTCATATGTTTAAGTTTAAAGTTGGGCTACACCTATGTATTATTTTAAAAATTATATTAGATTTATAAGTTATTTTAAACTTTGGTTATATTCTTATTTTATTTAATGTTGGACTATACTCCTATATTATTATATATATATATATATATATATATATAAATTTTAAGTGTATATATTAAAAAAAATAAGTTTCATCTAACTATTTGGTATTATTCAACATGTGTTTATATAAAAGTATATTTATTATAAAATTAGGGTAGTGTTAGAATAAAATCTACACACTACACACTAAGAAAATTTTAACTATTCTTTGCACAAAAATTTCTCTTCAAACTTCTCTCTTTCTTTCTCTCACAATTCTTTCTCTAATCTTTCTTTCACTAATCTTTCTTTCACAAATGATGGTGTATTACAAGCTTAGAGCATAGCTCTATTTATAGAGCTCTAATTAGTGGAATACATCATGGCATACATCATCTTCAACTAATCTCAATTAATGGTGTCTTCACTAAATGGTGGATATCCATAAAAATCTTCTAATAATTCACATAAATCCATAATTAGTAGAGCCTCCACTAATTAATGGAGATTCCAATAATTCATAACACTCCCCCTTGGATATCCATCCATACATAAAGAATATGCCTCGTTAAAACCTTACTAGATAAAAACCCAGTGGGAAAAAAATCTAGTGAAGGAAAAAGAGTACACTATTCTATATGTCTGTTTATTACTCCCCCTGATGAGATGATTCCTTTAAATCTTTAAACCGACGCATACCGATTTTATATCTCAACTTCTCAAATGTTGCAGTCGGTAAAGTCTTCGTGAAAATATCTGCGAGGTTATCACATGACCGAATTTGTAGCACATCAATTTCACATTTCTTCTGGAGTTCATGAGTAAAGAAGAATTTTGGTGAAATATGTTTTGTCCGATCTCCTTTAATATATCCTCCTCGTAATTGAGCTATGCAAGCTACATTATCTTCATAAAGAGGAGTTGGAATATCTTTGATTGATGATAATCCACAACTTTCTCGAATATAATGAATCATGGATCTTAGCCATACACATTCTCGACTTGCTTCATGAATGGCTATAATTTCAGCATGATTTGAAAAAGTAGCTGCTATAGATTGTTTCGTAGAACGCCATGATATAGCAGTATTTCCACATGTAAATAGATAGCCCGTTTGAGAACGTGCTTTATGTGGATCAGATAAATAACCAGCATCTGCATAACCTATCAATGTTGGACTGGTTTTATTTGAATAAAATAATCCGAGATCAATTGTACCTTGGAGATATCGAAGGACTTGTTTAATTCCATTCCAATGTCGTCGTGTTGGTGAAGAACTAAATCTTGCTAATAAATTGGCAGTAAAAGCAATATCAGGTCATGTATTATTAGCAAGATACATCAATGCACCAATTGCACTGAGATATGGTACTTCAGGACCAAGGAGTTCTTCATCATTTTCTTGAGGTCGGAAAGGATCTTTATCCACATTTAATGATCGGACGATCATTGGAATACTGAATTGATGTGCTTTGTCCATGTACAATCTTTTTAGTACTTTTGTTGTATATGTTGATTGATGAATAAATGTTCCACTCTCCAGATGTTCAATTTGTAAACCAAGGTAAAATTTGGTTTTACCAAAATCCTTGATTTCGAATTCTCTTTTTAAATAATCAATTGTTTCTTGGAGCTCTTCAGGAGTTTCAATAAGATTAATATCATCAACATATATAGCTAATATCACAAATTTAGAACTATATTTCTTAATAAAAACACATGGACATACCTGGTCATTTTTAAATCCCGCTTTCAATAAATATTCACTAAGACGTGTGAACCACATGCGCCTAGATTGCTTCAGGCCATATAATGATTTCTGCAACTTGATGGAGTAATTTTCACGAGGATAATGTTTATATGCTTCAGGCATATGAAATCCTTCGGGGAATTTCATGTAAACATCATTTTCTAAATTTCCATACAAGTAAGCAGTGACAACATCTAATAGGCGCATATCTATCTTTTCATGTACTGCCAAACTGATAAGATATCGGAGTGTAATAGCATAAACAACAGGAGAATAAGTTTCATCATAATCAATACCTGGTCTTTGTGAAAAACCTTGGGCTACTAATCGCGCTTTATATCGAACGATTTCACTCTTTTCATTGCTCTTTCGCACAAATATCCATTTGTAGCCAACAGGTTTTACACCTTTTGGTGTTCGGACTGCAGGTCCGAAGACTTCACGTTTTGTCAGTGCATTTAACTCCGATTGAATCACATGTTTCCATTGCAACCAATCTTTTCTATGCCGACATTCATCAACTGATATTGGTTCAAAATCATCATTATCCTGTGTAACATCAAGAGATATATATTGTATGCAAATATATTATCAATAACAGTTTCTATCCGATTCCAACTTCTACCGGAAGTGGTATAATTGATAGAAATTTCAGTGTTACTTCATCAACTTCTGGTTCTTTGTCATCAGTTCTCTCTTGGTCTTTATCATTATTTTCTTCAATATGATCTTCTGGATCATTTAATCCTCTTTTCTTTCGAGGATTTTTATCTTTAGAACCAAGAGGTCGGCCACGCTTCTGGCGTGTTTTTGACTCAGCAGACTATAGTTATAATATTTTGTTCTACTGGAACTTCAATTCGAATAGGAGCATTTATAGACTGGAATATGCGATTTTGTAATTCTTCCGGAGTCAACAAAAGCGTCCGGCATTTGATTTGCAATGCTTTGCAAATGAATTATCTTTTGAACTTCAAGTTCACATGCGCTTGTGCGCGGATCAAGATAATTTAATGATGTTGTCCAAGCAAGATCCTTTTTATGCTTGTTTTGGTTCTCCCCTAATTTAGGGAATAATGATTCATCAAAATGACAATCAGCAAATCTTGCTGTCAATACATCTCCTGTCAGGGGTTCAACATACCTGATAATAGAGGGAGAATCATATCCAACGTAGATCCCATTTCTTCTTTGAGGACCTATCTTTGTACGTTGGTTTGGTGCAATTGGAACATATACAGCACACCCAAAAATTCTTAAATGAGCTATATTTGGCTCAGAACCAAAAGCCAATTGTAAGGGAGAAAATTTGTGATAACTTGTTGGCCTTAGGCGTACAAGTGCTGCAGCATGCAAAATAGCATGTCCCCAAGCAGTTGTCGGGTGATTTGTTCTCATTAATAACGGTCTAGCAATTAATTGTAACCATTTAATGAATGATTCAGCTAGACCATTCTGAGTATGAACATGAGCTACTGGATGTTCAATAGTAATGCCAATTGACAGGCAATAAGCATCAAAAGCTTGGGAGGAATATTCTCCAGCATTATCTAGACGGATCATTTTGATCGGATAATCTGGAAATTGCGCTCTTAAGCGAATTATTTGGGCAAGCAATCTCGCGAACACCAGGTTGCGAGTTGATAATAAACTAACATGCGACCATCGGGTCGATGCATCAATTAAAATCATAAAGTATCTGAATTGCCCACATGGTGGATTAATTGGTCCACATATATCACCATGAATTCTTTCTAAAAATACTGGAGACTCAAACTCCACTTTTGTTGGAGATGGTTTAATAATCAATTTCCCTTGAGAACATGCAGTACATGAAAATTTATCAGATGTCAAAATCCTTTGACTTTTCAAAGGATGACCATGTGTATTTTCAATTATTCTTCGCATCATAATAGCTCCTGGATGACCCAAACGGTCATGCCAAATGATAAATGTAACAGGATCAGTAAATTTCTGATTTACTGAATGATGCATTTCAATTGCATGGATTTTTGTGCTATATAGGCCAGAAGAAAGAGATGGTAGCTGGATTTTTGTGCTATATTGGCCAGAAGAAAGAGATGGTAGCTTTTCTAATAAAGATTTCTTACCCGACATTATTTGAGTAATACAGAGATACTCAAAACTATTTTCTTCCATTGTTTCAATGTGATATCCATTTTGGCGAATATCTTTAAAGCTTAATAAATTTCTTCGAGATTTTGAAGAAAATAACGCTTTAGGAATAACAACATTTGTTCCTCCGGGTAATACAATATTAGCTCTTCCAGAGCCTTCAATCAACTTTACACTACCACCTATAGTATTAACATTTGTTTCTCCCATCTGCAGGTAAGAGAAATATTTTTTATCTTTTAATATGGTGTGTGTTGTACCACTATCAATTAGGCATATATCTTCAATGCTATTTGTGTATCCAGTAAGCGGAATAATAGCCATCTGGGCATAACAAAACATTTATAAATGTAAATACTCAAATAATAAAAACCTAAAACGATAAGTACTATTACAATGCCAAAAATATAAAATATAAAAGAAACATATTAAAAGTAAACTTTTAATTATTTTGAACACTTCCATCACCAATCAAATGCTCAATTACAAAAGAGCAACTATAAGCATGTATCCTCAAGTTCATATGAACACTAGTGATATGAATAAAAGATGTGATGCTTATTATTAATAGAAATATCTTTTTCCCTTATTATCTTTTCTGTTCCACTTCAGGTGGCCAGTATTTCTCTGTGATAAGGGAAATATCGAGTGTGTCCATGACCATAACCACGGCCACTGCCACAACTACGACTATAACGATGGCTTCTGCTGGAGCCAACAGCATTCACTTCTGGGAGTGCTGTTGAGCCAGTTCATCTGGCTTCATGATTTCTCAATAATAACTCATGTTAAAGCTGTCAATTTTGGATACCATTTTTCTCGATATTGTTACTGTAGAACATGAAGAGTGGAGAATGTCTTCTCCAATATAACTTCATCAATAACTTTTTCTCCGTAAAATTTTTAACTAAGATGTAGTTTTATACATCAATGAGTTCACGATTTTACAATCTTGCAACTTCAGGTGCAACCATTTATGTCGTACAGTGGGTAGTACGACCATCTTCAGGTGGTCAAATCTTTCTTTTTATCCACATGACATATGGATCTCATTTTTTTTAGCATTTAGATGCATTTCTGTATGACATATAATTTTTTTTTCCAGAAATATCAAGGGCTACAAATTCGAATTTAGCGAGATCAATAAATGCGTACCTGTCTTCTGGCTTTAATAACGGTAGAGACTCATGCTGATAACGTGTTATAAAATTAGGGTAGTGTTAGAATAAAATCTACACACTACACACTAAGAAAATTCTAACTATTCTTTGCACAAAAATTTCTCTTCAAACTTCTCTCTTTCTTTCTCTCACAATTCTTTCTCTAATCTTTCTTTCACAAATGATGGTGTATTACAAGCTTAGAGCATAGCTCTATTTATAGAGCTCTAATTAGTGGAATGCATCATGGCATACATCATCTTCAACTAATCTCAATTAATGGTGTCTCCACTAAATGGTGGATATCCATAAAAATCTTCTAATAATTCACATAAATCCATAATTAGTGGAGCCTCCACTAATTAATGGAGATTCCAATAATTCATAACAATATTATAATTAACTTATTCTCAAGAAAGTATTTGAACTATTTATTGGGTTGGTGTATCTCATTCCACTTAACATTTTGCAGATATTAACCAAGACTATGATGAGAACTATAGAGATGGATGGAATTAGGTTGTGCTTATGGTTTAGTTGACATAGACAAAATTATTTATAAATTTGAGTTGGTTTTAGTAAACTCCTGTCCCTTACTTAGGATTGGACAAGGCATTTGTTGTAATGAAGACCTTACTCATTTTTTGAAATTTTATTTATATGACATAATTTATTTCAAGATGCATATTTTTCTTTGGAGATAGTTAGTTTCTTTTAAAGTTATTGTTTTGGTTAGAGGCTTTGCATTTCCTTTTTGAGTTCCGAATTTAGGGCATTATATTTAGTGGTATCAGAGTATTAGGTTCATGATCTTTAATATCAGGTTATGATTTGCTAGTATTATGAACCCTAGGGTTAGAATATCAGAATTATTATAGCTAACTGTTATAGATTATTCATTAGTTATTTATTTATTTGATAGTTATTCCTTGAGTATTTTATCTACCTATTTATTTTCATTTATTGTATCTTGTGATATTAATTATCACACAATTATTTATTGTGGGCACAAGATAGATGGCACATGAGGAAAGACAAGGAATACACTACAAAAAAAAAAAAAAAAGACTTTGGCAACACCATAGAAAGTGTGGCGAATTGGTCCAATACTGTAGCAAATACATTTTCGCAACAGAGAGGCCACGGTTTTCATGGCATGGGCGTTGCGGTTGTTGCAAAAAATTAGCCACCATTGTGTAACCTTAGGGAATACTTTTTGCCACAAATTTACCACAATTTTAGAACCATTGTAAATAAAGTGTTGTATTTGTCCATGAACTTTTTGTCACAAATTTTCTCAACAGTTAGTGTATGGGCAAATATTTTAATTTTTTGTCACAATTTTTTAAACATTTTTACAACTATGGCGAATATCAATTTTTACAACTAAATTTCCGTTGGAATTAAAACTTTTTGCCATTGTTCTTTTCCAAATTGACTTAACCATGGGTAATGGCCATTTGCTATGGTTTTCTTCTATTGCAATTAAAACTTTTGCCCACGAAGTTCTCAATAGTAGAAAATTTTATTTCTTATAGTTTTACCACAAATTTTTTACGTTGTTATATGTTAATATTTTCACCACAGATGCAAATTCGTAGTGATAGTGCATTTATTCTAATAATTTATTTGAAATTATCCATCACAAATGAAAAATTGTAGTAAAAATATTAAATTATTTTCCCCTTACTTTAAAAATCTCATCATCTAATGCGCACATAAAATCAGGAAAAGCTCTAATATTAACAATTAACTATCATCCATTGGTCATTATGTCAACATTCAAAATGCCATCAGAAGTCCCTTAATATATAACAACTTAATATACAAAAAAAAAAAGAAGATAAAGTTGATTGTAACATTAATCTATCCCTTGATATTAATTTAGAATACTCCAAAATAAAACTACAATTCTAACCATGATATCCATCAGAAGTCATAAAAATTCATTGAAGACAAAAATTAATGCTATAGTTAAATGAACTTTTAACCACTTTGATCTTTATTCCTCCTGTTATTAAGAAAAAATACTATAGAAATAATAAGTAAAATTTGAACTAATTAAATAATATTTAGATAGTTGAAATTTAAACAATAATAAAATACTTCAAATTTGTTACAAATGAGTAATCATTTTAATAAATAAGACATGTTTTGCAGATCAATTACTAAGGAAAAACCATGTTCATACAAATTAATTACTAAAGAGTTTCACATCATCCTTATAGTTGGAAGGCCTCATGAAATAGTACAATAAACTAGTTGTGAAAAGAAGTGTTCCACTTCTTTAGACAAAGCAAACAACAAAACTAGGAATAATTTTTGACTGAAGCCTTTTAATATTGATTAGAATATTCTCAATAAAAAAAGAACATTCAAAGAATACAAAAAATATAATCCACACATTAAAGAGAATACATCAACTCAACTAGAACATAAAGCAAGCTTGCCTGTTATTTCTTAGAGCAACCAAACTTGCAACCACATCTGTAGATAGAGCATAAAATGGACCATAAGCATGATGAAAGTATTCCTTCCCAAGCAAATGCCCTAGTGGTTCATTCCTGCATGATTAAAAAATGTTGTTACAGAAAAACATGAAGGTAATGGATTAAATTTTAATCATTTATGGAACCATGTCAACAAATTCATCAATCCTTTTTAATCTGTAGAAATTAGGAGCCCTATCATCACTGCCACCTTCAAATTGGCAAGGTACATTGTTCTCCACTAGTCTAAACTTGTAGGAAGGAGAATGTATCATTCAAATTTTTGTAGAAATTCAGAGTCCTTTTTCAAAATTCAAAGGGTGATGGTAAAAAATAGATGAACATGATATATCTCCGTTGAGCATGTTGTTCATTTGCCCTTACGGTCTAACCTTTGAAATAGTAACTATAACTAGCATTGGCTAGTGGGCCGGTTTGGCCCGGGCCGGGCGCTGCTCGATGGCTGAACCGCCCACTATTCACGGGGCAAGGGGTAGAAAACCCTGGCCCACCATGGGCCAGCCCTCGCTTGAGAGCCGTTGCACCAACGGCTCTCAAATTTTTTTTTTATAATTTGGTCCCTAAAAAGATTAAATATATATATATATATATATATATTTGTAATTTAGTCCCTAACGGCTATATTCTCCCCCTAACTCCCAAAATTCTATAAATATCCCCCCAATTCACACCAAAACTCATTAAACACTCTCTAACTTTCTCCAACTCTCTCAAACTCTCTTATTTTCATTTATATTTCTCTCATAATCTTTAAATCTCTTCATTTTCTCTACAAAAAGTGTTAGAATAGAATTTATTTTTTAATATACCTTTTCAATTCTTCAAGAAAGTCTTCATATTTTGGAAGATTGTTGAGTGGCAGAACAATAGATACAAGAAGTGAAACTCCACAAAGTGTTGTTGTTCTTGACTATCAACTAGTTAGTATTTCTTAACATTACATTCTTATTTTTTAACTTTATTAATTATTCATTTATTTTAGTTATTTGTTTAATTTTTAAGTTAATTTGGTATTTATATTTTTCAATTATCTTATTTCATTATTTGTTAATACTTTATTTTATTTTTTTGAACTTTTAATTGAATTTTGATTGATTTTTTTTTATAGAAATAATGGTTCCAAATCAATATCATCATTTTTCTTCATCACAATCATCTACACATTTTGATTTCAATATAGATTCAGCCTTGAATTTAATAAATAATAAAATGGGTAATGAAGATAAAGGCCTTAGTAGACCTAGTGTTAGTGTTTCACAATCACAACCAACTCCAACTATTAATCATAATGAATCTAATATAGGTCAGGATGATGTTGAAACTGTGGATGTTAGCTAAAGCAAAAATATCTATGGTTTGGAATCTTTTTGAAAAGGATAATAATAATGATAGGGTAATATGTAAAATTTGTAAGGTGGTATATACACATAAGAAGGGAAGAGGGATGGGAACGTTAGTTAGACATATGAAAAGGTCACATAATGGTTGGTTAGAAAATCTACTTAAATAACAATAAATACATACTATAAGAGGTCAAATTATTGGTAATTTTCAATACGATCATAGAAAAAATAGAAGTGGATTTACTAAAATGATTGTTCAAACTAAATTACTTTTTAATTTTACAGAAAATTCACATTATGAACAATACATGCAAAACAATTATCAATCAACATGGAAAATGATTCCTAGAACAATGTTAAAAAATAATATAATAAAGATATAGAAAGAAATGAAATAGTATCTAATTTTTTTTGTTTAATTCTTGTAATTGAAAGTTTGTCTTATTTGTGATGATTGGACTGCAATTACTAATGAGTTTTATTTGTGCATTACATGTCATTGGATAAATCTTGATTGGTTAGTACAAAAAAGAATTATTTGTTTTAAATTATTTGAATATCCTCATATAGGTAGTAGTATAATTAGAATGATTACTCAAACTTATCGTGAATATAGGATTTTAAAAAATTATTTCTATTTCTTTAGATAACGCTTCAAATAATGATTCTGCCATAGCAATTTTGAAAAATACTATGAATCCTATGTTAGATGGTATTTTATTTCATACTAGGTGTTCTTGTCATAAACTTAATTTGTGTGTTAAGAAAGGATATAAATGTGTTGATGATATTGTTAATATAATTAGAAATGTTGTTTTATTTTTTAAAACTTCCCCAACTAAACAACAAAATTTTAAAGCTTTATGCCGAGAATAACGTGTATCTTTTAAAAAATTTAGATTAGATTGTAAAATTAGATAGAACTCAACTTTAAATATGTTTGAAAGTGTTATACCTTTTCAAAATTAACTTATTGAATGTTGTAATAGTAACAATTTTCAACCTCAACTAACTGAAACTCATTTTGAAAATTGTATTGCGCTTTTAACATTTTTATTTACTTTTAAAGAAGCAACTGAATTTTTATCAGGATCTTATTATCCTATTACTCATCATATTCTTTCAACACTTGTTAAGGTAGCACATATTTTTTGTGAGTATATGGACCATTCTTAATATGGTTATTTTATGAAAAGTATGCTTGAAAAATTTAAAAAATATTATGAAGATATTTCAATTTATATTATATGGCATTATGTATGGATTCTCGAGTAAAAACGGCTGAATTTCATAGTATTATTGAATATCTATATGAAACATTAGATTTTGATAAATCTCAAACACTTAGGCAATGTATGATAAAAGACATAAAAGGTAAAATGGCTAAAACTCTATCTGATATATATAATTTGTATGAGTTTGAGTCTTTTTGTTCTGGTTCTCCTAATTTAAGTAGGTAAGCTTCATTATTATATAGCAGTCACTTTCAACCACCACGAAAATCTACCTCTTTGATTTTATCAGTATTTAATCCATATGGTATCATGAAGCGTCAAGAAAGATCATCTACCACCTACAACGAGATGATAATTTACGAGATACAACCATTGGTAGAAAATGAGGATCAACATTTTGATATTTGTGGTTGGTGGAAGGCTCATGTAAGTCAATGCCCTATTTTATCTAAAATGGCACATGAACTTTTGACACCACTTGTCTCCACAGTTTCATCAGAAAGCGTTTTCAGTGAGAACGCAAGAATAATCGATGAAAGAAGATCTAGATTGGCTTCTCATACTTTGGAGATGTTAATGTGTTGTAGTAGTTGGTTCGCAACCGAAAATAGGATGGCTAATTCATGAATTGTGATGATGACTCAAATGATGAATGGAGTGAGCCAATTAGTTAGTTTAGTATTCAAATAATTAGGAATTTAGGATAAGTAATATTATATATTTAATTTTATTTTTAGAATATTTATTCTATTTTTAAATTTTGATCATTGTAATATTTTTAAGAGGTTTAGGCATCAAGTCTCCCTCTTATGTAATCTTTATTTTATTAATTAATAAAATAGGTAGGGGTTTAAGCCAAACCCCTCACCACTTCAAGGTGGCTTTTTTATAATTTTAAAAAATCATGTTATTTAAGTAATAATAAAAAAATTACAAAACAGTTGAATATCAAAAATTTTAATCGAATTAATTGGGAAAAAATAAAGAATGAGAGACTGAGGCTCGAGACTGGCCTGCCCGGCCTGGGCCATGCTGGGCCTAGGGCCTGGCACAGACTGACTAGCCAAGCTGTGGGATCGGCCCGCACGACTTGCGGGCCGGTCCTCGGGCCCGGCCCGAAACCGTATGGGGTTGACCCAGATATCATTGCTAACTATAACTTAACTAAGCTTGTATCTCATAATATTTAGGTTTGGCACACGAATAACTTCCTCCATTTTCTAGTTTTGCACTGAAGTTCATTAAAGCTACGACCAAGGTACATCTTTAATTGTCTATCTATTTTATATTGCCGATGATAAATTTCCATGGATTCACCAAATATAAGAAATTTGGAGATCAAATCTTCAGAACATGTCCCTCAAACAATTCAAAAGGCAGATTATCACTCTATGAAAGTTCTTCGAAGACATTTACAACCCTCATCCAACATCCCTTCTGAAGAAATCTAGAGAAATATTTGGATGATCGTGAATAGACTGACTAAGTCTACACATTTCTTGCCAATAAAGGGCACCGCAACTATGGATGAGTTAGTAAAGATGTACATGGGGGATATAGTGCAGTTATACAGCATACCAATTAGCAATGTATCTGATAGGGACTCACGGTTTGTTTCACGATTTTAGAAGGGCTTTAATAAAGTTGGGGACCACAGTTACTCTTAGTACTGCATTTCACCCATAGATTGATGGACAATATGAACGTACCTTGCAAACATTAGAAGATATGTTGCGAGCATGCGTGATAGATTTCAAGGGCAGTCAGGTTGACCATTTGATGTTGATAGAGTTCTCTTACAATAATAGCTATCAAGCAAGCATTGGGATGGCTCCATATGAAGCATTGTATAGAAAGAAGTGTAGATTACTGGTGTGCTGGGATGATATGGGAGAGAAGATAATTACTAGATCAGAATTAGTATAAATCACTTTATAGAAAGTGCCACAAATCTGCGAGCGAATCAAGGCAGCACAAGATAAACAAAGGAGTTGGGTAGACAACAAAAAGCGGCCATTAGAGTTTAATACGGTAGAGAAGGTATATCTTCGAATTTCTCCTACTAAGGGGGTAATAAGATTTGGAAAGAATGGAAAGTTAAATCTATGATTTATAGGTCATTACGAGATTCTAAAGAGAGTTGGGGAACTTGCTTGTCGTTTGGCCTTACCACCCGTATTGTCTAGGGTACATAATATTTTTCACGTGTCATAGTTGAAGAGATACATCCTCGACCCCAGTCATGTGCTGGCGATTAGACCATTGAAGGTGACTGAAAACTTATCTTATGAGGAGGTCTCTTTAAATATTATAGATTGTAAGGAGCAGGTATTGCGAAGATGTTTTATTCCCTATGTCAAAGTCTATGAACAAATTATACCCCTTGCGAAGCTACATGGGAGTTGGAGGAGGACATGCGTAAGAAGTATCCCTCCTTATTTAACTTATAAGGTACATATAAGTTTTGAAAACAAAATTTTTTGTAAGGGGGTAGAATGTAAAAATCCAACCCAAATTGAATTGGGTTTTGTATTTTGACTGGGTCATGTTATGATCTATTCTTATAGATGGCCCATGAGATAGTCCATACGCTTTGGGAGTCATGGGAGAATTAGTTAAATTAAGGGGTGTATTTGTTATTTAGTTTTTTTAGAAGTTTAATCTACGTGTTTATTTAAATGACATTCTCTGGTTTTCATCACCAGTAGCACAGAATGATCACTCACGGGTTCTAGACACTGGAGAAGAAATCTTTGAGATTTTTCAATCTTGAAGGTGAGTTCTATGAATTTTAGTTATTTATTCAATTAGAGGATGATGGTTAAATTCTAGGAGGTTATGTTCCTCTCTATTTCTAGGACTCTAAAACCTAGATTTAATTGATTAGTTAGGATGTTAATCCTGTTAAATGATTTTAGTATTGTTATGGTTTGATATAGGGAACAATTGTGGTAGGTAATAGACTTCAATTGGAAATATTAGTTTGGCTATTAAGGAAAATAGCTTTGACATTTTTTTATTTTTAGAATATTATGAAATTTTATTTTCTAAACAAATTTGGAAATTGAGTTTGATTATTTTGTTTGGCTTTGAACAATATTATGCGTGTTATATGTGATGTGTATGTAATGGCTTATGGGTTTAGGAGGAGAGGAATACCATGTTCTAAAAATGAGTGACTGAAATCCTTCTCATTCAATAAGAAATCTCAATTCAACCTCCTTGATGGGATAAAGAGTCATGACTGATATAAGTAATCAACTTTCTTATCTAAAGTTCATAAGCATATGTAAGTCATGTGTTAAGAATGTCTTTAGTTTGTTCTTTATATTTGAAAGAAAATAAATAATATATATATATATATATATATATATATATATGAAAAATGAGTTCTAAGAATTTTGTTATGCTTGTCTATGTGCATATAAATATATATGTTTTAAAAAGAAAAAGAGTGATCGAGTGGTGGGTGGAATTGAAGCATTTCTGGAATTTTGTATGTGAGTTCCTGCTTATTGAATTCATTTAGCGCACTGCTTCGGCTTTTGGGTTTGTTTTGTTGTTACTGAGTTTTGGCTTTGAGAAGTGGTTCTGAAGGAAAAAAAGGTTGGCAACTGTTTGTTGCCTTTTGTTTGCCTTATTTAATGTATAAAAAAATGGTTTGTATTATGAATTATTGGAATCTTTATTAATTAGTGGAGGCTCCACTAATTATGGATTTATGTGAATTATTAGAAGATTTTTATGGATGTCCACCATTTAGTGGAGACACCACTAATTAAGATTAGTGGAAGATGATGTATGCCATGATGTAATCCACTAATTAGAGCTCTATAAATAGAGTTATTCTCTAAGCTTGTAACACACCATTATTTTGTGAAAGAAAGATTAGTGAAAGAAAGATTAGAGAAAATTGTGAGAGAAAAGAAAGAGAGAAATTCTTGTGCAAAATAGTTAGAGTTTTATTAGTGTGTAGTGTGAAGATTTTATTCTAACACTACCCTAATTTTATAACACGTTATCAGCACGAGTCTCTACCGGTACAAAAGCCAGAAGACTAAGCACGAGTTTCTGCCGTTACCAAAGCTAGAAGACAGGTACGCATTTATTGATCTCTATGGCTAACATCGCGAAACTCGAATTTGTAGCCCTTGATATTTCTGGAAAAAATTATATGTCATGGGTTCTCGATGTAGAAATGCATCTAAATGCTGAAGGCCTTAGTGAAACTATTCAAGCAAATAATAGTGCATCTGCACAACACAAGGCTAAAGCTTTGATTTTTATTCGTCGTCATCTCGATGAAAATTTGAAAATGGAATATCTTACCGAAAAAGATCCATATGGCCTATGGGTAAATTTAAAAGAAAGATTTGACCACCTGAAGATGGTCGTACTACCTACTTGCACGGTATGAATGGTTGCACTCGAGGTTGCAAGATTTTAAAACCGTGAATGAATATAGCTCCGCAATGTATAAAATTACATCTCAATTAAAATTATGTGGAGAAAAAGTGACTGATGAAGATATGTTGGAGAAGACATTCTCCACCTTTCATGCCTCGAATATTGTCCTGCAGCAACAATATCGAGAAAAGGGGTATACAAAATTTACAGATTTAATTACTGCCCTCCTCATTGCGAGAGAAAAATAATGAGTTATTATTGAGAAATCATGAAGCCGAGACCAAGCGGCTCTACGAGCACTCCCGAAGTGAATGCTTGTTGGCTCCAGCGAGAAGCCATCGTTATAGTCGTGATCGTGGCCGTGGCCGTGACCGTGGTCGTGGTTATGGTCGTAGACACGCTCGATATTTCCCTTATCACAATTATAATCAAAGCTGTGAGAAATACGGCCACTGAAGTGGAGCAGAAAAGATCAAAAGGGAAAAGAAAAAGAAATTGAAGAAAAGCATGAGGATATATGTTATAGATGTGGCATGAAAGGTCATTGGTCATGAAAGCGTCGTACGGCTAAGCATTTAGTTGAATTGTATCAAGCTTCATTGAAAAATAAAAATGTGGAAGCAAATTTTTCTCAACATCCAATAAATAATGTTGAGGATGACGATAGTGATCCTGAAGATCTTAATATCAATATTACCCATATGGATGTATCGGATTTTTTGAACACCCGGACGGTAGGATAGACCATTTAATTGGTGATGGCAGTGTCCAAAAGAACTAAAGCCTCACCCTGATATTTTTGTATTTTCATTTTCATTCTATTCTAATAATATTTACGTTTACATATATATATTTGTGTTCAGATGGCTGTTATTAATGATGATGTATGCATTATTGATAGTGGAACTACACACACCATACTAAAAAATGAGAAATATTTTTACGATCTCAAAATGAGAGAAATAAATATTTATACGATAAACGGTAGTGCAAATGTAATTGAGGGCTCAGGAAGAGCTAGTATATTGTTGCCTAAAGGAACAACAATTATTATTGATAAGGCACTATTTTCTTCAAAATCCAGAAGAAATTTATTGAGTTTTAAAGATATCCGCGAGAAATGGGTATCATGTTGAAACAAATGAGGAAAATGGGATTGAGCATCTTTTTATTACTCAAATGCATTTGGGTAAGAAATCGGTATTAGAAAAAGCTGCCGTCTTTTTCTACTTGGTCTATATTTTGTAAAAATACGTACAATTGAAATTCATCATCTAGTAAACCGAAGTTTACTGATCCTATTACTTTTAGCATTTGGCATGACCGGTTGGGTCATCAGGATCTACCATGATGAGAAGAATCATTGAGAATACACATGGTCATCCTTTAAAAAATAAAAGGATATTAACATCGAGAAAAATTCGCATGTCTTGCATGTTCCCTAGGAAAATTAATTGTTAAACCATCACCGGTAAAAGTAGGAGCTGAAAGTCCTACATTTCTCGAACAGATTCACGGAGATATTTGTGGACCTATTGATCCACCATGTGGACCGTTCAAATATTTTATGGTCTTAATTGATGCATCATCCCGATGGTCACATGTATGTTTATTATCTACTCGCAACTTTGGCGTTTGCGAGATTACTTGCTCAAATAATTAAATTACGAGCACAATTTCCGGACCATCATATTAAAAATATCCGTTTGGATAATCTTTGGTGAATTTTCATCACATGCTTTTGATGCATATTGCATGTCAATTGGGATTAATGTTGAACATCCTGTAGCTCATGTTCACACACGAAATGGTCTTGCTTGAATCTTTGATTAAACGATTACAATTAATTGCTAGACCATTATTAATGAAAACAAATCTCCCAACATCTGCACGGGGACATGCTATTCTACATCTTTGCAACACTTGTACGTATAAGACCAGCTAGTTATCATAAATTCTCTCCTTTGCAATTGGCTTTTGGGTCGAGAACCAAATATTGCTCATTTAAGAATTTTTGGGTGTCTTGTATATATTCCAATTGCACCAAACCAACGTACAAAGATGGGTCCTCAAAGAAGAAATGGGATATACGTTGGATATGATTCTCCCTCTATTATCAAGTATGTTGAACCCACGACGGAGATGTATTCACGGCAAGATTTGCTTGATTGTCATTTTGATGAATCATTATTCCCTAAATTAGGGGAGAACCAAAACAGACATAAAAATGATCTTGCTTGGACAACATTATTAAATTATCTTGATCCGCGCACAAGCGCATGTGAACTTGAAGTTCAAAAGATAATTCATTTGCAAAGCATTGCAAATCAAATGCCGGACGCTTTTGTTGACTCCGAGAAGATTTACAAAATCGCATATTCCAGCTATAAATGCTCCTATTCGAATTGAAGTTCCAGCAGAACAAAATATTATACCTATAGTCTGTTGAGTCAAAAACACGCCGAAGCGTGGCCGACCTCTTGGTTCTAAAGATAAAAATCCTCGAAAGAAAAGAGGATTAAATGATCCAGAAGATCATATTGAAGAAAAGAATGATAAAGACCAAGAGAGAACCGATGACAAAGAACCAGAAGTTGATGAAAGTAACACTGAAATTTCTATCAATTATACCACTTCCGGTAGAAGTTGGAATCGGATAGAAACTGTTATTGATAATATATTTGCATACAATATATCTCTTGATGTTACACAGGATAATGATGATCCCGAACCAATATCGATTGATGAATGTCGGCATAGAAAAGATTGGCTGCAATGGAAAGATGCGATTCAATCGGAGTTAAATGCAGCGGCAAACGTGAAGTCTTCGGACCTGCAGTCCGAACACCGAAGGTATAAAACCTGTTGGCTACAAATGGATATTTGTGCGAAAGCGCAATGAAAAGAGTGAAATCGTTCGATATAAAGCGCGATTAGTAGCCCAAGGTTTTTCACAAAGACCAGGTATTGATTATGATGAAACTTATTCTCATGTTGTTGATGCTATTACACTCCGATATCTTATCGGTTTGGCGAGTACATGAAAAGATAGATATGCGCCTATTAGATGTTGTCACTTGCTTACTTGTATGGAAATTTAGAAAATGATGTTTACATGAAAATCCTCGAAGGATTTCATATGCCCGAAGCATATAAACATTATCCTCGTGAAAATTACTCCATCAAGTTGCGGAAATCATTATATGGCCTGAAGCAATCTGGCGCATGTGGTTTACACGTCTTAGTGAATATTTATTGAAAGCGGGATTTAAAAATGATCAGGTATGTCCATGCGTTTTTATTAAGAAATCTGGTTCTAAATTTGTGATATTAGCTATATATGTTGATGATATTAATCTTATTGGAACTCCTGAAGAGCTCCAAGAAACAATTGATTATTTAAAAAGAGAATTCGAAATCAAGGATTTTGGTAAAACCAAATTTTGCCTTGGTTTACAAATTGAACATTTGGAGAGTGGAACATTTATTCATCAATCAACATATACAGCAAAAGTGCTAAAAAGATTTTACATGGACAAAGCACATCCATTGAGTATTCCAATGATCGTGCGATCATTAAATGTGGATAAAGATCCTTTCCGACCTCAAGAAAATGATGAAGAACTCCTTGGTCCTGAAGTACCATATCTCAGTGCAATTGGTGCATTGATGTATCTTGCTAATAATACACGACCTCGATATTGCTTTTGCTGTCAATTTATTAGCAAGATTTAGTTCTTCACCAACACGACGACATTGGAATGGAATTAAACAAGTCCTTCGATATCTCCAAGGTACAATTGATCTCGGATTATTTTATTCAAATAAAACCAGTCCAACATTGATAGGTTATGCGAGATGTCTGGTTATTTATCTGATCCACATAAAGCACGTTCTCAAACGGGCTATCTATTTACATGTGGAAATACTTGCTATATCATGGCGTTCTACGAAACAATTTATAGCGAGTTACTTCTTCAAATCATGCTTGAAATTATAACCATTCATGAAGCAAGTCGAGAATGTGTATGGCTAAGATCCATGATTCATTATATCCGAGAAAGTTGTGGATTATCATCAATCAAAGGTATTCCAACTCCTCTTTATGAAGACAATGCAGCTTGCATAGCTCAATTACGAGGAGGATATATTAAAGGAGATCGGACAAAACATATTTCACCAAAATTCTTCTTTACTCATGAACTCCAGAAGAAATGTGAAATTGATGTGCTACAAATTTGGTCATGTGATAACCTCGCAGATATTTTCACGAAGACTTTACCGATCGCAACATTTGAAAAGTTGAGATATAAAATCGGTATGCGTCGGTTTAAAGATTTAAAGGAATCATCTCATCGGGGGAGTAATAAATGGACATATAGAATAGTGTACTCTTTTTCCTTCACTAGATTTTTTTCCCACTCGGGTTTTTATCTAGTAAAGTTTTAACGAGGCATATTCTTTATGTAATGGATGGACATCCAAGGGGAGTATTATGAATTATTGGAATCTTTATTAATTAGTGGAGGCTCCACTAATTATGGATTTATGTGAATTATTAGAAGATTTTTATGGATGTCCACCATTTAGTGGAGACACCACTAATTAAGATTAGTGGAAGATGATGTATGCCATGATGTAATCCACTAATTAGAGCTCTATAAATAGAGCTATTCTCTAAGCTTGTAACACACCATTATTTTGTGAAAGAAAGATTAGTGAAAGAAAGATTAGAGAAAATTGTGAGAGAAAAGAAAGAGAGAAATTCTTGTGCAAAATAGTTAGAGTTTTATTAGTGTGTAGTGTGAAGATTTTATTCTAACACTACCCTAATTTTATAACAGTTTGGAGTCAGTTTCATTTGTTGGCTGCTTAAAAATAAAATGTTTTGGCCTTGTAAGCCGCCGTCTGCGGTTTAATTTTGCCGTGGGGAGTCTGGGGACATCGCTGATGTTCCCCATTCGTTTAAAAAAAAAAAAAAAACCCCAAGACCGCTTTTTGGTTTTCTGCTCACCAATTTGTGAGTGAACCAGTTAACGTGGGGATTCTTGATGTCCCCACAACTTTAAAAAAACAAATTAATAAGAAAAGAAGTTTTTGGGCTGTTGTACATGGGCCAGCCTGGTGGCCCATGATATTGGGCCACTGGAGGACCCTATTTATTAAAAAAAAGACCAGATTATTTTCTTTGCATATCCTAGGCCAACCTTGTTTTATTTTGAATTGAGCTAAACTCATATGTTTAATTTTAAAGTTGGGCTATAGCTTATATATTATTTTAAAAATTATGTTATATTTATAATTTATTTTAAACTTTGGTGATATTTTTATTTTATTTAATGTTGGACTGTACTCCTAAATCATTATGTATATATAAATTCTAAGTGTATATATTTAAAAAATTCAGTTCTATCTAACCATTTAATACTACTCAATATATTTTATTTAAAAGTATATTATAAAGAATATACTTATTTCTAAGAGGGTGTTTGAACTATCTACTGGGTTAGTGTAGCCCAATTCACTTAATATTTTGCTGACGTTAACCAGGATTATGATGAGAATTTTGAGGATGGATGGAATTAGACTGTGCTTATGGTTTGGTTAGCTTAAACAGAGTTATTTATTAATTTGAAACTCCTTTTGCTTAGTTAAGGTTGGACAAGGCAGTTGTTATAATAAAGACCTTACTCATTTTTTGAATTTTATTTATATGACATAATTTTATTTCAAGATGTGTATTTTTCTTTGGAAATAATTAGTTTCTATTAAAATTATTCTTTAGGTTAGAGACTTGGCATTTTCTTGGGGATGTTGTTGTGCAGTGTCTCGAGTATGAACTCGAGTTTTGTTTCAAATTCTAGATTTGGGGTGTTGTAGAATGTTCCGCCAAAGTTTTAGGTGGAATGTACGAAGATGGTAGTCTATGTAGTCAATTGGTTGCCACAGACAAGACTCACTTTCATCACATCATTTGAGAAAGTATGGGGGATTAAGCCGGTAGTAAGTCACTTTTGAATATTCAGAGGTGTATGTTATATATTTGTTCCTGATTGTCTACGAAGCAAGTTTGATAAAAAGACTATTAGATATAAATTTATGGGATATGACACCAAAAAAAAAAAAAAAAGGTAGAGATGTTGTGATCTAAAAATAGGACGATGCCATGTCTCTCAAAATGTGATATTTGATGAAGTGTTATTATGGTGGTCATCAGAAGTAGCTCTCTTACCAGACTCAAAAGAGATCAAGGAAAAATTAGAATAGAAATTACGAAAAGAGACAGAACTCGAGGAGGAGCACCCTCATGAAGATGTAAGCGTCCGAGAAAGTCCTAAACTCAAAGGAAGAAGTCTATGGCATACTGGAGTACACCAGACATCTCATGAGAGGAGAAAGTGAAGAAGAAGAAACATAATGTGCAACACAACTACTTCAAAGGTCCACAAGGGTATGTAAACTAAATCCTAAATATACTAATGCAGCTTTTATAGAAGATATAAAAGAATCTAATACATATGAGGAAGCACTAAACATAAGGACTGGGTCGAAGTCATGAAAGAAGAGATTCAAACCTTAAGATAGAATGAGAAATGGGACTTGGTGTCCAAAACAAGAAATATAAAACCCATATCATGCGAATGGGTTTATAAAGTGAAGAGGAGACTAGATGAGCCAGTGGAAAGATTCAAAGCACAACTAGTAACTTGAAGGTTTTCTCAATAATATGAACTTGACTATGACGAGAACTTCAACTCGATTGCAAATATCACTATGGTTAGAGTTCTGATGGTACTCGTTGCAAGTAAATCATGGAAGCTCTGGCAAAATAAATATAAAGAGTGCATTTTTGCACGAAGAATTAGACAAAAATATATATATGGAACAACCACAGGATTCAAGACTAAGATCATCTAAACTATGTTTGTAAATTAAAAAAAAAGCTCTTTATGAATTAAAACAATAACTACGAGCTTTGAAAATTAAAAAAGACTTTTTATAGATAAAGCAAGCACTTTGGAATCCATTATCCTAGTATATACTATATCATTATCCCCTAGATTATATATCCATATAATTTGTCCTCCCCAACCAAGTTCCTGTTCGCCCTCCACCCATACACCACATACGGCTAAAATATTATGCAATATTCATGCGTGACTCCACCAACCTCTGCCGGTCTACATTCCAAAATTATTATGAAGACGTCATGAATTAACCTACTACTAAATAAACAAAGACCTTATAGTTGACAACAAATTGTCCATAAAGATTAAACAGTTTCCGGTCAAGATCAGCTCCACTATACAATCCTCGACTGAAATCCTTTTCTCACAAAGAAAAACTCGAAGTAGATTAGAGGCAATTATATTTCTGCAAAATAATGGCAGAAAGTATTGCAGCGATCGTTGTTCAACAGCTTGCAAAGTTGATTGATGTGCTCAAAAACCATTCTATAGGAGGGCTTCGGGGAGATCTCGAGTTCATTAAAGATGAGTTCGAGCGCATGACTGCTTTTCTTAGAGTTGGAGATGCTGTGGAAGATAAGGACCCCGAAATAGCTGTGTGGATCAAACAAGTTAGGCAAATTGCTCATGATATTGAAGATGTTCTTGATGAATATGATCTCCTCTTTTCATCTCACCGTGGCCGTGTACAAAGAATCTTTGCCTTTATCAAGGATTTGAGAGAGCGTTCTCGTCTAGCTTCTGAAATACAACGTATCAAACCCAGAGTTCAGGATATTTCAGAAGGACATCAGAGGTACCGTGGCAGATATGAAATCCAAGATCAAGCATCGAGATCTACTCGTGCCAATTACTCTGATGTTGGTGGACGAGGACCTGCACTTCTCCAATAAGAAGCTGATCTTGTGGGCATCCAGAAGCGAAAAGGTGAGCTCCTTACTCTCCTTTTTTATGGTGATTCAACCTAAAGTGGTTTCAGTGCTTGGCATGGGGGGAATGGGAAAGACTACCCCGGTGAGAAAGGTTTATAAAGATGTGAAAGCTCAATTTGAGTGCCGTGCTTGGGTTGCTGTTTCTTCTTCATATAACATTAAGGAGCTGATTATGAATATAATTAAGCAATTCTGTGACGGACTCCAAGTACCCATTCCGCCAGAAGTGCAACACATGGACGATAATGATTTAAAAGAATTCATCAATGACTTCTTCCAACAAAGAAAGTACATCCTTGTTTTTGATGATGTATGGGAAATAAATCTATGGGATGCTATAAAATATGCATTCAATAATGGTAGTTCTCATAGTCGTGTCTTGCTCACAACACGTATCAAGGATGTAGCTTCTGCTCCTTGCATAAATTTTTCGTGGTATAGCTATGAAATGAAGTTCCTATCTCGTGAAGAATCTTGGATGCTATTTTCTAACAAGGTGTTCAGAGGCAACAATTGTCCCCCTCATTTGAAGGATATATCAGAAAGGATATTAAACAAATGTGGGGAGTTGCCACTTGCAGTTGTTGCAATTGGTGGGCTTCTTGCTTTAAAGGATCAGGGAAGAATAGATGATTGGGAGATGACCTATCGCAGCATTGGTGCTGAATTAGAGGGCGAAGGTAAACTGGATAAAGTGAAGAGAATTCTGTCGGTTTCTTCGATTTGCCTCACCATCTCAAAATTTGCCTCTTGTACTTGACCATTTTCCCCGAAGACCACAAAATGGAATGGATGCAAATAATTCGACTACGGATTGCGGAAGGATTCGTGCTGAAGAAACAGGGATTGACAATAGAAGAAGTTGGGCAGAGTTATCTACATGAACTTGTGAATAGAAGTTTACTCCAACTAGTTGAGACAACAGATGATGGGAGAGGGAAAGCATGTGCCGTCCATGACATTCTACGGGAAATCATCATTTCCAAGTCAAAAGAAGAAAACATTGTGACAATAGTGGGTGACAGGGGTATCAGCTGGACGGATAAAGCTCGGCGGCTAGCAATCTATGGTCCTGTAGAAAATACAGCCGAAAGCATCAAATTTAGGCATTTGCGTTCTTTGGTCTTGTTTTCACCTGAGGATCTACCGCCCAAGGCATTCTTATCTAAGACGTTAAGTGGTGGTTCAAGGCTTCTGAAGGTATTGGATCTCAGAAGTACACCGATTGAAGTAATTCCTGATGAAATTTTCAAACTATTCCTTTTAAGATATTTGAGTCTGAGGAGTACAAATGTGAAAACCATCCCAAAATACATAGGGAAGCTGAGGAACCTTGAGATTTTGGATTTGAAGGACACATTTGTGACCGAATTGCCAGTTCAAATCCTAAAGCTTCGAAGACTTCATCACCTCATTGTGTACCGTCACTCTGTTCTCCGTGATGACTTTAAAAGCTTTAAAGCTCCATACAAGATTGGAAGTCTAGTGTCTTTACAAAAGCTGAGTTGTATAGATGCGGATGAAATGAATGGTGTTAAAATTGTGAGGGAAATAGGAAAACTAACAGAATTAAGGAGATTAGGAATTGTTAAACTAAGAAAGGAAGATGGAAAGGATCTCTGCTCTTCTCTTGAAAAGCTGACCAACCTGCGCTCCTTGTATGCTGCTTCCACGGAAGAGGATGAGATAATTGATCTACATTATACTCTTATCATCAATTCCACATCTTCTTAGAAGGCTATATCTTGTTGGACGCATAGAGAAGATTCCTCAGTGGATACCTTGTCTACAAGGCCTCACTAAAATTTTGCTAAGAGGAAGTAGACTAAAGGATGAACCTCTGCAGTACGTTGAGGATTTGCCCAATCTTGTATGTCTTCTTTGTTAGTGAATCAAGGTACCTACGAGCACAGACAGACAACTCAACTGAATTGAACAAGTACCGCCTATACCCGACCAGGGCTCTAACAATTGCAATTATCAAATATCAACAATGCCGACAAGGCCACACAGTCCAAACGTAATGTAACTAGACAGAATTCACACTTAATAAACAAATCAATAGTATACCTGATTGACTTGCTCGCGGTTCTACCAGAACGTACCTATCGCTGGCACTCCCCTGGACAAGTGCGTCGCAACGTATGTACTGCTGACCGAATCACCAGTCTAATACTGGTTTGTCTTCAAGAAGTTGTTCGCCCCACTCCGGTGCGGCGAATTTTCTCGCAAGAAGTAAAAAAGCACGAAAAGGGGTTCACCCTAATAGCGGCTCTGTTCCCCCTTTTAATGTCGCCTTAGGAAAATTAAAACCCAATTCGGATTAGGAAGCCCTAATTCCCTTACCAGATTTTATGTTTCCTATTCCTTTTCAAGTTAGAGTTAATTAATTGGGCCAAATAAAAATAGAGGATCGTGAAAATATGGCCCAAACCCAACTTTAATAACATTTAATTATGGATTCCCACCATGAAAATGGCTTCTACCACAATCAAAACAATCTCTAACATGTCAAGAACAATTCCCATTAATTGTTTTAGGCTAACTAATCATGAGTTAAAAATTATTAGCTCCCAAAGTTGTCATTTTCAACATTCTTCTCTCTAGAGCCTATGAAGGCGTGGAATTGCATTTCAAGGCTGGAAAGTTTCAGCAGCTCAAGGTTTTGGATCTTATGTTCTTTGAAGAAATGAGGCGGATAAGAGTAGAGAAGAGCTCAATGCCTTGTCTGCAAGAGCCATACATTAGAGAATGTAAACTGATGGAAGAGCTTCCCAGTGGCATTGAACATCTCAGCAATCTTCAAAGTGTTGCTTTAATTGATATGTCTGAGAAATTGGTTGCATCATTGCAGAATATGGAAAACAGAAACACTCGAGCCAAAATATATGTTGTAAATGTTGAAAATGAAGGAGTTAAAGGGTGGTATGTGTAGGCCAAAAGATGCTTAACTCATGGAAAGTGGATTTGGAAGCAAAGGAAAGCCTTGCAAAAAGATGGTGTATTCTTCCTTCACTCTGATGAGGAATGATTTTTTACCTTTCTTTTCTTTTTTTTGGCGGAAGAAGAAATTGTCTTGCTATAGCTATTTGTGATTGAATCCGTTCTAAATTTTAATTAAAAATGAATAATTTTTAAGATTAATTTGTAACTTTAAGTGATTTGAGATGTTTAGAGAAAGGAGTTTCAAAGAAATTTCCTTTTCTTTCGTATGGTCCAAATTCTATAGAAAAATTCCAACTATTGTAGCCAGATCTTTTTGTGTGTGTGTGGGGGGGGGGGGGGGGGGGGCAGGGGCAGGGGGTGGATGGCGATGGAATATTTTCCTCCCTCTAATTTCATTACAATATACTAATAATACATAACACTTTAAATTATTTGTCAAATCTCCATGTACTTAGTTATTTTTTTAAAAACAAAAAAATAAATAAATGAAGTCTCAATTTAACATACAAAAGGTTTCCAACTTTTGTTTTGTAAGTCGTTTTCTTTTATTTAACGAGCATATGTAATAAAATCAAGGTTGTAAATGAGCATAATAAATCATTAAAGTAATAATTAAATATTTCAGTTGTAAATAACTTAAAAATATAACAACTCAAAAATATATTTATATTTAATTTTTATTTACAAAAAGAGACAAGATTCTAATGTATTACCTCTACCTGAAAATGAACTCGGAAATCCTTTAGAGCTCGAAAATCAGCTCAGTGAATTCAGTAACCCTTCTTGCGCCAAAGTAAAGAGGCCTATGGCATTACAAGGCAACCACAAAGCTCTGCAACATCAACCTTCAGAAGCCAAAGGGGGCATGGGCGTATTCTATTTGGCAAAGGCCTTGTAATAAGACAATCAGTGACCCATCCTGCTGCTTCACCATCACGTTGAACATGGTTAAATTCCCTTTGCAGCCTACCCCCTTGTTTACAGTTATCAGATGTGTTATTCCAGCACTTTTTCCCAACCAATAAAGATAACTAATATGAAGCAGAATTTTTAACATATCCCGCAGTGAAGAACTTTCTTTGAGTGGAACCTGATCAAGCGTTAATTTTAATCCCAAACAAAAAAATAAAAAATTAGAAGCACAATAATAATGAGCTAAAATCCTTTTATGGGATTTTCAGAAGAAAATCAAGCGGATAATTGGTGTTGGTAGTTATCTAGGTCCATGCAATATCCAAGTTACCATGTGTGAAGATCTCTAAGTTGGACAAGAAAACATTTGATTTTCCTCCAAAATTTTCATCAACCAGAGAGACAGAAGTCCAAATCCATCTATTACCTAGAGGAAAAATAGGATCGAGCAGTCAAAATTCTTTTTCATCAGAAAATAAACATTGTTTACAATGAACATGAAAACAGGATAAAGCTGCTCTTTCACAAAATATTTTGTATAAAAAATTAGAGTTTAAAAGAATAGAAAAAAGAAATAGATATAAAAAAAGTACAAGGAATCAATGGGAATTGAATTGGCCGGCTCCATATCTCAGTCAATACAATCATTCATTTTCCTTTTAACTCATCTTTTAAGTTTTGAATATAACAAACAAAATGTTGTAGAGCTTGATGTAAAATACCATAAAAACAGAAAGTTTCCATTTTATGAAGAAACTAGATAACGGGGAAAAAAAAAATCACAAAAGAGATAGTAGTTCCTAGTGATTTGAATTTTCAAAAATAAACTATTATATGACTGCATCTCGTTGGCAACACTGTCAAGGATCGTGGACTTGCAGTATTTGTCTACGATTTGGAGCCTTGAGGTTGTTCGCCTTCAACTTTTTCAAAGTGACTAGGGAAAGATGAAGAAAATGGTGGAGCACGAGACACTTCTCAGCATAAGATGCAAATGCTCTCCATAGAAATTCTCATCACTAATTTTAAACAACCAGCACTTATTCCAAGATTGGTTCAGTCAACCATATGATACAAATTTTCCCATCTCTATGTAGAAAATTAAGAGCCTTAAAAAAAAAAAAAACAAGACTTTTATATATACAAATTTCCATTTATTTACACTTCACTATTTGCTCTCAAATACAGTTCATAAAATTCACAAGAATGCTACTTACTCCTACACTACACTAAGCACCACACTCATAATTCTTATAATTTCCTCATGCCACACACAGAGTAGTACTCACACAATCTGATTACATAAGCACTCACACTTCACTTCTCACTCACAAGAGCACACCACCCACTACACTCACACTTTTTGATTGAGCACTCTCCACATACACAATTGCACCACTTCGTGACTTTATTTATAGAGCTCTTTAGACCGACTCTTCAATATTAGTTTGCATTTTTCAAAGCTACAAGTTACAGTGTTCCAGAATTTTCTTTGCAATAAAAAATTGCAAGTTGCTTATTTTGTTGAAAATTATAGAAGTTTCAATATCTTCAAAATTATTGGCTGCAATTTGTTGTTCTAGAGCATTCCAAATGACTGTGGGTGTAGCAGTCATTGTTTTCTTCAACACTCCCCCTTAATGACTGATTTCTTGCTTCTCGTGAAGTCATGCCAAGTTACCTTCGAAATTCTTCGAGTTTTACTCCATTGAGTGGTTTAGTGAATATGTTTGCCATTTGGTCTTCTATTTTGATTTGCTGCATCTCAAAATCTCCTTCAAGTACCTTCTCTCGGATATAATGATAATGTACTTCCACATGTTTGGTGTGAGTATGAAATATTGGATTTTCAACGAGTTGAATAGTTGAGAGATTATCACAGTATAACTTTACTGGATAACCCAACTCTTGATGGAGATCCTTCATTAATTGCATGAGCTAGCTAATTTCCTGTGTTGTTGAAGTTGCTACTCTATATTCTACTTTTGTACTAGATAGTGACATCGTTGGCGGTCTCTTGCTAATCTGAGAAATTACTCCTGGTCCAAGATTGAAATCATACCCTGTAGTTGATCGACTTATGTCACAGTCTCCAGCATCGTCGGCATCACAGTAACCTGTAACTTCACATACCACGCCTCTTTTATAATGGATTTCATAATCGAGCTCCATCATTTGGAAGCGTACTGAGAGATTAACTTCAGTCGGGATAATCTCATTGTCGTCATCTCCAGTTATGATGAGATCATTCACATATACCAGGACAATAGCTAATCTTCCATCTCGAGCCTTTGTAAAATAAACTTGAGTCTGCTAAAACTATTGTGTAACCACTCTACAGTAAGAATTCTCCAATCTTTCTATACCAAGCTCGTAGTGCTTGCTTTAGTCCATAAAGAGCCTTCTTCACTTTGTAGACATAAGTTGGATAAGCCTTACTCTTGAATCCCTGTGGTTACTCCATGTATATATCTCTGTCCAATTCTCCATGCAGGAATTCATTCTTTACGTCCATATGCTAGAGCTTTCACGATTTACTTGTAGCAAGTGCTAGCAGAACTCTAACTGTAGTAATCTTTGCAACTGGGCTGAAGGTCTCGTTGTAGTCGAGCCCATATTGTTAAGAGAACCCATGAACTACTAGTCATGCCTTGAATCTTTCTATTGACCTAATTGGTCTTCTCTTCACTTTATAAACCCATTTATATGATATGGGTTTTATTTGTCTTGTTTTGGGTATCAAATCCTATGTCTCATTTTGTCTTAAAACTTGAATCTTTTCTTCTATGACTTCGACCCATTCCTTATGCTTAGAAGTTTCCTCATATGTATTGGGTTCTTTTATATCTTCTATTAAAATTGCATTAGTATATTTAGGATTTGGTTTATGTACCTGTGTGGACCTTTGAAGT
Organism: Voacanga thouarsii; assembly: GCA_026120185.1. Lineage (NCBI taxonomy): Eukaryota > Viridiplantae > Streptophyta > Magnoliopsida > Gentianales > Apocynaceae > Voacanga > Voacanga thouarsii. The sequence continues at coordinate 2,240,935 of JANUWF010001719.1, read as the reverse complement.
GCTTGTGTCACCTCTTATGTTTCTTCTTCTTCATCACTGTCTCTTTGTTGAGTCGTTCTTTCTTGCTTTTGAGATGTCTTGTGCACTACAGTTTACCATGAACCTTTTTCTTTGTGTTGAGGACTTGTTATACAGCTTCTATCTTCATAAGGGTGCTCCTTCGCGAGTTCTAGCCCTTTTTATAACTTCTCTTCCAATTCTTCTTCGATCTTTTTTGAATATGGTAAGAGAGCTGCTTTTGACGACCACCATGATGATGCTTCATCAAATACTATATTTTGAGAAACATGACATTGTCCTGTTGTGGGATCACAACATCTCCATCCTTTTCTTTTACTGTCATATCCTACGAATATACATCTGATGGTCTTCTTATCGAACTTGCTTCATAGATGATTAGGAACAAATACATAGCAGACGCATCCAAATACTCGAAAGCGACTTATTGTAGGCTTAGTCCTCCAAAACTTCTTGAATGGTGAGATGAATCCGAGCCTTGCTTGTGGTAGCCTATTAATTATGTAGACTGTTGTCTTCATACTTTTCGCCCAAAACTTTGGCGGCACATTCTTTACGTGAACCACGCTCCTGCATGTTCTTCTGCTAGATGTCGATTTTTTCTTTCAGCAACTCCATTTTGTTGTGGTGTGTTGGGACATGTTAATTTTCGTCGAATATGTCATTGCTTTAGATAATCATTGAATTCTTGAGAAGTATATTCTCCCCCATTATCTATTCGAAAGCACTTTATTTTTCTCCCTGTCTCATTTTCTGCTTCTTGTTTGAATTCTTTAAACTTGTTTAAAGCTTCAGATTTTTCTTTCATAAAATAAACCCAGACGTACTTGGAAAAGTTGTCAATGAATGTTATCATATAGTGGAACCCACTGATTGACACTTGCTTGACAGGTTCTAATATGTCTGAGTGGACTAGTTCAATTGGCACCTTAATTTGAAACTTCGAATCATCATAAGGGAGCTAATATGCCTTACCATATTGCACCCATCACATACAATGCCATCTAGAGCTTCTAGTTGAGGTAGATCTTTTAGTAGCGACTCTTTCATTATCACCTTAAGCTTTGTATAGTTCACATGTCCTAATCGAGCATGCCACAAGTTGACAATCTCATTTTTCTTTATCTTGTCCACATACGCTGCTTCTGCTGACATTACGTAGACTGACTCCAAGCGTCATCCTCTATGATCAATGGCCAAATAGGCTTCAAATCTCGATAGACCTTTACATCACTTGGTCCAAATACTACATAATTTCCTGATGCGGCAAGCTGAGACACAGACAATAAAATTTTGTTTATCCTAGGAACATGGTATACATTTTGCAATTGAACCTCATTAGGACCATGTTGGGGGTAATCCTTGTTTTACCAATATGTGTAATTGATAATTTTGCGTTGTTGGCGGTTACCACAACTCGTGCACTCTTGCACTCCGACAAATTTGATAATTTCTTCTCATCTCTAGTCATATGATTGGAACAGCCTGAATTAATGATCTAATCATTTTTATAGTCGATAAAGTTATTACTTACCGAGGTAAGTATTGTCTTTGCTACCTTAGTAATGCAAGCGGCTGCTACCCCTTCATCACTTGATAGCTTGTCCATAGCCATGCTAGTTTCTTCTTCAACTGCGATTAATGCATGAAAGTCCCATTCTTCTTTGCTATCATTTTTGCTCCTAGAAGTGGCAGCATTTCCTTTTGCTTTCTTATATCAATAGTTTCTAGCAAAATACCCTTGTTTTCCACAATTGTAACATCTATTATTTTGTCGCAAATATTTTGTGTCAAATGGCTTACCTTGTTCTTGCCAAAGTCCCCCTTCTTCTTGACTTTTCTCAGACTGTCATTTACTCCTATTTGAATTTTTATGTTGCTTGAAATTTTATCTTATTGGTTCCTGCCTTCCTTAGTCACAGTAAAGTGCCTCATCCTAGCTCTTGATTGTCATGCTTCCCATTTGCTTAGCCAAAGATTCTTGATTGGCTAGCAAATTTTTCAACATTTCTAAAGTTGGTTGTACTGGCCATCCTTGTATTGATGTCATGAAGCCTTGGTACTCGAGCCTTATGTTAGTTTACTCAGCCATGTAATCAGATTGCACAGCGAAAATCAAACTGAGAAAACCTCCCAGGATCACCTATATGCTAAGTATAGATCAAATAAAAGGTAAGGAAAATACCTTTGATATTGTCTCAGCAATTCAAAATTTTCTTCTTCTGTGGTACTCTGATGGCGTGATCCAACAAGTGTCTATTGCTTGTTCAAAATAAGCCTTACCACAATTGTCCAAGACAAGCTATTGGAATCCAAAAATAGGATTCCCTCTAGCAGTAATCCACAAGGTTTGAGCACTCACAAAAACCTACTTAGTTTTGTGCTAGCATAACAATACAGCGGGTAAGATTTTAATTAGAGAAGAGAACAGAAGAAGACAACACACAGAGCCGGTTTCTGTGTATTATATGAGGGAAAATGTTTTTTCCATTTTCTATAGGTTTTAGAATTTTAACTGATTGCAACTAAGTCCTTCAAGGTTTAATTAAATACAATTGAAGTTTGTATAATCGCAATTAGACCCATGAATTATAACAAGCTTATAATTCACTCATAAGATTATTTTCTTCTCATAATTAATCCCATAATATTATCAAATAATATATTGAGTACTTAAACCTTTATTGTATGTGACCTATTAGGTTTCCTGGTCTATTGGTAGCAAAATATGAATTAATCTAAATATCTTTAGGATTAATAACCCTTGATAATTAGAATTAACTTATTAATTCTAAATGAGATTGATTTATTATTCTTTAATTAATAAATCCATATCTAGTAGATCATGAACGGTATCTAGCAATACGTCATGATCACTAAAAAGTTCAAAAAGTCAAGCGGCTTGATATGAATCTTTCAATAGTAAACAACAGTGAAATAAACTCCTTTCACCATAAAATATCTCATTTGATTTGAAGTATGGAATTAGTGCCAACTCCCTCCAGAATATTCATTAATTCTAGTTCGAATATTTTAGTACTTGTTCTCGAAATCCATTACTCATCACATATATCAATTTGAACTATTTCTAATATACAATCGCATTGGCCAAGGACTTCTCAAGTAGCGATTCCTACAAGTAACCGTGAGATATTCGCCTCTACTATTAGGAGTAGTGAATCATTTATTGATCTTCTCAATTACTTTGATTTACTTTACATTGTACCTAATATCTTATAGGCGGCCCTTGATCTGAATTCAAAAATTAGAATTAAAGTACAATGCTCAACAAACAAAGTACTTTGGAGATTTCAAATCTAAGAATACTTGCACGTTTGTTATAACGAGAATTTATCACTGGCACTAAATAGTTATTCATATGATTATCTCATAGTTAGGTTATCCAATATACTTGTTCAAGTAACAAGCATTTACGTGTTAATTTTAAGTATCACAACACTCATACTCATGGATATGAGAACCACCGTCTGATCAAATCAGAAAGTATAACATGTGCTAGTCTTAACACATTAATAATGCCATATCTCATTAATACTATGATTAAAAATAATTTAAGTACGAATACTATCCAGTGTAGTAGAAAATGTTAAGTTTTTTAATATATACATATATATAAATCAAATCAAACTACATTAGAAACAGTGATTTTGGGTCGATTTAGTCTAGTTTGGATGTATTGATTTTTTTTCCCACCCTCGGCACCCCTCAGTCCAAGGATTATATTTAGGCTAATTGCTCAATGAAAATTATGTGTATAGCTTAAGTATTCATCCTTTAATACAAATATAGTCAAAGGCTTTCTTGGATTTGTAGTAGGTATTTTCAAAAAATAAAAAATCAAAATAAAAACAAAATTGAGGGGGGAAAAAACGGCCAATTCGGCCTTTCCAGCAAATATATTAGGTTCGAAATGCTTAGGCATTCAGTTCAAAATTCGTAAACCAACTTTGACGGTTTGGAATTCTGACATCATCTATAATATTCTTTAATGCAATCTTCATTTTTGTTTAATCGTTTTTCGTTTTAATATTTGATTATTAAAATTTTAATTCTTTTTAAATATTTAAATATTTAATTTTTATTGTTTCTTTTTTAGTATTTATTTATTAAAATTTTAGTTACTAAATTAATAGTGTTAGCCTATTCCTTGGTTTCAATATTAGTTTAGTAATCATCTTTTTAATAACTAAGCATAAAAAGAAAATTTAGTTTAATAAATATCTTTTTATTAATTAATAATTAAAACAGAATAAGACTTTATATTAAGAATGCCACAAGCATGTCACAAGAGTGTCATAGAGGTTTTCAAGCCAACATTGATAAGGTTAGATAATAGTTTTTAGGGCAAAAAATACCCCCAAAAAAATTTTAAATTATATATATTTTCCCTATCTAAAAAAATTAATATATAATTCCCCTATCTAAAAAAAAAAATTAAGGATCACCCTCGGACTATTTAAATGACTAATTTTGCCCCTTTATAACGGTGGTCAGCCACGTGCACTGCATATACATGGAATTTTTCAGGGATAATTTCGTCATTTCATCTTTTAAAAAAAATGTTATGGTACCACCCTTTGAAAAAAAAAAAAAAAAGACCCGTTTTGAAATGAATATCCAACACATTTTTTTTTTTAAATTACCTTTTATTTTCTGTCTTCTTCCCCACAAAATCCAGTCTGCTCGGTAGTCAATACTCTTGCAACTGACAACCAAATGGTTTATATTTGCATTAGATTATGTATATATGAAAAATCTTGCTTATATTATTAGAATTTCGAATTCTCTCCCATTTCTAAATATGGATATTAATTAATCTAAATAAAATCAAATTTATCGATGATGGATCGGCAATCTACATACCATCCGTATTGAAATCCATTAACCTTTTGGAACTGATAGCTTAAATTCGTCAGAAACCGTCACAAAGCAGATATGAAGAATTGAGCCAAAAGCACCAAAAGTGGCAAAAGAGAGGGTAACTTTCTTTTTTTATTTTTCCTTTTTTTCAAGCAAGGTGAATTTAGATTATATAACTTCTCTTTTAAGAAAAATATTATACACTTGTATTGACGAAAAAATAAATTTAATATAAGTAAATTTTATTTATAAAATAAATTAAAATTTTAAATTCATAAATATGTTACAAAATTTAAAATTATACTTATATTTTTAAAAAAACTATTTTGTAATTTTTTTGACTAAATAAGATTATTTATTCATAATAAACAAACAAGTTATATAGATGGATTGTTAGGTTTATGATAAAAAATACAATAGGTAAAGTACAATAAACAAATAATAAAACAAACACAAATTAATCTTCCTTATAATTTATTTATTACTATTTATGAACAGTCTTAGAATGAGATGTCCAAATTTACCATCTAGTTTCGTAAGTAAAAATTTAAAAGACTCTTCTTAAAAATTATCTGGGAAAAAGAGGAAATATGGAGAGAAGGCCCAAAGCTAGATTGGGTTTCAAATCAACTCCAAGAACATGGAGAAACAAAGGAAATACGACAAATAATTGTAGATCTAGATAAACAAAGCTAAAAGAGAAGATTTTTGTAATTTGTGAACAAAAAATGGGTGGGAATATAAAAAGACAGAAGAAAAAAATGAATGAATTTCGGCCAAGATAGGAGTGCCGAACAAATCCGGAGCTCCGATATAGACGCAAGTTGCGGGTGTTGGATTAAGATGAAGATCTGGCAGAGAGAAAAAGGTTGAGTGAAAAAAGAGAGAGAAGGAGAAAGGCTACTCTTGTAATGCTAATTTCGGTACAATGGATTGCTTGAGTTGAATTCCATCTGGAGTGATTTAGGAAAATAAAAAAAATGGCATGGTAGGATTATTTTTAGTTAAAATATTAGATCTGAAGCATAAAATATCAAGAGAAGCTCCTCCTCTTCTCTTCTTCTCTCTACTTTTTCTATTCTCCTCTTCTTAATTCTTCTTACTTCTGCATCGTGCTGGGAGTTTTCTGGTTACCACCAGAGATCTGGCCGAATTAATTCATTTCCTTATTGAGACTAGATGGTGTCCCCCCTCCCCCCCCCTCTTCCTCCCTCCTCTTTTATTCACAAGTATGTTGGTCCTGTCACGGGTCGTTTTTCCCGAAACCGACTAACTGTGATGTCTGTGATTTGGTTGGACCCGAGCCAACGTCACACCAACCTCTTCTGAACTCGTTCGAACACTTCAAAGTGAGCTTGAGTGGTTTCGTAGTGAATCACAATGAAAACGATTGAAAATGACAATGAACGATATGAAAATAACAGAAAACGGCACAAAAACAAAAGTTAACCGACACCCGATTGCATGAAAGTAGTCATTTCATTGAATTAAAAATGAGTACAAAGTATATACAATAAGTATTGGTGAGGGGAACATCAATATTCGCAACCGACTTAGTTTGCTTCTACCCAATCTCGTTTTGTACGTCCTCTATAATAGACGTGGTAAACTTTTTCCAAATTCCAAGAGTAGATACTATTTTTCTGAGGAGGTGGAAAATGTTTGTCAACTTTCTCTAGACCTATATACAAAGAATCTAACTATGAAAATTTACATGCATGGCCTTCAAGGCCTTAGAACAATTACAAAAATATAACAAAAGCATATCTACATATTTACACAAAAAAACGGAGGAGTTGACACTTCTGGCCGTCGACTACTACTGAGCGAGCGCACAGCACGTGCCGGTACTGAGTGCTGGGCACGCGACACGGTATTGCTCTGGGTGCATGGTCACACGGTACGGTCTGGCTCTTAGTGCGCAGCACGGTCTCAGTCTGGTGTTGGGTGCACGGGCATGGTCTTGGCCTGGCGCTAGGCATGCGACACGGTCTCAGTCTGGCGTTAGGGGCGCAGCATCGTGCACGACGGGCTGGTCCTGTCTTTGGTCGTCCTGTGTTGTCTTTCACCGTCCGTCTTAGGCCTTCGGCTAGTGAGGCTCGGGTGTCTTTAAACATGTTTAGGACATCCTTGATAAGGTCCCGAACGTTTCTAGGCATACTCGGCCTAACCATAAGAGGTGGCCAAGTATGCTTAGGAACATTCAGTCCCTTCGGTTTCCTAAATACGTTCGAAGACACACGAGCGTTCTGGTAGTGCGTCGGGCACTTGGAGTGGGCATGGGTAAGGTCTTGCCCACGCAAGCGAACCGTCACAGGTTGGCCTATGACAGTCCCCTTCTTTAGCATTTTTCAGCAAGTCGTATGAACTATTAGTAAGTTATCGTAGTAAGAGGCATAAAGAGCTGCCTCTTGTTGGGTTTTTTTTTTTGTTGGTATATTAAAGTTTTTTTTAATAAAGAATAGTAGGTTTTTTACTTTTTTTTTTGAATTTTTTATAAATAAACTTTTTTTCTCTTTCTTTTTATCGTGTTGTAGCATTGACAAGTGGATTGACTTGTATCTTTTCGTGCCAGTCCCAGGAACGCAGGCCGTGCTGGTCCTGACCTAAGGCCAGAGACCTTGGGCCTGGCACGGGCCGGCCCTAGGACTCCAAAGCCCACTTTCCTAGCGAGCCAATTTTGTGGGCCTTCCTCTTTTTTTAATACATTTTTTATTTTTAAAATTTTTTATTACTTAAATAACACTACTGTTTACAATTATAAAAAAGTCACCTTAAAGGAGTGGTAGTTTGGTTTGAACCCCTATTAGTTTTATTAATTAACAAAATAAAAATTAGGGGATCTGATGCTTAAACTTCTTAAAATGTATTAAAATATTTAAAATTTAAATATAGAAGAATTATGCTGAAAATAAAATACTAATAAATTAAGCAATTACATAATATTACTTAACCTAATTATTCTAAATACTAACTACTTGGTTCACTCCACTTTTCATTGAGTCATCATCAATAATCTACTAATTAGTCATCTTATCCTTAGTTGCGAACCAACTTGTGTTGGACATTAACATCTTCAAAGTATAAAAAGCCAATCAAACTCTTCTTTCATCAATTGTTCGAATGCTATCACTAAAAACGCTTTTTGATGGCACTGTAGAGACATATAGTGTCAAAAGATCATGTGTCAATTTGGATAATATTGGATATTTATTTACATGATTCTTTCACCAATCACAAATGTTAAAAAATTGATCCTCATTTTTTATCAGATGTTACATCTCGTAAATTGCTATCTTATTATAAGTGATAATTGATCTTCTTTGACGTTTCATGATACCCCAAGATTAAAACTTAAAATCGAAGAGGTGAATTTTCGTGGTGGTTGAAATTAACTACTAAATGATAATGATGAACCTTCTCTATTTATAATACTAGAACTAAAATAAAAAGACTCAAACTTATATAAGTTATACATATTTGATAGAGTTTTAATCATTTTATCTTTTTTGTCTTTTTATCATAAGTTGCTTAAGTATTGAAGATTCATCAAAATCTAATGTTTTGTAAAAAAAAAAAAATCAATAATACTATGAAATTAGGAGTTTTTACTAGATAATTTAAATATAATATCATACAATATAAAGTAGGAATATCATCATAATATTTCTTATATTGTTCAAACATACTTTTCATAAAAGAATCATATTAGAGATGCTCTATATACTCACTAAAAATATATGTTATTTTAATAAGTAAAGGAAGAATATAATAAGTAGTAGATAATAAGATTAGGCTCGGTTGCTTCTTTTAAAGTAAATAAATATAATAAAAGTGCAATACAATTTTGAAAATAAGCATCACTGAGTAAAAATTGAAAATTATTACTGTTACAAAATTCAATAAGTTAATTTTAGACAAATATAACACTTTTAAATACATCAAAAGTTGAATTGCATCTAATTTGACAATTTAATCTAAATTTTTAAAAGAAAGACCTTATTCTTGGCAAAAAGTTTTAAAATTTTGAAACTTAATTGGAGAAGTTTTAATAAATAAAATAATATTTTTAATTATATAAATAGTATCGTGAATATATTTATATTCTTCTTTAACACATAAATTAAGTATATGGTAAGTACACTTAGTGTGAAATAAAATATCATTGAAGGTATGATTTATATTATTTTTCAAAATTATTATGACATAAATATTATTTGTAATATTATCTAAAGACATATAAATAATTTTATTTAATCATCTATTCATGAAAATATTTGAGTAATCATTCTAACAATACTACTACCTAAATGAAGATATTCAAATAATTGAAAACAAATAATTCTTTTTTGTACTAGCCAATCATAATCGATCCAATAACATATAATGCACAAATAACCCTCTTTAGTAATTGTAATCCAACTATCACAAGTAAAAGCAAATTTGTAATTATAATAATCAAACATGGCAATAAGACACATTTTCATCTCTTTGTATATCTTTATTATATTACCTTTTAATGTTGCTTTGGGATTCCTTTTAAATATAAGTTAGTAAGAGTATTGTATGAATTTTTTCATAATGTGGATTTTTAGACAAGTTAAAGGGTAATATAGTTTTAACAATCATTTTAGCTATCTTATTTCTACTTTTTTTATGATCGTATTGAAAATTATCTACAGATCGACCTCCCATAATTTGAATTTGTTGCTGTTTAAGTAAGTTTGCTAAGTAATCATTATGCGATTTTTTAATATGTCTAACTAATATTTTCGTCTCTCTTCCGGTCCCTTCTTATAGACTGCCTTTCATGAGTATATACTACCTTACTAATTTTACATATTACTCTATCATTATCATTATTCTTTTTTAAAAGATTTTAAATTGTAGATATTTTTTCTCTAGGAGCTTCCAAAGATTCATCATTAGGTTGAGAGACACCCATATTAAATTTAGGATTAATACTTGGTTGTTGTACACTAGAGTCTTCAACTTCATCTATTTCATTATTTATTAAATTCAAAATTGGATCTATATTGAACTCAAAATACGTAGATGATTGTGATGAAAATGATGATGTTGATGTGGATCTATTTTTTAAATATTTATTATGTAAACTAAATAAGAATAACTAATTAAAATTCAAATAAATAAATAAATACTAGTTCAATTAAAATAAAATAAAACATTAACAAATAATGAAATAAAGCCAAGAAACAAGAATACTTTGTTGAGCTTTACTTCTTATCTTTTTCAAAACTTAAACTATTCACTATTCTACCACTTAATATTCTTTCAAAATATGAAGAATTTGCTTGAAGAATTAAAAAATATATAAAAATAAATATTATTTTAATGCTTTTTGTAGATGAAATGGAAAGAATTGAGGAACGAAAGTAAGAAGAAGGACAATAAAGGGTTGGAGAGATTTATAGAGTATTTGGTAAGTTTTAGGGTGAATTGAGAGATATTTATAGAGTTTTAGAGATTGAAGATGAAATAGCTGTTGGAGGGAGAAAATGTTTAAAAAAAAAAAAAGGGAGGGGGATTAAAAAAAATAGGCAAAGAGTCGTCAGGGCGGGCCGGCCTACTAATCCGTGAGCAATCCACGATCTCAAGCAGATCGGCCTGTAGACCAACCAACTACAATAGTATCAGTTCTATTGTTGGTCTCGAACCAATACATATCGATCCGATTAGACCAATGGGTCAAATCAACCCACTTATCAATGCTAGCCTCATGCCTTTTTTCTTTAAAATGAAAGAAAGAAAGAAAGAAAAGAAACAAAAGTTGAAGACAAGGGCCGCCTATTAGGCTAAGGCTGTATGCGGTTGGCTTAATTGCCTATAGGCAAGGGCGACCCAGTCAATAAATACATTTTTGTTTTTCTTTGGCAACACACATGCAAGCCTAATGATCTAAATTTTCAAGAAATAAAGAGCATAATACTCTTTCTATCCTCAAATTGAATATCGCCGATTGTTATGAAAATTTAGAAAAATATTTGATTAATTTTATCACTTCATTCTTAATAATTAAAAAAAGTTAATAGTGAAGTTCATTTATTTATAGATTCACAATCCTGAATTAAGAAAGTTTGTTGTGAAAGTAAAGAGGAGAATTTTGTTTATTTTTATAAAAATAGCATTTATTTTATAATAATCTAAAGTAGAATATGAAGAATATTCAATTTGGGAATAGAGGAAGTACATGGCCATTAGATTTTTCTAGTAATCCATTTTTGGTAAACAATTTTAGATTAGATCTAAGTTAAATTTTGTTTCATTCTAACATTAAAGAATATTTCTATCAAATGTTAGAAAGAAATCATTATTCCATCCTAACTTTTCATTTCAATAATGAAATGAAATGAGGACTCCAATCCATTCTACATAGAAATAAATTTTGTGTGATAAAACTTTGTCATTTCATTCTGGGGTACCAAAAGTGTTGTAACACCACTATAAAGGAAGAGATGAATATGTATTTTAATTTTAATAAAAATTATTTACCAATTGAATAAAAACCTTAAGTTAAATTCATTTTATAACAAATATGTAAGAAAAAAATTGTTGTTATAAATATAGTAAATGATCTTAATAATACTCAAATTATTATGGATTTCAACTTTTACCCTTCAACTAAAAAAAATATATAAAATATTTCTTTTAACTATTTAAATGTCTAGATTTTATCCTTCCATTGGTTAAATTTTCCCTCCTGGTGATTACGCTCATTTACGAATGAATTTGATGACTGGCTCCATGGTTTTATTAGACAAGATGTGCTTCAACCCAACCTTAACTATGAGAACCATAGAACGGGAATTCGACCCTACAACTATCGACTTAATAGCACAAGTAGTGAGAGGGTTATGACCAGTTGAACTCTATCAAGAGAGGCATTTTTTCCCTCCTCCTTCTTTATTCCTTCCTGATCGCAATAATTCCACCGAATTGCATAATCTTGTCAGACAAATTTCTCCCAAAGTCAAATAGAAGAGGTTTTGGTACAAACTCTAGTGACATTAACATCGTGGAAGTTGAATAGGTCTTTCTTGGAAATGGCGTACCTATAGGGCTCGGTAGCTTCTTCTACGACAATTTATGGTGGGTTGACATTTCCTTTGATAGAATTGAAACATGGGAGGGCAAAGCTTGAGCCCAACCATAAAATGGTGATGAAGATGCAACTAGAAATGTCATTGTTTGCCAATTTTGTTGACATCATAGGGATGCTCGCAATTAAGATCATTAAGGTCTGTGTGATTTTGTCATTTTACTAACAATGCTTCATTCCAAATTCGAGAACTATAGAAATCAAAGACATGTCTAAGTCTCGATTGTTAATTATAGGATCGATATATTTATGTGTCAACTAGATTAAATCTCATGAGTACGTAAAAACGAATAATACATTTATAGATATCGTCTTCAACAATACGATTCTCAAAGCATTTGGCCTTCTGGTAGTGCTCTAGATCCCAAACCTTCTTCAATGTAATCTCTCGGGACCAGAAAATTGCTAATCGTATTTTTTTTCTCTTTGTAGAGGGTGGACTCACACAAAAATTGAGAGAACGTTGTTTTTTACGTAACCTAAAAATAAAGTCATCTACCAATATGTATAGTTGATTCTATCTCAAAATATTGATAGAATAAGAAAAGTATAACTAGGTATAAGTATATTTCCACTTATCCTATTCCATCTTAAATACAATTTTTAGTTTCCTGTAATTTTTATTAATAAATTATAAATATTTATAATTTATTATTGTCCCATAAATAGGAGCCACTGAAGGGACCTGACCGGATACAGTTAGACTAAGTTTCAATAAATTATTTTGTCAATAAAAAAATAACTTATTAATTACATTCCACTCCACTAAAAGAACGTAATTGCACTCGTAGTCTAATTGAAATTGTTGAAGTAAATAATTATATCCTTATGATTGATTGATCCAACAAATTACCTCAATCAATCAATATAAAACTTTGAATGAGGTAGTATGACCATAGTGCCCCTCATTCGAATTCTCATATTCAATTTGATAGTACCATGTGACTACATCACACTTATAAATTGAATTTAATAGACACTATTGAATTATTGGGCTCAGATTTAACTATCCCTTAGAAGAACTCATGAGAAAATGATCTTGCATATTAAAGGTGGCGGATTCCATATTGCATAATAATTATTTCATATTTATTTCACTTTAATTCCCATGATACCGAGATATTGATTATTAAGTTAATCTCATTCTTTAGTAACTCAAGAAACTTCAAATTAGTAAATATAAATAATTATTTATTCAGGATTAAGATATTATGTACGATAATCTTTTAATGTTTTATTTGTATAGTCTATTCCACGAATAAACATTGATGGTCCATCCAATACATCAAAATATATCTTTAATTTTATTACTAAAGCAATGACATACTTCAATAAAATTAATACGATATCACTAAAATAAATTGACCAAATTTATTTTAAATCGCAGATAATTTATTTCGAATTAAATTATAAATCAATTTTTTTTTGTATTTAGTAAATAAACACTTGATTTATAATATCTAAATAATTCATGGACAAAACAGGCTCATACATATATAAATATATAAAAATATGTTTTATTTAATTTCAAAATACAAATATTGTATTTACTCGATGGGCATATTTAATAAAATTCTCCCACTTTGTCCCAGAATAAATGGAATATGTTAGAAATACCCATACTTTCATATGACTTCCAACAACAATTACCAGTAAACTTTTACTAAAAAGATCACCAAGATTTTCAGCAGAAGAAATCTTGTATAATTCTACATTTCCACGTTGAACAATCTCCCTAAGTATGTGATATTTACGTTTAATGTGCTTACCACGTTGATGGCCGTTTGGTTCTTTGGCATTTGCCACTGTACCACTATTGTCACAGTACAAACTAATGGCTTGAGATGTAGAATGAACCACATCAAGAACTTCTTCAACCATATTACTTTTTTAGCTGCTTCACAAGCCGCCACATATTCATCTTCCATTGTAGAGTCAACAATACAAGATTGTCTGATACTTCTCCACACAACTACACCACCACCTAAGGTGAAACAGAGCCTGAAGTGGAATTGCGAAAAGTTCTATCAGCTTGAAAATTAGAATCAGTGTAACATATATGTACCAATTCTGGAGTTGAGTAAATTAGCATATATCCTCAAATTCTATGAAGATACTTGAATATATGTTTCACTGCTATCCAGTGTTTCAGTCCTAGATTTGACTGATATCTACTGACCATCCCAACATCATGACAAATATTTGGACGAATACAAAGTATAGCATACATGAGACTTCCTACAGCTAATGCAAAGGAAATTTGTTTTATGTACTCAATTTCATTAGGAGTTTTAGGACTATACTTCTGAGATAACTGAATTCCATGTTTGAAAGGCAATTGATCTTTCTTAGAATTTTACATTGAAAATTCATTATTTTGTCAATATATGAAGTTTGGGATAAAGTTATCTGTTTATTCTTTCTATCCTGAAGGATCTGAATGCCCAGAACATATTTTGTTTCTCTCAAATCCTACATATTAAACTGTTTTCCTAACCAATTTTTCACCAATATTAATATCCCTAAATCATTTCCAATGAGAAGGATATCATCAACAAACAATATGAGAAAAATCACCTTACCATCTATAATTATCTTATAGACACAAGGTTTATCAGGATGCTAATTAAAACTATAAGATTTAATGGCTTGATCAAACCTGATATTCCAATATCTAGACGCTTGTTTAAGCCCATAAATAGACCTATTGAGCTTGCAAACTTTATGTTCTCGACTTTCTTAAATAAAACCATCTGGTTGTACCATGTAGATACATTCGTCAAGATTTCCATTAAGGAAAGCTGTCTTGACGTTCATTTGCCATACTTCATAGTTGAAGTGAGTTACAATGGATAAGAGGGTTCTTATAGACTTTATCATGGCCACAGGTGAGAAGGTTTCCTCATAGTCAATACCTTCTCGTTGGTATAACTCTTAGCAACCAATCTAGCTTTAAAAGTTTTTACTTTCCTGTCTACTCATCTCTTTCTTTTGTAGACCCATTTGTACCCAATAGGTTTTACCCCATTAGGTAAGTCCACAAGTTCCCAGACGGAGTTAGTGTACATGGATTTTATTTCTGAATCCATTGCACTCTTTCAATGGTCTGAATCTATATCCTTTACAACTTCTTTATACACAGTGGGATTCTCTTCTTCTTCAAAAGATATTGCTTGAAAAGCTTCTCCATAGAGTAATTATCTAGAGAGACATCGAATGACTCTCTCACTACGTCTAAGTTGTGGAGGTTCTTGGATGATTGGACTTTCCTCCTCCTCATTGACTTGAACCAAATCTGCTGATTCCTCAATAACTGGATTTTAAACAGAGATATATGGTTCTTCTACTTTATGTGCCAAAGAGCCAGTGGGTATAGAAGGCGTAACATCTATTTCTCTCATACTAGAATCTGGCATGTTAAGTGGCATAAATCCAAATTAACCACGTGAATCTTGAGTATGGGTTTTTATAACCATTTGCTTGGAATTATCTCCCTTGGTTTCTTCTAAAATAACCATACTCTTAGATACATGTTCTTCTATGTACTTGTCTTCTAAGGAAATTATATTTGTGTTTACAAATATTTTCTTATCTTGAGGATTATAAAAGTAATATCCCCTTATTCCTTTTGGGTACCCAGCAAATAGACATAAATTTGATAGTGATTCCATTTGATCAATCTTTCCCTTTAGCACATATGCAAGACAACTCTAAATACGGATATGTGTCAAATTAAACTTCCGCCCATTCTAAAATTCCAATAAAGTCTTAGGGATAGATTTTGATGGAACTATATTTAATATATATATATATATATATATATATATATATATATATTGCAGTTTGTACAGCATTTCCCCAAAAGGATGTACTGAGTATGAAGCCTAGTATTATTTTGACCATGTCTAACAAGGTCCTGTTTCTCTTTTTTGCAACTCCATTTTGTTGAGGATGCTAGGTGCACTTAGTTGTTATAATATCCTATTTTTTAACAAGTAAAATCTAAAGTCATGGAATAGATATTCACCACCTCGATCTGATCGAAGTGTCTTAATGTTTTCTCTTAACCACTTCTCAGTCTCAGCCTTAAATTCTTTAAATTTTTCTAAGGCATCTGACTTATGAGTCATTAGGTAAATATATCTATATCTTGAGTAATCATTTGTAAAAGTAATGAAATATTCATACTCACATTTAGCTTGGATACTAATTGGTTCACATACGTTAGAGTACACTAATTCTAAGACTTTCTTGGCTCTATTCCTTTAAAAAGAATTGATCTTTTGGTCATTTTATCTTCCAAATAAGATTTGTAAACTTAAAAAGGTTCCACCGTTAAGTCACGAAAAGGACCTTCTTTTACAAGTCTTTGAATCCTATTGAAATTAATATGACCAAGTCTAAGATGTCATAAGAGAGTTTCAATAGTGGGAGATAACTTAATGCGTTTGTTAGATTCAATATGATGTAATAAACTGTTGGTAGGTTTCAAAACATACATATCATTATTTAAATATCCCCGACATATCAAAGAGTTATTCAAAAACATCTCTACTGATAATTTATAAAATTTAATAGAATATTTTTGTTTGAATAACAAAGAAACCGAAATCAAATTTCGATAAATATCGTGAACATAATAAAAATTTTTCAAAATCAAATATTTATTATCAAAATAAAGATAAACATCTTCAACAGTTCTTGCAGATATCACTGATCTTGTGTTAACCCTTAGAGTATGTTCTCCTTCATTAAGATGTCTGGTTACTTGGAACCTCTGCAATGAATTGCAAACATGATTAGTGGCTCTAGAATCTACTATCCAAGTATTTGTAGAATCAACAATTGAATAAGTTTCAATGAAGGATAACTTACCAGTACCTTATTTGCGTTTAGCTAAGTAGTCTAGGCATTGTGTCTTCCAATGTCCTTTTTGCTTGCAGTAAAAATATTTGCCTTTGGGCTTTTTATCCACTTTACTTTCTTAACCTGCTGCTTCAGGCCTTTTTTACCATTTTGCTTCCCCCTATTTTCTCATTTTCCCTTGAACCTAGAAGAGGAAGATTCAGCATGAGTTAGAACAAGAACGTTGCCACTTTTCACTTTTAGGGTAGCCTCGGCGCTCTTAAACTCCTTCATTAACTTTATAAGAGACATCTCTATCTTGTTCATATTATAATTAACTTTGAACTGCGAGAATATCTCTGAAAAAGTTTCTAGAGCCATATCAACCTGAGTTTCAGGTTTAATTTCAGCCCCTAAGACCTCTGCTCTATTAAACTGAATCAATTCTAACAAATGACCCATCACGGATGTCCCAAGTTTTATGCGCATATTTATTATACGCCTTATTGCTACTTGGCGGGCTTGAAGTCCTTTGTACTCAAACATTTGTTGGAGGCTTCTCATGATTGCTGCAGCGGTTGTCATATTCTCATATTTTTGCTGCAACACATTTGGGATAAATCTCAAAATGTAGTAGTGAGCCATCTCATCAGAACTCAACTACTTATCATAAGTATTTTTTTGTTCGCGCGTGCATTGCGCAGTAGGCTTAGTAGGACATGGTTCAGTTACCATGTATTTGAGCTTCTTAGCAGTGAGCATGATTATGATATTTCGTTTCCAATCAATAAAATTTTCTCCAACCAGTTAGTTCTTTGTGAAAATAAAGGATAAAGTGTTGGAAGTTCTTTTCTGAAATTAAATAAATTAAAACATATGAGACATTCATCATATCATGATGCATGATCAATATAAAATATTATTGCATGATGCATGATCAATATGATAATATTTTAAATAGTAATAAAAATTACTATCAAAATACAATAACCTAAAACTTAACATTAACATGTATCTCTATAGGAGATAACAATGTAACTTATAGTTAAGTTAAGATCCACAACCTAAAACCCTAAAGTAATTTGCACATCTATAGGAAATAACAATATAATTTATAGTCAGACCTGAATCATACTACTAAAATTAATATATCGTGCATCTAAATGTAATATTAGTTTTAGTGTCGTTCGTTAATATTTTAGCTATTATAGACATTATTTGGATATTCTATAAGAAGTCCTTATAATGTCTTTGATTTAAGTATAACCCCTATATTCAAAATTTTTTTAATAAAGTTTTCAATCCAATCACATCACCTATAGGGTAATTATTAATAAATTAAATTTAAAAAATAAATAAATTTTGATGCACAATCTAGTAGCCAATAAAACATAATCTTCCTATAAGAAGACCATTCAAAATGGCACGAAGCACACGTTAATTTTATTAATGGGCGAATAGAGGAGGCCTAAGGTTAATTAAAATTAACTATTTTATACTTATTTTTTTAATTTAATAAAAAATATTAATTTATTTATGCATTACTAAATAGTATCTAAAGCGGTGTTAATGCAAACTATATGGCATATTAACATAAATGATATATAATTAAATCAAAATTAAATAGTAAAAACTATAAAATAAAAATAAATTTATGGCTAACCTAGTCTCAAAAATAAAATTACAAAATTATAATTGAAATGGCCAATTCTTCAATCATTTTGCAATATTAATTTGATGGAGCTCTATTTTATCACAGGATTATCTCTGGTGCACTGGTTGAGACTTTGGATTGCGAATATGGTAACTTGGGTTCAAAACCCATCATTGTCAATCCATCCCATTTTTTTTTTTTAAATAATGAGCTAGGCCAGCGCCCAGGCCTAGCTTGCACCAACCAAGGCCAGTCTCGCGCCAGCCAAGGTTAGCGCCTAGGCCTGTTGGCCAGTTGTGCCATGCTCCAACGAATTGCTTCAACAATTTTGTCGTCTTCTTCCTTTGCACCAAGCTCTATACCCTTTACAAATTTTATTTTTTTAATAACAATACATATAAAAAATACTAATAATAATAAATAATTCAAAAGGGATTTATGGAGATGTAATTCATCCATTTTGTTATAAGATTCGATAATACTTATACATATTTACCAAATCAAAAACTATGACCATAAAATTATTTTGAACAGAATTAATCAAAGCATTCACCATAAACATAAATGCATTATTCCTACACTGCTCAACTAAATATAATATAAAAGATTTAATCTTAATACATAAACACATATCAAAACCTGGTTTTGATACCAATTGTTAGTTATAGGATCGACATATTTATGTGTCAACTAGATTAAATCCTATGAGTACGTAAAAACGAATCATACCTTTATAGATATTGTCTTCAACTATCGTTTTCAACAATACGATTCTCGAAGGTTTTGGCCTTCTGGTAGTGCTCTAGACCCTCAAACTTCTTCAATGTAATCTCCTAGGACCAAAAAATTGTTAATCCTATTTTTTTTCTCTCTTTGTAGAGGATTGACTCACACAAAAATTGAGAAACTATTGTTTTTCACATAACCTGAAAATAGAGTCATCTACCAATATGTATAGTTAACCCTACCTCAAAATACGAATCTTGATAGAATAAGAAAAGTATAGTTGGGTATAATTATTTTCACTTATCCTATTCTATCTCAAATATAATTTTTAGTTTTCTGCAACTTTCATTAATAAATTATAAATATTTGTAATTTATTATTGTCCCATAAATAATAACCACTGAAGGGATTTGACCGGATATAATTAAACTAAATTCCAATAAATTATTTTGTCAACTAAAAAATAATTTATTAATTACGTTCTACTCCACTAAAAGAACATAATTGCACTCTTAATCTAATCGAAATTATTGGAGTCAATAATTATATCCTTATGATTGATCTATCCAACATCGATTTACACAATCTTATTTTCTATTTTTGGCAATTCCAATCAAGGTAAGAGAATTTAAACTCGGAGAAGCAAACTATTATTTAGTGCTAGTTTCAATTGCAATCATCTCGCAGTGCTACTTCATTGGCATACTTGCACTCATCTTTTATGCCTCATCATTTTTATCTAGAATCGTTATTGCCATACTACTTCCAGCACAGAAGTTTTTGCTATTATTTTTTTCCATGAAAGTTTTGGAGTTGGGAAGGTTGTTTCAAGAGTGGAACAAGAATCCCAATTGTCACTACTGTTGGGTTCTTTATTGTCACTAGAGTTTGATACTGGTAGAGTTGCATCAACAAGGAAGGAAGAAAGAAGAAGTAGGGAAAATCATAAAAGAGGAAGAAGGAAAGAAACAAACGAAAAAACTAAACCTTAATCCCAAGAACTTAAAGTTGGCCACATGAACCAATACAATGTTACGTGTGTTTATTTACATAAATCTTCTCCTTTTACTTCTTTCTATTTGCTGTCATACTTTTATCAAAATCTAACAAAGATATATTTTTTCTAATTATCTCCATCCACATCGCTTTAAGCCTGACTCTACCTCTGTCTAACATATTCTGCCTCCATCTTTTAATACTTCTAATAAGAGCATCATTTGCTCTTCTCTGTATAGATGTCACTCCCACTTTTTCCCGAATGGTCTGGTTTCTTACTCTATCATTTTTAGTATATCCACACATCTATCGTAACATACACATTTCAACTACCTTTATTTTGTAAATATGACACATTTTAACTGCCCAATATTTCGTATTATATAGCAAAGAAGGTCTTATGATTGTCCTATAGAACTTTCCTTTTAGGCTTAAAGGAATATTATGATCACATAAAATACCAGTCGCACTTCTTCATTTCAACTAACCCATCTTAACTCTGTGTGTAATGTCGCCATCGAATTCTTCGTCTTTCTGAATAATATATCCTAGATATTGAAAGCAATCATCTACTGATATATCTTTACCATCTAAAGTTACACTCTAAGTTATATTTCTGTTAGTACTGAACTTGCATTCTATATACTCCATTTTACTCTTTTTGATTCTGAAGCCCTTAGGTTTTAATATCTATTGCCACAACTTCAATTTTGTGTTTACACCAGCTCTAATATCATCAATCAGCATAATATCATCAGCAAACAACATACACTATGACATAACCTCCTATATAGTACAAGTCAACTCGTCCATAACGGTTGCAAAGAGGAAAGGATTATGTGCTATCCTTGATGTACCCTGATAGTAATAGAAAATTCTACAATTGCTCCGACTCAACTTCTTATACTTGTACATGCTCCATCATACATATCATTAATGAAAGTAACATATTTTAGCGATATACCTTTCTTGGCTAGCACCTACTAAGCTACTTGTCTAGGCACTTTGTTATAGGCTTTCTCATATCAATAAATACCATATACAAATCTTTCTTTCTTTTCCTATAATATTCAATCATTTACCGTAATAAATAAATTGTCTCTGTAGTAAAACTCTCAAGCGTAAAACTAAATTGATTATCTGAAACTTTTACAATGCCCCTTAACCTATGTTCAATGACTCACTCTTATAGTTTCATGATATGACTCATGAGTTTAATTTGCAATATGATGTGTTCGGACTTGGGTATAAAAATCATACAACAACTAAGCACATTTTCAATCAAGTTTAAATTAAAACGTTCAACCTAAATCACACATATGAGCAAGCATACTCATCATTAATCGAGCATAGGGTTCAAACGAGTATTGATCCTCTAGAAACAAGTAGACATTAATCACTTTTCTTTCATTGTTTAACTGACTCGATAAAGTGAAAAATAAATAAAAATAAAAAAATAAAATAAAATAAAAATATATACATATCAAGGATGTAGAATTAGGTAACTTAAGCCATTGTGTAGACAAATATGATCTTAAAGAACTTAACCATTATCATAACTAATTATTCTCTTAGCATCATAAAGGATTAAGATAGACTCACTTCATTTCCAATCCATGAATCCCTATCTTCTAGGTAATTTAGCATCACATTCGTGTCTCAACCAGTCTTACCCAAAAGATGCATTAAACACAATCCTTTGATTAAATTTCCATTTCTGGCAAACTTAAACATAAACTTAACCAATGAATCCATTCCTGATAGACATCAATTAATCTTTAATTACCTTGTTCTTAGCAATTAAACCCTTTTCCAAGCAAGTTAAGAGACAACAGATATGAAATCAATCAAATTGAAACCACCATCAACCCCTTTTCCAAGCAAGTCAATAGAAAGTAAAAATCAATCAATCTCGTAATTAGCACAAGTAATTAAATACCAAGAAGAACAATCAATTAATCAAAAGATCAAATACCTCTAAATATCATGAATATATAAAATAATGTCAAATTATAATAAAACAATTAACATATCATTGTTCAAGAAAAAGAAAATAAAGTAAAAGAAAGCACTCATAGACAAGCCTCTTTCTTCTTCCTTTGAAGACCTTCTTGCACAACCCTCCTTGAACTTGAAGAATTTCTCCTTTGATTGAGTAATCTTCTATGATGATCAATGAATTCTCCCTATTTCCCTTGTGTTTTTCATCTATTTATAGCCTTAAGCAGTGTCTAAACTCATAGGTACAAAGTTCTTAGTCGAGTAGAAGTTAGAAGATACTAAAACTCCTCAGCTTACCAAAAATCGCGTAAAAAAAAAAAATCAAGCACCGCCTTAACATTAGGGCACAGCTGGCGCCACATTGACTCTTGGAGTCGGTGCCAGTTGTGTTCTGGTCCTCCATTCATTCGCCGATTTTTCTTCAAATTTTGCACATTGTTTTCCAGAATGCAGCTGGTGCCGCCTTGGTTCTGTTCTGCTCTATTTCCACAATTTTTTCGTCACTTCGAAGTTCGTTTCAATAGTGCACGGTCGGCACTAGTTCTAGTATCCTAGCCAGTGCCGCCTCTCCTCTATTTTGCGATGTTTTTGTTCTATTTTACCCTAAAAATTTGAAATAATGAACAAAATACCTTTCCAAGGGTAAAATCTCAAATATGAAGGAATACGACTAGTTATTGAACAAAATGTACCACAAAAGAACCTTAAATAACTAGAAAAAACATGACTAATTTAGTCCCTATCACAATAATTGGCACAATCTTGAATATACCTTTTATTCTTAAACAGAAGAATTAAAGTACTCTTCCTCTATTCTGTAGGTATTTTATTAACTCTATAAATCTTATTGAACAGACTTGTCAACCATGCAACACTTATTTCTCTTAAACACTTCCAAACCTCAATCGATGTACCATCTGGTCCTACTGGCTTTTTTGGTTTCATCTTTTTAAGGATGTCTCGAACTTCATAATTAAACTTTTCATTTGAAATTGCAAGGTCACCTACATTCGGAACTTCAACTTGATTCCCATTAAATAATTTATCAAAATAGGACATCCATCTCTCCTTAATTTCTTTGTCTTTAACCAAAACTCTGTAGTTGCCCTCCTTCACACATTTTACCATACTAATATCTCTGGTTCTCTTCTCTATAAATTCTTCTTTATATCTTTAGTATCCAGCTTTTATATAAATATTTGAAAACTGTTGATCTTGCATTTCTAACAACTTCTTTAATTTTTTTTTCTATACTTCTCAAAATTCTTAATACTCTTGCACTTCCCTAAGTTTCTATAACACTTTTTTAATTTCTTACGACTTCTCTCACTTTGTTGTTCTACTATGACAGGTCCTTGCTATTCCTTAGATTCACCAAGCACTTTCTTAGCTATTATTCTAATACATTGAGCAATCTTTTTTCAAATAGTATCCGAATTTGCATCCATATCGAAAGATTGGTCATCTACTTGTACTACCCTATCGACAAAGACTATTCTTTCATCTCTATGTAGCTTTCACTACTTGATCCTAGGGTCAACTCGATGACTTTTTTGCTTACTATTTTTCATAAAATTAAAATCGATGACTAATAACCTATTTTGTGTAACCACACTTTCGCCTGAAATAACTTTACAATCCATACAATCACTATGAAACTTACGTCTCATAATAAAGAAGTCTATCTAATTGTCGGTTAACCCACTTCTAAAAGTTACTAAGTGAGAATCTCTCTTCTCAAATTAGGCGTTTGCTATAATCAAATTATATGGTAAGGCAAAGTCAAGAATAGCAATTCCTACTTCATTTCTATCTCTAAAACCCTAACCTCCATGAGCACTCTCAAATCTGCTTCGATCAATACCCACATATCCAAATACGGTACACTCTGTACAAGAAAAGTTTCTTTGCACATGGTATACTCTGTTCAATTTCATCTAAAGCTTTCCAAAATTATTGTCTAACTGAATTATTGAGTCCCACTTGTGGTGCATATGCACTAGTAACTGTAATAATCTTACCGTCAATCATGATCATGATGCTCAAAATCCTATCATTTTTCCTTTGCACTTCAACCATATCATTAATGAACTTGCGGTAAAAAATAATCCCAACTCCATTTCTATTTGTAACTCTACCTGAGTACTAAAGCTTGTAACCCTAAAACGCTACTACTATTACTTCCTTCTCTACATAACCTCAACTAATTTTGTCAATCTACCAATCAAAGATCCTATATTTTAAAAAGTTAGACGGGTCATGTCACTATGAACTGTCTTTTTTAATCTACACACTTGTATATTTAACACTGTATCTGGGACCCGACACGACGTGTTGCTTCCAGGCAATGACCTAGCAACAATCGCACATTTATCACTATATCTAGGTCTAAGAAGTACAGCGCGTCGCTGAGTAGGAAATTCCTCTACGAAGTCAATCGATTGATTCATATCATAAATGTTATTGTATTTTACACTGGCCGTTACAAGCCTTATTGTAACTCTCCTCCTTTATCTAAGCTTGAGATCGGCAATGAATAACACAAAAAAAGTTGCAAAACTCACAAGGGAATTGAAGAAAGAAAGAAAGAAAGAAAAAGAAAAAATAAACATAAATGAATTGTAGAAAAAATGAAAATGAGATAAAAATTTAAAATATGAAATTATCAAAATGTCATTAAAAATTAACAGAATTATTAATTAACTGTTGGTCAACTGACAAAAGGGTAATATTTAGATGTTTAAATAGTTCGATAAAATGTTTTGCACTTATTTAGTTAGAGGGCAAAAAGTGAAATTTAAAATAGTTTAAGGGTCATCAATATTATTTATGCTTATAAATATCATCATTTTAATTGGTCAAAACAAGGAGAGCATCCATCTACCAATAACGCTACTAGCGAGTACACTAAGAGTGATTGACTTTTCGATTAAGAACAATCAAACTCTTGTTCTTTGATGCTAGCCCTAGTCCCTCACCTTATGGGTTGATGCCCACCGTGTTGAAATATTAAACTAAATTATTAATTAGAATTTTTAATTATTTATTACTTTTAATTATATTGAGTTATGATTTTAATAGTTTTTTAATATTAATAGTAATTTCTTAATAGAAAGTTATTAGGCTTCGAAGCAAGATAGGATTAGGGAATTGTACTCAATTATTGTTCTAATTCTATTAGAAGTTAAAATTTTTTATATCTATATAAATAGAGTTATGAACGCCTTTAAGGTGTGTAGATTTTCGAGAGTTAGTCTCCAAGAGCTTTAATGCTCTAACTTCTTGTGACTCCTTAATAAAAATATTGTTGTTTGTCTCATAAAATTCTACTTTGTTGTTTTATTCCTTCCTTAAATACTTCAAATTGGTATAAGAGCCTAGTTGCTATGGACAGACTCAAAACTTGTTTAATTCCTATCTTTGATAGGAAAAACGATTTTGATTTATGGCATCTCAATATGAAGACTTTTTTCATGGCCTCTCATCTTTGGGATATTATTGTAAAGGGTTTTAAAGAACTTCCTACTAATATCCAATTAGTAGCAAAAGAAAGACATAAATTTGAGAAGAAGAAATACATTGATGCTATAGTATTAAATTTATACTTCTATAGTCCTAGATGTGTTTAAAAAAAAAAAATCTGCAAAAATTGCAAAGGTGTCAATTAGCACAAGAATCAATCATGTTGGTAAATTCTATAGAGGAAACAAGCATGTGAAATGGGTTAAATTGCAAGATTTGAGGAAGGAGTATAAATTGGCTCTAATAAAACCCATATAATCAATTAAAGATTACATCGATAAGATTCAGCAAGTTTCTAACGGTACGAGGATTAAAGATTACATTAGTAAGATTCAGAATATTACTGTCTAATAGTAAGATTCTAATGGAATCTCAGGTGGCTAAGAAAAAAATTTGATCAGTTAGTGCCAAATTTTACATCAAGAAAATAGTCCTTGGGGCCACCAAAGATCTAAATACACTGATTGTTGATGAGTTGGACTTGGAGGGCAAATTATATTCATATAAATTGTCCTTAGATCAACAAGTTATTGGTACTCTAGAGGAGGTATTACTAATCAAGGCAGATTCAAAATCACAAAGAGGAGATTACTGAA
This sequence comes from Voacanga thouarsii, assembly GCA_026120185.1. Lineage (NCBI taxonomy): Eukaryota > Viridiplantae > Streptophyta > Magnoliopsida > Gentianales > Apocynaceae > Voacanga > Voacanga thouarsii. The sequence goes on along the minus strand of JANUWF010001719.1, from coordinate 2,214,576 downwards.
TCAAATTATTATGATAGTTAAAATTTTAGCAAACGTGATAGAGGTGATTTCAGATGTGGATATAGAGGTAGAGGTCGAGATAGAGTTAATTTTAATTCCTAACAAAATAATTTTGATGAGTATATGCAAAATAATAATTCTTATCAAATGTTTGATAAGTAAAAAATTCAATGTCAATATTGTAAGAAATTTAGGCGCTTAGAGAAAGAATGAAAATTTGAGAAGGAAAAACATGGCACAGGTACACGCTAAATTTGTAAAAATTAATGGAGATGATTCGAAGGTTTTTTTTTTCTTTTGAGACTGGTGAAAATAAGAATAATGAGATTTTAGATTTTAGGTGCAGTAATCATAAGTGTGAAGATGAAAATATATTTTGAAAATTAGATACATCAATTCAAAGTACTAATAGTAATGCACAGGTGTTCTTGGAAAAGAAAAAATTGCTATTAATTTGATTCTATTGCTGAGAATGTCAATAGCTATTGGGATATTGTTGTGTCTGTTGGCGGTACTAGGAACTTTATACTGGGTGTTTATTTCCTAGAAATTTAGAGATATGTAGTGGTTATCAAATCTCTATCCCTGATTATTTTACTCATGAAATTAGTGAAAAGCTAGAGGTTGAAAAAAATGTTGCAACCAATATCATCGTTGACCCTTCTTTAGTATAGTGTTCAAAGAAATAAGTGCGGAGAAAGAAATTCTTGATGAAGCTAATATCAATCTGGAAAATCTAAAAGTCCCTAGAGAAGAACCAACACAAGCTACTGATATCTCAATGACTGTTCTAGCACCAGTTGATTGTATGTTTTTGTATGCTTTACAATCCTATTTAACACTTGGTGAAGTAAAGAAAAATAATGGAAGCAAAAAATCAATTGTTCAATGCCCATAAGGTGATTGATTCTATGTTAGAGGACACAGACATTTCTGCCAAATTGATTTCTACAAAAACCTTCGAGACAAGGGCTAAGACGTTAGAAACAATGCTGGAAGAGAAAAATGACAAAGTTGAGTATGTTGAGAATTTAGAATTGTTGAACATTGGGAAAGCCCTAAAGGCTGATGAATTGGATGTATTTGAAAGGGAAGAATTGAGTAAACAAGCAATTGCAGAGGATGATGTTGCAATTGTAGAAGAAAAAACTACAATCAGGAAGAGAACAAGAGCTACAGCAAAGGGCAAGAAGGTTCAACCTTTGAAAAAATTGAAGAAGCAAGCAATGACCCTCGATAATACTGCATTATGTGGCCAGGAAAATGCTAATAAATACAAGATCATTGCTGATAGAGAACTGCTGGTGGAAAGACATATTCATCTATCAAAATTCAAAGATTTTAGAATGGAAGAAACTTTGAAGAAAGTAGGATTGTTGGACCCTCTGGAATTCATTGACATGTACGATAAAATGCTTGTCAAGGAATTCTATTCTAATTTGTAGACCACTATTTTCTGACAAGGACAGTAAATTTTTATCATTATGTTTACATCTGTAGAGTTTCTGTTGCCTTCAACCCTGAGATTATTGTTGTTATCTGTGGTGTACCACATTATGAGCATATTGATAGATTGGGAGTTGATGTTTGGTTGTTTGAGGTTTGCAAAATATTGACCGATGGTGTGGTGACCTCATGGCCCGAAGATGGTTATATCAAATCATCCAATTTGACAGGACTCTAGTTCATTTTATATAAGTTGTCATGTTTCAACTAATTACTAACTAATAGTATTTCTATTGTTTTAAAAGATAAGGCAGTGCTCATTTACAAAATTGGACAAAGATTGCCATTTAACTTAGGTGATTTGATTTTTCAGACCGTTGTCAAGCATTCGCAGATTTCACCTGATAGTACTCTAGCGCTTCCCTATGCATGCTTCATTTTTGGATATTTAAGCATTTGCCCAAGTCACAAGATAGTTGACACTAATAGGACAGTTTATGACATTAAGACCATCTGGCCTTTATTGTAAAAGCCTCTTGTCAAGTAAGTTTCTATTGCTCTTCAGACTACTCCACACAAAGTGTCCTTGAGAAGTTAAATTGGACAGAAGCCTATACCAGTTGAGAAGGTTGCTAAATCTAGCTTTTCCATACCTTCTACATCATCTACATTGATCCAGCTACTGTCAGAAGCATAAAAAGGTGGATGGGTGTTTACAACACCTTACTTGTTTGACCACCCTCATTAAGACATTGAAACAGAATGTGGATACAATGCTTACCAACCAACAACAAATTCAAGATGACTTAGTCACTCCCTATGCCCTATGATGTGCTTACTCAATTTCAATAAGGTCTTTGGCCTTTATTGTTGCAAAAAAAGGAAGTGGCCTATGTCTATTGATTTTGATTTTGCTGTTGGATGCTGATTGTTATGGTCAGAGGGAGCCACATGTTGGTTACTGTTCTACTACAAAAATGTCGTTACTGTTCTGTTTGGTTACCTGGCTAGGTCTTAGTGGGAAATTGGTAATTTATTGATCCGACACATTTTATTTTGTGGCTCGTAATAGTAAGTAGGAATGAATTGTTGCCAGTGTTCCTAATACTATTTCTAAATGCCTATTTCTATTTCCTTGGGAATTTAGTCTGCTTGAAATTTTATGTTGCCGTTGAATATTTATGTTATGGTTTTACATCAAACAATACCAAAGACGAAGATTGTTAAATTCATTGTCAAAATTAACGTCTGACAAGTATCTTTAAAAAAAATCCTTGACAATAGTGAAGTTGTCTTTAGAATCTTCTTAAAGACTATATTGGTAGTATTTGATGTGTGGTTCATTGAAGTTGGATTAGGAAAAGGATTACAAAATGTCTAGGATGAATCATAGTGAAAATATGTCGAGGATCTTACTTGTGAAAACATAGAATCTAAGTAAAATTGGAATTGTAAAAATTTAGGAAACTTGATAATAAATTCTTTAAGTAAACTCCTAATTCAATAAAGAAACAAACACTCTATTGTCAAATGAATATATGTCAACTAACGAGTTTCATATAATAAAAATGGGGGAAAGAGAGAGAGGGAGAAGAAGAAGAACGAAACTAAGGAAGATTCATTACTGAATTGGCGAGAAATAAAGTGAAGAAATTCATGCAAATTTTCCGAGTGTTCTTGAAGCATACACTATTGATATAGTTTGCTGGTTCTTATTGTTAAAGTATACTTTTCGGTTCAAGGTGATTGCTGTGTCAAAATCATATTTTCAAGAAAACTTGAATCAATCTTCTTTGAAAGAAACAACTTTTCAAGCGGAAAGGTTTTTAGGTGTCAAATGAAGCCTACTATGCTGAATCAACAAAAATTAAATGGAGTTCGATCAATGTAATTGGATACAACAAAGGTCTTTAGGCATTTGATAAAAAAATACTGACGTAGTATTCTATTAGAATTTACTAGGGATCACTTGATGAATGAGATAAGTGTATTCTTTGTAATTTTGTTAAAATTTTAATAGATCTTTTTCACTGGTTTAACACCCATAGATGTAAACTTGCTGAGAGTTGAATTATGTTAACAATTTATTGTAGTCGTTGAGCTTTTTATTTTTTGTATGTCAAATTAACGTCAACTATAAAGAAAAGTTTTATAATAACATAGGAAATTGACAAATTAAACCACACAACAAATCATTTCCAAGAAACTGTCAGAATAATTAGCATAAACATCCAATAGATGACTTAACTGTAGGGACTAGTGAAAAGTAGGTGGTCATTCTACAATTTCATTTATTTTAAATTTTCATAGCATTATTCAAAGAAAACCTACCAAAGAAAATAATTAAAACTTCTGAATGGGTGTGATAATGGAATTAGCTTAGATGAAAATACGAAAAATCTACTCTCTACAGAGAATAGTCATTCCAATTTTACTTAAGTTCAACAAAAATTTTAAGTTCGAGTTCATTTTGGCAAAATTTTCTAAGTTGAATTTCCTTAACAAATGTTATAATAGTATAAATAAACATATATTTATTTTTATTGACATCCGTGGATTTGGTTTGGTCAATTTAGCAGATTCTACACTTCACGTATTAGATTTTTTTTTTTTAGGTTAAAGAAGTATCACAAAAATTGTACAATTGTACTATAAATGGACAATTTACTAAATGGATCTATTTTGATATAATATTCATGTATAACAAGAATTTTATGACTCAAATTATTAATTGTTTACGAAAATCAGTGTGCAACACTATCATATATTTTGCATCAGATCATCTCTTTCTTTTCTTTTTTTTTTCTTCTTTCTTTCTTTTCTTTCTTTTCTTTCTTTCACCTTCATTTAAAGCTCCAAAGGAAAAATAAAATCAATATATCCTTGTGGTGTGCTGCCGAGGTGCTGCTGGATAGTCAAGAAGTCCCGGTCCAATTCTTTAAGAATCCATCAAATAAATCCATTTTGAAATTCCCAGCCTCATTGTTATCTTCAAAAAAGTTACTTTAGCAATGGCCACTATGTGATTACAAATGGAATCCTATTGTAAATATGTTAAATTAGTGGAAGCTCCACTAATTATGAATTATAGATGTCCACCATTTAGTGGATACACCACTAATTTATATTAGTGGAAGATGATGTATTCCACTAAATAAGAGCTTTATAAATAGAGCTATTCTCTAAGCTTGAAATGTACCACCATCATTTTTTGTGAGAGAAATTGTGAGAGAAAAGAAAGAGAGAAATTTGAAGAAATTCTTATACAAAGAATAGTTAGAAATTTCTTATTGTGTAGATTTGATTCTAACACTATCAAAATTTCATAACACGTTATCAGCACGAATCTCTGCCGTTACAAAAGCCATAAGACTAAAGCACGAGCCTCTACCGTTACACAAGCCAGAAGATAGGTATTCATTTATTGATCCCGATGTCTAACCTTACTAAATTTGAATTTGTAACTCTTGATATTTCTGGAAAGAATTATATGTCATGGGTTCTCGATGCAGAAATGCATCTAAATGCTGAAGGCCTTAGTGAATAGTGCATCTGCATAACAAAAAGCCAAAGCTTTTATTTTTATCCGTCGTCATCTTGATGAAAATTTGAAAATAGAATATCTTATCGAAAAAGATCTATATGTCCTGTGGGTAAATTTAAAAGAAAGATTTGACCACCTGAAAATGGTCATACTACCCACTACACGGTATGAATGGTTGTACCTGAGGTTGCAAGATTTTAAAACAGTGAATGAATATAGCTCCGCGATATATAAAATTATATCTCAATTAAAATTATGTGGAGAAAAGTTACTGATGAAGATATGCTAAAGAAAGCATTCTCCACATTTCATGCCTCGAATATTGTTCTACCGCAACAATATCGAGAAAAATGATATACAAAATTTACAAATTTAATTACTGCCCTCCTTATTGCAAAGAAAAATAATGAGTTATTATTGAGAAATCATGAAGTTAGAACAACTGGCTCAACAGCACTCCCAGAAATGAATGTTGTTGGCTCTAGCAGAAGCCATCGTTATAGTCGTAGTCGTAGTTATGGCCGTGGTTGTGGTCGTGGCTAGGGTTGTAGACACGCTCGATATTTTTCTTATCACAGTCATAATTAAGCTGTGAGAAATACTGACCACCTGAAGTGGAACATAAAAGATCATAAGGGAAAAGAAAAAGAAATGGAAGAAAATTATGAGGATAAGTGTTATAGATGTAGTATGAAAGGTCATTGGTCACATAACTGTTGTAAAGCCAAGCATTTAGTGGAATTATATCAAGCTTCACTGAAAAAGAACAAGAAAAATGTTGAAGCAAATTTTTTTTTTTTTTAACATCCAGTAAATGATGCTGAGGATGATAATATTGATCTTGAAGATCTTAATATCAATATTACCCATATGGATGTATCGGATTTTTTTGAACACCTAAATGGTAGGATAGACCATTTAATTGGTGATGACAGTGTCCAGAAGAACTAATGCCTCATCTTGATATTTTTGAATTTTCATTATATTTTAATAATATTTACGTTTGTATATATATTTTTTTGTTCAGATGGCTGTTATTAATGATGATGTATGTATTATTGATAGTTGAACTACACACACCATACTAAAAAATGAGAAATATTTTTCTTATCTCAAAATAAGAAAAATAAATAGTTATACTATAAACGGTAGTACAAATATGATTGAAAACTCCGGAAGAGTTAGTATATTGTTGCCTGAAGGAACAACAATTACTATTGATAAGGCACTATTTTCCTCAAAATTCAGAAGAAATTTATTGAGTTTTAAATATATCCACAGAAATGGGTATCATGTTGAAACAAATGAGGAAAATGGTATTGAACATCTTTATATTACTCAAATTCATTTGGGTAAGAAATCTGTATTAGAAAACTGCCATCTTTTTCTACTGGTCTATATTTTGCAAAAATATGTACAAGTGAAATTCATCATCTAGTAAACCAGAAGTTTATTGATCTTACTTAGCATTTGGCATGACCGATTGGGTCATCCGAGATTTATCATAATGAGAAGAATAATTGAAAATACACATAGTCATCCCTTAAAAAATAAAAAGATATTAACATTTGAAAAATTCTCATGTGCTGCATGTTCCCTAAGAAAATTAATTATTAAACTATCACTTGTAAAAGTAGGAGCTGAAAGTCCTACATTTCTTGAACGGATTCACGGAGACATTTGTGGACCTATTCATCCACCATGTGAACCGTTCAGATATTTTATGGTCTTAATTGATGCATCATCTCGATGGTTACATTTGTGTTTATTATCTACTTGCAACCTGACGTTTGCGAGATTACTTGCTCAAATAATTAAATTACGAACACAATTTCCTGACCATTACATTAAAAATATTCGTTTGGATAATGCTGGTGAATTTTTATCACATCATTTTGATGCATATTACATGTCGATTGAGATTAATGTTGAATATCCTGTAGCTCATGTTCATACACAAAATGGTCTTGCTGAATTTTTTATTAAAAGATTACAATTAATTACTAGACCATTATTAATGAAAATAAATCTCCCAACATCTGCCTGGGGACATGCTATTTTACATGTTGCAACACTTGTACGTATAAGGCCAACTAGTTATCATAAATTCTCTCATTTACAATTGGCTTTAAGTTCAGAACCAAATATTGCTCATTTAAAAATTTTTGGGTGTGCTGTATATGTTCCAATTACATCAAACTAACGTACAAAGATGGGTCCTCAAAGAAGAAATGAGATATACATTGGATATGATTCTCCTTCTATTATTAGGTATGTTAAACCCCTTATAGGAGATGTATTTACAGCAAGATTTGCTGATTGTCATTTTGATGAATCATTATTCCCTAAATTATGGGGAGAACATGAACAGCATAAAAAAGATCTTGCTTGCACAACATTATTAAATTATTTTGATCCGCGCACAAGCACATATGAACTTGAAGTTCAAAAGATAATTTATTTGCAAAGTATTGCAAATCAAATGTCAGACGCTTTTGTTAACTCCAAAAGAGTTACAAAATCGCATATTTCAGCTATAAATGCTCCTATTTGAATTGAAGATCCAGTAGAACAAAAGATTATACCTATAGCTGTTGAGTCAAAAGCACGCCAAAAGTATGACTGACCTCTTGGTTCTAAAGATAAAAATCCTCGAAAAAAAAAGATTAAATGATCCAGATGATCATATTGAAGAAAAGAATAATAAAGACTAAGAGAGAACTGATGACAAAGAACCAGAAGTTGATGAAAGTAACGCTGAAATTTCTATCAATTATACCACTTCCGGTAGAAGTTGGAATCGGATAGAAACAATTATTGATAAAATGTTTGCATATAATATATTTCTTGATGTTATACATGATAATGATGATCCTGAACCAATATCAATTGATGAATATCAATATAGAAAAGATTGGCTACAATGGAAAGATGCGATTCAATCGGAGTTAAATACATTGACCAAATGTGAAGTCTTCGGACCTGCAGTCCAAACACTAGAAGATGTAAAACTTGTTGGCTACAAATGAATATTTGTGCGAAAATGCAATGAAAATAATGAAATTGTACGCTATAAAGCACGGTTAGTAGCCCAAGGTTTTTCACAAAGACCAGGTATTGATTATGATGAAACTTATTCTCCTATTGTTGATGCTATTACACTCCGATATCTTATCAATTTGGCAGTACATGAAAAGATAGATATGCGCCTATTAGATGTTGTCACTGCTTACTTGTATGGAAATTTAGAAAATGATGTTTACATGAAAATCCCCGAAGGATTTCGCATGCCTGAAGCATATAAACATTATCTTCGTGAAAATTACTCCATCAAATTACAAAAATCATTATATGGCCTGAAGCAATCTGGGCGCATATGGTTCAATCATCTTAGTGAATATTTGTTGAAAGCGGGATTTAACAATGACTAGGTATGTCTATATATTTTTATTAAGAAATCTGGTTCTAAATTTGTGATATTAACTATATATGTTGATGATATTAATTTTATTGGAACTCCTGAAGAGCTCCAAGAAAGAATTGATTATTTAAAAAGAGAATTCGAAATCAAGGATTTTGGTAAAACTAAATTTTGCCTTGGTCTACAAATTGAACATCTAGAAAGTGGAACATTTATTCATGGATAAAGCACATTCATTGAGTATTCCAATGATCATCCGGTCATTAGATGTGAATAAAGATCATTTCCGACCTCAAGAAGATGATGAAGAACTCCTTAGTTCTGAAGTACCATATCTCAGTGCAACTAGTGCATTGATGTATCTTGCTAATAATACACGATCTAATATTGCATTTACTGTCAATTTATTAGCAAGATTTAGTTCTTCACCAACACGACGATATTGGAATAGAATTAAACAAGTCCTTCGATATCTTTAAGGAACAATTGATCTCGGATTATTTTATTCAAATAAAATCAGTCCAACATTGATAGGTTATGCAGATGCTGGTTATTTATCTAATCCACTTAAAGTACGTTTTCAAACGGGCTATCGTTTACATGTGAAAATACTGTTATATCATGGCGTTCTACAAAACAATCTATAACAGCTATTTCTTCAAATCATGCTAAATTTATAGCCATTCATGAAGTAAGTCAAGAATGTGTATGGTTAAGATTAGTGATTCATTATATCCGAGAAAGTTGTAAATTATCATCTATCAGAGATATTCCAACTCCTCTTTATGAAGACAATGCAGCTTGCATAACTCAATTACGAGGAGGATATATTAAAGGAGAGTGAACAAAACATATTTCATCAAAATTCTTCTTTACTCATGAACTCCAGAAGAAAGATAAAATTGATGTGCTACAAATTCGGTCATGTGACAACCTCACAGATATTTTTACAAAAATTTTACCGACTGCAACATTTGAAAAGTTGAAATATAAAATCGGTATGCTTCGGTTAAAAGATTTAAAGGAATCATCTCATCAGGGGGAGCAATAAACAGATATATGGAATAGTGTACTCTTTTTCTTTCACTAGATTTTTTTCCCACTGGGTTTTTATCTAATAAGGTTTTAACGATGCATATTCTTTATGTAATGGACATCCAAGGGGGAGTGTTGTAAATATGTTGAATTAGTGGAAGCTCCACTAATTATGGATTATATGGATGTCCACCATTTAGTGGAAACACCACTAATTTATATTAGTGAAAAATGATGTATTCTACTAAATAAGAGCTCTATAAATAGAGCTATTCTCTAAGTTTGAAATGTACCACCATCATTTTTTGTGAAAGAATTGTGAGAGAAAAGAAAGAGAGAAATTTGAAGAAATTCTTGTATAAAGAATAGTTACAAATTTCTTATTGTGTAGATTTGAATCTAACACTACCAAAATTTCATAACAAATCCATTTATGTTATATATAGTTATCTATTGCTTATCACCATTAACCTTTCAATCCAACCATTGGACGGCAGAAAGTGAGCCTTTTGTTAGAACCAAGAATTCAAGATACCGACAAGGTCTGCTGCTTTAGCTTTAATTGTTTTCTTTATGCCACATCTCAAGCATTTTGGAATATGACTTCTGCTATATTTTTACAAAGTTGGAACTATTCCTGGGAATGGTATAAATAAAGTTTTATTAACAGCCTACGGTCTTGTCTTAGCACCAGTTGTGCGAGTCTGTGGAGTGATAAGAAGTCCCACAAATTATGGAGTGATAAGATACTCACAGAAATATCAAAGGAAACGTGGTTGGTGACAAGGACTTCTAAGGGTAACAAATTCTTACATAAATACTATTATCTTCATTTTAAAATATTTATTTATAAAATTTTTTGTACATAGATTAAAAGTGTTAAAAATAATACTATGATTTAGATAAAGTTTCTATTTTATCCATATTAAAAACATGATAACTATTAATTAGTGAAAATTTCTAAGAAAAAAGAAAAAAAGAATTTTAAAAAGTTATGTAGTTGATTTATAATAAATAGAAAAAAATAGGAAAAAAATAATTATTAATTTTAGAATTATGTACATGAATAAATATTTTGAAATAAAACAAAAAAACTCCATGAACATGTATTTTGAAACGAAGAGAAGCTCAATAGATAAAGCTAACTCAACTAATTGATAACTATATTAGATATCTCCTATCAGTATTTGAATAATTAGAGGAGATAGCAGAGTAATTTTTTTCTTATGTACCAGCTATATCTGTATTACTCTTTATATATAGCCTTCCTTAGTTCTGTAGTCTGTTGTGCAGGGGTTTTTGACCAATATGGTAGCCTTTTAAAAAATAACTCTGGATGGGGGAACAAAATTTGTGACACCCTCCTGGAGGAGGAACCTCGTGTCTGCCAAACACGAGGTGTGAGGGCACCTCGCGTCTACCAAACGCGAGGTCTGCTCCTCAAATATTGCCCCTCAAATTCCTCACCTATTAAATGCAAAATTCCTCATGCATGTCTGCTCCTCAAAAATTGCCCCTCAAATTCCTCACCCATTAAATGCAAAATTCCTTACGCAAATGCATGCTTGGATGGCAGGTGCACCTGTCTGCTAGACACGAGGTGCCATGAAATTGCGCACCTCGTGTCTGGTAGACACGAGGTGCCATTTCTTCAATTCACAACATTTCATTTGCATTGCCAATTTTTAACAACAACAATTTTTTTTTTTTGGAATTTCACATTAATTTTTTAGTTTTAATTAATTTATTTTTTATTTAAATAAACGATTATATTTAATAATTTTTTTATTTAGTTCCGTTCACAATACAAAATGACAGTTATTTTTATTAAAATTTGAAATTATTTTAATTCTCGATTAATACTAAAATTAAATTTTAATTTATTTTTATCGTAAAAAAATAACAATAAATTTTAATCTTTTTAATTTATTTTATTATCTTTAATCCATTAAACATAATATTTTTTAAATAATAATTTTTATTAAATTGTTATCGTAAAAAAATAACAATAAATTTTTTATTTAGTTCTGTTCACAATATAAAATCACATTTATTTTTATTAAAATTTTAAATAATTTTAAATCTCAATTAATACTAAAATTGAATCCTAATTTATTTTTATCGTAAAAAATGGCAATAATTTTTAATCTTTTAAATTTATTTTATTATTTATCTTTAATCCGTTAAACATAATGGTTTTGAAACAATAATTTATTATTTTTCTAATTTCTTTAAATTTAATTTTAATTTTTAGATGCTAAAGTATAGTTACAATTATGTATAATTTATTTTAAATGTGTACGTTAAAAACATGTAGTAATTTTTTTTTAAAATTTCACATTAATTCGTTAGCGTAAATATTATTATATGTAGACATGTAATTTATTTATTATTTATGTTTAATCCGTTAAACATAATATTTTTGAAATAATAATTAATTATTTTTCTAATTCTTTTAAATTTAATTTATTATTTTGAATGCTAAAATTTAATTACAATTATGTATAAAAATTAATTATAATTAATTTTAAATGTCAATAACGTACACATAAAATCGTCAAAATTAAGTATGAAAACTAATCCCACAATAAAATCCTCACGGTGCCGCTGAGGTTGAACTCGTCTCGGAAGTTGTTGCTGAGGATGTGCTTTAGGTTGTCCCTCATCTTGTTCATCTGTAGTGTACGACGGACCTACATCGTTCTCAGACTGTCTATACTGTCTCCGAGACGGTCCAGTGGATGTACCAGCAGCAAACTCGCCTCTCGAAGAAACATACCTAGTATCGAAAATTAGGTGCTGCGGAGTTAAAAAATCATCGTGATCATTTGAAACCGCTGCACCAGGGATGAAGTCATCTGCAACTGGCAGAACTGGAACGTAGCCATCATCGACCACTGCAGGAGCGCCTGGCACATAAACATCTTCATCTCCATGCACCGGTGAGTAGTACTGCTGTGGGGGGAACTTCCTCAACTGCAGCACGCCGACGTGCCTGTCTACCGCCCCGTTTTATTAGTGGTTCTTGTCGAGGCACTTGTTGCGGAATCGGCGGTATTGGATCAGCAGCATATGATCGTCTGGATGGCTCATATTGCATTCGATTTAAACGATCGGATTCGCCACTGGCAGCCAAAGTACGCATGGCAATATCGGACATTTTTCTGACTGCTTGTTGTGCGTATGATGCATCATACTGAGACGCTTCATTACCTATGTGCCAGATCTGGTGCAGTGCGTCGATCTGTATATATACTTCAGCTGCTAAACTACTAGACTGATAGCCTACGGGATTTGGTTGTTGTATGGTAGGATTGCTAATTAATCGCCGTGCGTGAGTCCAATACCACGCAAAATAATCAAGCATAACAACAGCTTGCTTGAAAGTGGGCTGTCCGGTGATGATAGAAGTATGTCTGTTGATCCAATTAGCACGGTATAGCGCATCTACCTCATCCCATCTAGCACCAGTAATACGTAGGTCCCGTTGATACAGATTTGACTCCGTGTCAACAGTATTCGGAATTATTTGCAACAATCCAAATTGTCGCATAACTCGATTGGGGCAATATAGCTCAATCGTTTCCTAACACAGTAGAGATGTGACAGATATCCAAATTTGTTGGCCATGCGTACAGTACGGAGGTAGAGATGCTAACATGTTCGCATCATAATGTTGCCAAATAAACTGCAAAATAAATAAATTTAGTTTCAAATAATAAATAACAATAAATATTATTTAAAATTTGATTACAAGCTAATAATATCATAGTAATACATATGTGATTGTGTCGCATCCGATCAAACTAATCTCTGTACACAATCAGCACATGTATTGGCGTGTAGGACAATTCCAGTGGACTCTGCCATACTACTCCTCTAGGCACATTCGGACCAATGTCCTCCACTGGGTATACTCTATCAGGTCTAATAATGGGAATGCGCTCCTAAATCCATAACTGTACTTCCAGTTAAATAATAATATTAGAAAAATATGATTGATTTAACATAGTTAAATTCGCAATTTGGATTTAAATTCGTACCTGAATCAATAGAAATGGACTACTGATCTGATGCGCCATATAAATTGTAGCGTTGCACATACAACGATACAAATGAGTTAATACTGCACTACCCCAACTCAGTGTACCAGCCAACTCGAGATTGCGTATATACCTAAGGAAGCGTAGATGGACTCGGTTTCTGGATTTATCAGAAAACAAAAATACACCAATAAGCTACATAATGTGACACCTTGCACGTTGTGCAACCATATTAGGGGTCGCGTGCGCTGGGAGAGATTGAGCCAGTGCTCTCTCAAATGAGCTTAACTTCAATCGAGATCCATCCAGGTCTGTACCTATGGGCCGAAAACCAAGGAGCGCGTCATATAGATCTAATAGCTCTGCCTGTGGGTAGTTGAACCCACGACCAATAATTGGATTACACTCCATGCGTAATCCAAAAAGAACCTCGACATCTTGTAGTGTAACTGTGGCCTCTCCCACTGTAAGATGGAACGTATGCGTCTTCGGCGCCATCTTTTCACCAACGCTGTAATCAGGGGATGATCAATCTTCATGTATGGCAAACGAATAATCCCACCGAATCCAGTTATATCCATAAGTTGCTCAACTCGTGGATTAAATGGTCGAGCAATCTAAAAAATGCTGTCATTGCGCTTTGCAGTAAGGACAGTATCTTCCAACTGTCCTGCCATATATGTATCGATCTATGTGGACGCTGCAGGGTCAATAAGCCCAGAATAATAGGGTCGGGATCAATTCCGTCTTGTGTAGGGTCCATCAATGATATCCTAAAATGTAAAAAAAAATGATTATAATATATTATTAAACAAAATAAAGTGAAAATATCATCATTTATGCAACCATAATATCACAAAATATATAAACAGAAGTGATGAATATTATTACACACATAAGAGGCTTTGATACAACATATCAAAGAAGAAATATTATATCAGTCATATAAATTACAAAGATAGAACATGTAAAATATTCTAACAGTAATCTACAACACCGTGGGTGCAATTCCTACAAAATAAAGTGAAAATATCATCATTTATGCAACCATAATACCACAAAATAGATAAACATACGTGATGAATATTATTATACACATAAGATGTTTTGATACAATATATCAAAGAAGAAATATTACATCAGTCATATAAATTACAAAGATAGAACATGTAAAATATTCTAATATTAATCTACAGCACCGTGGGTACAATTCCTCCTATTATATCCGTTGTGATGGCATAACCCACATCAAGGAAGTGAATTAGGATTACACTCATCCATTTCATTCTAAATATGTGCTGTCCGCATTCGACCAGATCGTTGATTCTTGAAACGGTGAGCGTACGACGCCAAGATTAAACCAGGGCCGCGCCAATAATCCTCGTGCGGGATGGGTCTAAATTGTGGCGTATACGTTAACATGTAGGACATTGTTGTGTTCTCCGATGACACGAGATCCCTAGGGTTCAGCCCCAATTGCTAACATGCTACAAATGCGTGCGAATAAGGAATTCCATATATTTCCCATTTACAACAACTGCATGACCTGGTACCAACATTAATCTCGTAAGAATTATTTTCCTTTCCATACTCACGGTGTGATGACACCACACTAAAAATACCCCTGTACTGATTAAAAGCCAGCATACGGTGTCTTCTTCATTTTGTCTTATTCTTCACAAACATTGCCCATATAGTCAAAGGGAAGTGATACATGCCGTGATTAGCCTCCTGTTTATGATCGTTGAAATATTTGACTGTTTTTTTTAAAGAAGACTCAACAATAACCTTGATAGGTAGGGCATGTATGCCTTTGACGACACTGTTGAATGATTTAGCC
Organism: Voacanga thouarsii; assembly: GCA_026120185.1. NCBI lineage: Eukaryota > Viridiplantae > Streptophyta > Magnoliopsida > Gentianales > Apocynaceae > Voacanga > Voacanga thouarsii. The sequence goes on along the minus strand of JANUWF010001719.1, from coordinate 2,199,247 downwards.
AAATTAGTTGTCATATTACCTCACATATGGCCACCATCATAAGCAAGCGTCCATTACTCATTCGGAATCAAATCCAACCATGCTTTGGCTTGGGGGTTCAGCATACTAATTTCTTCCATAATCTGCAAAAATTTTCGCTTCTTACTTTGATCCCCAGCTGCATACATCAACTTCTTCAACTGATGATTCTTGAACTTTGTATTGAAGTTGCTTCGGATACATTTTAGACAAAATCTGTGCATTGCCATTGGCTCCTGCCAACCGGGTAGTCGATGAAGGACATTCACTATCCCAACGTGTCTGTCGGATATTAAACAAATTCTTCGATCCTTTAGTACATACGCCCTGAGTAACAACAAAAACCAACACCATCTGTCATTTGTTTCCTCGTTAACGACTGCAAAAGCAAGGGTTAATATATGATTGTTGGCATCTTGACCCACAGCCGTTAATAATTTTTCCTTGTATATACCCCTAAAGAATGTCCCGTCGACGCTGACCACCGGTTTCATGTAAACAAATGCATCAATGCATGGCTTGAATGCCCAAAAAACATATCCAAATGTCTTTGCGTCATTACTGTCCATAGGTAGGAAATGCCATGCCACTACGGTACCTGGATTGGCATCTTGTAAGGCTTGCATATACCGTGGCAGTTGTGCAAATGAAGAAGACCAGTCACTATAAATAATCTCAATATGGCATACTTGCGCGCGTTCCATCCTTTTTTGTAAGACAGAGTGAAATGTAAAGTGTCATGTATATGGTTGTTTATCTCGCTGACCATTATTTCTGGATTATTGTGAATCATTGACATAATATGCTTCGCCATAAATTTGGCGCTCATGTTGCGATGGTTGCCGTCTATTGTTCGAACTAGACAAATGTGCTCTCCATGCCATTGAGTAATTTGCCACAATCCACAACCTTTTTTCTTTCGCGTATGAATTCGCCAATAACAGGAACGTTGGGGAGTTGAATTTTTGCATTCGGCAACCCAGGATGCGCTTTTGCTTTCTTGTACTATGAACTCATGACCCAATCTGACAGACCACGATCGAACTACCCAAAGTAACTCTTCCTTATTTCTAAACCACATTCCAATCCTTAAGTCATTGTTAGATTCTGACCATAAATCCATCCGACTGCTTCCCGTCGCCGTTCCATCACATTTATTTTCCATTTCTTGAGAAGTAGTCAACCCGTTAGGATACATTGAATACAGTGGATTATATAACCGGTCTGGTTCAGGAAGTATATTACTAGGTTGTGGCCTTACAGAAGGATCAGGACTATGTTCTCCAGCATCGCCATCTCCCTCGTCCTCGTCGGGGGTATCTTCCGCATTCGATCCATCAAGGTCGGATGTTGCTCCTAAACCATCCACGGTCGCCTCTGGAGCACCTACCCAATTGGGTTCTCGAGCAACCCACTCATTGACTGGGGTAATATCCAATGGAATATATATTTTTGCAGTAGAAAATAAATGGCGTGGGGTTGGGCTGTGTTTGTATAGGCTGAATATCGACATGAAATGGAGGCGTGACAAACCCCATCGAAGTTGGTCCGACGACTAAGACATCCGGAACTATCGGAGTATAAAGGGATTGAAAATTGTCACTTGGGAGATGTCTAAGGTTACTGGTGTAAGCAGGTGTAGGCGCATTTAAATTAATATTAGCCCTGTGCATTGGAGTGGCTGAATTCACTAATTCAGTGAAGGATTCCGTAATAGGCATGGGGTTGTGTTATTCTGCAACATTTGTATCTGTTACATTTTGAATCTGTACCATCTCATGCTGAACGTGCAAATCGATTGGTTATCCCTTCATGGTGGATGCATAGTACCACAATCCATCCATATCTTCATCGTCTGTTATGGAAATTGTTGTAGACCTTAGTGTAGCGCCAAGAACAGTATCTTCTCTTATTGTTATTTGCAACTGAATAGTAGACATGTCTAATCCACGAAGCGTACATATTTTGTTGACTAAGCCGAGATAACTAACTAAATTTTTAATAATCAATGCCTTGCGACATGGACCGTTAAAAAAATCACTATTTGGGGTACACATAATCTTGCAATCCCAATACAACCGTAATCTAACAGGTTATTCTAGTGACATTGTGCCTAAATAAACAATGTAAAAGAATTTTTCAAAAATAAATAAATAAAGTATGTCGCAACCTTGAATTACTATATGAAACCAATATCATTATTATTCAATACATCTCAATCCAAAACAATATATTGTGCTATATAATAGAATATAAATATAAATTAATTAATCGTCACAAATAATCAAAAACCAAATATCAAACAAAATATAACGATTTTTTAACATGGATGTAAATTAAATTAAATTAAATATAAAAAATAACTAACTAAAAATTACAAATAAATTAAATTATTAAATTCACCATAAAAGTTAAATTAATATAAATCAATTAATCGTCACAAGTAATCAAAAATCAAATATCAAACAAAATATAACGATTTTTTTAACATGGACGTAAATTACAATTAAATTAAATATGAAAAAACAACTAACTAAAAATTATAAATAAATTAAATTATTAAATTCACCATAAAAGCTAAATTAATATAAATCAATTAATTGTCACAAGTAATCAAATATCAAACAAAATATAACGATTTTTTAACATGGACGTAAATTACAATTAATTAAATTAAATTAAACATAAAAAATAATTAACTAAAAATTACAAATAAATTAAATTATTAAATTCACCATAAAAGCTAAATTAATATAAATAAATTAATCGTCACAAGGAATCAAATATCAAATATCAAACAAAATATAACAATTTTTTAACATGGACGTAAATTACAATTAAATTAAATATAAAAAAATAACTAACTAAAAATTACAAATAAATTAAATTATTAAATTCACTATAAAAGGTAAATTAATATAAATCAATTAATCGTCACAAGTAATCAAATATCAAACAAAATATAACGATTTTTTAACATGGACGTAAATTACAATTAAATTAAATTAAATTAAACACAAAAAAATAACTAACTAAAAATTACAAATAAATTAAATTATTATATTCACCATAAAAGCTAAATTAATATAAATCAATTAATCGTCACAAATAATCAAATATCAAATATCAAACAAAATATAACGATTTTTTAACATGGACGTAAATTACAATTAAATGAAATATAAAAAACAACTAACTAAAAATTACAAATAAATTAAATTATTAAATTCACCATAAAAGCTAAAGATAAGGCTTATATTTAATTTTTAATATATACTACCTTAAATTTTTTCATTTAATTTGAAAATTTGTGCATAATTAGATATTTTTCGTCTAGTTTATATTAATATTTTCCTATTCAAATTATTAGAAATAATAAGTCGATTATTTTTCCTTTAACCTAACAGTAAGTAATTTAATCAAATATCAACCATACGCAGTTTATACCATTCAACAAAACATAAAATAGACAAAATTAATAATTTACTTTACATTTTGATTAAACAGATCAAAACATATTATAAATCAATCAACGTTTTGATAAACATTATATACAAAAATCCCAATAATTTCACTATAAGTGCAGAATTTAATAATTAATTTTTTAATATTAAATTCAAATATATCTATTTGAATAAATAAATAAATAAATTGCTACAATCTCTATTTTTTTTTTAAAAAAACCCTGTAATATAGAAGTCGTGTGTATGGCTCAGATGCACAGGCAGCAACACTTTTTCTGATTTGTAATTTCAGCACAAACCTCCGACGAATACCACGACGGGAGAAGAAAATAGGTTGAAAATTTAAAAAACAGGTAAAAGAAAATTTGCTTGAAGACTTCTTCAACCAGCTTTCTGCTGTATTTGAGAGAAGATGAGATTTGAGAGAAGATGAGAAATGTGAATGAAGATGAATGAAATGAACGGCGAACGCTTGCATTTTATAGGCAAAATGTTGCCTGTTCCTCCCGTGAATGCTTCATGATCACGTGAAGGGATCTGGCAGACACGAGCTTGTCAGCCAACAGTTTGCCAGACGAATTTTGCAGCCTTCTGTTGCTTCTGTCTGAAAGCTTGTTTTTTTTTTGTCGGTGGCAGCATTCTTCGTGTCTGGCAAACACGAAGTGGAGCTGCTCCTCGTGTCTGCCAAACACGAGGTCCCTCCAGTCTGAGGGTACCCAAAAAACATGCCCCCATCCGGAGCTGCTTTTGAAAATGGCACCATGTTGGTCAAAAACTCGTAGTGCAGTATAGCAAGAATCCATTCGAGAATAACACAAGCACTTCTTTTCTTTTTCTGCAATTCTATTTTTTCTTTTCTCTAGTATTACAATACTATAAATAAAAACAGTGGAAGCTCAAATTACTCCGATGTACTCATTTTGTTCTCTTCACATCTTAGGGTATTTAACAAATATTTTCTTTCTGTCCGCATGCTTTCCTTTGAGAGGTAATGTGTGTTGAAAGGAAAAAAAAAGAAAAAAAAAGTCAGCAATGACCCATAAAATTCAAAGCATGTTATAAAATTTGGATAGTGTTAAAATAAAATCTACACACTACACACTAAGAAAACTCTAACTATTTTGCACAAGAATTTCTTCAAACTTCACTCTTTCTTTTTCTCACAATTTTCTCACAATTCTTTCACAAAATGATGATGTATTACAAGCTTAGAGAATAGCTCCATTTATAGAACTCTTAATTAGTGGAATACATCATCTTCCACTAATCTTAATTAGTGGTGTCTCCACTAAATGATGGACATCCATAAAAATCCATAATTAGTGGAACTTCCACTAATTCCTTAATAATTCACATAAATCCATAATTAGTGGAGTTTCCACTAATTCAAATATTTACAACACTCCCCATTGGATGTCCATCCATTACATAAAGAATATACCTCGTTAAAACCTTATTAGATAAAAACTCGGCGGGAAAAAAAATCTAGTGAAGGAAAAAGAGTACAATATTCTATATGTCTGCATATTACTCCCCCTGATGAGATGATTCTTTTAAATCTTTAAACTGATGCATACCGATTTTATATCTCAATTTCTCAAATGTTGCAGTCAGTAAAGTCTTCGTGAAAATATCTGCGAGGTTGTCACATGACTGAATTTGTAGCACATCAATTTCACCTTTCTTTTGGAGTTCATGAGTAAAAAAGAATTTTGGTGAAATATGTTTTGTCCAATCTCCTTTAATATATCCTTCTCGTATTTGAGCTATGCAAGCTGCATTGTCTTCATAAAGATGAGTTGGAATATCTCTGATAGATGATAATCCACAACTTTCTCAGATATCATGAATCATTGATCGTAACCATACACATTCTCTACTTGCTTCATGAATGGCTATACTTTTAGCATGATTTGAAGAAGTAGCTGCTTGGAGATATCTAATGACTTGTTTAATTCCATTCCAATGCCGTCGTGTTGGTGAAGAACTAAATCTTGCTAATAAATTGACAGCAAATATAATATCATGTCATGTATTGTTAGCAAGATACATCAATACACCAATTGCACTGAAATATGGTACTTCAGGACCAAGGAGTTCTTCATCATCTTCTTGAGGTCAAAATCTTTCTTTACATCTAATGACTGGACGATTATTGGAATACTCAATGGATGTACTTTGTCCATGTAAAAGCTTTTTAGAACTTTTGATGTATATGTTGATTGATGAAACTTGCCAAATGTTCAATTTGTAAACCAAGGCAAAATGTAATTTTACCAACATCCTTGAACAAGAAGTACCACAGCCACTGTCACAAGATGAACCCAGGAGATCTATCAAGGAAAGAAGACCCTCCACTAGGTATAATCCTAATGAATATGTATTGTTGACTGATGGATGAGAGCCAGCATCATATAGTGAAGCTTTGGAGCATGAGAAGAAAGAAGAATGGTTGCAAGCTATGCAAGAGGAGATGGTATCTTTACAAGAAAATCATACCTATGACTTAGTGAAATTGCCTACAGGCAAGAGAACACTAAAGAACAAGTGGGTCTACAGGTTAAAGACTCAGGAGAATAGCTCACAACCTAAGGACAAGGCAAGATTGGTTGTGAAGGGGTTCAGTCAAAAGAAAGGTATAGATTTTGAAGAAATCTTTTCTCCCGTAGTAAAGATGACATCTATTCGAGTTGTTCTTGGAATTGCTACAAGTTTGAATCTTGAGATTGAGCAACTTGATGTGAAGACAGCCTTTCTACATGGTGACTTAGAAGAGGAAATTTATATGGAGCAGCCGGAGGGGTTTACAGAAAGTGGTAAGGAGAATCTGGTATGTCGTCTCAAGAAAAGCTTATATGGTTTGAAATAGGCATCGAGACAATGGTATAAGAAATTTGACTCATTTATGACAGATCAAAAATACCACAGAACCACATCAGACCATTGTGTATATGTAAAGAACTTCTCAGATGGCGATTTTATTATCCTCTTATTGTATGTGGATGATATGTTAATTGTTGGTCACGATGCCGTGAAGATTGACAGGTTGAAAAAGGAGTTGGGCAAATCTTTTGCAATGAAAGATTTGGGTCCAGCTAAACAAATTTTGGGGATGAAAATCACTCGAGATAGGCAAAATGGAAAGCTTTGGTTACCTCAAGAAAAGTATATTGAGAAAGTACTTGACAAGTTCAACATGAGCAATGCTAAGGAAGCTTCTACTCCACTTGCAAGCCACTTCAAGTTAAACATTGAGCAGTATCCGAAAAGTGAGAAAGACAAAGAAGACATGAAGAAAGTTCCTTATGCTTCAGCAGTTGGTAGTCTGATGTATGCTATGGTTTGCACCAGACCAGATATAGCTCATGCGGTTGGAGTAGTTAGTCGATATCTCTCTACTCTTGGTAAAGAGCATTGGAATGCAGTCAAGTGGATTCTCAGGTATCTCAAGGGAACTTCCAAATTATGTTTGTGCTTTGGAAATGGCAATATCATACTTGATGGATACTCTGATTCAGACATGGGAGGTGATCTTGATAAGAGAATATCTACATCTGGTTACTTGATGACTTTTGCAAGGGGAGCAATATCGTGGCAAAGTAAGTTGCAAAAATGTATTGCTCTTTCTAGTACAAAAGCAGAGTATATCGCAGCTACTGAAGTTTGTAAAGAAATTCTTTGGTTGCAGAGGTTTCTTCAGGAATTGGGCTTGAAACAAGAAAAGTATAATCTTCATTGTGACAGTCAGAGTGCTATTCATTTGTGTAAGAATTCTACGTTTCACTCTCGATCCAAACATATTGATGTAAGATATCATTGGATTAGAGAAGTTTTGGATTCCAAGCTACTAATGCTTGAGAAGGTGTGCAAGGATGATAACGGTTCTGATATGCTGACTAAGGTGTTGCCCAGGGAGAAATTCTTATTTTGCAGACAAGAAACAAGTTTGGTTGTATTTCCCAAATGAGCTGGAGGGGGAGATTGTTGGGCTTAATATGTCCAGCCCATTTGGTGGACAAATAAAACAAAACAAATAAAAGCCCACAAACAAAGTAATAACCTAACAAAAATCAAGAAGCATAGATGACGGCAATTTTTTCGGGTGTAATTTCGTTGAGAGAGAGGCGGACAGCAAGGAAGAAAATTGCAAGAGTTTCTTCAAGCTTTGATCCTCAATTGGATGGTCATTCGGAGTCCGATTGAGATGAAATTTGGTTCTACGTGATCCTCTCAACAAGAACTACAAATCTAATGGTTTAGATTTCGGTTTTGGTAACGTCCTTCCAAACTCAATTCTTGCTTAGTTGTAGCTTTGGGAGAAGATATTGATATATTATTGGTGCGCCTCTAGTGTTATCTAGAGAAGACTTTGTATTGCCCATTATTGTTGATAGTGGAAGTTTTACTGGACTAGGTCCCATGGTTTTTCCCATCTTGGGTTTTCCACGTTAAAAATCATGGTGTCTCGTATTTTTACTTTGGTGCTTTCTTTTACCTGCTGGCGTTACTTAGGTGGTATCTTTGGTTAATTCCTATTTTTTTTATTGGCACATGGGAAATAGTTTTTTATCTTGGATATAATTGTGACTTGAGTGGAGCCTGGTATTTTGCGCTCTTTCAGTTTATTTCCCAACACTGAGGAACCTTGAGACTTTGGATTTGAAGCACACATTTGTGACTGAATTGCCAGTGGAAATCCTAAAGCTTCGAAGACTTCATCACCTCATTGTGTACCGTTACTGTACTGTATTTTCTCTCTATAGTAGCGTTAAAAGCTTTAGAGCTCCATACAGGTTTGGAAGTCTAGTGTCTTTACAAAAGCTGAGTTGTATAGATGCGGATGAAATGAATGGTGTTAAAATTGTGAGGGAAATAGGAAAACTAACAGAATTAAGGAGATTAGGAATTGCTAAACTAAGAAAGGAAGATGGAAAGGATCTCTGCTCTTCTCTTGAAAAGCTGACCAACCTCCGCTCCTTATATGCTGCTTCCACGGAAGAGGATGAGATAATTGATCTACATTATAATCTATCATCAATTCCACATCTTCTTAGAACACTAGAGCTTGTTGGACGCATAGAGAATATCCCTCAGTGGATACCTTGTCTCCAAGGCCTCACTACAATTTTGCTAAAAGGAAGTAGACTGAAGTATGAACCTCTGCAGTACCTTGAGGATTTACCCAATCTTGTATATCTTTGTCTTGGCAGAGCCTATGAAGGTGAGGAATTGCATTTCAAGGCTGGAAAGTTTCAGCGGCTCAAGGCTTTTTTTGTTTCGTTCTTTGAAGGAATGAGGCGGGTAAGAGTAGAGAAGAGCTCAATGCCTTGTCTGCAAGAGCTACACATTAGAGAATGTAAACTGATGGAAGAACTTCCCAGTGGCATTGAATATCTCAGCAACCTTCAAAGTGTTTATTTAACTGATATGTCTGAGAAATTGGTCGCATCATTGCAGACTATGGAAAATAGAAGCACTCAAGCCAAAATATATGTTGGAAATCTTGAAAATGATGGATTAATGTGCGGTGTGTGTAGGCCAAAAGATGCTTAACTCGCGGAATGTGGATTTTGGAAGCAGAAAGGAAAGCCTTGCAAAAAGAAGGTGTATTCTTCCTCCTTTCTGATGAGGAATGATTTATACCAATTTTTTTTTTCTTTTGCGGAAGAAGAAATTGTGTTGTTGTAGCTATTTGTACTTATGAATAATTTTTAAGATTAATTTGTCACTTTAGGTGATTTGTAATATTTAGAGAAAGGAGTTTCAGAGAATTTTCCTTTTCTTTCGTGTGGCCCAAATTCTATAGGAAATTTCCGACTACTGTGGTTAAAAAAAACACACCGTATAGTTTTTTTTTTTTTTTTGTTTTTTGGGCGGGGGTGTGGGGTAGGAAGGGGTTGCATGTTTTCCTCCCTTTAATTTTCATTAAAATCTATACTAATAATACATAACTCTTTAAAAGATTCGTTAAATCTTCCCATACTTGGTTCTTTTTTAAAAAAATAAAGAAAAAATAAATAAAATTAAAAGTTTTTCAACTTTTGTTTTGTAGGTCATTTTCTTTTACGTTAACGAGCATTAATAATATAATCAAGGTTGTAAATGAGTATAATAAATCATTAAAGTAATAGTTAAAATAATCAAATACTTCCGTTGTAAATAACTTTAAAATATAAAGACTCAAAAGTATTTTTATATTTAATTTTTATTTAAAACAAGGAGCAAGATTCTAATGTATTACCTCTACCTGAAACCCAACATGGAAATCCTTTGGAGCTCGGAAATCACCTCAGTGAATTCAGTAACCCTTCTTGTGCCAAAGTAAAAGAGACCTATGGCATTACAACGCAAGCACAAAGCTCTGCAGCATCAACCTTCAGAAGCCAAACGGGGCATGGGCGTAATAAGACCCATCCTGCTGCTTCACAAAGCGCTACAGGCATTTGCAGCCTACCTCCTTGTTTACAGTCATGAGATGTGCTGCTTGCATTTATTCTCGCATTTTTCTCCAACCAATACAGATAACTAACATGGAACAGAGATTTTTAACATATTCCGCAGTGAAGAACTTTCTTTGAGTGCAACCCGAACAATTATTTTTAATCCCAAAAAAGTTAGAAGCACGATAATAATAAGCTAAAACCCTTACGGGGTTTTCAGTGGAAAATCAAGCACATAATTGGTGTTAGTAGTTATCTAGGTCCATGCAATGTCTAAGTGACCATGTGTGAAGATCTCTAAGTTGGACAAGAAAACATTTGATTGTCCCCCAAAATTTTCTTCAACCAAAGGGACAGAAGTCCAAATCCATTTATTAACTAAAGGAAAAACAGGATCCAGCAGTCAAAATTCTTTTTCATCAGAAAATAAACAATTTTTACAATGAAAATGAAAACAGGATAAAGCTGCTCTTTCACAAAATATTTTTGTATAAAAAATTAGAATTTAAAAGAACATTAAAAAGAAATATATATAAATAAAGTTCAAGAAATCATGAGCATTAAATTAGTTCGCTTCATAGTTCAGTCAATACAATCATCCATTTTCCTTTTAACTCATCTTTTAAGTTTTGAATATAACAAACAAAATGTTGTAGAGCTTGATGTAAAATTCCATTTTACGAAGAAACTAGATAACGAAAAAAAAAAAAAACACACACACACACAAGGGATAGCTGTTCCTATGACACTACAGGAAAAATCGAGTTTTAAGACGGACAAAAACCGTCGCTAACCGGTTTTGCGACAGTTTTTGGCCGTCGCAAAATATGCCGTCGCAATTTGCGACGGCCAATGGAAACCGTCACTATTTGCGACGGTTTTGCGAGGGCAAAAAAAATTCATTGCTATTTGCAACGGTTTTGCGACGAATATTTTTTCGTCAAACTTTGCCAAAAGAAGCAAATTTGCGACCGTTTTGCGACGAAAAACATTGAACCGTAGCAAAATCCTCGTAAATTGCGACGATTTTGCGATGGTCTTTACAGAGCGTCTCTAATTGCGAGGGCAAAGGCCCTCGCAAAACCGTTGCTATTTGCGACGGCCCCTAAGTCGTTGCCCTTGCAAAATCTTCGCAAATTGCGACAATTTTGCGAGGGTCTTTTTTGGCCCTCGCAAAACCGTCGCAAATTGCGAGGGTTTTGCGAGGGTCATTTTGGGCCCTCGCAAATTGCGAGGGTTTTGCGAGGGAAGAATTAACCCTCAATTCATGGCCCTCGCAATTTGCGAGGGTCGACTTTGGCCCTCGCAAAACCGTCGCAAATTGCGACAATTTTGCGAGGGGAGAATTAACCCCATGTCATGGCCCTCGCAAATTACGACGATTTTGCGAGGGGAGAATTAACCCCAAGTGATGGCCCTCGCAAACCTGTCGCAAATTGCGACAGTTTTGCGAGGGTCTTTTGGACCCTCGCAAAGCAAATAATTTTTTGCCCAATTACAGCGTCGAAATTTGCAACGAAGTTTTCTAGCCCTCGCTAAATCGTCACAAATTGCGAGGATTTTACGATTATTTTTTATTTTATTATTATTATATTTATTTTAAATTATTAATTCCTTGTAAATCAGTCCTAAAACACTATATAAATAAATGCCAAAACTATGTTCATAATCTAAAAAAATATTATAAAAAATTAAAAATAAGCTCGAATAAATATAATTAAAATACTAAAATGTAATATAATATAAATACATAATAAGTATCTAAAAAAGTAATATAATTCACAGAAATAAATAATAGTGTATAAAGAGTATAAAAATAAATATAACAAAGTCTATGTAACTAATGAAGGAGCAGCTGCAGAAGGGGGTGGAGGAGGGGAACGAGAGCCCCTACGTATGCCCGGGTGCTCATCAGCTGGATCAAATCTGTCGTCAGCATTTGGATCTTCATTATCAGCATTAGCAGCCGCTATGTGCGCTTCTATCTCCTCTATGGATGGCATAGATGGTGCAGGAATACTCATCTTGTCTGACATAGCTGTCATCCAACCACCAAATGTAGACTGCAGTTGCCTCATGAAATCACGTACATCTTGTATGTGATGAAATTTAAAATAAAAAATATTAAAAGATTTTGAAATGTAAAACAAATAATAATATGGATTGAAATCTGTAATAAAAAAATTTAAAATTTGACATGAGATAATAATGATGTAATAGATTTAAGGAATCTCTCACCATTAACTATATAAATTGTGAGGGGGTCACATAAGAAAAATTACAGCAATTACAGCCATTTCTATGAGTAAATTCATTTTCCAACATTCAACACAAAATTCTACTTTTACTCTAAAACATGGGTTAAAATCATTTACTTAATTAACTAAGGAAACCATTTTATTTTAAAACATAAACCTCCAGTTCAAAACCTACATATGTTAGGTGATGCCACTCATGTCAAAAGTACACATAAGAAAAAAGGATAAAGTCTAACCTCTGTTAGGATTGTGAGGAATGAACTCAGCATACAATCACCATCAAACCAATATCTGAGAACAGGAGAATGGACAAGTTATATACAAGTTAAACTGGTCTCACGTATTTCTTTGAAATAGACAAAATGAAGTTATCTAATGCATGCAAATTGCATTGACATAAATTTTTCGCAGTCTAATTAATCAAAGAGTAGCAGCAGCAGTCAATCTGAACAATATAAATTTTCAACAGTCTTTGAGATATTTGTCTTTAAGGTTAATCCGAACAATTCATATAGTTCAAATGTGGAAGAAGCTCGACTTGGAGTTTGCTTTTAGGTCTTTATTGATTAACCTTGGTGTATCAGAACCCCTAACTAAGGTTCTTCCCAAGGGTAAGTGTTCTATTTTGCAGATTCTGATATACTATTTTGCAAATGAATGAAGGTAAGCACGGAAAAGATGAAAACAAACTTTCAAGTGCCTAATATAAGACTGATAAAGTTTTTGCATGGTTTTAGATGAAATTAATAGTAGAACCGCTCTTAGTACTTTGTGCATTCTCCTTTAAACTCTACCAAAAGATATATTTGTAGTTATAGTCATTCTTCTCAGTATTTTTGCATGCTCATGTGTAAATTTCAGCCACAAAAAATTAGCCTAAAATAGTAACACAAAAGATGAAGGAGGAGGAGGCAAAGAAAGAGAGAAAATGCTCATTACCTTTGTCCTTAAGCATACTTAGATAGAAGATATATTGTACTTTAAAATCCTTGTTTCCAGCCTATAGGAAAAACAAACTAACCATGAAGCATCAAACAATTCCAATTACACCAACAACTGCCAAAACGATGCATCTTCAAATAATTCAACTCAACAACAAGCCATAAATACATATAAAAATGATCTTTGTCTTGCACTGCATTGAACAATAAGTTAGCTAATAAGAAGAAAACTAATAGCTTCTTTTTTCCTTTATCCATCCATATACAAGGGAGAAAAATATCCTTTGAGAAATTATACAAAATATCACCTTGTGAGAAACAAAACTCATATGGATGCCAACAAGCCTCCGACAAAATCTCAAGTAATAGTCTAGAAGAAAAGAAGAGAGCCAGAACAATATTCAACAACCCTTACCAACCTATACTCAACATAACTGCATATGAGCCAGTCTAGAACCAAAACTCAGTATGGTAAGAAGAACGGCAAACACAGTTAACCTGGAGGGATGGACACGGCGATGGCAGAAGGTAATCAACTTATTTGGAGTATCAAGATGCAAAAAAAAAAAAATCGGCATAGTTTCCCCTGTATACTAGGCGTTTCTAGGCACAAAGCCACCACAAAATCAACAACATTTGAAAAAAAAAACATTAACTATCACAACAATAAAAGGGTAATCACCTATTACCCATGGGGAATGATCACTCATCACTCACAAGGAATGATAACCTATCACTCACGGGGATCCATTCTTATAAGTTAAAAAAAGAGAAAAAAAGATGATAACAGAAATGCAAAAAATACAACAAAACAGAACAAATTTAGTGGCTCCAGCATCAACAAGCAGCAACCACATGTTCAAGCAAGCAGAATTTGTTTCACTTGTAATCATGTTATACAATGAGTACAACAACAATAAACTAAACCTTAATCCCAAGTAACTTGGGGTTGGCTACATGAACCAATGTCAGGCAACGTGTGGTCATCCACATGAATCCTTTCTCGCCACTTTCTTTTATCGAACGTCATACTTTCATCCAAATCTAACAAAGATATATCTCTCTTAATTACCTCTATCCATGTCGTTTTAGGCCTACCTCTACCTCTACCTCTATCTAACATATCCTGCCTCACTCTCTCCATCGCCCTAACAGGAGCATCCCTCGGTCTTCTTTGAACGTGTCCAAACCAACGCAGACGACTTTCTCTCATCTCTTCCTCAATAGATGTCACACCCACATTTTCCCTAATGATCTCATTTCTAACTCTATCATTCTTAGTATATCCACACATCCACCATAACATACGCATCTCAGCTACTTTTATTTTTTGAATATGACACATTTTAGCTGCCCAACATTCCGTACCATATAACAAAGTAGGTCGTACGACTGCCTTGTAAAACTTTCCCTTTAAATTCAACGGTGCATCACGATCACAAAGAATACCAGTCGCACTCCTCCATTTCAACCAACCCGCCTTAACTCGGTGTGCAACGTCGCTATCGAGCTCTCCGTCTTTTTGAATAATAGATCCTAGATAGCGAAAACAATCAGCTAACGATATATCTCTACCTTCCAAAGTTACACTCTAGGCTATGTTTCTGCTACCACTAAACTTGCATCACATATACTCTGTTTTACTCCTACTAATTCTGAAACCCTTGGATTCCAATGTCTGCCGCCACAACTCCAATTTAGCATTTACACCGACTCTAGTCTCATCAATTAATACAATATCATCCGCAAACAACATACTCCATGGCACAGCTTCCTGTATAGTACAGGTCAACTCATCCATAACGGCTGCAAAGAGGAAAGGGCTAAGCGCTGATCCTTGATGCACCCCGATATTAATAGGGAATTCTGCAGTCACTCCGGTGCCAGTCCTTACACTTGTACATGCTCCCTCATATATATCTTTAATGAGAGTAATATACTTTATTGATACACCTTTCTTGGCCAGCGCCCACCAAACTACTTCTCTAAGAACCCTGTCATAGGCTTTTTCCAGGTCAATAAATACCATATGTAAATCTTTCTTTCTTTCCCTATGAAATTTAATTATCTGCCATAATAAATGAATTGCCTCCGTAGTGGAACGCCCAGGCATAAAACCAAACTGATTATCTGAAATTTGTATAATGCCCCGTAACCTCTGTTCAATCACTCTCTCCCAAAGCTTCATAGTATGACTCATGAGAAAAGAAAAGAATGAGAAATGTACCATAAAGCTATCATTAGTGAATAGGTCATTAGCCAAAACAAAAGTCTTTGAGAAGGCCATTGAGAAGTACATCTTTTAGGTTTATATTCTAATCATATTATCTCGGCTCCATAATGCATCCAAACAAAATTGCAACTCAAAGGATTCACTTTTTGAATCCTTTTGCGTTCAGCATTTTCCCTTTTCTCATCAGTTCAAAGCCTTCCTTCAAGGAAAACCATTAAACAAATTTAGATAAAATGAAAAAAATAATGACAACAGTTCAGATTTGTAGTATGATGATAAAGATTTTAGTTCATACCATCAGAAGATTTTAGATAGAAGAATGCTTAAAGTTAAGTATACTTGCAAATTTGCAAACATCCTACCACGTAGAAGGTGCTAGTATCCACGAGATAAGAAAAAATGTTATGTTTATGCTGCACAAAATGAGGAAATATCTAATGGCTTCGAAGACAATCGGATAGACAATGAAAACCAAAACTCTATTAGTAGACTAGCCTTGCAAATCACACCAAATGCTAAGTACACATTAAAACTGAGCTACTTAAGAATTACAGCCTTCAATTTAGATATTCATCCACTTTTAGGTAATGGGAAGCCATGCAACCACAACCCTACCAACACCAAACCCTACCCCCACCCACCACCTCCCAAACCAAACCCACAAGGAAAAAAATGAAAAATAATGGAGTACCCCAACTTGAGGGTAACATGTGAAGGCAGCATGGAACAACAAATCGCAACTGTGAAGCTATCACTAGCATCATTATGTAGCAATTTTTCCTCTTCCTCACTTCTCTTTTCCCTTCTAACTTCCAGTTATGAT
This sequence comes from Voacanga thouarsii, assembly GCA_026120185.1. Taxonomy (NCBI): domain Eukaryota; kingdom Viridiplantae; phylum Streptophyta; class Magnoliopsida; order Gentianales; family Apocynaceae; genus Voacanga; species Voacanga thouarsii. Next base: position 2,183,070 of record JANUWF010001719.1, on the reverse strand, counting down.
CTTTAATCATGACAGTCCAAAAATGGATAATCATCATTACTGTCAAAATTGTTATTTCCCACTCCACATTATGCAAGTAAAAAATCACTCTTTACAAATTCTATTAAAAATCACTCTTTAATGTTTTTAGAATATAAACCTAAAAAAATACTGCAAATTCAATATTTGTACTCACCAAGAACAGCAGATGAATAAAATCAAAAGTCTTCCAACAAAACTTCGTCTTGGGGGCCAGCGGGAGCTATAGGGGGCTGGCAAAGGGGCTGCGGGGGTGGGGGGTTATGGGGAGACGACCTGGGAGGGAAGGGGAGGGGGTGGTTGCGGGGGAGACAGGTGAAGGGGGTGGTCGCGCGGGGGGGTCGCGAGGGGGCTGCGGGGGTGGGGGTGGCGGGGGAGAAGGGAGAAGGGAGAAGGGGAAGGGGAGGGGGCGGGAGTCGGACGGGGGGAGATCGGGGGGGGGAGGGAGGGAGCTACGGGGGGTGGGGGAAGGGGGAAGGGGGTGGGGGGTTGCGGGGAGAAGGGAGAAGGGAGAAGGGGACGGGGAGGGGGCGGCGGGAGCTACGGGGGTGGGGGAAGGGGTTGCGGGGGAGAAGGGAGAAGGGGACGGGGAGGGGGCGGCAGGAGTCGGACGGGGGAGATCGGGGGAGGGCCGGCGGGAGTTACGATTGTGGGGGAAGGGGCTGCGGGGGTGGGGGGTTGCGGGGGAGAATGGAGAAGGGGACGGGGAGGGGGGCGGCGGGAGCTACAGGGGTGGGGGAAAGGGCTGCGGGGGTGGGGGGTTTCGGGGGAGAGGGAGAAGGGGACGGGGATGGGGGCGGCGGAAGTCGGACGGGGAGGAGATTGGGTGGGGGGGAGGACCGGCGGGAGCTACAAGAGTAGGGGAAGGGGCTACAGGGGTAATGGGTAGCAGAAGAAGAAGAAGAAGAAGAGTGTGAGGAAGAATAAGAGTGTGAGGAAGAATGAGGGAAAAATAAAAAGGATGGAGTGAAAATTTTTAAGAAATTTTAAATTTTTTTAAAAATTTTTAGTTATTTCGTCGCAATTTGTGACGAAAAAATTAAATTTCGTTAATTTCTTATAAATTGATACGAATAATATTTATAAATCAATCTCTATATTATAATTTTTATTATTTTTTTAGTAATCTCAATAATAATAATAGTATTTAAATTATTTTTCTTTATATATACATACATGTTATAATATATATATTAAATCAAAGAGATATTTATATATATTGTATACTATATAAGCATATCCATATACTTATATATTCATCATTTTTTTAGTGATTTAAACAATAATAACAGTATTTGAATTATTTTTCTTTATATATTTTACTTTATACATCACTTAATCAAAGTGATATATAAAAAAATTAGACATATATATATATACATACATACATACATACATACATACATACATACATACATACATGTTATAATATATATATATATATTAAACCAGAGAGATACTTATATATATTGTATACTACATATGCATATACATATACTTATATATTAGAGTAAGTATATAATATAATAGAATTAACTATATATATTACAAACTGATCTCTATACTATAATTATTACTATTTTTTTTACTGATATCAACAATAATAATAGTATTTGAATTATTTTTCTTTATATATTTTACTTTATACACCACTTAACCAAATAGATAGATAAAAAAAATTAGACATATGTATATACATAGCTATATAGTATAATATATATTAACATGTAGGGGACGAAGAACATTACAAACTGATCTCTACATTATAAATTTCACTATTTTTTTAGTGATATTAACAATAATAACAGTATTTGAATTATTTTTCTTTATATATTTCACTTTATACACTACTTAATCAAAGTGATAGATAAAAAAATTAGATATATGTATATACATAACTACATGTTATAATATATATATATATATATATATAACTAAATAGATACTTATATACATTGTATACATATACTTATATATTAGAGTAAGTATATAATATAACATAATTAATTATATATATTTACTTATGTAATACATTAGGTGTATAACATAATATAATTACATATACAAAATTATAATAAAATGCACTAATTGAGACATGTTATTAAAAATATTTTAGTAAATTTGTCAAAATACACTACCACACAAATACATAAATAAAAATTTTAAAATTTTAAAAAATATTGATTAAAACTCTATTTTGTCGCAAAACCCTCGCAAATTCGTCGCAATTAGTGACGAATTTGCGATGAATTTGCAACGAATTAGGGTTTTGAGTTTTCAAATTTTTTTATTTATATATTTTTTAATTAAACATAATCGATCGTCGCAAAACCCTCGCAATTTGCGAGGGTTTAATAGCCGTCGCAAAACCCTCTCAAATTGCGAGGGTTTTGCGATGAACATTCAAAAATTTTTGTAAAAATATTTTTTTTAAAAATAAATGGCCGTCGCAAAACCCTCGCAAATTGCGAGAACTTTGCGATGGACATTTAAATTTTTAAAAAAAATATTTTTAAAAAAAAATAATTTTTCGTCGCAAAACCCTCGCAATTTGCGAGGGTTTATTGGCCGTCGCAAATTGCAAGGGTTTTGCGATAGATGTTCAAATTTTTTTTAAAAAAATATTTTTTTAAAAATAATTGGCCGTCGCAAAACCTTCGCAATTTGCGAGGGCTTAAAGGTCATTGCAAAACCCTCGCAAATTGCGAGGATTTTGCGATGGACATTTAAATTTTTTTAAAATATTTTTTTAAAAAACAATTGATCGTCGCAAAACCCTCGCAATTTGCGAGGGTTTATTGGCCGTCGCAAAACCCTCGCAAATTGCAAGGGTTTTGCGATGGACATTCAAATTTTTTTAAAAAAATATATTTTTTAAAAATAATTTGTCGTCGCAAAACCCTCGTAATTTGCAAGAGCTTAAGGGCTGTCGCAAAACCCTCGCAAATTGCGAGGACTTTGCGATGAATATTTAAATTTTTTGAAAATATTTTTTAAAAAAATAATTAGTCGTCGCAAAACTCTAGCAATTTGCGATGGTTTATTAGCCGTCGCAAAACCCTCGAAAATTGCAAAGGTTTTGCGATGGACGTTCAAATTTTTTTTAAAAAATATATTTTTAAAAAATAATTTGTCGTCGCAAAGCTTTTGCAATTTGCGAGGGCTTAAGGGCCGTCGCAAAACCCTCACAAATTACGAGAGTTTTGCGATGGATATTTAAATTTTTTAAAAATATTTTTAAAAAAACACAATTGTTCGTCGCAAAACCCTCGCAATTTGCGAGGGTTTATTGGCCGTCGCAAAACCCTCGCACATTGTGAGGGTTATGCGATGGACGTTAAAATTTTTTTAAAAAAATATATGTTTTAAAAATAATTTGCCATCGCAAAACCCTCGCAATTTGCGAGGGCACTTTAACTGTCACAAAACCCTTGCAAATAGTGACGATTTTGCTACGAATTGCGACGAATATTTTGGCCATCGCAAAACCGTCGCAAATTGTGACGGTTTTGCGACGGTGTTGGTCAACTCGCGAGTTAATTGAAAATCGTCGCAAAATGGTCGCTATTAGCGACGGTATTGAAGCCGTCGCAAAAAATTCTTCGCAAAATGAGATTTTTCCTGTAGTGTGATTTGAATTTTCAAAAACAAATTATTACTCCCTCCGTTCCACTAAAATTGATAATGGTTGACTTGGCAAGATATTTATACAAAAGTAAAAATTAGAATATAATATAATAAAAATAAAAAATATGTGAGTCCCATAATATTTTATGTCAAATTTAAGAATATAAATATAATATATGTGGGGTATATTATTTATTTTATAATAAATTGTATAGTAAAAACTTTCCTTTTAAAGAAAGTGTCAAATTTAGTAGGACAGCTTAAAATAGTAAATAAGTCAATTTTAATGGGACGGAGGGAGTATATGACTACATCTCGGGGGCAACACTGTCATGGATCGTGGACTTGAGTATTTGTCTACGATTTGAAGCCTTCAAGTTGTCTGCCCTTAGCCTTTTTAAAGTTAACGGGGAAAGATTGTTTGGAAACAAATTGAAAGAGAGCAAAAATACTAAACTTCACACAAATCACAAATTATTTCAAGATCAAAACTATTTTCTAAGTGCCAATAAAAAATAGGAATAAATCAAAGATACCAAATAAAATCACAGCAGCATATAAAAAAAATCAAAATAATAACATGAGACACTAAGATTTTTAACATGAAAATTTTAAAATGGGAAAAATCACGAAACCTAGTCCAATAAAACTTCCACTATCAACAATAATGGACAATACAAAATTTTCTCTAGACAAAACTAGAGGCACATCAACAATATACTAATATCTTCTCTCAAAATTACAACTAAACAGGAATTGAGTTTGGAAGGATGTTACCAAAATTGAAATCCAAACCAATAAATGAATATGTTTTGTTATGAGGATCACGTAGAACCAAATTTCGTCTCAATCAGATTCCGAATAACTATCCAATTGAGAATAATAAAAAAACCCTTAGAGAAAACAAAAGCTTCCGTGCACCTCTGTTCTTTCGCTTTCCACTGTCTCTCAACTCACACCGCACACACCGATTTCTCAATGAATTCCAATTCCAATCCCTTATATATTCTGCTTTTGGTTTCCTATTGTTTGTTTGTCTTTTGTGAACCTTATTTGTGAGCTTGAATTTTCCAACTAAATGGGTTGGATATTTTGGCCCAACAATCTCTCCCTCCAGCTCACTTGGGGGGTACAACCAAACATGTTTCTTATCTATAAAATAAGAATTTCTCCCTAGGTAACAACACCTTAGTCAGCATATCAGAACCATTATCATCCGTGTACACTTACTCAAGCATTAGCAGTTTGGAATCTAAACCTTCTTTTATCCAATAATATCTTACATTAATATGTTTAGATCGTGAGTGAAACATAGAATTCTTACACAAGTAAATAGCACTCTGACTGTTACAATGAAGATTATACTTCTCTTATTTCAAGCACAATTCTTCAAGAAACCTCTGCAACTATAGATTCTCTTTACAAGTTTCAATAGCTGCGATCTACTTTGCCTCAATATTAGAAAGAGCAATATATTTCTGCAACTTACTTTGCCATGATATTACTCCATCTGCAAAAGTCATTAAGCAACCAGATGCAGATCTTCTCCTATCAAGATCACCTCCCATATCTGAATTAGAATATCCATCAAGCATGACATTACTATTTCTATAACACAAACATAATTTGGAAGTTCCCTTGAGATACTTGAGAATCCACTTGATGGCATTCAAATGCTCTTTACCAGGATTGGAGAGATGTCGACTAACTACTCTAACTGCATGAGCTTTATCTGGTATAGTGCAAACCATAACATATATCAAACTACCAATTGGTGAAGCATAAGGAACATTTTTTATATCTTCTTTGTTTTTTATCACTTTTTAGACACTACTTAATATTTAGCTTGAAGTGACTCGCAAGTGAAGTAGAAGCTTCTTTAGCATTGCTCATGTTAAACTTGTCAAGCACTTTCTCAACATACTTTTCTTAAGATAACCAAAGCTTTCCGTTTTGCCTATCTCGAGTGATTTTCATCTCCAAAATTTATTTAGCTAAATCCAAATCTTTTATTGTAAAAGAATTGTTCAACTCCTTTTTCAACTAGTTGATCTTCACAGCATCTTGCCCAATAACCAACATATCATCTACATCTAATAAGAGGATAATAAAATCACCATCTAAAAAATTCTTCACATAGACACAATGATCTAATGTGTCCTGTGATATTTCTAATTTGTCATGAATGAGTCAAACATTTTGTACTATTACCTCGGTGCTTGTTTCAAACTATATAAACTTTTCTTGAGACGGCATACTAGATTCTCCTTGCCACTTTTTTTGAAGCCCTCTGGTTGCTCCATATAAATTTCTTCTTCCAAGTCACCATGTAGAAAGTCTATTTTTACATCAAGTTGCTCAATTTCAAGATTCACGCTAGCAGCAATACCAAGAACTACTCAAATAGATATCATCTTTACCACTAGAGAAAAGATTTTTTCAAAATCTACACTTTTTTTTTTACTGAACCCCCTTACCTTGTATTTTGATTGCGAGCTATTCTCTTGAGTCTTCAGCCTGTAGATCCACTTGTTCTTCAGTGTTATCTTGTCTTTAGGTAATTTCACTAAGTCATAGATGTAATTTTCTTGCAAGGATACCATCTCTTCTTGCATAGCCTGCAACCATTCTTCTTTTTTCTGATGCTCTAAAGCTTCACTTTAGGATTCTGGCTCTCTACACCTTTCTTTTGACTAAACCGCTTCACAACTAATCTTGTCTTGTATTCTAGTTGTGAACTATTCTCTTAGGTTTTCAGCCTGTAGACCCACTTATTCTTCAGTGTTCTCTTACTTTTAAGCAATTTCACTAAGTTATAGGTGCGATTCTCTTGCAAGGATAAAATCTGCTCTTGTATACCCTGTAACCATTCTTCCTTCTTCTCATGCTTTAAAGCTTCACTATAGGATTCTGGCTCTCCCCCATCAGTCAACAACACATATTCATTGGGATTATACCTTATAGAAAGTCTTCTCTCCCTATTAGATCTCCTAGGTTCATCTTGCGGTATTGGTATTGGTGTTTCTTACTCAATCTCACCAGCATCATTATTATCATCTATAGTTTCTCCTTACTCTACCGTAGTTCCTTCTTGATTTGAATCATCTATTTTTGGAACTGGCTCATCAAAACTAGCTAGTGTAGGAACTGGATCTGAACTAGAAGGAATATCATCAGAGAATCTTGGTTTTGGCTTAGGCTTATCACGTCTGTCCATATCTTCAATAGTTTAATCTTCATGAAAAACAATATCTTTGCTTCTGATCAATTTTTTTCCCCACTGGATCATATAATCTGTAGCTAAACTCTGCATGTGCATATTCCAAGAAAATTCACTGCTTGGATTTTACATCAAACTTTGATCTCTCATCTTTAGGAATGTGAATAAGTGCACGGCAACAAAAAACTCTCAAGTGGTTGAAGGATACTTCTTTTCTTGTCCGTATTCTTTCTAAAATATCACCATCTAAAGGAATTGAATGAGAAAGATTAATCAGGTTAACTGCAGCTTTTGTTGCTTCATTCCAATAGGATTTTGACAGCTTGGCATTGGAAAGCATCCATCTGATCCACTTAATGATGGTTCTGTTCATCCTTTCTACTATCCCATTTTCCTATGGTATTTTTGGCACAGTCTTCTCTAGTATGATCCTATGAGACTTATAGTAACTTTCAAATGGTCCTTTATACTCACCGTTATTGTCAGCCCAAACACACTTTAACTATCACTACTAAAAATTCAGGCAAATATGACAGCCAGAAAATTGTCGTATTTGAGAAAATACCGTCGTTTTTACTATAAATGACGATTAACCAACGGTTTCTTGGTTGTCGTATATAATGCCATCGTTTTTATTTAAAAAGGCCGAAAAATCGTCGTATTTATCTAGTGCGACGGTGTAAATATGACGGTAAGGGAAAAGCATCGCAATTACTCATCCGGGTTGAGATTCTGCAAACCATCATATTTGGTGAAAAAATCGTTGCAATTATTCCGTAAATACGACGGTTTTAAACCGTTGCAAATACTTGTTAATTGTGACGGTTATTTGCGACGGCCTTAACCGTCGCAATTGTTAAGTAGTTACGATGGTTGCCAGCCTCGTAATTACTACCGTCGCAATTAATTACTCAGCAATTGTGACCATTAGTAAAGACGATAGCTCTAACCATCGTATGTCTTCTGTTAAGCCATAACCAAATACGACCATTTGTGACCGTCGCTTTTGATAAGCAAATACGACGATTTTGTGACTGTCGTATTTGCTTATTTTTTTAAAAAAAATAATTTCTTGGTATTTAGGCCTATCCACCTACAATTTCAAACCAAATACAATCCGTTCAACTCATTCAATACCAATTACAATAAAACACAATTTGCTTAATGCCAAACAAACCAAAATAAATCTCTTAAACATTGAAATTATAAATAATCCTTAAACTCCACAAGAGAAGTAATACTACATATATAACAAGTAGGAAATGCCAAGGAATCTATTAGCAATAGTAGTATATGTAAAATAAGAAACAAAATTGAGTACGTCAGTCCTCCCCAGTATCATCTTTTTTCCTTTCTTCTTATCTCTTCCCAGTATCATCTATTCTCCTTCCTTCTTGTCTCTTCTTCTCCTCAGTCCAAATGCATCTTCCCTCTCTCCAGCTGTCATTTGACTCTTCCTCTTCCTCTTTCCTTAAATACTTGTAAAACGAGATAATATATACATTCTTCAAAAAACCACAAAAAGACCAGATATATATTCATAGAGTCTCCTCTTCCTCGCACAGAAGATTTTGATGTGTTTTCCTTTCCAAGCCAACAATTTCCTCTTGATTTCAGGTGAGATACTTTTGAGGACATTTTTTTTTTTTTTTTTTTTGCTTTTCACCCGTCTTCTTCATCTAGAATTTTGCTTGATAATAAAATTGAACTCTCTTTTAGTTTGTTGTGATCTGAATCTTTGAAAGTTCTGGACATGCTACTTTGGATTTTCAATTTGATCTGTCCATTCAAGAGACTGCTTTTGATGTTGTTCTTTTGATGGAGGATATGTTTGTGCATGATTCTTTCTACTCCATAATGAATTTTGAACAAAGCCAGAATATAATTCAAGGTTATCATAAATTAGAACATGGATTTTGAATGACATTACCTTTATTGAGATTATTTTTCTTTTTCTAGGAGAAATATGAAGTGGTCTTAGCAATGAATTCAGAGTGAGGAATCAAGGGATCACTTCAAACGAAGTTCTTGTGGAGAAGAAGATGATTAGGATGCATAGAGAAGAGAAGGGCAGTAGCTCTAAGACATTATCAAGAACAATCATTTCAAAGACTTTTACATGACACTCACTCGAGCGGCCAAAGAACTAAATGTTGGCCTAACTCTTCTTAAGAAAAAATGTAGAGAGCTGAGAATTTGTCGATGGGCTCATAGGAAGTTGATGAGCTTGGAGGCCCTAATTAAGAATGTTCAGAAAATGTGAAATGAATAAGAATGAGGATATATGATTGAGAAGAAGTTGAGAGAAGCCATTGAGATACTGGAACGTGAGAAGAAATTGATGGAAGAAATCCCTGATACGCAGTTGGAGGACTGAACAAAGAGACTAAGACAAGTACGGTTCAAGGCCAACTTTATGAAGAAAAAACTCATGGGGATGATGAAATCTCAACATTAGCCACTTATATATTTCAATATTAGTTTTTACCTACAAGTAGCTCAAGTTCAGAGGGTTGAGCTTTAGAACATCTTCTTACCTGCACAACAAAGTTTCGGATATAAGTTTGATATAATATTCAAAAAATTAACAAACATATCTATATTTGCGATCTGAAATAAGTTCCAAATATGTAGTGAAAATATTTCATATCATCTCCAAATATGTATTATTATATATCAAATTGTCTCAAATTTCATTTCTTGCTAGTACTTACAAATTTTTCTTGTACTTATCTTTCTTGTTGTAATTTTGAAAGGAAAGGGAGATATCACTTGCCCATATAATTTTCAGTGTAAAAACAACAAGTATCCTGTTCTAAAATGGTAGCAAAATTGTAAAGATAGCAGAAAATAAGAGTACCTTTTTGCATTATTGGGATTGAGGAGGGCTGTTTAGTGCATAGCACATGGTGGGTGCTAACTGCTGAGGGAGAAAATCATGAGAAGAACAAGAGCAAAGTGATGAAAAGAAGGTGACAAATAAAGCAAACTTTAATTTGGTTCACGGGTCAGAATGGTTTTCACCTCAAAAAGGTAACCCTATTACACATGCCAACAATTATTGAAATGAAATAATTCACGCACCAAAGCCAACTGTTAAGACCCACCATTGCCCATCTAGCCATTCCAAACCATTCTAAAAGCTACAAATTTATCTGGGCTGCTACTACTACGGCTGCTTTATCTTCTTCCACTACATGCTTTATCTTCTTCCACTCCAGGTTCAGCAAACTAAACAAGTAAGTTCAAATTCATATCAATTTCAATAGTACCGCCACAAGCCCAAAGAAAACATGAAGAGCGTAATCAAAAGTTAGAAATTCAAAACGAAAAGTATACTAATTCCAGCACTTCCGGCGGAGGAAGGAGTTCCAGAGGCAGCAAAATTCCGTACCTCGGCCCCAGCCCATCCTTCTTCTTCTCTATAACAGCGTTCACCACTGAGTAAGTGGGCGCACATCTCGACCCCACCAACGGACTAGTATTACTACTCAGCAGTAGACCTGTTAAAATAGGCTTAGCCCACGGGCTGGGCCCGGCCCACATATAATATGGGCTGGGTGGGTTATAATTTTTGAGGCCCATATTTCATCCGGGCCTATTTGGCCCGGCCCACAAGGCCCATGGGTTGAGTGGGGCTAGGCCGGATTTGGCCCATGGGCCACTTATTTTTTTTTAAATCCCAAAATAAAAAACTTAAACAAAATTACAAAAAAAAGAAAAAAAGTTTAAAAAAGGATTTTGTGCTCGTCCAATTCCTTAGCCTTGGTCCACCAATTTTTGCTTCTTTTTTGTTTGTTACTTTTGTTTTTTATTGAGTGATTAGCCAATTTCACTTTTGCCTTTTTCCACCCACTATACCGAATTGCTCGTCCAATTCTTTAGCCCTTTTCCACCCACTTTCTCTCCAACCATCACCATCTTCATCTTCTTCTTTGTGGACTGATAAATTCCTTGTGCTCATCTAATTCGCATCGGTGAAGACATGGGCAGTAGAAAGGGTACCTGATAGCAAGAAAAAGAGTGAAGAGGTGTAGTATATGTTGATATATGTTTCTACAATTGATCTCGAATGCCAATAATTGATATATGTTTCTTTGATTAGGTGTAGTATTTTTATATCAATTTATTTTCATTTGATATATGCCACATAATAATTTGATATATACTATACGAATAGGGAAGAGGGTGAGGAGGGGGGGGGGAGAAGAGCTATTCTGGAACTTAGGAATTGTTTTGACATTTTGTCTTGAAAATTATTCCTTCTTTTATTATTATTTTTTTGTTTGCTAAAAATATGTTGTGCAAAAGAAAAAGGATATTTATTTCCAAGTGTGATTTTTTGTGTTAAAGATGTATATTTGTAGACACAATTTGCCACCTTATTTTATAATTTTGTTGATTTTCAAAACTTTTAAAACTACCTATTTTCCCATTATTTTTAATTATAATCCTATGAATTGTATTTTAACATTTATGGATTTTTATATAGTCTAAGTAGTGTAGTATTTTTGTATCAATTTATTTTCAGCTATTGTTATAATTGGTGGATAAGTAGTGGATTGTCAAACAAGAGAGAACTGAAAGCATAAGGGACGTATATAATTTATATTATATATAGTCTATAAGGGATTTGTTTCTCCAAATAGGAAGGATTAAAAATAAAGCATCCAATCTTGGTGAACACTTACATTCGGATGTTAATATACTACATTACTACTAACATTTCATAAAAAAAAAAAAAAAAAAAGTCCACAACAAATGGAATAGAAAGGGCATTCATGATGATGGCTTGGACTTTTTGAAGGTGTATGTCTCTATTGTGTGTGGTTATTTCATTACTGGATCCCCGTGAGCTTTAGGATGAATGCTTGTAGTTGCTCATTTTTAATATTTGCATTAGAGGAAGACAAATAGTTAGCAATTATAGACTTCAGATCATCTTCTTTCGCATCCTACTCCACCTCCTCTTCCCTCTCATTTGGGCCCGAATCTAGACTAGCAGCAGTAGAATTAGTCGTGAAGTTACTGTAAAATGAGTATTGAGATTTCATCATCCCCATGAATTTTCTCTTCTTATAGTTGGCCTTGAAGCATGCCTGTCTTAGTCTTTGTGTTTGGTCCTCCAACTACGTATCAAGGATTTCTTCTATCAACTTCTTCTGACTTTCTAGAATCTCAATGGCTTCTGTCAACTTCTTCTTAGCCATATATCTCCCTTCTTCTTCATTTCGCATCTCCTGCAAATTGGAGTGATTTCTATATTTTATTGGTGGAGATACATTCATTCCAGTTGTTATTATTGATAAATCTTTCATAGTGTCATACTTGCAAATATGTGACGTAAGTTTACAAGGATATGAGAGAGAACCTGAACATTATTGATTAGGGTCTCCAAGCTCACCAACTTCCTGTGAGGCCATCGTTGAATTCCCAACTCCCTACATCTTTTCTTAAGAAGAGTTAGGCCAACATTCAGTTCTTTGGCCGCCCTCTTGATTGTCATGTAAAAGTATTTTGAAATAGTTGCTCTTGATAGTTTCTTGGCACTATTGCCCTTCTCCTTTCTCTGCCTCCTAATCGTCTTCTTCTCCACAGGAATTTCGATATTAAATTCATGATAACCTTGAACCAAGTTTTGACTTTGTTCAAAGTCCATTAGGGAGTAGAATGGATCATACATAAGCATATCCTCCTTCAGAGGAAAAGCATCATAAGTAGTCTCTTGAATAGGTAGATCAAATTCTAAATCCAAAGTAGCATGTCTAGAACATGCACTGATTCGTATCACAACAAACCAAAAGAGAGTTCAATTTCAAAATCAAGCACATTTCCAAATGAATTGGACGGGTGAAAAAACAAAAAATAAAAGATAAAGCTCAATAGTATCTCACCTGAGATTAAGAGGAAATGGTTGGCTTAGAAAGGAAAACACATCAAAATCTTCTTTTTCGAAAACCAATTCAAAATTTGACCATGTCTCAAATGAATTATGACTCCTCATTTCTGAGAAAGAGAATTGAAGAAGAAATCCCTTTCTCTTTCTGGTTTTTTGGAAGAAAGAGATATGTATATATAATTGTGTGAGGAAGAAGAGAGATAGTTAATGTGAGAGAGATTGTTGACAGATTGTTTTTTTTTTTTTTTTTGTGAAGGGGAAAAGATGATACCATGAAGAGATAAGATGGAAGGGGAAAAGACAGTACCGGGAAGAGACAAGGAGGAAGGGGAAAAGACATTACTGGGAAAAGTTAAGAAAAAAATGAGAGAGATTGTTTTTTTATAATAGATTTCTTGGCGTTTCATACTTGTTATTATTTGTTCCTTCCTTTTTTAATTGTTGCTGTATGTTGATTTGTTAAATTTGTCTTTGTATATAGGTTGTTGAATTGTTGTGTAAAAGGAATGGATATTCAATCACACACTAGTGGCGTTGATGTTGATGAATGCATGAATGTGGGTGAAAATATGAGATCTTCGAATGATGGTGAACCCTCTGAGATTGGTAATGAAGGACAACTTGCAAAAAGAACTAAAAAAGAGACTTCTAATGTATGGATATATTTTACCAAATCTGGTAAAGATGATGATGGAATAGAAAGGGCTATTTGCAATGGTTGTAAAATTGAATATAAAATTGGAACAAAACTAGGAGGAACAAACTATGGCACCTCACATTTAAAACGTCATTTGGAAAGTTTCAAGATGATTTCGTTTTCTAATCCACAACAAATGTTCATTGATTATGAGGGGAATGTAAAGGCAAGAAAATATGATCCTAGAATGTCACGAGAAATGGTAGCTGAAGCCATAATTCAACATGATTTTCCATTTTCATTTGTTGAATATGAGAAGATTAGGGTTTGGGTTAAATATCTTAATCCAGAAGCAAATATGTGGTCTAGGAATACTGCTGCGAGTGATGGTGAGAGAGTTCATTTCAGAGAGAAAGAGAAGCTTAAAGCAATCTTGGCTAAAATACCGAATAGGATTTGCTTGACATCTGATGTATGGATAGCATGCACTACAAAGGGTTATATTTGCTTAACTGCTCACTTTGTTGATGAGAATTGGAAGTTGTGTAGTAAAATTCTTAATTTTCGCCGCATGCTTCCTCCACACACGGGAGTGGACTTGGCTGCCAATGTGTTTGATTGCTTAAATGAATAGGTAATTGAAAGAAAAAATTTTTCTCTTACTTTGGATAATGCTTCCGCAAATGATTGCATGCAAGATATTTTGAAAGGTCATCTTTCTTTGCAAAATAGCTTGGTTTGTGATAGTGATTACTTTCATATACGTTGTTGTGCTCATATATTGAATCTCATAGTTCAAGAGGGTTTGAAAGTAGCCCGTGATGCATTATATAAAATAAGAGAGAGTGTGAAATATGTAAAAGGATCCGATGGGAGAATTCAAAAGTTTCAAGAGTGTGTGCAACAAGCTAGCATTAATGTAGCGGTTGGTTTGAGGTTGGATGTGTTAACTAGATGGAATTCAACGTATTTGATGCTTGAATGTGCTATAAAATAAAAAAAAAATTATTTGCTATCCTCCAACTTGTTGACAGAGTTTATAAATATTGTCCAATGGATGAATAATGGAGTAGGGGAGTCAAAATGTGTGAATTCTTGGAGCCATTTTATGATGTGACAAATTTGATATCCGGTACATCTTATCCCACTTCCAATTTGTATTTTATGCAAATTTGAAAATTTGAGTGTATCTTGAATGACAATTTAAATAGTGAGGATGAGGTTATTAAGGATATGGCTCAAAGAATGAAGAAAAAGTTTGATAAGTATTGGAAGGATTATAGTGAGGTGCTTACATTTGGAGCAATTTTTGATCCACGTATGAAGCGTCATTTCTTGTTGTATTGTTACCAAACAATTGAAGCTTTCACTTCTCAAGGAAAAGTTGAAAATATTAAGAGAAAATTATATAAACTCTATGATCACTATGCAAGTGAGTCTTCACCAAGCATTCCTCCTCCATCAAATTTGCCTAGACAAAGTGGAATTGGCAAACTAAGGACTTCAAAGTTTTTCACTGTGAGCTATCTTTGTAATACTTTAATTTTTTTATTAATTTACTTTTACTTATCTTTTGATGATGATATTAATATGTTTTGTTTCTTTTTTGTTAATATATTGAAAATTTGTAGGATTACAAACAATACAAAAATGAGAATATTTCTACTTCAGGAAAGACTGAATTAGATATATATTTAGATGAGCCACAACTTGATCTTGAACTTTTTGATAAAATGGAAGTCCTTAATTAGTGGAAGGATAATTCTAAGCGATTGCCTTGTTAATCTATCATGGCACATGATGTTTTAAGTATTCCAATTACAACAGTGGCATTCGAATCTGCTTTTAGTATTGGTGGTCATGTTATCACCAAATATAGAAATTCTCTTCGCCATGATCGAGTTCAAATGGTAGTTTGCACAAAGAATTGGTAGCATGGATTTATTATAGATGATGATGGTAATATATAACAACTTTTTTAATTTCTTTAACTAGTTAATAATTGGTAAGTATAATACTATTATACTAATAATATTCTTATTTCTTATTGTGATTTGTGATTATTAGATGAACAATCTGAACTTTAAACAGTTATGTCAAAGATATCATCATCAACAACAGATTCAAATAAAATCATTGAAGAAATCTTAGATGATTGAAGAATGTGTATCTTTTTGCCAAGCAGAATAACAATATTTTTACCCTTTTATGGTCTTTTTATGAAATTGTGAAACAAATGTTAATTTTTATCTTTGATGTTTCTAAATTTGAACTTTTAAATTGGATTACTGTATTGTATATTTAGGAGTTATGCACTTTAATATGTGATTTGGGGTATTTAATTTCAGACTTGTTAAAATTAAAAATTTATATATAATTATGTGTGTAAAGTATAATAGATAAAATATACTTAATTTATTATTTAATATTTATATTTTATTTTAAGTTATAAGTTGATTCATTATATAATTTATATTTGTACCAAAATTAGAGAGTTAGAATTAAAGATTAAAAAATATAAAAATAGTATGAAATTTTATATTTTAAAAAAAAATATTATTTATATATAAATGAGCCCATGGGCAAAAAGGATTAGGCTGGGCTAAAGATTTGACAATCTATAAAAAAAAAAAAAGACTGACCCGTCCCGACTCATATATTTGTCAGCCCACGTGGGCTGGGCCGAGCTAGCCCATTTTGACAGGTCTACTCGGCAGCTGCTGTTGAGGTGTTTGTGGCTGAGACTGCGGTTGCTGAGCTGGTAGTTGATGTTGCTGAGGAGGTTGACGTCCTCCCTCGTCAGTACCATCGGAAGGCTGTTCAGACGTGGGTCCATTTGTGGTGGTCGGATCGTGATCGGACTCTTTACCATATTCGAATCGACATCCATGTTGCCCTCCTCCAATCAACATTTTACGATATCAAAACCCCAACTGGCACAATAACCCAATCAATAATTCAAAGATTCAATACCATCCGTAAGAATTTGAAATTCAAAAACCCATTTTCGTCGGAGGTTGGTGCTGCACTGCTACTATTAGTGAGAGTTTTCGACGGGCCTTCAAAATCGAGTTCTTAATGGAACAAATTGAAATACTGAATTCTAGACAGAACCCGATTCAAATGCAAATAGAGGCTGAAGTCAAGCAAACCAGATAGACCCAAAAGGAGAAGCAAGCAAATGTTTTTGACAATCTATTCATTTAATTAGTTAATTACTAGGAAAATGATAACAAAACTATGCAATTTATCAGTTTACTTAATAGAAGTTTAAAACTCAAGTGGTGAAGCAATTATTTCAAGACACGACTCCTAATGAAATAAAATGCATTGACAGTCCCTTTCTTTCTTCAGTTAGGACTTGAAGTTTCGACAACCAAACTGCAATAGAGATAAAAGAGAGCATTTATTTAGCTGAAAACTTGACTTGGATTTTAATGTAAAATAAGATAGCATGACAAATCCCGATTCACAGTTGAATAATTAGAGGGGAAAATCAATAAGGAGATACTCAACAACAAAGTCATCAAAGAAAGTTTCAGAAGATGAGAGAAAGGTGTCAGCGGAGAAGAAGAGGGAGAGGAAAGAGAGAAGAAGGCACAGAGGAAGCCGAAGAGAATGGAGATGGAAAGCAAAAACACAGAGCAAAATTGAAGGTGAGATTCGGACAAACAAATAATATAACACTATTAAAGCAAAAGGTGGAGCAAACGATAATGATTAATGAAGGTGGTGGTAACACAAAAGCAAAAGGCAGAGTCGACAAAAAAAAATTATTAAAATTAATGAAATATTTATTAATGGAAAAAATTCTACATTTTATTTTATTTATTATGTTATAATTATTTAAATTTAACATAAATAGTAACAAAAAAATTAACATGTACGAAATTTTTAAAGAAAAATATTAAATTACTTTAATTAAAAATTATAAAATTACTTTAAAAATTAAGAACATTATAATTTAATAAAATAATGAATGATAAAAGTCAATTAAAAAAACAATGAACATATATATAATTTCTCAGGATAATAGATAATTTAAAATAAAAATAATTAAAGACCACAAATATTTTAAGAAGAAAAGCATACTTAAATAAAAAAAATACTTGGTGAAGGGTCTTATCGAAATACGTGTAAAGAATAATATAAAAATATAAATATTTATAATTTAATATATTTCTAAAATTTTAAAGTTAAATTCTTAAATATTCAAATTAGATTTTATTAAAATTTAAATATAACTATAAGTTTCAAATTCAAATCGAGTTTATACAATTTGATAAAGGCAAAGTTATATTGCTATGAGAGATTAAAATTCATTAATTTTATTACCTATATTGTTCTCTATATTTTTCATTAATTTTCTACATTAATATCTCAACTTCAAAAATTTTTACAATAGGATATTTGAACTTTTAAAATTAATTTATATTAGCACATCTGTTTGTCAATTTTCAAATAACAACGAACCACATGTGGCATATATATATTACTAATGTGACAAATAAAATTATATAAAGTTTAGTTTTACAATAAAAATTATAAATAGAATGTCTATATATATAATTAAGATATAGTATACTCCACCTAGGTATGTAGATATGTATGTATACATGCATATGTATGTTTGTAAAAAAAAAATTATTTATGTTATATATATATATGTATATATATATATATATATATATATATATATATATATATTAGAATAACTAATAATTACAATAAAATTCAAGCTCTTTAATACAATATATGAAAACTTAAGATGTAAACAAAAATTCATTTAAAAAATCAATGATCTAACAATTACATGTATTTATAAAGTTAAAACAAGTTTACTGACCAAATTTGAAGATCATTCGTTTTATTTTATCGCATTTGTGCAGTAATATCTATAAAATAGAAATATATCTTAGTATTTACAAATATAAATATATCAAATTAATTATCAAATCGTTAAATTTATTGTAATAATTACCCAAAATATTGTGACTAAATATGAAAATAATTATATAAAATTTAAAATAATTTTGAGAGATTTTGTTATAATTAGACTAAAAACGACGATTTTAGTAATCGTCGTATTAGGACATCTATTGCGACGGTTCACGTAAATCGTCATATTTGACCTACTCTATTGCGATGGTTCTTGTAAACTGTCATATTTATCCTAATCTATTGCGACGATTCACATAAACTGTCGTATTTGGCCTACTCTATTGCAACGGTTTTTGTAAACCATCGTATTTGTCCAATCTATTGTGACGGTTCATGTAAACCGTCATATTTGATCTACTCTATTGCGACGGTTCTTGTAAATCGTCGTATTTATCATAATCTATTGCGACGGTTCATGTAAATCGTCGTATTTTACCTAATCTATTACGACGGTTACTCTAAACTGTCATATTTTGTGAACAAATACGACGGTTTTACTTCAACCATCGTATAAACCCTCACTAATATGACGAATACCAAACCGTCGTATTAGTTAGCCTATTACGATGGTTTTGTGACCGTCATTTTTGCATCTGTTGATAGCACTCAACATTTTTTAATGACTCATGTCTGCTCTTGGATTTATCATTCCTGTTGTGAGGACCTCTAGTCTTATTTCTCCCACTTCCTTTTTTCTTTTGTATAATCAATGCTTAAGACTTATTAAAAGCACATTATTCCTTTTTTCTGATCTTCTCATCCAACACTACCTTTTTGAGAAACGTATATTAATCCATAGTTAGGGTTTAGACATCATTTGGAGCTAAATTCCTAGCGGATACCACTATTGTTTCACAGCTATCTGGTATTGAACTAAAATATAGTAAAGCTTGTTCCTCGTCATCCAAGTTCAATTTCAGTGAAGTTACTTGGTTTATCAATCCCTGAAAGGTAGGGGCATAAACGAATCGAACTTTTATCGAATATGTTTGGGCTTGATTTGATAAAGACTTTACTCGAATTTGAAATATTGAGCTCACGCTCAAATATAAACCTTCTATTTAGGCTCGAATTTTAAACGAGTCAAATTCGAATATCTAAGAATTATGCTCGAAGGCTCGCGAACATGTTCGATTAATTAATTAATATATAAGTTATATTATATATTATGTTATAAATTATTTATTTAAATTCGAGCTCGAGCTCAAGCTTGAATTTGAATTTGAGTTTTTGAGTTTGTTATAATCGAATTTCAAATCAAACTCGAACTTTAAAGTATTTCAAACGCATCGAATTTAAATCGAGATTTGACATTCGAATCGAACTCGAGCTCGAATTCGAGCCTCGTGTGAAAATAGTAAAGTTCGACTCGATAATCTTAAGGTTCAACTTGATTCGATTCGAGTACACCCCTACTAAAAGGTACTCAAATGCTTACTCATATCTGCACCATCTTTGTATCTTAACCGAGTAATATTTCTCAAACAATAATACTTGTTCATTCTAGTTTTCCTTTCAAACATACGTTCAAGTTTTTCTCATAACACATCAGCTCTAGTCTCCTGAGCAAAGTGTTGAAATATACTTGACCAATCAACTTTCTAATATTACTTTCTGTTTTTCAGTGCATACTCACCCATTTTTCCTTACTCATATCAGATGGTTTCGCTTTGTCCCCTAGAACAGATTCAAACAAAGTCTACAATATATATATAGTCTTATACTCTAGGCTTCTAATCTAAATAGTTTGAGGTATTCAATTTTATCATACACTTATTATCTAAATCACTCATTTTTAATTAGTACAAATTTGCCAATCGATCAACCTGGCTTTGATCCCACTTTGTTAGAAAATAAACCGAAAGAGAGCAAATATACCAAGCTTCACACAAATCACAAATTATCTCAAGATCAAAACTATTTCTCAAGTGCCAATCAAAATAGAAATAAATCAAAGATACCAAATAAAATCACCGCAACAGTTAAAAGAAAGTACCAAAATAAACAACACAAGACATTAAGATTTTTAATCTGAAAAATCTGAGATAGGAAAATCAGGACCTAGTCCAGTAAAACTTCCACTATCAATAATAATGGGTAATACAAAGTATTCTCTAGATAAAACTAGAAGCACACCAAATATCTTCTCTCAAAATTACAATCAAATAAGAATTGAGTTTGAAATAATATTACCAAAAGCGAAATCTAAACTGGTAGATAAATAGGTCTTGTTGAGAGGATCACGTAAAGTTAAATTTCGACTCAATCAGATTTCAAATGACTATCTGAGTAAGAATCGAAAAAACCTTAGAGAAAACAAAAGCTTTCATGCGCCTCTATTCTTTCGCTTTCTGCCATCTCTCAACTCACAGGGTTTTGACCAAAATGGACAAGTTTTAAAAAGAAGATCCGGGTGAGGGGAAATTGTTTGGGGTATCCCCTTGGTGAGGCTAACTTATGTTTGCTAGACACGAGGAAGAGGTGCACCTCGTCTTTGGCAGACACAAGGACCAGCAGCGCCGTAGAGGAAGTCCAAGTCAACAACCTCGCGTTTGGCAGACACGAGGTACAGATGTGAGGTTGTCCACTTTGTTGGAATATGTGCCTTCTTAGACTAGTTTTTTAGTGAAAATATCGAATATGTTAATAAAAGAATTTATTTTTAAGAATTGTTTCTGAAATAATTTTCTTTATTTGTGTATATTTTCATTTGGAACAAATACATTGTGTTTGAATAAGTGATCCATGTGAATGGAGGTCTTTCACAGTAAGGTATGGATCATGAGTTATTTAAACACATAAACAGTTGTTCTTAACCGATTGATGAGAATGTGAATCTCATCATATTTAGGTTATTATGTTATGAATTCCAAATGGGGAATGGCTTACCTTTAGCCAGTGAGTAGTCCACTCACTTTATGATATAAGCGTATTTCGAATACGTAGAACAGGACCTGCAGTAGTGGTTTCTAAAAGTACTATATGGTAGAAACCTAGACTACTACTGCTACAGCGTGGACTAGTACTCTATGACTTGAGTATGAGTTGGTGGTCTGGCGAAACTGGAAGCATATGCTTTGATATGCTATAGTTGAGGTTCTATCGGAGGGCCAATATACTTGCATGTTAGGTATATGTGACTAGTTAGTTAAGACAGACTTATAAAAGATAGTTTCTACACTATATCGCCTCTTGTGGTTGTCCGGATGATCTAAATATCCAGGGCCCTGAGAAACATGACTTGGATGTTTGCTTTAGGGTAACTCCCTTGGAAAGCGAAAACACTCCAGGAAGTCGTGAATCATTGGACTAGAAGCCTCAGGATGGTAGATGTCATTTAGAGACGTGTTAATACACTTCTTCATCTCTAAATGTACGGCGATGTGTAGAGGGGTATTTTAGTCATTTCACCTGTAGTTCGGAGACTTTGCTAATGTAGCATTGTTCTTGGGGTCAATATTTCCTTATAGTGATATTAGAAAATATTTAAAATGAAAAATACATTTATTTATATAGTAGAGGTATTTTGGTCAATTTAGTAGCCAAGGCGATGTGTCTTTTTTGTCCTCGGAATAGCCCGTAAGTCCTAATTAATTTTTGGATTGAGAAAATGATCTCAGTCGAGAGAGTTTTATTTTATTCAGGAAGTCTAATTTATTATTGGACTAGAATAAAATAAATGGAAAGAAATTTATTATCTGATTTAATTGGTTAATTAATTATTCAGGACCTGGGTCCAGTTTGAATAATTAAAAAATTAACCAGGACCTAAACTAGAGGAAAATAATTAATACTTAATTATTTATTGGGTTATTTATTTAATTAAATTCCAAAAAATAAATAATTAAAGTTTAATTATTTTTGGTTCATTTGGGTTCATTAATTATTTATTGGGTTATTTATTTAATCCCAAGAAAAATAATTAATGTTTATTATTTTAGGTTTTTCGGGTCCAAGAAAAATAATAACTATTATTTTGGCCCAAAAGTCTAGACCATAGGATTTTTCTGGACACAGTTCAAAAGAGTTTAGGGTGAAGCCAAAATTTATTTTGTAAATAATATTCGAGTATTAAATCTCGGGAATATTATTTTTATCAAAATAATTATTTTTGGTTTCATGACTCTTGGCTTTCTGTGTGGAAAAATAAAATAAAATAAAAGGAAAAAAAATTCTCCAAAGACTCTTGACTCTGTCTCTCTCGTGCCTTTTCTTCTTCTGGCTTTTTGTTTTGTTTTATATATGAAACCAAAGGAAGCCAACCGATGGCAGTGGGAGTGAAAAAATACTGAGAGGCCTTTCTTATCCTTGTTCTGTGCTCACCAGCATTGAGATTAGGCTAGGTCATATTCTGTGAACTGGAAAGCCAAACATTGCACTGGAGGAGAAGAGAGAGCCGGATGTTTTTGCACTGAAGCTTCAACCCACGGGAGAAGAAAGAAGTTGTTCTTGAGCTTCAATCGATTCAACCATATTCTTCAAGGTTTAAGGCTCCAAGAGGTATATTTTTCATGCCTCCATGCTGCTGCCATGCTATGTTTAATGTTATTTCCTCAATTTTCATTCACTGTGAGCATGCTCTGTAATTTTCAAATTCCTTCAAGTGGTATCAGAGAATTAAGTTTGATTGACTTAGGGAGCATGTTAGTTAATAAAAATGGAGAAGAACATTATTTGGAGCTTAAATATGTGATCCTTCTTTGTTTATGGTATGGGATGTGTGTTTTGTAATTTTCACAGAGCTTTCTGTGAAATTTTGATTTTGGAGTTTAGATTGTGTAAACCCAATTTAAATGGGTATAGGTAGTTGTTGTTTTGGTTTGGATGAGTTTTTATAATGAAAAATGTCCAAAGAAGCCAAAGGAAGTGAGTGAAATCACAGAGAAAATGCAGAGAAACAGAACGCAGAAAACATTCTGGGGAAGATGACACTATTCATAAGCCGCCATCCAAGCCGAGCCGTAGCGCTGAGCCATCACTATTTCTGTGTCACGAGCCGCGTCTATCGAGCTGCTAGAGTCGAGCTGTTTTTGTTGAATTGAAGCCAAATCAATTGCAATTTTGCAATTGAATTGCAATTTTGGCGCGTGGGTCGTGGAGCGGCAAACTGGGTGGACACGCGGGTCGAGCGCTAAGAGGAAGCAGGCGCAGGTTCTCGGGAGGGCGGGTCTCAGTTTCACGGGTTGCTGAGGCGCGTGATCTGGTGCGTGCGGTGCACCAGAGTCTCGATGGACCGCAGTGCAATAGGGTGCGGATCCGGTGCACGTAGACCTCCAGTAAAAAAAAATTATAAAAATTTTTAATTTAGGTCCCATACCAGGCGAAGTTAATATTTTTGCAATAGTTTATATTCTTGGAATATATTTGCATGAAAAATATTAGTAAAGGATTTTAGGATTAAATAAGATAATTAATTAATTAATGTGTTTAATTCTATTATTTGGGCACTTAGGTTTAAAAATAGAAAAGCATGAAAACGTTTATTGTTTTCTGGCATGCTATTTATTTTGTGTACCTATGTGTACGGTTTCTCAATGACCAAAGTCTTTGGGAATATTTATACAAGAAAAATATTTTTCTTTAAAAATTAAATGGTTATTTTAACTTGAACAAAAATTAATCCTTGGATATTTTCTCAAAGGATTTAATCCTTGACATAGAAAATATATTGGATTTAGATATTTTTATAAGTTAAAATAGAAAGCCATTTTATTTTATTTTGCATAAGAAAAATTATTTTGTTAAATAAAATTGAGACTAAAGTCTCGAGAAAGTTTTAATTGGAAAATTTTTGAAATCATTAAATTTTAACTTAAATAAAATTAGTCCATGGAAAAATCTCTCAAATGATATAATCCTTGACATAGCAATTTTAATGGACTTGGATATTTTATTTTTTAAGTTAAGGAAAAACTTAATGGAAATTTCAAAAGGCTATTTTTTCAGAAAACTTTATTTTAAAAGACTAAGTGGGAAATAGGTTCCAACGGCCCCACGGCTTCCATCACGATCCTAATTAGAGATCATAGGTCCCCTCGCGTCACCTTGGGAGTGAACCTGTATAGGATAGGGATACCATAAGGATCTAGATCTAATGGAAGGATGTAATTGATAACCCGAGACACGTACTATAATCGGCCAGCCCACATTGGAGGTTATAGTGCGAGGAATGTCCATAGGAAATGAGAGGAAACGGCCATCCCACAATGGAGTTATCTTCTAGATCATTACCTAGAAGGGAAATTAATTTGTAGTGGTTATTACACTTAGCTTAGGGAACTGTTAATCTTCTAAAGAAGCTATGTCAATTTTCCTAAGAGCTAAATTAATTTTTGTGCACAAATTTATTTTTACAAACTAAATCATTTCTTTTATTTTTCGATTTTTCGGGAATGGTGGAAGGTTCTTTTAGTTTTTTGGCCGTTATTCTCTGTGAGAACAAGTTAACGGGACCAAACTATGTGGACTGGAAGAGGAACCTGGACATAATACTCATAGCGTGGAGTATAAGTATGTCCTTTATGAGACCTGCCCTGAAATCGGGGAAGGTTCCACCGATGAAGAGCGAGAGGCTGAGAATGCATGGAAGAAGGCTAATGAAATGACACGTTGCTATATGCTAGCCTCCATGTCTAATGTGCTCCAATTTAAATATGAGCATATGACTTCTGCGTATGACATTAGTCATTCATTGGCCACTATGTTCGCGGATAAGAGCCGACCTGCAAGGCAGGTGGCTCTTCGAACTATAATAAACACTAAGATGGCTGAGGGAGCATCAATCAGGGAGTATATGCTCAAGATAATTGCTGCTTTCAAGGAGGCAGAAATCTTAGGGGCTATCATTAACCCCCAAGAGTCCAGTGGACATGGTTCTTGAATCTCTACCGGGTTCCTTTACTCAGTTCAAACTAAATTACAATATGAACAAGTTAAATATGATTTTGACTGAGTTGATGAAGGAACTTCAGATGGCAGAGAATGTCATGAAGCCATATTCAAAGGCCATGATTGCTAAGGCTTCTGCTTCAAGAACTGGGTCCAAGCTCAGAAAGTTCAAAAGGAAGAAGGGATATGCAGCAGCTCTGCCCAAAGAAAAACCGAAGGGTAAGTGCTTTAAATGTGGGAAGAAGGGACACTGGAAAAAGAAGTGTCCAGATCTTCAAGCCAAGAAAAACCCCACATGTAATGTTCTCTATCTAGAGTCTATATCAATGGCTTGATCAACTTCCACTTGGATTGTTGATTCAGGAGCCACTGATTATATCTGTAACTCCTTGGAGGAGTTTAGAAAGATAAGTAGACTCAAGAAAGGCGAACATGGATTATGTGTGGGAAATGAAGTACAAGTCTGGGCCCTTGCAGTGGGAGAGTTGGATCTTTTTTTTATTATAATAATAAAGTGATTTTAATTGATATTTTATATGTACCTGGTTTTCGTCAGAATTTGATTTTAGTTGCAAAAATTATAAATCAAGGATATTCTGTATCTTTCAATTCTGGTATTTCTATCAGTAGAGATGGAGAAATATTATATACTGGGCACATATATGGAAATATATTCTATTTAAACCCTATTAACAATCAATCAAATAACGCTCAATCTGAACCTTTAACTAAGAAGAGAAAGACCAATGTCAATGACTCATATCTTTGGCATCTGAGGTTGGGTCACATCAACTCAACCAGGATTCAAAGGCTAATCCATGATGGGCCTTTAGGCTTATTGAGATTGAAAAATTGGCCTCAGTGTGAATCCTGCCTTATGGGAAAGATGACCAAAAGGTCTTTTATTCCTAAGGCGGATTGGGCCAAGGAAGTATTGAGTCTTGTTCACACTGATGTGTGTTGTCCATTGTCTATACCAGCTAGAGGAGGTTTTGAGTTCTTCATCACTTTCACAGATGATTGTACAAGGTTTGGTTACATTTACCTGACGAGATGCAAGTCTGACTCTTTTGACAAATTCAAAGAGTTTAAAGCTGAAGT
Organism: Voacanga thouarsii; assembly: GCA_026120185.1. Classification (NCBI taxonomy): domain Eukaryota; kingdom Viridiplantae; phylum Streptophyta; class Magnoliopsida; order Gentianales; family Apocynaceae; genus Voacanga; species Voacanga thouarsii. Next base: position 2,156,739 of record JANUWF010001719.1, on the reverse strand, counting down.
GGAGCGTCAGACAGGCAAATTAATCAAGACCTTTTGATTGAATCGTGGTAGAGAGTATCTCCTAGGTGAATTCAAGAATTACATGGTACATCATGGGATAGTATCCCAACTCTCTGCGCCGGGGACACCCCAGCAGAATGGAGTAGCTGAGAAAAGGAATAGGACATTAATAATGTAAATTGTAAGAAGTATGATGTCTCATGCTACTCTTCCAGTATCTTTTTGGAGATATGCCCTGAAAACAACGGCATACATTCTGAACTTGGTGCCTTCCAAGTCAGTACCTAGGACTCCCTATGAGATGTGGACTGGGCGTAAGCCAAGTCTGAATCATCTCAGGATATGGGGTTGTCCAGCTTATGTACTGATCAAGGGAGACAAGTTAGAACCAAGATCAGAATTATGCTATTTTGTTGGGTATCCAAATGGAACAAAGGGTGGTTACTTCTATCATCCTAAGGAGCAGAAGGTACTGGTTAGTACGAATGCTAGATACTTAGAGGATGATCAAAGTACTTCCACGAAAGGTTCAACTAGGTTGGAACTCGAGGAGAAGTTATCTTCGAAAGTAACTTCTTCTGACCCGATAGTGGAACAAGAAGAGGCGCAGCCTCAAGAGCCTGTACAAATGGTGCCTCGTCATAGTGGGAGAGTATGTAGGGTCTGGATAGATGGTATGGAGAAGCTTTTGAGCTGGTCTTTGACCATCAGGAATAAGACTCCACTAGATACGAGGAGGCAATTACTGATGCTGGTGCAAATCTATGGCATGAAGCAATAAAAGTCGAGATTGAGTCTATGTACTTCAATCAGGTTTTGGATCTTGCAGCTTTACCTGAAGGGATAAAACCTATTGGGTGTAAGTGGGTATACAAGAGGAAGAGGGAAGCGGATGGGAAAGTGGAAACCTTCAAAGCTAGGCTTGTGGCGAAAGGGTATACTCAGAAAGAAAGGATCGATTATGAGAAAACATTTTCCCCTGTGACCATGCTTCAATCCATCCGTATCCTCCTTGCCATCGTATGTCACTATGACTACGAGATATGACAAATGGATATCAAGACGGCATTTTTGAATGGCCATCTTAGCGAAGACATTTATATGTCCCAATCGGAAGGTTTTATTGCTGACGGCCAAGAACATATGGTTTGCAAGCTTAAGAAGTCCATTTATGGACTTAAGCAAGCATCAAGAGTGTGGAATATTTGGTTTGATGAGACTGTAAAGTCTTACGGTTTTTAAAACGAGGATGAACCATGCGTGTATAAGAAACTTGAGGGGTTTAATGTGGTTTTTCTTGTCTTATATGTGAATAACATTCTACTCATTGGAAATGATGTAGGGTCATTGTCATCTACATAAGTTTGTCTATCTAGTCAGTTCAGTATGAAGGACTTGGGAGAAGCCAGCAACATTCTCGGGATTAGACTTCTTATAAATAGGAAGTAGAGAATGTTAGGATTATCTCAAGTCACATATATTGACAAGATGTTGGCCAAGTATAGCATGGCCTCATGCAGGGGAGCTCTAATCCCCTGTACACATGGGTTGTCTCTTTCTTCAAGGGACTGTCCTAAGTCTCAAGAAGAAAAGGATAGAATGAGTAGGTTTCCTTACGCTTCGGCTGTAGGAAGTCTCATATACGCCATGCTGTGTACTAGGCCAGATATCTATTTTGCCATAGGCTTAGTTAGCAGATATTAGTCAGACCTGGGGGAGGTTCATTGGCATGCTGTAAAGCATGTTCTTAAGTACCTCAAAAGAACCTTGGAACTACAAGGAGGGGAAGCATATTGTGAGGTAGTACCATCTGGACTGGGATTTCATCCAGAGACGGGAAGTGGTGGTGGTACAGATTGCCTCTGAGAATAATTTAGCAGATCTATTCACCAAGCCTTTGTCTCAGAGGGTCTTCAAGAGACACTTAGACGCCATTGGGGTGGGCATCTATGGACTTACCTAGTCTTAGAGTGCAAGTGGGAGATTATTGGAATATGTACCCTCTTAAACTAGTTTTCTGATGAAAATATCGAATATGTTAATAAAAGAATTTATTTTTAAGAATCGTTTATGAAATAATTTTCTTTGTTTGTGTACATTTTTGTTTAGAACAGCCCCATTGTGTTTGAATAAGTGATCCATGTGAATGGAGGTCTTTCACAGTAAGGTATGGTTCATGGGTTATTTAAACACATAAATAGTTATTCTTAACCGATTGATGAGAATGGGAATCTCATCATGTTTAGGTTATTATGTTATGAATTCTAAATGGAAAATGGCTTACCTTTAGCCAGTGAGTAGTCCACTCACTTCATGACATAAGCGTATTTCGAATATGTAGAATAGGACATATAGTTGTGGTTTGTAAAAGTACTATATGGTAGAAACCTAGACTACTACCGCTACAGCATGGACTAGTACTCTATGACTTGAGTATGAGTTGGTGGTCTGGCGAAACTGGAAGCATATGCTTTGATATGCTATAGTTGAGGTTCTATCGGAGGGCCAATATACTTGCATGTTAGGTATATGTGACTAGTTAGTTAAGACAGACTTATAAAAGATAGTTTCTACATTATATCGCCCATTGTGGTTGTTCGGATGATCTAAATATCCAGGGCCCTGGGAAACATGACTTGGATGTTTGCTTTAGAGTAGCTCCATTGGAAAGCGGAAACACTCCAGGAAATCGTGGATCATTGGATTAGAAGCCTAAGGATGGTAGATGTCATTTAGAGAGGTGTTAGTACACTTCTTCCTCTCTAAATGTACGGCGATATGTAGAGGGGTATTTTAGTCATTTCACCTGTAGGTCAGAGATTTTGCTAATGTAACATTGTCCTTGGGGTCAATATTTCCTTATGGTGATATTATGAAATATTTAAAATGCAAAATACATCTATTTATATAGTAGGGGTATTTTGATCATTTTAGTAGCCAAGACGATGTGTCTTTTTGGTCCTCGGAATAGCTCGTAAGTCGTAATTAATTTTTGAATTGAGAAAATGATCTCAATTGAGAGAGTTTTATTTTATTCAGGAAGTTTAATTTATTATTGGACTGGAATAAAATAAATGGAGAGAAATTTATTATCTGGTTTAATTGGTTAATTAATTATTCAGGACTTGGGTCCAGTTTGAATAATTAGAAAATTAACCAAAACTTAAACTAGAGGAAAATAATTAATACTTAATTATTTATTGGGTTATTTGTTTAATTAAATCTCAAAAAATAAATAATTAAAGTTTAATTATTTTTTGTTCATTTGAGTTCATTAATTATTTATTGGGTTATTTATTTAATCCCAAGAAAAATATTCAATGTTTATTATTTTGGGCTTTTTGGGTCCAAGAAAAATAATAAATATTATTTTGGCCCAAAAGTCTAGACCATAGGATTTTTCTGGATACAGTTCAGAAGAGTTTAGGGTGAAGCCAAAATTTATTTTGTAAATAATATTCTGGTATTAAATCATGGGAATATTATTTTTATCAAAATAATTATTTTTGGTTTCATGTCTCTTGGCTTTCTATGTGGAAAAATAAAATAAAATAAAATAAAAGGAAAAAAAATAAAATTCTCCAAAGACTCTTGGTTCTTTGTCTCTCTCGTGCCTTTTCTCCTTCTGGCTTTTGGTTTTGTTTTATATATGAAACCAAAGGAAGCCAACCGATGGCAGTGGGAGTGAAAAAAAACTGAGAGGCCTTTCTTATCCTTGTTCTGTGCTCACCAACATTGAGATTAGGCTGGGTCATATTCTGTGAACTGGAAAGCCAAACATTACACCGAAGGAGAAGAGAGAGCCAGATGTTTTTGCACTGAAGCTTCAACCCACGGGAGAAGAAAGAAGTTGTTTTTGAGCTTCAATCAATTCAACCATATTCTTCAAGGTTTAAGGCTCCAAGAGGTATGTTTTTCATGCCTCCATGTTGCTGCCATGCTCCGTTTAATGTTATTTCCTCCATTTTCATTCACTGTGAGCATGCTTTGTAATTTTCAAATTCCTTCACACTTTTCAGCCTTCCCCCCTTTTTTCAGTTCATCAGAGATTCCTCTGCAAAGTTGCGCATCACATGAAAGGGGTCAGTCTTTTGACCACTTTTCAGAATATCAAACACGGCAAATTCAATTCAAACGGGGAAGGAATTCACGGGAAGCACAGGATAACAAATTGAAATGCCTATAAATATCAACGTACCGATGGCTAAACATTTACTCTTGTTTCATTTCATTCATCTTCCACTGTATCCTTCACACACCGCTTTTGCTCTCAAATACAGTAGAAAGCTTCTATCTACGGTAAACCATGAGAAGAAAAAAAAAATTCTTCTCCGTCTTTTAAATTCTCCAAACTAGTTTTCTTTTCTCATTCATCTGGACTGCATATCATTTTTGGTTTTCTTTTTTCATCACTACCACTTTGTCGGCAGAGATTTGTGCTGAAACTACAAATTGGAAAAAGTGTTGCTGCCTGTGCACCTGAGCCTCACAAAAAATTTCTATATAACAAGTTTTTTTTTAAAGAAAAATGTATTAATTTATTTGTTAACTATTTATAACATGCTTTGATCTGTTGAATAAAAATTTGGGATAAATTGTGTACTTGAATAACTATTATGCGTGGTAGATTGTGTACTTAACTGATTTATAATATCGATTAATTATTTCTAACAATAAACAAGTTAGGTTAAATGAAAAATAATAATTTTATTCCAAAAACTTTATGGTTTTACATAAAAATTGATTAGGAAAATAGTAATTTAAATTAGACCAAGAATATCTAATTATGCACAAATTTTCAAATAAAATAAAAAAATTTAATATAATATAATATAAAATTCATAATTTAATTTATGGCGAACTTCATAATTTATTAGTGGACCTTATATTTGGCTTGTATGGTGAACTTTATAATTTAATTTATTTGTAATTTTTAGCATATATTGAAAATGTAGAAGAAATAGAACCACTACTAAAAATTAACAGGTTATAGCAAATTAGTACTTATGTTAATTCATAATTTTGAATATGAGCATAATATTGATTTTTATTAAAGATTTATAAATTTAAAATTTTATTAATATTTAGAGCATATAATATAATTATTAATATTTCATATTTAAAATTTATTTGACGTTAAATATAATTTTTGTTAAAATAAAAAAGCATAGGTTTTTATTTTTTTCAATGAAAGAACCCCAATCTAAGTACATACTCATTTTTTTTCTAAATACAAAATAAATTAAAAATGTGAAAAATACATATTATACATTCGAATAATAAATATTTGGATTAATATAATTTTACATTCATGATAAAAAATTGTTATATTTTGTTTTTGATTATTTGTGCCAATTAATTAATTTATTTGATATTGTTATAAAATTAGGGTAGTGTTAGAATAAAATCTTCACACTACACACTAATAAAACTCTAACTATTTTGCACAAGAATTTCTCTCTTTCTTTTCTCTCACAATTTTCTCTAATCTTTCTTTTACTAATCTTTCTTTCACAAAATAATTGTGTCATACAAGCTTAGAGAATAGCTCTATTTCTAGAGTTATAATTAGTGGAATACATCATGGTATACATCATCTTCCACTAATCTTAATTAGTGGTGTCTCTACTAAATGGTGGACATCCATAAAAATCTTTTCTAATAATTCACATAAATCCATAATTAGTGGCTCCACTAATTAATGGAGCTTCCAATAATTTTAAGATATTCATAACACTCCCCCTTGGATGTCCATTCATTACATAAAGAATATGTCTCGTTAAAACCTTACTAGATAAAAACCCAGTGGGAAAAAAAATCTAGTGAAGGAAAAAGAATACACTGTTCTATATGTCTGTTTATTACTCCCCCTGATGAGCTGATTCATTTAAATCTTTAAACCGACGCATACCGATTTTATATCTCAACTTCTCAAATGTTGCAGTCGGTAAAGTCTTCGTGAAAATATCTGCGACGTTGTCACATGACCGAATTTGTAATACATCAATTTCACCTTTCTTCTGGAGTTCATGAGTAAAGAAGAATTTTGGTGAAATATGTTTTGTCCGATCTCCTTTAATATATCATCCTCGTAATTGAGTTATGCAAGCTGCATTGTCTTCATAAAGAGGAGTTGGAATATCTTTGATCAATGATAATTCACAACTTTCTCAGATATAATGAATCATGGATCTTAGCCATACACATTCTCGACTTGCTTCATGAATAGCTATAATTTCAGCATGATTTGAAGAAGTAGCTGCTATAGATTGTTTCGTAGAACGTCATGATATAACAGTATTTCCACATGTAAATAGATAGCCCGTTTGAGAACGGATTTTATGTGGATCAGATAAATAACCAGCATCTGCATAACCTATCAATGTTGGACTGGTTTTATTTGAATAAAATAATCCGAGATCAATTGTACCTTGGAGATATCGAACGACTTGTTTAATTTCATTCCAATGTCGTCATGTTGGTGAAGAACTAAATCTTGCTAATAAATTGACAGCAAAAGCAATATCAGGTCGTGTATTATTAGCAAGATACATCAATGCACCAATTGCACTGAGATATGGTACTTCAGGACCAATGAGTTCTTCATCATCTTCTTGAGGTCGGAAAGGATCTTTATCCACATTTAATAATCAGACGATCATTGGAATACTCAATGGATGTGCTTTGTCCATGTAAAATCTTTTTAGCACTTTTGTTGTATATGTTGATTGATGAATAAATGTTCTACTTTCCAAATGTTCAATTTGTAAACCAAGGCAAAATTTGGTTTTACCAAAATCCTTGATTTCGAATTCTCTTTTTAAATAATCAATTGTTTCTTGGAGCTCTTCAGGAGTTCCAATAAGATTAATATCATCAACATATATAGCTAATATCACAAATTTAGAACTAGATTTCTTAATAAAAACACATGGACATACCTAGTCATTTTGAAATCCCGTTTTCAATAAATATTCACTAAGACGTGTGAAACACATGCGCCCAGATTGCTTCAGGCCATATAATGATTTCTGCAACTTGATAGAGTAATTTTCACGAGGATAATGTTTATATGCTTCAGGCATATGAAATCCTTCGGGGATTTTCATGTAAACATCATTTTCAAAATTTTCATATAAGTAAGCAGTGACAACATCTAATAGGCGCATATCTATCTTTTCATGTACTGCCAAACTGATAAGATATCGGAGTGTAATAGCATCAACAATAGGAGAATAAGTTTCATCATAATCAATACCTGGTCTTTGTGAAAAACCTTGGGCTATTAATCTCTCTTTATATCGTACGATTTCACTCTTTTCATTGCGCTTTCGCACAAATATCCATTTGTAGCCAACAGGTTTTACACCTTCTGGTGTTCGGACTGCAGGTTCGAAGACTTCACGTTTTGGTAGTGCATTTAACTCCGATTGAATCGCATCTTTCCATTGCAGCCAATCTTTTCTATGCCGACATTCATCAACTGATATTGGTTCAGGATCATTATTATCTTGTGTAACATCAAGAGATATATTGTATGTAAATATATTATCAATAACAATTTCTATCCGATTCCAACTTCTACCGGAAGTGGTATAATTGATAGAAATTTCAGTGTTACTTTCATCAACTTTTGGTTCTTTGTCATCAGTTCTCTCTTGGTCTTTATCATTCTTTTCTTCAATATGATCTTCTGGATCATTTAGTCCTCTTTTCTTTCGAGGATTTTTATCTTTAGAACCAAGAGGTCGGCTATGCTTTTGGCGCGTTTTTGACTCAGCAGCTATAGGTATAATATTTTGTTCTGCTGGAACTTCAATTCGAATATGAGCATTTATAGCTGGAATATGCAATTTTGTAACTCTTCTGGAGTCAACAAAAGCGTCCGACATTTGATTTGCAATGCTTTGCAAATGAATTATTTTTTGAACTTCAAGTTCACATGCGCTTGTGCGCGGATCAAGATAATTTAATGATATTGTCCAAGCAAGATCCTTTTTATACTGTTTTGGTTCTCCCCCTAATTTAGGGAATAATGATTCATCAAAATGACAATCAGCAAATCTTGCTGTGAATACATCTCCTGTCAGGGGTTCAACATACCTGATAATAGAGGGAGAATTATATCCAACGTATATCTCCTTTCTTCTTTGAGGACCCATCTTTGTACGTTGGTTAGGTGCACTTGGAATATATACAGCACACCCAAAAATTCTTAAATGAGCAATATTTGGTTCTGACCCAAAAGCCAATTGCAAAGGAGAGAATTTATGATAACTAGCTGGTCTTATGCGTACAAGTGTTGCAGCATGTAAAATAGCATGTCCCCAAGCAGTTGTCGGGAGATTTGTTCTCATTAATAACGGTCTAGCAATTAATTGTAACCGTTTAATGAATGATTTAGCTAGACCATTTTGAGTATGAACATGAGCTACTGGATGTTCAATAGTAATGCCAATTGACAGGCAATAAACATCAAAAGCTTGGGAGGAATATTCTCCAACATTATCTAGACGGATCCTTTTGATTGGATAATCTGGAAATTGCGCTCTTAAGCGAATTATTTAGGCAAGCAATCTCGTGAAGGTCAGGTTGCGAGTTGATAATAAACTAACATGCGACCATCGGGTCGATGCATCAATTAAAATCATAAAGTATCTGAATTGTCCACATTGTGGATTAATTAGTCCACATATATCACCATGAATTCTTTCTAAAAATACTAGAGACTCAAACTCCACTTTTGTTGGAGATGGTTTAATAATCAATTTCTCTTGAGAACATGCAGCACATGAAAATTTATCAGATGTCAAAATCCTTTGACTTTTCAAAGGATGACCATGCGTATTTTCAATTATTCTTCGCATCATAATAGCTCCTGGATGACCCAAACGGTCATGCCAAATGATAAATGTAGCAGGATCAGTAAACTTCTGATTTACTGAATGATGCATTTCAATTGCATGGATTTTTGTGCTATATAGGCCAGAATAAAGAGATGGTAGCTTTTCTAATAAAAATTTCTTACCCGACATTATTTGAGTAATACAGAGATACTCAAAACTATTTTCTTCAATTGTTTCAATGTGATATCCATTTCGGCGAATATCTTTAAAGCTTAATAAATTTCTTCGAGATTTTGAAGAAAATAACGCTTTAGGAATAACAACATTTGTTCTTCCAGGTAATACAATATTAGCTCTTCCAGAGCCTTCAATCAACTTTACACTACCACCTATAGTATTAACATTTGTTTCTCCCATCTGCAGGTAAGAGAAATATTTTTTATCTTTCAATATGGTATGTGTTGTACCACTATCAATTAGGCATATATCTTCAATGCCATTTGTATATCCAGTAAGCGGAATAATAGCCATCTGGGCACAACAAAACATTTATAAATGTAAATACTCAAACAATAAAAACCTTAAACGCTAAGTACTATAACAATGCCAAAAATATAAAATATAAAATAAACATATTAAAAGTAAACTTTTAATTCTTTAGAACACTTCCATTACCAATCAAATGCTCAATTCTTCCTTTAGGATGCTCAAAGAAATCAGCCACGTCTAAATGAGTTACATCAACATCGTCAAGGTTGATATCATCATCATCATGAAGAGTATGTTGTAGAGTAAAATTTGTTTCAACATTTTTGCCTTTCTTCTCAATAGACGCCTGATACAGATCAACAAGGTGTTTTGCAGTACGACAGGTACGAGACCAATGACCTTTTATGCCACAGCGATAACATTTATCTTCATAATTTTTAGGAACATCATTTCCTTTTCCTTTCACGTTAGTTTTTTGCCACTTTTGGTGGTTGTCATTATTTCTCGTAACTTTATTTTGACTGTTGCGATAATAATGAATATTTTTATCACGACTATATATATGTCCACGGCCACGGCCACGACCACGACCACGACCTCTTCCAGGGCCAAAATTACGAGTTCTAACATCATTCACTACCGAGAATGGAGTAGAACCTGTTGGTCGAGTTTCATGATTTTTCATTAATAACTCATTATTTTGCTCAGCTACGAGAAGACAAGATATCAATTCTGCATATTTCTTAAATCCTCTTTCTCGATATTGCTGCTGCAAGAGCACATTCGAGGCATGAAAAGTAGAAAAAAAATTTTCTAACATATCCTCATCAGTAATATTTTCTCCACACAGTTTTAGCTGCGAGCTAATTTTAAAAATAGCAGGATTATACTCACTAACAGATTTAAAATCTTGTAATTGCAAATGCATCCAGTCATACCGTGCCTTTGGAAGGACGACCATCTTCTGGTGATCGAACCATTCTCTCAAATTAGTCCACAAAATAAGTGAATTTTTCACGGTAAGGTATTCAACCTTTAAGTCATCATGAAGATGATCACGGAGAAAAATCATAGTTTTAGCATTATTTTGTGATGATGATGGATTTCCTTCTATAATGGTATCTTCCAGACCCATTGCAGCTAAATGCATTTCAGCATCTAGTATCCAAGATAAATAATTTTTCCCAGTAATATCAAGAGTTGCGAACTCGAGTTTGGTAAGATTTGCCATGTGGATACAAAATCAAATAAAAAAAGTACCTACCTTCCTCTTTTGTTCAAGAACACTTCAATAGTATCACCATGATTATAACCTTCAGTACTTCGGTAGAGTATCGTGCTGATAACGTGTTATAAAATTAGGGTAGTGTTAGAATAAAATCTTCACACTACACACTAATAAAACTCTAACTATTTTGCCCAAGAATTTCTCTTTTTCTTTTCTCTCACAATTTTCTCTAATCTTTCTTTTACTAATCTTTCTTTCACAAAATAATGGTGTCATACAAGCTTAGAGAATAGCTCTATTTATAGAGCTCTAATTAGTGGAATACACCATGGCATATATCATCTTCCACTAATCTTAATTAGTGGTGTCTCTACTAAATGGTGGACATCCATAAAAATCTTCTCTAATAATTCACATAAATCCATAATTAGTGGAGCCTCTACTAATTAATGGAGCTTCCAATAATTTTAAGATATTCATAACAGATATTACTTTGTATAGCACATTGTGCTATCTTGGGTTGATTTATGCTAAAGAATGATGATATTGGTTTTATATAGTAATTCAAGGTTGTGATGTACTTAATTATTTTTTTTTTGATAGAAAAATTATTTTGCATTGTTTATTTAGGTACAATGTCACTAGAACAACTTGTTAGATTACGGTTGTATTAGGATGCGAGATTATGCACATCCCAAACGGCAATTTTTTTAACGATCCATGTCGCAAGGCATTGATTGTTAAAAATTGAGTTAGTTACCTTGGTTTAGTTAACAAAATATGTACATTTCATGGATTAGACATGTCTACTGTTCAGTTTTAAATAACAAAATATAGTTTTTGGTGCTGCAATAAAGTCTACAACAACTTTCATAGCAGACCATGAAGATATGGAAAGCTTGTGGTACTATGCATCCACCATAAAGGGACAACCAATTGATCTACATGTTCATCATGAGATCGTACAGATTCAAAATGCAATAGCTACAAATCTTCCAGAACAACACAGCCCCACTCCTATTATAGAGTTCTTCACTGAATTAATGAATTCAGCTACTCCAGTGAATATGACTAATATTGATTTAAATGCAACTATACCTGTTTATGCCAGTAATCCTGGATATATCCCAACTGACAATTTTCAATCCCTTTATACTACGATAGTTCCGAATACCCTAGTTGTAGGACCAAGCAATCAATACCTATCAACCTCGATGGGGTTTGTTATGCCTCCACTTCATATCGATGCTCAGCCTAGGCAAACACAGCCCAACCTACCGTTGTTTTGTATTGCGAAAATAGGATTCCATTAGATATAACCATGGTTGATGAGTGGGTTGCTCGATAGCCCAATTGGGTAGGTGCTCCAGAAGCGACTGTGGATGGTTTAGGTCTAACATCGGACATTGATGGACCTGATGCAGAAGATACCCCCGACGAGGACGAGAGGGATGGTGATGTTGGAGAGTAGGTTCCCGGTCCTTCTGTAATGCAACAACCTACTAATATACCCATTGAACTGGACCAGTTGTATAATCCACCGTATTCAATATATCTTGACAGGTTGGCTAATTCGCAAGAAATGGAAAATGAATCAGATAGAACGACAACGAGAATCAGTCGAATGGATTTATGGTCAGAATCTAATAATGACTTGAGGATTGGAATGTGGTTCAGGAATAAGGACGAGTTACTTTGGACAGTTCGATTGTGGTTTGTCAGGTTGGGTCGTGAGTTTATAGTATAAGAAAGCAAAGCCACATCATGAGTTGCCAAGTGTAAAAATTTAACTCCCCAACATCCATGTTATTAGCAAATTCGTGCACAAAAGAAAAAAGGTTGTGGTTTGTGGCAAATTATTCGATGGCACGGAGAGCATATTTGTCTAGTCCGGACAATAGAAGGCAATAATCGCAACATGAGCGCAAAATTTATGGCAAAGCATATTGTGTTAATGATTCACAATAATCTAGAAATTAAGGTCAGCGAGATAAATAACCATATATATGACACTTTACATTTCACTCCGTCTTACAAGAAAGGATGGAATGCACGCAGGTATGCTATTGAGATAATTTATGGTAACTGGCCTTCTTCATCTGCATAACTGCCACGGTATATGCAAGCCTTACAAGATGCTAATCCAGGTATCGTCGTGGCATAGTACTTCCTACCTATGGATAGAAATGGTGCGAAGACATTTGGATATGTTTTTTTGGCATTCAAGCCATGCATTGATGCATTTGTTTACATGAAATCGGTTGTTAGCGTTGGTAGGACATTTCTTAGGGGTATATATAAGGAAAAACTATTAACAACAGTTGGTCAAGATACCAACAATCATATATTATCCCTTGCTTTTGCAGTCATTGACGAGAAAACTAATGACAGTTGGGGTTAGTTTTTATCGTTACTCAGTGCGCATGTACTAAAGGATTGAAGAATTTGTTTAATATTCGACAGACACGTTGGGATAGTGAACACCCTTCATCGACTACTCGGGTGGCAAGAGCCAATGGCAGTGCACATATGTTGTCTTAGACACATCTGAAGCCACTTCAATACAAAGTTCAGGAATCATTAGTTGAAGAAGTTGATGTATGCAGCCGGGATCAAAGCAAGAAGCGAAAGTTTTTGCAAATTATGGAAGAAATTAGTATGCTGAATCCCCAAGCAAAGGCGTGGTTGGATTTGATTCTGAAGGAGTAATGGACGCTTACTTATGACAGTGGCCATAGGTGGGGTAATATGACAATTAATTTGGCTGAGTCATTCAACAGTGTCATCAAAGGCATATGTGCCTTGCCCATCAAGGTTATTGTTTAGTCTTTTTTCCAACAAACAGTCAAATATTTCAATGATCATAGATAGGAGGCTAATCACGATAGGTATCACTTTCCTTCAACGATATAGGCAAAATTTGTAAAGAATAAGACTAAAGGAAGAAGGCACCATGTGTTGGCTTTTAATTAGGATCGGAGTATTTTCAGTGTGGCGTCAGCACATTGTGACCATGGAAAGGGAAATAATTCTTATGAGGTTAATGTTGGTACCAGGTCATGTAGTTGCTGCAAATTGAAAATATATGGAATTCCTTATTTGCACGCATTTGCAGCATGTTAGCAACTGGGGCTGAACCCTGGGGATCTCATGTCATCGGTAAACACAACAATGTCCTACAAGTTAACGTATATGCCATAATTTAGACGTATTCTACACGAGGATTATTGGCGCAACCTTGGTTTAATCTTGGCATCGTATGCTCACCGTTTCAAGAATCAACGATTTGGTAGAATGCGAACAGTGCGCATTCGGAATGAAATGGATTAGCGTAATCCTGATTCACCTCCTCGATGTGGATTGTGCCATCACAGCAGACATAGTAGAAGGAATTGCACCAACGGTGCCGAAGATTGATGTTAAAATAATTTATATGTTCTATCTTTGTAATTTATATGACTAATGTAATATTTTTCCTTGATATGTTGTATCAAAGTGTTCTTATGTGTGTAATGCTTTTCATCACATCTGTTTACAATTTTGTCATTATGGTATTAAAGCTTTACATGTGTTCTTATGATATATTTTTCCTTATATTTTTCCTTGATACAAGTGTTCTTATGATATATCATTTTTCCTTGATATATTTTTCCTTTACATGTTGTATCAATTTTGTAATACTTTTTATCACACCTGTTTACAATTTTGGTATACTTTTCATCACATACGTAGACGCCTTGTGGTATTATGGTTACACCAATATTGATATTTTCACTTTATTTTGTTTAATAATATATTACAATCGTACTTTCTTATTTTAGGATACCATTGATGGACCCTGCACAATATGGAGTTGATCCCAACCCTATTATTCCAGACTTATTGACCTGCAGTGTTGACATAGATCGATACATATTTGGGCAGGACAGTTGACAGATATCGTCCTCACTGCAAAGCACAATGACAGTGCTTTTTGGGTTGCTTGACCATTCGATCCTCGGGTCGAGCAACTAATAGATATAACTAGGTTCGATGGGATTGTTTATTTGCCATACATAAAGATTGATCATCCCCTTATTACAACGTTGGTGGAAAGATGGCATAAGGAGACACACATGTTCCACCTTACAGTGAGAAAGGCTACTATTACACTACAGGATGTAGATGTTCCTTTTGGATTACGCGTAGAGGGTGATCCAATTATTAGTCATAAGTTCAACTGCCAGCAGACAGAGCTGCTAGACCTATGTAACGCACTCCTTGATTTTTAGCCCACAAATATAGACCTAGATGGATCTCGATTGAAGTCAAACTCACTCGAGAGAGCACTGGCTCAACCTCTACTCTACCAGCGCACGCGACTCCTGATATAATTGCATAGCATGTAAGGTGTCACATTATGCAGCTTCTTGGTGGATTTCTATTCTCCAACAAATCCGGGAACCGAGGTCATCTGCGCTTTCTTAGATATATACACAATCTAGAGTTGGCTGGTACACTGAGTTAAGCTAGTGCAGTATTAGCGCATTTGTATCGTTATATGTGCAACGCTACTGTTTATATGACACATCAGATCAATGGTCCACTTCTATTGATTCAAGTACGAATTTAAATCCAAAATTATACTAACTATTTTAAATTATGAAATATTTTCTAATATTATTATTTCATTTAGAATAGTTATGGGCTTGGGAACACATTTCTCCTATTAGACTGGATAGAGTATGTCCGGTAGAGGATATTAGCCCGAATGTGCCTAGAGGAGCAGTATGATAGAGTTCACTAGAACTATCCCGCACCGCAACACATGTGCTGATTGCGTACAGAGATCAGTTAGATCGGATATGATACAATCACATATATATTACTACTATAAAATATTTAAAATCAAATTTCTAATAAAATTTATTGTTATTTATTGTTTGAAACTAAATTTATTTATTTTTGTAATTTATTTGGCAACCTTATGATGAGAACATGCTAGCATCTCTACTTCCATATTGTACGCATGGCTAATGAATTTGGATGTCTATCATATCTCTATTGTGTTGGGAGATGATTGAGCTATATCGCCCCGATCGAGTTATACGACAATTTGAATTGTTGTAAATAATTCTGAATGCTGTTGACATGGGATCAAATCTGAAGGCTTAAAATGACAAAAATCATCAAAACGAAATCATGTTAGGAAAACGCAAAATTTACTTCTGTAATTAAATGGCCCTCTTCGTACTGGTGTAGATGTCTATATAAGGATATTTGAGGCTAGTATCTCACGTTCTTGCAAATGTCTACTGTATCTCATTCACACAAAGCTTTCGATCTTTCGAAATGGTACCCGTAGTACAGTCGGTGAAGGCTTAAAGTTTGGGTTTTGATAAGCCTTGAAGGCTTGATCGAAAAATGGGTTTTGTTTTCTGTGAATGAATTGAACTACGAAGAGCCTTCTGTTTTCTTTGCTTTTACTTCTGTGAATCACCTTCCCTCAGAATTGCTCAAATCCTCCTCATTTCAATTCATCAGAATAGATGTCCGAGAGAGAAGACATTATGCGTGCAAGAAAGTTTCCATACTTTCTGTTATCCTACACGCAAAACAACAAGGGTTCCATCCCGTGTTGTTTTTTTATTTTAATTAATTAATTAATTAATTTATGAATTTTATTTTACCTTGGTCTTATTTATTGGGCCAGATAAAATTTTTTATTCTTGGACTTGAACACCTATAAATAATAAATCTCAATTATTTATTTTCTGAATTTTATTAAATAGCTCAATAAATAATTAATAACCTGAAATAGACCAAATAAAATTTCATACATTTTATCTAGTTTCAGATTAATTTTTTAATTATTCAATCTGGGCCTTAGGCCCTAAATAATTAATTAACCAATTAAATTAGATAAAATAAATACTCTCTCTCTCGAATCTTTTATTTTATTCTAATCTAATAATAAATTAAGCTAATAAAATAAAAACTCATAATTATCAAGACCAATTTCTTAACCCAAATCTTTCATGACTTAAGGGTTATTCCAGGGACCAAAAAATACATCGTCTTGGCTACTAAAATGACCAAAATACCCCTACTGTATAAATAGTTATATTGTACATTTAAAATATTTTTTAATATCATTATAAGGAAATATTGATCCCAAGGACAATGTTGCATTAGCAAAGTCTTCGACCTACAGGTGTAATGACTAATATATCTCTCTACGCATCATTGTGCAATTAGAGAGGAAAAGTGTACTAACACCCCTCTAATAGGCATCTACTATCCTTAGACCTTTAATCCAATGATCCATGACTCCTGGAATATTTTCATTTTTCAAGGGAGCTACCCTAAAGTAAACATCCAAGTCATATTTTCCAAGGCCCTGAATAATTAGATCATTTGAACAGTCACAAGGGGCGATATAGCGTAGAAGCTATCTTATACAAGTCTGTCTTAACTAACTAGTCACATATACCCAAAATACAAGTATATTGATTTTACGAAAGAATCTCAACTACAATATATCAAAGTATGTGCTTCTAACTTCGTTAGACTACCAACTTATGCTGAAGCGGTAGAGTATTAGTCCACACTGTAGTAGTAATAGTTTGGGTTTCTTTAAAATAGTACTTTTAGAAACCACTATTACAGGTCCCGTTCTACGTATTCGAAATACGCTCATGCTATGAAGTGAGTGGACTACTCACTGACTAAAGGTAAGTCATTCCCCATTTGGAATTCATAACATAATAACCTATACATGATGAGATTCTCATTCTCATCAATCGGTTAAGAACAAATATTATATGTTAAGTAGCGCGTGATCCATACCTTATTGTGAAAGGCCACCATTCACATGGACTACTCACTAGCTAAAGGTAAGCCATTCTCCATTTGGAACTCATAACATAATAACCTATATATGATGAGATTCTCATTCTCATCACTCGGTTAAGAACAAAAATTATGTGTTAAGTAACCTATGATCTATAGCTTACTGTGAAAGACCACCATTCACATGGATTACTTACTTAAATATAATGGGTCTTTTCCAAATGAAAATTGTGTACAAATAAAATGTAAATTCACAAACAAATTTTGAGAATAAATTCTTTTATTAATAAATTCGATAATTACATCAGATAAACTAGTCTAGAGGGCATATATTTCAACAATCTTTCACTTGCACTCTAAGACTAAGAAAGTCCATAGGTGCCCACCCCTATGGTGTTTAAGTCTCTTGAAGACTATTTCAGCTAAAGGCTTGGTGAAAGGATTTGTTAAGTTGTTTTTCGAGGCTATCTGTTCCACCATGATTTCCCGTCTCTGAATAAAATCCCGAATCAAGTGGTACTTCTTCTGGATGTGCTTCCTCTTCTTGTGGTTCTTGGGTTCTTTGGATTGCGAGATTGCTCCAGAGTCGTCACAATACACCACAATCGGTCTGTCCATGTGTGGCACAACTCCAAGTTCTAAAAGAAACTTCTGGAGCCAGACTGCTTCCTTGGACGCTTCCGAAGCTGCCGCATACTCAGCTTCCATGGTCGAGTCAGCAATACAAGATTGCTTGATACTCCTCCATGAAATAGCTCCTCCAGACAAGGTGAAAACATATCTACTAGTGGATTTTCTCTTATCTTTATCCGCCTGAAAATTTGAGTCTGCGTATTCAGTTGGAACTAAGTCGTCAGCCCTGTATACAAACATATAATTTTTCGTACCATTGAGGTATTTAAGAATATGCTTTACAGCTTGCCAATGAACCTCCCCAGGATTTGACTGATATCTGCTAACTAAGCCTACGGCAAAGCAGATATCTGGCCTAAAGCACAGTATGGCGTACATGAGACTTCTCACAGCCGAAGCGTAGGGAATCCTACTCATCCTGTTTTTTTCTTCTTAAGACTTAGGACAGTCCTTAGAACAAAAAGACAATCCATATCTGCAAGGGATTAGAGCTCCCTTGTATGAGTCTATGCTAAACTTGGCTAGTATCTTGTCAATATATGTCGCTTAGGATAATCCTAACATTCTCTACTTCCTATTTCTAAGAAGCTTAAACTTGAGAATGTAACTGACTTCTTTCAAGTCCTTCATATTAAATTGACTAGACAATCAAACTTTAGTAGATGATAATGTCCCTACATTATTCCCAATGAGTAGAATGTCATCTACATATATGATAAGAAAAATCACATTTATGTCTTCCAATTTCCTGTACATGCATGGTTCATCCTCGTTTTGAATGAAACCGTAAGACTTTATAGTCTCATCAAAACAAATGTTCCATATTCTAGATGCATGCTTAAGTCCATAAATGGACTTCTTAAGTTTGCAGATCATATGTTGTGGCCTTTAGCAATAAAACCTTCCGGTTGGGACATATAGATGTCTTTGTTAAGATGGCTATTAAGAAATACCGTCTTGACATCCATTTGCCATATCTCATAGTCATAATGACATGCATTAGTAAGGAGGATACGAATGGATTTAAGCATGGCTACTGGGAAAAATGTTTCATCATAATCGATTTCCTCTTTCTGATATACCCTTTCGCCACAAGCCTAGCTTTGAAGGTTTCCACCTTCTCTTCCGCTCATCTCTTCCTCTTGTATAACCACTTACACCCAATGGGTTTTATCCCTTCAGGTGAAGTTACAAGATCCCAAACCTGATTAAAGTATATAGACTCAATCTCGGCTTTTATTGCTTCATGCCACAGATCTGCATTAGCATCAGTAATAGCGTCCTCGTATCTAGTGGGATCTTATTCCTGATGGTCAGAAACCAACTCGAAAGCCTCTCATATCCATCTTTTTGAAACTCTAGATATTCTCCCACTACGACAAAGTTCCGTTTGTACAGGTTTTTGAGACTATGCCTCTTCTTATTCTATAATCGGGTTTGAAGAAGTTGATTCCAAAGATAACTTCTTATCAAGTTCCAACCTTGTTGAACATTTGGTGGAAGTAATCATCCTCCAAATATCTAGCATTAGTACTTACCAATACTTTCTACTCCTTGGGATGATAAAAGTAACAACATTTTGTCCCTTTTGGATACCCAACAAAGTAGCATAATTCTGATCTTGGTTCTAGCTTGTCTCCCTTGATCAATACCAAAGTTGGACAGCCCTATATTCAGAGATGATTTAGACTTGGCTTATGCTCAATTCACATCTCATAGGGTATCCTAAGTACTAACTTGGAAGGCACTAAGTTCAAAATGTATGCCGCTGTTTCCAAGGCATATCCCCAAAAAGAGACCGAAAGAGTAGCATGAGACATCATACTTCGTACCATTTTCATTAATATCTTGTTCCTTCTCTTAGGTACTCCATTCTGCTGGGGTGTACCTGGTGCAGAGAATTGTGATACTATTTCGTAATGTACTATGTAATTCTTAAACTTACCGAGGAGGTATTCTCTACCACGATCCGATTATAAGGTTTTGATCAGTTTACCTGTCTGATGCTCAACTTCAGCTGTAAACTCTTTGAACTTGTCAAAAGAGTCAGACTTGCGCCTCATCCGGTAGACATAACCAAACCTTGTAAAATTATCCGTGAAAGTGATAAGTACTCAAAACCCCCTTTAGCTTAAGTAGACAAAGGACCACATACATCAGTATGAACAAGACCCAATATCTCCTTGACTTTATCAGCCTTTTGGGTAAACGACCTTTGGTTATTTTTCCCATAAGGCAGGATTCACACTAAGGCCAACTTTCCAATCTTAATGTACTCAAGGGCCCATTATGGATTAACCTCTAAATTCTAGTCGAGTTAATATGGCCAAACCTTAGATGCCAAAAATATGAGTCATTAACATTGGTCTTTCTCTTCTTATTTAAAGATTCAAATTGAGTATTATTTATTTGATTGTTTATAGGATTTAAAAAAAATAAATTTCCATACATATGCCCTGCATATAAAACTTCTCAATTTCTACTGATAGAAATACCAGAATGGAAAGAAACAAAATATCTATAATTTATTAGTTTTGCAACTGAAATCAAATTCTATCTAAAATCGGGTACATATAAAATATCTTTTAATACAACTACTTTATTACAATAAAAAACAAGATCAAGCTCTCCCACTATAAGGGCCCATACTCGTGCTCTATTTTCTACTTGTAGTCCATGCTCGCCCTTTTGGAGTCTTCTTATCTTCGTAAACCCCTGCAATGAGTTACAAATATAATCAATGGCACCAGAATCAATAATCCAAGTGAAAATTGATCTAACCATTAAAATAGACTTTAGATAGAGAACAATACCTGTAGGGTTTTTCTTGGTCTAAAGTTCTGGACACTCTTTTTTCCAGTATCCCTCCTTTTTACCTTTGGGCTTGTTGGGCTGGTTCTTGGGTTGGGCTTGTGCATTTTCCTTTTTCTTCTTGAACTTCCTGGGCTTGGGCCCAATTTTAGAAGAAAAAGTCCTAACAATCATAGCCTTGGAATGTGGCTTCATGACCTTTTCCGCCACCTAAAGCTTTTTCATCAACTGAGTTAAAGTCATGTTTAATTTATTCATGTTGTAGTTCAACTTGAACTAAGTAAAAAAGCCCGGCAGAGATTCAAGAACCATGTCCACTTGGCTTTCGAGATCAATAACAGCCCCTAAGACTTTCGCTTCCTCGAGAGCAGCAATTATTTTGAGCATATATTTCCTGACTGATGCTCCTTCAACCATCTTAGTATTTATTATCGTCTTAAGAGCTTCCTGCCTTGCGGGTTGGCTCTTATCGGCAAACATTGTGGCTAATGATGGAGCTCATTAGACATGGAGGCCAACATGTAGCATCGAGCTATTTCGTTGGCCTTCTTCCATATTTTTTCAGCCTCACGCTCTTCCGTGGTGGAATCCTTCTCGATAACAGGGCAGGTTTCAAAAAGGACATACTTATACTCCTCAACAGAGAGTATTATGTCTAAGTTCTTTTTTCAGTCCACATAATTCGGACCTGTTAGCTTATTCTCATGGAGAATAATGGCCAAATGACTGAAAGAACCTCCACCAACCATTTCTGAAAAAATCTAAAATAAAAGAAAATTCAATTTGTGAAAAACAAAATAATTTGTTACTTTATCCTCATATTAAATCCGATAATAGTTAACCATATCACTATTATCTTTAATATGATTAATTTGGTTTTTAGAAAAACTGATATAGTTTCTTGGGAGGATTAACAGTTTTCAAAATTAAGTGTATTTACCACCACAAATTAATTTTTCTTCTAGGTAATGATCTAGAAGATAACTCCATCATGGGATGACCATTTCTTCTCATTTCTTATGGACATTCCTCGCACTATAACCTCCAACGTGGATTGGTCAATCATAGCACGTGTCCCGGGTTATTAATTACATCAATCCATTAGTTCTTGATTCTTGTGGTATCCCCATCCTATGAGGGTGTTGGGAATATGCCCTCTTAGACTAGTTTTTCTGATGAAAATATCGAATATGTTAATAAAAAAATTTCTTTGTCGGAATTTATTTGTGAAATAATTTTCTTTATTTGTGTACAATTTCGTTTGGAATAGACCCATTGTGTGTAAATAAGTGATCCATGTGAATGGAGGTCTTTCACAGTAAGGTATGGATCATGGGTTATTTAAACACATAAACAGTTGTTCTTGACCGATTGATGAGAATGAGAATCTCATCATGTTTAGGTTATTATGTTATGAATTCCAAATGGGGAATGGCTTACCTTTATCCAGTGAGTAGTCCACTCACTTCATGACATAAGCGTATTTCGAATACGTAGAACATGACATGTAGTAGTGGTTTCTTAAAAGTACTATATGGTAGAAATCTAGTCTACTACCGCTACAGCGTGGACTAGTACTCTATGACTTGAGTATGGGTTGGTAGTCTGGCGAAGCTAGAAGCATATGCTTTGATATACTATAGTTGAGGTTCTATCGAAGGGCTAATATACTTGTATGTTGGGTATGGTGACTAGTTAGTTCTATCGAAGTCGTGGATCATTGGACTGGAAGCCTAAGGATGGTAGATGTCATTTAGAGAGGTGTTAGTACACCTCTTCCTCTCTAAATGTACGGCGATGTGTAGAGGGGTATTTTAGTCATTTCACTTGTAGGTCGAAGGCTCTGCTAATGCAGCATTGTCCTTGGGGTCAATATTTCCTTATGGTGATATTAGGAAATATTTAAAATATAAAATACATCTATTTATATAGTAGGGGTATTTTTGTCATTTTAGTAGCCAAGGCGATGTGTCTTTTTGGTCCTCGGAATAGCCCGTAAGTCCTAATTAATTTTTGGGTTGAGAAAATGATCTCAGTTGAGAGAGTTTTATTTTATTCGGGAAGTCTAATTTATTATTGGACTGGAATAAAATAATTGGAGAGAAATTTATTATCTGGTTTAATTGGTTAATTAATTATTCAGGACCTGGGTCCAGTTTGAATAATTAGAAAAATTAACCGGGACTTAAACTAGAGGAAAATAATTATTACTTAATTATTTATTGGGTTATTTATTTAATTAAATCCCAAGAAATAAATAATTAATGTTTAATTAGTTTTTGGTTCATTTGGGTCCATTAATTATTTATTGGGTTATTTATTTAATCCCAAGAAAAATAATTAATGTTTATTATTTTGGAATTTTCGGGTCCAAGGAAAATAATAAATTTTATTTTGCCCAATAGCCTAGACCATAGGATTTTTTCGAACACAGTTTTGAAGAGTTTGGAGTGAAGCCGAAATTTATTTTGTTTATAATATTCGGGTATAAAATCTCGAGAATATTATTTTTATCAAAATAATTATTTTTGGTTTCATGACTCTTGGCTTTCTGTGAGAAAAAATAAAATAAAAGAAAATGGAAAAATAGAAATATATTTTCTGGATGACTCTTGGCTCTCTGTCTCTCTCGTGTCCCTTGATTTTCCTTCTTCTGGCTTTTGGTTTTGAAACCAAAGGAAGCCAACCAAAAGACATTTGTGTCTATTGGTTTTCTGACTTCTGGGTTTAGTTCATGAAGCCAGTGCCTATAAATGCCAACCGAGGCAGTGAAGGAAAATGCAGTGAGCAGTGAAAAGTGTGAAAGACATCTGAGTGATCTTCATTTTCTCTTCCAAAATTGTGTGCTCACCAACTGGATTTAGGCAGTGGTCATATTCCGTGAATTAAAAAGCTTAGCATTCCACCAGAGGAGAAAAAGAACTGGAGATGGAAGAAAGGAAGCTTCACTGGAGATGCACTGGACGTTGGAGAGGAAGAAGCTGTTTCTGGCTTCAAATCATTCAACCATGTTCTTCAAGCTTTAAAGGCTCCAACAGGTATGTTTTTATCCCACCGTGCTATGCCAATACTCTGATATATGCCATGTTCTTCCATTTTTATTCACTGAAGGTTGCATGCTCTGTTATGTTCAATCCTTTCAGCGGGTTCACTCCTAGGATGAGCAAAGGGATCCACGATCTTTAATGAGGATTGTGATGGAAGCCGACGGGCCGTTGGAACCCCTCTCCCACTTAGTATTTTAAAATAAGGGTTTTTCTTGGAAAATATATTTTGAAAATTTCAATTAAGTTTTCTTGTAACTCAAAATAAAATATCTAAACCCATAAAAAATTTTATGTCAAGGTTTATACCCTTTGAGAAATTTTTCCATAAATTAATTTTATTTAAATTAATAAACT